>OY728140.1:125715702-127029869 GCA_963277665.1 Viscum album | reverse complement strand
TTAAAATTTGGAACATTTTTATGTTTTCTATTTGGGATAGGGATATTTTAATGTGATAAACTATCTTTTATTATATTCTTATCACAATTACATTAATGTACCCTATATAAATTTTCTTTTTTCAAAGTTCAATTTTTTATTTTAATGGTTATAATTTTTTATTGAAATTGATGACTTTTTTGTACCATAAGTTTTTAATAAAATCTATTTATCCATGGAATCAATTTGGAATATATATTCCTTACCCACTTAAATCTGTTTCTTTTGGTGGAAATTTTGGAATTATTTTTATAATTTTAATTGAATTTGAAATTTTTATATAGAGTTAGACTAATAGGATATGAATTAAAATTCTCTATAAAATTAAATCATAATATAGGTTGAGAGTTTTTTATTTGTTCTAGAAATTTTGGATGTTATAATTGTTGTTCTTTCTATTTATTAAATTCACACATGAATTATGTTGTGTTGAATTATTCTATGTGAAAAAATGTTTCTATGTTTTCACTAAGGAGAAAAGATAAGTTTATAAGATCATTTGAATAAAAAATGAGGGTTGTCTAATTTAGTTTTAGAATTTTTAAATTTGATCATCATTATAGAATAAGAGACCAATTCCATGGAAAAATAGTTTTTTAGTATATAAATAATTCATTTCTTACTTGGAAGATTATAGGGATCAAAATATATTTTCAAAAAATAATCTCTTCATTAGAAATTCAAATATTTTAATTTTATGATAAATTAGATTCCATTATATTTGATGAACTGACTTCTTGAGGACAAAAAATGATTTAAGAATGTGGGGAATTTGATGTGTCTGTGATATGATGCACATTTTATATATCAATTTTGGTGAATTGATTATTTTTTCATGTCAAAATGCACTTGTAATGGGGAATTATTGAATATTGGTTAATTTTTATTTGACACTTTGATTCATTGAATATATTAATAAAATTGTGTGTTTTTAGTAATTAATTGATTAATATTTTTATTTGATTACATTTTAAACATAAAATATTTTAGATTATCATGGTATATATTTAATTGAAATATCAATTTTATGATGTTTGAACTGGGATTATAATCTGTATGTTTATTGTTCTAGTTTTATGTTTATATTTTTAATATTCATTTGTGGAACATTGTATAACTCATTTGTTCAATTTATAATATTCTTTAAATAATTTTAAAAAATATCATTCTATTTTGAATTATAATCCATAATGCATTAATTACCTTTTTACAAGAAATACTAACAAGTGTGACCTTAAAACACCATGTAAGACTTCCCAATTTATACAAATTGTTTTGTATTTATATATGAATTCCCAACTGGTATGAGTTTTTAATGACACATATGAATTTTGGCCAGAGACATAATAAATATTTCATGCTTTTATAAAATTATATGGAACAAAATTGAGGTCAAATCAGGATGAAGTTCTACAAGAATCACTTCATTTACCAGTTAGAAATAAAATTGGTGAGGGTGAGAGTCTATTCTCTGTAGGAAAAATAAAAATCAACAAAAGTGCCTCTAATATTTTAAAAGGAATCCAACTGAAGGATAAATATCATATAAAGCCATGAAATGTGTGGGATATCTTAGCTAGAGTCACCATTTAGAATATTATCTACAATGACTCGTTTTATGTAGAGATAAGTGATTCAACCAAAGGATTTATCTATGAGTTTGTGATGGGTGTTCGTCCAATTAGGGTGCACGCATTCATTTTAGAAACTATAACCTAGAAATTTGAGGGGGGGAATTTCATTAGAGGGGAGGAATCATGTGGTAGATGAGGAGTGGAATAGAAAACGTTGGAGAGAATAGAGGGTAGATATCTATAGAGAATATATATTATTTATTTCCCCCTTATTTCATTATTCCTGTTTCTTTACTTGATATCTTTCTTGAATTTTTCTCTCTTTCTTTAAGAATGTTAAACTAAATTTTTTTGGGATCTAATTATAAATTGATCAAATTCATTCACTATTCTTTCTGAGGTATTTTTTTTATTTTTTTTATTTTTTTCATTAGCATATACTTTCATATTTTCTGTTATTTACATTAGATGATAATTTGACCTAAATAAATTAGGAAAAAATGTAATTTTTGGTATATATTATTCAATCATTCTTATCCAATAAATTAATTGATTTAGTTTCATCTAATTTAGGGAATTAAAATGTGATCTTATTATTTATTTTATAATTTCCATTCTTCATGATAATTCCTTTACACTCTTCTACATAACAATGGATGATAATAGTTGACCCTTTTCCTTCAATTAATAACCGATGTAATTAATTAATAATTGTTTTATTTTAACCTCCAAGATTGAATCATTATATTTATCTAATTTTATTGGAAAATATTTATTGGAGTGATATAATTGAACTGATTTAATAACTAAGTGACAATGAGGTGAATTATTCCCATTTTTAAAGACTTTGGAATAATTTTTAAAGTAGTTGAGGAAGTAACATAAATTCATAATAAATCGAAATAAATTTATTTCCCTAATCTATATCTTATTATCCTATTAGAAAACTCTTCTTCTTGGATGTCTTCATACAATCCTATCACTTTTCAATTTATTTTCATCACAATTTTGAAACAATTTCCATTTTAAAATTCAAATTCCTCAACTATTTATCTTTATTTTATTGTTTTTTGTTTATATTTTTTTTATATTTTGAAATTGATACAATTTACCTTCCTTGTTTTTTAACCCATATCACCACTATCCAGTATTATGTAGGTTATAAATTTAATTTTTTTTATTATTCAATTAATTCATATCCTAAACCTAAAAAGTACTTGGAAAATACAACCTAGTACTATTCAATAATTTGATGAAATACTTTCTGATGTGCCTTGTCATCTCTCAGAAAGGTATGGGTTAATTATGATCAAATCATCCCCATATATCTATGGTTGGGTCCTAAATAACTATCTGGCAGATCTCACTCTTCAACATGAGTATAATAACAAAACATATGATATTTGAATGAAACCCATCAATGGTAGTAGTCACTATTTTATCAATAATATATCAACCAGTCCTATTGAAGAATATAGAAAACAATTATCTTCAATAAAAATATACCATCTATAAGACTATAATAATCGATCATCATATCACACTCTATCCATATCAAAAAACCCTTAGATAATACTCCTAGGGGAATATCACTAGACATCACCTTGTATATATTTTCTAAATATGTAAACAAATGGGAAGATAATGAATTAATTAGATACATCCATATTGAAAAAAATAACAGTGTGGATGTTACTTGGATTATACCTCAAATGGTGAATTATCCTGAACTATGATCAAAAGGATCTGTCTTTATTGTATGTAACTAGAATGCGCCGACTCATTTTCTCTATCCACTAGATCCTTGAAGATCCTAATGAATATGTTGATATTGAGAACCATGTCCTATATTATCAAAATTGTATTCTGAAACTCCAACTACCACACAATAGTAATACTCATGATCCAACTACTAATCTCCATGACTGGGCATCTCCCCAACTAATGATAAACTGAGGAAAATTCTAAGAAATGTGATGAAGATGCCCTGTCTTCTTACATTATCGACACTCCATCGGTTCTTAGTTTTAATTTTAGTTAGGTGTTCACCACTCTACTATGATGATAAAATATTGTGTGTTTCCTTACATATATAGAAGAAGATAATCTATAACCCTGATGATAGAATTTTCGAGCACATAAAATTAGTTATTTAGTTTTTAATAGAATTTTTGTAGAATTGCAGGAACCCTTGGTCATATCTCGACAGATCCATAGATCAATGATTAATAGAAAAATATTTTGATTATTAAAATAAAGGGGGGAATGGGATTTTTGTAAAACATTGGGTTTTATAAATTAAGAGAACAATATAAAAAGGAAACCAATAAAACAAAGTGTAAATTAACAGAATTGATTAAGCGTGATCATCCTTGGGAAATTTTGTTATGCTCATCCTTCATCTCTTTAAGATATAGGGTCTATAACTTTTAATAACTAGTTTATAACACATAGAAATATAATTTTACTTATTTTATAATAGGATACCTCATTGGGTTCAGTTAGAAACACAAAATTATTCATCGGTTACTGCCGATGATTGGGTGATTTGTGTTTAACTTCATACCCAAAACTCACTAGGGTAACACAAAAAGGACTCGATGTGCTATCCAAGTTTATATGTTATTTATTATAGATACCTTGAAATAAATTTACATGATATTTACATTTTTTATGAGAGTTCAATTGACCAATATGAATCACACAAACACTGCAATTAACTGATGGAAGAAGAAATTGTGAATGGTGTGTGAAACATCACATTAAAGGGTACCCCCAAACATAATAATAAAAATTGATCATGACATAACAATATATAAATCTTTTAAAAAAAATATAGGATGATGAAAAACAACAAACAAACCTTTAATTTAAATATCATCCAAATATTACAGAATTATATTAAGATTTACATCTCACACCCTCGGGTGATCATATGGAATTTAAAAATCCATTAGAGGGGAGGAAGACAAAGATGATGAAATAGAACTTCACATAGACTCCAGAACTAATATTAATGAGTAGAGGAATCATTTGTCTCTCCAAAATTGAAGTACCTTTCCTCTTAGTTGAACTTAAAAATGGAGTCCTAGGGTATCACTTTATAGAAAAATTGGAAAGTGGTTTTGAGCCCCCAGATTTAAAGAAACCACTTTTCCCATGGTTTTAGACCTATGGAAAGTCTTATCAATATTTTTAGAAAAATAAAAAATTTCCCCACAACTCTTTAATATCTCCACAAAAAAATTGTTACCATTTTGACAACTACATCACGAGATATCGACAGAATACAAAACACCACTTTTGACTTTGTACAGATTCGATTCCTTGGAAATATGAGTTTGGATTGGCCTATTTGTATATGAATAGAGATTTTATTCCTTAATTAGAGTTTTATCCCACTATGTTTTGGATCATCTCAAAAAATATCTTCCCATTTTTATGCACGAATAATTATAAGTGTAAGGTTGAGTCTACTGTTGTGCTTGGATGCAGCACAGTTTGGGCTATTCCTCTTAAACATCATAATGGGCCCTCCAAATATTCTCCATCTACAATGTAATTATCATAATAGGTAACATTTCCCTTTGTAAAATTGATATATCAAAAATAATATAATAGAAAATTATGTTCAATTTTTTATTACTTTAAAAAGTTTCTACAAAAAACTAGTTTAACATAGTGTTATAAGGGTGCAAATAAAATAGTGAATCACGGTGTGATCACGCCCCAACACCTAAAAATTTTCACTCCTACAAAAAGTTAAATTTCCATAAATGATGCATGGATATATTACCAACATCATAAATATTTATCATTCAATTAAAATTTGATTCATAAAAGAAATGTGATCATTTAAAGAATCACACTAAGGAGTTATTATCAATGATCATGAAAAAAGGTGAATCATAAATTGTATCAGACTAAAATTCAAAGAGATGTATGATACCTAAATGAGAATGAAATTAAAAGGTCAATCATGCAACTAACTCCCCATGTGTGTGTTTAATAACAATTCCATTCTATTCTGTACACTTTATATCCAGTAAATATGGGTTATTTTTCATTATTATATTTAAATTATTTTTCCACCGAATCTACCCAACATACGTCTCAATCAAATTTAAAAACCCACTCACTTAAGTATTCCACAAAGTGAATCCTTCTCATGACCTAGATTTCCCCATATGTTGTGATATTTCATAACTCTCCTCATTTATTACTATTTTGTTCAGAAGTTAATCTTCAAAAAAATTACAGACTCACCATTCAACCCTTGTTTTATCTCCTCATGACAGAAATTGTAATAGTCATAACAAGAGAAAAAAAAGTTAAGGAAGAGTGGATTTTAAGCTAACCCAGACCCAACCCTTATTTTTGTGATTTTTAGGCCGTACAACAGTTAGATAATAGTTCCACATGCATAGGTCAATTTGGAACAATAATGAAAAAGATTAGATAAGGGACAACTGTATTAAAATATCCTTTTGGAAAATAATAATTATTAACCTAAAATATATTTTCCTTCTATTGAGTAAGAAAAAATAACACTTCATGGTTGGGTTAAAACATGTGTAGAGATATTTAGTGACACAATTTCCCAAAAACTAATCACACAAAGGATACCATTCTTCTCAAAGGTTTGAAAATGAAACAACCATTAATATTTTCTACAGAGAACAAATTTACTAAATATCACAACCAAATGTTAAATTCATGCCAAAACTCCCATTTCATTATTGAAACAAAAAAAATAAATGTTCAAACAACATGAAATAAGGTAATTCATAATGAATTTTCAATATCATCCACGATTAATCAGGCATCATTTTCCATGATGAAGTGGTCATTAAAAATTAACATTAAATCACAAAAGTGAGGCGGTAAAATGGGGGGAGTGACAATACCATTCAGTAGTGAAAAATAGAAAAAGAAATAACGATTATAAAAATACAAATTAACTCAATAAGGTGGGGAAAAGTAAAAATACTATTCATAAAAAATAGAAATATAATAAATAAGAAAAGAAATGAAAATTCTAGTGAACCAAGGAATGTACCCACCCCACACCTAGAGTGTGTAGTTTACTCACTGTAATAAAAGAGAATGTGGGAATTAAGGATAAAAACTAGTGGGTTTCAATGGTATGTTACTTATTGAATGTTTATTTCCTCCACTGGGTGCTTTTAAAAATCTATATAATAGTGCTTATGTTGCTTTCCATTGACTATAATACTTCATCCACTCAGATCATGAAAGGCATGTATTGAAATAATAGGGTAATCATTATTAAAAGTATAAGGACCGAGCCATTTGTAATGAATCTTACCTGGGAAGAGCTTTAGCCTAGAATTTACATGTGGACCTTATCTCCAATATGAAACATTTTCTGAGGAATCATCTCATCATGGATAGCCTTTGTTTTCGATTTATATATTGAGGAGTTCACATATTCATCACACCGAATTTCTTCTAACACTTAAATCTGAGACTTCTTGTGTTCACCAGAATTTAAAAGATTCATATTACATTGTTTAATAGCGCAATATTATTAGTGATATATCACTACAGTGAGGTGAAAAGCCTTTCCCAGCACAATCTTGTATGATAACATTCTAATCAGGGTTTTAAAAGCTATACTGTATTCCTTAAGTGCATCATCCAAGCATAAACTCCAATACATCCTATTGGTTTGTACAATCTTTTACAAGATTTCATTAGCTTTCTAATTTCATATTTCTACTTTTCTATTAGTTTGGGGGTGATATGCAGTACATAATTTATGAAAACCCCATACATATTATTTTTTTCATCTTATGTTTGGAAAAAAGTGATCTTGGGTCACTATTGATGAATCTCAACAAACCACACCAACTAAAAATCTAGGACATCACAAAATCAATAACCACTCGAGAGTGATCCATATTAGTAGCCTTTTCTTCCACCCATTTAGATAAATAGTCCACATCCAATAATATGTACACAAAGCGAAATGAATTTTGAAAATCCTGATGAAGTCAATGCCCCATGCATCAAAGATATCATAAAATCACATGGGATGTTGGGCAATTTCATTCCTCTTGGAGATATTCCATGTGAATTGACATCGAGTACATGACACAAAAAACTAATGGGAATCAAAATACAATGTTTTCCAATAAATTCATGATTCAAGGACCTTTCAAGGTGTACGTTGATAGACAAAGTGTCCCCCACAAGCCATAGTGTATAGAAAGGTCAAAACAGAGGGGAACTCATTGTCAAGGACAGGCCGATGAAAAAAAAATTCACTACAAATTCTCCACAAGTATGGGTCATCCCAAATGTACTAGTTTGAATAATTCTTAAGTAAATGTGATTTTGAAGTGCTGAAATTAGTGATGACCTGAGAAGCTTCTAGAAATTTCACAATTTCTACATATAAGTGGTAAGGTCCAAAAAATAACAAAGGTTCACATGAGGAAATAATTATCTAATGGGGAGTGGGGAGTCAATATTATGGTCTAGTGGTGGGGAAATCATATTAATGTGGTCTTCTACAATATTTTACACTCCTCTCTTATCAGAAATATCATGGTAAAACTTCTTGAGGAGGATCATCCACCAAATGAGGCGGGGGGGGGGGGTTTCTTGATGTTTCTTTTGGAGAAATCGAAGGGAATCATGATCCAAAAACAAAATTGTAACGAACCGAATCCGGAGCCCCTCCACTGGTGCCCCGTACCCAGTTCGCTACATGACCTCAAGCATGTTTCTCCAAACACCAGAGGCTGTCGACTAGCAATGAGAGCCCTGTTGAGTCAGTGGGGAAACTATGCCCTCATTCGGTAAAGTATACAGTGGAAGAATAACCAAACACGGTACTGGAAACAATAAACAACATTCCACAACTGAACTGGATAGTGGAAGCAATATATAAAACAATAATGATGCAACATAGTACATATGTCTATGGGAATCAGTAAACAAGCCAACGTGATGAAGTACAACTAAAAACAAAGTGAAAAATAAAACAAAGTAAACTCTTCAGCATCGCAAGCATCGTCTTGGTCCCATGCTCTCGAGCTCCAGTGAATCAAGAACCCGAAGTAGAAGGGTGATTTCCCTTATCTATACATGCAGCAACATAGTCTACTTGGGCCCAAAAGCATGGCCCAAACAGGGTGTGAGATACAATCCCAGTAGGCAATCACCCAAAGATCTATGCCTAAAAGTCAATGATTACATGGCAGTAATAAAACAAGAAGTAGTAAACAGGAAAGTACACGCAGCTACAATCCACAGTTCTAGCAAATAAAGTACACAAGTAAACAGCCGACAACAAGAAGAAAACAGGTAACCCTATGGGTAGCTCTCACAGCCTAAACCCTATGGTTCAACCTATAAGTACTAGCAACCTTCTATGAGGCACACACAGTCTCACCCCTCTAGTTCAGCTATGAAATTAATAGACTCTCTAGGGAAGCACTCACCATCAGTTCCCCCTATAGTCTCGTATCGTGCTAAAGGCTCTCTGTGGAAACATTCAACGTCTATTCCCCCTGTGCCCCGCGTCAAGGAACTACAGACTCTCCGAGGAAGCACTCAAAGTCAATTCCCCCTGTGGTCTCGCATCGTAATTAAAAGACACTCTAGAGAAGCGCTTCCATCAATTCTTCCTTTGGTATAATACTCTAGATTCTCACAGTCATGAGTGAAACTAAACATGCTTAGCGCGCGTGCATCATCCATGTAAACCTCATGAACTACTTGGCTATCAACTAAGGCTTAGAAGCAATACAAGGCAACATTCTACAATCCTACAACTAGCCATGGAAACTGGAAAAATGCCTAATAAGAAAAACAAGCATGGAAAATAAACCTGAGCACAAAATAAATTACTATACTCACAAGTATAAACCTCTACTACTTCAATCAAGAAAAGTAGGCAAAAATCAGGGAAAAACAGGAAACCCCCAATTCCCCATTCAAAGGAATTGGTGGAATTTGCACAAAATATCCATCATCTTTCTACAGAAATACACAAACCACCTCCCTCGATCCTAGGATATCGATATACATGAACGGTGATGACAGATTCCCATTAGAACAACGTAGATCTGAGAAAACGCAAAAAATTCTCAACCTACGATAACTTGAAAAACAGGAGGAATCAAGAAACAAGAATCAAGCAGAAGGGAGAGCTCACCACTGCGATTCCAATACAATCAACCGCGCTTGAATCGGAGAATGAATGAAGAGGCGGGAGCTCGTCGAAGATCCAGTCGTACAGTCGCTCTCAGGTGGATGGAATCTGGAGAAGAAGATGAATATCCCGATGAGGCGTGACCCTGGTCCGTTTAGTGAAAAAAAAGTACACGGCGTATATTTTTAAAGTACACGACGTGTAGTGGGTTTTTCCGTACTCTGCTTAAAACGTCCTCCACGTCACCCCTACACACTGTGTGTGTGGCCCGGGCATGGCCAGCACACAGTTTTGAGCCGGAGCAGAGGACACGACGTGTACTCAGAAAGTACATGGCGTGTACTTTGAAAATTTCCAGAAATTTAATTTTTCATAAAAACTCCAGAAAAAGGAAAAAAATACCTGAAAAGAATATCTAGGTTCTTACAAACTTCCCCCCTTATAGAAATTTGTCCGCGAATTTTCCTAACGGGGTGTAGAAGAAGAATTCCCAAACAGCTCTGGCCACTGCGATCGTACATCGGCCTCCCTTTCCCAAGTCTCGTCTTGTACTCGCTCGTGCTTCCATACCACCCATACCAGAAGAACATACCGCCCGCAGAGAACCTTTGTACTACGATCGACGATCTAGATAGGATGCTCCTCGAATGACGCATCTGCTTCAAGCTCAACCTCCTCAGGTTGAAAGACATGAGATGGGTCTGAAAAGTAGCGTCAGAGCTGAGAGACGTGGAATACGTCGTGCATGGACCGGTACCTCTGAGGTAGCTACAACCGATAGGCGACCGGCCCCACTCTCTCTAAGACCTCAAACGGCCTGACATTCCACGGTGAAAGCTTGCCCTGTCCTCGAATCCTCTTGTGTCCCAACCTCGGTGCGACACACAGGAAAACCTGATCTCCAACCTCAAACACCAGAGTTCGTCTCCGCTGATCAACATAAGACTTCTGTCAAGACTGTGCTGTAGACATCTCCTTCTAAATTAGTTCTATCTGCTCTGATGTCTCCTCAACAAGACGAGGTCCCAGAAAAGCTGCCTCTCCTGTCTCTAGCCAGCATAAGGGTGATCGGCATGGCCTACCGTACAAATCCTCGTAAGGTGCCATATGAATGGTCGCCTGGAAACTGTTGTTGTAGGAGAACTCTACCAGAGGGATATGCTTCTCCCAAGAACTGAAAAAGTCTAGGATGCAAGCTCGGAGCATATCCTCAAGAACCTGGATCCTGCGCTCGTGATGACCATCAGTCTGGGGATGGTATGTTGTACTCAAAAGTACCTGTGTACCCAAGGCCTTCTGAAGTCCCCGCCAGAACCAAGAGGTAAAACGCACATCCCTATCTGAAATAATAGAGCATGGAACTCCATGTAGATGAACGATCTCCCTGATGTAAAGTCGTCCCAGATCATCAACACTAAAGGTATCTTTGATTGGTAAGAAGTGAGCAACCTTCGTAAGCATGTTGAAGACAACCCAAACAGCATCGTTCCCTCGAGGCCACCTCGGCAACCCAGTCACAAATTCCATCGTGACGTCGTTCCATTTCCACTCCAGAATGGGTTAATGCTGTAAAAGTCCTGCTGGTCGTTGATGCTCTGCCTTCACCTACTGACAAGTAGAACATCTCATGACGAAACCAGCAACATCCTTTTTCATACCTAGCCACCAGTATTGGCGATGAGGATCCCAATACATCTTGGTGACGCCAGGATGAACTGTCCAAACTGAGGAATGAAAATCCCACATCAACTCCTCGTGTATGCCTGCTGGCACCCATACGTGTCCCTGGAAATGAAAGATCTCATCCTCTCCCACTATCCATCCTAGAAGAGGTTCTTCTCCTGACACACTCTCCCGTAGGACTATGCCTTCTGAGTCTGATAGCTGCCTCATCTGTACCTGATCAAGAAGCGTGGAGGTAACAACTACAGAAGATAGGTAAGTTTGTCCCTATCTGTCGTGCACCTCCAAATGCATCTCAGAGAACAGAGCCATAAGCTAACACTCACTGCTGGCCTCCTAAACTGCCTAAACCTGAGTTCTCCTGCTCAACACATCTGCCACTGCGTTGCCCTTTCCCAGCGTATAGGCAAGCTCGAAATCAAAAGACTGATGATACTCAACCCACCTGCGCTGCCTCAGATTCAGATCACGCTGAGTGAAGATATACTTGAGACTCTTGTGGTCAGTAAAGACCACAAAGTGATCTTCCAGAAGATGGTGTCTCCAATAGCATAAGGCATGATCAATAGCTGCCAACTCCAGGCTCTGTGTAGTGTAGTTCCTCTCATGCGGCCTCAACTGTTGAGACCCGTACACAACGAATCCATCTCCCTGCATAAGCACAACTCTTAGTCTGATACCTGAAGCATCACAATAGACTGTGTAGCTCTTGCTAGGATCTGGCAAGACTAGTATCGGTGCAGATGTCAACCTCCCTTTCAGCTCTTGAAAGGCTGACTCACAAGAATCTGACCATAAGAACTTCACCCCCTTCTTGGTCAGACCTATCAAAGGTGATGCTAGATGATAAAAGTCCTGAATGAAGCGTCTATAGTATCCAACCAGCCCTAGAAAACTCCGTACCTTAAAGACGTTCTTCGGCTGATCCCAGGAAACTACGACTCTCACTTCCTCTGGTCCATAGATATTCCGGCCTCTGAGATGATGTGACCCAAGAAGTGAATCTGATCCATCCATAAGTGTCACTTTGAGAGTTTATCATAAATTTTATGCTCTCTCAGTGTACTCAGAACGATCTCAAGATGTGTGGCATGGTCGTGTCGAGTGTGAGAGTACACAAAGATATCATCCATGAAGACCACGACAAAAGAGTCCAAGTATGGATGGAACACTTGATTCATCAGTTCCATGAAAACTTCTGGCATGTTCATGAGACCGAACAGCATGACTGTATACTCGTATAGACCGTACCTGCTCCTAAAGGTTGTTAGAGGTATATATGATGGTCTAACGCGCAACTGATGATAATCGGACCTCAAGTCGATCTTCGAGAACACCCAGGCTCCTCTAAGCTGGTCAAAGAGGTCATCGATCCTTGGCAAGGGATATCGGTTCTTGACCGTAAACTGGTTCAACTTCCAATAACCCATACAAAGCCGAAGGGTACCGTCTGCCTTATTTGCAAACAGGACAGGCGAACCCCAAGGAGAAGTACTGGGTCGGATGAAACCCTTAGCTTGTAGCTCCTCCAACTACTTCTTGAGCTCCTGAAACTTAGGTTTGGACATCCTATAGGGAGGAATGGACACTGGTGCCGCTCTAGGCACGATCTCAATAGAGAAGTCTACCTCACGCTCTGGAGGCAAACCTGAAAAGTCCTCTGGAAAGATGTCCCTGAAGCGATCCACCACTAGAGGAAAGTCCAACTGTGGAGTCCCCTGTTCATCCAGATAAAGACTAGCAATTTGGGCCGTCACCCTTCCCATCCCATGATACTTGAGTCCTGCTCGACTCGCCTGAACATCCCATTCTCCTCTATGGAGAGAAGATTCACCCTCTAGTGAGACGAAACTCACTTTGCGGCGATAGAAGTCGATGACTGCCTGGAAGGGAATCAACCGGTCTATGTCGAGGATGACATCATAGCCTGTCATCTCTAGGACATAGAGATCCCATAAGAAGCGATACTCTGCAACCTCAAGAGGAAACTCTCTACACTAGCGTACATTAGATTTCCTCATCCCCAAGGGTGTGTCTAGTGTCAACGAGTTGGTAGAAGAAACGATTCAGAGTCCAAGGCTCTCCACAACAACAATAGAGATAAAGCTATGCATAACACCCATATCGAAAATGGCTGAAGATAAAACTGAGGCTACTAAAATCGTACCTTGAACAGTAGAAGGGTCGGGATCTTTCTCCTGATATGTTTTCTCCACGGCAAAAGACTGGCTTGTACCGCGGCTCCGCGCCCCTGGCTGACCACTCTGAGCTGAACCTCCCTATTGGTGTTGAGGGACTGGTGGCTGACTGCCATGGCCTCGACCTCCACCTCGGCCCGAACGGCTGGAAGAACTCGAGTTCCCTGACTGGTGAGAAACTGGTGTGGCTTCTCATGAACCAGGAGTCATGAAAGAACCCCGGTCACTAGCTTCTGGTGAGAAAACCTGAAAGAAATGCTGAATGTAACGCATCTTGCCGCAAGATCGGCACTCCATGGGGTCCCTCTAGCACTGTAACCTTCTGTTCCCTGACCGGCCACACTGGTAGCATGTCACCTGGCTGCCTGACGATGCATCTCGCTTCCTCGGATCACCGCGTGTAGGCTCTCTATGACGCTTTTTTCTGTCATCTAGAGGAAAACTATCTCTGGAAGCAGGTCCGCCCTGGATTGTAGCTCCAGAGTCTCTCATATTGCGCTCTGCAATCAGTGCCTCGTTGACGATGGAAGTGATGGAAGTTAGCTAGAAGATGTTCACCTACGAGCGGATCTCCCGCCTGAGACCATCCTCGAACTTCCTTGCTAATAAAACCCCACTCCCATCCCTAAGGGGTTTGAAACACTACATCTCGTTTAAGTGGGAGGAATACTCCATGACATAAAGAGTACCCTCACTACCACAAAACTGGGCAAGGCATGCGCCTGCCTTTATCAGCGCTAACAAAAGCGCTGATAATGGTCAACTTTATCAGTGCTAAAACAAGCGCTGATAAAGGTGTACCCTTTATCAGCACTTTTTGAGCACTGATAAAGGCTTTCCCCTTTATCAGCGCTTTTTTTAGGGCTGATAAAGGTTGTATTTATCAGCACTTTTCATTTTAGCACTGATAAATACACCCTTTATCAGCGCTTTTTACTAGCACTGATAAAGGCTCACACAGATTTGTTAAAAACCTGCGGGTCCTCTTCCTCCTCCCTGCACCCGGTCAAGCTCTCGCGGAAGCCCTCCTCTGCGCCACTGCTGGACCCTCCTCTGCCGCCTCATCCTCTTCCACAGCCACCGCCTCCTCCTTCTCCTCCTCCTTCTCCTCCTCCTCCGGCCGCCTCCTCCTCCTCCTCTGGCCGCCACAACCTCCTCCACCACGACCTCGTCCTCCTCCTCCTCCACCGGCGCTTCCTCCTCCTCCTAGTCTGCGGCATCATCCTCCTCCTCCACCACCGGCGCCTCCTCCTCCTCTGCCTACTCTGTTGCCTCCTCCTCCACCGTGGCCTCCTCCTCCTCCTCCTCCTCCTCCGCTGCCTCCGCTGCCTCCGCCCTACCTCTGCGCTGCCTCTGGTGCCTCCGTTGTCGACACCTCCTTCTCCTCCGCCATCGGGTCCTCCTCCTTAAGGTTATTCAAATTGAATTTTCATGAATTAATTATGTTTGGAATGGGTAAGTGTTTGGCCAACTATTCTTCGTGTTGAATCTTCAGTTTCCATGGGTGGTTTGGGATTGTGGTTATGTTTTGATCCTGACTATGGGTTGTTTTTATGATTTCCCACTACATCATTAGATTTATTTAGTTATTCTTATGTTTTGGTGTTTTCATTTGGTTTGATCCATGTTGGGACCATTAATGTGGTATTTTAGGAAAGTGCCTTGGAAATGGGTGAATTGATTTGGGTGGTTTGGGGCTTCCCTTGGTAGTAAATGAGTTTTTTTTTGATTGATGGTTTCCAGGATGACCCTTTAGAATATATAATTTGTATGGCCATACTAATTATAAATGGAAGTTTTTAATTGAATTAAATCATGATCATGGCCTTTTAAATCATAAACATAAATTTAAAATTAATTAAATATAAATCATAGATTAATGTTTTAAAATTGTATGTATATGAAGTGGATTAAAGTGAGGAATCATGGATTGAGATGTTGAATTTTTTTATATTTTAATTGGAAGTAATGGATTGTTTGGTATTTTTGAAATTTAATGTCATAATTTGAATTCCATGGGAAGTCCCTTGGATTCCATATGAAAAGGATGGGTGTGGAATTCCTTGGAGTAATTATTTGGATTCTTGATGATTTATATTGGTGTGGAATTCAATTCATGAGCCTTGGAATCCACCGGGGTCTCATGTGAATATAGGGAGTGGAAAATTACTTGGATTCGATGAGGTCCAATTTAATGGAATTCATCAAGAATGATATTGGATTATATATATATTCATTATTTTTAATTCTATAGGGAGGATCCCACCGTCATTTGGGTAATGTATTCATTTATCTAATGATATAGATTAATTTCATGGATTATTCAGGGTGTCCCTTATTAAATACTGAAGGATGAGCTCTATAGATTTATATTGATTATTATTGGTATGGAATTACTCGATTGTGGGACAAGTATTTCAACCATTATAGTATACTATTGTTATGGGAGGTCCCGCAAGTTCAAACCAGATGATTGGATTTCTTGAGAATTATTGTGATGGAATTCATGTTGGAGCCATATAGATTCCTCTCAGGCTACTTGATTATGGTTTCCTCGATGAAGTACCTTAGAACCAAGTTGAGACATGATACTTACACCTTGATCAGAGGTAATGGATATGGAAGAAGTATGTAGTGTCAACCTAGGATGTCCTCTTGAGACCAAAGTCATGATACATTTCTATTATTTTCAAATATTATTATTATTACCACTTCACTTATTTATTATACACCTTTATGATTTATGATCAATGATTGGGTTTTCATTAGACACCATTGATAGTGGATTACTAAGTTGTAATCAGACACTTCTCCAGCATCCACAGAACATGGGTACCCGAGTAGATGCTCCTTGGTCATAGGTTCTTGGTTTAGGGCATTTCCTGAGGATGATTTATAATTATTATATGGTTAGGATGGAGTTTGGAGTAGGAATCTAGGCCAAAACATAGAAAATATAGGGGTTGTACTATTTTATGGTATTTTTCCCTTTTCTTACTTTTTAGATAGCTATAATTTTTCTTATTATTATGTACTACCATGTATATTATATATGTAACATCATTATGATATTTCCTGGGCAATGTTTTGGTATTTTATCTCATGATGTTGATATATGTAGTTTGTGATGTTATATGATTTCTCCCTTATTTACTTATGCATTTCACACTATTTTAAAGAGGGTATAGTCTCCCCACTATACCACCTATAGACACTCACTACTAGTCAATAGCCTCTAGCATATATGGAGGTACACTTGAGGCTATGTAGCACATCATATCGAGGCTATGTACACTTGAGGCTATGTAGCACATCATATCGACCTATAGACACTCACTACTAGTCAATAGCCTCTAGCATATATGGAGGTACACTTGAGGTTGTTTTGGGTGTTTTTAGAGAGCTTTGTCTTTATTAAAATATTATAAATTCCTCATATTTTGTTTAAGAAGTATTGTTTCATGGTCACATTATTTCCTTGGAAGGAGTTCTAGGTTATCCAAAAAAGGTTCGAGAAGTCATTTCTCCTCTAACACATATACTCATCCTATGTATTTTAAATAGGATGAATATAAATAAAGAATGGATGAATGCCAATCGGTTGACAAAAGAGTATGAAGAAGGCGTGAAAGAATTTATCAAGTTTGCAAAAGATCATGCATGTGACCCTTCTCAAATCCTTTGTCCGTGTTTACGCTGTTGTTATTCAAAACAAATTAGTCCAGATGATTTGGAAGTACACTTGATCTGTCACGGAATAGATCAAAGTTATACATGTTGGAATAAACACGGGGAAACAACGAATGTAAGTAGTGACTGGGGTGACACTGCGTTTTATGGATCATCTGACATGATTACAAACATGAACAATGAAGATGACCGTATGGAGGATGTGATTACAGATGTGAATGATGATGAAGATTGTATTGAGAAAATGACAAGGACCTTCGAAGATGAACTTCGTGATTGCCCAAAATTGTTTGAGAAGTTAAAAATTTGTGCAAAGGCGCCATTGTATGATGGTTGCACTAAATATACATCATTGTCAGCCGTAATGAAGCTGTATAATTTGAAAGCAGATAACAGGTGGAGTGACGACAGTTTTACGAAACTACTTGCCCTCTTGAATGACATGCTCCCAGAAGACAATGAGCTCCCGAGCCGAACATACGATGCTAAACAAATGCTACTCTCTATGGGTATGATCTCTGAAAGAATACACACCTGCCCGAATGACTGTATACTGTTTATCAAGGACCACAAATCACTTAAAGAATGCCCAAAGTGTGGTGCTTCTCGATACAAGAAAGATGAATCTAGTCCTACTAAAGTTGTATGGTACTTTCCAATCATTCCAAGGTTTAGACGCCTATATGGAAGTGAGGAGACTGCAAAACAATTAACATGGCATGCAGATACAAGAATTAAAGATGGGATACTATGTCACCTGGCAGACTCTCCTCAATGGAAGAGAATCGATCATGAGTATCCTGAATTTGGAAATGAGTCGAGAAACCTTCATCTTGCGTTATCTACAGATGGAGTGAATCCTTTTGGTTTTCAAAGAAACAGTCACAGTACATGGCCAGTTATGTTGATAAATTATAACTTACCACCGTGGTTATGCATGAAACGAAAATACATCATGTTATCTATGCTTATATCAGGACCAAAACAACCGGGTAATGATATTGATGTTTATTTAGCTCCATTGATCGAAGATTTGAAATTATTGTGGGATTCAGGTGTTACATTGTATGATGCTTATAGAAAGGAAGATTTCACTTTGAGGGTCATGTTGTATGGGACGATAAATGACTTCCCTACTTATGGAAATTTGTCAGGATATAGCATTAAAGGAACTCAAGGCTGTCCCATTTGCGAAGAAGGTATACAATCAATTAGGTTGAAACATTCATCGAAAATCGTGTTTCTAGGACATCGCAGATTTCTACAGTGACGATATAAGTACCGTTCTTGGAAGACATCATTCGATGGAAGTTCAGAAGAACATACAGCACCGTCTCCACTAACAGGCGATCAATTGTTTGAGAAAGTTAAAAAATGTGGACACTACTTTTGGTAAACCGGCTTCAAAAATCCTTACAAAAATCGGTTGGAAAAAGAGATCAATTTTTTTTGAATTACAATACTGGAATTGTCTGTATGTAAGACATTTTATTGATGTTATGCATGTAGAAAAAAATGTATTTGACAGTGTTATCGGCACGTTGCTAAATAAATCTGGCAAAACAAAAGATGGAATTAAGGCTAGGTTGGACATGGTTGAGATGGGAATACGAGAAGAGTTGGCACCAGTGAAGGGTGAAAAACAAAAATTTCTTCCTCCTGCTGCTTACACTCTTTCCAGGCAGGAGAGATATCAGTTTTTCAACTTCTTGAATGACGTAAAGGTTCTAGAGGGGTATTCATCAAATATCAGTAACCTTGTGTCAATGAGCGACTTGAAGTTAAAAGGTCTGAAATCACATGACTGTCATGTTTTGATGAAAAATCTAATTCCAATTGCTTTATGTTGCATTTTGCCCAAGAATTTCCGCCATACATTAACGAAACTGTGTTTCTTCTTCAAAGCTATCTGCAGCAAAGTTATAGACCCATCAAAATTGCCAGATATGGAAAAAGAAATTGCAATCATATTATGTGAATTAGAAATGTTCTTCCCGCCTTCATTTTTTGATATGATGGTTCATTTTATGGTCCACTTGGTGATAGAGATTCGACTATGTGGTCATGTACATTACAGATGGATGTACCCCATTGAACGGTATATGAAGATTTTGAAATGGTATGTCAAAAATCGAAGTCGGCCAGAGGGTTGTATTGCAGAACGATATATTGTTGAGGAAGCCGTTGAATTCTGTACCGAATACTTGTCTGGTGTGGAAAGCATTGGCTTATCGAAATCTCATCACACTGGGCGGCTTGAGGGTGAAGTAATTTCTGGAAGAAAGGTTGTCACAATCAATATTACAGATCGGGAGCAGGCCCAACTTCATGTTTTGCATAACAGTTTCGACGTTGACCCACATGTTGAAATCCACAAAGAAATTCTTAGGCACTTGAATCCATCAAGGGCTGAAAAATGGATATGAGATACACATAATCGACAGTTTATAGGATGGTTTCGAGATCATATTTTTAAGAAGTCAGATGAAAATCCAAAGTCAATTTTGGAACGACTTTGATGGCTAGCCGTAGGACCATGTGTGTATGCATTATCTTACAATGATTATATAGTTAATGGTTATACATTTTATACTAATGAACATGATGATGACAGTACCATGCAGAATAGTGGGGTTACACTTGTGGCTGAAGCGATGCATGTTTCTAGCGCTAAGGACAGAAATCCAATTTATGCGAATATGTCATACTTTGGCATCATCAAACAAATATGGGAGTTGGATTATATGGAATTTCATGTTCCGATATTTCAATGCAAGTGGGTTGATAACAAGAGTGCTGTTAAAATAGATGATTTGGGATTCGTGAAAGTTGATTTCAGTAAGGAAGGGGAGAAAGATGAACCATTTATAATGGCATCACAGGCAGTGCAAGTATTTTATGTTCCAGATCCCGCAAACTGAAACTGGTCAATTGTTCTGTTATCAACCAAAATAGCTGAAGGGTCAGATAAAAATTCAATGGAAGATGACCCTTTAATTAGGACTTTGCAATCATTTCGCAGTGGTCCCAATGTAGAAGACGTTTTGTATGTCAGAGGAGACCACAATGAAGGGATATGGATAGTTGATAGAGGGGTCAAATCCCTTCAGCCTTTAAAAAAAGGGAGTTCAATAATCAGGTTATTGATTTTTATTGTAATATAGATTGTGTTACATTATGTTATTATCTCTTCGCTGCTACTTTTATGTGATCTAAATTAAATTTTAAACCAGTTCTGCAGATAATGACTTCTTTACCTGCTGATGCGCCCAACCCCGAGACACAACACGTCTCTCAACCTGTTGCAGCTGGTCCCACTGCTGAGAGACAATAGGTCTCTCAACCTGTTGCAGCTGGTCCCACTGCTGACGTACAACAGGTCTCTCAACCTGTTGCAGCTGGTGTCAGTGCCGATGCTAGCGCTTCGGAGAAACATAATGATGATGCAGAAACTGAGGAAATGGTAGGCGATGAAACCCCAACGAAACAAAAAAAACAGGTGCGCCGTAGTTTGACAGTTTTAGCAAAAATCCTTAAGTCAAGAGAAAAAGGCATCAAATATGAGGTGGGATGGAATAAGCTAGGCCAGCATGTAGACCCCAACAAAGCCATGTTTAGTAGCTACATTGGAATCGTCACTCAACAATGCGTGCCGATTGACCTAGAGTCGTGGCACCATGTTGTCAGCGGGTTGAAAACATTAATGTGGGAAGAGATTATTGTAACATTACGATATCATCTATTTAATTTATTAAAATAAAATAAAATATTGAAATATTGACTAACCCTTCATCATCTCTTGGAGAGTGCATTTATAGTAGATGTTTCGCACAAAGAATATGTTTTCAGACTGGCAGGAAGGATTCATAGAGGCTTTCGCAGCATTTTAACGAAACATCATCTGAAATATGCCGAAGGTAAAATCAAGCCGCACCCGCCTCCTCTTTATGCACACTTGATATCCCAAGGAACGTGGGATGCGTTTTTCAACCGTCGTGCGAAACAGAATTTTCAGGTACATTGTGTTTGGTTACACGTTGTGTAACGTTGCTTGTATTCATCACATTGATTGATAGGTTTTTATTTATGAAACAGCAACTGAGTGATGAAAATAAAGAACGGGCAGCAAAACCAGCGTACCCCTACCGTAAAGCAAGGTTGGGGTACGATTCAATTCAAAAACAATTGGTATGTATTTAAAAAGTAATGTAATAATTTTATGTGACATAAAACAACACTGTAACCATGTTTTTCTGTTTATATGCAGATTAATGAAGCAAAATCTCAAGTCACTTCCATTCCACGCCATGTGCTATGGAAGGAGGCTCGTGTTAATAAATAGGGAAAACTGATAGACGAAAACACACAAAAGTGTGGGAAACATTTGTAAGTATGACATAATATAAACTTGTTTTGCTTTAAATCACTATTAAATAACGATGCTTACTTATTTTTTCATATTTTCTATTTGACATAGTCACAGGAATCAACAACACCCGCACCGGATGCAGACATACTTTCAACAGCCTTGAAACAGCCAGAACAGTATGGCTGCGTCAGAGGTGTGGGTTTTGGGGTGTCACCCTAGACATATTTTCAGAAAAAAAAAACAAGAGGATGAACAAACTAAAGAATTGTATGTAATGAGAGATAAAGTATCTACCCTTGAAGAACTAATCCAAACTCAGGGAAAGATGCTAACGAGTTTGATGGAGGAGAGGCGAAGAGAACAAACAACTCAAGAACAACCCCCGCGAGAAGATCCACCCCTCACCAGCTTTGAGGCGAGCCATTCCCCATCAAAGACCTGACTTAACCGAGGTAATCAATGTTATAATATTTGTTTTTGTGAGATGTGAATCACAGACACTGATACCTTTCATGTAATGATATTCTGCAGGGTGAAAATGACTGTGATTTATATCTATCAACTCCCACCCATCGCCTTGTAGCGAGGGCTACAATGTTCAATATGCAGAATGACATGCTACACTCCAGACCACTTCCAACCGGTCATGTCAAAGTGTGGATTAACTTAGCTCATGAGCCGAGCGCCGAGCTACCCGTGCCAAATGACGATGATGACATTCATACGGTGGAAAAAGCTGTTGGAACATTCTTTGCATGGCCGTCAAATCTTGTAAAAAAACATATTGAGCAGGAGGTATTCATTTCCAGTTCATTTTTCAAGCAGAACCTTTAACATTAAATTAGAAAATAGCTGAACTGATGAATGTTATTACAGAAGGATAAAATGGATAAGATAAAACAAAAGAGCGGCTCCAACATTGGATCAACCAACCGATCAAAATGATCTACTGAGAGCGCGTTCACCCCGCCCGTTCTATATCCACATTTAATATCATTGCAAGCTCATGTGGATATGAAAATGAAAGACGGAAAGAGTCATACAGTTTTTTGTGAAAAAGATATGTACGGAGAGGAAACAATAGATTTCGTTAGTGCAGATGCTGTTTATGAGATCATCACATACGACTGGCTAGGCGCCTCAGTTATAAATGTATACATGAGGTATGTTTTCATGATTTGATTTTACAAAAGCTGATATACTTTGATAATTATGGATAAATACATCTCATATTTTTCACAGGCATATATATGAAAAACAATTGAAGGGATTTTCCCATGAATACAAATTTGGACTCGTTAGTCCTCACACCATTTCTACACAACGAACAGAAATAGATTCTAATTTTCCGGCTGAATTGATGTCAAATCTTCTCAGAACGTTTCAAAGAATAATTACGACTGACAGACTCTTTTTAATACCAACTATGCAAGGGTAAAACTCTACATTTTAATCATATCAATTATATTTTCATTTCTATCAGTAATTATTTCGTTTTGTGTTTTTAGGGAACATTGGATGCTCATTGCAGTCAATTTGGATACTCCAAAGATTTATTTTCTGGATTCACTGCATGGATATCCAACTAACCGACCATAGATGATGGCGATTGTCAATTTGTAATACACTAGATCCATCATTTTAGAACTAAATATCTAGTTATATAATTTATATTATCTTTTAATGAGGATTTTGTTATGATAGGGAGGTGTATGAATATCGTCTAAAGGCTGGAATGAATCCAGGGCGTAAGGACAACAATGCCCACAAGATATACAAATGGAGAAGTATCTGGGTATATATAATTATATTTCACTATCCAAATACATATCAAAACAAATTACCTATTTTTCTCTATGTTTCTGCAGTGTCCGAAACAAACAAATGACAAGGACTGCGGTTATTATGTTTGTAAATTTATGACAGAGATCGTATTTCATGGACAAACTAGCATATTTGAAGAGGTATTTTTGAAAATAATTACCACTTTATTTAAAATAATTATTAATCCTTTGTGTATATATATTTTTTCAGTACTACTATAACTGTCGCGAAAACTCCTATTCAGAAGATGATATAAATGTCTTTAGAAATGAATGGGCATCATACCTGATGGAAGAATGTAAAATAATAGGACAATGAAGGTGAATTCCTAATACTTATGTTATCTTTATATGGTCATTGATATCTCCCTTTAAACTTATTGAGAATCTATGATATCCTTTTCTTATGATTCATATCCTTAGATTAGTGAATTCCTACAACTTAGTTTGAAAATGACATAAACTTTGGAAAACAACACCAATGACATACGTCAACCTGAGCAAACGCATTCGGATTGTTTTGATACTTTAGGACAACGATCCACGAGTCATTTGTGACGTGTACGAATTGAACGCACCTCAATCCGACGCACGGTGTGACCGGTATGGCTAAAAGTGTCTGATATCAGTTTCAAATTAAGATAAACTTTGGAAAACAACACCAATGACATACGCCAAACTGATAAAACGTGTTCGGATTGTTTTGATACTTTATGACAATGATACGCGAGTCATTTGTGACGTGTACAAATCGACCGCACTTCAATCTGACGTACGACGTGACCGGTATGGCTAAAAGTGTCTGATATCAGTTTTAAATAGAGATAAACTTTGGAAAACAACACCAATGACATACGCCAAACCGAGCAAACGCGTTCGGATTGTTTTGATATGTTAGGACAATGATCCGCGAGTCATTTGGGACATGTAATAATCGACCGCACCTCAATCCGACGCACGGCGTGACCGGTATGGCTAAAAGTTTCTGATATCAGTTTCAAATTGAGATAGACTTTGGAAAACAACACCAATAACATACTCCAAACCGATAAAACGCATTCGGATTGTTTTGATACTTTAGGACAACGATCCGAGAGTCATTTGTGACGTGTACAAATTGACCACACCTCAATCCGACGCACGACGTGAACGGTATGGCTAAAAGTTTCTGATATCAGTTTCAAATTGAGATAGACTTTGGAAAACAACACCAATGACATACGCCAAACTGAGAAAACACGTTCGGATTGTTTTTATACTTTAGGAAAACGATCCACAAGTCATTTGTGATGTGTACGAGTTGACCGCACCTCAATCCGATGCACGGTGTGACCAGTATGGCTAAAAGTGTCTGATATCAGTTTCAAATTGAGATAAACTTTGGAAAACAACACCAATGACATACGCCAAACTGAGCAAACGTGTTCGAATTGTTTCGATACTTTAGGACAACGATCCGCGAGTCATTTGTGACGTGTACGAATCGACCGCACCTCAATCTGACACACGGTGTGACCGGTATGGCTAAAAGTATCTGATATCAGTTTCAAATTGAGATAAACTTTGGAAAACAACACCAATGACGTATGCCAAACCAAGCTAACGCGTTCGGATTGTTTTGATACTTTAGGACAATGATCCGCGAGTCATTTGTGACGTGTAAGAATCGACCACACCTCAATCCGACACGTGGTGTGACCGGATGGCTAAAAGTGTCTGATATCAGTTTCAAATTGAGATAAACTTTGGAAAACAACACCAATGACATACGCCAAACCAAGAAAACGCGTTCTTATTGTTTTGATACTTTAGGACAACGATCCGAGAGTCATTTGTGATGTGTAAGAATCGACTACACCTCAATCCGACACACGACGTGACCGGTATGGATAAAAGTGTCTGATATCAGTTTCAAATTGAGCTAAACTTTGGAAAAAACACCAATGACATACGCCGAACCGATAAAACGCGTTCGGATTTTTTTGATACTTTAGTAAAACGATCCGCGAGTCATTTGTGACGTGTACGAATCGACCGAACCTCAATCTGACGCACAGCATGACCGGTATGGCTAAAAGTGTTTGATATCAGTTTCAAATTGAGATAGACTTTGGAAAACAACACCAATGACATACGCCAAACCAAGAAAATGCGTTCGGATTGTTTTGATACTTTAGGACAACGATCCACGAGTCATTTGTGATGTGTATGAATCGACCGCACCTCAATCTGACGCACGGTGTGACTGGTATGGCTAAAAGTGTCTGATATCAATTTCAAATTGAGATAAACTTTGGAAAACAACACCAATGACATACGCCAAACCGAGCAAATGCGTTCGGATTGTTTTGATACTTTAGTAAAACGATCCGCGAGTCATTGTTGACGTGTACGAATCAACTGCACCTCAATCCGACGCACGACGTGACCAGTATGGCTAAAAGTGTCTGATATCAGTTTCAAATTGAGATAAACTTTGGAAAACAACACCAATGACATACGACAAACTGAGCAAACGCATTCGGATTGTTTTGATACATTAGGACAACGATCCTTGAGTCATTTTTGACGTGTACGAATCGACCGCACCTCGATCCGACGCACGGTGTGACAGGTATGGCTAAAAGTGTCTGATATCAGTTTCAAATTGAGATAAACTTTGGAAAACAACATCAATGACATACGCCAAACCAAGAAAACACATTCTGATTGTTTTGATACTTTAGGACAACGATCCGTGAGTCATTTGTGACGTGTACGAATCGACCGCACCTCAATCCGATGCACGGTGTGATCGGTATGGCTAAACGTGTCTGATATCAGTTTCAAATTGAGATAAACTTTAGAAAACAACACCAATGTCATATGCCAAACCGAGCAAACACGTTCAGATTGTT
Source organism: Viscum album (assembly GCA_963277665.1). Classification (NCBI taxonomy): domain Eukaryota; kingdom Viridiplantae; phylum Streptophyta; class Magnoliopsida; order Santalales; family Viscaceae; genus Viscum; species Viscum album. The sequence goes on along the minus strand of OY728140.1, from coordinate 127,003,411 downwards.
TTTATACTTTAGGACAACGATCCGAGAGTCATTTGTGATGTGTAAGAATCGACCGAACCTCAATCCGATGCACGGTGTGACCGGTATGGCTAAAAGTGTCTGATATCAGTTTCAAATTGAGATAAACTTTGGAAAACAACACCAATTACATACGCCAAACTGAGCAAACGAGTTCTGATTGTTTTGAGACTTTAGGAAAACGATCCGAGAGTCATTTGTGACGTGTACGAATTGACCGCACCTCAATCTGACGAACGACGTGACTGATATGGCTAAAAGTGTCTGATATCAGTGTCAAATTGAGATAAACTTTGGAAAACAACACCAATGACATACTCCAAACCGAGCAAACACGTTCAGATTGTTTTGATACTTTAGGACAACGATCCGAGAGTCATTTGTGACGTGTACGAATCGACCGCACCTCAATCCGACGCATGGTGTGACCGGTATGGCTAAAAGTGTCTGATATCAGTTTCAAATTGAGATAAACTTTGGAAAACAACACCAATGACATACGCCAAACCGAGCAAACACGTTCGGATTGTTTTGATACTTTAGGACACCGATCCGCGAGTCATTTGTGACATGTACGAATCGACCGCACCTCAATCCGACGCACGGCGTGATGGGTATGACTAAAAGTGTCTGATATCAATTTCAAATTGAGATAGACGTTGGAAAACGACACCAATGACATACGCCAAACATATTGATTTTAAATTATTCCCTTTCATTGTTATGAAAATGAAAACTTTTGAGTTTAAAATTTCATATTTTAGTTTCACATTTCCATATTAATGTATTCTTTCATATTACTATTTTAATTTCTTTCATTATTGTATTACTAACATAATATTTGTTTTCTTATATAGGTGAATTTTTTTCCTTGAGTTCGGATGCTTTGTTCGGCAACAAATACCGTCGAGAGCGGATCACGAATATCAAAGGATGAAACATGAATGTTTATAACTGTTGTAGAATAATTGTAAATGTAAACATGTAAAACAATGTTTGAAATGTATATAGCAATGCATTTTTTTGTATTCATGATGTTAAGTAAATGTATATACCATTGTCGGTCAAAATATTGGGTGCCAGTGCTATGGTGTGCAGGTGTGTATGTGCTACTTTGTGCAGGTATTTAGGTGTGCAGGTGTGCATGTACTGTTTTTTTTTTGGTGCAGGCGATGGGGCCTTTATCAGCGCTTTTTTAGCGCTAATAAAGGACACCTTTAACAGTGCTAGAGGAGCACTGATAAAGGGGTCCTTTATCAGCTCTTCGAGAAGTGCTGATATAGGGGACCTTTATCAGCGCTAAGAGAAGCGCTGATAAAGGGGACCCCCCCTTTATCTACGCCAGCATTAACAGTGATTTCCTAGCACTGTTAATGCCGATTTTTAGCGCTGATAAAGGCCCAGGTTGTAGTAGTGCCTTCTCCAAGCTCATGAACTCCCGGGCTCGATCGGCCCTCAGAGTCTCCGGGTAGAAGTAGTCATAGAACACGCACTAGAACTCCTCCAAATCCATATCCTGCTGTTGACCCACCTGTGAGATGACATCCCACCACCTCTTAGCGGAGTCTCGGAGCATATAGGTGGAGATCTTGACCCTCCTCTCTGGAGGTGTCTCCAGATGCTCGAAGATAGTCAGTATGGCTTCCATCCATGACTCTGCAGCCTGAGGTCCTCCTTCCCCCAAGAACGTGGGAGGATTCAGCTGCTGGAAAACCCGATTCAAGTATTCCATAGTTGTGGCAGGAGGCCGCGCTCCCTAGAAGACCTGCATCATCCTCATGAAACCTTCCATGAACTGTGGATCAGCACCTGCAACTGGTATAACAGATGGTTCCAAGGCTGGCCCGACTGGAGGATCGGCAGGTAGTCCCTGATCAGCCTTGTCTGGCGTTTGATCACTACCGACAAAAAAAATATGACTGGAGGAAATCTAGGAGGCATAGCTTTGAAAGATCAAAATCACACCTTATATCAGAATTAACAAATACAGAGAACACAAGAGTGCAAAACGGGAATAGGGAAGAAAAACACACAAGTTTTCAAAACTCAACTACACGATGTGTATAAAAACTATATGGCGTGTCTTCTCAAGCCACTGACATGGGCATGTACTTATGCCCTACAAGTCATGTACACCTCAAACTACATGGTGTGTTGACCATACACACGGAATGTGCTTTAAAACTGTTCCCCTGCCTGAGTCCTTTACATGGTTAACCTACACGGTTTTTCTTAAAAAGAGACTACACGGCGTGTTCCCTGCGAACACGGCGTGTAGTGCACATGGCTTCGGCGGCCCGTGTTGTTAAGCACACGGTCATCTACACGGATGAACCTTACACGGCGTGCTCCGAAATAACACAGCGTGTATAGGAAAAGGTGACACCGCCCCGTGTTGTTCGTGACATGTCCGGGTACCTGAACAAGACTACACTGCGTGTTTAGAGAACACATAGAATGTGGAAATGAAGGTAAAGCTAGCCCGTGTTGTTAGTGACACGGCCGGGTACCTGGATAGGACTACACGGTGTGTTCCCTCTAGACACAGCATGTTCTTCCCGAGATTCCCTGACCTGTGTTGTTAGTGACACGGCCGGGTACACGGCTCCGAACTCACACGGCGTGTACCTACCGTACACGGCGTGTTCCTGAGTTTACTTTCACGACACCGTGTTCTGCTCCCACGGTTAGTGACATGGCTTGAAAATTACACGGCGTGTATCAAAAAAGTACACGTTGTGTATTCTGGGTTTTTCTGGGCAGTAGCTTAGAAACTGCTCAGACTCCCAGAAACACTAAAAACAAGGAAAATAGATGCCAAATTCTGATTCGTGAGGGCCCATACTCCCCGCGAATCAAATCTTGGCATCTATTATAGTCACATACAAGGGAAAACAAACATCTCTCTAAAATAACAGTAGGGATTCTATCAAGAATCTATCACAACAACATGCATAATCTACACGAATTCTATCACAACATCATGCAATTGCTAATGCACCCTAGATGACATGGAAATAATGCATGGCATGTGATCTCTACAAGTGCCTATATGATGCATGAGATGGAATACCCTCATCTCATCAGGTTGCGACAGAAATAGAACCAAAATATCAAAACAATAATAGCACAAGTCACGTGAATCACTCTAGGTGAAATCAGATCAACCATAAAATCTCAAAACCAGAACTGTAATTAACGCGGTAGTATGCCTTTTCCCTGTACATGGGTTAGATACTCCCAAGCACAGCTTAATACTAAGTACCGGGTCCGTCCTATCCCTAGAAAAAGTCTCCAAACAGTAAATCAAGAGAAAAGAACTCCTCTGATACCACTTTGTAACAACCCAAATCCGGAGCCCCTCCACTGGTGCCCCGTACCCGGTTCGCCAGATGATCTCAAGCGCATTTCCCCAAACTCCAGAGTCTGCCGACTAGCAGCGAGGGACTTGGTGAGTTGGTGGGGAAACTATGACCTCATTCGGTAAAGTATAAAGCAGAAGAATAACCAAACACAATAATGGAAACAATAAATAGCATACCACAACTGAAATGAATAGTGGAAGCAATATATAAAACAATAATGATGCAACATGGTACATATGTCTATGGGAAGCAGTAAACAAGCCAACATGCTGAAGTACAACTGAAAAAAAGTGCAAAAGAAAACAAATTAAACTCCTCAGCATCGCAAGCCTCGGCTCGATCCATGCTCTCCAGCTCCAGTGAATCAAGAACCCGAAGTAGAAGGGTGCTTTCCCTTATCTATACCTCTAGCAACATAGTCTTCTTGGGCCCAAAATCATGGCCCAAACAGGGTGTGAGATAAAATCCCAGTAGGAAATCACCCAAAGATCTATGCCTAATAGTCAATGAATACATGGTAGTAATAAAACAATAATCAGTAAACAGGAAAGCACACGTAGCTACAATCCACAGTTCTAGCAAATAAAGTACACAAGTAAACAGCCAGCAACAATAAAAAAACAGGTAACCCTCTGGGTAGCTCTCACATCCTAACCCCTATGGTTCAACCTATAATTACTAGCAACCTTCTAGGAGGCACACACAATCTCACCCCTCTGGTTCAGCTATGAAATTAATAGACTCTATGGGGAAGCACTCATTGTCAATTCCCCCTATAGTCTCGTGTCGTGCTAAAGGATCTCTAGGGAAGCACTCAACGTCTATTCCCCCTGTGGCCCGCTTCGAGGAACTACAGACTCTCTGTGGAAGCACTCAACGTCAACACCCCCTGTGGTTTCGCATCGTAATTAAAAAACACTCTGGAGAAGCCCTTCCGTCAATTCTCCCATTGGTATACTACTCTAGGTTCTCACAGTCCTGAGTGAAACTAAACATGCTCATCACGCATGCATCGTCCAAGTAAACATAAAGAACTACTTGGATATCAACTAAGGCTCAACATCAATACGAGGCAACAGTCCACAATCCTACAACTAGGCCTGGAAACTGGAGAAATGCCTAATAATCAAAACAAGCCTGGAAAAGCAACCTGAGCACAAAATAAATTACTCTACTCACAAGTATAAACCTATAAAATAGTAATCAAGCAAATTAGGAAAAAATCAGGGAAAAAACAGGAAACCCCCAATTCCCCGTTCAAAGGAATTGGTGGAATTTGCACAAAATATCCATCAACTTTCTACAGAAAGACACAAACCACATACCTCGATCCTAGGAGATCGATATACATGAATGACGATGACGGATTCCCCTTAGAACAACGTAGATCTGAGAAAACTCACAAAATGCTCAACCTACGATAACTTGAAAACCAGGAGGAATCATAAAACAAGACTCAACCAGAAGGGAGAGATCACAGCTTCGATTCCAACGCAATCGACCGTGCTTGAATAGGAGAATAGACGAAGAGGCGGGATCTCATCAAAGATCCGGCCATACGGTCGCTCTCGGGCGGACGGAATCTGGAGAAGAAGATAAATATCCCGATGAGGCACGACCCCCGTCTGTTTAGTGAAAAAAAGAAAAGTACACGACGTGTATTTTTAAAGTACATGGCATGTAATGGGTTTTTCCGTACTCTGCTAAAAACGGCCTTCACGTCACCCCTACACACCGTGTGTGTGGCCCGGGCATAGATAGCACACGGCTTCGAGCCGAAGCAGAGTACACGACGTGTACTCAGAAATTACATGGCGTGTACTTTGAAAATTTCCATAAATTTCATTTTTCTTAAAAACTCCAGAAAAAGGAAAAATATACTTGAAATGAAGATCTGGGTTCTTACAAAAATGATTTCTTACCTGACAATATAAGTACATAATTATTTCAAGGTAAACACAATATAAATAAGTTATTTTTCAGTTGTTGTTTAGTTATCATAGATAGGGTCAAGGATATGATAGGTTTACAAAATGACATGTGGATATTAGTCAACCCATCGTGATAAAAATTCCCCACATGAAATGATACAAGCGTCACAAATAAGTTCTATAGGGAGATCCCACCTTTGTGGTTGGATTATGGAAGGTGATATGAGAATCTTTTTTAGTGAATTTAAAGAATCCTCACAATATTTATCAAAAACAAACTCAAAATCCTTTTTCAAAAATTGAGATAAGGGAAGTGTGATCTTACTAAAGTCTTTAATGAATTGTTGGTAAAAACTAGTATGAACCAAGAAAGATCGCACCTCACAAATACATTTTGGATATAGAAGGGAAGAAATAAATTCAATTTTTGGTTTATCCACATGGATTCCCTGTTTTTAAATAACAGTCCAAATAACTATCCCCTTATCAACCATGAAACGAAATTTATCATAATTTAATATGAGTACATTTTCAATGTAACAACAGAGGAAAGAACCTAGGTCTGAAAAACGGTAATCAAAAGAAGTTCTATAAACCATGAAATCGTCCATAAAAACTTCCATAAAATTCTCATGGTACTCAAAAAAAATACTCAACTTATATCTCTAAAATTTTCTAGGAGCATTACATAGACCAAAAGGAATCCTTCTATATGAATATGTGCTGAATAGATAGGTATATGTTTTGTTTTAATGATCCTCTGGGGATATATGGATTTTAAAATAAACCAAATAACTATGAAATAAATAATAATGATTCTTACCATCTAGTATTTCTATAATTTGGTCAATGAAATATAGTGGAATGTGGTTCATTCACATGGCTTGATTCAGTAAACAATAGTCAATATATACTCTCTAATTATAATTAACATGTGTTGGAACCAATTCATTCTGTTCATTTGACACTACAATTATTATATTCTACTTAGGCACAATTTTTGTTGGGCTATCATATTTACTATCAAATATAGGATAAATGATCCCAGTAGTGAGTAATTTACTGACATCAAATTTTACCACTTTAAGGAGAGTGGGATTTGACCTGTGTTGAGCTTTCCTTATAGGATTATCCTCATCATTTAAAATTATATGGTGCATGAAAATAAATGGTATAATCATGATAATATCATCCAATTTCCATCTTATCTCCTTTATATAATCTATTAAAAAGGATGAGAATTTTTTATTCCTACTATGGAGAATTTTTTTGAATTAATGATTGTTAATTTTTCAATACCCTCAGGATAGGAATATTTTAAATTATATGGAGGTAGTTTTAATTCGAACATCGGTGGTTTTTTGGATTTAGGGAGGGGATTTAGGGGGAGTGAGGTCCATAAAACTGTATATCGGATCATTCTTATTATATAAAGAAATATAATATATGTAAATGAAGTTTTAAGAATCTTCAACGGTCATGGGAACCTCATAATGAAAAAACTCGTCAATTAAAGACCAAAATTTACACTTTTTTGGACCCCAAGAACACTCAAAACAAGAATCAAAAATCAAATCATCTAGGGGAGAGGAATAGGAAAATGAATCAGAGTATGGGTCAAGGAGTGAATTTTTTTTGTGTGATTCATTAGAGATCACTTCCATCAAATAGACAAGAAAATTAGAGTTATCTTCAACGGGGTGTTTCATAACATCAATGACATTAAAGCATACGTTTTATCCACTGATATTTATGGAAATTGTACCATTGTGAACATTAATTTTTGACTTTTTGTTTACAAGCATTTCCTTCCAAGTATGATAGGGGAATTTCATTTGTTAAGGTAGCCTCCATATCTAGAATGTATAAATTTATGGGGAAGATGATATTCTCTAATTTTATAAGGACATCCTCTACCACTCATGATGGGTGTGTTGCGATCTGGTTGGAAAGTTTCACTATAATTCCAGTTAGTTGAATCTCTCAAACCATTAAAGAAGTGTACACAGAGTGAGGAATTAAATTAATTAAAGCACCTAAATCTAGTATATCATCTTAAAATAATTTATCCCCTATAGTTCAAGGTATCATGAAAGTGCTTGGATCCTTTCATTTGGTTTTAAATGATAGTTGCATCAAGTATGAGACATTCCTCCCCAGGTTGAATATCTCATTCCCCTTCAGCCTTCATATATGGGTCTAAAGTTATTTAAGAAATTTTACATAAGGGGTTATTTTCATAACTTTTTCCAATAAAGGAATATTAACTTAAACATTTTTGAATGTATCCATTATTTCATTATCAATCGCATTACAAAAAGTTTTCTTAGGTTTATAGAGTCTCTGGGGGAAAATTAGTAGAATGGATTGTTCATGGGAATCCTCAATGATAATTTGTTTATCCTTTTTATTTTTTTATTAATTTGAATCTTTTATGGGTTGATAAAAATAGTTTTCAATATGGGGGCATACCTATTGGGTTGAACCATTAGACAAAGAAACTTATTTACCGCTAGGAAGTGTGATTGATCAAAAATTAACTTTGACTTTTAGATTAGTCATAGGTTGGGAAGGTAGTTTCCTAGAACCTTGCATCTTTATCCCACCTATGGTTCTTTCTAATTATCCCACTTGAGATTGTAGGTATTGAATAGAAGATTTTGTGGTTTGATGGAATTAGAGGTTCCTGGTTTCCATTTTTCTTCACCATATCTCGGACACTTTGTTTAGAATTAGGAGGTGGAGGATTGTACCAAGAAGATGAAGGATAAGAAGGTTTCATACCTTGGTGTTATTGAATCTAATTCTTCTTGAGGTATCTTGAGTTTCCTCCTTATCCGTATTTTGGTTTTTATTGCCACCCATGGATTGGATTTGTCCTTAATGATTCTTAAATTAAGGGTGGTACTTGTTGGAATAGACGTCAAGAGAATAGTAGGAAAAGGACTCAGATGAATCCTAAAGTTGTGGGAACTGGTAAAAAAATGAGTGTTATCAGAACAAATTCCACAATGTAATAGAACAGGAGGAGAGTGTGAAAAAACTTGTAATTGAGATAATTTCCTTAGAAGGGTATGAATATCATAATTTTTATTCTGTACCTTTTTTAGGTATGAATTAATTATCTCTTGAACTCCTCTGGTTGGTGGAATTTCTCGTGCACCAATTTGTTTTGGAATTTTGAGCCATGTTGGATATTAAATCACTAGTAGTAGAATGAGTTTTATAAATAAGGGAACCATTAGCTTTAGTATATATCATTCCATGATCCATGAGGAAATTACCTCATAGAATTATTGAATTAAAAATTGTTCAATTATTTGGTGGTGGGGGGAAATCGCAAAAAGACTTTTGAATATTTCCCAATATTCATGAAGGGTCTCTCTTTGTAATTTCCAAATTACAGAAATTTATATTCTAATTGCTTCAGTTCAGGAGGTAGTGAATAACTTCTCAAGAAAGGGTTTTTCTAAATCATTCCATCCCCCAATTGTTCTAGGCAGAGAGTATAGCCTTTATTTGTCTATACCATCATGGGAGAAAGGGAAGACCCAAAACATAATGAGATCCTCATATACATCTTGGAGTTTCATGGTGGAGCGCAATATGTGAAACTCCTTCAGTTGTTTGTGAGGGTAATCACCAAGAAGAACATGTAATTTTGGAAGGAGGTGGATGAGTCTTGATCTCAGCCAAAAGATGGATTCTTCCTCAGGATACTGGATGTACACAAGTTGGTACTCCACATCTGGGGTGGTCAATTATTTTAATGTTTGATTATTGGTGTAAATGATTTATGGGGTTTTATTCGGTTCAATTTTGCATTTGTTTTGGAAGACATGACTTTCCAAATGGGGTTACTCAATGTTACATGATTTTACTACTCTATATGACCAGATTTTTGGGTTGAGTGTCTTTTCAAATTTCATGTCAAATTCATGAAATTTTTCTTTTTCTGATCGGGCCATGAAAATAAGTAGTGATGTTTTTTTATTGTTTTATTCTTTTTTTGGTTGAATATATATAAAATAGAACCAATTAATATGTGTTAAAATATAAAATGAAAGATAATGTTATATTATTTAATTATAGAGAGTAGCATAGAGAGAGAAGAATAAATACACAAAAATAAACAAAATTAAAACAAACCAAAATAATAAAAAGGATGGGGGATATTGAAAGGAGTGTTAATTAAGAAGTAAAAAAAGGAATGAAATAAACGATAGAGAAAAAAATTCTCTTTTTTCCCTAGAAATGGTGGAAAATTTTTATCGTGTTTTCGAGCGCATCAAATTAGTTGTTCGTTTTTTACAAGAATTTTTGCAGTATAGAAGGAACTCTAGGTCATCTCTAGATGGAGCCTTAATTCATTAATTAAATGAAAAATATTTCAATTATAAAAATAAAAGTGGAATTGGATTTTTTTAAAAATTTGTGGATTGATGATTTAAGATACCAATACAATAAGGAAATCAATAATATAAAGCATAAATTAGCATAATTGATTAAGCGTGATCAACTCAGGGAAATCTTTTCATGCTCATCCTTAATAGTTGCAAGAGATATGGTTTAGAAAATTTAATCCCTAGTTTTTAACACCTTTAACTATAATTTATGTAAATTTATAATATGATAACTCCTAGGGCTCAGTTAGCAACACAAAATTTTCATCAGTCACCACTGATGATTGGGTGATTTGTGTATGACTTCATAACTAAAACTCACCAAGGAAACTCACACAAAACATGATTCACTATACAGGTTCATATGTTATTTATTTATGATAACATGTCATAAATTTACATGGAATTTATAGTGTTTATGAGATTCAATTGGGAGATATGTACCACAGAAACACCATAATTAAATGAAGGAGAAGAAATGGTGAATGGTGTGTGAAACATCACATGAAAGGGTACCCCCATACATGATTATATGAGTTGATCATAAAATACAAGTACATAACTCAATTAAATAAAAATATATGATGATTAAAAACAACGCAAAAACCTATAATTTAAAATTCTATTCAAATATTACAAAAATTAAGCTTAAGATTTACATCACATTCCCCCATGTGATCATAAAAAGTTTAGAACTCCTTGGGAGGGGAGGAAGACAAAGATGATGAAGTTTCACTTTATATATCCTCCAAAACTAATTGGAATTAGTAGATTACTCTTTTGGGTATCCAAAATGACCACACCTTTCCTCATAGTTGAAATTGAAAATGGGGTGCCCATGGTATCACTTTATTGGAAAATTAGAAGGTGGTTTTGAACCCCTAGATTTTGAGAAACCACTTGTCCCATGGTTTTTGCACTCTATAATTCCTTATATAACTTTAGGAAAAAAAATAAAAACTTGTATACCCACCCATTTAATATCTCCACAGAATAGTGATAACCCTTGTACAACTACAACTAGAGATATTGATAGAATATAGAACAACACTTTTGACTTTGTGCATATTTGATTCCCTAGATAGATCAGTTCAGATGGGAATCATAGTGGATGAACTGGGATTATGTTCCTTCATAAGAGTTGTATCCCACTATGTTTTAGATCATTCCACAAATGATTATCCCCATTATATGAATATATCAGTATCAATGTGCATTTTAGCCCATTCATCATGAACATTATCATGGGCCATCCAAATCATATCCACCTGCAATGTAATTATCAAAAGAAGTAAGATTTACATTTTTAATAGCTATAAATAAAAAATAATTGAAAAAAATGAAGTGAAGTTTTTTATTGTTTTTATAATTTTCAATACAAAACTAGTTTAACACAGTGGTGCATGTGTGAAAATGAAACAAGGAATTGCAGTGAAATCAACTAACAAGTCTGTATGTCACAAATCTGATAATAATAATCCAATAACTACATATAGATACAATAGGATCCACTCTATGATTTGGAATATGAGATAGAATTCCTAGACATAATACTGCAAAACTAGTTCCTCTCGGAAATGCAATTGTATTTTTCTATTTTTGAATTACTATTTGAGTATAGCAACTGAAGTTAGGATGTTATTGGTTTTGGAACCATGGATGTTATTTACTGGAAGTGGAGTATGGTTTGTGTCTGATGTCAATACACACTCGGTTTATTATAGATTTTATAAGGGGATTGATCATACAATAGAAGCTGATTAAAGTATTGAAGGTTTCATTGTTTCCTAGTGTTTGAGAAATTTTTGGAGTCAAAATCTGGAGGAAGAGGCGATCATCATGAAAGGATGTTTCCTGGAATCTATTCTTCATAAAAATGGTAAAGGCATGTGTTTAGTGAATACTATATTTAAAAAATAGGATATTAAATAATGTTTTACAAGTTGATGGTGCTCTCTATTACTATGAGTAGTGAAGCATTCTGAATGAGGAATGTGATGATAGTGATCTTCACGTATATGAAAAATCCCACTAGAGCTTCATAAATGGAGGAGATTCATGAAGATGTTTTTCAAGGTCAATGTAAAATGAGATGCATTCATGTGATCTTTTCAATATTATGATCCTATATATGTGAGGCTACCCCCAATTCATTTGACACAAAAATATTTTGAGAAATCCTAAATCACTTTGATTTCGTGATGGTTTGGATATCCACAAATATGGATTTCTATACAGGCTTGAGCATCAGAAAAAGACTATTTAAAACTATATTGATCCTAATGAGTCATAGTAATTGGTGCTTCATGATTTTTGTGAATTCCATAAGGAATCAGTGAGCTTCTCGAATGGATTTCACTTCATGAGGTTTGTGAGTTTTGTGAAGGAGATATGTGAATATTTGTTCTGAATATTTGGTTTAAGTGTATAGTTATTTCAAAGAGGATAACCTCAGTTATATGGTGAAAAAAGAGTATCATACTATTCAAGTAAAAATAATTTAGTTCGAATCTAATAAGGATAATTTCATGTCAATAAATTGAGTACGATATCACCCATGGTAGTAAGCTGGAGGGAGTCGACGGAAGTGTTCTGAGGGATGTGGTGTGTTATCTCTGAAATCTTATAAAGGCATTGTTCCTGGAAGATAGTGGATACATTTGAACTTATCTCTTCCAAAAATATTAAGGATCCATGGAATTAGTTATGATTGACACACAATCAGCTTGTGATCCTCAGATTATCTCTTTTTGGTGAATCAAGTAAAATTTTTGTATTGTCTCTTTGAATGTGATTATTTCTTTTGTGAAAAGTCTCATCATATAGATTTAAAATGTTCCTAAAAATATGGAAACAATATCCTTTATTTTAGAAGAATAATTTGACACCCTGATTCACCCTGCTATTTTAGTGTGTTCGGTGGTCCTTTAAGTAGTATCAAATCATATAGTTTACTGGAGTTAAATATGTCCTATTTTATTATCCTGGAGAATTTAGTAAATGTCAGGGAAGTCCCTCCCTTTAATGGAATGAAACATACATATTTTGAATAACATGATGATATATCATCTGATATCTCTTGGAATGAATGTTATTCTTTCCACTACATAAGGGATATTTTTAACTGATTCAACATGACAATCTATGACTGAAATAGACAAGAAAAGTCTTGATGTAGATTCTAAATCAAATAATTCCCTTACTGGAGCTCTATATGAACAAATATATCTGAAGGTGATGAGTTGAACATTATCAAATTTTATATAGGTAAAATTGTAAAATATATTTGAAGGAGACAAAAAATGAATGAGGCTAACCTTCATGTGTTTTATAATAGGTTTGATGATCTGAAAATTCATCTAAATAAAATTGAATATAAACTTTTTAATTGAATCCCTGAATTTTTTGGAGAAATACAATTTCTTAGTGAACAAATGTAATACATTGACATAGTGAAGAAAATCATTAGAAGGTTTCCACATACCTACATTCCAAAAGTGTTATCCCTTGAGGAAAGGGATATTTCTAAAATTTCTCCAGATAATCCTTTGATAATTATTTTGGCATAAGAAAATAAATTTAAACTTGAATATGTGAAGAATGGAGTATGCAAGGAAAATAAATTCATATACATTGAAAAACTTGATTTTTTTAGAGATAGAGTTGATGAAGATAATGAAGAAAATGAACTTCTTTCACTATTTTTTATAAATTCAAGATAGAAAATGGATATTTAAAGTAAAACATCATATGTATTTCTTTCTATGAATTACAGTTGGCCTCATTGCCTCTCGGTTCTCAAAGAATTTTGATGATTAAGAAAATAAAGCTGAAAACATAAATAATCCTTAGAAATGGTTTTCCTAAAACTGAGACTACAAATCATGAATTAAATTCTAGAAGAAGATTTTCATCTGTAAAGATGAACAATATGAAAAGGTATTTTTTGATGATAAATGACCAGATTTTAAATCTGGAACCCATGCATCAATGGTAGTTACAGTTGAAAATTCATAAACATAAAAAGATAAATCTAGAGATAATCTGTTTATTGCTGATTTTGATCACAAGTTGGAACTTGAGGATTCTCTTGTTATGCATGAAAATAAAATAAATAGAAACAAAATGTGGAAATCCATTCTAGAAGAGTCATCAGAATATGTTTATTAGCTTGAATATAAAATTGATTTTCTGGATGAAGTTGTAAAATAACATTCAATAACTATTGAAAGCATAGAATATGTAGTAGAATTGAATCTTGTGATTTATGAACAGGAAAAGTTCATCAATAATTGTACATCCTGAATGGAGGAGAAGTCCAAGATGGTTGAGGGTCTTAAAGAATAATATTTTAATTTAAGGGGTAAACATGAAACAGAATCAAATTCAAGGTAAACAATGAATAAAGTATAGTTTGGAATGTTCGCAGAGATGTTAAAGACAACTAAGTTTGGTTTTGAAGGGGTATGGAAGGTTTTTAATGATCAAATATCCACATTCATGGGAGAAACTGTAATTGGTTGTTATGATGAAGCATAAATGGGTGGGAATAAAATGGGACAAAATAAAGGGAAGCTGAAAGTTGGACATATCACAAATTCACATGAAGTCCTGATAAAGTAAGCCTCAAATAAAACTGAAAGGTGAACTGGAAAATATCTACAACTATCCAGAAATGATCGATAGTAAACGTCTTTTCCTATGGTAGGGGACATGAAGAGGAATATAACTGAGAATACATTTTCTCTTATGAAATTTCAATTTAGTGGCTATCTGGGCCATACCATGTTATACTGTGAAGAGGAAAGGATCTATTAGAATGGAGAGGAGATAGGAATTCAACATAAGAGAATGAATTAATATCATATATCTTATAAAAGAAACATATTTAATTTATATTTTTTAATTCTCCAACTATAGTCCTAAATCTATTGATTGTAGGTAGAGGAAAGGATGAATTATTACCTACAAAACTCAGAGAAATGTCAATACCTAATAACCATACAGAGTCGCTCATGAAAATAGGGTTTCTCCTTTGGAAGAAAAATATGAGTATGATAAACCAATTCATATGGAAAATAGATGGGAAATACTATCCTTGTCCTAAACACATTAAAATATTTCATGGAAGTAAAAGAAGAAAATTGAGAATTCTGACTCTATAGAAATAAATCTGAAAGCCAAAAAGGGCAGTATCACCTTGATTTTTGACAGTCGGTTCTCATCCCATATTATAGGAAATTTATACTTGTTGAAAAGTTTTATGAAAAGGGTTGATGAAAAAATAAGGTTTGACAATGATGGTGCTTTCAATATCAAAGGCAGTGGAAGTACAGAACTGGAAAAATAAAAGATGAGGAAAATTAAATTTCTTTATGTGGATGGTTTTCACCACAATATTATTTGTTTGAGGAAACTCTATGAATTATGAATAATAGTTACATTTAATCAAAAGGGGATCATAATAAAATAAAATATGGAGAATTATCTCATCCAAGGATATAGAACAGATGTAAACTTATATCAAGCTGACAGCAGGGAGAATATTTTCTACTTGATATTTAATGAATAAAACCACTTTTCTCATCGGATCTTGGGCCACATTAATTAAAAAGACATGTAAAAAATATATAAGCTAGAGGTAGTCATGGATATCCCCAATCTGAATCATGAACTAGAAAAGACTTATAATGATTGCATAGAAGGAAAGTTATTCTGCTGTTCATATTGTCCAAAGAATAAAAGGGAATCAAATATTTTTGATCTTATCTAGATAGATTTATGTGGTCAGATAGATGTGGTTGGGAGATACGGAAAGAGATACATCATTCTTCTTATTTATGATTATTGTAGAATGGATTGTGTAATTATTATAAACAGGAAATGACAAGTCCTTCATTGCATGAAATGTTATTATTGAATAGTTGAAAATGATACAGGAAGCATAATCAATGTTCTATTATCAAAAAATATAGGATAATACACGTCTATTGAGTTTGAAAATGACCTGTAGAAACATGGAATAAATTATTAGGTGGATGTAGTGACAACTCCATAGTAAAATATAGTTCTTCAGCATAGAAATTGATAGGTGAAAAATATGTATAGAACTAAAATTATTGAGAGTTATATCTATTTTCATTACTAGAAGAAGGTTATTAAAGTAGTAGTGTATACTCAAAAATAAAAAATGGATTTATATGAGAGAAACCAAGCCACTATATGAGTTGTGGAATTGAAGGAAACCATATTTGATCTATTTTTTTCGGAAGTAAATGTTTCATCTAAAACAAAAAAAGGAAATAAAGAGAAGTATAGTGTTGTTGTAGAAAAGGGAATATTCCATGGATATTCAATGAAGTGTAAAGCCTAAAAATGTTTCAAAAGTCATCTTGGAATAATTTTGGACAGAAATTATGTCACGATCATTGACGATAAAACCAAAAATGCCTCTAGATGCTCTTATGCGGATATTTTAAATGGCGAGGAAGAAAGTGGACATGGAACATATGCAAATAAAAAAGTAGTGGATGGTGTAAAAAACATTAAGGGGTTACAAAATAATGATGATTCAAAATAAGAATTGGAAGAGGAAAACATGGCTGATGAAACTTCATCTGAACTACAGATGATAAATAGAAGCTCTGAGATTGATCAATCAAACATCATTGGGGATTAGACCACAGCCACATCAATAAGGAGAATGGGAAATGAGGTACATTTTTCCTTCCAATCAATTGTCGAACCAATTACCTTTGAATAATCAGAAAAATATAGATCATGGGTTAAATCCATGAATGAAGAACTATATTTTATTGATAAGAACCAGACACATGTTACTGTTTAGAGACCTAAAAATCACAACATGATTGGAACAAAATGGATATTTAAAAACTATCTCAATGGGCATGGAAATGTTATCATAAAAAAGCCACACATATTGTGTAAAGTCTATGCATAGTTTGAATGAATTGATGATGAAGAAACATTTTCTCCAGCAGCGAGACTAGAGTTGATTAGGATTTTCCTTTCAATGTCAATCCAAAGAGGATTCGACATTTTTAGATAAATTCCAAAAGAACATTATTAATAGAAGTTCTTGATGAAGAAGAAGTATATATTGACCAACCAATGGTATTTATGATAGGAAATAATGAAGAAACTTTTTTAGATTAAATAATTCCCTCTATGGTATAATGAAGGAACCATATGCATATTATTCCCTATTTTATTCTTATCGGAAGAATATTTAATTCAAAATAGGAGGTGTCGAACATAATCTTTATGTAAATAATTCATAGGAAGATCAGTATATTGTTCTTTTATATGTTAAGGATATTATATTTGGTGGAAGAATGCATAGATCCATGGAAGAATTTTCGAACCACATGAAATATGATTTTGAAATATCTATGATTGGTGAACTCCCATACTTCTTAGGGTTGTAGGTGATTTAGAAGAAGGGTTACAGTTTCATTTCTCAAGAAATATATGTAATATAGTTTCTAAAGAAATTCAATATTCATGACTCTAAACCAATTTTGACTTCAATTGTGTTTGGGACAAACATTTAAAGATAGGGTATGAGACTTCAATGGATCCCACCATGTACAAGAGAATCATTGGAAACTTTTTACACTTGACTGAAACACATCAAGGTGTTTTATTTCCAACATGATTGGTGGATCACTTTCAAAGTAATCTAAATGAAGAAAATTTGGAATCTATTAAATTAATTGTGAGGTATGTTCAAGGTACACTAAATTTTGGATTAAACTTTACTAAAAGTAGATATAGTGAATTATCAGATTTTTATGATGCTAACTGGGCTAGAGATGTGGTGGATAGAAATTACACTAGTTGTGGGTCAATCTTAATTGGAAATAAATATGTGTCCTGGTTGATCACGAAACAAGAAATCAATTATTTAAACACAGTAGATGATAAATATATCTCTACTATAATGTACTCATATTTTTTTGGAGGAATCGACAACTGATTGATATTGGTGATGGGGTGAAACAACTGATGGTGATTCACTATGATAAAAAATGTGGTATTGATCTTACAAATAATCTAGTTAAATAATAGCATACAAAACATATTGAGACAATATGTCACTTAATCAAAGAAAAATATAAGCAATCTAGGATTAAAATGGAGCATATGGGAAATGATGAAAAAGTGGCTGACATTCTAACTAAGACATTGGTAGAGCATGTGTTTGAGAAACATCAGTTGACCCTCAGTGTTCAGCCACCTCCCAGTGCATGAAGAGTTTACGAGTGGTTTTCTATCCCCAGTTTTGTTAACTATTTTAATATCTTCTTTGATGTGATATTGGTTTATAGGGGAGATATGATCCAAGCAGATTGTGTTTTTAAGATATACATGTAAAAATGTAGGTTCTTTGGGTTTATTGTCAAAGGGTGAGAATGATTTAACTTTTCAATGTGGGGGAATGATATATTCAACATTTTCATTGTTTCTCTAGTTGTGAATTTTTTAAAAACCCTAAAATGATTCTATGACATGATGTGAATTAAATTTTATGAGAAAAGAGTTAGATCTTAGCTTGGACATCATTAATAATTACAAAGAACAAGAACCAAATTCATGTGTATCCTCTTATTTTCTTCAATGAGCATTTCTCATGTAGACATAGATTGATTGGATGATTTGTTTCTCACATATCAGGTTGTGATAGCAGCAACTACTTTATTGAATTTATCTATAGATTCCCAACAAAACCAAAGGGATATATTTTTGGAACAATGGATGTTCCTTACTGGAAATGGAGTCTATTTTTAGTTTTTTGTCAATACACACTTGGTTGATTGTGGATTTTTTAAGAAATGTGATCTTACAATACAAAATGACTACAGTATTGAAGGTGGAATCATTTCCCAGTGTTTGCAATATTTTTAGCTCAATATCTGTAGGAATATTCTATCATTGCGAAAGGTTTTTTTTTCTAGAATAAAATCATTATAAAAATGGTAAAGGCATGGGTTTAATGGAGACTATATTTTCCAAAGGGTTCTTGTAGAATGTGAGATGATTTGATGGTTTTCATTGTGACTACTACCAGTGGATCATCACGAATGTGTGATGCATTAACGGTGATTTATGAGACTATGAAAAGTCTCACCAAAGCTTCATGAATGGAGGATCTTCATGAATATTTTTTCAAGGTTAATAGAAAACTATTTGGAGGAATTGGATATTTTCAAAGGGTCTATGCTATATATATGAGGTCTCCCCTACTTCATTTTGCATGAAAATAATCATAGAAAATATGTAATGACTCTAATTTCATGAAGGTAGGTAGTTGTACAAATATGTATTTCTATCTGTGCTTGATAATCACAAAAAGGATATTTATGAGTTGATTAATTCAAATTATTCTTATTAATGGGTGATTCGTATTGAGTATGAATTTTTTAAGGACTTACCAACTTTGTGAAGGTAGTGATATTCGTGAAGGTGATGAGAATAATGAAGGAGCTCCACAAAAATTGGTTCTGAATATTAGTTTTAAGTGAACATTACTTTTAAAGAGTATAGAATCAAGTATAATGTGAAAGAATAGTCTCATGATATTCTGTGAAAAATAAATTAATTTCAATCCCCTAGGGAAACCATCAAGTTGATAAACTGAGTAAGAATTCACCCAGGGTAGTGAGCTAGGTAGAGTGGATGGAAGAGTTTTGATGGATGCAATGTTCTATCCCTAAAATCCTATAAAGGCAGTGTTCTTGGAATATAGTGACTATTTGTGAACATTGGTATTCCAAAACCAGTGAATATTAGTGTATTTGGTTATGACTGACACTTTGTTGGTGTATTCTCCTTGGACTATCCCTTTATAGTGAACCATGTAAAATTAGTGTCTTGTATCTTTACATGCGACTATTTGTTTTTTGAACATTCCCAATAGATTGGTTTAACAGTTTCCTACCAATATGGTAACAATATTCATCACTTTAGTAGGGAATTTTGACACCCTGATTCCACCCTCCCCTCTTATGGTGTTCTGGGGTCCTTCAATTAGAACATAGGATTAACCTTTCTCCTAGGTGTAGCTAAAACACATAAGTAATGTCCCTATTACTAGGGATGGGAAAATTGTTCCTAGTTTTTGAGTGTTACTATTAGTTTATTTATTATTTATTATTTTACTCTTAGCTTTGTGTGGTTATAGGGTCTATGTTCAAACATCATTTTTGGCACATAGGTTTTAAGGCCATTTTCATTCATTCATGGGGTTAAGTACCTTGATTATGATATAAGTTTATGTGATTTAATATGTCAACAAAAACATATATAATGTTTTCCTATATAGAATTATATTTCCATTCTACTTGACTATGAGTATGTTTTAGTTAATTTATTTCCATTTTAAGGTTGATTATGTTATTACTATATGTATCTTGATGTCTACCACTAAAGGGGGGTAGTTAAAATAGAGATATATCATGAGTTATGTGAACACCATGTCAACTAGAACATGTTTATAATGTAGTGGGGCATAATTATAATTACATCATATCCTATCCATGGTATCAAAAAAATTATAATTGTTTTGGTGTCTTTTTATAGCCCATTGAATTAGTTGAGTAACCTATGATGTGGTGAATCATGTCGTGTCAAATTCTTTTACTAATAAATAAATCATACAGTAATCCTTTTAAATCTATTTGGTTTTGAACCAATGATAATAGTCAAGGAACATGGGTCCTTTTTTAACCTAGAATACACAAATATAAATTATAGAAAAAGCATTACAGTTAGCACAAGTGTTTTTATAAGATTTAGACTCAATGTGAGCCTACTCTTTAATATAACAAGTTATTATTCCGGTCCATAGATTTGAAAATATATATATTGTTATAAATTTTATAGTGGTTGAATGATAATTTTATCCTAACCCAATCTCACCACATCACTCAGGTGATTTTTTACAACATTACACATGTTAACTAATGTTGCATCCCACAACGCCTTTCTTCAAGATAGAATCTTACCAAACTTTTTGCACAGCTTTCCTCCTCCTTTGAAGTAGATTTTATAATACTATCTTGGAATGTATCTAAATAAAACATTTATGATATTCTTACTCAAACATAGTGTCTTTAAATGTATTATAATCTTCAACAACAACTATAAAAAACACAGTCTCTATTTCATACCTATATTTCAAGTTCATCTTCAGAATATTTATGTTGGTCTCTCTCAACAAAAAAAATCAAGAAGTTAGCCCAAAAAGTATAAATTTGAATTATATAATGATCAAAACAGTAAAAATATTTCATATAGATTGAATAACTAATTCATATTTCCATTTCTTGTTTAATATGTATAACTTCATGTAGGACTATAACTTTCTATTTATTTTCTTCTTCCATCGCTTCAACCAACTCAGTTTGGTTGCTTTGTCCTTTATTTTTTTCATATTATTCTTAGAAATCATAGAGATTACTGATTTAAAACATGATCATGTTCTCAATTCTTATTGGTAAAATAAGAAACATGTCATGAACCCTTCCCTACATAGATACTGCAATGAGGGGAGAGAAATAATGAGCCCTTGAGTCCCTCCTCTGGTAGGGACATAGTTGGTGACTAGTACCGAGGGTATAAAACTTTCATTTGTGGGAGGAATTTCCCTCTATAATATAAATAGGGCCTGGAGATAATACGAATCAATGAAAATCCGGATCAAAACATATATATAATAATCCAAAAACCATCCTATAATTCATGTGTAAATAAAAATGATACAGATAAATTGTATATGATGTAAATACCCAAAAAAGTAGATTTGAAACAAAATAATTGTCCATAGATTTGGTCAAGTAATGTTTAGAACAACCTGCAAATTCCTCTTGGAATCCTAAAAACTATTTCATACATTTAGGGTGATCATACAGGTGTACCGAATAGAAAAACAAAATTCTATAATAAAATTGAAAACTAATGCACCCATGTGAAAGTAGTAGATCCAAATAATACCTAACCAGGAATACAAACCAAAACCCCAACCACATCGAGTCTTGATCATCAAATAACACAATCCATGTATATAATATATTAGTTGGAACATCAATGATAGGGTACCCCCACACTTTTTTCCCACTGATTTTATACTCTCACACCCCAAGGTCATATGTCCTAGCACTCCCACCTCTTCCAAATAACATCACATCAGATCACATCCCACTCTCACACACTTGGTCCATCATAGGATATTTCACCTAAACACACCCAGACCATCACATCTCATAACATCACAACTCAAAAGTGGAACATTTGTATTCTATCCATCACATCCCATGCATGTCCTTTTTAACTCATGGAAGAGGGATTGGGGATGTGTGGGTAGCCACCTATCCATCCTCCCACCTGTATGTTGGGGAAAACACCCCCATGTGACTATGCAGTATCGACACATAGTACTCAATGAGGTTGGGGTGTGTATATATATCACAAGAATATATAGGGTAAATACATATAGAGTTAAATCACACATGTCCCATCTTAGGGGTTCACAAAGGAACAAAACAACTCACAAGAACCACCACTTCCATAAACTAAACTAAAAGAGATACCCCCATAAGTAAAACATAATCCATTTCCCATTTTTAAATTTTTAATTACCATTAATCTATTTCCCAAATTCTCTATTACCAACCCCTTCCATTAAAACATTTACTATTCTTTTCACACAAAAAGAAACATAATATTAATTCTTTAAACATGACCAATATTACTAATTTCCTCATCCATTAATAATCAGGAAACTAATATAGCATAACACACAACAATCATCACAAAAAACTCCCAAAAACAACATCTAATTACACCTTCTATCACAATCCCATTGTACAACTACATCACAACCCCCATCATAGTCCTACTGCATCACCACACAGTAACAACTATCATATCCCCATTATAATACCATATATCATCCACTCCTCCCACACACAAGCATCACATCACTTACCAAATCACAACACATTTTTAGATTTAGAAAAGGGACTTTTACTCAATTTCACTTCATTAATTAATGGTGTAATTACACAACCCATTAGGTCATCCATTCCATTAACCAAATATATGTGGTTTTCTAGTTATTTATGATGATATAAAACAATCAAAAAATAGAGGCTTCAAAAATAAATTCACTACAGAATAACCAATCCACCGACATGCATGATTTTTATCAAGGAATTACACTCATACAATCATAATAACAAATAAATTCAAATAAAATTCATAAAATTCATAAGATCATATATCACATTCCATTACCGATTTAATTTTTATATAAAAAATCATTATATTTATTAATCCAGATGTAACCACATTCAAAATTTATAAAAATATAAAATCAATCCCACATGATTCACATAAATAGAAACAAAGGAAAAAACCAACTTTTAAGAAAGAATGTTTTCCTAACTTACTGCACCAAAACAAATGGAACACGTAGATGCGGGGTCTTATTTTGGGGGAACTTGAAAAAACTACTTCAACAATGTTTTATGACTCCCATGGAAGAAGGATTTGGAAACAACCATTTCAAAATAATGAATATGGAGAGGAATTAAGGAAGAATATTTTATTTAGAAAGATAATATCCAAAACATGTGGGATTCGAAATGGTTTATATTGGACCTTAAATTAAAATCTTATTAAATTCATGCGATTTTTACTTTTGAGCTGTATTCATAAATTTTAGAGACTGAACATATGAATCATAACCTTTGAAACATATTTAAAAACACTTTATTAAGGAATTAAACACATTACTCATCATAAAAGACATAAAAATTGTAAATATGTAATTTTTTGGAAAAATTGAAAACTATCAGAATGACCTACCATTGGAAATGACCAACCATTTGAAATTTACTTAAAAAATTAAAAATATAGAAATGGCTTACTATTGGAAATTATTTGTAGAAAATGATAACTTTTGGAATAACCTATAATTGGAATTTAGTCACCTTTGTAAAAGTTTGGAAAAATGAAAATATATTGGAATGACCAACTATTGGAAATGACTCATCATTGAAAATTTTCTAGAAAAATTGAAAACTGTCAGAATAAGCTATTGTTTTAAATGAATCACCATTGAAAATTTTATGGAAACATGGAAAATTTTCAGAGTGACCTACCATATGAAATTTCTTACTTTTGTAATTTTTTTTGGAAAAATGGAAAACTGTCAGAGTGACCTACCAATGGAAATGAATCATAGTTCTAATTTTTCAAAAAAATGGAAAACTACCAAAATGAACTACCATTGGAAATGAATCATCATGAAAAAATTTCATGGAAAATGGAAAATTATTAGAATAACCTACCATTAGAAATGAAACATTATTAAAAATTCTCTAGTAAAATGGAAAACTCCCAGAATGAAATACCATTAAAAATGAATGTCATGTCTCAAAAACAACATGAACTTCCCCTGAACACCTCAATTATTATATTTATTGAAACATAAAAAGCCAAAAGGTTTATTCTATTACATAAGATATATCTAAAATTATTCTCACCTTGAGAATTCAAATCCAACCCAAAAGGAAGGAATGAAAGGGTCTGAATATCTATCCCTAGAGATACCTCGCTAGGATATAAATACACCTGAACCACTTCCATCAACCAAACCTTCTATCCCAAACTCCCATAAAAATTGAACCCAACATACTTCCCTAGACATAGGAATTCAAAAAATCCATCCTCTACGTCAAGATACCATCTTCTTTGGGCAGCATTGACTCTCTCATACTGGTTTAATCTTATTATAGTAAAATGACTATTGGTTAAGAATTAGGTCTTCCCATTTTATCATGTTATAACATTATCATACATCACACACCATACATCACATCAAGTGGAAAACAACATATATCAAAAAAACAAGAACATTCAGATAGCACATCAAAGAGAGTATAGAGAAGGGAAATCTCAAAAAAAAAACTCTAGGTACTGGGATCACACATTCATCTCATGCTCCCAAGTACTCTCCTCCAGACCACCATGCCTCTATAAAACACGACCAAGGTGAATGTTCCATCTTCTCAGTACCTTCTCTCTATAGTATTAGATCTCCACTTGATGCTCCATGAATGTCTCATCACCCTTAGTATCCAACTATACCAATTCAATGACATGGGGGTTATCATGAAGGAACTGATAGAATTGAGAGAGATAGAATAAATCATGGATCTATTCAAGTTTATAAGGAAGTTAAAATCAGTAAGAGCACTCAAAAACACCACCCAATACCTTTATGGGGCCAAGAAATTGGGGCAAGAGATTACTTCCTTCACTAAATATCCACTACCCATGTCAAGGGGAAACATAAAACAGAACTTGGTCCCCATCCTAAAACTCTAAAGGCCTCCTCCTAGAATAAACATAATAATTTTTATGTTCAGGTTATTCTTCCATCATCTCATAAACCTACTAAATCTTCTCTGTTGTTCTCTGTACCACATCGGTCCCAAGAACCGCTTCATCCCAAACCTTGGTATAACACAACGAAGAATGGTAGGACCTCCCATAAAAATACTTAAATCGATCCATGCCAATGCAAGAGTGGTGGATATTTTTTACAAGTAAACTTATTTAAGTGAAGTTTTTAGGCCCATGATCTTTTAAATTCCAAGAAACATGCCCACAATATATCCTATGGTGTCTTTATGGTCAATTATTCTACCCATTTTTTTAATGATGGAAAACAGTGTTGGGGTGAAAATGAGTTCCAAAACCATAATATAATCCCCTCCAGAAATTTGAGGTAAAGTGTGCATCTCGATCCTAGATAATGGAACTCATAATTCCATATAGATGCACCACTTCCTCTAGATACCCTTTTGGTAAATCATCCACTATTCTAGGATACTTGATTGATAAGAAGTGTTCATTAACTAATCCAAAATCACCCAGATATCATCAAAATAACCCCAGGATTTGGGTAACCTTATGAATAAATTCATCGGTGTGTCATCCCATTTCATCATGGGAATACCCAAAGGCTATAAAAATCTTCTAGGAACATGATGCTCGATCCTTACATGATGGAAAATCAAACATCGCGCTACAAACTCCACCACAAACCATTTCATCTTGGGACACCAAAAATATTTCTTCAATCCACGGAAAATCTTGGATACTCTTAGGAGTACTACTAATGGTGAAATATGAAACTCATGATGGACCCCCTCATTCATCTCTACAAGCACAAACAACCTCCCTTGAAATAACATATGGTTATGACTATCCTCTAACTATCCCTATATAGAATCACTATGGACAACATGATCATGCAACGCCTCTTCCTTTTATTCTACCCATTAATACTCATCCACATACTACATCAAATAATTATACACCATAATCAAAAAAATAACCTCCACCACCATCTGCTCTTGAATTTTAGTACAGGTTTTCCAACTACTCCATCACTCTCCAAGCATTCACAGACTCCCAAAAAACATCCTTTTATGAATTTTTCCTCAAACCATCGTCCATGAAATTCCACTCCCCTAAGATATAGTAGATCTCAAAATTAAAGTCCTGAAGAAAATCTATCTACCTTCAATTCTACAAATTCAAAACAAGCTGGAAAAAGACATACCTTAAACTCTTGTGATATCTGAAGACCATAAATATCTCCCTAATGAGATAATTTCTACACAAATTTAGCACAAAAAATAACTTCCGCTAAATATAGATCATGTGTGGAATATTTTTGCACGTTAGGGTGTAACTTCCCAGACCCATAAGAGATCACTAACATCCTCTGCATCATAACACACCCAAAAAAAATGGGATGCATAATAGAAAACCTTTAACAATACACCCTATATCGGTAGATGAAGCACTGATCACTAATCAAAATCCACTTCAGGTAACCAAATATTTCATGGCACTGATCGGTCCACAAAAAAGATTGTTTATTTTTGGTTAATTCTATAAATGTGGGTGAAACTTGAGAGAAATCTAGCACAAACCTCTAATAATATAATAAGATACCAAGGAAGCTAAAGACCTCTAACACATTCTTGGGTTCTTCCCAAGAAAATACTACATTGACATTTGATAACTCCACTACCACACCCTACTGTGAAAACACATGCCCAGGGGAATGCACTCATTGTGTCCAAAATGTACACTTATAAAACTTTCCATAGAGCTATTGGTGATGAAGAAACTATAAAACATCTCTGAGATGTTCATCATGATCCTCTTATGACCTTGAGTTGATCAGTATGTCATAAATAAAGACAATGACAAACCTATATTGGAAATCATGTATCATGGAATTCATAATCCCTATGAACATGGTTGGTGCATTATTAACACTGAAATTCATGACCATGAACTCAAAGTGTCTATACCTACATCTAAAAGAAATCTTTGGGATGTTACCATCATTCACCGTTAACTGGTCATATCCAGACTGTAGATCAAACGTGGAGAACAAACTATCTCCCATTAAATATTCCAAAATATCATCAATCCTTCAAAGAGTATAGATATTCTTGATCTTCACTTGGTTGAACCTTTAGTAGTCTATGCAAAACCTTATAATATCATATGTATTCTTATAGAATAATATAGGGGTACCCTA
Organism: Viscum album; assembly: GCA_963277665.1. NCBI lineage: Eukaryota > Viridiplantae > Streptophyta > Magnoliopsida > Santalales > Viscaceae > Viscum > Viscum album. The sequence goes on along the minus strand of OY728140.1, from coordinate 126,976,041 downwards.
TAGTGAAACACTATGTTAGTTGAAACCCCTATGCATTAGATCATCTACCAAATCCTAAACTCCCACAATATAGAATTTTCAATCTAGTAGGGAGCATTTAAAATCAGAGATGAAACAGGATAAAAGTCTATCCCAAACTCAACATCACATCGAGGGGGTAGTCTCATAACCTCCTTGGGGAAAACATCTAGGAAATCCCTAACAATATTTATAGCCTTCTCTTTCCCTATGTCTACTAATTCCAAGGAAAACATGGATACCAATTGTTGAAAGGGATCCAAATTCTGACTTCCCACCTAGAAACCCCTCACCCAAATGAAAGCCACACACCATCCATCTACATATGAGAACATTACTTTCCTTCAAAAGGATTCGATAACATCAAGACAAGAATACAACTAGTCGTGGTATAGGATAACATCGTATGGATTCATCTCAGGAATGATAAGATCCACACATGAATAATGCTACCCCTTTATCAATGTACTTCCCTAAAACACATCAAACAATCTGTTCTAGCCTCAGATAGTTGCAGCCAACACTAGTGGTATAAGAAGACTCTCTATTTCTAGTCCTAAATAATAGACTAAAGAGGTTGAAAAAAATGAGTGATAATATCTTGGATGAAACAAGACACAAAAAAGTTTACATGATTAATTAAGCATAACTTGAGTGATCTATAGCCCCTCAAGTACCACTATCACCACTACCTGTAAGTTCCCAAACCTAAATCCTCTAAACCAACGTAAAATGCCACCTCATTGACCATGATCAGGTCAAGATTCTTGAGGATGACATACATCCTATGGCCAGACTCTACATTCACCATCCACTATAGTTATAGAATATGCCTCCAGCCCCTACTGCTAGAATTACCTCACTGGTAACTACTTCTGAGGCTAATGTTGAACTTGACCACCTCTAACAAGATCATATCATGTAGCCACTGGGCACTAATCACGTGCCCTAGTTTGAAGTACCCATGATGATTATGGAATATATTGTCCTTATATGGATGGAAGGGAAGATATAGAGGTCGATTCCCAACTAATAAAAACCTAGAAGCATCAGGTGCCTGAGACCAACCACTTACAACTCTACCCCTCAAGGAACCATGTTGGTTCCCCTCTCAGTGTAAACCTCCACATGAGTGCATCATCTCCATCACCTATTGCTTCATTTGAAACTAAAAATATGTTGGAAAAATAAAATGAGTATCTAATTAATAGATCTAAGGATGAAGTTCCTCCTAAGGATTCCTCACTCGGGACTCCTCATATGGGAAAAGATCTGTGGAGAAGTATATAAAGTCCTTGAAAGTAGTCCTAAGAAACCGCACAGAAAGGCTTCCCTACTAAAGTGAGAGTATATACCTTATCTTTACAACCATCATGGGTGATGAATGGAACTCCACATGAAACACCTTCCGGAAGTGAACCCATGAAACATCTGCCTCATTCTTCTCACCAATGTATAGTGTCTTCCAGTGATGCACAACTCCTTACATCTAAATAACTTGCAAGGTGACCCAATACTTAGTAAGGTCCAGACTCAATAATAAAGTGATATTCAGCTCCCATATAAATCCCCCAATATTTAAATAAAAAACTCTTCCCTTATACATTCCCAAGACCTACTAATGAAAAGCTCGTTACATCCTCTATCACCGATCATCATACAGAACCGGATCAACCCTCCAATGATCAATTGGTTCGGCCTACTAAACCTCCACTGCCTAATCCACATGTGGATGATGACTAGGAGCCATAAATAAAAAAGAAACAAGGATTTACTAATCCCTATATTATGAATTTTTATTATGATATATTTTAATTAACTTTAATCAATTTTATTCCTTTTATCCATAGTAACATTCCCCAAACAACCCAATCAAAACAAGAACACTAGTAATCATGATGCATGTACCTCTCCTAGGACTCTAAACTATAAGAAATTCCTTCTCACTTGATCATTAAACAATATTGGAGTACATGCACTCAATCATGAGGGTCCCTAAAATCCCATGTCTGAGCCAGTCTCCCTAACCTCTGTAATGCACCAAGATCAACTGGCATAGTTTCCATACCAACCCATGCATTCATCACTATGCCTAACTCCAAGCTCCACCCTATCACTCACCCATCATCTCCGATACCAATATATTACGCCCTCCTCATTACAGAGATACCATAATGAGGGGAGATAGATAGTGAACCCCTAGGTCCAACCTCCAGTAATCCCCAAGTTAGTGACTAGCACCGAGGGTATACAAATTTCATGTATGAGATCCATTAACCTACATAATATAAATAGGTTCGGGAGATAAGATGAATCAACCATAATCAACTCCATAACATCTATATAATAAATCTAAAAATCATCCAACAAATCATGCGTAAATAAAATAGATATAGATAAAAATTATCCAAAGTAAATACCCAAAAAATAAAAACTAGAGCAGTGACACAACAATTATCCAAAGGTTAGGGCTATTATGGTAAAATATTGTCCACAAATTCCTCATGGAATCCTAAAAATAGTTTTATATATGTAGGGTGAGCATATAGGTATACTCAGTATAAAAACTAAAGTCTCTTGTGAAGATGTGAAAATATTGAACTAATTCACTTTTTTGAATGTAGTAGAACCAAACATCACCTAAAAGGTGTACAAAAAAACCCTAACCTCAACAAGGATCACTCAAAAAAATAATGAAAATCGGCATAATAATATAATATGAAGATCATTGATTATAGGGTTCCCCAAACCACTTTCTCGCTAATTTTATACTCTCACACCCTAACATCGTATGTCATGGAACTCCCACCTCTTCCAAATAATATCACATAACATCACATCCCACCCACACACACCTAGTCCATCACATCACATATTTACTGAACATCATTGGTCCATCACATCTCATCACAACACAACTCACCAAAAACACTTTTGGCGTCTATCCATCACATCTTGTGCATGTCATTCTCATATCTTGGAAGAGGGAGTGTGGATGAGTGGGTAGCCATCCATCGATCCTCCCATCGAGAAGTTAGAACCCCCCCCCCCCCCCCCACATGAATATGCAGGGGTTAACACACAATTATTTATGGGGGTTGGGTGTGTATAGAAGTCACAAGAATATAAAAGGTAAATACATAGACAGTTACAACAAACATTCCCCATAATAATGGTTCACAAAGGCATAATAAAACTCATAGGAAACTCCACTTCCACTTATGAAACTAGAATCAAAATCCCCCCTATGAAAAATATGACCCACAATTCATTTTTCAATTACTTTTTATCATTAATCATTTTTTTGGGATTATCCATTAACAACATGTTCAATAAAAAGATTCACATTGCTTTTCACACAATAAGAAACATAATATAAATTAATTAAACATTCCTAATAGTATTCATTTCACCATCCATTAATATATAGGAAACTAACACAACATAACACACAAAAAGAAGAAAAAAACAAAAACCCCAACATCCACACCTAGTTCCACCTTCCATTGCAGCCTCGTTGCACAACTACATCATAACCCACATCACAGACCTGCTACCCCACCTCATTGTAACAACCATCATATCCCCACTTCACAACCATATCTCATCCACTACCCAACACACATCACAGCACATACCACATCCCAACACATTTTCAAATTTAGAAAAAGATATCTTACTCAAATTCATAGTTAATTAATGGTGTTGTCACAAAATCCATTTGATCCTGGGTAATCCATTCCATTATATGAATATACATGGTTATCCAGTTATTTATGATGATATAAAACAATATAAAAGTATATATTTCAAAAAAAGTCACTACAAAAAAAACAAGCCACAAAAATGAATTATTTTCATCAAGGAATTACACATAGAAAATAAAAATATCAAATAAAATCAAACCAAATTAATAAAAGTTGTAAGATCATTATTCACATTACCATGCCCCATTAATTTTTATTTAAATTGATTCATTTTATTTATTAATCTAGATGAAACCATATTTAAAATATATAAAAATAATAAACCGATCATGCAAGATACACATAAATATAATCCAAGGAAAAGATACTTGGAAGAACTAACCTTTTACAAACTCGTTGCACCAAAAAATGTAGTACACATATAGTGGGGAACTAATTCAGGGGGAAATCAAACCAAATACAATAAAAAAGTTATATTACTCCCAATGAATATGGATTTGGAAGATCCCATACCAAAATAAATAATAAGGAGAGGAACTAAGCAAATATCTTCACTTTAGAAAGATCAAATACAAAACTAGCAGGATTTAGAATGGTATAGATTGTCTATTAATATCAGATCTTAATAAATCCAAGTTGTATATACATTTGAAATGTCTCTTGGAATTTTATAAAATGATTATATGAATCATAAACTTGGAAAAGGCTTAAAACCCATTAATTAAGGCATTCAACCCATTTTTCATCATAAAATATGTCAAAGGGGAAATATGATGATTTTTGGAAAAATGGGAATCTTTTAGAATGACCTACCATTGGAAATACTATTATAAATATTCTGAAAAAATGGAAAACTATCAGAATGACATACTATTGAAAATTTTATGGAGAAATGGAAACTTTCGGAATGACCTACCAATTGAAATGACACCCCCTGTTTTATGGAAATATGGAAAGATGTCAGAATGATTTACTGTTGGGAATGACCCATCATTGGAAATTATCTGGAATAATGGAAAAAATCCAGAAGGACTAATAGTTGGAAATGATCCACTGTTAGAATGACCTACCATTTGAAACATTCTTGAAAAATGGCCAACTATTAGAATGGCCAACCATTGTAAATGACCCACCATTGGAATTTTTTTGGAAAAAAGGAAACCTGTCAGAATGAATTACTATTGGAAATGAACCACCATTGGACATTTTCTAGAAAAATGGAAAAAGTATCAGAATTACATACCATTTCAAATGAACCATCATTGTAAATTTATTAAAATATGGAAAAAATTCCGAATGAACTGCCATTAGAAATGACTCACTATTGGAAATATTATGGAAAAATGGAAAACTTTCAGAATGACCATCCGCTAGAAGTCATTCACCATTGGAAATGTTTTGGAAAAATGGAAAACTATTAGAATTAACTACCATTGGAAATGAATCAATATTGGGAATTTTATATAAAAATAGAAAACTACCAAAATGACCTACCATTGGAAAGAAATGAAATGTCTCAAAAATAAATCGGGCACCCCCCGGACACCTCAATTATTATATTTTTAGAAAATTGAAGGAATGGATGGTTTAGACATGTAAGAACTTTGTTTTTCATTAAGGTATAGATCTAGTGTTTTCCATAAATTATTTGTATAAATGCTTAAATGAGGCCTAATGTGAGTGCATGTTGTCGTGAGGGAAGGCTCAGAAGTGTTACAGGGCTAGTTCAGATCCTAGAACCCAAATTTTGGGTGTTTTATGCCTAGTTCATGGTTAGTGTAAACTATGTGGGGTAGGCCACACTAATTGACTAAACCCTATGAGGCTAGAAAATTGGGGTGAACATGCTGAATAGTTTGATGAAAACATGTGGGAGGAGTCACACGACCATGCAGCTATTCTGGATCTTTTAGAAGATTTGATAGAGGCTCTATGCATGGTTTGCAAACCATGAGGGTAAATAGTTTGAGTGCCCTATTATCCAATATTTGACTGCTTGACTTGGTACATAGTTTGAAAAACTATGTAGCTAAACTATGAGACCCAGTTATTTTTGGTAAAATGACCATTTTCCCCTTGAAATGTTTATAAATTAAAATTATTATCCCTTAGTTCATTTCTTAGCAAGGTGAGTGCTCAGGGAGCCTCTTTGAAGAATATTTTTTTAATTTCTGATTTCCTCTCTATCCGAGCTCTGACTCGAATGTGGTTCATCTCATTGGATACATAACAGAAAGTCCTTCATTCCTTTTTAGAATTTATTGATTCTCTGAGATACGAATTGTGCTATTGGTATTTAGTATCATACTCCCTAATTTTTCAGTCTTCATCCATTCATTAGATTTTTCACAAACCAGGATGAATCATAACTTGATACTGGATGATCTAACAAGAACATACCTAAGGTAGGTGGTCATGTGCTTTTCTTTTTAAGAAGGATTGTTTATATGAGCCATAGTATCATGCGACCATTTTTGGGGAATCACCTTAAATTAGAATTGAACCTTGTTATTTCCTATCATGGTTTTGGTAATTGGATAGGAATGATTATGTAGGTTATAGGTTTTACACATTGATTAGGGACCACCCCATTGGTGAGTTTACTTAAATGACCCTTTATGGATTTTGGCCTTAGATACCTATGAGGCATGCCTTTTCTCCCTTTCATGGGTTATTTAGAATGGTTTTTTATATCAATTAGATTAAAATATTATTATATTGTAATTGAATTAGTTAAAGGGTATGGGATGGAATAATTCCCCCTTATCCAATATATGTATTTATTATTTAAAGAATCTTTCCTTGCCCATGTGAGTAAAATGGAGACCATGACTTAATTTGACACAGCTAGATTGACCACTGCCTGATACATACATTTACTGAGTGATTGAAAAAGACCATGGGTGGTTAACTACTGGGATTTTTCCTCACACCATTTTTGGGTAATGTTTTGGGCTGAAATAGATTATATGGTTGCTGGTGTTGATAAGGGAAATCACCCTCCTTCAGGTACTTGACATGCTGCTTATGAGCAGGAGAGAATGGGACCCAGCCAAGGCTTGAAAAGATACTAAGATTATTTTTGAACTTTTTACTTTTTTATATGGATTTTATATCTTCCTTGTATTCCCGATCTAGTAATTTTATTAGAAACATGTGACATGTATCATCATCTTTTGTATGCCATGACTTCTGGTTTATTTATACTATCCGTCTTCCACTATTATATTATTTTGTATGGATTTACTACTTCCACTATTTAACTATTACTGTTTATCCCTTTTATACACTATTCCTATGATGTAATATTCTCCCCAATATCAATTCTAAGACCTTGATACTAGTCGGAAGCCTTTGGCATTCTGGGAGATGCGCTTGAGGCCATGTGGCCAAACGAGTATTAGGAACCATTGAGTGGCATTCAAAACCAGGATTTTACAATGTCATATCAGAGGATTTATTTTCTTAGTTTTCATTACTATTTAGAGACAAAATAATGGGATATATTGTAATGGGAATTTGGTAATGAGATATTCTTGGGAATATCTAACTTTTGTACAAGGAAAACCCAAATTTCCTCAATTGGAATTGTTGACTTATTGATTTTGAGCTATTATAGTTGATTTTATTCCACCATTTGGTGAAACACATGATTTATTTTTTTATTTTTGATATAATTTTGGGTTCTATTGATTTTCAACCTAATTTGATGAGGGTATTCCATCTCTTTCATCGTATAGGCACTCGTTAGAAATCACATACCACACATTTTTTCCATGTCATTTAGAGATCATTACTTATTATATGTTGTTGTGATAAATTCAATGAGACATATGTTGGCTATTCTGTTAGGTATATTGAGATATATTATTATGTGAAATATATGGATTCCAAGATTTGTTACTTGAGATTTATGGTCCCTCTTGGATCAGAATTTAAAAGATCAAGATTCAACCATAAAGTGAAATGTGTTATGATATTCTATAGGTGGACGCTAATATTTGGTTCATGGGGAGTATGGGGCCCAAGTATTAGAATTAGGTATACCATTAGTTCACCCATTTGAGGGAAGGTGAAAAATATAAGAAGAGAATCAGTTCTATGAGTGTGAATGTGAACTCGGTTTGAAATAAAATGAATATGAAAACAAGTGAAACCGATATGGCTTTTGATAGGGAACTTGAACATACCCGACCCTAGTAATGGGATTTTGGTAAAGTCTCTCACTTTTTTTGATTCCTAGATATGACCCATGGGGTAGGAAGAGTGTGAATTTTTTATAGAGTAATTTCTTTACCAATATTATTTTATATCTGTGATTTTGAGCTGTGAACCTTGATAATGAACATGTACTAAGGGGTGTGTTTGGAATTGTAGGCATGAAACTATAACAGACTCTAGATGTACACCAGGAGGGTATAAATGATTACACTCCAAAGGTGGTAGGTATTGGTCTATCAATAGATCCTCTAGTAGTGCCAGCTATGGAACTATCTCTTATACCAGGCACATGTGATGAGGCACTGTTATGTGAAGGCTGTATATAGCTCATGCAGACCATTAAGGGAGAATCGTGACCTACCTCAACTATGGAAGAGTTGACAGATGAGTTTCAAGAGCAGCATCCACCCAGGTTTCTAGGGGATGGAGAGTCATAGGCTATGGATTCATGACTCGAGTCTATGTTTTCTATATTGAACCATTTAGAGACACCTCTTAACAGGAGGGTAAAGGTCATTATATACATGTTGCGTGATTCCTTCAAGAGATAGTGGGATGTTATCATTAAGACTTGTCATCATTGGAAGATTTCCTAGATGTAGTTTCATATAGCCTACTATGATTAATTCTATCTGAAGACTTTAATGGATGATAGATCCTGGGATTTATTACATCTAGATCAGGGTGCATTATCTATTATGGAATACTCAGCCCATTTTATGGAGCTCTAGTGTTTCACGCATATTATAATGGTTGAAGAGTTATCTAAATATAGATGATTCGAGGATGGTCTCAGGTTCTACATCCAATCATAGGTGTATGTCTTCATGTTGAGTAACATTATTGGAATTGTGAACTAAGAATGGATCACAGAGCGTAACCTAAGGGAATCTTATGGTGTGATCCAATTCGGTTTGGCACCTAGGTCTAGTAATGCATCGACCAATATTAGTAAGAATTTTTAGGAGATTCAATACGGTGATATTATCAGTTGGTACATATTTTTAGGAAGCCATATGATGTTATATCGGTGCGGTTGGCTGGGATATATGAGGCAACAGTGTGTGACGGACCCAGTCGAGTGCCGATATTTCTTCAAGATGGGTCATCTACAGTGCTTCTACATAACGTTTCCACCATAATCTACTAGAGAGGTTATGTAATTACTCCTTGTTTAGGATCATGGTTAGAAAATTCTCACCAGGAAGGGAGCTGGGGTATGTCAAACCATTCAGGCCGAGGTGGTGGTTGTGGTCGTGGTAGCCAGACCCTAGGTTGACAATGTCAACAAGGCAGATCAGCTTAGGGTATCGAGGTAGTGTCATAGAGTTGTGGTACATGCCAGAAATATTTAGTGCAACATACCCAATAAGATAGGAATATCTAACCTTATACTATTATAAGTATTATTCTAGTAGCATCAATATTATATTCTTCCCTTTTTTATATAGGGTCTTCACATAGCTTTATATATGTGCCCGTGGTGGAGATCATTGGACTCTGTTTTTATACTTTTAATGGAGTGATGAATCTAGGCACTCTAATAGGTATCAAGACTGAAGGCGTGAGTTATATAAGAGAGTTTCCCCTTGAGGTTGGTAGGTTTCACTTCATATGGGACATCTATTCCCTCTATATGATATGTTTCAATGTCATGATCAGGATGGAATGGTTGGAGTTTTTTAGCCACTGTTTATTACAATCATTGTAGGGTTAGTTTCACATCACTAGATGGTGGATAATTTCTTCACAAAGTTGAATTGGATGTCTATGTGGGTGGAGATGTAATTGAGCATTTTGGGTTGGGTGGGATGATATCATAGTTTGTGAGTTTATATAAGAATGATCATGGAATGAAACATGATAATTTCCCTCCAGTATTTGATCACTTTAGAGAATTTTTCCCAGATCAATTTTTCGGGGTTTGTCTTTTAAGAGAGGTAGATTTTTCTATCAAGTTAGTTCCATGAGATGCACCGGTATCTATTCATACATAAAATATAACGACAATGGAGTTTCAAGAGCTCAAGAGGCACATAGAGGATTTTTAGGAAAATGTTTTCATCCAACCTAATACTTCTCCATGCGATTCACCAACCCTTTTTGCAAAAAGGTGGATTGTACCCTTAGGCTATGTGTGTAATACTAGAAATTGAACCATTTGACGGTTAGGAAGAGGTATCCTCTATCATAGATAGACAATCTCCTTGACCATATCCGAGGATCTCAAGTCATTTAAATGATATATTTTAGATCTAGTTATCAATAGGTGTGTGTTAGACTATCATACATACCACACATAGCCTTTAGGAGCAGGTATGGTCTGTATGAGTATTTGATAATGCTTTTCAGTATCATGAATGTACCATCGGTCTTTAGGGAACTAATGATCTGAGTGTTCCATCCTTATCTTGACTCATTTTTTTTTGTTTTCATAGATGATAACTTTGTGTATTTTCACAATCATCACAACAATTACAACCATCTTTAGATCATTTTTAATGCACAGAGGGAGCATCAGTTATATGCTAAGCTAAAAAAATTCCACTTATGGATGGATCTTATTCACTTCTTGGGTTAAATAGATAGGAGTATCAATGAACCCAGAGAAGGTGAGGGTAGTAGTTTACTGGGAGCATCCTAAGAGCGTCATTGAGGTGTAGAGTTTTTAGGGATGGATGGTTACTATATGAATTTAATAATGGAATTCTCACAAATTGTAAAGCCATTTATGGGCTTGACTAAGAAGGTAGAGAAGTATTTATAGAGAAATTCCTACGATATGGCCATTTAGAAGCTGAAAGGGAGATTGAATTCAGTTCTGATAGTAATTTTTCTAGATCCAGGTAAAAGTTACACTATGTACTATGATGCATTATGTATCAGTCTAAGAGTAGTTCTTATGAAGGGGGAATAAGTCTTTTCATATAGGTCTTAGAATTTGAGGAAACATGAGAGGAATTACATGACACATGATCTCAAGTTAGCTATGATTGTTAATGCATTACATTATTGGAGACATGACTTACTATGAGAGATTTTTATGGTGTACATAGAAAAAAATATACTAATGTATATATTTACATAGTGTGATATGAATCTGAGGTAGAAAAGGTAGGTGTAATACCTTCAATATTTTGACTTCGAGCTATCCTACATGCCTGGTAACGGAAATGCAGTGGTAGATTCATTGAGCTAGAGGACTCAAATACATGTAGTTCATCCATCTAATAGAAAGTGGCAGATTATGGTTTTTTTCTATGAGATGAACATGGAGGTTCATGAAAATAAGGGGAAGATATTTCCATAATCCTTTTCTATTAACTATACCCTACTGAAGAGAGTGAGGATGAGGTATCTATCAGATTATAAAGGCCTCATTCTATGGTAGGGTGTAGAAGGTGAGGACTCTCCTCCTAGTTAGACCATTGGGGAGGATGAGGTTCTACATTTATATGGTTGTGTGTGGGTTTCTTCAGACATGCACGAGGAACTATTATAGGATTTTCATGAATCTATATGGGTAGTGTAACCTAGTGTCACTAAGATGTATCAAGATTTATATCGTTAGAATTGGTGTCCAAGAATGAAAAGAGATGTAGCCGGTTTAGTCAGGAGATGTTCCACATGTCATCATGTGAAGGCATAACACCAATAACCAGTCATACTTTTACAGCAGCTACCCATTCATGAGTGGGAATGGAATGATTTCATGATGTATTTTTGACAGGTTTATCAAGGTGAACTCAATGTAATGATTCCATATTGGTTATTGTGGATAGGCTCAAAATGGTTTTAAATTTCCTTCCAATCAATGAACCCTTTAGTGTTGATGAGCTTGTGAGGTTGTACATCCATGAGATTGTATGAATACATGGGGTTCCACATTCTATCATTTCAAATAGGTACACCCTAATTACTTCTTGATTATGGAAATGTATATATAGGCCACATGGTACACAGGGTCTTCTGAGCACAACATACCACCCCTAGATATATGGCCAGTCAAAGCATAAGATTCAGGTGCTTGAGGACATGATGCAGGCATGAATCCAGGATTTTGGGGGCCCTTGGGAGAGGCATATACCCCTAGTTGAGTTTTCCTACAATAATGGATTTCAGGATATTATTCATATGGAACTTTATGAGGCTTTATAGGTAGGCCATGCTGATCACTCTTGTGTTGGTTGGAGGCTAGAGAGGTTGTTATGTTGTGACCTCACCATGTCATAGAGACCACAGAACAGGTTTAGTTGATTTAGAAGTGGATTCCAGTTTCACAGTATCATCCGAAATCTTACACTGATCACTGCAGATGACCTCTAGAGTTTGAGGTCGGGGATCGAGTTTTCTTACATGTTTCAATGAGGTTGGGACATAATATGATCTAGAGATAGGGAAATATTTCGCATAGATGTGTCAGCCTGGTAGCCTATTGGTTGTAGTAACCTCATAGGTACCAGGATATGCATGACATTTTCCATGATTCTCAGTTGTGATGATACTATTTAGACCCATCTCAAGATTTTTATCCTAACGAGGTTGAGTTATAGGAAGATGTTTCCTTTGAGGAGAATCCTATAAAAATTGTGGATTGTAGCACAATGGTTCTCTGAGTCCAATACATTTATTTATTATAGGATATATTGAAGCATAGACGATTATAGGAAAAGACCTGGGGGGTCTAACATACGATCACAGTCATCAGAGTTGTTATCGGATACTTTATCAACACCCTTATAAGGGAAATTCAGGGATGAATTGCTTTAAGGGGGATGTTTGTAAGAACTCGGTTTTTCTTTGTGACACGGATCTTGTCATTTCTGTTAATTATCAGTTTAAATGCTTAAATGAGGCCTAAAGTGAGTACCTATTGGTGTCACAGAGGGCTTGGAGTGGTATGAGGATGGTTCGGAGCCCAGTACTCAATGTTTGGGTGTTTTATTCCTGGAACATAGTTAGTGGAAACCATGTGTGGTAGGTCAAATGGTTAGAATAAATCATGCGAGGATGGATAGTGGGGGCCTATATGATGCACATTTTGATTGAACCCTATGGGAGGAGTAACATGATCGTATGATAGCTCAATAATTTTAAGAAGATTTGATAAAGGCTTTATGCACGGTATGTGCATGGTTTGTAGATAGTGTGGGTAAACCTTGAAAGTGACCCTTTCACCTATAGTGGACCATTATACTTGGAGCATGTTTTAAAAAACTATGTGCATAAACCGTGAGAACCAGTTAATTTGCGTAAAATGATTATTTCACCCATAAAATTTTTATCACTTCAAATTCTTCTCCCTTAGTTCATTGCACAACAAGGTGAGCCCTTGGGGATATTATTTAAAGAATATTCTTCAATTTTAGATCCCCTCTATGTACGAACAATGATTCAAACATAGTTCTTCTCCTTGGATCCAAAATGTTAAGGCCTTGATTCCTTTTTGGAGATTATTTATTCTTCTGGATATCAATTGCGCAATTTGGATTTTGGGATCATATGGACAAACGATTTCCATTATTCATCCATTCTTTAGATTTTTTCCAAACCAATAAAAATCTGGGCATTATACTGGAAAATCTATGAAGAACAAACCTAAGGTAGGTGGTCAAGTTATTTTCATTGAATGATAGATCGTTTATATATGTCGGAGTGTCGTGGACCCATTTTTTGGGAATCACCATAAATTGGAATTGAACCACATTATTCTCTATAATGGTTTAGTTAATTTAATGGGAATTATTATTCATGTTATATATCAAAAACCTTGATTTGGGGCCACTCTATTTATGGGTTTCCTTGAATGACCCTTTAAGGATTTTGGCCTCGGATGCCTATGAGGCATGCCCTTTATCCCTTTCAGGGGTTATTTAAAGTGGATTTTGATATTAATTAGATTAGAATATTGTTATATTGTAATTAAATTGGATAAAGGGTATGGGATGGAAGCATTTACCCTTGACCCATATATGCCTTTGTTGTTTAAAGCACGTTTCCTTTCCAATGTGAGTAAAATGGAATTCATGACTTAATTTCATACAACTAGATTGAATTTCTCAAATTATTGTTTTTTCCATGTGATTTAAATAATGTTTAAGCCATGTGATAGATTTATAGGATTCATAGTCTTGTTAAAATTAAAATTCCCATGTGAGTATTTGACGTCAAGCCCTTGATCTTGGCCTTGTTTTTCAATTTCATTAATTGGAATTAATTTCACATTCTATATCATTTTCCTCATGAGTTAAATGAAATTAAAGCAATGTATTAGTTTTTTATACATTTTTTTCTTGTTATATGAGATATTACTATGTTATTAAATGAATGACCAAGACTTATAATGATTTTATATTCTTGATTCACACCCTTTAAGAGAGTTCTGATTTTAGATGCTCTTGATTTTAACCTTGGAATGTTTAACAAAATGTTTAAAAGGAATTGAAATAGTTAAATGATAATAGCCTTTAGTGAAACATGGATTCACTTTATAATTCCATTGACCGACTCATTTGACTATTTAACTCTATACCTTGAGGGATAAATGGATCCATTGAGACATTCCATGGCTGAACTCTGTGGTTAATGTGATTATCTCGTGGGTGATACATGGATCCATTGAGGGATTCCATGAATTAACTCATTGAGGACAGACATATATACTAAGTGGTACATGGATCCACGTGAGGGATTCCATGGATGGAATAAAGGGTCATTTGATTATATTTCATGGGTGATACTTGGGGATTCCTTATAGGACCACCAAGAAAGGACTCAGATGACCTGAAATTTTACCCCACCTAGAAAGATAACGGGTTACTGAGAGGTTCTCCAGGGATAGGATTGTAGGGTGTTGGTTGATATGGAACATGGAGTGATACTTGAATTAAAACATAGAAATGTAAAGTATAGACTCATATTATGAATTGAGTTTATAAATGAAATGACTTACGGAACTTCTTCCAAGTCAAAGAATAGGCTTGGATTCAGTCTTCACTTGTACTTATTTAGATGACTTATGAGGAATCTGTTGTGCTACCGGTTACACGGGGGATTATGGGTTTGAGCTGGATCTTGAGACTTAAAAATTAAATGTATTGAATTAACCAATAAAATGAATGTAAATCAGATCATGAGGATATATAATTTTTCTTTTGATTTCTCCCTTACTTAGTGATTTCCTTATTGGACACTACCTGCTATATATATATAATCAATGACTTATTGGAACATACCATGGATTATTTCCAATTTGGATTTAGTCTCACACCTTGTTTGGTTCATGTTTTGGTCCCAAACAAATTATAAAATTTCTATTTTATATAGGTTCAAGTGCCCTCTTTCAGGTACATGATATTCATCTTAGGAGCAGGAGAGCATGTGACCATGTTGAGGCTTGTGATGCTACTGAGATTCTTTGGTAATTATTTTAATTTTGTAACATGGATTTTACATCTACCTTATATTCGTACTATGGTAATTTTATTAGAAACATGTGACACATATCATCATCTAATGTATGATATGACTTCTGGTTTATTTATACTATGAGTCATCCATTGTTATATTCCGTTGACTATATTTACAGCTTTTTCTGTTGAATTTTTATTTTTGTCTGTTGTGTTACACTCAACTAGTGACAACATAGTCTCCCCAATATCAATACAAGGTCGTTTCTTCTATTTAGTAACCTCTAGAGTTTGGGGAGATATTCTTAAATCCATGTGGATGGTCGAGTATGGGGCACAATTGAGTGGAATCCAGAACTGGGACATTACAGGGCCATTACAAAATAGCGTATCCTTCTTATTCTTCTTCAAGATTCTACATATTCTCTCAACACACTATTAGATTCTTCAATAGAATTAGTTCTCATGGACAAATATTTTTCCACACCACACAACACACTTGTCTTCTCTTAGATTTTATTTATTTTGAGGGACTCTTATGTTTGGTAAATTACCTACACACTATTATTGTGGGGTCTATTCCATTTTTGTAAATGGAAATACTTAGAAGATATCATGTAAATAATATCGAATTCACATCACATCCCATAATCTATTAAATCTTCCTTTTTCAAATAGCATCATCCAAATTTAAATTATAGTTATTATCACATCTTAAATTTTTTGTTTATTATTTATAGATTTTTTTCAAGAACAAGTGGTGAGATGACATACGATTCCAAGACCCAGTGTTCTTGAAAAAAAATGTTTGAAAAATATTAAAATATTAAATATCATGCACACACAATTTTCCTGAAAAATTCGAATATCTCATAAACAGGTGTTCTGATCAGAAATCCTAGGGAACCATTGAATTCTGAAAAATGAATTCACTTGAGGTGCAATTTAACATTGGTTGGTGTGGGATGTTTATTAAAATGATTTCATGGGTGTAAAATGAATATAATAATTTAATAAAATAATTTTAATTCATTGGGGTTAATGAAGAGGATTGCTAATATTTAAAAAGACTATCAAGTTAGAATTCCCGGGTTGTCTGCATAACCCTAGAATCTTTTATAGAGTATTTGGAGGGAGATATGGAGAATCCTTATTTATAAATGATGAAAGTTCAAGGATCTACGATCAACGCAAATCAATTTTCAACAAATATTTCCACTGACATTGACGATGATTCTACCATCATTATTCATCAAAGAACAATCCAAAATGAGGTAGGATTTGTATTTTTGTGTATTTTACCCCATTCTTAAATTTTGAAATGAATGTAAATAAATTGATGAATGTATTGATTTTCCTATCAATCACATTATGGGATGGTTTTTATTTTTCATAGTTTATTCAAGATAATTTATGTGAGTCACTTCATTTTTTATCTTATGATAACAAATCGAGATCGACATGAACATCGATAAAGGTTCGTTCCTATTTTTTTTCTCCCACGATTCGTCCTTCATCATGGACATTCTTCGTTTGGATAGGGAATCGACTATTCCCAATAAATATACTATTACACACTATTTTCGTAGAACAATGATCCGATATCATATATTTGGGATATTCATGACATGATTGAGCTGAGAAAAAGAAAATATAGTGATTTGGATGATGGATGATTCCCAAATATTTGTTCTTCGGTGTTCTTGAGAGTTTAACAAAGAATAATGATTTGATCTATTTTTTGAGAAGATCGGACAATGGGATGCATTTTTAAATGACGGAGATGCTTGGATGAACTAAAATCAATGATCATTTTCATTTTTAGGCATCATAGGGTCCATTGTAGTCCATGGAAGTGACCAATAGTGTGAGGTAGAGAATCATGGAAGAACACGGTGGTGGTAGCCGTTTCGAGCGGTTGGTAGATGCAACCAGTGTCATCGGTGGTGGAGTCGTGTGTAGTGGGTGTGAAAGTTCCAGTATTGGTGGCAGATGCAGGATAGTAGTAGAAGATGTAGGATGGTGGAATCCAATGTGGAGCAGTCTAGTCTATGTGGGTTGGGCCAGGTGTTCCTGGTTGGATTGGTGTGTAGGGTAGATCTGAGCTAGATGAGGTGGACCCGAGTTGTCTCTGGGTTGAACTCTGGTCGAGTCTACATCAGATCAGAGGAAACTAGATTTGAATCCCCGATTCAGTTGACCATGGTAGAAGATGGAATAATAATGACAGTCAGTCTACATGTTAGGAGGACCAACCATGGCGGTAGGGGGACCAACCGCAGTGGTAGGTGGACCAACTGTAGTGCTAGGTTCATAGGCCCCAATAGGTATGTGAGTAACTTCATTATAATAGTAATGACTCCTAAATAGATCATTAAAATGATGTACCATTAGTGGAAGCATGGCCCTGATTTTAATATATTCATATCAATAGTTTTTATTCTCTTACTCTATCCTAGTTTGGACCAGTATAGGTTGAGTTTGTTCCCATGGATTTTTCTCAAGGGTATAGTACGACATTAAATCCACATCACTGGATTGTAATCCCCCTAATAGGTCAAGTCTTGGATAGATTTATGGTGTACCTTTTTGATACTAGATTTCAATCCTCTATCTTCCCTATTAGAGTTTTTAGAGTCAGCATAACCTCCATGATAAGGATGTTGATCCTCTATCTAGCGGGCCACATCTTTAGGGATTACAGAATCATTGGCATGTGATCCCCAATGCAGCGGGTTAAACCAGATTGGGTTTGTGGTGTCCCCCCATGGTTCTGTATGTGACCCCCTATATTTGTATCAAGTTTGATCTATAGGGGTTTTGTGGTGTCCTATATAGGTCATAGACGTGACCCCCTCTCGTTATACCAAGGATGATCCAGATCGGGTTTGTGGTGTCCCACAACGGTCCTGGGTGTGACCCCAATCTATGTATCTTATTCTTTATAGACTATTGCATTCTCTTTGGGTGGGGCCCAAATGAGTTATAACTCTTCATAAAGTGTATTTGATGATTTCACATCTTGTGGAATGGGATTTCTCATAACGAGCATTGCTTTGAACAGAATCATGTGGTTGGTTGTTGGTTATGACCGCCTGTTGGAACAGAGTCTCTCCTAAGTATATCTGGCTTCACTTTATATCTCTCATGTAATTTTCTAAACATATATTTTTACATATTGTATTGATCTGAATACATGATGCTTCAGGTTTAGTGTTTTGGGGGTGTCCTAATAAGCATTGTTATGTCACACCTACATGGGATTTTACTGCACATTCCATGTCGTGTGATAATGGTGGCCCTTTTGACGGTGTCCTGGGAGGACCAGGAGCAGGTGGAGCAAATTCGGTGATGGGAATATCAAGGCATTTACCGAGATCATACATTGACCTAGCCCTCTCCCTAGGAGTAGGTTGAACTTATTTCGTTTTTAGTTGTACTTGTGTATATACTCTTTGGGGTGGGATTATATTTGGTGTTATTTACTTTTCCTTAACTTCCTGTTGTACTTTGGTTGTGGGATATAGTTTTATGCATGAAATGGTTACTTAGTGGTTTTTAAATTTCATTATTTGGTGGGATTGGAGATGTGTGAGTGTGTACATGTATATAGGAAATTCCTCCCATGTTAATGATATACCTACTCGGTTCTAGTCGCCATCCCCTGACCTATTAGAGGTGGGATTAGGGTAGTCATGGAACGGGGACCTCCAGGATGGATCATGACAGAGTGGTATCAGAGAGGTCGGTTATACTTTAGGACTGGGAGTCTGTGAGGTTTGTTTGGGGAAACAGTGATAAGTGTTTCAAGTTTGGATTTTGGGAAAGGGACTCTAGTGTTAGTGTGACGACCGACGTATCCATACACCATGACTTTTATCTCCTACTTTTCGAATTGGTACATGAGAAAAATGGTTATATAGAAAACAATGTAACATGAATCATATAGGAATGGTTGTTTTTTCCATTTCCTTTTTGAGTAATATCCCCAGATATACTATGTAGAGCATGGTACGTCTTGTTTTAATTCAGGATTTCTCAATGTAGACAACTAGCTAGGATTCCACCGTATGATCATATGGATGATCTGCCAGGTGATGAGGCATCAGTACGTGGATTTGTACCAGAGATATAACATTCAGATGGTGCACCATCCATATAAACACCTATATAGTATCACACTATACCCGCAGTAATAGCGTACGAGGTGTGCTGGCTGAGCATGCTTCATGAGTTTTAGTAGCAGAAACACCTCATGTTTCGAGGTGAGACAAACCCACAAGTGTCTTAGGACATTCTTGAGAAAGTTACCTATGTTTTTTTGTATATTAAGGATACCTTTAAGTTAGATGGTATTCTTAGAAGCGATCCTTTTACACTGCTCAGTCGGGTGATTGTGGGATTTTGTTACCCAATCTTATGATGAGGCGAGTCTTCCATGTATAGAGTTTTAGAACCTTTTTAGAGATGATTTCTCACCTAATAAGCTAAGTTAAATGTGTATATATGAGCTCTTAGAGCTCCTAAAGGATGACATGGCGGTGTATGAATTTTTATAGAGGCATACCATCTTATCCAGGTACTCGATGGATATGATACATGCTCAGTACATCAGGGATTAGACATTCGAACAAGGTCTGCGTAGGGACATCAGAGCATGTGTTATCCCTCTAAGAATTACTAATTGGGGTTCTTGAGAACTATTTGGTGTTTTAATGTTTCTTAGATAAGTGGATACATCCTGTGATTTTCAATGGTGGGAAATTAGGAGAAGATACCTTGGTAACAGGGAGCCGCTCTGAGTCTAAAGGACTTTGATGTGCGGTATGTTTTAAGAGGAGGTCCCAGGAAAAGGGATTTGTAGTTCAAGGTTCTCAAGATGGGTCTAGTAATATTATAGGGAGGTGATTCTATTCATGTGATGGTAGAGGAAATCTCTCCTGATATTTTCCAATCCATCATACAGCTGATAGGGAGCCTATGGATCGTCCGCTGAGGAAGAGATGAAAACTGGGGTAGAAAGATCTATAGGGGCATATGTGGAAGAGGATATGAGAGAGAAGCATGAGGTGGTCGATTTTTATATGTGGTTCCACCACCACCCATAGGTGGTTTGCTCCAGGTTTAGGTAGCTGGGGGACAAGGGTGGGGAAAACTGCAAGTGGTCAAGGCTTACAACCCAAGGGATCGAAGAATGATTCGAGGTACATGCTATTTCTTTTCTAATTTAGTTTATGTATTGATAGACATAGGTTATAGTAATTATTTTCTTCCATGAATCTTTCTCAAGACTCAAGACTATTATTGAACTACTGACTCGACCTCAGACTTGGAGACCCCTACTAGTTGAGACCCAATGATCCCACACTTGTTCCAACCATGTTACCTGATTCTTGGATAAGAGAGGTTTAGTTGGGATATCCAGGTAGAAGCATCGAGCACTTAGGATTTCATTATTGGTATGGAATGGTTATATATAGTTCATGATAAGATTTACTATTTTAGATGAAGAGTGTGGTGTGTCCAAAATTATGGGACAAAGTTTTCATTTGTTAGTGAAAAATAAATCAAGGAAGTGCAAGATAGACTCGCGCATATGAGGGTATAGCTGATTACTCAACGGTTGGATATCCTATCCCTCAGTGTAGTGGATGTTATGATTCATTGGTTTCTTGTAGTGGTGGTGGAGTTTGAGGATGTCGTTCCTAAAAATTTTCCATGTTTACCTTCCTACCGGTAGATAGACCTTTTAATTGATCTATACCCCGAGATGACACTGATATCTACACCTTCATATCAAATGAATCGTACATAAAGGGGCATGATGGTTCTGTAATGTTGAACTCTATTCAATGCTTTTAAGATTTGAGGCAGAGCATGGTAGGCACTCCAATCTTGACATTTCTATAGAAGGGTGTCGAGTATGTTGTATTCTGTGATTCATCAGGATATAGTCTTGGTTGTGTCCTGATGCAGAGGAAATTAGTGAGACCACATGAGTAGAATTATGTGACCCATGATCTTTTTAAGAACCCAATTATTCTTTTGAGGTATGGTTTCTTATTTTCTTTTTCCATTACGTTGTTTTCGTGAAAACAAGGGAAATTTGGGCAAAGTACTAGAATCATGGGATACACACCATTTATTCCTAAGCACATTCCATGTAGTTTATCTATGTATGAAGGGAATACAAGGCATGTTGGAAAGTTTGTAAGGAAAAAATATGAAAACCCATCTTCACGTTGTGTACTTCCTGGTACACGCTATGTAGTCATGTCGGTAGGTCATAGAAAGTAAGTCGGTATAAATCAGCTGCCAAATGAATAGTAAAATGATATACACACTGTGTATATGGACTTTCACGCTACATACTTTGTGTTTTAAGAATAAAATGGTCAGTAGACTCATTAGTTGTAATTTTGGATAGATGAATCACTAGGTTGGTGAGGCAGCAATGCCGAAATGGGTTTTGGTTCCTAGTTAAGCATTTAGACTTTGTTTCGATTGTCGTCGGTCTTGTTTGAACCCAATCAGTGAGTGATCATTTATTTTTTATCCATTCTTGGTAATTTTACTTCTTGAATAAGTTATTTGAGGATGAATTGATATCCTTGTTTTGCAGATCTCTATCATTCTAGCTTGAATTAGAAGTCAAAAATGGATAAGGAGAGGTATACTACGACGAGGTAGGTGGTCTCATGCTAATTGTTTAATGTTGAGTTGTTTATATGTTTCATTGTGTCGCACACCCATGTCTAGGGTGTCTCTTGATTGAGAATTTGACCCATGTCAATACCTAATTAATTTTAGGTGATTGAGTAAATTAATTAGTGCATGATTAAGCTTCTTTGGTTTGATTAAGGGCCACCCCATGTGTGTGATTTCCCTCGAAGGACCATTTTTAAGATTTTTGGCCAAGGATATAGATGGTCATGCTTTTGTTTCCCCTTTTAAGGGTTGTTTATCATAAAATTGGTTGATTAAATGTTTTCCAAGTTAATATGGTTGTTAAATCGTTGTGATAGTTTAATTCACATGTTATTCTTGTTATATAAATTTTCACACATTAGATGTTATTTTTTAAACCATGTAAGACAGAAATTTACCAATGTTGTTTAAATATGATGAAATGATGATATACCGGGCTTGGCCCTAAAACATGAAGAAATGCTTATATACCAGGCTTTGACCTAAAATATGATGAAAGGATGATACGTCATTCTTTTCTATGAATTTAATATTATGAAATGCTGATACACTAGGCTTGTCCTTGAATTTAATATGCTAAAATGATGATACACAGGGCTTTTTCCAGATTTTAATATGCTGAAATGCATATACATTGGGCTTGGCCAGGAAACATATTGAAATGTAATGACTTATGATGCGTCCGCCAAGCCAAATAAGAATCTTGGATACGGTCTTCACTTATTGTGTTTAGATATCCTACTGAGGTATCTATTATGTTTACTTTATATAGGGGGTTGACAGGATTAGTCCAGCCCCCAGTACTTATATAATTCACATAATTTGAATTTATTAAAGAAAATTAAATGAAAGTAAATGAATTCCATTACTTATAGAATTATTTACTTCGGAGTGCCTACTAGTTTATTGCATTGCACTATTGTACACTATTGTTTCATATACTCACTAACAGCTTGGCATAGGCCTTTAGTGGTTGCCTCCTGGGATTTATTTCTCACACCCTGTTAGGGCTAAAATATACTATATTGTTATAGGTGTCGATTGGGGCAGATCTCATTATATAAGTACTTGATTGTTGCTTAGGAGCAGGAGAGCATGGGACCAAGCCAAGACTTGAGATGCTGCTGAGTTTCATTTTGTTTTACCATAATTTGGTATTGTGTTGAACTTGATTACATTGTATTTATTTCCTCTATTTTCTTAGAACATGTGACATGCATCATCCTTATCTTTCAGTCTTTAGTTGATTACTTCAGTTTCATGTTTTTTACTACTTCTGTTATTTTTATTATTTATTATGAGGTGTTACACTCTTCTAATGGGGGAATAGTTTACCCACTATCACACCCTAGTCCCTCACTTCTAGTTGAAAGCCTCTGGCATTTGGGTAAATGCACTTGAGGCCATGTGGCCAACTGCATACAGGGAAACTTTTAGTGGCATTCAGATCCGAGACATTACAAAGTGGAATCAGAGGTTTATTTTCTTCTTTGTCTTACTATTTGGAGCATATAGATAGGGACAGGAAGGAATATGTAGTTGGTAATAAGTAGTGCCCCGGAGTAGCTATCCTATGTATAGGGAAAATCGAAGTTACCTCAAATATTGGAATTTTTTTGGCGTTGCAATTGTTATAGATGATTTTATTTCACCATTGGGTGACGCACATGAACTTTTGTTGTTATTATTGATATTATTATGTGTTCTTTTTCAGTTTCAACCCGATGAGATGAGGGTGTTCCATCTCATGCATCATAAAGACACTTGTTAGGAATCACATTCCATGCATATATGCCATTCCATTTAAGGAGCATTACTAATGCATGTTGTTGTGATAGTACCTTGATAGATATGTCTGCTATTATGATAGGTGTATTGGTATGTGCTATGGTTTGGATTGAGTGGATTCCAAACATTGGTTCCTCGGGTTTATGGGCCCTATTGGATCGAAATTTGGCAGATCATGATTCAGTTATATATATATATATATATGTTTGTGTGTGTGTGTGTGTGTCTATATAATTGTGATATGATATGCTCTTATTAGGAGCCAAACATTCATTCGCAAGGAGTATGGGCCCTCGAGGATTGGAATTTGTCATCCCACTAGATGGTTTTCAAGAAGAATAAGGTTTTTATTGGAAATATAAAGTTTCTATCCTGAAAAATTCAGTATACACAGCGCGTAGTTTATCTTAACACGCCGTGTGTTATTCCAGTTTGGGGAAGAAGGTGTTCCATGTTTTAAGGTGAAAACTCCATGTAACATGTGTACACACTGTGTATTATCTAACCTTGTAAAGGATCATGTGAGAGGAAACCCTGGATATTGAGTTTTCATCATAACACACCGTATAATTTTAGTACATAATGTGTAGTCTACCCAGGCAGAAACTGTGTAGACCTAGCTATATGGGAGTACATGTCTGGGAGGATGGGCCTATGTACACATCGTGTGTGGGTGGAAAAAGCCATGTACTTGCGGTTGATACATGCCCAGGACAGAGATAGCACAAGATCATGTGATGGAATAAGAGTACACATCTTTTATTCTTTCTACATATCATGTAGTCCCTTTTCTCCAAACATTGAGGGTATTTTCCTGTTCAGTTTTGGAACTCTTGAAAAGAAAACCTTGATAATGAGTTTCAACTAAGGCATGTTTTTGACCATGTAGAGTCATGTATCTGTGAATACCACGAGCTGTACTCCAGGATAAAAGCGATGATCATACTCTAGAGATGGTAGGACATGGTATACCGATGGAACCTCCAGTTGTGCCAGCGGTTATACAGAATGTAGGTGGTGATGCACAGTTCGGTGAATGTTTAATGAGGTTTATACAGACCTTTCAGGAAGCACTGTAGGTTGCCACTTCTATGGTAGAGCTGACACATATATTCTAGTAGTATCATCCACCTACTTTTTTATGGTAAGGAGGACCACATGATATTGTATCATGGTTGGAATCAGTGAAGACTATCTATAAGCATCTAGATACACCTCTAGAGATAAGGGTGAAGCTCATGACATATTTGTTGCATGATTCTGCCATGAGAGTTTTACATGCTAACACTCAGGTAGAGTGTCGTCAGGATATGACATGGGAAGTCTTTCAAGAATCCTTTTATGATTATTATTTTCCGAAGATGCTGAGGACCAACTGATCTAAGGAGTCCATGCACCTGGAGCAAGGCATACTTTTAGTTGTGGTCTATTGCACCTGGTTTACTGAGCTTTAGTGATTCACACCTATTTATAAAGATGATGACATATCGAAATATAGATGATTTTAGGATGGTCTCAGGTTTTAAATATGATCATATTTGAATGTATTTAGGTTGCCTTCTATCTCTTCTAATGTGAATCATGAACTTATTACTGAGCACAACCTATAGTAATCCGGGGGTGTGATCCAGGGCGGTTCGACACTAAGATATGGTGTTGTCTTGATCATAAGTAAGCAGCATTGTATGGAGATTTCTATCCAGGATACAAGCAGTTATAACCTTTGTTCATGTACCCAGGTGAGGTTCTTCCGGTGCTTATGGATTAGTCATATTAAACATCAGTTCCCGATGGACCCAGTTGAATATTGAGCTTGTGGAAAGATGGCCCAGTTACAACAGTTTTGTTGGAGGTTCCACCAGCATCTAGTGAGAGAGGGTCTACACCAACTCCACATTTAGGATTGGGGTTATTAGCTTCTAACAAGTTATGGAACTTGAATATGTCAGGTCATTCAGGCTGAGGGGGTGGTCGTGCCCATAGTATCCATACCCCAGGATCTCAGCGACAACGGGGTGGATCAGTTCAAGGTATCCAAGAAGTGTCTCAGGGATACAGTGTAGGTCATACTTATGCAGTGTAATAGACCATGTTGGAGTAGGATCACAAACCTTCTACTATCATAGGTACTATCTTAGTCACCTCTATTTTATGTTTTTTACTTTTTGATGTTGGTTCTACACGTAGTTATATATATGTGACCATTGTGAAATGCCTTTGGCTCTATGTTTATACTACTTCTAATGTTATGAAACTAGACACTCTGTTTGGGATTAGAATGGAAGGTGTTTGTCAGTTCAAGGAGTTCCCCCTTGAGATTAGTGGGCGTCACTTTCTATGGAACCTCTATGTCTTAAAGATTATAGTATTTGATTTCATTCTCAGAATTGATTGGTTGTCTCCTTTTCAAGACTTTGTTGATTGATCTCACCATATGGTGAGTTTTACTTCACCAGAGGGTAGAGAGTTATTATATAAGGGTGAACAGGATTTCTAGGAGAGAAAATCTGGACCCGAGCATTGTGTGTTGGGAATAATGACAACCCATATTGAGAATTTATATTTGGATGATTAGGGAACATGTTTGGTAGATTTACCTCTAGTGGTTGATCATTTCAGTGATGTTTTCTCAGATGACTTCTCAGGCTTACCTCTGGTCAGAGAGGTGGAGTTCACTGTTGAGATAGTGCCATGAGTTGTACATGTATCCATTCATCCTTATAGTATGTCCACAACAGTGTTTCATAAGCCCAATGGGAAGTTTGATTATATGGATGTTAAGGGTTTCATCTGACCCAGTACTTCAACTTGGGGTTCACCGGTCCTTTTCGTGAAAAAGGCGAACAATACCCTTAGGATATGCATGGACTACCGGACACTGAACCAGATGACGGTTGAAAACCAATATCCCTTTCCATTGATAGATGGCCTGTTTGATCCGGTTTGAGGAGCTTGAGTGTTCTCAAATATTGACTTCTGGTCAGGATGTCATCAGGTACATGTTTGACCTACATACATACATCATACAACCTTTCATAGTAGGCATGTCCTATATGAGTATGTGGTTATGCCATTTGGTCTCATGAACGCACCACCTATTTTCATGGGACTGATGAACCGAGTGTTCCATCCTCATATATATTTTTTTGTGGTGGTTTTCATGGATGATATATTGGTGTATTCTCACAATCTACACGACCATTCCAATCTCCTTGATATCATTTTTAATACACTGAGGGATCATCCATTATATTCTAAGCTCGCAAAATGCAACTTCTGGATGGATCATATTAACTTCTAGGTCACTTCATCTCAGATACTGAAGTATTAATGGACCTAGAGAAGGTAAAAGCAGTAGCTACCTGAAATCATCCCAATAATGTTATTGAGGTGTGGAATTTCTTGGTACTAGTTGGTTACTACATGAATTTTATACAGGACTTCTCACACTTAGTCGCACCGATGAAGGTATTGACTAAGAAAGGTGTGAAGTTTGAGTGGTTGGATTCTTGTGACACAACCTTTCATGAGTTAAAGGGACATTTGACTTCAGCACTGATAATGATATTACCAGATCCAGGAAAGAGTTACATTGTGTTCTGTGATGCATCAAGTATTGGTCTAGGAGAAATGCTTATACATGGGGATCAAGTTGTAGCATATGGTTCTCAACAGTTGAGGGTACATGAGAGGAGTTACCATACACATGATCTCGAGTTGGCTGCAGTTGTTCATATTTTGCGCTGTTGGAGAAATTGTTTATTGGGAGAGAGTTTTGTGGTGTAAATGGACCAATAAAGTCTCAAATACATATTTACTCAGTGTGATTTGAATCTAATATAGTGTAGGTGGATGGAATAACTTCAGTCATTTCATTTTGAGCTTGCCTATATTCCTGGAAAAGCCAATGTTGTGGCTGATGCATTGAGCAGGATGACTTAGATAGAGGCAGTGAAGGAGGCTAGTGGTGAATGGAAGCTTATGGGTTTGTTCTCTGAGATGCATGTAGAGGTTCATAATAGTTATGGATAGACTTATCTTTTCTTTTTTTGGGTACCTATACCCTACTAGACAGAGTGAAGTTGAGGCAGCTATCAGATTTTGAAGGCCTACTTCTACGAGAGAGTATGGAAGATGAGGACCCTCCTTTGGGATGGATGATAGGCGAGGATGAAGTAATTCGTATGCATGGATGTGTGTGGGTTCTAGGATATATGTGCGAGGAGATGATGTGGGAGTTTCATACTTCGTCTTGGTCAGTGCATCCCGGAGTCACTAAGATGTACCATGAATTGCACTATTAGTACTGGTGGCTAGGTATGAAGCAGGAAGTAAATGGTTTTGTTACAAGATATTCAACCTATCAGCAGTTGAATGTTGAACATTGGATTCCTACTTTGCTTTTACAACATCTATCCATTCCTAAGATGACGTGGGATGATTTTTCGATGGATTTCATGATGGGTATACTAAATTCGCCTATATGAAACGATGTTTTGTGGGTTTTAGTTGATAGTATTATAAAAGTTTCTCATTTGTTTCTGATCAAGGAGACATTTGGTTTTGATTAGATCATAAAGCTATACATCTGAGAGGGGTACGAATTCATGGGGTCTCTCGTTTTATCGTTTCTGATAGGGAAACCCACTTTACATCCAATTTCTTGTAGATTTTTCAGAGTGAGCTGGGTACACAAGTGATTCTGACTAAATCATACCACCCTTAGACTGATGGCTAGTGAGAGCGTACAATAAAGGTGTTAGATGACATGTTTCATGCATGTGTACTAGATATTAGGGGATCTTGGGAGAAGCATATACCCATGGTGGATTTTTCTAATTATAATAGCTTCCAGGATACCATTCAGAGAGATCAATATGTTACTTTTTATGGTAGGCCATCCTGATCACCCCTGTGTTGGCTGGAGGAATGAGAGGTAGCTATGATGGGACTTTGTCAGGTCCATGAGACTACTGAGCAGGTCCACTTGATTCAGAAGTTGATGTCTACAGGGTAGTCTCATCAGAAATCATACATTGATCATCGTAGATGACCTTTGTAGTTTGAGGTTAGGGATCAGGTTTTCCTACATGTATCACTAAGGTTGGGGCACAAGAGGATCAAAATATAGGGTAAAATTTCATCGAGATATGTTAGACCAATTGAGATTATGGAGCGAGTTGGGTCGGTTGCCTATCGGTTATAGTTACCTTATAGGTACCGATCCATGGATGATGTCTACCATATATCTCAGCTATGCTGCTATCACTCAAACCCATCTCACATTTTTCATCCTAAGGAGGTTGATCTTCAGGTTGATTGATCCTTTTAAGAGTATCTGATTTGTATAGTCGATAGGCACACGAAGGTTCTCCGAGGCCAATCAGTTCCTCTTGTACGGGTTTTATGGCAGCATGGCCGAGTACAGGATGATACTTGGGAGAAGGAGGCCGATGTACATGCTCAGTGGCTGGAGTTATTCACAGATATTTCTTCACCACCCATAGAAGGGAAATTCAGGGATGAATTCCTTTAAGGGGGGAATTTTGTAAGAACCCGATTATTCTTTTGAGGTATGGTTTCTTCTTTTCTTTTTTCTGTTGAGTTGTTTTCAGTAAAACAAGGGAAATTTTGGAAAAGTAATAGAATCATGGGATACATTCTATATATTTCATAGAATATGTTGTGTAGTATGTACATGTATGAAGGAAATACATTGTGTGTGGGCATGTTGGCAAGGAAAAAAGAGAAAACCAACTACACTATGTGTACTTCCTGGTACACCCCGTGTAGTCATGTCGATAGGTCCTCTAAAGAAATTTGGTAGAATTCAGCCTCCAAAAAAATAGTAAAAAGATATAGACACCTTGTATATGATCTTACATGCTGGGTTTGCGAGGCAGCAGCACCAAAAGGGGTTTTGGTTCTCAATTGAGAATCCATACTTTGTTTTGATTATCGTTGGTCTTGTTTGAACCCAATCGGTGAGTGCACGTTTAATATTGAGTCATTCTTAGTGATTTTATTTCTCAATGTAGTTATTTAAGGATGAATTTATATTCTTTTTTCATAGATATCTACCATTCTAGCTTGAATTGGATGTCAAGACTGGATAAGGAGGGTCATACTACGATGAGGTAGGTGGTCTCATGCTAATTGTTTAATATTGAGTTGTTTATATGTGTTGTTGTGCCGCACACCCATGTTTAGGGTGTCACTTGATTGTTAATTTGACACATGTTAATACCTAATGACTTTTAGGTGATTGAGTAAATTAATTGAGGAATGAGTAATCTTACATAGTTTTATTAAGGGTCACCCCATGAGTGAACTTTCCCTCAGAGGACCATTGTTTAACCGGTTGGCCTAGGATGCCGATGTGCATGCATTTTTTTCCACTTTGAAGGGTTTTTTAATATGAAATTGGTTAATTAAATGTTTTCCATGTGAATATGGTTGTTAAAGAATTGTCATAGTTTAATTCACATGTTAGTACTATTATATAAATTTTCCCATGTGTGATTTTATTTTGTTTACCATGTAAGAGTGAAATTTACATGTGTTGTCTAAATATCTTGAAATGTTGATATATCGGGATTGGCCCAGAAACATGCATAAATGATTATATTTTGGGCTTGGACTTGAAACATATTGAAATGATGATACATCAGGCTTGTCCATAACTTTAATATGCTAAAATGCTGATACACTAGGCTTGTCCCTGACTTTATGTTGAAATGGTGATACACTGGGCTTGTCCCTGATTCAAATGTACTAAAATAAATATACATCGGGCTTGGATCTGAGACATATTCAAATGGAATGAATTATGACACGTCTACCAATCCAAAGAACAATCTTGGATTCAGTATTCATATCTTGTGTTTAGATAGAATAATTAGGAATATTTTGTGTTTAATTTATATAGGGGATTGGTGGGCTTAGGTCGGACCCTGAGACTTATATAATTCAATGAATTTGAATTTATTAAAGAGCATGAAATTATAGTAATTTAAAGCCAGTACTTGTAGGATTGTTTATTTTTTAGTGCCTGCTAGTTTACTACACTGAACTATTGTACACTGTTGTTGCATATACTCATTGACATATTCGCACAGACCTTTGGTGGTTTCCTCTTGGGATTTATTTCTCAAACCCTTTTTGGGACATTTTTTTGGGCCAGAAAGACTATATTGTTGTAGGTGTCGACAGGGGTAGGGCCCCTTATATAGGTACTTGGTTGCTGCCTAGGAGCGGGAGAGAATGGGACCAAGTCAAGGCTTGCGATGCTACTGAGTTTCATTTTGTTTTATCATACATTGGTATTGTGTTGTACTTGATTTTAGTGTATCCTATTTTTTTTGCGTTTTATTACAACATGTTACATGATACATCTTTATCTTTTAGTCTTTATTTGTTTACTTTAGTTTCATGTTTTTTACTACTTCCTCTATTTTTATTTTTATTCTGATGTGCTACACTCTTCCAATGAGGGCATAGATTTCCCAATATCACACCCTAGAACTTCACTGCTAGTCAGTGGCCTCTAGAATTTGGGGAAATTCACTTGAGGCCATGTAGAAAACTAGGTATAGGGAACTTTTTAGTGGAATCAAGATCTGGTACATTACAATCTTGAGTTAGTAGGGGTAGTGTTACATTGAAGATGTGGAAACACTACCTATTGGGAAGGCAGTTTGTCATCTACTCTGACCAAAAGAGTCTCAAGTATATATTCTCTCATAAGGATATAAACATGAGAAATAGATGATGGATAATTCTACTCCAAGATTATAACATTGATAGTTTCTATGCTCATCAGAAGGGGAACGTTGTGGAAGATTCTCATTGCAGGACATCTAGTTGGATGTTGCTAAATAAGGTGTCAGAGAAGTTGGATTCGTTGTAGATATAATTTATGGTTGGAGATGGAGAATCTTACCTCCAGGTGATGGTTGTCTCCCATAAACACATTCAAAAAGTCGAGGAGGCACAAATTGGGGATACCGACTACAAGAACCTATGTGCTCATATGTCAACAGGGCATGCTCCTGATGGTTATTCAAAAGGATGGGAGAACGTCGTTCACTTCAGAGGACACACAATGGTACCAGTGACATTGTGAGAGGAGGTTTTGAGGAAGCTTCATAAACCCCCTTTGGTAGTACATCCTAGTGTGGTTCAAATGTTCCGGGGCCTACGATGCTAGTTTTGGTGGCCATGGATGAATAAAGGAGTTGTAGAGTTTGTTTCTCAATGCCTTACTTTTTAGAAAGTTAAGGTTGATCACTAGGTTCCAGTAGGTTTAGATCAACCCCTTGAGGTTCCAGAATGGTGGTGGGATGTGATATCAATGGAATTTGTGATGGTTTTACCACATACATCTAGGGGACACGATTTTCTCTGGGTGATCACTAACCAACTCTCCAAATCAGCCAACATCCTACCTATCCGAGAGCATAGTTTAATAGAGATCATGAGGTGCCTCTACATGCGGGAGATAGATTGACACCATGGAGTTATATTTACAATTTTTTCTGATCATGACACTCATTTTACATCCTATTTGTGTATGTTATAACCTGAGGTGTTTGGGACCTAGTTATACTTGAGCACAACGTTTCAACCAAAGATGGATGGGCAAACTGAGCGGACTATTTGGGTTCTAGAGAATATGTTGTGGGATTTCATGTTTGACTTTGTCCACAGATGGAAGGATCACCTACCCTTGTTGGAGTCTTCAAACAACAATATATATTATTCACGCATTGGTATGGAACTATTCAAGGATTTGGATAGGTGACCCTGTAGGACACCACTTTTTTGGACTGACCCTGAAGATTCAGCACTTATGGGACCAGAGTAGGTGAGAGATAGAAAAGAGAATGTTCAGATCATTCAAGAGTGGATGAGGACTTCACAGAGCCATCATAAACCTTATGCTGACAAGCGCCTAAGGACTTAGGAGTTTGAGTAAGGGGACCATGTGTTCCTTTAGGTTTCACCTCGACGGGGATTACAGAAAATTGGTCGTGGTGGAAAACTATCTGTGTGGTTCATCAATCATTTCCATATACTCTATAGATTTGGAAAGTTGGTGTACCACTTATATCTATCCCTGTAGTTAGAACATGTATAATATGTCTTCCACGTGTCATAGCTAAGGAGGTACATGAATGACCCATCCCATGTTATCTATTGGGGCTAGCTAAACATCAAGGATGAAGTGATCATTTCTGAGTATACAGTAGAGATTGAGGATTAGTACGAGATGATCTTTCATGATTGATTGATTACTTTGGTGTGTGTACGGTGGAAACACGAGAATATATAGGAGAGAACATGGGTGTATGAGGCTCATATTCATGCTTAGTACCCTCAACATTTCATGTATCCCTTATTATGGATTTTCAAGGAGTACAGACCCATGGTGGGGAGAATATACTGTCTCATATTTTCCTTGTATTTTTTAGATATAAAATGGATTGGTTTTTAGACCAGGCACTGAGATGGTGTTCAATTATGAGGCCCTGTGTACCCAAAAAGAATGCTTAAAAAATATAAAAATATTTAATTTCATGCTTGATTGGTTTTCCTGAAAATTTGTAATAACTCTTAAATGGTTTCCCATTTTATAAATCTAATGGAACCATTGAATTTAGAATAGAATATTTACCATAGGTTCTACCTAACATTGGTCGGTGTGGGTCGTTTGTGAAAAAGTTGTCATGGGTGTAAAATGAATAAAATTATTTAATAAAATTATTTTAATTCATTGGTGTTGACACAGTGGATTGATAATATTTAAAAATATTATTATGTTGTAATTACAGAGTTGGAAGTATAACCCTAGAATCCTTTGGAGAGCCATTGTAGGAAGATATAAAGAATCCTTCCTCATGAATGATGATAGATCAATGATCGAATATCAACACACATCAATTTTCAACGGATCTTTCTGTCGATAATGATGTAAAAAAGACTATTCTTCATCAGTGACCCATCCAAATTGAGGTAGGATTTTTACTTTGGAGGATTATGCCTCTTTATTAAATTCTATGATGAGCACAAATTAATCAATGAATGGATTGATTTACGGATCGATCGCCTTGCAGGATGGTATTTTTTTGTGATGTTTATTCAGTAGAATTTATATGAATCTATTCATTTTTAATCTTATGGTAAATAATATATATTTACATAAACATTGATCGAGTTTCATTCCCTTCATTTGTTTTTGTTCTTTTCTCCCTTGATTGATCATTCATCGTATGCGTTATTCATTTGGACCACGACTTGTCTATTCCTTAGCAATCGATAATTTCACACACATTTCATGGAGATACAATCTGGTATCATAGATCTAGGATTGGAACTGCACAATGGAGGTGAGATGATGGAGACAGAGTGATTCAGATGATGAATGATTCCTTAATTTTCATTCTTTGGTGCACAATGAAAAATGATCATTTGATCCACTTTGTGAGAAATTTAATGACAAGACGCATTGTTTGACCACGACTAGGCTTGGATTAACTAATATCTATGATTGATTTTTTTGGGAATTAGATGAGGCATTGTGATCTATGGAAGGGACCCCCGGCGTGAGGCGACGATGGCCGGTGTAGGCGGCAGTGCACGAGGAAGTGTGGTGGTTAGAGTCGGTGCACAGCTACATGGGAGGGCAGAAGAGGTAGTCGGTTCTGTGGCTGGTGTGAGGTGGGTGAAATGGTAGATAATGAAGAGAGGGATAGGCCAAGGCAGGCCGGGGTTGGATCGGTGGGCCGGGTGGGGCAGATGGTTCGTGCTAGTTAAGGTGGATGTGGGTTGGATCTGTGGCAACCGAGTGAGGAGCCCCAGTGCAGTCAACCATAATGGTCGACCATGGTGATGTGGTAGCTTGATCTTGCATGGGGTACAACAATTGCGTGACTATTCCATGGCATTTGACCGCAGGGTCAGTTAGGCACGATAGGTGGATAGACCGCGATAGTCAGTCCACATGCACCCGTTCCACACAGTAGGTGGACCGAGCACAGTTGTAGGTCGATGAGCTATGGCGATAGGTGGACCTACTATGGCGTTCAGTCTGTATGCCTCAAACGGTCTGTGTGAAGGTTCATTCAAATGGGCATAACTCATAAATGGAGCTTCCAAATAATGTCCCATCAACTATATTGTGATTGTAACGTCCCGGGCCCAGATTCCACCTGAAACGGTGCCCTGATCCCAGTTGGTCATAAGGCCTCAAGGGAATCTCTCCAAATTTGAGAGGCTTCCAACTAGTAGTGAGGGCCTAGGAGGGTTAGTGGGGAGACAATTACCTCATTAACGGATTATCAGAAAAGAATTTAAATATATACAATAGCTAAATCAGATAAATATGTAGTCAACATAAGATAAGATAGGGCAAGAATACATATCAATATCAAGAAGTATCTTATATACAAAATGTTGTGGATGGTACAAGCATCTAGAAAGTATCCAAATGGGTACATGGAAATACAGTACAATACAAGTATCCCAAAAAGAAAAAAAGACAAAAAAGTTATCCCAGGATCGCAAGCCTCAAATTGGTCCCATGCTCCCCTGCTCTAAGCCACAATCAACAACCTGTACTAGGGAGGTTTCCCCCATTATCATATGTTATCATATAATCTGTTTGGGTCATCAAGGAGGCCCAAACAATGTTTGATATAAACATCACTGTAGGAAACCAGCCAGGTCTATATAGTTCTAACAGCAATTCTACAAAGGTGATAGCAAGTTTAGAAAACAAATAAGTAAGTGAATATGCACATGGAATAAGTCTACTATAATGTTGTTGGTGCCAAAATTGGGGAAGAAGAAGAAAGGCAGAAAGCCTCAGGGGCTGCTTCGCAAAGACCGTTCGTGGAGCCCCCATGGCCCCACGACCACTGCGGGGCAAAAAGGCGAGATGCCCCACGAACCCCTTTTACATTCGTGAGCCCTCCACAGAGGAAATAGGCTGGATTCCCCCACAAACCCCTTTGACGTTCGTGAGTATACTACAGAGAAAGTAGGGGAGATCCTCCACGAGTCGATTTGACATTCGCGAACCCTCTACGGAGCAAGCTTCGTCTTTCTGTCGAGCACACTCTTCTTCTCAGTGCCTCTTGCCTATAAATACAGGAATCCCCTCAATCCCAAAGGACATATCATCTGACCTTTCACCTTCTTAGCTCTCACATCACGAAACACTCTCTGCTCTGTGATCCATGAGCCTCCCAAGGTACTTTTGCATTGGGAAGGGCCTCCCTCTACGCTTTAAATCAACCCCTCTTCCGAGATGGATGCCTTTCGCAAATCCCATGGGCCTCCGTGATGGAAGGGGATAACAAAGGGTACTCGTGTCCTCATGAATAACTTATGCTTTGTGAAGAACCCTACATACACATGTGACCCGCATGATAAGGCAAGGTCGTTGTACCTCACGAAGCACCTTGTTTCACAATCCAATGCATCGCGAGGCACCTTAGCCTCACGAGGCATTGCTCTGTGAATGCCTATCCACTCCGTAAAGCACCTCCCATATGCACCTATTCCCTACACCTAGGCTAGGCCACTTCACATCATGAATCAAACCCCTCCATGAAGCCCCTCCCCTACATAGAGCACCATATCTTCCCAAAGCCTCTACCTATGGCCCCCTTTACTATGCTATTCATTTTCCCATGCGACCCTCTAGGTTTGCA
The DNA here is from genome assembly GCA_963277665.1 of Viscum album. NCBI lineage: Eukaryota > Viridiplantae > Streptophyta > Magnoliopsida > Santalales > Viscaceae > Viscum > Viscum album. The sequence goes on along the minus strand of OY728140.1, from coordinate 126,939,474 downwards.
CGAAGTAACTTCAAAGTCCCTTGGACATTGATTTCCATTGTGTTTCTATGCCTCATGATTCTTCGTATAGGCACTCTATTAGCTATTGCTTCTTCACATAGCCATGCTAACGTTGACCCCCCAACGGATCACTCCATAACACCCCCTCACCATGGAATTGTCGATGCCTTCCCTTCCCCAAGGGACAGAACGTACCAGTCATCTAAGTCCTAGGGGTGCGGAGTGAACCCACCATGTCCGAGATGTAGTTCGTTAAACTTCCAAGAACCATCTTCCTAAGAACATAATGTTAAACTGTATCCTCTCCCTAGCGTCCATCCGTGGGGGAAGGGAAACCATATTGGTGTAAGCCCATAGCTTTTCATACAGGAGGGGGAACCCCTGCTCCTCCTCTCTTCTTCTATGAAAAAGAATAATAGGAGAGATGGGGACATAGATTATGTCATCCCTTACCTCTCCCTCTGGGCTTTTTCGTCATCCGGACCTCCACCCTGAAGTAAGTCCCAGTCTCCATCTCCCTGGGGCTGCTCCACGCGTATGCCCCTGTTTCCTCTTTTGGCCACTAACCATGTTGATTAGCCAATAAATGAGGCTAATATTCATTGTTAATATATATAATATTCATGTTATTTATTATTCATAAACACCATTTTAGTGCATTTTACACTTTGAACATCATTTCATATTATGATTGTAATTCTTTTTTAAAATTCACTATTATGTGGTACATTTTTTAACATCATTTAAAGTACCCAATGATCTTGATTTTGTTTTCATATTTAATTTTAAGGTTTCTAATTATATTGGAAAAAATTCATATTTGTTGAGTGTTGGATGATTCAGATTGGAAGACCACCAAAATGGGATTTCATGCAAACAATTCTGGAGAAGGAAGACTGGACACCAGCCCACTGATAAGAATGTGGGGCCCACAATATAGACCCAATGAAGGCCAAATTTCGTGTGATTCTAGAATAGTTTTATAGGAACATATAGGTATTCAGGATCCAGTGCTAATTAGGCTTCCATGATGGCAATTAAGGTGGTAAAAATAGAATATCAAAATCTAGGCCAGAATCTGCAGCCCAGAATATATTCCCACTAAACCGGCCATAACTCCCGCATCACAACTCCAAATGGTCCCAACTTTTATAGGTGGTTAGGAGACATTTGGAGTTCCATTTGTTTATTTTATCTCCCACTCTAATGCGGCCATATACAAGGTCCTTTCGACACGTCTGTTTGGTGGTTGTAAACTGGCTGCCACCTCAGGTCAAGAGTAGAAAAGTCCAAGTTCCACAAGCTTTCCACCACCCTAAGCCTACCATAATAAAGTGGGAAGACTTTCACTATTGGAGGCTCAACCCAAGACTCCCAAAATTATTATTTAAGGTAGTGGTGTTGGAGTATTGAAGAATCTTCAGTGCGTTGTTTCATTGTAGTGTTATGCTGTCGCTTTGTGTTTGTAATCACATTTCTTTCGCATGTAAGTTGTTTCATTCACCTTAGTTTCTTAATAAAAGTTCTTTCTTTACTCTTATTATGTTATTTTAAATATCACTTTGATACCGTTGGTTCAAGGTTTGAATTTATTCACACCATAATTTGTGATATTTATCACACAACGGTGGAGTGATCAATTTTGGTTGTTGTTTTTACTTCTTCAATTCCACCCCCGTAAGTCTACTTCCCGCTTCTGTTGAAGACATGTAATCAATGGAGGGATAAATATTTCATGGGTTGATATAAGGGAGTGTCAAGGGGATATATTGGATGTTATTTTTTACTCCATTAATGGCTAATCACTTCTTTTAAATGATATTTTTATTTAATGATTTTAAAACCTTTTCATCCTTATTGAATTCAAGTACACACATATCAAGTGCTAATAAGAACCTTTACCTTGGAGTGCTCAAAACATTGATCCTTAAAGTGTATAGGTGATTAGTATTAGGGTGTGTAGGCATTAAACCATTAAGTGCTGATTTTGTTTGATCTTCTTAAATGAACCCATCTCAAATATAAGAAATTAAAATCATTAAAAAAGGAATTCATCCAATCCACCCCGTGCGATATCCTAAGATCAACTCATTACCTTAATTTGAATTAACTTAAATATATTAGTGATACATTAAACCCATATAAAATCAACCCATGTTGGCCAATTCATATCCAAAAACAGTCCTTATATTGTGCGTGTCTATAGGTTACTTCTTAGGTCTCTGAGGATTCAACAACCCAAGCTAGACTACAAGGATCACTCTACCTTCTTCTCTTGGGTAAATTTGAGCATGAATCAAATTTTGGCGCCATTGTCGGGGAACCAAGTAATTCATCTCAACACCCATTCTATTATCCCCCATTTCTTCTATTCTCATCCAAATTCTCTTCTCTTTTCCCTTTATCATTTATTTTCTTTTGGTGAATGTCCGCCTACACTCATGATAAATCAAACCGTCTAGTTAGGGTGGATAGTACTGGGGTTGGGGAGTCAAGTACACCAAGGGAACTCTTTCCATTAGATCCTAATCTTCCTAATACTCTAGAGTAAAAAATTGGGCCTATTTCAAGGGAATGTATTCAAAGAAACAAACTCATAAACCTGGGTGGAAACCAAAATGGAATTCCAAATGAGGCAGCCCCAAACTTGGGGAATGCGGTCGAACAAACCATGAATGACTACCTCACACCTACCTGGACCAATTCCCCCTCATGCATTAGAAACAATTTCCTAGGAGATTCCAAATGCATATTTAAACCCCATGTCCTCAACCACCTTCCCACATTCCATGGAATGGAGTCCGATATGCCATACCTTCACATTAAGGAGTTCAATGACATTGTTGAAACCATGTGTCCCCCACATCAACAAGAATCAGATAAGATGAAGCTATTTCCTTTTTCTTTAAAGGATAGAGATAAAAATTGGATAAAAAATTTGAGACCATAATCCATCAACTCATGGGACCAATTAAAAATATAATTCTACAAAAAAACATTCCCCGCCACAAAACAATTGAACTTAAAAAGAGCATCCAAAACTTTTTTAAAAATGAGGGAGAGTCATTCTATGAAACACGGGAGAGGTTTAAAGACACCCTAAACATGGTTCCGCATCATGGTTTTTCAATACATGAACATGTGAGAATTTTTTATGAAAGTTTGGGTCCGGGTAACAAACAATTCATTGACATGATGTGTAATGGAACCTTTAAAAACAAATCCCCAAATGATGGTTATGAGTATCTGGAAAGACTTGCTGAACAAAACCTAACATGGGGAACTTCACCTTATTCTAAAAATCCACAAAGTACTATTGCAATTCATACACTTAGAGTAGAGGAAAGCCTTAGGGATAAACTTGTAGCACTCTCTAGGAAGGTTGAAAAGATAAACCTTAGGAAAGTCCATGAAATCAAAACTATAGACCCTGTTTGCACAATTTGTGACAAACATGACCATAAGACAAACAAAATCTCAACCATTCTATCCATAAAGGAGGTTCTTTTAGGAGGACCCCCAGTGGATGTAAATTTTTTGAACTTTCAAAAGCCTACCAAAACACCTTCAACCCTTGGTATAATGACCACCCAGGCTTCCACTAGAAAGATAACCAACAACCTAGCCAACCATAGGGACAAAATCCTTACCCCCAATAAAACTACCTAACCCATAACCAGTTAAAAACCCAACCTGTCCAATACCAACAGCCACCGGTCAATTTTCAACAAACCATCCAACCTCCAAAATATCCCCCTGGGATAAACCAATCTTCTCAAGCACCAACCCAAACTGTTCCAAAACGCCTACTAGAACAAATGTGAAAACAAATGGACAAAATGAAATCATAATTATCTTCCCTTAAACAAGAACTTCAAACCATCAAAACTGGAATGGCACCCATGCCTACTCAGGTGGTACCATCCTCAAATTTAAGGGGAGAGTCAACCTATACTCAAATATCTCATGAAAAACTAAAGGCTACGACTATTTTAAGAAGTGGGAAATCAATTGAGAAACCTGAACAACTAATTCAAAACCCATATGAAGATTCAAACATGGATGAAAATTCAAATGAAACAAATGATCAAACTGAAATGCATGATAGCATTGTCAAAGAAACAACTCTTCAACAAACAACCCCACAACCTGCACCATTTCCTCAACGTATGAGGGGGAAAGCAAGCCTGAATTGAGTGAATCATTGAAGGAAATCTTCTCACAACTCAAGTTGAACATTCCTCTTCTCGATGCAATCCAAACCATACCTGCCTACTCAAAGTACCTTAATGACCTGTTCACTTTTAAATGAAAATTTTCACATAAAACCCAAGTCTTTTTGGTAGCTAATATGAGTACGACCATTCAAGGGACCATTCCTTCTATGTTGAAAGACCCGGGTTTCCCTTACATCAATGTTGAACTAGGAGAGAGAAAAGTTGTCAAGGCCTTGTGCGTCCTAGGTTCTAATGTCATTCTCGTCCCCTATGTTGGGTACTGCAAGTTAGGCCCATAGGAACTCCCACCCACATCTGTCACACTTCAACTTGCTGATCGTAGCATTAAAGTTCCAAAAGGGATTTTAAAGGATGTTCTGGTAAAGGTTGAAAACTTCATCTACCCTACTGACTTCATTATCCTTGAAAACCATCCAAACTTAGGAAATAAAGAACAAACACCAATCATCCTTGGTCTTAATTTCCTTCAAACAATAAACTCTATTATCCAAGTTCGAAATGGGAACATGACCATCACCTTTGGAAACATGAGTCTAGACTTGAACATCTATAATCCAAGCTCATAGATAGGGGATGATGAGGAAATTCATGAATTAAACATGATAAGAAGCATTGATAATGAATCCATAGAACATCAAGGAATATTTTATGAATGTTAAAGGTAGTATGAGATTGATTTAATTTGTTCACATGAAGGAAGTTTATCTCCTTGGCTTGAATCATTTTCAAATTTCTCTTATGATGAAGTCTTTGGTCCAATAATCGGTCAAACCTTTTAGGAAACCACTTTCATGGAGACCACTCCAAATTACTTCCCTAAATCTGATCAAGCCAACCTAGTAGTTGAACTGTCTACACATGGATAATCAAACACATTATATTGTCATTTCTTCTTCTCTTAAAGACAATCATTAGTGGATGCTTCTATGTTTCCTTAGGAAACATAAGAAAGCCATTGGTTGGACCCTATTTGATATTTCTGGGATTAGCCCACTTATTGGGACTCATAGGATTGTTCTAGAATCTAATTCAAATCCATTTCATCAACCTCAACGGCGACTCAATCCTAATATTATATAAGTAGTGAGAAACGAACTTCTGAAATTGTTAAAAGATTGTCTCATATATCCCATAGCTAAGAGTGAGTGGGTCAGCCCAATCCAAGTGGTTCCCAAGAAGGTAGGAATGAAATTGATAACCAATAAATATGGATAGATTCTTCCATATAGGGTGAGTAGTGAATGGATGGTCTGTATTTACTATAGGAATCTAAACTCATTTACCAAGAAAGACCATTTCCCCTTACCATTCATTGACCAATTACTGAGAGAGTGGAAGGTCATGATTTCTACTGTTTCTTAGATGGGTACTCAGGGTATAATCAAATTGACCTCTCCCTAGAGGATTAATGTAAGACTACATTCACATGTCTATTTGGCACCTTTTCTTTCAAACGCATGCCCTTCGGGTTATGCAATGCCCCTAGAACCTTCCAGCGGTGCATGATGGGAATATTCTCAGACATGATAGGGGATTTTCTTAAGGTCTTCATGGATGACTTATCTATCTTTGGGGATACATTTGAAGGATGTCTGAGTAGTGTGGAGAGACTCTTGTCAAGATACGAAGAAAATAATCTCATCCTAAACTGGGAAAAATTCCATTTCATGGTTAAAGAGGGACTAGTTCTAGTCCATCTAGTCTCAGATAGGGGGATTGAAGTTGAAAAATCCAAGGTTTACATCATTCATCACCTTCTAGCACCCAAAACTATCAAGGAAGTGTGGTATTTATTAGGACATGCTGGTTTCTATATAATATTCTACAAGTACTTTAGTTCAATCTCCAATCCCCTTTGTGCTCTCCTTGTAAAGGATGCTCCATTTGTTTGGACAGAAAGCTGTGAGGGTTTATTCTCAACCCACAAATCCTCTCTCACCTCTCTTCCCATTATTAAATCTCCAAATTGGAACCTTCCTTTAGAACTTATGTGTGATTCAAGTGACGTTGTTGTAGAAGATTTTTTTAGGAAAACGTTGTGATAAAACTCTTTCTGTCATTGCTTATGGAAGAAAATCATTAAATGATGCCCAAATCAACTATACCACCACTGAAAAGGATTTACTTGATATTGTGTTTTCCTTAGAGAAGTTTAGGTCCTACCTCTTAGGATCCCCCATCATTTTGTTCACTGACCATTCTGCACTAAAATACCTCTTCCAAAAACAAGATTCCAAGGCTAGGCTGATTAGGTGGGTCCTTCTATTAAAAGAATTTGACATCACAATCAAGGATAAAAAGGGTTTTGAGAATGTTTTAACTTATCATCTCTCTAGGATTGAATTAAAAGATAACTCAAATCACCTTTCTGTGTCTGATTCATTCCCTGATGAACACCTATACTCTATGAGGGACTTCCCTTGGTATGCCAACATAGCCAAATTTCTAGTTACAAGAGTCATCCCAAAATTATTAGGGACTCAAGATCAAAGGAAATTCCTTTCTGATGTTAGGCACTATGTGTTTGATGATCCATACCTCTATATGTTCTTCCCTAATCTAGTCATTATATGGTGTGTCCCACAATCTGAACAAGAGTCCATCATTAAATTCTGTCATAGTGAGGCATGTGGAGGTTACTTTTCCTCTAAGAAAACATCTGGTAAAATTCATCAGTGTGGTCTCTTCTGGACCACACTCTTAAGGGACTCCTCCAAATTTTCTAAATGTTTTCCTAAGTGTCAAAAAGTATGGTCAAGCATAAAAAGTAATCAAATGACACTCACTCCCTTCTTAGTGATTAAAATCTTTGACTATTAGGGAATTGATTTCATGGGTCCCTTACCAAACTCTAGGTGATACCTCTACATCCTCTTAGATATTGATTATGTCTCAAAATGGGTTGAATCCATTCCCAACAAGTCTAATGACCATAATGTTGTGATCCAATTTCTGAAAGAGCACATATTTTCTCGATTTGGAATTCCTAGGGCTATAATTAGTGACCGAATAACCCATTTCTGCAACCGTCCATTCTCTTCACTCTTGTCTAAGTATGGAATTTCTCAAAAGGTTTCCACTGCATACCATTATCAAACCAATGGTCAAGATGAGTTAGAAAATATGGAGATTAAGAATATTCTTGAAAAACCCATCAATCCTTCTAGGAAAGATTGGTCTGAGAATGTATCGGATGCTCTTTGGGCATATCATACAGCATACAAAACCATCCTAGGAATGTCACCATAAAGGTTGGTTTATGGAAAATAATTCCATTTACCAGTTGAAATTGAGCATAAGGCTTTTTGGGCAATTAAGAAAATAAATTATGACCTCTCATTGGATGGAACAAAAAGGAAATTAGATCTCAATGAACTTGAGGAACTAAGGATGGAGGCATATGAAAATTCAAAGATCAATAAAGCTAGAGTTCAAGCCTACCAATCTAGGAATATCAAAGTAAAAAATTTTGAACCCGGGAAAATTTGTGCTCTTGTATAGTTCAAAACATCATTTACTCCTAGAAAAGTTAAGGTCTAGATGATCAGGTCCTTTCATAGTGCATCATGTGTATCCCCATGGGGCAGTAGAGGTTCAAGATCCCACAAGTGGTTACATTTTCAAGGTCAATGGTCAAAGGTTAAAACCAATATTTGAATCATTAAATAAAAAATAAACAGAGGTTGAGTTAACTAATCCAACCTATGAACCAGAAAAAAATTGATAGATTTAGGATTCATGTCGGGCTGACGACGTTAAACAAAAGCACTGCACGGGAGGCAACTCGTGGTTTTCATGTTTCCCATATTTTTGAGTCTTTTTTATTTTTTCAAATAGGATTAATAAATAATTTGGATATTTAAAAAAATAGATTTTTGACTTGTTCTTATATTATGAGTATGGATGGGTAAGAAAGGGGAGCACCGTATTCATCCGTCTCACATGGTGTGATCCTTGAGTAATACCTTGCCCTGAAATTTAAAAAGAAGACAATGTATCATCAGTTTTTTTATGTGTTTGTGGGATAAAATAAATAAAAATATAATTATAATAAAAAGGGACATGTTGTAGGTTGTGGGTCAAACCCCGTCACAACCGGGAAAGCTGTGGGGAATCGAACCCAGGACTGAAGGGAGACAGGGGCATGCACTTACCACTGACCTACGACTTATCGTGCTTCTTTATTCTATAATTTATATATACATATACTTATATTTTACTTTTTTTATTATATGAATATATATATATAGTTTTTCCTTGTTTGTTGTTTGTTTTCATTTTTCCACTAGGGTACTCTCCGAGTGACATGGATATCAAAGGAGTAAATTAGAATAGTAAGAACTTCAACTTCAACCACCAGGGGACTTTGTTCCATATTTATTATTTCCATTTTTTTCTAAACTCATATCCTCTATCTCTACCTCCTTCTAAAATTTCTTTACTTCAAACACTGGGGACGTTGTTATTTTAAGTTGGGTGGGGAGATGAAATAATTTTTTTTTTGCTTTTGTGTGAAAAAAATGATTTGAAAAAAATGTGTGTCCATCGAAGGAAAAAATCATTTAACTTTGAACATGGTAATAAACATTGCACACTTTGAAACCAAATATCAAATAATTTAGCATGCCCCAATTCTGATTTTAATCCACATATTATTTCATGATCATAGATATTTTGGAAAGTGTGGTTATCTAATGTGAAATTTCCTCATTTATATTTTCAACCAGATAAAAAAAATATCAGAAAGCACGTCCTTTGGATAGTGGGGTATTAGTTTGAGTTCATAGGGTCCCCCAAATAAATAGCATAGGTTTTTTTATCATTTTAGTTTTAATATGAGTATTAAATAGTTTTTTTAAAAAAAAAATTGCACATATAGCAATGGAATGACGTAATGCATGGCGTTCGTCACTTGGGGATCATGGCTCCATTGTTTTCTAGACCAGAGTTAGTAATTTTATCTCTATTTTTGGTAATTTGAATTTTTTTTTGACTGATCTGACTCAATATGATGCCCAAGTATGTGGGCTTCACTTGGTGCCCAAAGGTATTTGAGCTTGGGAGTCATCAGCAAAGTCTCTCTACAGGGGTTGACTCTTTTGAGTGCAATTTCAATTACCATAGAAAAATTGAAAAAACAAAAAAAACAAATAAAATAATAGAATAAAAAAATTGAATACTCATCTTAATATTGAAATGTGATTCCACCTAGCGCTTCCATCATTTCCCTCTTGAATAAAGACGAACCCCCATGTCTAATGTGATGCACAACACATTATCACTATTAATTGATATTGGATGAAATATGGAGTTGAATTTGAAAAAAGGAATGGTCTTGGGATTCGGATCTGATTATGAAACTATCATGTATTAAAATATTTTTATGGGTTTCATGATTTGTTTGGTATAAGTGTTTCTGTTGATCATTGTGTATTAAAATATTTTTCGAAAAGGGAATTCGAATTTCATATTGTTGAGATATATTTTTCTCGAGACTAGAAAAGCTCAAGTTGGGGGGTGTGATTATACACTAAATGAGGCTAATATTCATTTTTAATATATATAATATTCATGTTCTTTATTATTCAGAAACACCATTTTAGTGCATTTTACACTTTGAACATCATTTCACATTATGATTGTAATTATTTATTAAAATGCACTATTATGTGGTACATTTTTAAACATAATTTAAAGTATCCAATGATCTTGATTTTATTTTCATATTTAATTTTAAGTTTTCTAATTATATTGGAAACAATTCATACTTGTGAGTGTTGGCAGATTCACATTGGAAGACCACCAAAATGGGATTTCATGCAAACAATTATGGAGAAGAAAGATAGGACACCAGCCCACTGATGAGAATGTGGATCCCATAATACAGACCCAAATAAGTCCACATTTTATGGGATTCTTGAATACTTATATAAGATCAAATAATTCTTCAGGAATCAGGGCTAATTCGGCCTCCATGATGGCAATTAAGGCGGACCAAATAGAAAATCAAAATCTGGGACAAAATCTGCGGCCCAGAATATTTTCCCGCTAAACTGACAATAACTCCAGAATAAAAACTCCAAATAGTCCCCAATTGTATAGGAGGTTAGTAGACATCATGAGCTCCATTTTCTTCTTCTATGTACCACTCTAATTCGGCCATCTGGAAGGTCATTTGGACATGTCTGTTCGTTGGTTGCAATCTGGCCACCACCTTGGGTAAAGAGTGGAAAAGTCCAAGTTCCACAATCTTTCCACCGCCCTAAGCCTACTATAAGCAAGTGGGATGACTTTCAATATTTGAGGATCGACCCAAGGCTCCAAAAATTCATATTTAGGGCAGTTTTGTTGGATTATTGAATAATCTTTGGTGTTTGGTTTCATTGTAGTGTTATGCTGCCACTTTGTGTTTTTAATCGCATTTCTTTCTCATGTAAGTTGTTTAATTCACCTTATTTTCTTAATAAAAGTTCTTCCTTTAATCTTATTATGTTCTTATACATATCATTTTGATACGATTGGTTTAAGGTGTGAATTTATTCACACTACACTTTTTGACATTTATCACACAACGGTGGAGTGATCGATTTTTGTTGTTGTTTTTACTTCTTCAATTCCACCCTTGTAAGTCTACATCCCGCTTCCGTTGACAACATGTCATCAATTGAGGGATAACTAATTTATTGGTTTAACCAATGGAGTAGTAAGGGGATGGATTGGATGTTATTTCTCACACCATTAATGGCTAATCACTTCTTTTAAATGAGATTTTTATTTGATGATTTTAAAACCTCTTCATCTTTATTGAATTTAAGGTCACACATTTCAAGTGATAATATGAACCTTTACCTTGGAGTGCTCAAAAATTTTGTCCTTCAAGTGTATAGGTGATTAGTATTAGGGTGTGTAGGCATTAAACCAGTAAATGATGATTTTGTTTGATCTTCTTAAATGAACCCATCTCAAATATAAGAAATTAAAATAATTAAAAAAGGAATTCATCTAATCCACCCCGAGCGATAACCTAGGATCAACTCATTAACTTAATTTTAATTAACTTAAATATGTTTGTGATCCTTTAATACCATCTAAAATAAACCCATTTTGGGTACTTCATAGCCAAAAACAGACCTTAAAATGTGCATGTCTATAGGTTTCTTCTTAGGTCTCTGAGGATTTGACAACCCAAACTAGACTACAAGGACCATTCTACCTTCTTCTCTTGGGTAAATTTGAGCGTGAATCACACGTGTAAGCCCCATTCCACTTCCCACAGATGCACCATTTGCGACATGGTCATCAGTTCATTGTTACCTCTTGTTTCTCACACCGAGCATGACTCATGTGGGCTTAGAGTAAGCACCGACCATGGCATCCTTTCTGGGAATCCAAGAGTGTATGCCCCACAAATTCCTAAACTACATGGACTTTGATACTTGCAAAGGAAAGGTATGTAGGAAGCCTCCATGATGTTCAATCCCACCATCCATTGGTCCTAACCCCCTTCACATTGATTCACTAACACAAACTCTTGAACTACGTGGACTTTGATCCTTGTCAAGGCAAGGTACAAAGGAAGCCTCCCTGAGGTTCAAGCCCACCATCCTTTGGTCTCGATCCCCTTCATGTTGGTTCACCAACACAAACACATGAACAATAGGGACATTTATCCTTTCCATGGTAAGGTACGTAAGAAGCCTCCCAGAGGTTCATGCCCAATAACCATTGGTCCTGACCATCTTCACATCGGTTCACCACAAATTCCTGAACTATGTGGACTTTGATACATTCCAAGGCAAGGTACGTAGGAAGCCTCCCTGAGGTTCAATCCCACCATCCATTGGTCCCGACCATCTTCACGTCGGTTCACCACCACCATCTTGAACTATAGGGACTTTGATACTTTCCAAGTCAAGGTATGTAGGAAACCTCCCTGAGGTTTAAGCCCAACACCCAGTCGTTCTGACCCCCTTTACATCGGTTCTCCTACACCACCTGAACTATGAGGACTTTGATCCTTGCCAAGGCAAGGTACGTAGGAAGCCTCCTTGAGGTTCAAACCCAACACCCGTTCATTCTGAACCCCTTCACATTGGTCCACCACTATCCTACATGAATTTAAAATGTATTCCACTTTTTGTGCCCCATCCAGTCCAAATCCGTTGTGATCACTTACCCAATGGTAATCCATTGTAAACCTCACGTAGTGGTAAACCGTTGAGATCCCTACTCAGTGGTATTCTGTTGTCAACTTCAGTCAGCGGTAAGACGTTTTCAACCTAAAATCAGTGGTAAGTCATCATAGTCCCCCTATTGGGACCCACATCTCTGGTCAGCCCTCGAGCGTCAGACCAACTCAGGCTGCAACCACACGTAAGCCCCAGTATGTCATCGGGTCACTGTCCTCCACGTACATTCCAATCCTATACCCCATCCTGAACTATGTGGACTATGATTCTCTACCACGGGGATACATATGAAGTCTCTTTGAGGCTCAGGCCCACCATCACTGTCGCCCTCGAGTTGACTCTGTCACATTCTCCATCCACTTCACATAACCACCCATCACCCATCCTGATTCTTACCCGGGCTGCGATATTCTATTGAGATCATTCCAATTCACCTCTTCGCTGCTCATAGAAGTAACCGGGTAATTAATTACATGTTAGCCCTGACATTAGTGTTCCCTCAAGGGGTCACACCCATCTGATCCACTCCAGCAAGTGTTTCGATCAGTCTGATCCATCTCCTCTAGATGTTGAACTCGCGGAATACCCCTTGTTAAGCATGGGGAGATGAGGAAAACCTCATATACATTCCTATGTCATATAATTTCCCGCATTTGACATGGGATTCCTTGGGATTACATGCCTACAAGAATCCCTATAATAAGGGGAAGAAAGACATATGTGCTAGTGTTCTAGTATCCAGACACGTCAGTGATGTCCAACGTGACCACTACCCCAACCGAAGGTTGCTACCCTGGTTGGACCCATTGGAATGTCCCGAATTAAGCAGTGTAATTAAATGGAATCCATTATAATATGGAACTAGGAAGAGTTTCATGAACAATGTCTTAAGTCTATAAGGTAGACCCGGACTAGGTGACGAGTTCTGAGGAGAAATCCAAAGAAGAAGGAATTGAAATCCCATCATCCTGTTTCGATCAAGGAGAAAACGTCCCTGAATAAGGAAAGGATATCGCCCGCCTTTGGAAAGAAGGAATATGGGGGAAAAAGCAACATTGTCGTCCTCAAATAAGACAAATGAGTGTGCCCCAAAGAACGTGTCCGAAATAGAAATGGTGAACCCAACATGAAGGACTCTTCTCAATGTGGGGATTGGTAGTGTTTGAGACATCAACAGACTAGCATGTCACCGGATCTAGATATTGGGCGTCAGGTCCTGCAATGAAAATAGTAGGCCTGGCGTGAAACTCTCCAGAAGTTGGGGCAGTCAAAATGTTGGACATCTTGATCTGCGACATTTTCAGTGTGGATCCCTCTTACCAGTAATGGAAGAAGGAATAGAGCTGGGGCACTAGACGTAGATTTATTTGTTTTAGCACTAATGGATTGATCTCCCTTCTTTTCATGGAACCAAGCCACTGCACTATGAACCTGATCGCCACCTGCACACTGGCAGAGGGGAAGGGGCAACGCCAATGCGGAAACCCCATGTGGCTTTGCCAGTTCTATGATGACCTCCACAACAACAACTGTTGGGCGCCCACACCCTATCTCCCCTTATTAATTCATCCAGTGAAGGGTGATCAACGACCTCATACGCTGGTATGAGGAGGAGGGAATAATCCCAAATATGGACATGGCCCACCAGGATCTAGAGTCATATGTGCCTCATTGCCACCACCACCACCAAAGGCCGCGCAGAGAGCCACTAATCCCCACTCCAATGTACAATCATTTCGGGAGCCTCTCCTCGGAACACCTCAATGGCTCTCTCCACTACGCCAATGGGTAAGGGGATGTCTGGGCCAGCCTAGTCGGGATCCTATTCTAGGGGCCCCAAAAGATGGCCCCCACTAGGTCGTACCAGCACCGCCACCATGTCCCCCAAGATGAAGAGTAGGTAAGTTATGTAACTGCATCACTGGTCGTGGTCCATCTGATCCAACTCTGGCTACTGGAACAAGCCGAAGGGGACACCCTACAAGGGGCGTCAACGTTAGCGGCTACTGTGGCCCGAGCCACTGTCGACGTATATCACGAAACCCCTGTGTATGTTTAATATGGGAATTCATATGCCTGACTCGGATCAAGGCCCCGACCGCCCCACAGGCTGGTTGGGTTGACTCTCTTGATCGCCAACACAGGTAGTGGACACCGCAGACTAATCCACAACGATGACACCCTTTACAGAGGTCCTTCCCATACTGCCTCCAGGGAGAGTGTGGGTCATCACCGCTTCCAAGCTCAGCATGGAGTTCCACTCCATTCCACCTTCAACCCAAACGAGGGTCTTCCCCACGCCAGGGACACTCAGTACGGGATCTCTCACGTGCTCACTACATCGGGAATAGAGTCACTCCTCCTACGACAGACCGCCGGGGTGGGAACGTTACACATATGGTCACTCCCCAATGTGGGGGCCCTCCTCATGTTCTCGTAGAAGTTAGAAAATGTCCTCCTCACCCTTTCAACCAGAGGGGTGGAGGTCAGCTTCACTTCACCAGTGCCTATCTTGGAGGTCCTACCCATGTTCGGCTCGACCAGTACGAGGACCTTCCTCACAATGATGTAACCAGGGGAAATAAACATTGAGGTCCTACCCATGCTTCTGTCAGCTCCATCTGAGGTCTTACCCACTTCATCACTGCACGTGGAGGTCCTAATCATGTCCCCTTCGATATCTTCCTCAGTGCTCCTCGCACCCCAGCTTACTCAGGAGGAAATCCTCTCCACCCCAGCACAAGTACGACCAAAGGTACTCCTCATGCTCAAAATATACCCTATCCCGAAGATCTATCCAGGGGTAGGAAGGCGGGTTGCCACCACCATAAGATTAATTCTTGGAAGGTCCTGATAGAGATCAAACCAATCCACTTCAAATATTCTGAAGCATAGTAAAAATCACCGATGGAACCCTCTCGTCGGTCCTATGTGTCAAGGGTTGGTGCAGGAATGAGGCGCATCAGCCTCGTACTCCCAGAATGAGATGTCTACCAGATTCCCGCCTCCATCTGTAGGTATATCCAAGAGGAATAAAATTTGGCAATAACGTATGTTACGGTCATGCAATCACCACCACCATCACCAGAGGCACTCTCTACCTCGATTAGTGATCACAGAGATCTATTTTGGGGACCAATGGTGGACAAGCAGTAGTGTGGGCCATCACTAGTATCCCTAATACGTGTACCAGGAACTATGTTATTCAACCCGTCTTAACATGATGTGGTGGCTAAGTCACTACAATCTTCGGAGGATAGCCCAAGATGTGGCAGTTTGTCAGCTCGCTCATTGTACTCTCCACCGGCTGGCCTACCGTCCTAGCGTTCTGAATCAGTACCACTACTGGTTCCCCAACCGCCTATAGTTGACAAGTGGGGAAATGAAGGGATAGAACCTGAATTCAAACCTAGGAGCTTATGGAATATCCCCGCAACAGACCACTTAACTAATAAGTTTTGTCGGGTTGCTGTGCCGAATTTTTGTGTGCCAAAATCCCTCACCCTAGAGGTTGAGTATTTCCATCAAACCCTCTGGGAGATGCTATTTCATATTCGTCATATGTGAGTGGATTACCCTAAGATCCAAGTGCATTTCTAAGATATCGAAAAACAATGTCTTCTGGTTGATCTGGCCACACTTACTACGGCCCAGTGCCCTGAGTCACCGGGTCACCATGAGGCCCTCCAGCACCGGTGCGTTCATAGTTTCAAATTTCTCCCCTGAATTATCAAGGAAGATTCCCCCCACATGAAAATATGTGGCTGGGGGCAGTATGTTTCCCTCCTCTTTAATCCTATCTGGTGGTAGTCCAACCTTCCATGTTATATCAAGTATATTCCCCCAGGTAGAGTCACAGTCAACATGGCCAGCCTATCGGGAGAGGAGAATGATCTAAAACTCCTTGATGGGGACCTCCCCCATGAGGGTGTGCCACCACTATTGGAACCATGAGGAATGTCTAATTTCTAACAAAGAAATCTATTGGGTCTCCCTACAACCACCAAGGCATTAGTTCTTAGTCGAAATAACGGTAAGGGTAAAGAGAATCTCAGAGCCGCCATGCCATCCAACCCGGTTGGCTCAGTGCCGAAGACAAAGGAAGACCCCGAAAAGGTTGCGTTGCACCAGAAACTCACCGAACACAAGAAGATGGTTGATGAACTCCTGGATAAATTTGTTTCAGAGCGACAAAAAGACTATGGAAATCCTCGACCATGACAGCTGGGGAAAGCACAACTTCCCCTCAGTGAGCTACCCCCAGGTGACCCTGATCATCTTACTCACATAAACGGGGTTGAAGCCGGAGATTATTGTAATAGGGCACGGTATGTCTTTCAAAATCCTCACGAGCGACGTAACAAACCTCGGGACCGAGCTCGGACTCCCCCAACTGCGCCACAGGTCGTTCCACTAGCCACTCCATGAGCTGTTGGGCCTGATTACCATGTTGAAGAACCCAGAAACACACTGGTGGTTAGGGACCCCCGTCAAGATAGGGACCCACACCCATATGATCCAATGGAAACACTCATTTCTCTCCTCAAGGCGTTGGAGACACAACAGGTGGCACTCCAACCTGATGGTAAGTCATACCCAGCGTGGGTGGATGATATGCCAGAACCCCAAGGTTTTGGGAATCCCACCTTTTCCCCCATCAACAGGACAGGGGACCCGCCACAGCACCTGGACCACTTCATCTCAAGGTGTGGACCCATGTTGGGAACCCCAGCGTAGCAGGAAGCCGCCAAACTCTATTGTTTTGTGCAAACATTAGAGGGACCAGTGTTCGTTTGGTACAACCAGCTCCCCATTGGATCAGTACCCAGCTGGGAAGACCTCCGTAGGTAGTTCCTCTACCAGTTCAGTTCCACCACTTGGAAGGCGGGTATAACAGACCTCTTTAAGTGCTAGAACAGGCCTGATGAACGCCTTGTAGACTTTGTCGCACGGTGGAAAGGGCTCACATACTCTCTTGACATGCCGTTGGATTAGGAACAACTACTGAAGATGTGCATAGGGAATGTCAAGACTGAACTGGTCCCCTCTTTGATCACCCAGAACTACCCCATGGGATTATGAGACTTCTCTTATAAGGCCTATTTCCTAGATAAAGCCTTACAGTAGGCTAAGCAGGCATGTCTGTTGCCTCCTGCAATCCCCGCGAGAAGGGCCGCCAGAGTCGAAACCAATGCAGTGGCCCAAATAGAGGCCCCCAGACTACTAGAATTGTTGCCAGTGGAGCCAGCTTTGCATCCTCATAGAGGCCCTCCACCTCAGGCATAACCTCTAGCCCAGTAGTGCCCACCTTAGAATCAGTAGGTTCCCCCACATAATGTGGCATCGCCTAGGCAAGATAACTAGGATCCACCGCCTCAATAGGCTCCTCCAACTCCTCGTTAGGGTCAAGATCCACGGCCCCCCTTCTCGAATAGGAGAAACCAGACCTACTCATTCAAAGGGGCTCAGGTCCCCAGTTACTTCTGCAACACCTTAGAGCAGAGGATTTTATGCTTTCCTGAGGGTAGAAGGCCAGAAGAGGCGAACCTCACTGATCTCCATAACTACTGCCCTTATCGTTGGCTCCAGAGGAACATTCTAAAACAGTGTTATGTGTTCAAAGAATGGCTCCAAGACTAGGTGGATAACTATATATTCCAGTTAGGCACAGCTCTGGAACAGGTGGCATGCATCTTCATGAGGTTGGATAGTAGTAGTGATAGTGAGGGCGAGAGGTAGTAGGTTTCTAACCACGGCTCCCAGAATAATGAAAACTGGATGGCTTGGAAAACGGTCGCCCCTGCCCATGGTGTTATATGTGCATGAATAAATTGTCTAGAGCCTTTAGAAGCCACTTCCACTGCTTCAACATCATCATATTAACTATACTCCTCTCAGAAAAGCATGTGTCGATAGCATAAGGGAAAAAAAATTCCCCTGCCAATGCCATCGTCATCCCACACTCACAGTGTCTTCATGCCTCCATAGATTGAGATCCCTCACAGAATTCATCCAGTAGCGGATGAATCTTCAAGAGACATCCCAGGGTATGCCTCAGTTAATACCGTAGAACTGGAAAACCCCCATATAATTCCTGACAATGAGGATCACCAGGAGGATCCCCCCAATGCCCCCAGCAGTTGTCAACGTTAGCAGGGCCGTGGAAATATGGTCCATTGCGGTGCTTCGGTCCGCATGTCCATCCAAGTCGTGCATGCTACTAAAATGAGGCAGTAAGCCCAGTGCAGAGTTCAGCACGTGCAGCCTTCTCATATGGTGTCATCAGGTCCGCCTTTATCACCATTCATGTTGTTGGATCAGTAGGATCCACCTCGACCTCGTCGTGACTAGCCACACCCTTCTACATGTTGGTTCAGTCATTTAGCCCTCATCCGGTAGTCACTCCACTTACTTTGAATAGTGAGCAGTGGGATGTTCCTATTACCAGTCTGCCACCAGTCTAGTCGGTACGATCCCCCATACATCCTGTCATAGAGCGAACTCCTGTAAGAAAAAGATCGAACCTGGCACAGAAGTATGATATTCTCAAACATATTTCCAGAATCTTGGCAAGGCTCTCCATCCTTGAGTCTCATCATCTGTCGTCAGACATGCATGAGGCCCTCGTCCGGGCTTTAAGAAGCCTGCTCCAGTTTGAGAAAAATGTAGCAACCAAAAAAGCCTTCCATGCTGAGGCGATCAATAATTATGAAGGCAAAACCATTATCTTGTTCTCTGGATAATATAAAGGCTCTCTTATACAGGGGAACATTCACCCACTGTACATCACCATTCAGTTCAATGGTGTGGAGGTCCACCATTATCTTATTGACATGGGCTCCTATATCAACCTAATACTTACTCAGACACTGCGGAAACTGGGATTGTCTGAAGATGATTCAAGCCCCTCTGACATAAGAATCCAAGGTTATGATAGGACATAATAGGCACAGGTCGGCAAGAACCGCTTAAAGACCCAGTTTGGTGGTCTATTTGTCAGCACTGAGTTTATGGTTGTCTCCTAGGACACCGCCTACGATGTGTTGATGGGCAAGCCATGGCTCCACCTTCATGCAATGATTCCTTCATCATATCACCAGTGCCTCAAGTACTCCCTCAATGGATGAGTGGGCATGATTCAAGGTGACGCATCTCCCTTTTCCTCTTGTGAATCCTGTTATCGGTATGTCGACTACTACAAGAGAAAGGACAAGAAGATTCAGACCAACGAGGTCAAGCATGACATGACTGTGACTGACCCGTGGATAGATCTAGATGATGCCTATGTCTTTACAATCCACCTATTTGAGGATACAACCCTGGACATGGGACAATGCTTCATTGTTACTGGGATGTGGGGTGAAAACATTCCCAAGTCTAAGCTACGCTGGAATATCACCCCCTACTCCTATAAAAATCAGTCTCAAGTAATCCCAGAGCCTCCTACTCCCATAAGATATCAGGATGTTCACCCCATGGCTATGAAAATATTTCATACTTGCTTGTTTCTTTGGGCTGGGATAAACCAGCTCAAGACGACGCACCGTTACTACTTTAACATCATCAACTGTGGCCCCTTGGTCCGAAGACCTGATGGGATCGGATCGATAACCATCATCGTTATGGTTTCAGAAGCACATGAGTCCCCCTATGTGATGTCCACTGCCGCTCAGGTTAGTACCAGCCTCCCATCGGGATCTTTCAAATGATAAGAAACTCCCCCTACTAAGGATCCCACCTCCATAAGTAGAGAATAGGATTTAGAGGATGCACCACCTATCATTGAAGAGGGAATCTCCGCCACAGTTGATGAATTGGTACAGGTGAACCTTAGTAGTGAGGCAGACCCGAGACCCACATTGATCAGTTCCACCATGCCCCCTGAGGAGAAATAGTTGTATGTGGACTTCCTTAAACAACATTGTGATGTGTTTTCCTGGAGTTACGATGAGATTCCAGGACTAGATCCTTAGGTAGTCATCCACCACCTTGGTCTTCCAGCAAATCATTGTGGGTTCAAGAAGCCGCCTAGAAAGATGCACCCTTCTCATGGTGCCATGGTCGAGGCCTAACATGACAGGATCATCGGATCTAATTTTGTGAAGGGGTCCATTACCCCTAAATGGCTGGACAACATTGTACCAGTCAAAAAGAAGAACGGACAGATCAGATTCTACATCGATTTTGGGATGTCAACTGTCACTGTCTAAAGGATTATTTTCCCCTCCCTATGACGGAATTGTTGATCGATTCCACGGATGGGTTCCAAGACCTCTTCATAATGGATTGGTACTCTGGGTATAACCAGGTCGGCATGGCCTCGAGGATGAGGAATCTACATCCTTCTGGGTTCCACAAGGTACATTCTGTTACCAAGTCATGCCCTTCAGTTTAAAGAATACAGCTGCCACCTATCAGCGTTCCATGCATTTCATATTTAAGCCAATCCACGGAACATTAGTGGAATTTTATGTGGATGATCTAGTGGTCAAATCTCGCCATCTTTGGGACCATCTCAAAGATCTTAAGAAAGTGTTCGGATTCCTCCATTCTCACCACCTGAAGATGAACCCATTGAAGTGTGCTTTCAGGGTCACCTCTGGAAAGTATCTTGGATTTTTTTTCAGATACCGGGGCATCCAGATCAACCCAGAGAAGATCAAGTCCATCATCCATATTTCTCCCCTGAGCAATATTCGGAAGCATTGAGGTTTCCAAGGACACTTAGCCTACATACGCCAATTCATCGCAAATTTGGCAGGAAAGTGTAATCCATTTTCTAGGATCATGAAGAAAGGCACACTCTATGAGTGAGATGAAGAATGTCAGACCATGTTCGAGGAAATAAAGCAGTATATGCTCTAGCCTATGGTCTTAATTCCACCTTTCTCTGAAAATTCGTTGGTCCTTTATGTGACCGCCCTGGAAAGATCTCTCAGCACCCTTCTCACCTAAAAGAAAAATGAGGGGATGGAGAACAACCTTTACTACCTCAGCCGCATGCTCCTAGATATAGAGACCAGATACTCCCCTATTTAGAAGAGCTGCCTCATGCTGGTATTCACAGTACAAAAGTTGCGACATTACCTACAACACCACGAGGTACATCTGGTGTCTCGGGTAGATCCACTGAAGTACATCTTCAATCGCCCCATGTTGATAGGCCATCTAGATCGGTGGGCGGTAATTCTCCAACAGTTAGACATCGGGTTTGTGCCTCAGAAGGCTATCAAGGGACAAGCATTTTCATACTTCCTCACTACCCATCCAGCTCTTACTGACCAGTCCCTAGACCTCGATTTCCCTGATGAGGCGATCCTCTCAGGGGACTAAGCCATTCCGTGCTGGCAGATGCATTTTGATGGTGCTTCTCAGAGCCCCACCGGCCAAAGGCTCAATGATCCCAAACTCAATAGGGTGGGCTTGGGTACCGTCTTCATTACCCAGGCATAATACATTCTTCTATACTCATTTCTATTTTCCAAAAAGGATGCACCAATAATGAGGCAGAGTGTCAGGCTCTCATCATTAGCATCGAGTTGGCCCTCAGGATTGATGTGCCCCATATACATGTGAAAGGGGATTATGAACTAGTCATCAAGAAGATCAACGAAGAATATGTCGTCAGAAATACAGAGCTCATACAATTTTTGGAGTGCACTTTCTAGCTAATGGCCCAATTCCCATCTCATCCGGAAGTTACTCATATCCCTTGATCTCAGAACGGTCGGGCTGACGCCCAAGACATCCTAGCTGCGTTGCTTATACAGCCAGAAAGGAATGACCTGATTATCCATGTGGCACACTAGAGAGTCATTTCTCCCATCACCCTAGATGATGATGACAGCCCGCAAGTAATCCACCTTACCACCGACACCTCCACGTCAGGACCCCCAGGTCCCCAAAAGTTGGTGATTGAAGTAACTTCTGAAGGGATAACATTCTTTTTTGTGTACCTCCAGAGCGGTATTCTCCTGAAAGATCACGCCGAGGGAGAGTAAATCTGATGTCGCATGTCACAGTTCACCCTCCAAGATGGACCTGGTCATGACAATATCATCTACAAGCACGAGTTTTATGGTGTTCTCATCTATTTCATTCAACGAGTCAATATTTCTCAGGTCATGTAAGAGGTTCATGTCGGTTCCTGCGGGGCTCATTAGACCGAGCCGAAGCTATCTCTCCAGATCCAGAGACTAGGGTAATTTAGTCCCTCCATGATCCATGACTGCATCGAGTTTTCCAAGAGGATCCATGCATGCCAAATTCATGATAACATCAGGGACCAGCCTCCAGAGCCTCTCCACACTACCATGTACTCTTGGCCATTTTTGGTATGGGGACTCGATGTCATAGGACCTTACCCATCGTTGACGGCTCACCAGTGCAGGTTTATCATAACTGCAATAGATTTCTTATCCAAGAGGGCATAAGAAATTTTTCTCATGGAGGTCATGGCCCATTCCATCATTGACTTTGTGAGCACCAAAATCTTTTACTAATTTGGAGTCCGTCACATGGTCCTTACCGATAACGACACGAACTTCCAAGAAGTTAAGCTAAAGAAACTATATGCTAAGTACAACATTCGTTCAAACCACACCTCCCACTATCATGCGCAAGAAAATGGGTAGATCAAGGCATTCAATAAGACCCTATCTTACATTTTCTAGAAAATGGTTGGTCAGAACAAGAAGAGATGGTAGGAAAAGCTCCCCAACTTACTCTAGGTTTATCAAACGTTGACTCGTAATTCCACCCCGGTGACCCCATATTCCTTGGTGTGTGGAACAGAGGCCTTCCTGCCCATCAGGATTCAGTTTCCCTCATTACGCACAGCTGTCTACGATTATAAATTATTGGATAAAGTAGCTGAAATCCTCCTGAATAGACTTGAAATTCTTGATGAGATTAGGCTTTGTGCCATGCATAATCTGGAAAGGCACTGAAAAAAATGGCGTGAGCTTTCAATAGGAAACTTTTCTACTGCTCCTTCTTGAAAGGAGACTTAGTACTGGCACTCAGGAAACCAATGATACCCAGCCAAAAACCACCCAAATGGGAAGGACCATACATTGTTCACAAGGTTTACTCCAATGGATCGTACTCCTTAGTCCCCATGGATGCTAAGCTTATAAATCTTCCCATCAATGCAAAGTTCCTCAAGCAATACTTTACCTGAGCAAACCTTTGGTCCTACATGACCCTAAACTGTCAGGTCCTGCATGACCCTAAACTGCTGATCCTGCATGACCCTAAACTGTCGAGTCCTACATGACCCTAAACTAGTGGTCCCACAAGACCTTAAATCGCCATGTCCCGCATGACATTAAATTGTGCATCATCCCTCAAGATTCTAAAATTCATCCTTAGAAATACGTATGGATTGATTCCCAACCTCATGGGATATGTATGAATGCTCAAATGCCTCGTCCTAAGTCCATCACCATGCTCTTCTCGTTTGGATACCCCTCCTAGGTGTAGTTCCCTTGGAGAATATCATATGATGCGGCATAAGTTTATTTGGCCCCACTCGTGGTAAGATTATGAAGGTCGTGCCATGTCCCCCTCCTTGTTCTTATGGTGCTTCCACATCCTTACCATAAGACATTAAAACTGCATGGAATTTTTAGAACTACGTATGGCTTGATTCCCATCCTCATGGGACACGTAGGACCACCCAAAAATTTTGTCTGTAGGACCAGCCCAAACATTAGAATCTCCCCTCGGGTCAGAACACATGGTGTTGTTTTGGATTCCTCTCTAATTCACATCATGTTCATCATAATCCCGCCATGCATCCCACCCTGTGGAGAATTTCACCTCCTGCAACGCCTTGGGTAATGTTAAAATGTATGGGCACATCTATGCTCCACTCACTAATTTCCATGGGGCTCCATCATCCTTCATATCCAAAAGGACCCCTGACTGGAATGGATTCTCGGACCAAGGGCTCTCCTAACCTTTCGGGAAAATGTCCTTGAGGGTTTTATAGAACAAATCGATACAAGTCTCGCATTGAAAATACGGTTAGTGGTCAACACTGATTCGTTGTGCCCATTTCAGATCCAAAAAATATGGATGTTGTGTTTCGAATATGGTCAAAAGTTATCCCTTGTCATTGTCACTACCCTCGTATGTCCCGAACATTGAGTGTAGCGGTTCATCCTGCCGCGTTGTCTCTTTAAGCCTTGGTCCACCGCGGGCTGGAGTGCGATTCCAGCTGCTGGTCCCTTATGAGATGGTCATGGTCTAGTCTTACTCCTTATTTCCCACATAGAGAAATGCTCCCATGGTATTAGGAGATATGATGATGCAATGCCCGCATGAGGGGTCATATGGCTACAGTTGGCCGGGATTCTCGGCCTCAAGTCGATCGATCCTTTTGGAACCTTGGCTCAACTTCTCATATAGGATTGTGCGACATGGTATGGACTCACATCCTCATTCACATAAGGTTATTTTTTCATGCCCCATCCATCCCCATGAGGTATTCCTCCCTCCATTTATTGTCCCTCCCGCGAACATAGGCCTCACCATGCTTCGTGAGCCCCATCATTTTGGATTCCATCATCTTTTAGGTCCAAAAGGACCCCCGAATGGCATGGATATTGAGCCTAAGATCTCTCCTACCATTTTAGTCCAACATCCCTAGAAATTCTTGGGCCATGGGCCCAAGGTCTCACTTGGGACTATTCGGTGTGGTATGGGATTATGTCCTCATTCACGTCGGTTTACTCATCGTGCCGTACACATCCCTAATTGGGGTATCCTTCCCTTACTCTGTGTCCTTGTTGCAAGATAATAAACTGCACAACATCCTCTAGAACTATGTGTGTCTTGATTCCCATCCTTATGGGATACATAGGACCGCTCGAATGCCATGTTTTCAGGTCCATCCCCACTTCTTGGAAATCCGCCTATCATTTTGGCCCCATGTCCTACGTTCTTCCAAGAGAGGTGTATACGGTGAGATATGGGTTTATGTCCCCATTCATTTCAGGTTTATAACAGCCACACTGCATACCTCTCTCTCATGAGTGGCCTTCTCCCCATTTCCCTATACTCATCTTTTTGAGTTGACTGCCTTTCATTAGGGTCCCTCAACCCTCTTAAATGAGTCGCCAATGTGTCTAAAAGTACTCTAGTCTAGTACCTAGAGTTTCAAATTCCATCTGGACATGTTCTCACCCATACTCAGGCTTCATGATCCCCTTTATTTGGGTTTCCATCATCTTTAACACCAAAAAGGGCCCCCAAATGGTATGGATACTCAGCCTAAGGGATCTCCTGTCATTTTGGGCCAATGTCCTTGAGTATCTTGAATGGGAAATTGATACAAGTCCCGCGTTGCGAATATGGTCAGTGGTCGACACTCATTTGTTTTTCCCATTTCTAGTCACACGATATGGATTTTGGGTTTCGAACATGGTCAACGGTTATCCTCCATCATCGCACAAACCCCATCAAGCCCTAAATTTTGGTTGCATGATTCACATTATTTTCCACTCCATCATGTCCCAATGGAATATCTACACTCCTAGTGATATCCCTTAGCACGAATTTTCATGTTAGGAGGAAAAAGCCACGGTTTCTTCGGGGCTCCACACCGACTTCTCCTTTAAGCGCATTCCATATACTATTAAGTTCTCTTCCATCCTTGTTTCTTACACCAAGTTCAACTCATGTAGGCTTAGGGATTGGACCAAGGTCTGTGCCTATTTGGAAGAGTTTATCTTTTCCATGGTCCGAGCTCAAAGACCTTAAACTAATATCTCTTTATGGTTCTTCTCTTCTTTTCTACCTTTTCGGATCTAACCCATATAGGGCAGCGTGATGTCTCACATGTGGGCTTATGCCCTCATTCACGTCGAGTTTGTAATAGCTGCACAACATACGTCCCTTTCCAGGAGTTATTCCCTCTTACTTCTTATCACACATAACATTAAACTGTATGTTGTCCTGCATGACGTTAAAAGGTACATTCAAGAACTACGTATTGCTTGATTCCCATCCTCATGGGATACATAGAAACACCCGGACATATCATCTTCGGGTCCAGCTCAACTAAGAGCTAGACTCTCCTATCCCACGTCTTTTAACCCTTTCCGGCCCCTCGGCCCAAGGTTTCTCTCACAGAATCACACGCGGTGTGATGTGGACCTCGTCCTCATTCACATCGAGTATGCTTTATCGCACCATTCACATTCCCTGTTGAACCTCATATCTCATGTCCGAGCCATATGACGTTAAACTATGTAACCTGGTCCACATGACCCTAAACTATGACATTATCATCTAGGTTGCATGATAAAAAATGGAAATGCATCATCGTGTCCTCACTCGAGGGGAAATCATTTTTGGTATCAGTCACACGCCACACCATTTCTCAATGCCTGCGCATGGCTTGATTCCTGTGGGGATGCCTGGACTTTCTATCCTAGGTATGTCGCTTCACAAAAAAAAAAACAAAACCCATTCATCCTAAAGGAGAAACAAGATCTATCAAATATAGCTTCTCCTAGAACTATGTGTGGCTTGATCCCCATCCTCATGGGGTACATAGGAAAGCATGTGTACCTTATCTTGGCCCTAGCCTAACTTTAATTTTTGGTCCCTCGACCTAAAACCTCCCCAAGAAACACATGGTGATCTGGACTCCAGGTCCTTGTTCACGTCGAGTTGTATAATTACATCACCCTTTGACTCTCGCACTCTCTACCATCTATGGTCTGAGCTCTATGAATATAAACTAAGACCACTCCACATCTTTTCCATAAGACGTTAAACTGCACGACATCTTCCAAAACTAAGTATGGATTGATTTCCATCCTCATGGGATATGTAGGAACTCCCAGACACTTTGTCTCTGGGTCCAGCCCTAGGAATCTAAAATATTGTCCCCTCTTTTCATCCCCTTGGATGAACTCATTTGGGAACATGCGGTGTGGAAAGTACTTCTTAGGTTCTCATTCACATCGGGTTCTTCAATAGGCGCACCATGTGCTTCCCATATCTTTTACCATCATGGTCTGAGTTCTATGAACCTAAACTGAGATCTCCCTGTGGGAACTTCATGTCACACTTGGTTATTTCGACACCCTGCGCATAGTCCATTATATTAAGTTTCCTCTTAATGGTCCACCCTAAGACCTTATAGTTTGAAGCATACGACCCCGGGACCCTTGGGGACTTAACTCCCTCTATTTGATATGTTCTATTTTCCTACTCAGATGTGTTTTTTCAAAGATTCCGAAGTGTGGAATCTTTACGGAGACATTCCTCTTATTCCATGTCCAAGATTTTTGAGCCCGTTATTTGGATCCTCGTCCTCTTCCACATCCAAAGGGACCCCCATCACGGCCTGGTCTCATGCCGCCTCGCCTCACCTACCATCTCAGGCCAACATTCCTAAAGACCTCGGATGACATTTGCGACAGGTCCCATCTTTCAAACCTGGTCAGTAGTTGACCCCCATATTTCTATCCCCATGTCAGGATAAAGCGATATGGTTGTTGTGTTTCTAGTACGGTCAACATCCATCCCCTATCATCATGCCTCCATCATTGTGGTCCAAATATCGAGCACCATGATTCACATATTTCCACTTCCTTATGTTCAAATGGAATTCCGACATACTCATCTTTACTTCTTCGCGCATATAGGTGCGTTATATGGATGGATCAACATCATTGGGACGTCATTCACTGAGTGTCCCCTCATCCCTAACATATTCCTTCTTGTGTCAGGAATGTCCCACCACTACTTCTTGTTTCCCGCATCGAGCATGACTCACGTGGGATTAGTAGTTTCGGTAGGATGTGTACTGGTGCAACCATGCCACACATGACTGTCATCGTCTCACATGATGTTAAAATGCACTCTCATAACTACGTGCGGTTTGATTCCCATCCTAATGGGGTACGTAGGAACGCCCGACCACTTTGTTGTGGGCCCAGCCTAATTTTCACTTTTGTTTCCTTGACCGAAAGAACTTCCTTTTTGGATACATGGTGTGGTGAGGGCCCCTAATGCATTTCCACCATGGTGGTGTAATTTCAATAGTGTTGGATTCCAGTTGAACAACTCGTCAATCCACATTCCACACTTTGTGTGCCCTCTATTCAGACCCTTGTCCTCTTTAACATATAAAAAACCCCCCTAATAGTATGGATTCTCGGCCTATGGATCACCTACTATCCTTTTCCAACATCCTGGAAGACAAATGGATGACATTTCGAGTAATGCCCCATGTTTCGAACATGATCAAAGGTCGGCCCTCATTTGTTATCCCCATTTCAGGCTAACGCAATAAGGATATTGTGTTTCAAACACAGTCAATAGTCATCCTTCATTGTCATGACATCCTCACCGTGTTTCAAATTTTGGGTATCATGATTCACACTTTCCATCACCCTATGTTCAGATTAAGTCAAACTCCCCTGGCGTTACCCCACTTATATACTAGGGAACATTGGGAGGATGGTGCGTCGATTGTTCTAAGGTCCTCGTCCTCCAATAGGGCCTCTCTAATTTCTTCCTGAAAATACGAATCAGTTGTTCAAACCCCATATGCCCAAAGCTTGGTCAGCACTCTTATGTTCAGACAGAATAACATGGTGATCATCCCTTGTTTCTCACATTGGGCTCGACCTGTGTGAGCATAGGGATTGATCACTGGGCATTTCATGAATATAACATATGCGTGTGAAATTAATACCAATAACGAAACTCATGCATGATTATAGCATGAAACAATCAAAGCATGAAAGTATGTTCGAGGGTTGGTGATCCTTACAGCACCGAGGGTCGATCCCTCCCATGGATGGGTTAACCCCATCAAAAGAAGGTTGTAGCTCCGCCACCCTATGGCTTGTGGCGTACAGGATTTTCTACCACCTGTTCAGCTCTTGCTCCTCCTTGGCAGTGATGAGGATCAATTCATTAGCCGAAATTTGGGCCCACTCTACGTCGGTCCAAATGATGGTCATATCTTCAGAGGCTTGATTAATGTGTTCTTCGGCCTCCTATAACTGGGCCTTCAATCGCAGTATTAGCTCTGATTGCGCATTGAGAGAGGCTGAGTGCTCATCTTTCTGGACCTACAGCTGTTGAACCTCATTTTAAACCTCTTGAATCCTCTTGACGTTCACCGCTTTCCTTTGCTGCCATCCCACACCTAGGCCACAATTATACTCTCGGATCTTCTCCGCTATAAGATCTCAGACAGGCATGTGGAGATGTTGGGCATCTACTCCCCCAACACATAGTTCACACAGTCGCGAGAGAAGTCTGTCCATATCATCTAGCCATATTTCTTGGGGTGTCATCGATGAAGCATTTGATCAACTTCCATGATTGGCGACAAACTATTTTTTTGTCCTCTTCATCAAAGGCCATCTCATCCCAGTCGATGTGGTTTGAGGGCTCATATGTGGGGAACACCCCAAAGAACTCATTAGAAGGGCCCATGTATGGCATTTGATCGGGAATGGAGGGCCTTGGGCTATCTGATCGAACCTCATCATCATACCCCACTTCAATAATCTCAGGCTCAGCCCCGCTTACGGTCCCACTAGTGATATGGAGAATCTTAATTTGGTCAGTCTAGACATCCACCTCCATGATCACTAGCATTCCCCTGGGAAAGGCGCCGCTGGAAGTCCCGACCACCCTCTCCAAGGCAACCCATATCTTTTAGATAACTTTGCATACCAAAAGGGGGGAATGGACATCAGTTAACATGGTCAAGGGAAGAAAGCCATGAATTTGGTAAGAAACTTATAGAGATCAAATTACCAGTCTTGTTCTTGGTTTGATGCCACCGGGACCCTGAGGTGTGGCCCTCTGTATATTTTCAGAAGGTCCGGAAATTCTGGAGGAGCCACCTCAGGTGTCCTAGCCCCGCCAGACATGGAAATCGATGTAGCCACAAGTGTGGATCCTGAAGGAACCACATCATCATCCACTAAGGGACGGGAACAGGTTCTGTGTATGAGGTCCTCCTGCATGGTTCGGATATTAGTAAGGATTCTGGAATGACTTGGAAGCAGACCTTGAGGATGGATCTTAGGATTTTACCTCGAGGGCCTCTGATAAATCTTCAAGATTCGGGTCTTGATCGTCAAATTCTCCCTTCTCCAATGGGATCCCTCTACCAGCCTCTCCCCCCCAGGAGGATTCTTCTGATTCTTCCATCAAAGGGAATCATTCCCTCAAATCAGCAGATGACAACTACGGAGGGACCATGCGATCCAGCAACACCTTGACACAATCTTTCATTGGATGAGGAGAACCCTAGGAATGCAAGAAGTCCTCCATCTCATCCAGGTATTTCTCCCCCTCCACTTGGGACACCGCAATGTCGGCCATAAAAGGGCATATCCTTGGAAAATCCATCCTGAGATTGTTCAGGTGTTGCCACATCTTGGCAGTGCTGAGGAATTTCCTGTTGGCATCCCAGATTTCCCAGGCCTCCAGGAAGACAACATTCTCCAGCATGTCAATGTGGTGTGATCGCTTCCCCAGAGCCTGGGTAGATATTCTACAGAATCCTCTTGGCGGCCACCCCTCTGGATGACTCTGTTATTCTGGAACCACCATGTTTGCTACCATTGTTGGATCCACCGCCACTGCCTCCCCCTTAACCAGTGCAGGTCTCGCCACCATAGCAGCCTTACCACCGCGATATTTCCTTTCCGCCTTATGGACCCGGTGTCGAGGTTGGGGAGGCACACCATCAACAGCATGGATTTTTGGCTACTTCAACATCTCCCCTGGGTAGGCTACCTCCCATATTTTGGTGTATTCCTTCAGTAACCCGAAGACATCGGTGGGCGGAGGCAGCTCGTTCCATATATTCTTTTCTTCCCATGTGAACATGATCCACATATTCCTCATCACACACGGATGTTCCTCATATCACACCCCTAAATAAACCTTCGAGGTTAGTCGCATCATACACTGAAACTACTTGGCGAATCGGTTTGGGGTGTATGGTTCACAGAGAGGCTGATGCCCTACAATTTCCACCAAGACTCCACCTCAAAAGGCCAAGAGATAGGACCGATGATCCTCCGTTCCTTGGCCAAAATTGGTAAAAGTACTTGTTGGTAGCAGAAACAGGTGAAAATTCAAATCCTCTACCTTCTACACCCAGTTCAGGACTGACAGTGTGATTAGTTTGGCCAGAAAGATTCCTGAGACATTCACGATGGAGGGGTGGAAGTTCGATTTTAGAGGGGATCTGGGGTTCAGATATTCATAGACCCCCCCCCCCTGACGTGCCCCGATATCGACCCGTACAAGAGGTGGAATGGTCCACAATGTCTTCTGTGGCCTATTCCCCTCACTAATATGCCACATCATCTTGTATAGCATGGAGAGCATTGGGATCTTGAGTTTGAACCACCATCTTGTTGCCAACATGGACGCCATGATGAATTTGCTTGGTCGTATGCCCATGTTTGTATCCCTCACTGGCAGGATCCAACCGCAAATGAGATCCACGATGAATGCCTCCAGCCTGAATATCGGCTTCTGCTCGTTGCTGATGCTGAATTCCAAGTTTTTTCACTGGAAGTCCTCCAAGAGCCATCAGTACAAATTCTCCTTTCCCCG
Source organism: Viscum album (assembly GCA_963277665.1). NCBI lineage: Eukaryota > Viridiplantae > Streptophyta > Magnoliopsida > Santalales > Viscaceae > Viscum > Viscum album. The sequence goes on along the minus strand of OY728140.1, from coordinate 126,907,427 downwards.
TTGAGCCCCCGTCGGGAAAGTCTAAGGCCTCACCAGAAACTGCCTCTCTTCCATAAAATTGATAAATAGTATGAACAACTGTCTGAAATGGACATCCCTCAATGATTCCTTGTCCTCTTAGGTCACCTTCTTCTTCAAACCATCACCAGCGGCAACATTTTCTCTACATCCTCCCATGCACCCATGACGGGGAGGAATTCATCAAACATATCCCCCAGTATCGGGACTCCCGAGATCTGGTACACATCCCACAAGTTGATGTTAACCTCTCTATGGTGTAAGTGGAAGGTATTGGTCCTCGAGGACCACCTTCTCAACAACTCCAGCATTAGATTATTCATTTGATAGATGTGGAATTGTGATTCCCAAGACACCACATACAAGCACACTCTTCTCAGCTCCGCCTCGAACTCCTCACATGAGGCACCTACCCAGTAGGCTCGGGCCCAATCATCTGTGAAGTTGCTGCCCTGGCATAGGTCCCACTCCTCATACCATTCCTTTCCTGATTTCCTCAAGGATACCTTCACCATTTTTGGGTACATAGGGGGGATGTCTCCAAGTACAATATCTTCCCAACTACATTGTTCAAGTGGTTGTATAAGCAATCAACATTGACGGGCATGAAGTCTTCTCAGGCGTGGCCTTCATCCACCCCGAACCACTAGAGATGGCATGGAGTGATCCTAAACCAGTAATCTAGATCATCCCTACATGCTTCCAGGATGAAGACATCATCCCTCAGCCTCAATCCATATAGAGGTAGCCTCTTACACAGTGGATAGTTCCTCTGTTTTTCCGACAGCAGCTGCACCAGCGAATCATATTCAGAGTGGCTCCGTATTAACTCCCCTACTCTCCATCTATTCTTTATCTCCTCCCATCGTGAAGCATCCGCAAGGACCCCTAGAAGTCTCTTGATGAACCATTCAGTTTTAAGTTCTGTTGTTTTCTAGGTTTGGTTCGTGTTTCTCTTCCACGGAGAAAATCTGCAGATCTTGTTCGCAATGGTTGTTCACAGAGCCCTACCCTGGAATTCAAAAAAAAGTTGTTAAGCATTGTCATGTAGTCAAAGACTCTCTGTGCGCCATGAATCAGAAGGCCCGATTTGTGGAGAGAAAGTGTGGAGTATGTGGAGCTTTGCGAAACGAGAGTGCTACAAGCCAAAATCGCATAGGAGAGAAAGGAAAAAAGAGAGGTCAACTCCCTTATTTATATGCAATGAACTTCAGAGCTTCGTGGCGTGTATAAACCCCGGTGAGCTCTGTGGTGCACTTAACTGGCTCGTCACTTTCCCAATTTGCGAGCTTCATTCACGGGACTGCTTTGTGAATAGTTGAGGGATTTTGGCAATTGGCCCTCATACTTTGACCCTTGATTTATCCTCAGATCCAAGCCTGAGGGGGGTATTTGTTGGCACCAAAATTAGGGAAGAAGAAGAACAAGTGGAAATCCTTAGGGTCTACCTTGTGAAGACCGTTCGTTGAGCCCCCATGGCCCCATAGCAGCTGCGGATCAAGGAGGCTGAATGCCCCGTGAACCCCTTTGATGTTCATGATCCCACCACAGAGGAAGGAGGTGGGATGCCCTGCGAACCCCTTTGACATTCGTGAGCCCACCACGGAGCAAGGAGGTAGGATCCTCCGTGAGCCAATTTGACATTCATGAACTCGCTGCGAAGCAAGCTTCATCTTCGCACCGAGCGCACTTTGCCTCACGACATTTCTTGCCTATAATTACAGGGATTCCCTAAATCCCAAAGGATGGATCATCCAACCTTTCTCCTTATTATCTCTCACATCATGAAGCACTTTCTGCTTTGCAAGACATGAAATTACCAAGGTACTTTTGCATTGTAAAGGGCCTCCCCCTTTTCTTTAAATCAACCCCTCATCCGAGAGGGATGCCTTTCGCAAATCCCACAGGCCTCCACAAAGGAAGGGGATCCCTAAGGGGACTCAGTTCCTTGCAAATAACTTATGCTTCATGAAGCACCCTCTATAAACATGTGAACCACATGCAAAGGCACAATCATTGTACCTCAACAAGCACCTTGCTTTACAATCCTATGCTTCGTGAGGCACCCTTGCTTCATGAGGCATTGCTCTGCAAATGCCTTTCCACTCCGCGAAGCACATCCCATATGCACTTATGACCTACTCCTAGGCTAGGCCACTTCACTTCACAAAGCATACCCCTCCATGAAGCCCCTCCACTACATGGAGCACCTGAGATTCACAAGGCCTCTACCTATGGACCCCTTTCCTCTGCATTTCCTTTTCCCATGTGACCCTCTAGGTCTGCACGAAGTGACTTCAATGTCCCTTGGGTGGTGCCTTTTTTTGCGTTGTTTCGCCTCATACTTCTTCGCATAGGCATGCTAACAGTTATTTCTTCTTCGCATAGCCACTCTAACGTGGACCCCCCCAATTGATCACTCCATAACACCCCCTCACCGCAGCATTACTGATGCCTTCCCTTCCCCAAGGGGTGGGAGGTACTAGTCATGTTAGCCCTAGGGGTATGGAATGAACCCACCTTGTCTGAGCTGTAGGAAGTTAAACTACCAAGTACCATCGTCCTTAGCACATGACGTTAAACTGTGACCTCACCCCGGTGTCCATTCATAGGGGAAGGTCAACCATATTGGTGTAAGCGCCTAGAATTTCTTGCAGGAGGTATCACCCCTACTTCTCCTCTCTTCTTCTGTGTCAATGACTAAGAGGATAGATGGGGACAGGTATTCGGTCATCCCTTCCCTCTCCCTCTGGGATTTTTCACCATCTAGGCCTCCACCCTGGAGTAAGTCCCTGTCTCCATATCTCCGGGGCCACTCCACACATAAGCCCATGTTTCCTCTTTGGGCCGCTAACCACGTGTAAGCCCCATTCCACTTCCCACAGACGTGCCTTTCACAATGTGATCGTTAGATATTTTCCGCCTCTTGTTTCTCACACCGAGCATGACTCACGTGGGCTTAGAGTAAGAACCGACCATGGCATCCTTTCTGGGCAGCCTAGAGTGTAAGCCCCAAAAATTCCTGAACTAGATGGACTTTGATCATTGCCAAGGCAAGGTACGTAGGAAGCCTCCCGGAGGTTCAAGCCCATCATCCATTGGTCCCGACCCCCTTCATGTTGGTTCACCAACACAAACTCCTAAACTATGTGTACTTTGATCCTTGCCAGGGCATGGTATGTAGGAAGCCTCTCAAAGGGTCAAGCCCACCATCCATTGGTCCTGACACCTTCTGGTCGGTTCACCAACACAAACACCTGAACTATGGTGACTTTGATCCTTGCCAAGGAAAGGTATGTAGGAAGCCTCCTTGATGTTCAAGACCAATAACCATTGGTCCCAACCATCTTCATGTCAGTTCATCACAAAATGGTCAACTACGTGGACATTGATCATTTCCAAGTCAAGGTACGTAGGAAGCCTCCATAAGGTTCAAGACCAGCATCCATTGGTCCCGACCATCTTCGTGCTGGTTCACTACCACCATCTTGAACTACGGGGACTTTGATCCTTGCCCAGTCAAGGTACATAGGAAGCCCCCCTGAGGTTCAAGCCCAACACCCGGTTGTTCTGACCCCCTTTAAGTCAGTTTTCCCACACCACCTGAACTACATGGAGTTTGATCCTTGACAATTCAAGCTACATAGGAAGCCTCCGTGAGGTTCAAACACAAAAACTGGTCATTCTGACCCCCTTCAAATTGGTCTACCACCATCCTGCATGACATTAAAATGTATGCCCCTTTTTGTGCCCTATCCAATGGTAAGTCATTGTGTCCCTTAAAAAATGGTAAGCCGTTGTGAACCTCACGCAGCGGTAAGCCGTTGCGATCCCTACTCAACGGTAAGCCAATGTCAACTTCAGTCAGTGGTAAGTCGTTGTCAACATAAACCCAGTGGTAAGCCATCGTAGTCCCCCTATTGGGACCCACATCTCTATTCTTCCCTCAGGAATCAGACCAACTCAGGATGCAACCACGCTTAATCCCCAGTATGTCATCGGGTCACTGTCCTCTGCGTACACCCCAATCCAATACCCCATCCTGATCTACATGGACTTTGATTCCCTACCACGAGGATACGTAGGAAGTATCTTTGAGGCTCAAGAGCACCATCACTGTCACTCTCGAGTCGACTCTATCCCATTCTCCATCCACTCCACTTAACCACCCATCACCCATCCTAATTCTTACCCAGGCCGCCACATTCCGGTGAGATCATGCCAATTCACCTCTTCGTTACTCCAAGCAGTAACTAGGTAACTAATAATGCATTAGCCCTTACATCAGTGTTCCCTCAAGGGGTTAAACCCATATGATCCACTCTATTCAGTGTTCTGATCAGTCCAATTCTTCTCTGTTAGATGTTAAACTCGCGGCATACCCCATGTTAAACATGGGAAGCTGAGGAAAACCTCAAGGACATGCCTATGGAATATAATTCCTTACATTCAACGTGGGATTCCTCGAGATTCTGTACCTTCGATAATCCCTATAATGAGGGGAATAAACCCAAACATGCTAGTTTTCTAGCATCCAGACATGCCAGTGATGTCCAATGTGACTACTCCCCCAACCGAAGGTTGCTGCCCTGGATGGACCCCTTGGAATGTATTAATAGAAGGAGTTTAATTAACCTAAGTCCATGTATATATGGAATAAGGAAGAGTTTCATGAACAACATCTTATGTATATAAGGGATACCCAGACTAGGTGACGAGTTCTGAAGAGGAATCCATGTAAGGAGGAACCGACATCCTGTCATCCCATTTCGATCAAGGAGAAAACATCCCTGAACAAGGAATGGATGATGCCTGCCTTTGGAAAGTGGGAATGTGGGGAAAAAATAGTGTTGTCGTACCCAAAATAGACAGACACACGCGCCCCGGAGAAAGCATCAGATATGAAGGTAAAGCTGGACGTCCCCCATGGCTACGGGTAAAAGAGAGCCATCTTCTAATAAGTCAGCTATAACAAAGTAATAAGCAAGTCACATGACCATTCCATGCATCCATCTATATAATATAAACCACATCCACGCTGTATAAAGAACTCAATATCTCACGACCACACCGTATAGAGAAATTATCATCCCATGGCCACACCGTATGGTGAAGTAGCAGACCTCATAAGTCAGATCCAAGGTGTCAGTAGATCAAGGCTTCCAAGTAATAATATTTAGACCACGGAGGTCCGAATCCAAGGAGCATGTCAAAGGAATTCCATCAAGTCCCTTGTGATCCCTGGTGGAAACATGATTAGGCACTGGTTGGGTTTCTAAGAGAAAGTCAATAGCAAATCCTACATGATCCCAAGCAAGATGGATCCTACGGGGTAGCATGGCCCATGGAATCCCACGAAATCAGGACCCAAGGGGCCTAGTCATCCTAAGTTTTGCATTACCACATTCCATATCCATAGAGAGTAGTCCATGGAATCTATCAAATCATTCAATAACGAATTCAATCATTTAATTTAAACATCTATAACTATGTGAGTATACCCAATCACATCAATAAGCACAAGCCATGAGTATTCCCACTCATACAAACCATTTATCAAAATCATATGGGTATACCCTCCCATATAATCCATTTAACATGTCATTAGTCATTTACATATAGGTATACCCACCCATATAACATCATTTCATTTAATAAAAACAATCAAAATAGACGAGGCATGACATGATATTCAAAAATTCCAGGAGGTAGTACATCTCCTAATCAATCCATTCATCTATCAAGGCATCTAAGGGATTCCTTTAACTAGGAAAGCACAATATTACACCAATTATTTGGTTTAAATAGGAATTTAAAGGTTAAACCCAAAAGAAACACCCCATGGGTGACCTTGAAATGAGCAGTGGGTGCCGACACACCGAAACGGAACCCATGGTCAACCTCACTAGGTCCAACTATAGCTACTAAAGCTACTCGGTTAAAAACAAGACCTCACCAAAAATTCCAAGGAATGTAATATCAGCTGAATGCCCAAAAAACACTAGGAAAAGATATAAGAAATTATAGAACACCTAGCTCACCTTGATAGTAGGTAGCTCATCCAGTATCGTGTTCTGATTCATCTCGGTTTGGAAGAAATCTGAATAATGGATGAAGAACAGAATATTAGAACATATGATCCTAAATCCAAATATCACAGGCATTGTTCCAAAGAATAAATAATGACTAAAAAGGAATGTAGGCCATACCATTGTGGATCCCTAGAGATGATCGATGAAAAAAACTGAAGTTGCATGGAGAGTATGGCTCAAATCCTACCTTAGGCACCAAAAAGGGGAGATCTGGAGGTCCTCTGTGTGTGGGAGAAAGAAAACCCATTTGGGTTTTAAAAATAAATTTTATATTTGATTTAATATTGAAAAAAACATAGTAGGGGTTGCACGGTTTACTCATATAATTTCCCAAATCATGTGGAAAATGTACGCACCTCTCTGCCTAAGAGGGGTGCTTCGCACGGTTACCTCGCACATTATGACTAACTGTGTGGTAACTATATAGAACCACTCTGTCGAAAACATACAGTTTTTAGATCTCTCACACGGTTTACCTAAAATGCACGCAAGGCATGTGAAAACTGTGTTCCAAGTCATTTTCAACCCAAAACTTGTTCCTGGCCTCCAAACAAGCCCTAGAAACCAATAAAACACCGATGATCAAGTTAATAATTTAAATAATGTTATAACAAGGCTTTTAAAATAAAAAGAAAAAGATTTGTACCTCATACAAAAAACTTAGGTTCTTACAATCTTCCCCCTTATAGAAAATTTCCCCAAATTTCTCTCTGAATGGTGGTCAAGGTTCATCTAAGAACAACTCCAGCCACTGAGCACATACATTGGACTCCCTCTCCCAAGTCTCATCCTATAAACAGTCATGCTACCATAGCACCTATACTAGAGGAACTGACTGGACTCATAGAACCTTCGTTCTCTTGTCAACAATACGAATTATATTCTCCTAAAAGGATGCATCAACCTGAAGTTCAACCTCCTTATTCTGAAAAACATAGGATGGGTATGAGTGATAGCGGCACAGTTGAGATGCATGGAAGACTTCATGCATGGCTCGGTACCTCTGAGGTAAATGCAAACAATAGGTAATCGACCTGAATCTCTCCAGAATCTCAAATGACCCAACATATCTCCGGGAAATTTTACCCTTCCTCATGATCCTACCATGTCCTAGCCTCAGTGAAAACACATAAGAAAACTAGATCCCTGACCTCAAACTCTAGAGGTTGTTTGTGGCAATAAGAATATGATTTCTGATGAGACTGTGCAGTATCCATCCGCTTCTAAATCAACTGGACCTGCTCAAATGTATCTTGCATGAGACGTGGTCACAGTAATGATGTATCTCCTACCTCTAACCGTAAAGGGGATAATGGCATGGAATACCATATGAATCCTTATAAGGATCCATCTGTATCATCTCTTGATAACTGTTATTGTACGATAACTCAGCTAGGGGAATGTGCCTCTCCCAAGAGCCCCCAAAATCAAGGATGCATGCTTGAATCATGTCCTCTTGCACCTATATCATATTCTATGACTGACCATCATTCTAAGGGGGGTATGTTGTGCTCAGAATCACCTGTGTACCCATCAACCCTTGAAAACTCTTCAAAAAATGATATGTAAAGTGGGTGTCCCTATCTGAAACGATAGTGTGCATGACCCAATGAAGTTGTACCACCTATCAGATGTAAAAATTTTCAAGATCATTAACACTGAAGGTATCCTTTATCGGCAAGAAATGTGTGACATTTATAAGATTTTCAACGACAACCCACACAAAATTATTACCTCAAGGTGACCTCGGTAAATCAGTCACAAAATACATCATGACATCATCGCATTTCCATTATGGGATGGGTAAATGCTATAAAATCATAGCTGGTTTCTGATGTTACGCCTTCACCTGCTAACAGGTGGAACACCTCGTAATAAACTTATCTACCTATCTCTTCATTCCCAACCACTAGTATTGACGTCTCAAGTCCCAGTACATCTTGGTAACCCCAGGATGCACTGCCCATGGTGAATCATGAAACTCCCGCATCAACTCCTCGCGTATGTCCACTGGAACCCAGACACGTCCATGGATAAGTAGGATCTCATCATCACATACTTTCTAACTATGAGGAGGGTCCTCACCTCCCACACCTTCTAGTAGAACTAGGACCTCAGAATCTGATAGATTCCTCATCCTAACTTTGTCTAGTACCGTAGAGGTAACAACTAATGATTAAAGAAAAGTCTACCCCAATCTGTCATGAACCTTCAGATGCATCTCAGAGAAAAATTCCATAAGCTGCCACTCTCCACTAGCATGTAGTACATCCTATATCTGATTCCTCCTGCTCAGTGCATAATCCACTAATTTCCCTTAGTAGGCATGTAGGAAAGCTCGAATTCAAAGGACTGTAGGTACTCCACCCACCTTCATTGCCTCAAATTCATACCATGCTGCGTAAATATATACTTGAGGCTTTTGTGGTCTGTGTACACCACAAAATGATCTCCCAGTAAATAGTGCCTCCAACAACACAATGCATGAAAAACCACCGCTAACTCAAGATCATGGATAGGGTAATTCCTCTCGTGATGTCTCAACTGCTGAGACCCATATGCTACTACTAGATCTCCCTAAATCATCACTATCCCCATTCCAATACATGAAAAATCATAGCACACCATGTAGCTCATTCCCTGCTCTAGTAGTATCAGGACTTGTGCTGATGTCAGCCTACCTTTTAGCTCCTAAAAGGATATCTCACAAGATTCTAACCACACAAAATTCACACCCTTCTAAGTCAATCACATCAACAGCATTATTAAGCATGAGAAGTCCTATATAAAACATCATTAGTAACCATATAGCCCCAAGAAACACTGTATATCAAAAACATTCTTGGGATGTTCCTAGGAAACTACAGCTCTCACCTTCTCAGGGTCTACTGACACTCCTGTCTTTGAGATGATGTGACCTAGGAAGTGATTTTGGTCCATCAAAAAGTGTCACTTTGTGAGCTTAGCATATAACTGATTCTCTCTCGATGTATTCAGAACGATCTCAAGATGGTTGGAATGGTTCTGTTGATTGTGAGAATACACCAAGATATCGTCCATGAAAATCACCACAAAAGAATCCATGTAAGGATGGAATACCCAGTTCATCAGCGCCATGAAAACTGCTGGCATGTTTGTGAGACCAAACGGCATAACCATATAATCATAAAACCTATACCTTCTACGAAAGGTTGTAAGAGGTATGCCAGCAGGTCGAACCCACACCAGGTGATATCCTATCCTCAAGTCAATCTTCAATAACACTCTATCTCATTGAAGCAAATCAAATAGGTCATCAATTCATGTAAAGTGATATCAGTTTTTAACTGTTAGCTGGTTCAGTTTCTGATAATCCACACATAGACTAAGAATTTCATTCTCCTTTTCTCAAAATGGACTGGTGAACCCCATGGAAAAGCGTTGGGTTTGATAAAACCCTTTTCCTCCAAATCCTCTAGCTACCTCTTGAGCTACTGTAACTTTTTCGTAGCCATATTGTATGGAGGAATGGATACCGGTACAGCTCCTTGCGCTAGCTCGATGGATAAATCCACCTATCTCTCAAGAGGTAAACCAAAAAATTCATTAGGAAAGACATCCCTAAAGCACTCAACCACTAGAGGGAAGTCTTACTGACTCACTCTCTGATCATTCAAAAAACATAGAAATATGGGTTGTCATCCCACCATGACCTGACCGTGCTGTCATGACACGTCAAATTGATTATGATTTTAAGATTGATTTATATTCCAGGGAATACCCTATGTAGTCTCTCAAGGAGTGTCAATAGGTTTTGAGTATGTATTTTTAATAAGAATTACTAAATGTTGGCATGCTTTTGAAAACAGATTTAAGTAAATTACTTAATATAAGGGTTTAATAGTTGATAAATAAATGTGGTGTATTAATAATTATTATATAAGAAGATCATTTAGAGTTCACTACACCTCTTGTATTGTTCATTGTTCAGAAAATTTAACATGTTTTTGTTTAATTATTCGGTTGAATGTTGTCAATATCATGACCGCCCTCTTAGCTCTTCAAATTAGGCTTAAAGAACCAAAACTTGACAAAAAAATCATGTTGTCAAGATATGGTAATCTAAAATAGAATAAAAGGTCTACTAAAGCATAATTAAATCTTATGTATGAGTGAGATAAATATGATTATTGTGTTGTCCAAATGGAACAACCCAAGATTTCCACATGAAATCTCAACCCAATCGGTGTTGAAATAAAAAGTGTTCCACTTAGTTATATCAAATGAAATGTAATAAGGGGAGAAGCATGTTAATATAAAAAATAATTTAAATAGTCAACACAAAAATTACACAAAACTAATAGAAGAAAAAGTGCTGGAACTCCCTATGAAGTTTTTATAGCTCCCTCTAAATGATCGTCCACCGTTTAGCACGCCATCGAGAGGAGGAGGAGGCTCGGGTGGAACTCTTTCTTCATCTGTGATCCCCCTATGAGGATAAGGGCCTCCAGAACTCCTTGGATGATGATAATAATCCTTTTGGTCTCCAAAATACCATATCTTTGCCTCCTGGAATAACTTACAAATGGGGAGCCCAAGGTTCCATTTTCTAGGAAAATGGGAAGGTGGTTTTGCGCACACAGAATTATTAAAACCACTTGTCACATGTGTTTCAACCTTTAGAAAGCCTTATCTCGGTTTGGAGAAAATAAAAAAGTTGTAGCCCCACCTATATTCTGTCTCTAAATAATGCTTGGCATAATTTTGACACCTATATAAAGAGATATGGATAGATAACTTCTCACCACTTTTTACTTTGTACAGATTTGGTGTGCTGGAAATATTAGGTCGTTTGGGCCACTAGATGTCATAATGAGTCTTGGTTCCCTTAATATGAAATGTACCCAATGAATGTTGGACCAGACCAAAAACTATCAACCCAATTTGTTGCATGGTCCTGTAGAAGTGTGCGGATTAATCCACTAGTGTTCTTGGATCTTGTGCAGTTTGGCCCATTTTTCTTGCACATCATCATGGGCCCTCCAAATCACCTTCAACTTCAATGAAATTGTCAAGAAAAGTAACATTGGAATTTTAAATAGTGATAAAAATAAAATAATTGAATAAAAAATGAAGTGAATTTTGTTATTATATTTGCAATTTACAATACAAATTCAGTTTAATACAATGGTGTAAGGGTGAAAATGACACAGTGAATTGTGGTACGATCACACCCCCACACCTAAACATTTACACTCCTGGGAAAAGTCACATATCAAATAAAATGATGTATATATATATTCCCAAGATCATAAATATTTAACATTTTAGGAAATTTTAATTCATTAAAGAAATGTGATCAATTCATGTACCACACCAAGGAGCTCTTACTAGTGAAAATGGAAAAAGATGTCTCATAAATCATATCACAATGAAATTCAATGAGATTCATGACACCAACATGAGCAAGGAATTCAAAATTTAACCATTACACTAACTCTCTATGTGTATGTGTGTGAAAACCATTCCATGTTATTCTTTCAACTTTATATCCAATAAATATAGGTTATTTTAACATTATTCATCTTTAAATGATTTTTTTTCACTGAACCTATCCTACATCCTTTTCAATCATATTTCAAGACCCACTCACTTAAGCATTCCTAGAAGTCAAACCATAATCTCCTAACCTAGATATCCCCATATGTTGCACATTTCATCACTCAGATAGTTTTTTTTGTTTTTTTAGAAGTTTCATTTGGAATAAATCTCACACTCATCTCTCAAACCTTATTTGATCTCCTCACGACACTAATTGAAATAGTTATAAAAAGATAAAAGGTTGAGGAGGAGTGGTTTTTGACCTTTCCAAGACACAACATAAATTTGTTTGAGGGCCTACAATATTTGGACATTAGGTACACATGCATAGGTCAATATTGTACAGTAATGGAATAGATCAGATAAGGAAATAATGTATGGAAATATCATTTAATGATGAAAAATATTAGATTAACATATATTTACCTTATTTTAAGTAATAAATATTCACACTTAGTTGTTTAGTGCAAAAATGTGTGGAGATATTAGTTACATAGTTTTCCCAAAAACTACTCATACAAGGGGCATCGATCATCTAAAATGTTTCACAGTGATACAAATATTAATATCATTGAAAGAAAACCAATTCACTAAAAATCACTCCCTGATGGTAAATTCATACATACATTCTTTTTTCCCTTCATTGTGGTATTTTTACCTTTCCCCCATTTACAGTCACCACATCATGGAACTTAGAAATGTTTGATGTGGAAAAATGAAAATACCATAAAGAAGGAAAAAAGGAGAAGAAAGGAGAAAGAAAATGGAAAATCATAATGAACCCAGAAAGATGGGGAAAAGTGAAAATACCATAAAGAAGGAAAAAAATAGAAGAAAGAAAAAAATGATGAAAATTACTAACTAAATAAAGAATGTACCCATCTTCCCTCACCGAGAATGTGCAGTTTTTTGACTATAATATTTGAGAATGTGAGAAGAAAGGATAAAACATGGTGTGTTTCACTGGTATGTTGCTTCTTGAACATGGATTTCCTCCATCAGGAACTCCAGAATGGCTTCGTGGAAGTTCTTTAGCCACTTCCCATTCACTAGTAGAAAATGGGTTTATATCAATGCATGCATGCCCACGGTTTATAAGAACCGTTGGGAAATTGTGGTTTATTCCTATGATTTTGCTAAAACCGTCGGTATACATTACCGATTTTTTATTTTATCGGGATCCCTTTTGCTTTTTCACCCCCCGGGCGAACCCTCCCCAACCTCGGCCTCCTCGACCTCCCGACCTCCACCTCCGCCTCCCGACCCCCAACCCCTCTCTGCTCCCTCTTTTCTGGAAACGTTCAACCCTCCCCTCTCAGCTCCCTCTCCTACGATGATGTCCCCATCCCCTCTCGGCTCCTCGCACCCTCTCCTCCGGTGATGTTCCCCCCTACGACGATGTCCCTCATCCCCCTCTCTAGTTGCGCGCGAGACCCCCATGGACAAACACCCCACGCGAATCCCCCCTCTCTCGGCTCCCTCTCCTCCACCATTTCTCCCAAATTTCTTGAGGGTTCTTGATCGGTACTTCCAGGTAAGAATTCATCTTCTTTAATTCTTCAATTTCTTAGAGTTTTCCTCTCTCTGGTTACCCGGTTTCATTCTGTTGAACCATAGGGGTTTTGAGGTTTCCTGATTCTGACTTTGATCCTTGTTTTTAGGGGGTATCATGGTTCTCTCAGGTCACATGGGGAATGTTTTGGCATACAATGCTGAAGGCAAAGTGGTTTGGATAGTCTTGGTTCATCTACCACCATTTGAGGTTGGTTTATTCTTCTCTCTTTCTTTGTCCCAATTTAATTCGGTGCTTGTAGTGATTTATGTGTCTATGAAGACTCTATATTCGGTATGAATTGCATGAATAAGACTACTTTACATCTTGCATATCTATTTGTGTGTGTTTGTAGCTCATATCATGTTATATGTTCAAGATTCATCCTTTGGTATAATCATCTCATGTTTGTTTTTTGATGGGTGAGTGGAGATATGCTGATAAACATGATATTGTACAGTGGATATATGGGTATAATTGATTTTTTTATTTGGTTTTGGTATGTGCTATTATATTTGTCTAACACGGCCTAGTGTATGTTTGATTATACTTTCATTGAATCCTATTTTTATGATTCATTTTTAAATTTTGAATTGATGTTAATTATATTAACCTCATTTGGGTTATTTATATATTTTTACTTCTGATTATTTTATGTTTCATGGATGTATAATGTATGGGTGTCCCATTATAGATTCTCAATAACTAAATCAATGCCACACATTCTTGAGGATGAAACAAACCAATTTAAATGAAACCAACATGAACTCATTCAAACTGAATTGAATGAAATAAGACATAATATAAGTAGGAAAAATCAAAATAATCTAAATTGTATTAACCTATAAAGATTAAAATTGAATATTCCTAAATGTATCTAAAATAAATTAAATTAACGTACAACGAAAAGATAAATTAAAACTAAACAGATCTAAAACAAATCATATCATGTTGTATCAAAATGAATCATGCATAATCAATGACCTTCCTCAATTAGGATGACATCAAAGATAAAAATCCAAGATGAACCACATGAAACCAAACCAAATAATATTATGAAGAGTAAACTCAAAATGATTTGAACTAAATAAAGTGGCACCATACAAACCCACAAATGATGTATCAAGTTGGACCAAATATAATGAATTAAAACCTATATAACCACAACTGACATGAACTAAATTGAACTAAAACAAACTGATATGAAACAAATGTAATGAAACTGAATTGATTAGAACCCCATATTGAAGTGATAACTTGCATGCCCTTTCAATAAGAGAGTCATCTCCATTTTCAATAATTGGCCCAGTCTGTGAAATATAATGTGTGAAATAGAAACGGTCAGATCATCTCACCAGATCAACAACCTCATCAGGGCCTAATGGTGTGTACTCAAATCAAGAGATGTATAGTAGCCTGGGGTGAAACAAGGCACCAGGGATTACAGTGGTGTTGTGATAACTATATCAATGGAGGTGTTCCCCTATCTATCCAAATAAAAATTGTAAAGGACCACTGAGTATATAAGGAATATTTTCCTATTGAATATGGCTCAAGAGATGCCAGAGGTTTATAAGGGTCAATACGACTATATTAAGAGGCCGAATCTCTACCACTCAAGCTGCCATAACCAAAGTACCAACTTGGATTCTTGAACGTGCATCCCCTACTGGAAAAAACCACCCATTCAAAAATATTTCCATTAAACCATCAATCCTAAGGATTATATATATTTACAGCCTCACCCAATAACCCCATGTTGTGTAATCTCCTACTTCTATGATTTCTGAATATGAACTGACACTATTATGGACCTTCTGGGAAGGGAACCAGTGAGGGCGTATAGCGGTCGTCCAATCTCTACTACGATAGAGTAAAATATTGATCCAATATTTAAAAGAGATGAGCTATCATATAGAAATCTCATTTCTTAACTTTTCTTTCATAACATCGAGAATATCCCTCCCCAAAACTATAGTCTATTAGGGGTTATCCTAGACATCCATGACAGGAAGAAATTTGTCTCACATTTCCCCAAGGGGAGGTATTATGCCTATTCAATAGACATCCTAGAGGCTAATTCCAACTTCGTTGTGGGACAAATGGAATGAGTTGGTTCCAAGGAACTAATGGATAATTAGTTCTATTAGAATATTAGACAAGTGGTATTTGATATTCTAAGAAAACCATACTGGTTCATAAAGATGGATAACGTGTAACTGGTCAGAAAAATCTAAGCAGATTTACCTAACCAAGAATAGACATGCCCATTAATCAGATATGTGCCCATATAGTTCGCAAGACACCATGGAAGACCTGGAGAAATATCTACCTTATCGCACAACATACGGTTGGCATGTCACATTGATCATAAAAAAGGTTTTAAACATGCCCCTTTGACTCTATGTCACAATGAACAATTCCATGGAAAGACTAAAGGGTTTTACATGATAATGATCATGCATCACCACGAGACCCTTCATTGGTGATGAGACATAGTACCAACAGGTAGAGATATTATCTTTGATAACACTATTACGAAGTTGCAAGACCCCTTTCCATTCTCAAATAAAGAATTAAATAAAAGAGGAAATGGTGGATGATTCTTGTGGAGTGTGATACGTTGTAAATTACCCACATGGTAAGTCAATACCCCATTGTTTGGAGAAAGTATAATAATTAGGGTGTAGGTGGAAGGTTATTGTGGTCAATGATCATTATGTGACACCCCATGAATAAACCATTGATGGTTCATACGAAACGCATTACAACAATTCCCTGCATCGAATTCATTCTAAATCTACGAGATACACACCACAAAAGGTGGTGTATAAATATGGTTTTGAGGCCCCTATATCCCTCCCCCTTATAAAAAAGGAATCTATGAACTTTCACATTCAGGCATCCACAACTGATCACATACATTTCAGATTTCTCATAGCGGCCAATCTTGTGATCAAAATGATTACCCACTAGGTAAAATATAGGGAATAACTTAAGGGGTCATGAGGCATTCATAAACACTTCATGTGATAACATGATGTATTGCGAAGGACTTCTGGCATGACATCCAGGTCATGTGAAGAAGGTCCTGAATATATGATGAATCGTTTGAATCCTTAACAAGATAATACAAGAAGAATCTAAGGAATATATGTAATAAAAGATGAATAAAGATTAAAAGACACGATACTTATGTAAAGAACATATACAATGATCCTCATAAACATCACACAACTCACCCAGATCATGTGAAATCATCGATACATGTCACCCAAATCATGCAACCCTCCCTGGATATGCCATTTGGATCACGCGATGTCCTCTAGACATTTCTATAAAGTCTCATGACACCCCTCAGACATGCCTCCCAATTCTTTTGAATCCCTATGGTCTCTCCATGTAGATCATACAATTTTCACATACAGGTCACAAAAAGTATTCAAAAACCCAATTGTCTATTAGTTAGGTCTCGTGAAGTCCTCCACACTTACCGGCCAGATCATTTGACATCCTGTAAGAATATCATGAAGGTTTCATGATGAAAAAAGGTCAAGCCACCTAGATTTCACTAGATAAATGTCTTTAACATAGTCTTGAGGATAAATTTTGAAGTTCTGTCCACATGAATTAGGAATGATATTTCATCACATGGTATATGATAATCCAATGATAGATGATGTAGGTCCAACAATAGTGAGAGGTACAATTAATATTGATTCATCATTACATAGTGTTTTATTTGAAAATATTTCCACCAATTATATTATTTAGACCTATATTGTGTATATGATAAATCATTTTATTGATTTCATGCATTTTGTGATTTAAATTGCAATGCCTTTAGATAAAAGTAGAGAAAAAGGTCTCAAATTCCCCTCTTATGATTTTCCTTATATGATATCATTCATTTCTATGTATTTTTTACTCTAGATATGGAACTAATGGATATAATTATTAATATGGATTGATTTATTATTATTAATTTCATGATCTACAAGAACCCAAATGAATTAAATTTTCTAAGATAATATAAACAAAAACAAGACAAACTAAACCTAATAGAAATTTCCCAAACAAACTTGTATTGACCAAAACCAAACTAAGATGAAACTCGAGTCAAACTAAATATATACCATTTATAGGAAGATTAATTGTTAATTAATAGGAATTTACTTTTTGATAGTATCATTTTGAAACATGGATTTTTCCCCTTTCTTTTCGGAACATGATTTGACCCATGTGGTGTTGTGGTTCTTATATGTTGGTCAGTGACATGTATAGTCACAGGAGACAGGTATGTTTTAGTTTAGTTTTTATTCTATTTTCTTTATCGCATTGGCCACTTAGGTCTTTTACTAGTTTCTATGGACAGGGAGTAGTTATATTCTATGAAGGAGGCTAGAAGGGGTTCAGATTGTTTCAGTCTGGCGACTTCGATCCGAGGTAAGATTCTATGATTACTACTTGTCTGGAACCTCATATATTTTGGGTATTTCAATGTTTCTGACTCCATATTATGTTTTTGGTAGGGCTTTGGATCGTTTCGTGTTGGTTGGGGTGGATTTGGTTCTCCGCTGCCAATCGAGGTAAGGTTTTTATGTTGTTGGTTGGTTTTTCACTGGTTATGTAGGGTCCTTTATGTGTTTTAAGGTTCTTAATATCCTTTGTGTAGTGCATTGATCCCTTCTCATTGGTTTTGAGTCACCAACTCAAGGGTGACTCGCCTGCGTGTCCATAGGTAAGTAAGTATATGTATGTGGGTTCTCCTGTTACGTGTATAGTCAACCATGGAAATGATTATACACGTATGGGGCTAGGTGTACCCATGTATATATATAAAAATGAATACGCATGTCAGTGGAGACTGGTATATGCATATAAGCAGATGTGTAAGGATCCCCTTGCACATGCTCATGGACATGAATGTGTGTGCATAGGGGCTATGTTTCCATGCATGTGTGTGAAGGTGCGTATACCCAGTGGGGGAGCAGTAGCTTTTAGTTAGAAAGCTCCAAGAGCTGAAGTGGACGGCTTTGTTCCACCTTGAGGTAGAGTCCCTCTCGTAACCTCTTTAATTTAAGAATGATTTAAATTGAATTTAGCTTCTTTATTAATTCTTCTTAATTGTATTGAATTGCATATCCTGAATAAGTTTTGTTTAATATAATTATTTCATTTGATAAATAAATTCATGTTTTTATAATAAAACCACTTTTAAAAACATCGAATATAAAATATATATATCTTTATCATACCACAATCCCGAATCAAGAGTCTTTTTTTAACATAAGATCAGTTTCTATAATATGAAGGAAAATAACATTGGATTCATTTGGAATCCTGGCCGGAAAATGATTCCCCGCAGATGTAGCTGGATCGGGCCAACATGTCGCGATCACGCCGTGGTCATTTATTGGTCACGCTACGGTCACACTGCAGTCACGCCGCAGTCATGCCGCGGTCACGCCGTGGTCACACCGCGGTCACGCCATGATTTGGATCTTCTCTAGGATGACACCCCATGGTGGTTCGATGTCTTGTCGGAATTCGATGTATGATACCTAGATAGATTTTTAGATACATTACCAACCCATAGTTAATGGGGAGGTAGGGGACGACCAGAATGATGCCTCGTTTCCTCCCGATCTCTCCGCTCCTGGATGGAAGATGTAGCCCCGCAAATGTCGCTAGACCGGGCCAACACGCCGCGGTCACACCGCGGTCAAGCTGCGGTCACGCTGCGGTCAAGCCGCGGTCACGCCGCGGTCATTCCGCGGTCACCCCGCAGTCACGCCGCGGTCACCCCGCGGTCACGCCGCGGTCACACCGTGATTTGGACCTGCTCCAGGATGACACCCCGCGACGGTTCGCAATCCTGTCAGAATTTGATGTATGATACCTAGATAGAGTTTTAGATACATTACTCACCCATAGTTAATGGGGAGGGAGGTGATGGCTAGAATGTTTCCGTGACTCATCCCACTCCCTTCACTCCTGGTTGGAAGATGTTTCCCCGCAGATGTTGCCGGACCGGGCCAACACACCGTGATTTGGCCCTGCTCCAGGACGACACCCCGCGGCGGTTCACAGACCTGTTAGAATTTGTTTAATGATACATAGATAGAGTTTTAGATACATTACCCACCCATAGTTAATGGGGAGGGAGGCGACGGTCGGAATTTTTCCCCACCTCCTCCTGCTCCCTTCATTCCTGGCCGGAATATGTTGCCATGTGGATGTCGTTGGACCGGGCCAACATGCCACGGTCACGCCACAGTCACTCCGCGATCATGATGCGGTCACACCATGGTCACTATGTGGTCATGCCGTGTTAATGCTTTGATTTGGCCCTGCTCTAGGATGACACCCCGCAGTGGTTTGCAGTCCGGTCGAAATTCGATGTATGATACCTAGATAGAGTTTTAGATACATTACCCACCCTCTTTCCTGGACCCCGAACAGCCCCCCACCCTCCTCCCTGGACCCCGGACATCGCCCCGGACAACCCCACCCCCACCCTCCTCCCTACACCCTGGACAACCCCCCAACCCTCCTCCCTAGACCCCGGATCCCAATCTAAGCTCTCTTCAAGATTAACCCTAAATCCCAATGGAAAAGAGGGTTTTAGAGATTCGGAAGATTATGAGAGAATAGTGAAAACCCTAATTGACAATAGGAATCAAGAAGAGGATTAGACTCACCTGGATCTTCAATCCGCACTTGAAGACACTCAAAATTCCCAAGTGATGTGTACGAGTCACCCCCACCTAAAACCGAGGCACGATGTGGCCGGTACCACTCAAAGTGTCTCACTTTTATTTGAAATGGACAAAATTTTAAATGAAAACAACAACTAACATAAGGAAAATAGACCAAAAGGATTCAGATTGTGTTGAAACTCCCACCCTTGTAGACAGCCCCTCACCCCTGGACACCCCCACCCCCATGGACAGCCCCTCGCCCCTGGACACCCCCACCCCCGGGACACCCCCAACCACTTTTATGTCATATTATATATGTGTTATATATAATTCATAATTCTGTATGCAACATAATTCATTTTTTATGTGTTATTGATTCAGAATTCAGAATTCATTACATAATTCATTCTTCATGTATTCAATTGAGAATTCAATTATGAATTATGTATTGCATTGGGTAATTGGGTTCATATACATGATCATAAAAATAGTTCACAAGTTCTTTATTTTTAAAACCGATTTCAGATTTTCTACAACCATGCTCTAAAAAAATTTAGATCAGTTCACAGGTTACAAAAACAGTTCACAAATTCCGGATTTTCTAAACATATTTCAGATTTTCAGTTTTCTGTAAACAAATTCCAAATATTGAAAACCCAACACATTGCTGAATTCATATATTATCCCTTTTAGCAGATCTTTCTAAATACATTCTTCCCTTTTAGAGATCACTCCCCCAAAAGGTTAGAATAATATCAAACTATAAACGCACCTATCATTTCCAAAACCACACAATAGATGTATCGTGAGTCCTTAAGAACCCACACTATGTGCTAACCTCTTTCAGTCTATCCTCATTTGACTCATTCCCTGAGCACCCATCTCCATTTTTCAGCATGATTCCACCACAATTCCTTTAATTTCCTTCACTACCAAAGGAATTACACAACCACCCAAACCCACCAATTGGAATATGTACCCGACCTTAGTGTAGTCCAATGGTCAAATCCTCTACTAACTCAAAACCACATTTGTTTCCTAGCGCACACAACAACTCACCTCAGATACCCACACCTCATATTTGTTTTCGAAAACACCCCACTCCCATGCCCACAATTGGCTCAATCATATACCCTAAATGATTTTCTATTTAAATACCCTATGAAAACTAATTGCACACATCAATGATTCCTCACTATAATCACTATGCCACCCCAACCAATCCAATCACAATGCCACCCCAAACAATCCAAAGCCAGTTCCACAAACCTATGAGCCTTCTAGAACAAGGACTATATATTTGCAACAAATACATCACTCCCCACCATAAAAGTTTCATCACCATAAACTCACCCAAAAAACCTCAACCACATTGTCGATCTCTGTGAGTGCCTCAACACATTACCATGTTAAAGCCACTCTATCATAAGTGCTCATTCAACTAGAGGGGTGTTTCACTCATCCAGATCTCCCATTAGATCACTAATAACATCTAAATATATTCAAAAAAATTTAGATAACTAGATCAAAATATAGTTCCAATGTCTGATCTATGATATCATATGTGTCTCCTCCTTGGACTAGTGTCCTGACCCGAAACATCCTCAAACCTCCCGACCAAATTCCAACCAAACATCGAATGATCTAGCCTCCAAAACACTATCCAAATAGCTGATCTAGAAGCATCAATCAACTCACATAAAACAAATAACATACCCTCTCCATGGTCCATGGGATATTATCCTCTAAAAACAACCACTATTTTCTATCTTTGACCCACCTTTGTGCCAAACCAAAACCTGGGGCTCCCATGGTCCTCAATGTGACAATATAAAGTGATTTCCAACTATAGCGTCCTGAGGTTCACCCTAAATCTTGGCCCAAGCCATTCAAAAAAACCTCAAATGGGAAAATGTCTATAGTAAGAACATATAACATATGTGGGGTACCTCTAGTAAATCCAAAGCACAAGACACACCTGGTGCAGAAATATCCCAAATTCCCCTAAATGGCCTCCAACTGATCATCGATCAACAATGTCTCCAACTGATCATCTATCAACAAATCACCCAATGGGGAATATAAAAGAAATGAATAACTAATGAATTATCAATGGTCCTCATAACAGTCATAAAAGTTTTACCTTACAAGGGCTCAATATTACAATATTGACCACTCCACATGGGCATTATTAATTAACAACTATAGAAAACACTGGTCACACAATCAGTAACAATCCCACTATGGTATCCTCACGAGTCCCTTTGACGCATATAAATATCTTAAGGGAATCCGACCATAACTTCTATCCCACAACATCATCTCATCCCAATCATTCCAATAGTTCAAATCCTAAAAAAGGAGGTAATCCTCAACTGTTCCAACCTTGAGAAATAGGTACCAACATGTCAGGATAAAACAAGATCTCTTTATATATACTACTTGATTCTAATTTTTCGGATCTATATGAAAGAACATTGAACAAAACTAGATTAGATTTTACAATCCCTTCCAAATAATGATCTCATAACCCTCACACATGATTCTCATCTCACAACCCAACCTGTTGGAGGATTCTGAATCCAATCCTTGAAAAATCCTGATAAAGGATTCTCTTAGTCCAAAACACCATAAAGACCACATTCAAACACATAAAGTATTCCACCATGGAAATTTATATGAAAAATTGATCAAAATTGAATACTCATAAGTCAAATTCTGACTCCAGGGTTAAAATAGGGTAAACACAATAGGGAGACAAAAGTACCCAACCTATACTTTAGGTACATGATATGTAACCCAAAATGTCCCCTCGTTCCATGTGACATAGACTGCTCAATGTGTACTTTTCCAAAGTACACATCATGTGTTCCGATATATGATGTTTACCCCCACTTGGGTACATTCACATAAAAGGCCCCACTTAGCATGAAAAATTCCCTACTACGTGGAATGTATCACTCCATACACAATCTTTACCCCACATATGGTTCCCATGTATGTACCTATCCATATATCCCCCCCACACAAGGTTTACCCACACACAATGCCTATCCATGTACCTCTCACTAGATATAGCTTTATACCCTACATGGTCATCTTCCACTAGCACACCCTGAGTCACCACTACATGGCATGTAACCCACCCCCTTGTATAAATCTTTTAGTTCCCAAAACCCATATTTCCCAAGTACGAAGAATACATGATGTGTGTTCTCAAAACTACACATCATGTACATGAGTTCTCCCAAACTAAACCCCCCAAATATATCCCAAAACGCCAAATTTCTCCAAAGTATCAATATATTGAATCCTGAATGGGTCACCAAAAACCCAAAAAATTGATTAAAACTTAAAATCAACTACCCTATTGGAATTTGTGGGGAAGGTGGGGGTGGTTGGCGGGGGTGAGGTGGGGAGGAGGGGGCTGTGTAGAGGGGTTGGTGGGGAGGGGGTGGGCTGGGCAAGGGGTGGGGTGGGGCGTAGGATGGGCAGGGGTAGAGGGGGTTGTGCAGGTGTGGGGGGTGGCTGTGTAGGTGGGGGGGCTGGGCATATGGGGAAAGTGGTCTGGGCAGGGGGGTTGTGCAGGTGGGGGTGGTGGTTGTGCAGGTGGGGGAGGTGGCTGGGCAGGTGGGGGAGGGGGAGGGGGTGGGATGTGCATGGGGTTAGGCTAGGCAAGGGGAGGGGGGCTGGGCAGGGGGATGTGCAGGTGGGGTGGTGGTTGTGTAGGTGGGGTAGTGGGGGGGTTGGGCAGGTGGATGAGTATGGAGATGAAATTGAGTTCCTTGAACCCAATTAGGGAACTGCAGAATGATTTGGTAGGACCCGAGTATATCGAATAAGGCACATTCCTGGAAGAATCTATAATTCTAGACATGACCCTACTTAGACTATCAATGTTTTAGAAACTGTAGAAGACCCATTTAGTGAGTCTAGTAGGAGAAGAAAAATCCCCATGCATAATCTAACCAGGTACAATTACTATGGAATGTAATAATGTTATATCCATCATAGATCAAGACTAATATTTCATTATGTTGAGAAACCTCAGACCCTTGTACTTGTATTTAATGATAAATGTTATCAATATTTGAAAATATTACATTGACTATGATTTGTTATTTAATATCATTACAATGTTGACACATTATCATATGTGATATGATGAATACAATATATAACCTTCCACATAGATACAACAGCTCTGTGTCCAATGTAAGAAATGTCCATAAGTCCAATTCATGCTCGGGTACCATTACAATATCCCCCTCCCTATTTGATCAACAAGACAACATTTTGTTGGTTCTTGGTCTCTCTACCACATCAATATGTGTACCATACAAGGGGAAGGGATGTGAGTAAGCCTTCAAAAAAATGAGATGGTTATTTCTATGTGTTTCTTGTGTGTTTCTTGTGTGATTTCTAGTGATTGAAGTGAGTTTTTTTATTTTTCTATGTGTGCAGTGTGTTTTCTATGTTTAGAGGTTGCAGTGTTCCTAAACACACAGAATGAGAGTTATTTTTGTGATTGCAAAGTATTTTTGTGAGATGGAACGTTTTTCACACAGATTTCATCCTGCAGTTGATTGCAGGTTGTTCCATTTTAAATTAATGGGGGTCTAAGCCAATGGTTACAAAATCATTGGGTTATACCCCTGTGTGCTATTGTATTTCCCAATGGTTCAAAATCATTGGGTTATACCCCCTATATGTTTATGTCAATGGTTTCAAAACTGTTGGAATACCCCTATGCGCTTATTTTCCCAATGGTTCAGCTAAACCATTGCTATAACAGGATCCAATTTTATTCCAATGGTTTATTATGAATCGTGGGTAGTTGAAATCTAAACAGCCTTTTCCCAACGGTTCAACATGAACCGTTGGTATAAGGCTTTCTCAATGTCTCACACACCAACGGTTTCTAAAACTATTGGGATAAGACTTCCCAAAAGTTTGAGGGCCTTTCACAATAGTTTAAAACCGTTGGGAAAACATGGATTCCCAGTCGTGATTGACAGTGAAGGTTTTCTTGGTTTCTTCATTTTGAACCAGGACAGCACCCAATAGAGAGATGTTAGTAACAATGAATGGTCCAAACCAGTGGAAACGAAGCTTACCTGGATACAACTTAAGCCTTTAATTATAAAGGAGGACCTTTTGACCAATGTGGAACTAATGATGAAGTATAAGATGGTCATGGGAAGCCTTGGTTCGATTCTTATAAATTCGGGAGTTTTTATATGCATCTCTTCTCATTTCCTCCAACTCTTGAATCTATATATTCCTTTGAGAACCTACACCATAAATATTAGAATTGCATTTTTTGATGGCCCAATAGGCCCAGTGCTCAATCTCAACAGGTAGGTGACAACACTTTCCAAACACAAGAAGATAGGGTGACATTCCAATGGGAGTTTTGAAAGGAGTACGGTAGTCCCATAATGAATCATCAAGTCGAAGACTCCAATATTTTCTATTTGGTTGAACCATTTTTTCAAGAATCAGTTTTACCTCTATATTTGACACCTCGGCTTGACCATTGGTCTATGGGTGATATACAGTAGACACTCTAATACCGACCCCATACCGATGCAAAAGTGATTGAATTGTTCGGTTGTAGAAATGAGAACCCTAGTCATTAATGTTGAACCTTGGTAATCCAAACCTACAAAAGATCTGAGTTCTAAAAAATTCCACAACTGTTTTGGAATCATCTATCCTTGTGGATCGAGCCTCTACCCATTTTAAAACATAATCAACTGCTAGAAGAATGTATAAGTTTCCAAAGGAATTGGTAAATGGACCAATAAATTCAATGCCCAAAACATCAAAAATGTCATGAAAGGGAAATTATTGTTGTTACATTTCATTTCTTTTAGAGACATTACCCAATCTTTGACAACGAGGACAAGATTTTCAAAAATAATGGGCATCCCAAAGTGTTGGCCAAAAGAGACCTGAATCAAGGACCTTGCGAGCAGTCCATTGGGGACCAAAGTGCCCTCCACAAGCAAGAGTGTGACAGAATCTAAGGGCATTCTGAAACACGCTATCGGGAACACAACTCTTAAGGACATTATCACTACATGAGAACTAGAAGTAGGGGTCATCCTAAATGTACGAACGAGACTCATGTTTTGGATGGTGAGCCTGGTTTTTTTTTAAAATCATTAGTAATGAAAGATGCTACCAAATAATTTACAACTTCAACATACCAAGGAATATCATCATGCACTCGGTATAGTTTCTCATTAGGAAACATTTCATTTGTGGGAATACAGGGGGATGAGTCAATGACCGTGGATGGGAGGATCCCACTAATATGGCCAGCCACCACATTCTATGCTCCTTTTTTATCTCTAATTTCTAATTTAAATTCCTGAAGGAGGACCATCCATCGAATGAGATGTAGTTTGGCTTCAGGTTTCTTAAGAAGATACCGAAGGGCTGCATGGTCTGAGAACACAATGACTTTGGACCCCAAAAGGTATGACATGAATTTGTCCAAGGAAAACACAATTTCAATGAATTATTTTTCTATTGTGGTGTAGTTTTCTTGGGCAGGGTCCAAAGTACATGAGGCATAGGCAATGACATGTGGAGCTCGATCAACCCTTTATGACAGGACTGCCCCAACTTCATAGTTAGAGGCATCACACATGAGCTCAAATGATAAATCCCACTGAGGTGGTTGGATTACCGGGAGTGACGTGAGACTCTATTTTAACTTATTAAAATATTCCTCACATTCTTTATCAAAAACAAATTCCTATTATTTTTGGAGTAATCGAGAGAGGGGGAGTTCAATTTTACTGAAGTCACAAATGAAACAACGGTAAAATCTAGAATGAACTAGGAAATACTGCACATCCGATACATTTTTGGGGAATGGTAGGGAAGAAATGACATCCACTTTTTATTTATCAACTTGGATACCATCCCCAGAAATGACATTCCCCAAAACTATACCTTGTCGCACCATGAAATGACATTTCTCATAATTTAATACAAGATTCTTTTCAATACAGCGACGTAGGACTGAACCAAGACTACTCAAACATTCATCAAAATAGGAGCCATAAATAGTGAAATAATCCATGAAAACCTCAATGCAATTCTCTTGGTAATCCGAACAAATACTAACCATGCATCGATAGAATGTACCCGGAGCATTGCACAATCCAAATGGGATCCTTCTATAGGAAAATGTGCCAAAGGGGCAAGTGAATGTTGTCTTTTCTTGATCCTCATGTTCAATATAGATCTGAAAGTATCCAGAGTACCCATCAAGGAAACAGTAGTGGGACTTACCTGCTAGCCTCTCTAGCATTTAGTAAATGAATGGAAAAGGTAAATGGTTCTTCCTAGTGTGTTGGTTTAGTCGGCGATAGTCTATACAGACACGCCAACTATATGGCACACGAGTTGGAACCAATTCATTGTTTTAATTTTTGATTACTTTAAGACCAGTATTTTTAGAATCTACTTGAATGGGACTGACCCATTGGCTTTCAGATATGGGGTAAATGATTCTAGCAGCCAATATTTTTTTTACCTCATTTTTCACAACTTATAGGAGGTTTGGGTTCAATCGACGTTGTGGCTGCCTCACTGGTTTAGCCTCATCATCTAATAAAATATGATGTGTAAAAATTGATGGGCTAATACCAGGAATGTCAGCAATTTTCCACCCCGAATATTTTTTATAATCCCTCAAAAGTTCAAGTAGTCACAATTCAGAATCAGGAGGGAGTGAACTAGTAATGGTGATAGGAATCTTGTTTCCATTATCATGATATAAATATTTTAAATCATGAGGCAGTTGTTTTAGTTCCAATTCAGGTGGATTTTGGATTGATGGGAGTGTGTGTGAAAGTGAGAGATCAATAATCTCATCTAACTGCTCAATGGTATCATCCTCAAATGAGGACTGATCTTTTACATGCTTAGTAGTATCATCGATGGTCAGTGGATCCTCAGTGTTCAAGAAATAATCAATTAAAAAACACGCATGACACTTTTCTAGACCACTACAACAATAAATGCACGAATCATTACCTAGAATTTCAATCAATGAATATAACTCAGAAAGTGGATTGGGGGAAGGAAAAGATGTTTTTAAGGGGTAGGGAGTACATCAATTGAATTAATAGAGAGAGAGGAATGTTCTTCTAAGGGGTTCTTCATGGAATCATGGATATTGATATGGACTATGTCACACCCAAATTCCATAGATAATATAACATTGTGGACATTAATTATGGTTTTGGAAGTTTTTAAGAAGGGTCTCCCCAATATAATCGGTGAATGTCCATTCATCATATCATCATCCATTTTAAGCACATAAAAGTCAGCAGGAAAAATTAAATTTTGGACCCTCACAAGAACATCCTCTAACACACCGTAGGGGTGTGCTGTAATCAGATTAGCCAGTTGAACAATAATTCTAGTGGGCTTCAGTTCCCCAACCTGCAATATACAGTAAATAGAGTGAGGAATCACATTTATAGAAGCACCTAAATCAATCATAGCATTAGAAATAGAATACTCCCCTATGGTGCGTAGAATTGAGAATGATCTAGGATCATTAAACATTGTGGGAAGTGATGGATTTATCAATGATGAGACATTCCTCCCCAAGATCACTTTCTCATCACCTCAAAGACACCTTCAGTGTGTACACATCTCTTTTAGAAACTTGGCGTACCGTGGAATTTGTTTCACAGCATCAATCAATGGGATGTTAACCTGCACTTTCTTAAAAATTTACAATATTTCCTTATCAAGTTCATCTTCCTTTTGTTTTCTTGGTTGGGTGTCCCTTTGAGGAAATGGAAGAGGAATGGTTGGGTTAGGTGACTCATCAATATACACACTCTTTCCTTTGTAAGAGCTTCTCTCAAGACAAGGTTCTTCAACATTTGAAACATTTTTAATGGTTGGGATGGAGGATTCCTCAGGAGGGTATGGCTCTAATGGAGGATTCATTTTACTTTCTAGTATTTTTTTCACTCATAAGGGTGATGGAACTAACATTTCCTTTACCCCTAGGTCTAACTACCGGTTGAGAGATAAGTTTATGTGACCCATGATTTGGAATTTCACCCACTGAGTTAGCTAGTTGTCCTAATTGGGTTTTGAGGTCTTGTATGGCTGCCTGGGTGGTTTTCTAGAATTGGAGATTGTTGGCATCCATTTGTTTCATTATATCTTCTAGACTAGGCTCGGGTTTTGGAGGGGGTTGTTGGAAAGGCCTTTGGGGTGGTTGAGGATTTATGGGTGGTGGTGGTGGATGATTACTCTGCCCTGGTTGGTTCCATTGTTGTTGAGGTTGGTTTGAATACCCCCCTTTCTTATAGGCTTGGTTCTCCTTCCACCCAGGGTTAGATGGATAGTAAGGTTCTTTTATAAAGTGTTGGTTATAGGGGCAACCTGCAAATATTTTCTCCCAACTCTCAAATGTTTCCCTCAATTGAAGACATTGGTCAAAGTAGTGGGTGTCAGAAAAATATATACCAAAATAGATGGGAGGGTGAGATTGGGTTTTCCCATGGGAAAAAGAAAGTTACAGAAGAAGGTAACTTACCTCATCGAACATTGTGTCCACCTTCTTCTCGAATTCAGTACTTTGAACCTCATGGAGACCTCGAATCGGTACATTATAACTTGAACCAAATTTCTTGTGTGTTTTGCACCATGTTCTCAATCAGGGTCCT
The DNA here is from genome assembly GCA_963277665.1 of Viscum album. NCBI lineage: Eukaryota > Viridiplantae > Streptophyta > Magnoliopsida > Santalales > Viscaceae > Viscum > Viscum album. The sequence goes on along the minus strand of OY728140.1, from coordinate 126,877,765 downwards.
TACAGCAATTGGTGTCTTATCAACTAATTCCCCACCCATAGCAGCATCGATCATATATTGATCAATAATGATTAAACCTTCATAAAAATATTGAATTAAAAGTTGATCACTTATTTTGTGGTGTGGGAAACTTGAACATGAAATTTTAAATCTTTACCAATATCATTAAGTTTTTTCCCTTAAGATTGTGTTATCCCAAAAATTTATTTCCTTATTGTTGCAGTTCGAGAGGCTGGGAAATATTTTTCAAGAAAAAGGCGTTTCATGTTCGCCCAACCTCTTATTGGGGAATTAACATAATATAACCATTTTTTTCTTTGTATTCTAATGAAAAAGGGAATGCCCTTAAATTTTCTTGTTCTTCATCCACATTTTCAGGTTTTAATGTAGAACACATAGTTTGAAATTATTTTAAATGCTTGTGTGGATCCTCTCTAGGAAGTCCATGGAATCTTGGTAATATATGAATTAACCCAGATTTTAGTTCAAAATTGGGTGCCTCACATTGTAATAGAATACAGGTGGGTTGGATATCAACATTAGGAGAGGTTGGTTATTTTAGTGTTATACTGTTTTCAACCATTTTATACAAGTTTATTTCAGTTTTGATGTCAGTTATAGAAGAAGATGAATGGTGAATAAGAGTTTTAGTATGTGGTGTGTCCTCCATCAAGGTGTTTTCTTCTGTGTGTCGGTGTCGTTGATGTAGGTTCCTCTCCAGTTCAGGATTAAAAGGTGATAAATCTACCAGAGTAGAACGTTCCATGCACCAAACCTACACAAAAAGTAGATCAAAATAAAAAGGTATTGAAATAGTAGAAGATAAAACAAATAAATATTCACAAAAAATTTACTAAATCCTTAACAAAAACATGCACTAAAACCCAAAGTGCTCCCCTGCAACAGTGCCAAAATTTGATTGTTCTGTCATGAAACGTCAAATTTATTATGATTTTAAAATTTAATTTAAGTCTAGGGAAGACCCTAGGTCATCTCTCAAGGATTTTTGATAGGTTTTGAGTATGTATTTTTAATAAGAATTACTATAAGAGGGGGTGGTTTTGAAAATAGATTTAAATAAATTACATAATTTAGGAGTTTAATAGTTGATAAATAAAGGTTGTGTATTAATAATTATGAGAGAAGAAGATCATTTCAAGTTCACTACACATCTTGTATAGTTAATTGTTCTGAAAATTTTACATGTTTTTGTTTAATCATTTGGTTGAAGGTTGTCAATATCATGACACCCCTCTTGCCTCTTCAAATGATGCTTAAAGAACCACCACTTGACACAAAAATCATGTTGTCAATATTTGGTTATAAAACATATAATAAGAGGTATACCGAAACATACATAAATCTTATGTATGTGTGAGATAAATATGATTATTATGTTGTCCAATCGGAACAACCCAAGATTCCCACTTGAAATCTCAACCCAATCGGTGTTGAAATAAAAAGTGTTCCACTTAATTATATCAAATGAAATGTAATCAGGGGATAATAATGTAAAGATACAAAATAAGTGAAATATTAAACACACAAATTATACAAAACCAGTAGAAGAACATGTGTTGGAACTCCCTCCCAAGTTTGTGTACATCCCTCGAAATGATCGTCCACCGTTTAGCTCGCCATAGAGTAAAGGTGGAGGCTCAGGTGGAACTCCTTCTTCATCCTTGATAACCCTATGAGGATAGGGGACCCCAGAACTCCTTGGATGATGATCATTTCGAGGTGTATCTAGTGTCAAAAAACCCTAAAAAAGAAAAATAAAAAGCCCAAGGCTCTTTACTACTCATGCAGGGATAAAGATGTGAGAGGCACCTATATCGACAAGAGAAGATGCAATAGTAGAATCTACTAAGATCGTGACTCTCACTATAGATGGTATGAGATTTTTCTCTTATTGGGTCGGTTTCACTGTATAAGTCTGGCCCGTACCATGACCCTATGACCCTGCCTGGCTACCCTGAGTTGATCTGCCCTACTGCCTTTGAGAGCTCAGTGTCTTGCTACCACGACAACCACCACCACTGCCATAGCCTGACCAACATGTACTGCTCCAACTTCCAGCCTGATGTGGATATGAAGTACCTACTCATGAACCCAACATCAGAGCTCACCCCTACCACTCACAGTTGTAGGGAAGGTCATGCAAAACCGTTACTTGTGCTTCATCTTGCCGCAAGATCAGCACTCGACTAGATCGCAGCCGCACTGATTTTTCATGTAGCCTCTTCTACCAAACAGATGGAAAAACACAATGCTACCTGCACCCATATCCTGACTAGAACTCACGTTGCTGGAAGCCTCGAAATGACACTTCCTTCCTAAAGACATAGATCCATAGGTGTGAGAAACAGCTCTACCATGTTATGTACCCCTTGCTTCTCTCAGGTTCCACTCTGTAATCAGAACCAGATTCACAATCTCAGTGATATAAGTCAACTTGAACATTGTTGATCTCATATATGATAGAATTTCTAAGGCCATACTCAAAGATCCTCTCCCTTGACATCTCATCAGTACGATACATTGGCGCAAAATGCTATAGCTCTGTAAAGCATGAAGAATATTCCATAATTTTCATCACGCCCTACTCAAGACGCATAAACTCACTAGCCTGCTCTTCTCACAGATTCACAGGGTATAATTATTCATAGAAGCAGGTTTGGAATTCATCCCAACCCAAATTCCTCATCCCATCTTCCTGGTTCAAAATTTTTCACCAATGCTTTTCCGCTCCACGTAGCATGTTAGTCATGATCTTGACCCTCCGCTTCCGAGGGGTCTCTAGATGATCTAAAATCACTAACATGGTCTCTATCTATAGCTCTTCAACCTTTGGTCTTTCACCCTCTGAAAACATAAGAGTATTTTGTTGCTAGAACACCCATTTCAGTTCATCCATAATCGAAGATGGATACGCTGCTCTCTAGAAGGTATTCATATAGAGAAAGAAACCCTTATGGAACTATGCCTCAACACCTATGTTTGGAACAACCTTAGGTTTCATAACTGGCACTAAAGGAGGATCAATTTGTATCCCATTTCCCACTATCTATAAATTATGTTCATATCCCCCATCGCGGCGTACCACTGGAGGTCATCATGGTGGCATGTCTCTACAATTCCAAACTCACGCCCCAAGAAAGAACAACATCAAGGAACAAAGATGAAAAGCATAGAAAAAGTCACAAACCTCCTAGAATCCAAGTCAAACCATAGCTTTCCTATAATTCAGGACTGTATAAATAATATCCATCGAACAACACAAAACTCGTCCTCTCATCCACTCAAAAGTCGGGTCAGGGTCAAGTCTCTAACCACCATTCAAGTTCCATTTAACATTTATATTCCACTTGTGTGACATTTCCAAATTTATAAGGGTCCATACTCCTTATGGATTGAATGATGACATCAAACATTTATTTACTGCACCCAACTAACACAATAGCAGGAACAACTATCAAATCAACTATCACAACAACATACAATATCTAATGCATCCTAGATGGCATGGAATAATGCATGGATTGTGATTCAAACAAATGTCTATATGATGCAAGAGATAGAACACCCTCATCTCATCAGGTTGAAACTAAAATAGAACCCACAATTGCATCAATAGAAATAGATGAAATAAAGTGTGTCACCCAATGGTGAAATCAAATCAACTGTAATAGTCAAAATCTTGGAAAATCATAACCTAATTTTAAGCAATTTGGATTTTCCATGTACACAGGGTAGATAATACTGTGCACAGTTTATTACCAAATTCTACTTCCTTCCTATCCATTTCTATTGTCCCTAAATACTAAGTCAAACCAAAAAAGAAAAATCCTTTGATAACACTTTCTAACATCCCAGACCCAGATGCCACCCGAAATGGCCCCCTAAGCCCAGTTGGTCACAATTCCTAAAGCACATCTCCCCAAATCCCAGAAGTTAACAACTAGAAGCGAGGGTCTAGGTGAGTCGGTAGGGAGACTATTCCCTCATTACCAGAGTATCACAATGGAAGTCAAATATGTACCATAAAGGAAGTGAAAAAATAAGCATTCAACTAAAGATAAGACAAGACAGGAATAGATGTCAATAGAAAAAAGTGTCTCATATACAAAATGATGTGTATCGTAAAAGAATCTATAAATTATTCAAACAGGTACATGTAAATATAGTACCATAGAATTATCCCAAAAAATAACAATAGAAAATAAGGCATCCTAGCATAGAAAGCCTTAGCTTGGTCCTATGCTCCCCTGCTCCAAGACATAATCAACAACCTATACTAGAGAACTTGACCCTACATCACCTGGAATCATATAATCTGTTTGGGCCCCCAAGGAGGCCCAAACAGGGTTTGAGATAAACATCCCAGTAGGAAAACACCGAGTTCTATACATTTCTAACATCAATTCTACAAAGGTGCTAGAAAATGTAAACAACTGATAAGTAAGTTCATTTGCCTTTGGAAAAAGTCTACTGTAAAATAAAACTAAATACCCCTCAAGGATACATGAAAAAGAGATCCATCTCCTAACAAGGTAGCTATAACCAAGTAATAAACAAGACACATGGCCACTCCATACATCCATCTGTATCCTGTAACCCAAATCCATGTTGTATAAATAAGTCAGTATCCCATGACCACATCGTATAGTGAATGTAGAATCCCAAGGCCACATCGTATAGTAATGTTGGAGACCTCAAGGGCCGGATTCAAGATGTTAGCAAACCAAGGAATCCAAGTAATAATATCTAGACTATGGTGGGACGGATCCAAGGAACATGTCCACGGAATCCCTTGTGGAAACTAGGTTAAGCACTAGTCGGGGTCCTAGGAGCAAGTCAATAGTAAGTCCTACATGAGCCCAAGAAATCCAGATCCTATGGGGTATCAATGCCTGAGTCATCCCCCAGAATCAAGACCCAAGGGGCAGAGACAACTCAATGCATCCACTACCGCATTCTATATCCATGGAGAGTAGTCTATGGAATCTATCAAACCATTCAATCAAGCATTCAAACAGTCAATTTAAACATTCATAACTAGGTGATTATACCCACTCACGTCAACAAGCACAATCCAGGAGTATACCCACTCATTCAAACCATTTATCAAAATCATATGGGCCTACCCTCCCACATAATCCATTTAACATGTCATTAGTCATTTATATATAGGTATACCCACCCATATAACGAAATATCATTTAATCCAAACTATAAAAATAGACGAGGCATAACATGATTTTCAAATATGCAAGGAGGAAGTACATCTATTGAGAAATCCATTCAAGATATCTAGGAATTTAAGGGATTCCTTTAACTTAGAAAACAGAAGAACGCACCCCTTGGGTGGTTTAAATAGGAATTTAAAGGTTAAAACCAAAAGGCACACCCCATGATTGACCTTGAAATGAGAAACAGTTTCAAACACACCTAAACGGAAACCATGGTTAACCTCACTAGGTCCAACTACAGCTACTAAAGCTCCTCTCTCAAAGATAACACCACGCCGGAAATTACAATGAATGGTATATTTTCTAAACACCAGAAAAACACTATGAAAAGACAAAAGAAAGTACAGACCACATACCTTGCCTTGGTAGTAGACAATGCGTCCAGTATTTTGTCCTGATTCGTCCTGGTTTGGATGTAATCTGAAGAACATGTGAAGAACGGAATATTAGGGAATATGATCCTAAATCCAAATAGTGCATTCATTATTCCTATGAATCAGAAATGACTAAAAAATAATGTAGGCCATACCATTACTGATCCTTAAAGATGATCAACAATCAAAACCAAAGTCATATGGAGAGTGGTGCTCAAATCCTACCTTAGGAACAAAAAGGGGGGAGATATGGAGGTCCTCTTTGCATGGGAGAAATTAAACCCATTTTGGTTTTAAAAAGAAAGTTTATTTTTAATTTAAAATTAAAAAAAAAACACAACATGGGTTGCATGGTTTACCCACACAGTTTCCCAAAAGGTGGGGAAACTCTATGCACCTATCTTCCAAAGAGGGGTGCTTTTCATGGTTACCCCACATGGTTTGACTAACCATGTGTTTACCGTGAGGAACCACTTTGTCCAAAACCTACAATTTTCAGACCTCCCTAATGGTTTACCTAAACCCTGTAGAAGTTGTGCACAAACTGTGTGCCAGGTAATTTTCAACCCAAAACTTGGTTCTAGCCTCCAAACAAGCCCCAAACACCACTAAAACACCCATGATCAAGTTAATAATTCATATAAGGCCATAACAATGCATTTAAACTAAAATAAAAAAGATTCATACCTCTTACAAAAACCTGGGTTCATATAATGACCCTAATTTTAAGATGGTAAAATATAGAGTGCTTGAGGCTCTTACAATTTCCTAGTTTGAAATAGTATAGGTTAAGTGTGTTCCCTAGGTCCTTTTCTCGAGGGTACAGTGCGACATCATATCTACATCACTAGATTATAATCCCTTATATAGTTCAAGTCTCATATAGAGTTATGGTGTCCCTCCATGAGGCTAGAGTGCAATCATATATCAACCCTAGTAGAGTTTACATAATAAACATGACCTCCCTAAGTAGGGTGTTGATCCCCTATCTAGCGGGATACATTGATAGGTTTTTTGGAATCATTGTCATGTGATCCCTTACATAGTAGGTTTATCCAGATTGGGTTCATGGTGTACCCCAAAGGTTCTAGGTGTGGCCCCAAATCAGTGTATAAAGGTTGATCTACAACAGGTTCATGGTGTCCCCCAGTGGTCCTAGATGTGACCCACTATAAGTGTATCAAGGTTGATCCTGATTAGGTACATGGTGTTCCCCATAGGTCCAAAGAGTGACCCCTATCTATGTATTGTATTCTTCATATATTAATTCATTCTATTTGTTAGGGACCAAATGACTTTGACCTCTTTGTCAAGTGTCTTCAATGATTTCACGACTCATGGAGTGGGATCTCCCATAAAAAGCATTGCTTCAAACAGAATCCTATGGATGGTAGTTGGTAATGACCTGCTAGTGGTGTGGAGTCTCTCTTGAGTATATCTGGCTTCATTATTTTTCTATCTTGGATTCTATTATACATATATTGTTACATCTTGTATTGATATTACTACTTGTTTCTTCGTCTTTAGTGTTTTCGGGGTGTCCTACTGAGTGTTGGTAGACTCACCCCTAAATGAGATTTTCCCACATGTATTGTGTCTTGTTTAGACGGTGGCCCTTTTGACAGTGTCCTAGGAGGACTGGGAGTGGGTGGAGCATAACTGAAGATGGGAAGACTGAGGTTTTTACTAGGAACATACCTTGACTTAGTCCTTTCCTTGAAGGAGGTTGTACTTCTATAGTTTCAGTTTGACTTATGTATAGAATTATTGTGGTCGGATTGTACTTGTACTTGTTCACTTTTCCTTTGCATCCTATTGTACTCTGGTTGTGGGATATAGTTGTATGCATGCATCAGTTACGTAGTGGTTTTTACATTTCAAAACTTGGTGGTCACGGAGATGTGTGTGTGTGTGTGGGTACATAGTAAATGCATCCCATTTTTTTGATATGCCTACTCAGTTCTAGTCACCAGCCCCTAACATATTAGAGGTGGGCTTCGAGTAGTCAGGACATGGGCCCCTATGTGATGGGCCATAACAGTTATTCCCTTTTTTGTTTTATTTCTCATATCCAAATTTGTTTTATTTATTTGATAGCAGAGTTAGGTTTTTCTTCAAAAAAATTATTCCATAAAAACCCAAATTTAAATATTCTTCAAAACTGTATAATTATTCAATAGTAGCATAACATGTGTAGCTCATGTAAAGTTTGCTTGAGTTTATCTTTGGAGTTTTATACATACTTTAATTTGATTATTTAATTATAGAATATATATTAGAACAATATACCATTATTATAAATGAATCCAAAATTATTTTGTGATATTTTTTTGAAATATTTATATCTCAAAATAAAATGGTGTCCTTTTAATTTTTTATTATATAAATTTAATTTTAGACATTATAAAGTTTCTCAAACATTATCCTTTCATTGATCTCCTTCTTTACTCTTGATGATCAAATTCTCAAAATTATTTTTCTTGAATAAAAAATCATTTTTTGGGTTTGTGGTGTTCATAACATTAAATATTGGATTTGTAATTTTAGAATATGAATTCATATTCAGAATATTAATTTTGAACTCATTGTTTTCATTCTGTATAACTTCTAAAAATATTATAAGTAAAATATCATAAATAATCAAGAATAACATGAATGAATCTAGATAAATTATGTGTAGCTAAAATATTGTAGATTGACTCTAGAAGTCATATTCATTAGAAAAATATCACACATGGAATAAAATATCTTATACATAGACTGAAATATTTTATGTGAAATAAAAAGTATTACACTCAAGAAGTCTTATTACACTACCCAAAGTCTTACATTTCTTAAAAGAGTCATATGTTATAATTGAAAGACTCAAATGATCCAATATTGTTTTAGCTATAATATTTTATTAATAGATATTTATTTTAATAACAATAAGGTGAAAGTCTTAAATAGTGTTTTAAAGTCATACACTCAAAGTAGACTTCATTTCTTTGTACTTTTTTTTACCTTAAACCCCAAAATTATAGAATTCTTAAAATAAGTTTTGGATGGTTACAAAGCACCTCCAACCATCTTAAAAACATAAAATACATCTTTAAATAGATCCATCAAATCTATTTATTATTAAAATAATCTCAAACCACATTTTATTATTTATATGGAGTTGCAAGAAGTTAAATACTCATTTTTAGGAATTTGAATACCCCTCAGTGGCTTTTCATTTTAGATTTGATATTTTCACTTCTCAATAATATTCCAAGAGAATTTATAACTAATATTAGAAACCTATATTATATGAACACAATGGTGGGATTATCCAATATTATCCCATCTTATCAACATATTTTAAACAGTTTGAAACATTTAAAAAAATTATATAATCTTTCCAAAATAGTTATCCATAGCTAAATGTTTTAAAGTTATTCAGATTAATTGAAACTATTTATAGATAGTTCAATAACCATGAATACTTATCCTCAAAATAAAAAAATCCCACTAATAATTTTATGTGATGGGTTTCTATCCAAGAAACCAACTACTCCAAGTTTCTTTTCCATTAAAAAAAATTACCCTTTTTTATGTTCAATGAAATGAACTATCAACATAATTTTTATATATTTAACATTGAAATTTAACTATATTTACAACCAATTTATAGAATATAAAATTTAACTTCACACATCAAAATGGAACTTCAATATCTCTTTTTGATTTTTTGTAAATTCCAATTTTTTGTTCCATAGTCAATGCATATATTCTCCTTCAAATTGACAGTAAATTGAAATTAGGGAAGGTTTTTATCACCATTTGTTGAAATTATAAGATAGTTATTCACATCCTTATATCAATAAAACATATTATACTTAATTATAAACCATACTTAGACTCCTAAATCTGATGAAAAATTCACATTATTTATATTTTTAATTTGATACCAACTAATGGGGAACAAATTTAAACATTCAAATTACAATGTCAACAAACATTACAGAGTTTCTATACAACTGAATGATCTTTATAGTTTTAGTTTTAGAGAGTAAGCATAAAATATGAAAAATTAAGACTCATATATTTCTCATCTATGGATATTTTATCCACTATACGAAGATTTTATTATTCTATAATAATTCTTCAATATCTCTCATAAAATTATCTACATGTTATACTATTATAGACTTATCATACATAATATAATTCTTATTAACCTAGAAAAATGGATTCATATGAATTACAAACTCAGATTCTCACTAAGGAAAAATATATAGAGAGAGATATCATAGAATAAACACGGTATGAGTAATATGTAAATAACATAAGATAATAAAATATTTCCAAAAATATAATCTTATGAGATTGAATTATATCCATGAATAAGAATATAAACAATCACATGGATAATAATGGTTGATTTTATAGTGATGGAATTAATAATTCAGGATAGCATAAATCATACCACCATGGCCTCATGCTAAGACATAGAAAATAATTGGGCAAACAAACACAGAATTACCTTTATAGTTTATGTCATGAGAATTTCTAATGCATTGAGGGATATTTAATACCAGGACCCACCCATCACTTAATAAGTCCAATGTATTCATTATATGATGTATATAAATAAAATTAAATAGATAATCAAGATAAATTAGTAATAAATGTTTGTTTTAGAAAAGTATCATATGAAATTTCAATATTTCCACTTTATATATTCAACATGTTATAGCATTAAATAATAATATGTATAAAAATAACATGTATATATATTATCAATGACCCCTATTCATGAAATGGGTTATATTTCTTGGTAAACACCACTAATATGACTTATATATAATGTGGTGTTTACACTATATAGAGTAATGTGTATTTGAATAAGTCACTAATAAAAACCATATAGAATACATCCAAGATAATAAAGACCATGAAAATGAAGGATATCATCAATTTATCTTAAATTAAGGAACTATGTTAAGGAAACATCCATTGGAAAATAGAGAGGAAAATAGTAGTGAATACTTTTTAAAGAGTGTTTCTTTAAATATTTTGTTAATTTACTAAAAAAAATTAAGTTAAAAGTCTCTTTGAAAAAACATTTAATGAGATATAAAGATAAAAATTAATTTTATTTAAAAAATTAAAATTATGGAATTTTAATATAAACTAAGATTAATCAAGATAATGTGGAGTGGAAGATAAAAATATACTTAAGTGTAATGAAATCTATTTTAAAAACATTTATAAAAATAATATATAGTTATTTTGAAAAAAAAATTAGACTAATGGGAATAAATATTACATTATAAAACCATTAAACATGTAAGGTAAGATATATTATGAAGAATTTTCATAATAGTATGAAAATATATTCTTGTGTAAAATGCTTAAAAATAAATTCTTTTCACATTTTATAAAAGGAATTGAAATATGATTTGTTTAGAAAAAAATTTATAATTAACCATTTTAAAATTTTGATTAAAAATTCAATTTAAACATAAATTAACCTTGATAAATCATATAGGTATAGAAAATAAATTTCATGAAATAAAATAAAGAATATGGATAACTAAGACAAATGTTTCCGACCAAAATGGATAAATAATCCCCACTCTTATTATAAACATTCATTTGATAGTTTTTAGTGAAAAAAATAAGAAATGATAGAATGAGTAATTTAAATTCCAATAAATAATAACATTAAATTAAAATGGATATTATTTAATAGATTATGAGTATATAATTCCACTATATATCATTCATGCATAAATAGTTTAGATTAAAAAAGAGATTGAAACATAAACCCTTATGAATTTAGTAATGTTCGAATCAAATGTCTGAAAAAGTTAAAACATGATATAATTATGAAAATAAAATTCACTATATAAAATAATACACAAAAATATATTCATGGGGTAGTAATTAAATAATATAAAATTAATTAGAGTGTGGAACACAAAACTGGTCTCAAGGAATTAAGATATAGGCCAATAATCGTTTCAGTTTTTATAAAACTTCAATAAAAAAATATCTAAAGAGAGAACATTAAATATAACTTTAATTACCATTATTAATGAGTGTATCATGATATAATATTTTATATATTCAAAATATACACCATATAATTAAAATAATTATGTTATTCAAAACATTTCTCAAATAAGCAAGTTTGAGATGAGAATCCTTTACAAAGATCTGTAACATTTGAAATAGGGATCCATAAATGAAATGATTATGTGTAAAAAAATGTAAATAGGAATAAAAAATTATAAATCCAACATAAAAAAATCATAGGTCATAAAACCCATAATATTTTCAAAACCTATTCAATGGAGATGTTATATAACTTAATCAAAGGAAATTGAGATAAATCCCCTTACATCAGACTTCTGCTATGTCAAACACAATATAATATATTTTATAATAAACATATAATTTTTATAAATATTTAAAATAACTATATTAATATTTATCTTATTATATGTCATTGCTTCATATTTTTTTATTATCCACTTTGTAGTGACTTTTTTTATTAAAATCAATAATTTGATTTCAACTATCCAACTTTCTATATTTGATCTAATTTAACGGTTCTCATAATTAATTTTTTTTCATGGTTTAATCTTAAACATATTGTTTATAAATATTTTAATCATGATTTTGTAATTTTATGGTTTATTATAATAAATGTATGGGACTTATATTAACGGTTCTAATAGAATTCTTAAAAATCATTTTTTTGTGATTATTAAATTGAAAAATGATTTTAATCTATAGGTAAATATATTGTATAATATTACCAATATAGAATTATGAAAAAATATTAAAATTAATATTATCATAAAATGTTAATTGAAATTAAAATTCCTTAATAATTTATAATAAAAACATTATATCAACATCCATACTGGTGGTAAATCTTTTGAAACAAGAAGATGCTATAACAGGTGATTGAGTAAGAAACTACTATTGTATAGTTTTAATATAATTTTTATAGAAGATTAATAAATTTATATATATTATATATTATATATATATATATATAATTATATAATTATACATTTAAAGTGGTGGTGAAAATTTAATTACATCGTGTCATGGAGGTTGTAGTCTGCACACACACTTGGGTGATATTTCCATTTTTCAATGGATGAAAAAAATGGTAAACAATTATTTGTCCTTATATAATCATAATTATATTTTAAATAATATATATATATATATATATATTAAAAAAATAAATCCATATAACCATATATGAGAGATAATAATGATAGATGAAAAACATCACTTAGTGGAGGTAGTAGTCTTCACATAAGCATAAATGATGGTAATATTTTCTATTTTAAGAAAAGATGGTAGAGAATGGTTGAAACTTTACTATAAAAACATTTTTGTATTGTAAATATATATATTTAATTATTTTAATATGGTTATATAATATTTTCATAAGGTTTGAGAAGAAATAAACATGAAAATGGTGGGTAAGAACATACACCTCTTCCTTGTTAATGTCATTTGAAAAGCACCTTAAGGTTTCTTAGATGGATCTTTTGAGAAAAATAAAAAAACTATGAAATGAATAAGATAATTGGGAAATTATTTTAGAATGTAGTTTTATATAAAATTTTGTCAATTGATCTTTATAAATGACAAGAGTTTGTTCACTATTATAAGTGAGAGGACTAGTAGCCTTCTAAATACTAAGAACATTAAATATATAATAAATTAATTCATAATGGAAAGTGGATCCAATTTAGTCTAATTAAAAATATAGGATAATTTATGGTCTAAATACTATCAAAAAAATGAAAATTATATATATTTTAGATATATTATAATCTGTATCTCTTAGTTTCACCCCCATTAACCCTTTAACCCTTACGATTGTGACAAATGTTTTAACTTGGTAACTATTAATTATGAATAAAAAATTAATAGGATGTAATTACATAATTTTAATATGTTGATACCAAATATGGAATCAATTTTAAATGATTAAATTTATAGAATAGGTAAAAATAAATTTTAATATATGTTCAAAAAACACATTGAAAAACAGTTTTAAGAAAAATTCCTTTTTAAGCATAAAAATGTTTTTCACAAAAATAATAAATATTTATATTTATTTAATCCAATGAGATTTATTTGACTTTAAAACCAAAAAACATCATAAGAATCCATGTGAATAATTTATTTAAATAAAAGAATCAATAACATTTTTTATTTGAATAAAAACATTATTAAAATTTAAAAATAACAAACATATATTTAAAACATAAATATTATATTTTTAAATGAATTATATTACTCGATAAATATATATTTGGTCTAAAAATAAGGTTTTATAAAAAAAACTTCATTCTTATATCATGATAATGTCATAAAATGGAATTATTTTTAAAATCAATATTTTTCACTATTCAACAAAAAATCAACTATTTAGGAAAATCCAAGAAATTCACCTTAAGATAATTTTGAAATTATAAATCCAAAAATGGTTATATTTTAATAAAATATCAACTATAAAATTTGGAAATTTTAATTTTAAATAAAATTAATAAATATAATGAAAAACAATTATTATTGAAAAATTACCTTTTTAAACATTAAATGTTTCAAATCTTATTTCATATAAATTTACAATTAATTGCATGTTAACATATTATCTAAAACATTGAAGTCTATTAAAAGTGATAGATTTATTAAAATAAAAAATAAAAAATAATAGTTTTTTGAAAATATCCCTTTTAACATTTAATGATTTTAATCATATCAAATTATTTATTTATTATGAAATCATTAATTTTTTTAGTGAAAATAAAATAATAAAATATAAGGATAAGAATTTATTATTAAATTTCTATTTAATAAAGGTTTATTGTGATATATTATGATTAATTTTAGTTTAGTGATGTTTTTGTCAAAAAAAATTAAATATATCATTTATTTAAAAGAAAATATATACTAAAATATTAGGGTGTTATATTTTCCAACTTAAATAAATTATGTATTCATAATTTTTGTTTATTCTTACAAAAAATGAGTTTATAATGATAATTAATTTATAATTTACTACTCAAAAACCTAACATTTTTTTAACAAAATATCTCTAAATTCCTTAATGTATCATTATAAAACTCCTACCTTTTAATGTGTTTCCAAAAGTATACCTTGATAACTAATAAGTATTTTCAATATAAGACTTGATGGATTTATCTTCATATTTATATATTAGAGGAATTATTATACCATCAAGATAAAGGATATGAGAAAATATAAATCATTTCGTTCCATTCCATAAGAAAATTTTAATCTTTCAGTTGTGTTTCAAGAAGTTTTCCCCCAGTTCTTTATCACTTATTCTAATTGATAAATTAAAATGATTAATTATTCATGTCTAAAGCTCTAAAATTATCTTCTAATGGATTATATGATCCAAAAAGTGAAGAAACGTTATTCCTCTATCTTTAGTCATTTATTAAAAATTAAAATGATTAGAATATGTAATAATAATACCCAAATTCAATATGAATAAACCATAAAAATCATAAATTATACATTAGTCTCAAAAACATGAAAAATAAAATCATAAGTTCAAATATTTTTTAAACCATATATAATTAACCCTAAAAGTACTCAACAATATTCATAAACAATTTTTAATCCAAAAAATAAAAATTATGTGATCAAATATTGTTCTAAATTAATATTAAAATTTCCCTTAAATAATAATAATTATTATTTAAATTATTTAACCACTAAAAAAGTCTTCATTACTATTTTATAAATAAAAAAATTATTCAAATATATAGTCATAAAAAATATATTATTCAATCATAAACTAACCTGAAACACCATGACATAGAATTAGTATTAAACCCTCAAGGATATCCATACATTTTATCTTATATTACCGACATCAATTATTCCATTTTCCCAATTTACCATAATTAATTGAACATCAAATCCATTTAATCTTATTAAAATAGTTTATAATGTTTCATAGAGAATATGTGATTTATCCAAAGAATATCCCCTATGAGAGTCAAAAATGGTAAATTTATATCCACATGATGTGCACCTAGTGAAGGTTGATTTAATAAATAACCAACTATTTACTGGGTTATTACCCCTGGGTGGATCTATGATATAACATGTATAAACTTATTTGTTTCTATACATATAGATTATTTCAAGGAAACTACACACTTTACGAAAATATTAGAATTTTATACTATACTTAGACTTATCCATATGGTTTTCACTAATTCTTTCCCATCATAACCCATAGAAAAATCCCATATTGATTAATATTACATCATCATTAAATCACATACCAACAAAAAGGGTTATATATACCTCAATCATCTCCCTTAATCACATTAATCACCTAAAGATATTGTCACATAAAACCTCAAAAGGGCATCTTTTCCTTTAAACTTATGAAGAACCTTATCCTTATTAACCCATGATGGTATCCAAAATAATTTAATAATTATTATCTAGTAATATCTTAACATATAATGTTATCTGAACACTATGTTGAAACCAATTGGGGTGCCTTAAACCCGCACTCCTGAATCCATTACTAAATAAACATTAATTACATACTGACTTTGATTCTGACTGAAGTGAAACATATTCAAACTGCTATTATTAGAGTTTTAATAAAAATATTGAGTTACTATATATCTTAAATAACTTTTTGGTTTATAATTTTAGAGAAATAGGATAAATTTTGACAATGTAAAACCCATATCTTTCTCACCGAATAAACATTTTTTCCACTATTCCTGGATTTTTTATTCTATAATTGTCTTCAACATCTACAAAAAAATCTCCAAACATTATACCCTTATATAAATATATTACATAATATCATTTTTAATAACCTAAGGAAATGGAAACATAACAAGGGTGACCTCAGAAGCTCTATACTGAAAATAATACAATATGAGATATCATAGAATAAATAAGGCATGAATAATTTTGAAATAATAACAGATAATCAAGTTATTACATATAACTAATCATAAGATATTAAAGTATATATTTGAATAAAATTATAAATAATCATATATATGACAATATCTAGTTCGATATTGATTTAGTACATAATTCCACACATCATATATCATCTCATCAAGGCTTTATGCCAAGACATCTTAACTAATTGGGAAAAGATACACTGAATAAACCTACTCGTTCACTTATTAGACCAATTGATGCATCAAGGATATATCTAATTTCATTCCCCACATGTCACTTATAAAACCTAATTAATTCATTAAATGAATTAATTTAATAAAAAAACTATATAATCAATATACCTTAGTAATAATAATTCATATTAGATGTATAACACATGAATTGTCAATATTTCCCAAGAACCTATTCAACGTACCATAGAAATAAATTATCATAAATATATAATTATAAAGTATACATATTTTCAATTTTATCTTATCAATAAATGAGTTATAATTATTAGTAAATATCCCCACTCTAATTTACATAAAACAGAGCTTTTAAACCATATAGATTAATGAGTACATAAATAATTCAACATTAGATATGATGTAGTATACATTAATGATAATAAATTACATGTAAATTAATGATACCATAAATTCTTTTGAAATTATGGAATTATATTAAAAAAATTAAATTGGAAAACATAGTGGAAAATTGATGTGAATCATTTGAAGACTTTCTTCAATGCATTTGTAACTTTGTTAAAAAAGTAAAGTTAAAATTCTACTACAAAACCTTTTTCCGTATATATCAATAATTTTCATTAAATAAATTTTTCAGAATAATTTATAGTAATTTAATTTTGAAAATAAACTATATTAGATTAATAAAATGTAGAGTAGAAGATAAAAAGACACAAAAGTGGAATGAAATCCATTTTCAAAAAATTTAAGAAAATAATATCCATTTATTTTAAAAAATTTAAATAATAATTATTTTAGATGTTACTTTGTGAAACAATACAAACATGTAAAGTTTGATAAATCTTGATGAATTTTTATGAGAGTGGGAAAAATTGGTTCATGTAGAAATAATTTAAAATGGAATTTCTTTCCCACTATAGTAAATAAATTCAAAAAAGAATTAATCAAAAAAATTAATGAAGGCTCATTCAATAATTTTGAATAGAAATTTGAATTTAACATAAATTGAAAATAATAAATTATTCAGAAATGGAATTTTTTTTCATGAAACGAAATAAATAATACAGATATCTAATATAAAGGTTCTCATTCAAAAAAGTTAAATATGGTTGACTCTTATTGTAAATATTCCTTTGGTGGTTTTGAGTACCAAAATGAAGAGAAATAGAAACAATACATTAAAATCTAACAAATAATTATAGTAGAATATAATATATGTTTTTTAATTGAGAAATAATATATAATTACCTAAATAAGATTCATGCATAAATAATCATGGTTAAAAGTGAGGTTGAACACAAATTCGTACGACATTGGTAACTTTTTAATCAAAGGCCATAAAATGTAAAAACATGATGTGGTTTTATAAATTATGTTAATTAAATAAAATATTTTGCTAAAATATATTCATGTTTTATTAATTACATCATATCAAAGAAAAAATGGTGTGTAATACAAAAAATGTCTCAAGGAATCAAAATTGATACCAAGAACCCTTATGAATTTTGTCACACCTAAATCAAAACCTACTGAATGAGATGACATGAATTTTAACTTTCAATATAATTATTAAATAGGATATCATAATATAATAATTAAAATATATATAATATATACCATATAAATGAAATATACACTTAATTAAAAACTTGTCTCACCGAAGGAGGATTGAGGTGAAAACCCATTATGATGTTTCGTAACAATTGAAGTAGGAATAAATCAAAATAATGATTGTCTAGAAAAAATGTAAATCCACATTAAATATTTGGAAATAAAATATAAAAATTTATTGTTAATATCACACATAATCATGTCATAACATAGCCAATGGATAAGTGATATAACCCAATGAAATAAAATTAAGTTAAAAATCCCCTTACCTTGGACTTCCACAATGTTGAAAAAATTCTTACCTCCTATAATATAAATGTATAATTATTAAAAATATATACCAAAAACATATTCGAACTTATATTATTATATATAATTCCATTATAATTTCTTGTTTTCCACATAATAGTTATTCTTTATGAAAATCAATATTTTTGTGTCAACTATTAAGTTTTCCATGCATGTTCTGATTCATTGGTTCAAGTCCTTGTCCCTTGGTCATGTTATCATAATATCTATAATTTTCATGAATATTTAAATCATTATTTTTATTAATTTATAGAGTACCTTAATCACTTTATAGAACTTCAGTTAATGATTTGTATGGAATTCTTAAAAATTTCCTCTTTCAGTGATTATTGAATTTAAAAAAAATGAATTGGATTTATAGGTAAATATCAATTTTATTATTACCACTAAAGAGTAATGAAAACATATTAAATTCATTAACATTAAATTTTATTTTCAATATATAAAATTCCGCAATCATTCATGACATTAACATTATAATAATGTTCATGTTGGTCATTAAATCAACCAAAACAGTAACATGTAACAGTTGAATGTGTAAGAAAATTATATTTCATAAAAATAATATCATTTATATATAATAATAATATTTTAATAATATTTATATTTATTAATTATATATAAATTTATAATGATCAATTTAATTTTTTGATGTAAAATGAACTTCATCCCTTCGTGGAGGCAACAACCTGCACGTACGAACAAGGGATGTTTCCATTTTTCAATAGATTGAAATAAAGAAAGACGAAAATATAATATATAATTATAGAATAATAAATATATCATAAATATCATATAAATTAATTAAATATATTAATATAATTTGTTATGTGATATTATAATGAAAAATGAAAAATAGTTCTTCCTGGAGCTGGTAGTGTGTATATACGCATGATCAAAGTTTATGTTTTCCATTAGATGAAAAGGGAAAAAATGGTTTTAACATTGAAAGAATTTTTTTTAGTATTTTTAAGATGATAATGTAATTATGTTAATATGGTTTAGTAAATTGGGAGGAGGTTTAAGATAAAATAAACTTGAAAATGGTCATTAAGAATATATTCATCTTCCATAGATAACATCCTTTTAAAAACACCTTATGGTTTATGGATTGGGTATTTTGGGATAAAAAAACCTTTAAGATATGTATAGGAGTGTTTAAGAAGTATTTTACTAAATATTGGTTAAAATAAGTTTCTCAATTTTTGTAGATAAGTGATAATAAGATATGAATATTTATTAATGTGGGGAGTGGTAGCCTTGTAAATAGTAAGAACATGAAAATATAACAAACATTTTTCTTATGTAATGTGGATTCATTTTGGTATAATTTTTAATATTAGATATGTTACTATCTAAATAAACTCTACCAATCAAATTTAGATATTTTTTAGATATATTTGATGTTTTATCTCTTTGTTTAACCCCCTTATAAACAATTTAACCCTTACTATTGCGAGAAAACTATTACTATGATAACTCTTCATTATGACTAAAAATGAAATACAACTTGACAAATAATTTAAATATTCCTGAAATAAAAATGAAATAAAAATGAAATATTAAATTTATATAATTGGAAAAATAATTTTAATATATCTTCTCAAAATGTAAGAAAAATGTTTTTTGAAAAATGCATTTTTAGGCATAAACACGACTTTACACAAAATACAACTAAAATGTTGATTAACATGGAATTAAATTTATAATTTTTTATTAAAGTATAATTATTTTAATTTCCAATCAAACTGAAACCAAAATGAACCTTCTGAATAATTTATTAAAAATAAATAATTGAAAATTGTTTTTATTTGTATAAAAACATTACATAGATTTTCTAAATATCAAAGATAGATTTATATATTTAACATAATATTTAAAAATGAATTATATTTCTTATATATTCAAAAAAAAATTAATATGAAGGGTTTTATAAACATTTTATTCATTTTTTATCAAGATGATTTCATAACATGATAGTATTTGTACAATGAGTAATTCTCACTATTCACCCTAAAACAATTATCTTAGAAAAATCCTAAAAATTATCCTTATGATAATTTTGACACGATAAAACCAAATATTAGGTTAATTTAATCAAATTAAAATTATAAAATTATTTAATTTAATTTTTAAATAAAAAAATTTAATACAAAGGAAACCATATTTTATAGAAAAGTGCCCTTTTAAAAATCAAGTATTCTTAATTTTATTTTTTATCAATTTATAATTAATTGAGGTTTAAATTATTATTGCATATATTTTAGTATTTTAAAAGTGATAAACTTAATAAAATATATAATACTTAAAAATAATTCTTTGAAGATAACCCTTTTTTTAACATTTAATTATTTTAATCGTATCACATTAATTATTTATTTTCTAATAAATAAAAAATTTTAGTAAAAAAATTTAATGTATCATTATTGATTATTATAAATATATTTAGTAAATTTTTATTGTAATATTTTGAGAATCATTTTAGTTCAGTGTTATGGGTGTTAAAAACTATTCAACATATTATTTATTTACTAGAAAATATTTAAAAAAATACTAGGATTTTATATTCCCATTATTTATATTCAACATTCCAAGTTCATAAATAATTCCTTAAGATATGGATGAAAACAAATTTTCTTATCAATTTTCCATTTACTGAAATAATTTATGTCCTATTATTCTAATCTAATACAGAAAAAAGGTTCTTCAATTTAGACAATATGGTTTTCCATAATTTATCTTCTATGTAAAGGCGATATTAAAAGGTCATTCTAAAAGTATGTTCAATATATTTTCAATATATTTTATTGAAACTACACACACTTGGACACACATATCCAAAAGATTAATTTGAAATGTATTTTTTCCCTATGTTTGTTAGATAATCACTCCCCTTTGAAAAATATAATTATTATTAGTCAAAATAGTGATGGGAGATTAAGACACATACATATTTCTTCATTATTAAATGGAATGTCTAGATATATTGATTTAAAAGAAATGATAAATCTATGGTAGCTTCACTACTTTTGAAATCTCACCCTCAATGGATGATCTCTCTACTTATTCACCTTTAATCCTCAGTATTTTGAGCATAACCATATTGATATGGGAATAAGGTTGGATTATATTAGGAATTAAATGTATTCCAAGGGGTTAAGATAACTTCTCAATATAGATACATCTTTATTTAATGGTATAAGGTCTTTATACCACTTCATGTATGCTTTTTTTTTCAAACTCTATTCTCCTTTTAGAAGCATAGTTATCTTTAAATTTTAAACATTTTTCTTAGTTGGATTGGCTTTCTAAAATGTTTCAAATAGATAAATTTATTTAATTTCTTATTTTTCCATATATTTGTCCTTATCCAATTTATCTGACCAAATTATGAGACAATATTTTCGTACATGCATCACCATGTTCTTGGGTGATGATCCAATTCTAATGAAAACACATTTAGCACTAGTGGTGGTTGGTGGTTTTACTTAATTCTATATACTTTATTATTGTTCAGGAATCCATGTAACCCACTTATTATTAATGTTTCCCACATTGTTTCACCTTCCAAAAACACTTTCAATAGCCTTTTTAGAACCCTTTTTGGGCACCCTTTAATCCTCATCACTAGGATTGTCAACAACCAAACTTATCATATTGTCTCATTCTTAGATTGAATAATTATTTTTTTACTATATAATTATATATTTATTTATTATTTTGATTGAAATTTTATTATTGAACAAGATGTGACATATCTTTCCATAGTATTGGAATCTATTTATTATTTTCTTCAAACTCTAATAAATATTATTCATTAAATTTCTAAGAGGATTTGATTTAATTTTATTCTTTTGAATATATCCCAATGGAAACATGTTCACTTAATTTTATTGTTTTTTAACTTTTGTGGACTTTTATTTAGATCAGTATAAGAGTTGTGTTTGGTTGTTACATAGAAAAACTCCTCAAAAAATGTCTATATATGTTTCCAAAATCATATAATTTCTTCAATATTTCTGTTTTTTTTTCAAATATTGGTTCCTACCATTCTGTGAGATCTGTTTCATTTTAGTGGTTTTCCATTATTATTAAGGAATGCTTCCCCATTATCCAAGAATTATAGAAATTATACGTACTAAATGTTTTTCCAAAAAACTATGGACCTATGTCTAAACCTATGAAAATACCAATATCATCAAATTAATCTCATTGCTACACAAGAAAATTAAGTCTTTCGATATTGATCTACCTACGTTTATAGGGTTGGAAACCCAAATTTTTAGGATCTATTTAGGGGTAACCTTTATGGGACATGCTTTCATCCACTCTTAATGTTTTTGTGGGGTTTCTAAAATTTTAATCTCCACTATTTATATAGTGTTGTGTTTTTTCTTTCACTTCTATAAAAAATATATTTTGTGCATATGCACTTTTAGGATTGGGGGATACCTTTTTGTTTGAGCTAATTGAGGATTAGAAATGATATGATTTCTATCCCTTCATTCAAAAAATATGAGTATTCTTTTATGTGAAACACCTTTCAAAGGTACTAGTGGCATAACTTCTTTTTTTTGTAGGTAGTGACTATCTATCTTGGGTTATTTGAAGATTCTTTTAAATCCAAATCAAGCCATTTCAAACTACGAACATATTTTTGGTCATCAAGTGCCTTCAAAATATCTTAAAAATATTTCTTCACCTTTCTCATTTAATTCTAATGAACATTAATATATTAAAATAAAGAACTATCTATCTCATTAAATCATTTTTCATTAACTTGTAGTTGATCATATTCAATATTAATATACACCATATGCATCCTCTCCAATTCATGGATGACATCACCAAAACATTTTTTAACAAATATTTTATACTAATAGATATTTTAAACTATTCATCAGATATATAACATATTTAATTATAAATTTGTAGATATTCATGTTTTTCATTCACAATTTTTTTAATAGTGTTTTAATTTCTTACCTTATATATTAATTATTCTTCTATAACATTAGTTTCATTTTTCTAGAAGTAAATTTTCATCTATTAGACAATTGATATAGGAATATATATATTTAACAAATTAAATTGGGTAATTTCTTCTAATAATCATTGAATTGAGAATAATAGTCACTTAGTGGATCATTGAAATTAACTCCATCCAAGATTATACTTGCTTCATTTGAGAAATCATAACCAACGGATTGAGAAGAACACTTACCACTTTGACTACCTGCAATTAATTAATATTAATATTTAAATTTTGAAGCTGTTTTATATTTCTTAGCCACTTTTATCCTATTTATTATTAATGTTTTCAGTAAGAGCTCCAATTATTTCTTGAAAGAGATAAATATATTTTCTTCTACCTAAAGAACTTATAAACTCTCTTCTAGGAAAACATAAAATCATTACTTCATATATTTTTTGGGAAAATAAGTGTACCCCAAAATGAAATCAAATTTATTTTTTCTATGATATATGTTTTAGTAAATGGTAGATCAAATCAGATAGAACCTTGATGCTGATACCAATTAAAATCTCTATGTGATTTATGAAGATACCTGAGAGGGGAGATCAACTGTTATGAAATTATTTTAGAAAAAAGAAAGTATTATATTAATCATTTTAACCCCATTTAACTTTATACATTTTATATTATTAAAGGAAGATGAATCTTTTTATTGTTTAACTTGTAAACTCCTATATTCAATGACGATAAAGTGGTAAAGTTGGTATATATGTTTATAAATGGATTGGAATAATTGTGAGTCTAATCATTACTAAATATAGTTATTCTCCTAGTAAAATGACATTCCATTATAAATCTCTTTATCAATTATATATTGGTTTGGGTTATTTTTATTTTGAAACATTCTCACTATATTTCAGAAGTGAGGGGTAACAATACTATAGATGTGACCTGAAGCTTCTTCACATAAAAACTTCATTCATGTTAGTATCCCATGTGTAGGTATTCTTAGTTTTCCTCTTATTTTTAAGTAGATCAAAAAATACTAACTAGTGACATCTCTATAGTCAAAATTATGACTTTATTCCTCAAAATAGACTCTTCTAATACCTTATAATCTTCAAGAACATATTCATGAAACACAGACTCTATTTAATTTATATATTTCTAGTTATTATTTTAAATCTCTATATTAGCCTCTCTCAACTTTGAATCATAATAATATAAGCTAGAAAATGTTACTTTATGATTATATAATATATAGAAAACAAAAAATATTTTTTAGTTATTAAACTTCTAATTCTTGGTTACACATATTTCTAGACACTTTCAATAATATATATGTATGAAATTCCTCTTCCTTATATTCATCTACATCCTTTTCCAATTCAGTTTGGCCAGTTTCACCCTTCTATTTTTCTTCTTCTTCTTCAAAACCCAAAAACATATCAATTTGACATTGGCTCTACATCTCAATTCTACTTTGATAGAGTATTCGATGACTTATCCTTCTCATTATACCTCAAGATTATTTTTTTTCTCTCATCACACTCACAACCATTTTTAAGATCATTATTTATCTTATCCAACTTAGTTACCCTTCCACACATCACCCTCAAAATCTCTTAGAATTTGGTTTTTTTTTTCAAGTGACAATTTTTCATATAGTGAATACACTCACTTTTTTTAATGGCCGCTTTTTTTTCTAAAAATGGAAATCATCAGAAGATATTATATAAGTTAAATCAAATCTATATCATATTCCAGGATCTTCTAAATGTTACATTTTTAAATGGATACTTTAAAATCAAAATAAAAGATATACCTCATTCAAATTTTTTTCTTAGGGCCAAATATGTTCTCCTTTTTTCTACCTGAGGATTTAGTTCATCTTCAACAACTCCTACAAGAAAATACATGATTTAGTCATTTTTATATATTTATAAAGAAACAAAATTAGTGAAACATAAAAATTTATAATAAATTCATGTTGAGTGCATTATGATAATTTCTATTAACTCAACTTTGAGTAAATAATTTTCATAAATCACATTAGAACTTTATCTCATTATAACGAATTAATCATGAATAATTTTTTAATATTTATTCCATTGAATTATAGAATGAGAATGAACTAGTTTAATTTTAATATTTGATAACAAAAATGTCATTTTTAGACTTTTAAAAAGGTTTTTGAAACATTCTTATTTCATTTATATTGTCCTTTATGATTATAGATCGTCTTATAAAAATTATTTATCTTGGATCACAAACAATTTAGGTTGTTTGTGATGTTTAGAACATTTAATATTAGTTTATAATCATCCATTATAAATTTAATATCAAAATCATAAAAATATAATATCAGTATTCTTTCTATAGACTTTTAAAAAATCTTCTTTGTATAATATCATATGTAGAATGAAAATCCATATGTGGCTCTAGATATCATATGTATTACTAAAATATTTTATTTCAGAAATATAAGTCATTTGTGTAAGAAAAATATCATTCATGAAATGAAATATCATACGCATAGACTAAAATATTAAATATGAATTAAAAAAGTATTACATGTCTCGCAGAAGTCTCAGGTCAATCCCATAAGTACGCATCAGGTAAAAATGTCACAAATAAAAAATAAAATAGTCATATGATCCCAAATCTATCTTACTATAAAGTGTTATGGGATAAGAAATATTATACTGGATATAATATTAATTTATTACATGATGCTATAATTTCATATTCTTATAGTAGACTCTATCCATCTTCCACACTTCTTCAAACCCCAAAATTATAATACTCTACAAATTATTTCATGATGAATCGGTACTAAAAAAATCAGGCTATGAACACACTCCTACAACTATAATCATTAAAACTATGTCCAAATGGTATCATATAATGATGGTTAAATAAAGACCATTCCCATAATCCTCTTACCAATTTGGTCAAAGTGGACTGTGATAATATTCTTGACAAATGGTTTCCTATTACTAAGATCACAGTTGACTATGGAAATATGATTATCCGACAACCATTATCCATATATACTATGGTAATAGTCACTCATAGGAATAATTAAATTGTACTAGAGAGTCATAATAAGGAGGTATATAAATAGATATATAAGTATATATATATATATTCATATGGATTTACATATAACATCTATCAGAGAAGTGGAAAAATATAAACCTAATAAGTTAGATATTCTAATATAAAACCTCAATAAGAATTTATTTTTTCAGAAATATGGTCATGGTCTCCATCCATAGACATAGTTCATGGCCAATGAACATAGTCTATAATCGTGAATTTGACTCTGACCATAGATAAGTTCTATCCATAGTTATTTCATAAATGTGTCTATAGGCTACATTAATGAAAATAGAAGTTATGAGGCCCCAAATCATGCACCTAGGCTATGACCATGGCTAATGGGGATATTTCTGCAATTATAAACTATAGAAATAAGAAAATTTTCTACTGGTTACATCAAATCACCTACATAATTCATAAAAACATCAATATTTTTTTATCAGCTACAAAAAATTTCAAGGATTAACAAAATAATCCCAAACCACCTTATCTTATCTATATGGTGTTAGTTCACATTCAATACTCATTTATAAGAATTTTAATACACATACCTATCATTTTATTTCCGCATTGATTTTAGCTTTTCTAAAACATCATCCAAGATTATTTCTCATTAATTTCAACATCACATATTCTAAGAGCTCGATTGATGGTTTCTTCAATATTAGTCCATCATCTCCACTACATTGAAACTATTTGAAACATTATAAATTAGACTTATCCAATATATCTATAACATTTTTCAATAGCCATCTATTTATAACTTCCTCACTTGTAACATATTTTAAATAGTTCTACAACTATAAACACTTTTCATTGAAATAAAACTCATCTCTATAATAATATGATGTGATAGGATGGTCACCAAGAAACCAACACCTCCATGATTCTTTTCCAAAATACTACAACTACACCTTTTCAAGTTCAATGGAAGAAACTCATAAATTTATTCATCTGTATCATTGATTGACATTCCAATATATTAATAACCATTTGATAATTAAGATATTTTCAACTTCACACATCAAGAGGAACTTCAGCATGTATTTAGAACTATTGGGAATTCCTACTTTATCTTTCTATCCATAAACTACTTCAAATAAGATAATAAAAACAGTTTATGTGTAGGTATCTCCCTATGAATACATGAAATATTTTCAAACACCAAATCAATAAGGGTGTTTTTCACCAATTTAAACTTCCATGACAAAATCTGAATCATTAAAATTGTTCTACCAAATAGTATATTCTCTCATTAAAATATTCCCCCCTAATGGCCTGAAGGCCTTCATTTTTTATTGATTTTTGATAATCCACATTTCAAGGGGTGAGGTGGAACCCTTACAAGGCCCGTAGGTGTAAGTATTACATGGCCCATAGGCCTTAGAGGAATTCATTTCCCTATGCTTCAAACATTACATACAACCCAGACTAACTACTTGGAACTGCTCCTCCCAAGCATCTTCATCGTGAAGTCATCTCTCCACCTTCGCATGGTTTTTCGGCTCAGCATTCTCATGCATGCACAGGCTTGTCCCGATGGCAGGTGTCATACCCTCTCATTCTTTCAATCCATTTTAGCTTCTGCTTTGGTGAAATCTCCTTGCTCATCCTCTTTGTAGATCTTGTTCCTTGTAGGTTGTCTAGTTTGAATATGCATATGAGGTGGCCCAAAGGCCTTGAGATGGTCCAAAGGCCTTACTGACCCGAAGTCCTGGGTGGGCCGAAGGCCTTACAGAACTCAGGGACCAAATCGGTGGCCCGAAGGCCCAAACGGGGGCATATTCCTGGCTGCTACAGTTCCAAACCGTGCCTGTTACAGTTCCCCGCTATAGTACCTGCTACAATACTGCACAGTTCCCACTACAGTACCCTCTACAGAACCTGCTATAGTACCTGCTACAGTGTTACTACAATACCCTGGAAATTATGCCTCCTCCTGGATTTGATCCCTAGTCGCTTGGATGCACTTACGGAGTCCTTAACAACCGGGATAAAGATTATGTTCTCTCATTAAAATATTGATTTATAGAATTATATCTATCTTGAATGTTTTATCTTTCCTAATTTTTTTAATTAATTTTTAATTTTCTATATTTTTTCTTTCAAAAATTACCTCTATCAAATTCCATATGTTAGTATCTCAATAACCATTAAATCCATCTTCAATGGTTTAATTATATGATATAAAATTTAAGATAAACTCTATATAAATGAAAAAATAAAAATAGAAAAATAATTATATAATCTACAAAATCACTGTGTAATAATGACCATTGCAGTGTGATCTCCTTCCATTAGTAGATCATCTAAAAAGACCATCATTATTCAAAATTTATATCATAAGAATCATAGTGTTAATATAACTTGACTATTCATAGTAATGATCATTACAATTTTCCATTACATGTTGTGGAGAAACATTTCATTATCTAGTATATTGTAGAAAAAAACCTCAAAGTATTTTTTCAACTATAAGAAATATCATATATTTTTTCTTATAGCCTCCAATTGTGGTGTGATCATGAGATCATATCAAACAGCCCAAAATGACATCATTATTTTAACAAAATTGATAGTATAACTACCATGTCTTATGGTGTTATTCATACAAAAATATAACATTATCTTTATCCCCTCATAAAATTTTAGTGTATTTTTCTATATATAATTCAAAACACTGAACACTTATCCTCCTTTTAATAATATACAAACTTTATTGTTTTGTGATAATTTATCCTCATGGTGTAATATTTATCCCAATATTTCTTAAACCCGATTAATATGTATTTTAACATAACTAAAAATGTTGCATTATAAATTATTTTCTTCCTTAAAAATATGAATTGAAAACTCCTCAAACCATTACTAAACTTCTCTATGGCTTCTCCATAGTCAAACTACATTCAATATATCCAATTTCCAATAAACACAACTAATTTTAAAAAAAATTCAACAAATTCATCTTACATGGAATTGATTCTAACACTCTACAGAACTTACAATAAAAAATTATCCCCTTTAGTAACTTTGTTTAAAATAGTATGTTTTCTAGATAAGTTATTTTTCTCCCAGCTACAATGATATTTTTTCAATCTATTCGTGAATACATATATTTCAATAATGATGTTAATTTTTGTGATTTATTTATTTAATCATCTTATTGGGTTACTTTAGTTTTTATTTATCACTTGCATGACATATTATATTATTTTTAGGGACTCCTTATTCATAATTCTTAGGTTATCTAGAGATTAAACATGTCTAAATATATTAAAAAATAAAAATAGATTATTTTTAGATCATTCAGTAGATATGATAGAAGAATAAAATGAGGAATATTAAATAAACATAAAATCTTCAATATTTATTTATCTCTTTATCTCATATAGTTTAAAAAACAACTAGTTATTTCTACTATATGTTATCCCCAAATGATATAATTTATAAAATAAAATTTTAATGATCTTATTTTTCTACCAAATGTATTCTTGAATCCCATTTGTTAATAAGGTATAGAGAGGAAGAAAAATATATCCCAACTAAAATGAAATCATGTTTCATGAAAATCAATATTATAACTCATATTATAGTCTTTCAATATTAAATGAATGAACCTTTATGAGTTAAAGTGTTTCTCAAATAAACGAACAACTCTTTGTCATAAATTTGTACTAGTAATTCCCTAAATCTATTAACACAGATCTAATTATTATTTTACCACATATGCATAAGATTCAATGGATCACATCATGAATGATCAAATAATTTAATAGTCCTAAGATACTATATATAAACATGCTTCTAAAGTTACACATGAAAAAAATTTAATATAACATAAAACTCTTCGGAGAAATTAATTTTTTATTCTAGTATATCAATGAAATCATTCATTTATCCCTTCTTGGTATCCTTGAAAATGTAAAAAATAATACAGGGTGATATTAGATGTTCAATAAGGGAGAGAATACAACTTAATAAATCATATGGTAAATAAATAATGATTAATACGATGTAGATAAAAAATATAATTATTAACTAATATCATAAAAGGTGAATATATCCATGGAAGATATAAAAACATAAATAATCATACGGATAAGAAAAAGTTGTTTCATGATGATATAATATATAATTTCAATCATCATAATCTTACTTTCAATTCCTTATTACAAGACATCAAAAATATATAGATAACGTAGACAAAAAATATCAAAAATTATTTTGTTTCATGAGAACTATTGAGGCATCAACAATATATAAATGACACCTCCAATAATATACTAAATCTTATTGATTCAACATAAAAAATAAATTGAAAATAATTCAATATATAACATTAACATTTGTATTGAAAAACTAGAATAAAAAATGTTAATATTTTTTCTAGTAAATCAATATATAAGCATGATCATAAGACTTCATGAGTAATATGGCAGATTTTATCATTATTTTATATCCTTATTAAAGCATAATATTCATTAAATGATATTAATATCGATGAAAATACTTTCAAAATACTACTGGATCATTTCTTGAGGAAAATATATTTTTCATTTAATAATCACTTATTTAAAATCTAAACAATTACAAAATATTAGGAAAACAATTGTATTGGAAAAGGTTCATAGAATCATTCAAATAAAGATTCATGGAAAAGAATAGCTTTAATGGTGGTAAAAGTCATTCATGTGAAACAATTATAAGAAAGATTACATTTACAAATTTTTAAAAAAATACCTCATTATAAAAATGAAAAGAAAATTATATTTAATATTTTAAAATAAAGATAAAAATGGTTAAAATAAATTTAATAAATCTGTTCAAAGCAGTAAAAATATTATTGATTTTTTTTTTAAAAATATGGGCATGGAAGAAAAATATTTTCAAACAAATAGGGGAACAAATTTGATTTTCCTTTAAAACCTGCATTAATAATATTAAGTACACAGAGTGAAGAAAATGAAAGAAACATATGTTATTTTTTGAAATTAGTAGAAGATAATAATATAACTGGTGTTTAAGATAAAAATATTAGATAATTTTTCTAATAAAAACTCAAACACAAACAATCTCGATTAAGGATGAGATTATGAAATAAATCCTTACATTTTGTTTTACTTGCCTCATAATAAATTTTAAATTACTATATAATAAATATATAATCATTATAATTATATAAAATAAATATATATAATATCATATACGATCCAATTATAATATTTCAACACTAGTTTATTAATATTTATTTATTAAAATTACCATTTGTAAGGGTTAACTATTTTGTTTTTCATGTAAGTTTCGGTTTTTTTGTTTTTGTATTTGAATATTGATAAGGGTTCCCTTATATATAGAAAATTAATTATGTAATAAATATCATATTTAATCCTTATATATAATCTTATAACCATTTATATAAGGAATTGATGAAAAAGTAATTACATCAGTTTGTGGAGATGGTAGTTTGTACTTACAAAGGAGTAAGGATTCCACTTTTTAATGGATAGAATGAAATAAATATAATTAATAATACAATTTTAAATAATCATTATTATATTATAAATAACATATATATTCATTAAAAATATCCTTATCAACAACCATGTAAATCAGAAATTAATATAAATCACAACGTTTCATAGAGGTGGTAGTCCACACGTACTCATAAGCAACATTATTGTTTCTCATAGCATGAGGAGGAAAAAAGGTAGACAATATATTATAATTCTAGATACATGATAATTTAATAAATTTCATATATAATTTTTAAATACATCATAATATACAATCATGGAATATGGTGACGGAAATCGAATCATATCAATGTGTGGCGATGGTATTTCACAAATACACATGAGTGATACTTTCATTTCCCATTTAATGGAAAAGAGGTGGAAAATGGTTATCCCATTATCATAAAAAAATCCTAGTATTTTTCAGATATTATAGGACTTATGTAAGGATATGTATAAAATATTTATACTAATTAGAATAATAAATAAACTTTATAAAAGTTTCTAAAGACTATTACATCTTTATAGAGAGACCACTTTTGTAATACCCCTTAAGCCTTCATAAAATATACATAGGAAATAAAATAAGATAAATAATTAATGGAAGGGGTATAATATGGTTTTGGGGTTGGTATTATCCATTATTAATTGATTAATGGTTGTGGATAAATTAGGAGAAGAGGTTCTCTTTTATAAGTGAGGGGACAGAAAAACCTTGAAATATTTAAAATAATTATACAATTTTATGTCATTTTCTTGTCCATGTAAAAACAAATGGATCCTAATAATAATTTAATAAAATATAATTTTTAATTACCATCAACCAATATGATTTATACAATCTTATACATCATTCTTACCCATATCTATTAATTTAACCCCTGATAAACTCATTTTAACCCTAATTGTGGTAACAAACTTTTACTATTTTACTATTCAATATAACCAAAACATAAGTTGAAATTATTTCAAAAAATTAATTATTGTTATTCCAAATATATAATCCATTTTACAAGATTCAGTTGTATAAATTTTCATAAATTAAATTAAATATAAGTTCAAAAAACACAATAAAAATCATTTTTAAAAAAATTATTATTTTTATCCTATAAATACCATTATAGAAAAATAAAGTATAATATTAATTAAAATGAAAATAATTGTATTTTATTAAATTAATGGAGAAAAAAATTATTGAACCAAACAAAAACTTTATCTAACCTTTTATGTAATTGAGTAATAGAGAAAAACTAAAAATTGTTTTTATTTGAACATAAATATTACATAGATTTCCAAAATGATAATAATATATTTTTAAGTTAAAAATTATATTTTTATATTAGTTATTTACTTATTAAATATATTTTTATATAAAAGGTATAGTAATCTTTTATATAATTATTATCACATTCTAATGTCATAAAAATGATAAGGTTTGTAAAATCATTACTTTTCATTATTTAGAAAAAATCAACTATTTTTGAAAATTAGAAACTATTACCCCTAATATAACTCTTTCGCGAGTAATTAAAACATAAAATTAATTTATTCAAATTAAATTTATAAAATTCAATAATATAGGTTTAAAATATACACTTTAATAAAGTTGTGTTCATTGTGATATTGTCTCTTAAGAAAGAAAAATTTACTCTAATTGAAGGTCAGATGTTACAATACCCCTTTATCATTTTATTAATTTAATAAAATTTAATTTTTATTTATTTAATTATAATATTATATTAATTTAATTATTATATGATCAGTACTAGTTACTGATGAATTACAATGAATGTAAACAACACACATCCAATGGGTCCAAATTGGGTCAAGTCATACCCTTCATCTATGGTTTACCAACACACTAAATGACCCTTATTTATTATTAAACTAACCTAAATTATCAAAAATAAACAACCCAATATTTAGTTCCCATTTTTCATATAATATGAGTTTTTTTGGTGTCTGATTACCTGTTAAGGCATCCTCTCACCTCGAATCCACCTGTTCAGTGCATCACTTCCAATGTCGCTTCACTTTCACAGAACACTACTACCCAAGTAAAATGAAATCATCATCTATTCCACACAAAATAAATAGAGATATAAAACATTATACTAAAATTAATCTTTATCTAGAAACCTCATGCATGACCCATTTGACCTTTATAGGGTAGGGAATTTTAATTTATTCATAATTCATAATCATAATAAAGGATAATCATCTAGAAAATTTTCAATTATAATGAAACTATAAATGAATATGCAATTATATTAATCAAAAATACATATATCTATATGAACATGTCTATCATGTGTATCTCTATACATCATATGCATACTTATATAATCATGTTTTCTATGATATGATGTATAACCATTTGACATGGAAGTTTTTTATCCTACTTAAGAAAATTAATACTTTCTTTATTCTATTGGAAGTTAGAATATAAATTTGTAGTACTATATCATTTATCATTTAACCATATAACAAGCACTTAAAATTTTACATAACTCTGAATGTTAATAAATTTTCCCATTTAAATTTAATTATAAACCCATAATTCATACCTATCATACAAGATGAAAAAATAATATTGGTTACGAAAAACCCACTATAAAATCAACAACATACCCACACACCATTGTTTATATAAAAATTAATTCTAGTTGTATAAAGTTATAAAAGTATAATGGTTCACATATAGGTTATATTTTTAACCTCATGTAATGGAGATTCATATGAATTATAAATCCATGTGTATATCCAATACAACATATATAACATTACATATGATGTAACTTTGTAGTACTGTCTAGAAAAAAATCCATATATGTTTCCCCTTAATAATTTTTTTGTAGTCATACGAGACTATATTCATTCTCATAAAACTATTTTTTTCCAACATGTGCATTTTCATTAAAAAACATCGATTAGTGAGAAGTTAATGTTTTACCTTGAGGGGTTAATTATAATTCCACTATAATGAAATAATTATAAACCACATGAATGAATGATAAAGTGTAAATTCAAATTAATTGTAAAACCTTGAAACATTTTTCTGATATAAATATTTATATAACATAAACTAGATTTGGAATTAACATAAAATAAAATAAATTTATATTTTTTCCCAAACATATATACTACAGTATGATTTTTCATGTCTATCATGATTTTTCTACAGTAGTTTTTTATAAGTTTTGTATATTATTCTTTATAGACGCTCAATAAATATATACATATCACCGCCCAATTATTTATCTAGTGATATGGTATTTATGAATGATGTGTTTGAACCTTTAGTGAGACCACAGTTCCTTATACTCTATAATAGCTCTACTTTTATCCTAAAAACAATATTAGGCTTCATATTCTAGGAAATACCCAAGGATTAGTAATGAAATTATTGAACAAAACATAGTCCATTGAATAATTTACTGTAGTAATGTGCTAAACATCTATTTTAGAATTCATTTCCATTGTAATATTATAACTCTTACAACTAATGGAACCACCATTATGGAAAAATATAAGCCCATATTAAAATATTGAATCCTCTTTATCATTTTAGATAATAAAATCTGTGTAATTGTTTATAGTAATATTTTACTTTTCTTTAAATATGAAGAATGAATCCTCAGTTTCCTCAAGTACATAAATATCTTATTTACCACAATTGGGTAACTCTAATTGATACATTATTAGTACATAATTACAATGTTAATATCTTAAGACACATTACTTTGATTAAAAAACATGGAATACATGTTTTTTATAATTATTGATGAAAATTGAATATTTTTAGTTTATCACATTTATATCTATGTAAAATGATAATGATCATTCATAATAATTATATAGTGTAACACTAAAAACCCCCTTTCTTGTATTTCTCCATGTTAAACCTCTTTTGAAGTTGAAAATTTTAATCAGGTCTTAAAAGGTTACAAAGGATAGAGATACACACAAACATACACACTCATTGGGATAAAGTTTCTCATACCCTAGTCCCCCTAAGGATAGAACCAAAAACCAAGATAACCAATTACAATGTGGTGCCCTGAAGGACCCATATTTAGAAATCCCTTTTCCTTATCCCAAATGCCCCTCTTTGAATAGTAATTATACAGTACCCTCTACTTCTATAATACATAATATAGTACTTTCGACCACTATAGTATATAATATTGTACCCTCCACTACTATAGTTTCACTATAGCTATGGTGCAAACATTACTTCATTACTAGTAAATTTCATTATATAGTACTGTTAAAGTACCCGATGATATTCCCCCGCCCAAATTGTGTATCACTGGGGGATGAACCCCTCACCTCATGTATTCTAATAGGGTGATTTATAAACTAGTTCATGACCCCAAACCTGTAACATTATTAATAATGTGTTTTTAATTAGAAAAATAATCCTCTTATATCTTTCTCAAATATTTATTATACCTAGTATATATATGGATTCAAACCTGCATTTCATTGGGAATAATTCTTCAAAACAATAATTAATATAATTAAATGGAGGTAAAACATTTCTAATGATTAATATTACATCCACATATAATACAAAAAATATGATACTTATCCTATTAGCATGGTTATATACAAAAGATTCATTCATATTTTTATGATACGAAAATATTTGACTCCATTATAAAACAAGGTATTTCATCTTTAATATGCTTTCTTCAAAAAAATGTAAACATTAAATTTTCAAACCATAGTAGCACTATGTTAATTATAAAACCCATATACATATATATTTATATATATATATATATATCCCCTAATCTATTTAAATTGAGAATAATTACTTTGAAATCCATACAATAGATCTCATAATCATAACAAGCTAAACATATGATTTAAAGTTATCATATCTAAAAGTGTGAAATATTATATAAAGTTAATACCTTTAATTGTATTATAAAAGTTATCTAGAAATTTACATTTATAGGTATCTATTATACTATCCATGATAATATCCCTTTAAAAACAGTAGTTACATACCATGTGTCATTGTAATAACCCTAACTCCAATAACCCAAATTTAATGTCTACATTATTACATTGGTATAATTATACTAGATCTAATACTAAAGGATCGATCAGATTATTATTTTTTCGAGATCCAGATACATAAATGATACCCAATTTATATTCGTAATAACCTATAAAACATAAAAAATGAAGGATTTTCTTCCTTGAAAATAATTAAAATATTTATTCTTTATAACATGGGGAAAGGAAAATAATAAGGGTGAGATCAGATTCTCAGTAAGGGTAAAATAATGTGGAATCTACCATGATTAAATAATTTATTGTCACATGGAAAGTTAAATAACTAAAATACATTCCATTTAATCAATAACATGAGCATTAAATGCATCCATGGAAAATATCATCAAAATAATATCATTGATAATAATAAATAAATTTCAAATGAAGTAAATTCATAATATTTTACATCATGATCTCAGACTTCATGATATCTATATGTTAATAACTTATGCCCAGAAAATTATATCAATGGTTATGTATAAAAAAACCTAATTTAACTTGATCAACTGACTTGTCTCATGAGACCATTTAATGCATTTATAGGCTACATATAACTATATACCACCATTTACCACATGTCCAAAGTATTCCTCATATATTTAAAGATTAATTAAATATATAAAAATTATGTGTTATTAATAAATATCAATCTTGAGTAAAGAATATATATATATTATGATTTTCCCATTCAGTTAAATAACTTTCCTAGTAAACCACCATATGTAAAAATGGAATACTTTTTTAGGAAAAAATTATATAACTTATAAAGATAATATTGATATTTGAAGAAATTTAATTTCTAATGGTTATATGAAAGTGAATTGTTTTAGATAAATTTAATGACGGTAAAATTAATATGATATAATATATGCCCCTAGGTTCATAAAAAATATAGTTTTTGTAATAAAATCATGTCCTTTGGAAAGATAAATAAAATAAAAGTGAAATATTAAAAATATATTACACTAAAGATATTTATTTTTAAATTAATTTAAAACATGTAGAATAAGATAAATATCACAAAATAGTTATGGTGGCAGGAAATTTTGTTGATTCCATATACGTTAAAAATGCTCATTTGGATTTTTTATAAAGAAAGTAAAAAAATAAACCTTTTAGGAAATATTATAAATATTCCTTTAGAAGCTTTTAAAAATTCAATTAAATAATAAAATATACTTAATAAATTATTTTATTAAATAAAATTACTTTTTAAAAACAATTTTTGAAAAATATGGACATGGAATAAAAATATACACAATCAAAAAGAGTGATATGATCAGATTTTAGTTCGAATTTTTCTTTGCATGATTCATATACAAAAGAGTGGTAAATTTGGAAAAAAATATGTAAAATACATAAATATTAGGATGATAATAAAATATATTGACTATATGAAGGATTGAGTATAATATTCCTTCAACAAAAAATTAGGCAATCCCCCCAGAAATGATATTATAAAATCAATCATTACCGCTTTAGTAAAATTTATATTTTATACTCTTGGAAGGAGAAATATGAATTAAAATATTAAAAATGATTAATAAATAAATTTTCATGTTAAATATATAAAAGGTGAAATATATCCACCATATAAAAGTAAATATGAGCATAGTGTCAAATATATTTCAATGTATTGGAAATTGATATAAAATCCCATACCTCACGCCTCTATTTAGTTGAACATTATTTATGAAAATTTATAATGGTTTTAGACATGATATTAATTTATATCATAAAAATATTCATAATTATAATATCTTATATACCCTTTTATAACATATTATCACTCATTAATTAATAATATTTCATTATTAACATTGATTTGAGTGTTATCACCTTCTTTTTGTTTCAAGCATGTTTTGTCATAAAAATTATTATTCTTGTGAATAGGGTGAAAATTATTAATAAAAAGAGTTATATTAATGTTATAAATATTATAATTTTTTATTAGATACCTTTTTATAACCATTCTTGAAAATTGGACAAGGATAATAAATTACATCACATCATGGAGACAGTAAGTCGTACGTACAAATAAGGGATGATATAATTTCATTAATGGGTAAAAGTGTAAGGATTTGAATGATATATTAATTTTAAATAATAAATAAAATTTTATAAATATCATATATATTCATTATTTCCATCATTATGACTTTCCATGTGAGTCGTTGATGGAAAAAAAATTACACCATTTCTCCAGGAGGTACTCTGGTGTACACACGAGCGATTATTTTGTTACCCATTTGATTGAGAATGCGAGGATTAAATATTTTGACTTAAACATAATAAAATTTCATTGTATGGTATATAATAGTGTTAATATGTTGGAATGTATAAGACATAATTGAATGGGGTAAAATAATAAGAAATGTGAAAGATCTTGGTGAAGAAGATTACCTTCACATCGAAAAACCTTACTTCTATATCTTATTAAGAACCATAAGGTTGTTATTTAGGGAGGAAAATAGTATAAATAATGTGGATAAATATTTTTTGGGGAGATTTCGGTATGGGTTTTTGGAGTTAAATTGATCAATAGGTGTGAATAAGCGAGGGGATGAGTTTTCCTTTTCTAATTGACGTGAGTGGTACACTTTTAATATTTTAATGTTTTAAGAAAATATACAGTCAATTTCTTCGAAACATTGATAAAAACGAGCCACATTAGAATGTGATAATGGTACGTTTTAAATCCATCCAACTAACCAATTTGGGTTCAGTCTGTTTTTTTTCATTTTAATCCTTAACTTTTTAGGTTTACACCTGGTAAACTCATTTTAACCTTAACCGTAATAATCCATTTTTCTACTTCTATTTTTCACTATTCATAATGAAAAAAATTATTATTAACTTATTACCTAATATTAATTATAATAATTCCATATATGGATTCCATTTTATAAAATTCAGTTAATATAAGTGGAAGAATCTAATTTAAAAGTAATCTCATAGAACGTGTCGAAAAACGGTTTTTCCATAAATGCATTTCTCATGAATTAAGTGACATTGATTTTATTAAATAAATAGTAATAATAATTATATATATTTTAATATATATATATATCATAATATAACATTGAAATTTAATTTAAATAATTCATTATTAATGAATATTTTAATTAATTTAAAAGGAAATACATTATTCCATAAAAAGGTTTTCTTGTTAAAATCCCTTTTTACCTCCAAATAATATTATATTTATTTATAATGAATTTATAGTAAATAAGTTGTTAATTATACTTATTATAGCACATTATTATATATAAAAGGAGAAATATTTGAATACTACATTTTTTATTAATCATAAAATTTTATTTCTATGTGATTATTTCAAAAATATGTTGTAGTTTTATTATGACCTTTTAAATTAAAAATTTATATTAATCCTATGAAATAAGAATTTTTATGCCATAGAATTTTAACATGTTCAATGCATTATAATTTTATTAAAATTGAAAGTTCACATATGTTAACTAAATCTTAAGTGTTAGATTCATTCCTCCTACAAAAATTGTGTCCTTTAAATTTTCATGGTTATTACTTTCTAAAAAATGAGTGATGTTATTCTTAAAAAATCTCATGGTTACCATGATTATTACACAATTTCATGAATTCTCTAAAGTACCTTCACTAGTAGATTCATATGATTCCTCATTAATTTATCTATAGTGTCAAGTATCTGGATATTCTCTCTAGAGTAAGATCAATTAGGTTCAAATTGTATTTCTTTAGAGGTGAGAAAATGTAATGGGTATGCCATGTAATTCTTTAATAATGATATATAGAAAATTTAATATACTTTAGAGAGACATGGTGTAACATATAATCATTAAGAGAAAACATTATTCATTTCCAAAATTTTAAAGGGTTTGATTTACCCAAGACTCAATTTCAATTACTTATCAAATCTTGTAGTACCCTGTCATGGAGGTACTTTAAAGAAAATGTGATTTCCCACTTGAATTTCAAAATAATTCCTATGGTTATCAGCCAAAATATTTTTCTCTATCTGAGATCCTTTAAAATGAGTCTGAATATTCTTTAACTTGGTGTTTTCCTCCACAAAATGTTCTGGTTCTACATGTTTCCTTTTAAACAACTTCATCCCAAAAATTTGGATTTTGTCATATCATTATATATAATGATTTATGTGGAACAATGTGTATACTTGAATATAAGATATTGTTATTGTAAAACTCTACCAAAGATAAATAACGATCTAACACCCCTTCAATGTAAATTTATAATGACCTCAACATGTCCTATAATGTTTGAATAGTCCTTTTAGACAATCCATTAGTTTGAGGAATGAACGTAGTGCTAAAATAAAGATCAGTATTAAGAGCCTCCTAGAGACTCTTCTAAAATTTCGATACAAATCTGGGAACATAGTCAGACACAGTTGAAATTGGTGTTCCATGAAATCTTATTGAATCATTAATATAGAGACATTAATGGTTCTCAAGAGGTAAAAATTGTCTTATAGTGAGAAAATGAGTAGATTTGGTATGGAAATCAACAATAATCCATATTTCATCATTCTTTCTTGGAGTCATTGGTAATGTAGTGGAGATTTCTAGAGTAATGTCATCCCATTTCCACATATGAATGGGTATATATTGCATGAATCCTCTAGGATGTTATCTCTCATCCTTCACTTATTGATAAACCAAAAAATATGATATATAATCAATAATTTATCACTTTATATTATCCTAATAAAAATGTTCTCTCCAAACCCTATACATTTTGGTGCTACCAGGGTGTATAAAGAATTTATAGCTATAATAATCATCTAATAATTCCTTATCATATTTGGTATATATGGAACTCATAGTCTCATTAAAAATATCATAATTACATCTTCATGAATATTGTCAGCCAATTTTCAATCATTAATGGATTTAATTTTGTTTCGAAAATTATCATCATCAGGTTGAGATGTTTTAATAATTTCTAATATATATGGTTTTAAATCATTGAAAAAGGAGTTTTGTCGTCTGTTTCTTAATAATTACCATATACAACTTTACTATATCTATAATAATATGACTCTTATAAATTCTCATTTTTTACATAAATCCATGATCTTTCATAATTAATGAATCCATTGCCTTATTTTCCTTCCCTATGTTTTAGTTTATTGATAAATAATAATCCTTGAGTATCTTGATCCACTGTCATTGCCTCATATTGTGATCTTTCTATGGAAAGGGATATTTTTGAATTTTATGATATGTGTATATCTAACATCATTTTCCATATATATAGTGACTCTATATCATCAACAATAATATTACAACCATCAACTCAAGATCATGATTTATATAGATCTATTCATGATTTTTTAATATCCTTGATGCATATGCAATAAATTCGTTATCCATAACAAGGACACTATCAACTACCTTATTCAATGAATCACTACATATCACAAATCCATAATTTCTTGATGGTAGATTTATAATCATGTAATTAACCAATATCCTCTCTAATACAAATTAATTTTTCCATATGAACATATACCCTTTATGTATAAGTTTGGTTAATGATTTATTCAATTGGAATTTTTTTTTAAAAAATAACTAACAATGACCTGCCAAACGAGTGAAACTATTTACATCAATTATATTCTTTTTTGTAAGAAATTATTTGACAACATTTTTCATTGAAGGATCAACTAAGGTTCTATCCTCAGAGATAATATAATAAGGAAACGAAACTTTTTGAATCCAAATTTCACACTTGAAAAATTTCCCATATAAAACATTTCTTCTATGTGTCTTGAGAATTATTTCAT
The DNA here is from genome assembly GCA_963277665.1 of Viscum album. NCBI lineage: Eukaryota > Viridiplantae > Streptophyta > Magnoliopsida > Santalales > Viscaceae > Viscum > Viscum album. The sequence continues at coordinate 126,834,579 of OY728140.1, read as the reverse complement.
GTAATTATATTAGTGTTAAAATCCCTTAGAATACACCAAGATATCATAAATAAATACTAAAATATATTATCAAGATATTCCTTGAATAATATATTCCATATATCTATAAAAACATAGGGTGAATTATTTAATACAAATGGTGTCATTGTAAACACATAATATCCATAAATCATACAAAATATATCCATTAGACTATCTCCCTTATTTACTTTCAATTAATGATACCCTGAATGAAGGTAAATCATTGAAAAATATTGAACTATATGATGTTGATTTAATAATCCATCACTTCAAGGTGTAGGATATTTTTTCATTATTATAATGAAATTTATTTCCCTAAAATCAATACAAAGCCTCATAGATATACCTTTTTGATTAATGAAAATGATAGAGGATCTCCAAGGTAAAACACTTTGGCATTAAAACACCTTATCATACAACTTCTCTTATTGTTTCTTAATCTCCGTTAATTCCACAATGGGAATTATATCGGGAGTATTTGATATAGGTATTTAATCAAGAATAAATCAATAGAAAACACAAATTTAGACTATTGTGATTGTCCATTTAATTACATAGGATATACATTACTATATTCCTATATAATCAGTACATGATCAATTCAAAGATTACTTATTCCATCTTAGGATCGTTTCCACACATCTTGCCTAAGAATATCATTCATAAAGGCTACTGGGGGTGAATCTATACATGATCCAAATGATTAAGTCTCCTCTCTAAAGATATGTAATTCTATATATTTTAAATGAATCATAATTTATTTCTCCTCTCAATATATTTTTTATTCATTGTTTGAAATATATTCCATAAAAAGGATTAAATAAAATTTAAAAAAAAACATATAAAAATAAATCCAAAAAATAGATATTGTGTATATGTTGTAATGGTAATAGTAAGACATGTACTTTTTGCTGTGATATTTTCACTACTGCTGTTGACTGACAACTACCTTCATCAGGTTCTTGATAAATATATACTTTTCATGGAAAACATGGAATATATAAAATATTACAAGGATCTAGAATAAAATAAATACATAGATAAATTTTAGGCTATTATTAATGTATATACAACTATATATTTTGGAACTTCAACCTTAGCTATAGTGATCACATTAGCTTGGCCTTCTCCCCATGGGCTCTTTTAGTGTAGATTCACTTGCACGTGGGAAATTGGTTTGAATAGTACCCCATTTAATTATATTTGAATCACTGAATAATTGTAGCCTATTTGTTTCTATAAAACTCATTTTCTTCATAATCCTTATCTATATACCTATAAGAAAATCACAATCCATTCAAGCAATTCCCCAAATATGTTTTTTCTACAACATTCACATGATCTAAATTGCTTCATTTTATTCTTATTATTAAATATGTTAAATTTTTATAAGTGCTCAAATAACCTCTTATTATTTTTATTTACATTGAATGTATAGGATATAGAATATTCTCTCACTTTTTTGATGGTGCATAAAACTATTTTATCATATGATGAATTTTTTAAAGATAATAGTCCCCTTGAGAGACATGGCATAATTACTTTAAATAAATGATCAATATTTGATTTCTTATTATATATGTAATCTATATTATACCTTGATAGTATTGTAAAGGTATCCTCTTACACCAAAATATATTCTTTTTCAATTTTCATTAAGCAAATGAAAATTTTAATTATTTTATTTTATTGCTCATGAAGGAAATATTTTTTAATGAATGTTTGATTAAAATATCTTCATTCCATATATTCTATTTCTTATTCCTCTATAGTATTCTATTTCAATAAACAACATAGATTAATATATACCTTTAGAATTTATAATTCCATTATAACCTTTTCCCTTCTATCCCATCCTATGGTCAAAAATATCTTTTAAAGTGACTTAATCCATTACTCATCTACCACAAGATTTGTAGGTATACAAAAATTTTGTGGATTCTATCACATCAAAAAGTAAAATATAATTGTAGCATACAATCAAACATCATGTTTCCATACATGTTCAAAGCTATTAGTTAGAACCTAGGTCAACTGCACTAATATATCTAGGATTTTCTCAGCTCCAACACCAATTCTATAAGTTCTCTTATTAGATAAGTTTCTACACTGACCATGAGTATTGATACCATTCATTTTTCCAAGTTTCACATTTTAAAAATGAAATATACTTAGTTAGTTCATAACTTTCTTAATCTAAAATCATAATATATACCTCTATATCTAGTATAAGACATACAAAAATTTGAAAATTTATGTATTGTTAATCTTAGAACATTAAACATGGTTTATTTGGGAATATTTTAAAATTATTTTAAAATATTTCATAATGGTTTTAAAAAAATGTAATTAACCCAGGAGTATCTACAACGAGTTTCAAAACATATTTATAATAAGGAAACACTCATAGAGCACCAGAATTATGGACAATATATACTCAACCATCTTTTTAGGGGTTATTACCCATAAATGTATTTGTTCCAAAACGACATCCACATTTAGTATTTAGATAGAGAAATATTACTAGGAAAACTATATCATATCTACCTTATCAAAACTATTTTTTCTACCCTATACATAGAATTGTCCTCAATTTTATGCATAGGTTCATGTTTTCTAATCTATGTTTTCCAAAATCTATTCCCCAAGGTTTCTACTAAACATACTCTTTTACCAACTTTAACAAACCCAAATCCAGTAACTTAATATTGGGGTGCAAATTATTACATTGTTATAGATACAAGATATATATTCCTAAATTATGGATCAGTTTAGTACTCCTAGAGAGTGAGATACATACATTATACCCATTTTACATTGGGAATAAAATATAAAACATAACAAAAGTGAATGTTCTACATACTTGAAACTGATTTGGATATTTAATATCCTTAACATAAAGAAAGTAAAAAAATAGTGTTGAGATGCAATTTTTGGTAGGGGTTACTAAAATAAATTATATCATGATTAAATAAGGAATAATCGCTATGGAAAAGTAAATAAATGAAAAAACATGTCATTTAAGTAATAACATGAACACAGAATGCATCTATGGATAATATTAATATAATAATGTCATGGATAATAATTAATAAATTCAAAATGAAGGAAATTCAGTGTATTGTATGTCATGATCTCATACATCACAATATCAGTACATCAATACCTTAATCTAAGACCATTTAATCAATGGGTAGGCATACACCAAAAACCTATATGATTTGGTAAACTGATTTGTCTCATGAGATCTGTCAATGCATCTTGGGGATATCTATACCTAGGCCCCACCCATCAATGCATGTCCAATGCCTTCATAATATATTCAATGATAATAAAAATTATGAATAATATGTCTTATATATAAATATCTTTATTATGTGAATAATATAGATTTATCCTGATTTTCCCCAATCAATCAAATAAATTTCATGGTAAAACACTTTATATAAAAATAGTTAATAGTTTAAGAAATAACCATATCTATATAAAAATAATGTAGATATTTTAGATAAATGTAATATCCAATTATCACAATAAATATAATTGTTTAATGGAAATATAACAACCATTATTTTAACAAGAGATAAGATAGGACCGTCAGTTCATCATAAATACAGGTTTTGTATGAAAATAATGTCCTTTGGAAAAATAAAGAAAATAGAATTGAAGTATTAAAATAATATTTCTTTAATTTTTTTGATTTTAAAATAATTAATAAAATATATAAGAATATAAATATCATAAAATATTTATGGTGGTGGGGAGGTCTGTTAACACTATAAATATTAAAAAACCATTCCCTTTTTACTTTTTGTAAATAAAGTAGAAAGAAAACCTTTAAAAACATTATAATTTTTTTTCAAATCATTTAAAAATTTAAAAAAAAAATTAAAATTTTATTAACAAATAATTTGATAAAATAAAATAAATTTTATAAAATAATTTATAAAAAAATCGTTATGTAAGAAAAATATACCAGATCAAAAATTAAAATAAGATCAGATTTTCTTTCAAACATTTCACTACTTGATTCATTTAAAAAATAAGAGAAAAATTTAATGTAAATATGGAAAACACTTAAATATCTATAGGATAATAAAATATATTGATTTTATTAAGGAGTTATTATATGATTTATTAAAATAAAATTAATTTAATCCTAAAAAATGAGATTTTAAAGTAAATTTCTACAACTTTGTTAACTTTTGAATTGTGACCCATTTGAAGAATAAACACGTATTAAAAAATCAATCATCATAAATATTTAGATATTTTTATTAAATATATAAAAGTGTCATTATTTTAACCACATATATGCAAATAGGCACACAATATCAAATATATCTTAGTGGAGTGGAAATTGAGGCGTAAACCCTTAAATAACACGTCTATTTAGTTAAACATGATTTATCATCATGTATAATTGTTTTAAACATATTATTAGTTTATATAAGCACTTTATTCATATTTATAATAATATATATGATCCTATTATAACACATTATCCTTTGTTCATTAATAATATTTTATTGTTACCACTGTTCAGGGTGTTAACTACTTCAGTTTGTTCATGTATGTTTTGTCATATTAAGTTAATTTTGTTTTGAATAGTGTATAGTTTCATAATATAAAGAATTTATTAATGTTATAAATATTATATTATTTTATTATTTAAATTATCACAATAATTCTTGATATTTGGAAATGGAAAATAAATAACATCGCTTCATGGATATGGCGGGCCATATATAGGCACATGTGATGTTATAATTTTATTAATAGCTAAAAGAGAAAGGAAGTGAATAATATGTTAATTTTTTTATTATAAATATATTTTTATAATTTAAATATGTATTCATTACTTCCATAATTATTACTATCCATGTGAGTCGATCATGGGTAGTGAATTACATTGGTTTACGGGGCGGTATTCCACCATACACAGGAGCGATGGATCTTTTTCCCATTTCATGGATAAGGAGAAAGATAAATATTATTCCATGAAAATAATAACATATAATTATTTTGAAATACTGGAGTTATTATATTTTATTTTTTTAATAATTAATTTAATGTGGTAAAATAAAAATTAAAAAAGAAAGAGCATAGTGAAGATGATTAAGTTCACTGAGAAAACCCTCATTTGGATACCTTGTTAATAACACAAGGGTTTGTATTTTGGGAATAAATATAGATATAAAAAGTGTAAGTGGATATTTTGGATTCATTTGGGAAGGTTTTTGTTGATATAAATGGCTTAATAGGTGTAAATAAGTTTCGGTAGGAGGTTCCCTTTTATAATTGAGTTGAGATGAAAAGTTGTAATTTTTCTAAGTTTTAAATTCACTTCAAGTCACTTTCTAGTAAAACTGGTTCCAAAATTGCCCATAATAGATGGTGATAAGAGAATGTTAAAAATACATCCCAAAAAACATGTTTTATAAAACATTAATGTTATTTTAACCCTTATTATTTAAGTTTTCCCACTGATAAACTCGTTTTAACATTAAATGCATGGATCAAATGTTTTACTATTTTTACTATTGATTATGATCAAGAATTAAGATAACCATATAGTATAATATTAATTATTAGTATTTAAAATTTGGAATACATTTTATCAAATTAAAAACATATTTTTTTTTGTGATTCAATTTAAAAAAAAAATAAGTAAAATGTGTCTAGTTTATCAGGAAATACAATTTTCATGCATAAGATGACCGTAAATTAACTATATTACCTTTAATAATCCTTATATGGATTAAAATAAATATAGTTATATATATAATATATATAATTAATTTAAATAAAGTATTACTAATTATAATTTTAATAAATTAATATGGAACTACATTATGAGTTAAAAAATAGCTTTTGAAAATATCCATTTTTCCTCAAAATTATCTTATTGTTATTTTTATAAATTTTATTATTAATAAATTGATAATAATAAATATTATAACACGTTATTATAAATAAAATTATGAATATTTAAATTAAAATCCTTCAATTATTCATTAAAATTTATTCCAAAGGGGACATTTCAAAATTATATTCTAGGATTATTTTGACTTGTTATGTTAAAAATTGATATTAATCCTACTAAATTAGAATTTTTGTTCATTGAAATATTAAGATGAGAATTTTTTTATAGTTTTTTCAATATATAGTGGTCAATTAATATAATTTAATATATGAGTTTATAGTCTTACCCATTAAAATGATTCCACCATGATTCAAAAATGATTTATGTATGTGAATACGATTTCATATATCATGGAACTTAACCATTTCTCAAAATCTGAAATCATCATAGCTTCAGGATAAGAGGTATGTTTATCTTGTATAAACCCAATCTCATAATAATTTTTCAATTCAATCCATATCTCTTAAACTATTGGATAATTATTCCAGAATAATGAGGTTATTATTATATCTTATTTGATTCGGTTACTATGAATCCTTATTAAATTTTCTTATTTTACATATTTGAAACTATTTTTATATTATTTTACTTTATAATTACTATTTATTATAATAAATCCTTGATTAATATAGTTATTAAGAGGAAATATTTTAATTCAATCATTATTCAGTTTGTGATTAGTAAGATGATATAAATAATATCCACTTATTTCCTTAGGATACATAATAAGAAAAAAAATCAAAATTAGTTCCATGTTTTTCAAAAACAATATATTTAATATAAAAAACCCCAAAATTTTCAATACAAAAAAATTGAGAAATTTTCTAATCCATATCTCATATTATGTCTTCGTGACAAACTTATATGGAATCTAGTTAAGTATAAATATTTTTAAGGAATAAACCTATAAAAAACTAAGAAGTTCATATTCAATCATCATTGAAAGAACTATGTCTAGAAATATTTGATTTATACTTTTAGGTACACCAATAAACATGTTTTTATATAGAGGAGTTATTTTTAACCAATTCTATGATATTCTAGATGTTTAATTAACTCTTTAATTATGTATTCAAAACTGAAAAACATCACCTATAGTTGTTTTTGCATAACCATGGATGTTGACCTTCTGAACGTGGCTATAGGTCATAGGAAAGGTCAAGAAACCCATGGAGGATATTTCCACTAAAATATCCTCTATTTATATAGATATAGTTATGGATCTTGGATATACCCTATGATTATAACTACTTTGATTCGGGGCTTATCCATAGCTTATTTATATCAACAATCCATTTCTATAGCTATAAGATTATTTTTAATTAAATTCTACTACTAGGGTTCAAATTATTCCGTCTCGTATGAAAATAAGGATACTCTACAACTCACCTAACTGTTTTTATCTATATATACATAATTTTTAATATATTTAATAAATTTAAAGAATATTTTATTGTTATTTTCACAAAATAATATTACCACAGTTCACTATGGATATAGATCTGGGTGAGAGGCATATAACCACAGTCCTCTATGACCATAACTACAATTTCTATTTTATATGATCTTTAACCATGATCATATAAGGCTGTGGACATAATACTTTACCCACTACCCCTAGGGTTTTCCTACCCATGGTTGGGGACCTGGACATGTCTACAGGGATTCCCCACACCCTTCCCATCGGAAATAAATTTCCCATAGTGGTTTGGGAAGACTTCAAGAAACCCTATGGCCACAATTGAACTTGAACATGGATTTAGGGGGATATATATCCATAATAATTAAAATTATTATGGATATATGTAGTTATATCCATATTAAGGCCCGCCCATGGATACATCACTATTGCCTTATGCCACATTTCTATTAGTGATTCACCACCATTATCTAATAAATTTATCTTAATAGACATTTTGTGCTTGTTCTGCACTGTTTTTAGAACTCTATAAACATTTCAATTTCTTTGAACAAGTTTTCTGTATATGAAACACAAAGACATACTGACTAAATACTTCAGTAATGGTTATGAAAAACATATAAACCCAAATTGCTTGTATAAAAATTAACCCAAATATAAAATAATGTATTAAGAAAAAAATTCAACAAGTTCTATTTTCATTTCCATTAAAACATTATTTAGTAATTTTACCTAATAAATAATAATTTTATATATCAAATATTTCATAATTAAATAATTCCAATAATCAATCTCTATAGAGTCTCAAGATGTGTTTCTCATTTATAAATCCCTGAATAAAATTCAAAAAGTAAGTGGTATTTGAATAATAACATTTTATATTTAAATTTTTATTATGATACAATGTATTACCATTTCAATAATATATGAACTATTCACCATATTTCTTATTCCATAAAATATTTCAGTCCAATATATATTAACTCTTGTTGTAAATTAGGACTGAAAATACTTCCTTCTTCAAGAAAGAAATGTAAATAAAATTTCAATTTATGGAAGAACTATATTATTCTATATTTAGGGTATTACCTGATTTCATCATAACATATATTCTTATCATCAATTCTATGTATGTATTATTTCAACTAATGATCTAATTTATGTGTCTCATTCCTTTAACAAAATTAATACTTTCCAGTCATGTTTAAGTATAAATTTTGTACAACTATTTATTTTTATTATTATTAAACCATGAAAAACAAAATTATAATATTTAATACATATTCATATACATCCCATGAATAAGGTACCTAAAACTCTTCCATGTAATGGATTAAAATCAAAAGAAAAAATAATCGTTTCCAAGAGCATGTACAGTGTGAGAGGTTACAAAGACCACATTTATAGGCTAAATGGAAATCCCCAATCAAGTGTACAATTAAACCAAAGTCCCATTTTCTATTGATTATTACTCATGAATAATATTAATTCAATTAAAATTTTAATCCCCAATACATAAAAAAATATCCTAATTATTCTCTATTTTGAAATTATAACAAAACTAAAAATTAATATTGATAAACCTAAATTATATATTCTAATATAACTAGTTATAACTTCTTAAATTGATTAGATAAAATTTGTAAGAATTTATTTAAACATTTTAATTAAACCATAAAAAATTCATAATATAAACAATTGATAAATATTAATATTATATGGTTAATTAAATAAATAAATGAACAAATAATATTTTTATTATAAATTTAAACAATTTACATTATTTAAATAAGGAATATAAAATATAAGAATTTAAAATATTTAAATTCAATCATGGTAAAATAAATAATTTTAATCATTTTGAAAAAAATTATAAATAAAACAAGTTATTTCTAAAAATAATTACTTTTTATAAAGCTATTATATAATAGAAATTTATTTTAACTAACACACCCTATGGTTTTTTAACTTAGTAAGGATAGAGGTCAATGTTTTAGAACTTATTTCATGGAACCTTTACTACTGAAACAACTAAAATGTATTATAATAGTATAGAGTTCATAGTCGATCGAGTAGGAATAATTCATTCATACTGGCACCATGTTGAATAATAGAAGGAATGAGAAAATAAAGCTGAAAAATATATCCCTCTTAAGCTATGAGGAAGAAGAAAGTTAATTTTCTTCATGACATGACAATTAAGAAGATATAACTATCTTGAAAAGTAAAAAAATAGTTAAAATCACCACCAAGGATAGGGACTACATTTATAACTCAAGTGATCCTGAGGTAAGTGGAAATTTTTCCACAAACATTCCTTGAGAAGAAAAACCTAGCAAAATTTGTGATGGTGATCTATCTAAAACTTCTCAATATATATCAATTGGTATATTAAAAGATATTATATATAGAATTCATAATGAAATATTATCCATTGTTTTTGGAGTCACTAAAAACATGAATTAATAAATAAATCTGTTGTAAGGAGAAACATATAATATAGAGAATGATTTACATGAAGATTTTCTATAATGTATAAATTTGTCCAAGAAGCTTGGAGACAATGATAAAATAAATATATATCATGAAATAAGTATCTAAAGATCTTAAAAAAATTTATTCTTGATGTTTAAGAGAAATATGGTGTTAATAAAACAATATAATAGAAGATCCATGAACTTGAAGAAATGTTTAAAAACAACATTGATGTCAAGGATTTCAAATTGGAAGTGAATTCCATGAAGTTTGAGGAAATTGACCCATTATTGAAAAATAAAGTTATGTTGCAAGATGATAGAATTTAAAAAAAAATTGATTTGTGATGAGAAGGTTATAATGATTTAAGGTAAGTAATATACCTTTGGTATAAAAGTTTTATAATTGGAAATTAGGTTGAACAATCAATAAAAGGCATTTATTGAGTCTTTAAAAAGAAAGGAGAAAGTTATTAATGCTACATAATTATCAATGGAGAATTATGATGATAATATATCTCTAGTATGTCATAAAAATAAAATGGAATCATTTGATGATCTATATCATTTAGTTGTCAAGAAATTAATACCATCTAGACTTTTTTATAATTTTTATCTAAATCATGTATTATGTAGAGTATAGGTATCAAATAAATATGTAAAATTATGGACAAAGATAAATGATAATGATTATACCACCATATCTATGGTGGATAAGATAATATGTTTTCAATATAGATCCCCATAAAGAAGCCAATAAGTTTTTTATAAATACAAATCACATAATTCCCATACTACAAAAGAGTTTGGACCATATGTAATAAATATAATCTGATCAAGGTTTGTGGGTCAATTTTGGTGCTACAACAGATTCAAGAATTGTATAATAGATTGTTGGTATAATCCACTAAATGAAAAGTCACAAAGTAATCCCTCATTAAGGGGTTAAAGTAAGAGTTAAAGAACTAATATCCACAGAATAAGAAAAAAATGTATATTTCAAATAGGTTTGAAAATCATGAAATTTTGTTTAATATACACAATAATGGTGGCCAAAATATTTTTTGTATTCCCATATCATTATGTATCAAAAAAATAGCTAAGAAAATAAGACTATATAAATTTATTAATAAATAGGAAAAATCCTTTCGACGTATATAAAATAACATTTTAAAGAAAAATTCTTCCAAAAATATATCATGAAGGAAAACAAAAAAAGTATTTTGATTCTAAATATAATAAGTTGATTGTAAGTGAATCATCTAGAATAACTGATGAGAAGAAGGTAATTCAAAAGAATCTATGTAGACAACCAAATAATTCTTCCAATTTACCCATTGATATATTAGTAATATGGTAAAATATTTATAGAAAGTAAGGATAATGGAATAAAAATAAGAAAAGTCTTGTGAAAACATAAAATAAAAAAATTTATATAAATAATAAAAATTCATGATAGGTTTTTAACATAAATTATATTGTTTTAAAGAAGTTATGTTTGAGTGATTTAATAAAGATTCACATACCATATGATATTTTCATAACATTATGCTAGAATATAAAAATGCCTTATGTAGAATAAAAAATTAATTATCTATAAAGGCATTTAAGAATGAAATATTTCAATTACATTTAGAAGAAAATTTGATATGATTTATTCTAACAAATAATCATTTTTGAAAAATAGATGTGAAACCATGAAGAATGGAGGAGATAAATCAACTTGGTTGAGAAAAATATCTCAATATTTCTATTCAAATTGATGAATCTAGGAGATCCACCTTATTCCCTCACTGTTTATTTACAAAAAGAATCAACATAAAGCATGTAATTAAAGGTGAGTCATGAACTCATTGGGAGAACATGAGAATGAGAAATGGTTCCCAACTTTTAACAACCAAAATAAAGAAGTTATCATCCTAGAATTATTTCTAAATATTTATACTGAAAATTTTATAGGAGTTTCATATTTTTTGAAGTTTAATTGGTTTATGTCAACTCTTGATAGAAAGATGAATAATATACTATATTGTGTTGATCTTAATTATTTATAATTATAAAATAATATATTAAAAAAATAATCCATAGTGGAGATATAGAAATTTTCATAACTGGATAACCACATAGAGATAATCCATTTTTTTCCTCTCTGTGAAAAAAAATTGCAATAAATAATTTGAAGATACCAATCATTATGAACATAATAAATAATGTATCCATAAGGGTTATTCAAGTGGGTAATATTGAAGAAGCTTCCCTAATTACTATTTCATAAAAATATGATTATTATGGGAAGTTTCCAAAGGAATTTCTTCAAATAAGATATGTATTAATTAATATATCTTCCTTGGTTACTAAAAAACATAACACAAAGTTTTGGGGGTGAATTAATCAGTGATACATGAAAAGTTGAAGTATGAATGTGTTACAAGACTTTCAATCCTATGACTTGTATGATAATGTTTTTAATTTGTTTTTGGAAGTGATTACAGTACTTTTAGGGTAATATATCATAAAACAAACTTATATCTCAATTGGTTTATTCACATTGGAATAAAATTGAACCACCATTAAAGGGAATACATTGATGTGTTATTTCATGTGTATAAATGTTAATTAAAAAAAGTAAAATTTGTTGCCTAAATAAAATCTTCTTGTTTTATACACTATTCATGACCAATGTAGAAATAGATTGCAATGATTGATGGAAATTTTATAAATAATGAATTGATTACATTTTCCTAGGAATAATTTATTTCTTATAAATAAGGGAGGGAGAAAGATAATTGAATATTTGAAAAGAAATCAAGGATAAAAGAATATAGTGTCTCGCATATTGAAATATTATTTTATTGAAGGTATTTCCAAAAAATACAATGGGGGGCACTGAAGTTACCACTTTTTGTATATTGTATCTATTTGGAATGGTGGTCAATGGATTTTATTAAATTATAAATATTTCATTGATGTCAATATTCTGAAGATTTTATAAAGAAGAAGTTTCATGGATGTTCGGTTAAAGTATCCAATCCTGTTAATAAAGACAATATATCTTGGATGATTTAATAGAGATTTTGATGATAAAGAATCCAATATATTTGATGAAAATAAGAGGTTCCCATGTATTCTTACCATAGAAAACAATAAATGTTGTTCTTTCTTTTGGGTGATTTTTCATATGTTCATCACATGATATATTCCTTACTTGAAGGTACAAAATTATTTGATGATTTGGAATTTATTTATGTTGATTGGATAGATAGTCTTAAAGTAAAATATAATGTTTCTTGAGGATTGGAGAAACACATTGTAAAATAATGTTCAATCCACCACATGAAGGTCGAAACAAAGTGCACCAAAAAAAGAAATAAAAATATAGAAAATAGAGGACATTGAATAAAGCATTGAAGACTGAGGCTATATTAATAAATATATGATAATAATTCTAGAATGTTGATTTCATTATATAGAGAAATGTTTACTAAGATGATTATATAGGTTATAGAACCAAATTATATCTCAAATAGATTCTTATCTCAATTGGAAAAAGATCACTAAAAAATTTCAGTTGATGTTTATCCATTTCTTCATCATTTATTTAAAATCAAAATGACTTGTTCCGTTGATTCCAGATGAATAATGGAAGAATAAAATGTTTTTTGAAATAGATGAAATTATATGATGTGTTTATGTCGATCAAAGAAACCAAACATCGTGATTTAAAGTAAATCGTAATTCTAGGATATTTTGATTGAAGGAAGAGGTTGTTGGGACTTGGTGGATCTTGGAAAAATATATGTTTTTTTGGAATTTGCCAATGAATAGATGTTTAATGTTTACTGGATGGACTTGTAAAAAGACAAAGATGTAAATTTGTGGATTCTAAAATAAAAAATTCTATTAGGAAAAGGTTTTTCTGGTTTGTGTGAAGTTGTTGAGCAAGGGTTTCTGAATGAATCGAGGAGAAGTTTATAAATTATTGGACAAATGATTTCAAGTCACCAGTTAGAGAAGATTTTATGACGAAAATGGAATGAATATTTTGAGCTTTAGTATATGAGAGAAGTATCTGAGTGTAGTTATTAGAAATATTTTTCCAATTGGATCCATTAGATAAAAGGATGAGTATATTTATACCAGATATAATAATTTATTGATAGATAAATCCTATGAAAAACAACTATATTTACAAGGTTAATAAATAAAAAGGAACATGATATTAGTAGACAAATATATCAAGTGAATTCAATAGATATATGAATTATAACAGTCTTTAGAAGATTAATCAAACATAGGAAGCAGAGTATACCTCTGAGAGTTCATTAAATATAATAACTAAAATATATTGAGAGAAAGTAAACTTGTAAAGATTACCATATATAAAAATATGAGGGATATCATATGGCTCATTACCAGATAAATAATTTTCTATGAATAAGATCTATATGAAGGTTCAAAGATCTTTTCAATGATCTTGTAAAGGAATTCAATATAGTGACGTTGATTTGTAAAATCACTAATTCAATAATCATATTGGAAATACTGTGATTCTATCTATGGTTTTGGTAAGGTTTTAAGAGAACATTTATGAAAATATCTATGGATAAATCCTATGAATATTGTTGACTAATATCTTTTAGAAAGTATGATGTCGGTAATACTAAGAATGATGTGAGTAGGATATTTAAATTTGGAAGCAAGAAATTCAAATTTTAGTTTCCACGTATCCCTGAGTTATCCTAGAAACAATGCATGTATTAAGGGGAGTTGGGGTGATGTGAAAATGATGATTAATTTATCAACTGTATGAGAAGATTGTTGATCTTGAAGAAGTGGAATTAATAAAATTTCAATGCAAAAGTGTTGACCAAGAATTACGAGAGTAATTCTCAATTGGGTTAAAGTATCATACAATGAGGTACCAGACAGATCATGGGGTATCAAATTAAGAAAAGGCACCTGACGAAGCAATAAATCTCTAGATAAAGAAATGAAGGTATTGAGAGAAGAATAAGAGATCAGAGAAACAAGAAAAAGGTGTATATTATCATATTAACAGTATAAAATGAACAATATCAGATAGATAAGATATGGATGAACATATACTAGAGAGTGAAGTGAATAAGTTTGTATGAATTACATCACATTTAAGAATAGAATAAGAAGAATATGTTATTGTATGATTTTATGTAAGTAAGAAAATATGAATATAAGAAAAAATAAGCATTAAAACATTCAAAAAACATCACATCAGGGGACTAATTTCTTAATGTTTTAAATTATCTAATTAATAATTTGAAGACTATCTACATAGAAAGTATAAAGATATAGTAAGGTTATATAGTTGGACTATGCATTCACTAGAATAAGGAAGGAATATTTTTTCATACAACCTCTTAATGTGTAGGGAACCACACATGGCCTATTGATTATTTCTTGAACAAACCACTATATTTGGGTATCTAATTATAGTGAAGAATCTATGTACTTTTCATCACCATATGTGGTAAGGAATAGATACTCATATTGATTAGTGAATCCTTGAAAAACATAATGTGATATTGTTTTCATTCTTTCAGCTACATGTATGTGATAAAGAAAAGAGAAAAAAATAATTGAGACAATAATAGGTCTATGAGGTAAATAGATACAATTAATAAATGTTTTAAAATTTCCCCAACACTGATTCACCCCTTTTAATTATTTACAATATCATGAAGTGGGTTTAAAAAGTAAAAAAAACCTAAAATTTCAAGGATATATTGAGAAGCATGTTATTGATCATGAGCATAGTGCACCATAAAAACAACAAAAAAATGGTATAGCTGAAAAAAGAATAGAATCTTGGTTGACATGAAACAAAATATATTGATTAAATATGATACATATCTATTCTTTTTCACAAATATATTGGTTTAGTAGTCCACATTAATTTTTTTGTTCAATAAACCAAATTTATACATGTCTCTGGATGATATATAAGAAGACCCAATGTTTTATGTGCTTAAGGGTATTTACGAACACTTTCATTATTAAAATAAAAAGTGAAAATTTTGGGAATCTGGACCAAAGAGGTTCTGATAGAAATTTCCATTGATACTATCCAAATTTTAAGGGATAAAAATTATATAAAAAAGACACATTTAGGATTTTATATTCTTTTGATGTGAAACTATTGTAACATTTTGATAGAAAGGTGTCATAGTCAACTAAAAATATAATAGAAAGTAAAGATGAAAATATTTCAATTAAACAACATGATAATGTTTCTAATAGAAGTGATGAAGTGGAATAATTATAGGATGAAGATAATTATTCATCTATTTTATGTGAATAGTGAAAATTGTAATCATATCATACAAGGATAATTAATCAAGTGGAGAGATAAAATATCATTAGACATCAAGTAAAATAAGATCAAAATCAAAAACAATAGAGTACATCACATACCTGTTTGTTTTCATAGGTCAAGACAATAGATGTTGATGTAGATTTATAACATCAACTGTAGATTGATTCCATTAAAAACGAATTTTAAAATATTGATAGAAATTAAATATGGTAGTCGGTACCCAAACATGAAGATAAAAATGTGATTGGAACAAATTTGGTTTTTTAAGACCAGTTTAATGAAAGAGGTAAAGTGGCAAGAAACAATGTAAGAATATATTATAATGGCTATAATTGGATGAAGAATTGATTTTAATGATAAATTTTTCCTAGTTTCAAGACTTCAAACCATCATAATATTTATTTCTATTCTTTAAAAAAGGAAATATAAGATATTCCAAGTGGATTTCAAGTATGATTTTTCTTAATGGAGATTTGGATGAAAAAGATTATATTGAGAAGCCGAGTGGTATATATCTTGGAAAAGAAGATAATTATGTTTGTAAATTAAATAAGAATTTTTATGGGCTGATTCGAGACCCAAGATATTGGTATTACAAGAGGGATTAAGGTTTAAATAAGTTTAGCTTCAGTAAAGGAATATTAGACAAAAACATCTTTGTAAATGAAAATAAATAGGTTTCTATAATTATTATAGTTTATATTTATGAAATAATATTTTTTAGGAATAATGAATAAGCATTTGAAAATTTTTCCAAAGAGAAGAGGATACTGATTTTAATGTCTATTAAGGGAGAAATGAGGTACTTTATTATCTTACAAATCACTCAAGAGAATGATCATATTTACCATCACATGAATAATAAGCTAGGGAATTACATACAAAATATTTCATGGAATATTGAAAACCTATTATTACACTTATCCAAGTGTCAAAAAATATGTTTATGTATGAATTTGGAAAGTATTTTGATCATAAATAATTTTGTAAATTAATGTACATATTGAAATATATAAGGGCCTCTATAATAGAACTGTATTACCCTCTTTTCTATATTTCAAAGTAAAACCAAAATGTCAATTATTTTGTCTAGAAAATTAATTATCAGATATATTAAGGGAATGACAGATTATTGGATAATGTATGAAAATAAGTGAATGTTGAATATTTTTTACTTTATATATGATTACTAGAAAGGTTGTGTCGTTGAAAAAATATCCACATCTAATGGTGTTTTCAGTATGGGAAATAATGTGTGATATGACTTACAAAGAAGAAAAATACACTAACATTCTGCACTAGAGAATATGAGTATTCCATTTCCACTAAAAATACATTACATTTGATGTGTATAATGAAATAGTTGGAATACCTATTGGTTGATTTGAAATAGCCACTTATCTTGGGATTTGGTAGTCAAAATTATATCAATCTCATAATGAATCTAGTGAAAAATTCCTGATCAAATCACATTGATATTAAATATCACTTCCTTAAGAAGTTTGTTGAATAAAATGAACTAAATCTATAATTTGTTCCTATAATGAAATATGTGGAATATATTTTCACAAAATTAGTACTGAAGGACACATTTTAGAAATTGATGTTGATAAGATGTGTCCAACCTAAAATTAATCAATGCTAAGGTGTATGTTTTTAAGTCCCCTCTTTTATCTTTTTTGGATGTTTTTGGAAATGGGGGAGAAATATAAGAACATAAATCTCTATATTGGTATGTGATTTACCAATTTAGGTAGATAATATTTTTAGGGATAGTTTATGAAATGGGTATTATATGATGAAATCTTGTGTTCATAGTTTTAGTAGTTTTTTTATGTTGATTCATGAACTATTTCTTACAGGATAAATTCAGATTATATTATGAATATATAGAGAAGAAAGAGTGATTATAGGTCACTAATTTGTGGAAAATATGGTTTTATTGTACAATGAATCTTTTTTCAAACATTAATATTTCTAAAATAAGATTAATATTGTTTGATAGTGATACATTTCTTGGTTTTCATTGATTTAGTTTTTTTATAACATGGTTGAAAAAAAATACAAATGGTTAGATTTTTTAGACCAAGTGGTTTTTTATTGTTGTCTTATTTGTGAATAATATAGTGAAAAGGTAGTGGAAGTATTTATTATTTTGTATTTTTTGTCAAAACATAAATCAGTAAGTTATTATAGGAAGAGTTTATTGAAATTCTGTGATATGAAGGAATTAAATTATGAGTAGTTATGTTCTTTGATGAGTTATGATGATCAAACACATAAAGGACTCTGTTTTCATGGACTATTCTTTAGTGAGTTGAGTTTCTATGTTTTGTGCATCCATGTGAATAACTGAAAATATTTCACAATTTTTTTTGATTTGATCAGATGAATAATGAATCTTTCATGAGTTTTAGTGATTACATGTGAATAATAAGTATCTTCTATGGGAATAAGGAAATCAACCTTGTCTTTTTTGAGTTAGAGAGTCCATGATAACATCATGGATCTTGTATGAGAATATATCTTTCATGATTTTAGGTAAAAAACATCTTTCATAGAAGGAGTGAGTATGAGTCACATGGTAAGAGGAGATTCCAAGATTGTCGCATAAAAGGTAGTTAATAGGTCATCAAAAAACATGGGTTGTTAAATCTAGTAATATATCGTAAAGAAATATTTATAAGTTTATATATCATGATAATGATGATTATTTTTATTGAAAAGTAATATTCTAGATTAATACAAAAGGTAGATTAATTAAAATTTATTTAGTGGAACTATTCAAGTGCACGATAGGATATATGAAGAGAAAGATGTGTTGTTGATATTAGTTTACACTAGAAGAGACACAAATATTGTATGAGTTAGAAATGAAGTTCACCTTTAAGAAGAGTTGTTTAATTCTATTTGAAATGAAAATTGGAGAAGGTATCACGACAATCCTTTTACCATTAATGAATAATTGAAATTATGATTTCATAACAGAATTTATGTATAATTATAAAAAACAGTGAACTGTGAAATAATCATAGAAAGAAGGAGTTTTGATTTTGATGGAATTTATGAGGAAGAATTCAAATATTGATGTTTTCAGGATATTATCACTTATGAATTCTAGTATTGATGCATACATGAGAATTTAATATGAAAAAGTTCTTGTTTAAAGTTGAATAAAGAGGTGAAAAATATTTATACATATTTATATATAGTTACAATTAGTTATGGAAGTGGTTTTATATGGACGTAATTGTGAATATAAAACCAAGAATTATGGTAACTTTAATTCGAATGTATTTTTATTTTATGTGACATCCCAGACTCGGTTCACTCAGAAGAAACCGAAGATGGTTAGACACATGGCCTCAAGTGAACCTCCCTATATTCGATAGTGTGATGACTAGTAGTAAGGGTTTGTGGTGGTATAGTGGGGATACTATACCATGATTATAATAGTGTGTCAAAATGGTATATAATTGAAAAAATAATAATTAAATAGATAATGAAGAAGGGGAATATAAATCATCTGGATAATGAATAAATAGATATAATCAATAACTAGTATCAAATAGAGAGTAATGATTTCATGATGTTATAAAAAATGGGGATACAGGGGAAATATATTAGTATATATACAACAAGTACAAGTTATATATAACATAATAAAGACCAAAATCTATCTCCAATATCATCATGATCATATTCTCAGTCCTCTGCTTCCATGGTCCATCCTATTATATAATCTCTAATTTATAAGGATGGGTGCATTCATTTTTCTATACCCGTATCCGTGATGTTTTTCTAGGTACCAATTAGTATCCCAAATAGGGTGTGTGTAAAAATTAGTAGACCGCCGCCAATATTTTCTAGAACTATCTAATCCTTGAATATAAAATGAAAAATTTATAGGTATAAAAAACATTGGAAAAAAACCAAGTCTTTCCATGTTCCTCATGGGAGAATTATCTGATTCTACCTAATTTTTTCTAAGTCAAAACATATCTATGAACTTTACAATATTTATTTATATTTTAAAGGATAGGACCTGAGGAATAATCCATGGTGTCCAGGTATAGTGTTAATCATATAAGGTTCCATAATTTTCAAGGCATTTTGATTTTATAATATGGGTGAAATATAGAAGGTTAATCCTTATTAAATTAACCATAAGGGGATGTTCTACCTAATCCCTATAAAAATTTCCTAGGTAGCCTCACTGAGATACTTAAAATTATCCTAAGTAATAGTCCATGACTATCCATAAAATCATTCCAAATTCAAGGAGAATCATCCAAGGAATTAAATTTAGTTTCTATAAATATAAGTGAACCCTTAATTCCAAGTCGAGCCATTCAAAATTATATGATAATGAAATAATCCAAGTGTGTTCTATCAGTTGTTATACGCAAAAAAGAATCAGTTGGCATCCCACGAGCCTTTCCATGGAAAATCATAGTGGGAGTCCAAGTATTACTCAGACCATACCAAACATGTAATGTAATTCAAGGTGTGTCACCATAGTTAATCATGGTATAATAATAAATCATTTATCTATAATCATAATGAAAACCATGATCATACTTCATCATTAAAATTGGTTTAGGAGACAAGGTCTTTTTATTCACCATTATTTTAACTCAATTAACAATTTATATTATAAAGGATTTTTAGCACAACTTAGAAGGTGGTTTAATTACAAATTAATGGTATAAGGACATAGAAAGGGATTATATCATTCCATTAAACCTATATAAGATATCTTACTTATGAAGAAAAAATAATCATACCTTAAAATGTTATTGGATTACAAAAAAAATCTTAACATTCATAGGAATTTTATTTAACGCACTCTAAGGGGTTCATTCATGTTGATGTAGAAAACATCTGAGGATACAATTTTGTTTGTAATAAAAATCAATTCTAGATGCCAATAATTTATTAATTTAATTTTACATTTAAATGCATCAAATAGATTGTATGTCACACATCACAGCATCACAAGGTAAAATAATCAAAACATTTAGGGAAAATAACTATACCACCTACCTTATACAACTAGATATATCATTGTCTTTTATTATCCTCTAATAATAGATGAAATTAGAGAAATCAGAGAAATAGAAAAACAACATGAAAATATATAATATTAGATCATATGCAGATAACCCTAAATATACTGAGATAAATAGAGAAAAGAATGTAGTAGAGTATTAGACAATCTAAGAGGCTTCAAATAAGGCGAATGAAATTTGAGTCAAACATCATACAGTAAATATCTCTTAAATACTAGGAGGGTGAAGGTGGATAACATTAGAGGGTCTAATTTGTGTGGAGTGAAGGAGGAGAAGGGTGGTTTGTGATTTGAATAAAACAGGGAAAAATCATAAAATCAACCACCTTAATGGGGAACACATTTTGGCTATGTTTTTATCCAAACCATGCAGTGACTGTCCATCATAATTTTATCTTGGGACATATCCTAAATATGTTCAACACATTGTTAGACAATCTATTCATAGAATATGTGTGCTCACTATCCAAGGAGACTTCCCCCTCACATAGTTAGGTGCATACTTTGATGAACTGTATGCTATCTGTGATCAATATATCAACAATTTTTTTCATGATTTACACATCCATTAGACCTGAATTTTAAATTCAAACTAATGGTGACCCATCTTACTAGGCCGCATGGTTGAGGAACATGGTTACAACTAACCATGCACTAACTATGTTCCTTATTCTGTTTCTCTCCCAAAATCAATGATCTAGGCCCTGAACAATCCACATACACTGTTGATAATTTCTTATAAATTTAGGAACTATTATAATGATAAAATAAGATATTTAGATTGAAAATTAAATGATCCATACAATGTAGAATAAATAGGATCCTACAACCTCCCCTCATTAAATAAATCCATCCTAGTTTTACCGTGAGGGTGATTAATCATCGTTACAAAATTAATTTGACAAATAAGAACATATATTTTCCTCTCTCCCGTAGGTCTCATAAAGTATATGGTTATGCTTCCATATCACCTGAACTAGTGGAACTGACCTGACTCAAATAGCCTTCATGATATCATCATAAATACACAATGGATACACCTCAAAAGTACATTCAACATCAACCTCAACCTCATCGGGGTGAAGGACTTGAGATGGGTTGAAGTGATAATGACATAGTTGAGAAACCTAGAAAATAATATGCATAACCCTATATCTATAAGGGATTTCTTTATGATATTCCAATGGTCCACCCCTATCAAAAAAATGCCCTACGAATCTTGGTGATGACTTCAACTACCTCTAAATTCATCAATGGCCTAATCTATGTGAGACACACAAGAAGAATATATTTCCCTCAAAAAACTCCAGAGGTCAGTAGAAATGAATGACATAAGACTTATAAATGGACATAGCTGTATCCATTCATTTGTTTTTATGATTTACTGGATCTATTGTCTCCTGGATGTGACATGCTTCAAATAGCTCTTTATATCCTACCTCTAACCATTTCAGAGGTTTTTTTCCTAGCCTACCTCAAAGGTCCTCATATAGATCAATTTTTATAGTTAATTGAAAACTTTTATTATATGTGAACTTAGATAGTGGTAATTATTTCTCCCAATAACATCAAAAATCTTAGATACATGCTGTAATATTGACCTCACGACCCTTTATAGAATGCTAAGATCAACCTTCAGTTTTATGGTGGAACATTGTGCTCAGAAGCACCTTTGTATCAAGAGACTTATGTAATCCCTACCAGAACTATGTTTCAAAATGAGTGTATATTTCTGGTAAAATGGTACAAGGAAGACCATGAAGATGTATATTTACTCATATATATATATTTCCATGTTAATCTACTATGAAAGTCTCCCTGATAGTTAAGAAGTATGCGATCATCATCAACCTGTCCAAAATCACCCACACTACATCACATCCATAGGGGCAATTTTTTAAACCCATCAAAATTATCTAGTGATTTCATCCCATTTATTCTGTAGAATGGGTAATGGAAGTAAAATTATAGTAGTCAGCAATTGTTTCACCTTCACTAGCTGACAGGTTGGACACATAGGTACAATACCTAATATATCCATTTTCATACCATGACTGCAATATTGTTGGAAGAAATCAAGATACATATTAGAAAGTAAGGTTTGGATTGCCCAACTAGAAACATGATATTTTGACATTAGCTAATCATACATATCTACAGAAACCTAGACACATCCATGAATAAATAATACTTTATCCCTATCAATGACCCATCCTAGAGGTGTATCCTCACCTAAAATTGTTTCCCTCAGTACCATGCTTTTGGGATTCAAAATTTTTCCCATATTCACTCACCATATAAGTAAAGATTTCAATAAAATATATCTAATGATAGGATTCCTATGATGGTCCTAAACATCTAGATCTATTTCAAAAAAATAAATCTATCAGTATCCACTAACTATTTATTTCCAGAAATTCTTGTCTAATAGTCTTCCACCTCAGAGTATCTCCCACCGTGTTGCCTTTCCTAGGTGTATATGCAAGCTCAAACTCAAAGGACTGTAGGTATTCAACCCAAATTCACGGTCTGAGGTTAAAATCATGCTAAGTGAAATTTTATTTTAGGTTTTTATGGTCGATGTATACTATTAAAGACTCTCCAAATGCATAATCTTCATGGAATTGTAACACATGAACGATAACTACTAACTCGAGATCATGTGTTGGGTAATTACACTCATAATGCCTCAACTAAAGAGGCCTATACACCATTAATTGACCTCATTGTATAAGAAAGTATCCTAGTCCGATACCTAATGTAGCACAATAGGATATATAGCCTCTGCCAGGCATAGGAAAAATCAAGATTGAGGCCGAGGTAAGTCTTCCTTTTTTACTCCTAGAAGTATTTCTCACAAGATTCAGACAATATAAATTTCACAATAGTTTTTTCAAGCCTTTAGAAGGTGTTGAAATTCATAATAAATACTTGATAAAATTCCTATAACGTTAATAAATCCCCAAGTAACTCCCTATTTTGTTGATGTTTTTGAAAAATTCTCGTGAATCCATAACTCTCACCTTCTCTAGGTCTACATATACTCATACCTCTATTATAATCTAATCTGGGAAGGTAAATTTTTCAATCCAGAAGTGTCATTTTGGTGATATTGGAATATAATCTATTAAATCTCAGTGTATTAAATATGATTTCAATATGTTTGGAATGATAACAATGATTATGATAATGCCCCAAGATTTCATCCATCAAATCAATAATAAAGAATCTATATACACATATAAAACCTTATTCATCTGAGCCATACAACTTCTAGTTTGTTCATCAGACTGAATGACGATTTTAAATACTCATAAAGGCTATATATACTTTAAAACTATATACAAGTTATATCTAAAGTCCTAAATCATACATAATGATATCATAACCTTGATCAATTTATAATGAGTCCCACGCTCCTTAGATATAGTAAAATAGGTTATCTATATGATGAAATAGGTTACAGTTCATAACCATAGTCTGATTCGGTTTCATGTAATCCACAAAAAACCTTGTATTTATATCCACTTTCTTGTCAAATAAAATGAGTAAACCCCATTATGATGTAATGGGTCATATAAAACTATTATATTTAAGGTTATACAACTATCTCTTGAATTTATAAATCTTAGTTGGATCCATCCTGTAAGGAGGAATAAATACTAGTACTACTCTTGGAATTATCCCAATAGATACCTCAACCTCTATCTCATGAGGTTACCTAGAAAATTAGTCCAAGAAAACATCCCTCAAATGATCCACCACATGAGGGAAAACTATTTAACATGTTCCCTAGTCAATCAAAAAAAATATTAAAAATATGGTTTGTCACTCCACAGAACCCATGATTTTTTGGTCCATCATGCCATTCTAGAACCTCCCATTATCCTTTGTGAATATAATTACTACCCTCGAGTGATGTTAAAGACACCCTTTAATGGTATAAATTTTTCTGAACATGATATGGTACTAAATAGTACATCTCAATAGTGAAATCCAATCCTATAATATCATGGATGAAAATTCTCTGTAATAAATTATATTC
Organism: Viscum album; assembly: GCA_963277665.1. Taxonomy (NCBI): domain Eukaryota; kingdom Viridiplantae; phylum Streptophyta; class Magnoliopsida; order Santalales; family Viscaceae; genus Viscum; species Viscum album. The sequence continues at coordinate 126,809,270 of OY728140.1, read as the reverse complement.
ACCAATCTTGAAGGGGGCTTCTTGTATTGGTGTATACATTATTATCTAATTCCCAAAGTAGTGTGAAGAGTCATCACTCAACAAAAAAAAAAAATGAGCCTATGACTTTCCATGATAGTCATAGATATATAGTTGTTATAAGAATATGTTTCAAATGAAATAGACACTAATGTAGATGGTACTAAAATTATATGTCGAACCATAGATAGACATACAATATGGTCCTCAGTTGTCTGATATACTATATATAACTTGATCGTTCTACGACCATCACTTACAACTTGACTACCCTGAGCATTTACACTATGTTGGTGCTACACAATAGGTGTCTAGCTTCCTCATCTATGACTACCTCATAATCCTATTCATTTGGTATTAATCCAGATCCCAGCTAGAAATGGGGATATTGATCCTAATCCAAAACATGGATTCAGTGATAACCCCTTCACACTAAACACATGAGGAAAGTTAATGCAGCCCCACTAAATATGACCCAAATTAACATAGGCCTGGTACTCAATTGGATCCTTAAAACAATGTGGATTCATGTGTCTCAACCAAATTCATTAGTGACATATCACATAGCTACCTGCATACACACTATAAACATTATTTACTCCATAATAAGGGTCATAACAATTCTTACTACCTCCAGAAAAACATCTTCTTAGTCGAGGTATTAAACCACTATACCCCACTCCTTTAGCTTCCCTTAGTTTACAAAATTATATGTGGGTCTGGTTCACTATCTCAGTGATTACATTCAAATGAAACATGTTCACCATAGATCAGATGGAATATACTGGTTCAACCTCATGTTTCCCAATCCTATAGAATTTTCAACAATGATATAAGGAAAAAATAATAAAGCTTTGTAAAATGAGTGGATTGGTCCATAACTAAGATAGTACCCTTATAAATGTCTATAAAATATCTATATTATTCATCCATCAATATATCAAGAAATAAATAATCAAAGATGGTGGTATGAAAATTCCTCTAAACCAAAACTTGATACTGATTATCCTGGGTCGAAACAACCCACCAACTCTTGGAAGAATGTCTAAGAATCTACAACATAAGATTCACACTCCTATCCATAGGTATTTCTAGGTGATCAAAGGTTGATAACATGTAATCTATCCAAGACTTAGTGGCATGAGGCCCCCCATCCTTCTAAAAAAATGGACTATTATAGAGTTTTAACTCTTAAGTCAGCTCTGATATATTAAATATAGGTCGCAAAGCTACCTTCATGGACTGTACTAACTATAGGGAACCCTATCAAAAAAAATAATTGATGCCTAAATGAGAAATAATGGTAGGTTCAATATATGGAGATTCCAGAAGGTTAGGTCCCGCCATTTTTTTGAAGTATGTTCATCATTGTCCTCTTACTACATGACCCAAGGCCATTATAGTGGCATATATCTAAAATGCTAAGAACACGTCTCAAAACGAGATCTGATAATCGAAAGATAAAACATATGTATAACATACACTCCCACCACCCAATAGTAAGGTTAGTTCTGGGTCAAGTTCTCATATCATTTAACATATGACCATGTATGTGGAGTTTCAATTACATGTTATTGAGGAAAATACTCTTCAATTTGTAATTGGAATCCCCATTTAACATAAAAATATCATTCCAAATTTATATAAATATATTATTTTGTGTGTGTCTGTGTGTGTTTATATATATCATGTTAATGCTACATGAGTTATAATTCCCTTTTTATAAATTCATACACTTTATAAGTTACAATTGACAAGTCATGTAACTATAACTAGTACTTTAAACCCATCCTTAGGATGTAACAATATATATGATTATTCAATTATTTGGATCACTATTCCAAATTTATAGATCCATAAAATTTATAAATTGAAATATTAATCAATTTAATTTCAATCAATTAACATTTTATTCCATGTAACTAACATTTCATTGACCAAACATATCATAATTGGTTAGTAAGGATTCCACTATCAAGATATACACAAAAACGTTATCTAAGTTATGGGTGAATTTTACATAAAAGATTATTTGTCACATTTTCCTCCATGAATTGTAACCCAATAAAAAATATAGCAATTAAGATACTAAACCATACTCTAGTAAATTTACATGATAAATTAAACATGTAATGGTATATATTTGACATATTAATGCTCAGGTGTCTAAAATAATGCATCAGACAATACTCTCATTCCATACCAAACCAAGGGACAAAATCTATAATCATAAAAATTTTCATAAACCATGTGCATCACCGAATAGTTAAATCAATACATCTATAATTGATAAAAACCATAACTAAAGTCTCTTCCTAGGAAATAGGGATTTCCCCCATACGTGGGTTAGCTACTATAAGGAACAATATCATTATCAAATTTAGAAAATTTGTAATCTTCTATCTACCATCCCAAAATAGTAAGGAATGAAAAGAATCACTCAAATACCACTTTGTTATGTCCTAGATCCAGTTCACTCGGATGTAACAAATTATGGTCGACCACATGGCATCAAAAATTCCTCTCTATATACCAGAGGCTTACGACTAGCATTGAGGTTCTATGGTGGTATGGCGGGGATAATATACCTTCAAATATATAGTAGTTGATATCGGTATAAAATAGATAAACAACATGAATATATAACTAAACAGTGGAATATAAATCATCTAGATAATAAATAAAAGGAAAAAAATTAATAACTAGTGTCATATATAGAGTAATGATGCCATGATGATATATAAAAATAGGCGATACATAGAAAACTGTATAGTATACATACAATGGGTACATATTATATAAAAACCTACATAAAGAAAAAAATATCAAATAGAATCATGAGAAGAAAATTATTTCTCTCCTCCCATACTCTATCATAGTACAGAGACACAAACATATATAGTTGGGAGATTTCCCTTATCCCTACCTTCATCCATGATGTCTATCCAAGAACTAATCAATGACCTGAATAGGGTGTGAGTAAAACATAATAGGCACCCTAAAATGGTTTTTGGTACTATTTAATCTATGAATATAAATTGAGAAGTGTGAAGGTATAATAAATAAGGGTAGAAATAAATAAACCATGTTAGTCCAGATTCTATGTGGGATAACTGTCTAATAGTACCTTATTTTTTCTAATCCACAATGTCTCTGAGTATTTTACATTATTGATTTAGATTTATAGGGTCATGAATTTTTTTATATGATAAAGGTGTCCATATATATATATATATTTCATCTTATAGGGGTTTATATTATCCATGGAATTTATGTTTTATAAGTTCATTGAAATCCACAGGGGTATACCCTTAGCAATTCACCCTTATGGGTGAAGTTCTACACAATCACTAAGAGAATTTTCAAGGTAGCCTTAGTAAAATACCTGAAATGATCCCAATAAATTATCCATGATGGTCTATAACATCAATATAATTCCAAAGAGAATAATCTAAGGAATTAAATTTAATATCTAAAAATATAATAGAACCCTCATTTCTAATTTGGGGTATTCACAATCATAAGACAAAGAGAGAATCCAAGTGTGGAATTTCTCTTGGTAGATGCATCAATGAATCAGTTGGCATCCCATGATCTTTTTCAAGAAAACCCCTAATGTGTTTACAAGTATCAATTAGGTCATTCCACACCTATAAATTACTTCATGATCCTTGACCATAGTCATGCATGATATAATGATCAATAAATTATCCATAATCATATTATAAAAATATGTATACATCATAATCAAGTGAGGTATAGGTGAAATGGTCATACCATTCACCATTAATTTAAATAAATTATCTAATTCAATTGTAAATGAAATTAAATACACAATAGATGGTGGTTTATGTAATCCATTTCATTTATGAGTCCCAAATCAGCACATCTCAAAAGGTGGTTTAATTACACATCAAGGCTTAATGTTCATAAGAATTTTACATAATACACTCCAGGGGATGATTCATGTCATGTTAGAAAACCTCCAATGATGCAATTTTAATTGTAAGGGAAACCAATTCATAGTTACAAATATTTATTAATTTAATTTTACATTTAAAGGAATGACACAGAATGTCAGACATGTGGCACAATGATTCATGATATAGACCTCAAAAATATTATAGAAAGCAACTATACCACCTACCATATACCAGTGATAAAATTCTTATCTAATATCAACATCTAATATTGGAAATAAAATATAAATTGGATAAATAGATAATCTTTCTAAAAATTGGGAATAATATCATGCATAGGGATATTTATAAAGATATTGAGAGAAATAGAGAAAAGAAATTACTGGTGTATTAGACTTATGATAGGATTCCAAGGAGGAAAATAATGTTTGAATCAGATTTTGGACAATGAATATATCTCACATTAGAGGAGGTGGGAGGATTATAACATTGAAGGGGTTTATATTCATGTAATAAAGGAGGAGAAGGATGGTTTGTGTTTTAAAGAAAACAAATGAAAATCATACAAATACTCAATTTAAAAGGGGAACATGTTCTGTCCATATGGTTGGAAAAACTATGTGTTATCATTATTTCATGGAACACTTATTAGGCTTAGAACATGGTTAGAAAAACCATGTGTTCCCCATGCATGCTCATTATCCAACAAACATATCCTTGGCATGGCTTGGTATGTGGTTTGTCAAACTATGTGCATTCCATGATCAATATAAATATAATTTTTTTAGGTATTTCATAGATGTCTCATATCCGTTGAATAGATAAACTAACATTTCTCCTCTCTTACTAGGCCTCAAAGTTGACCCACACAATTACTACTAACAATGACTGAACTATCCACCTCATTCTCTTTATCCAAAAAACTAAATCTCTAGTCTTCATACAAGATCTGAATGCTCCCAAAACCTTCCTTAATCCTTTAGGCACTATTAAAAGTATAAAAAGGTATATATTCTGAAAATTTAAAAAACCAAAACTCGTAGAAAAACCGGGATCATAAGTAGTGTCATATGTGTTTGAATAAATAAGAAATAGAATAAGTAAGTGATGCTATAATGATGTTTTGTTGAATCTTATTGGCGAAGGTTTGTATTTTTGGTTATTTTTTTATTATATCATCTATGTAAAGAGAAAATTAACTATAAAACTTATATAGTTCAATTCAAGTGATGAATATTACCTTCTTGGCTTAAACCATAAATGATTTTCTTCTAGTTTATTGTGTGATGTAAAATTATTTCCAGATCAAGAGAGGGACCAACTTCTCTTATTGATTGGTGACCTTGTAAATTCATGTTTTATTATGGGTGTAATTGTGTGTTCTATTTTAACAGAGTAATTTCTCTTTAACTATAGGGAAAGTTTGTTTTAAAAAAATAAAAAATAATAACAGTTTGCAACTGATTCACCCCTAGTGGCCACATATATCATAACTGGTCCTTACATTTAGGAGAATCATCAAAAAATGGTGATGTAGGACACTCACAATATAAAAGGATGATGAAGAATCAAATACTACATGGTTTGGAAGGAAAATACAAATTTTCATTAAATATGGATATTTTTTGGGAAATCTAAATATAGTTTCTTGATTTTATCATTTTAGAGACAACATTCCTTGAAGAAGAGCCTCTTGTAGAAGCCTTACAGTTTCCTAATGATTTCAAGGGGTACTTGGTAGTGGATTCTTCCACCAATGATTTAATTTTTGAATTACTGGTTGGTTCAGTGACTAAATTATAATATGTTTCCAAGACTATTGGATTTATAGTGGAGTGGGAAGATAGGATTTTTATTTCCATTGGGGTAGTAAATATTTCACTTTTCAATTATTATGGGTCCTTTCTATCATTTCCTAATATTAAAATTGGCTTGTTTTTTTAGTTTCCATTCACCTAGAGGATAAAACATCTAGTTTTCCAATAGTAAAAACCTCATCCCCTACCAAGTGGGTGCTGAAGTAGAGCATGAACTTTAAATTTACCTCACTCATGAGGGTAAAACTACCAACACATCGATAGTATAATGAATCCATGAGGAGATTATCTCTTATAAGAATCCTAGAATCACTTCAACGGAGGAAAAAGTAGGGAAACAAATGGTGTATTAATCAATTTTTTCATGGTTTGAATCAGTTACCATCCCTACCATAGAGGAACCCCATATTCAATGGTGAAATTAAATCAATACACATCTCTAGACATGAATCAGAATAAAAATAACTATTTTTTATTATAATAACATCAACACCCATCACACTTGTTAGGATATGTCTTTGTTCTACTGTGGATCTGAGCCATGTGGGTCCTATTTTCAATTATATATCGACACTTCTAGAGAATTATCCTAAGTACAAACCTACCCTGAAAGATGAAGATGTCCCATGTTTTGTCATTAATAATGAAAAATCAGGTGATCTAGTGATGAGTGTGATAGAACATCAAGGAAATCATCAACCTCACACAATTAGACCATATGTGTTGATGAATGAGAACTCCATGACATTGATTGGTGATGTTTGGGACTGATAGGTTCAGCTAGAATTCCCTCAATGATATAACCCTAATGGTTTGGTCTATCAAGAGTGGATATAGGAATTCAAATACAACTATATACCAGATGATTTAGGAGACATTATAGTGGATTATATGTGTGTGATTTAATGATGTATTTCTTTGTTGGGGGAGGAGGAATTGGAGCTATAGTTTCTCACCATGATGAGGGAAGAGGTGGTCATCTTCCAAATGAATCATCTGAATGCCACTAAAATTGAACTAGTATAGGAAACATCTCATGTGGTGGAACATAGGTCTTTCTAATATGAACATTAGATAAAAGAAACACAAATATTCTAACTGGTGGAAGATGAGTTGGATGAGATGATAAGTTGAAAACTGGTTGTAGATTTATCCCGGTAGAGGATGATGGAGCATGGGCAGTACAAATATCATGTGGTTCAAGGAATAGATTTGAATTACCTACTTCAATTTTTGATTCATTTCAATCCTTTTAATAAAATAATCAAATAGAACATGTAGTCCAACATGATTCATTCTTGTTCTGAGAAAAAAGAGTTATTGAATATGATTCATTTAATATTGGAGTAAAAAATAGGGGTAGATGGGTTATCATTATAATTTCATATTGAATACTATAAAAAATACATAAAAAGGGTTAATGGGGATAGTGGATATTGAGTCAATAAGGTTTCCTTATGAATTTTCCATTCCTTTATGTTTTGAAAATCACAAACACTCTATCTCAAGGAAAATTTCATTTCCTCTAATATTTATCTTAATAAGGAAAATTTTCCTTCCCCAAAGAAAATTTATCCTTACCTATTTTTAATTATTAATATTTTAGTCTCTCTAAATCTAAATCTTTTTATTTCAAATTATAAAATTTGGTTTCATATCTAAAACCTCGGGATCCTATAAATAATTAGATATAGAGTATTATTTTTTCAGGATCCGAATTCAGGTTCCAAATTCTCTGAAATTCGGACTCCGAATTCTCTGAAATTCAGACTCCGAATTCTCTAAAATTCAGATTCTGAATTCTTAAAAATTCAGGTTCTGAATTACTCAGAATTTAGGTCCTGAATTCCACTAAATTCAAGTTCTGAATTCAATTTAATTTAGACTTTGAATTCCTCTAAATTCAGTCTCCAAATTCTCTAAAATTCAGACTCTAAATTCTCTGAAATTCAGACTCTGAATTCTCTGAAATTCAGAATCTGAATTCTCTGAAATTCAGACTCTGAATTCTCTGAAACTCAGAATCCAAATTATATGAAATTCATATTCTGAATTCCTTATAATTCAGGTTCTGACTTCCTAAGAATTCAGGTTCTGAATTCCTCAGAATTCAGACACCAAATTCATTAGAATTCAGACTCTTGAGTCTATAAAATTCTGACTCTGAATTCCTTGATAAAAAGAATACAAATATCCATGTACTATAGAATCTAAATTCTCATTTTCTTAGACTCCGAACATTTATTTTTTCCTTAGAATCCTAAAAATGGATTTGATTAAGAAACCATATTTTTATTACCCTTTTTATAGTTATGGAATGATGTCATACAATATGATTCTAATTAACCGTTGTTTGAGTGACACATGTACAGGTCCCTCCGAGATTCAAGGAAAAATATGATTTTTGGGGGAGGGAGATGACCACTGGAGAGGTTCCTATGAATAGGTGCCCATTTGAAAAAGCTCATGAATTTTGAACTGTCTGATTGATCACTCTAGAGACCACATGTTGTTGAAGTGATTTCTAGAGATAGATACTCTCATGCTTTGTACATACTGAACATCTTATTTAGGTTGCTTCGTGCGACTCCAAATGTTGTTAAGTACATTTCAGGGCTTCTGGGGATAGGAAGATAGAGGTGCCGACTACCTTAAAGTTCATGAACTTCCTTGATAAGGAATACATAGGTTATGACTACCTTGAAGTTTGAGGGCTTTCAGGGATAGGAAGACAGATTCCGATATTCCTATCGAGGGCTTACCTTGGTGTGGGTAAGACATACATTCTTGAATGTATAAATCAAGGGACCTTTAGACAAGGTTGTTGGATACCCTACTCTTTGGGATAAAATATTTCATACTTGTTTCTTATTTTTTTTTCAAGTTTATTTTTGCTGCATTTTGATTAATAAGTAAAGTACAACTGTCTTATACTTCCTTGTATTTGTATACTCTGATTAATAAGATTCTATACGCTTTAAGGAAGAATATTTTCTTTGTAAACTTTTTATATGTTTCATTTCCAGAACCATATTTTCAGAACCTAGTAAGTTTGTAAAACTAAGAGGTCTTATGAATTTACCTTGTTTAACATTGTTAAACATAGTTTTCAATAAGGTTATAAATGAAAGTTTTATTCCAACTTTAAAGATTCCAAAGGAATTTTTAAAGTATACAATTCACCCCCCCCCCTTGTATATTGAGCATCTACACTCATATTTTAATCCTACAATTGGTATCAAAGAAGGTTTTAGAAATACTAATATTCACATATAAGTTTTATTGCTTAGTTTTCATTGTTCTTAATTTTTTCCTTGCTCAGGAAGTTTTTCCTTTTTTACAAACATTTTCTATTAACATGTTTTTGTGGAATGATATTTTATCTTAAGATGACAAGAATGAATGTTGGTTCAATTAACAACCTAAATCCTATTAAACCACCTATTTTTGATGGTAAGGATTATAAATATTGGAGAGATTTTATGAATACGTTTGTTATTAACGATGGAGTAGACAATTTTTTCATACTTACTAGAGGATATAAAATCCCTGATAAGGAAGTTAGTACTTTCCCCAACCAAGAAAAGAATGAATATCAACTGAATTATGAGGTACATAATACTTTTCTTTGTTCTATGAATAGAAATATATATAGCCAGATTTCATCCTGTGAAGCACCAAATTGTATTTAGAAGAAGCTTGAAGAAACTCACTTTGGAACTTCAAAAGTCATTGAAACTAGAAGAGCCATGCTTAGATCTGAATATCATGGTTTCTTCTATCCTTGTGGAGAACCCATATGTAAAGTACAACAAAGATTCATGACTATTGTTAATATTTTAAAATCTATGGGTGAGAAAGTATTAGATGATGAAACTCTTGTAGAAAAAATCATAGACATCATGCCTAACAAATGGGAATCTAAGAGGACAATTATAGATGAAAATAGGAAAGTTACCCAGATTTCTCTTAATGAACTATTTAGAACTCTTCTTCAATATGAAACCAGAATAAAGAGAGATGTTGATAATAAGAATAAGAAGTATGGAAATGGAAGTGTTGCTTTTACAACAACTTCAAATCATATGAAAACCAGGAATCCTAAGAGAGTTTCAAGATCCAAATCTAAGAAGGTTATTATTCAATCTGAATCTAGTGGAAGTGAATCTTCAGATCCAATATTTCCTGAAGGATGAACAAGATTGTTGGATAGAATAACATTCAATATAAAAACAAGAAGAAAGAAAGAAAAGATAAGAAATACTCAAAAGTCACTTGTTATGAATGAAAAAGAGCAGGGCACATAAATCCATATTGTCTTATTCTTAAGAAAAAGGATAGAAAGTAAAAGCATTCTAAAAGGTATATAAATAAATACTACAAATCTAAGGCTAAGAATGTTTACAAAGCCAATGAAACCTGGAGTGCCGGTGGTGGTGACTCTTCTGATGAATCCTCAGAGTATGAATCTTCTGGTTAGAAGAATCTTGGTCTGATAGTCAGATTACCTATTGAAAATCATTGTCTAATGGATAAGGTACACAATGCTGAATCTATCAAAAATATATATTTGAATTCTAATTATAGTGATGATGAATATTATGAATCCTCGTATGAATAATCTTTTTCTGATGAAGATAATACTTTACCTACTTATGAAATAGTTTCTAGGTTTGCTAAACTTCTTGAGAATGTAAATTCTAAACTCAAAAAAAATATTGATAAGGAAAAATCTAGAAAAACTATTCTTATAAAGAAAAAATCAGATCTTTCTAAAGATCTTGATAAGAAAATATTTTATTTTGAAATTATTTCAAAAAACCATGAGGAAGTTAATTCTGAGAAGGATAAACTTTCTGAGGATCTTGAAAATGTAATTTCTAAGAAAAATATTTTAGAGACTAACTCTAGTTCTAAAACTAATGTTTTTTAGGATAAAAACTTAGTTATTAAACTGAAGTCAGAATTATTTTTTTAGGAAGTGTTTTTCAAACTTTACCTCATGTAAGGAAAATTTTGACAAGATGTATTCTCAAAATCGACCTCTAAGGAATAGTTATGGTTTTGGTTACACTAATTAAAAACCAGTTTTTAGTAATAAATATTTTGTTCCTCAAAAGTGCTATATTCTACCATAAATGTCAATGTGGTGGACATTGGGTAAAAAATTGTTCTTTAAACAAAACTCAGTCTTTAAGTTTTCATGAAGCTTATTTTTATAAGAAAATGTGGATACCTAAGATTTTGCTTTCTGAAATTTCTAGATCCAAGAAAGTTTGGGTTACGAAAGTCTAATACTCTTATTTTCAAGAAAATAAAGAAAGTACAAACAGCAATACATGGTACATAGATAGTGGATGTTCTCAACATATGACTGGTAACAAAAATTTCTTTGAAAATATTATCAAGATTAAAGGAGGAAAAGTAACTATTGGAGATAATTCTCAGGGAGAAATTATTGGTATAGGTAACATTGTTTTTCATGGAAAAACATGGATTTCAAATGATTTATTTTTAAGGGTCTTAAGCACAACCTCATTAGCATATGTAAATTATGTGAAAATGGAGATATCATTCTTTAATTTATCGAACAACAAGATCAAATTGCTGATATTTTTACAAAACCATTACCATCTGATCGATTTGAATACATTAAATAGAAGTTAGAAATGATAATCTTAAGTTAATCATCCTTTTTAACATATTTTTTAAAACTATATCCTTACAGTAATAAACTCATTTTCATAGGGGGATTACATTCTCTTGTTATGTAATTAAATTTTTCATAGTCAAAAAATTTTCGTAGTATAAAATTTTGCGTAGTCTAAAATTGTTTCGTAGTCAAAATTTTTTTGTAGTCAAAATTTTTTTTGGTAGTCTAAATTTTTTTTTGCCTAAATGTTTTCATAGTCTAATTTTTTTTTATAATTATAAAATTTTTCATAGTAAAAATTTTTTCATAGTCTAAAATTTTTCATAGTCTAAAATTTTTCGTAATCAAAGATTTTTCATAGTCAAAATGTTCGTAGTCAAAATTTTTATAATCAAAATTTTTGGAATATAAATTTCTTCAAGAAAAATTTTCTTCATTAAGAATAATCATCCTAGAAATTCAAAAGGTATGTTTCCTTTCCTACATTTTCGTAATAATATTTTACTTTTTGGTATTTTTATTTTGTTTTTTTAATTTTCAGATTCTTTTTAAATCCGAATGTTTTTCTTAAAAACCTAAAAAGATCATAATCAATCAAAATCCTTCTTCAGCTATCATCTCAACCGTCAGATCTTCTCAAGAATTTTTCAATTGTTGGATCAATTAGGGAAGTTGAATCATCACCTCAATTTCCTATATAAAGGACCCCCCAATTATTTTCCCACATCAATTCTCAAGCCTTTGTGTGCTGAAGTTCTGCCTTTGTACTTAAGGTTGTTTCAAATCATCAGCTTTCCTTAGCTCTGAATGTCTTTATAATATTCTCCTCAGAATGAAATGTCAACTATTAATGAAATCTACAATTGAAAGATATAAATAGAAAGGTTAGTCTATCCAATGTGTTATTCCAAGTATGATTCTATTATTTCTAAGAATATCAAGCTCAGTGGTTGGGAAAGTGTTTGTGTATCAAAACCAAGAGCACGAGATTCAGTGTATCCAGATTTGTTGATTGAGTTCTACGAGAAAAAAATTTATTCATTGAAGAAGGCAAAGACATGTTCTTTTTTAAGTGTTATGGAAAGACTTATTATCTTTCTTACAGCAAGGTAGAAAGTCTGATTGGAATTTCATATAAAGGTGAAGCAGAGTTCTGCTCACACAAGCTACATGATGTGATAGGATCTTTTGGTAAGGAAAAATCTATAGCATGTCTTAGCTTGAAAGAAGTGAAGACTCTGAAGATTGTTCATCTGTCAACAAACTTACATATTCTTGAGTTATGGGTTCAAGGTTTTCTCATTCTGAGAAAAGGGGACAAGGATACCCCGAAGAAAAGTGATATTTATATTCTGGATTTCCTAGTGAACCTAATAAAGATAAATTGGGTTAATCATATCTTGGTTACGATTGAGAATATAAAGAATAGAAATATGAAGTCCCAGATTATCATGTATCTGGCCATTCTTTCAAAAATTATTGTTTTTTGTCATCAGTCTTTCAAGATTCCTTGAAGTTCTATGCTGAGAAATTGCAAGGTGATGCTTTTGAGTGATGATACTCTAAGGAAGATGAATATTGGATTTAATAGTCTATCTGAAGAATTTTATGATCTATCTGATGAAGAAGTTGAAGCTCTTTCAAAGAAACTGGAGGTTGCTAAAACCTCTAAAATGGGTGGAAGGAAGAGGAAGGTGAAGGAACCAGAAGGAAAAGTAAAATCTCTTGTGCCTAAAGAAACTCAATCCATACCCCCAAAACCTAAGAAGTAGAAGACTTAAACTAATGAAGTGGTATCTAAATAGAGAAAAGATAAGAAAAACCATAAGGAAGGGGATTCTATGTTTGGCTTGGACCCTGCTGAGGAAAAATCATTGAAAGAAAAGGTTACTGAGAATCTTGAGAAGCAAGCGAAAGAAAAGAAGTAAAATAAGAATATGTCTGAAGTTGAGATTGTATAATCACTTCTCAAAGATGATGATAAAGATTCTGAACAAATTCCAGTACCGAAATCATTTTTGATATAATCTTTACCAGAGTCTCTGGGAAAGAAGTTTTTGATTCTGGAACAAGATCATGAATAAGAAATAGTGCGAGAAGAAGAAGTGGATGAAAAAGAACAATATGGGAGTGGTGATACTGAAGATATGATAAATAAAGTAGAATATTATCATGAGAAGGATAGTCCTTCAAAGAAGTTATCAATACGAACTTCTAAAGCAGAGTCTTCAAAACATGCTACCCTAGGAAAAGATGAGAAGGTTGAGGAAGAAGTGAACAAGTTGTCTGAAGAGGAAAGTTGCAATCATGATTTCATACAGCCATAGGATGTTGAGGAAGAAGCCGAGAAGGAAGAGGTAGATGAAGATAAGATTTTTCAGCTATCAAATAGTGAACATGAATCACCTAAACAAGAAGAAATAATTCCGAAAGGTGATAAGGGAAAAAAATTGGTTTTGGAAACACCTAGGAAATCTGTAGTGAAAAGGATATATGATGGTGCTTCATCGAAGAGAAAAGCTGACATGCTTGAAAAGGAATCCTTGTCAAAAAAGCATTTAGATTAAGAATCATCATCTCTTGTACATGACTTTGTTGTTCAGTCTTCGAAGAAGCTAGTTGGTTTTATTCCTGTATTCCTGAGTATAGTCTCAAGATGTCAGATGATTCTTTATTCCTTAAATCAGAAAATAGATTCAGTATCCATGGTGATGGATTAGTGTGTCAAACTTGAGGCCGATTTTAAAACCTTTTTCATTAATTATGAAGCTCATAAAAGATATTTTAATAAGATGACTAGTTTCTCAAGGAAAACTGTTGAATAAATGAGAATTCTCGGTGCGTTTCAATATAATGTCAAGGATTCCATTGAAACTGAAGATGGTAAGTTCAATGATCTCAGCAAGTATTTTGAAGAAAAGATATCTCTTGAAGAAACTACATGGAAGCAAGAAGTGGAAGATCTGAATGGTAAATTGTTTTCAGTTACTCAGAGTTGGAAGAGGGAAATGGATCTTAAAATCTAACTTGAGGAAAAACTTGCTAAACAAGAAGAAGCCTTGAAGGCATAGGCTGATATGATTATGGATCGAGAAAGAAAAAATAAAGGCCTTAGAAAATAAAACTGATGATCAAGATCAACTACTCAACCATATGGAAGATGATCACAAGGAACTCAAGAAGTTGAAAACGATTGTGAAGAAGCTCAAGTCGAAGGAGAAAGAAGGATGATCTTTTCCAAATCCAATTTTTTTGTTATATTTCCTTGTTTAACAAATTCATTCAATCTTAATGAAATTTTCGTTGCACTCTATATTTTTTGGTTGTTGAGTATTAATCATTTAGGTACCATATTTTTTTCCATTCCCTTTATTCCTTTTCGAAAAGCAAAAAGGGGGAGAAAGAAATGTTAAAAAAAATACTAAGTATACATGAAATTTCCCTAAGTAAGTGGGAGTTCATCTAAGGGGGAGTTTTTATCATGAAGATTTTCATATGCAGGATAATTAAAAAATCTCATTCAGAAATCAAGAAAACGATCCTTAGGGATTTCAAAGCCTAAGTGGGAGTTAGTCGTATTCACTATGATCCATAAGTAAAGGGAGATAAGTTTTTATATTCAAGTTCATAAAATTTTTATGTCCTTATATTCTTTTTCGTACGGATGTTTTTGCATTCCAAAAGGGGGGATATTGTAGAGTCAATAAAGTTTCCTTATTACATTTCCATTCCTTTATGTTTTGAAAATCACAAACACTCTATCTCAAGGAAAATTTCACTTCCTCTAAAATCTATCTTAATAAGGAGTCTTTTCCTTACCCAATGAAATTTTATCATTACCTATTTTTCATTGTTCATATTTTAGTCTCTCTAAATCTAAATCTTTTTATTTCTAAGTGTAAAATTTGATTTCATATCTAACACCTCGGAATCCTATAAATACTTAGATATAGAGTGTTCTGTTTTCCGGATCTGAATTTAGGTTCCAAATTATTTGAAATTTTGACTCTAAATTCTCTAAAATTCAGACTTCGAATTCTCTTAAATTTAGATTCCAAATTCCTCAGAATTCCGGTTCTGAATTCCACAGAATTTAGGTTCTAAATTCCTCTGAATTCAGGTTTTGAATTCCTCTGAATTTTGAATACGAATTCTTCTGAATTCAAACTCTAAATACACTAAAATTCAGACTCCTAATTCCTCTGAATTCAGACTCTGAATTATCTTAAATTCAAACTCTAAATTCTTTGAAATTCAGACTCTGAATTCTCTGAAATTCAGACTCTGAATTCTATGAAATTCGGACTCTCAATTCTCTGAAATTCAGATTATGAATTCCTTATAATTCAGGTTCTGAATTCCTTATAATTCGTGTTCCGAATTCCTCAGAATTTGGGTTACGATTTCCTAAGAATTCAGATCTCGAATTCGTCCAAATTCAGACTCCAAATTCATTAGAATTTAGACTCTGAAGTCTATAGAATTTTGACTCCAAATTCCTAGATAAATAGAATCCGAATATCCATGTAATATGGAATCTGAATGTTCATTTTCTTAGACACTGAACTTTTATTTTTTACTTAGACTCCGAAAAATGGATTTGATTAAGATACCATATTTTTTTACCCTTGTTATAGTTTTGAAATTATGTTATACAATCTATTTCTAACTTACCATTGTTTGAGTGACATGTGTACAGGTCCCACTAAGATTCAAGAAAAAATATGACCGTTGGAGGAGGGATCCAACCATTGGAGAAGTTAATATAAATAGGATCTCATTTGAACAATCTCATTACTTTTGAACTAACTGATTGATCACTCTAGATACCACATGTTGTTGAATTTATTTATAGAGAGAGATACTCTCATTCTTTGTGCGTACTGAACATCATGTCCAGTTTTCTTCATGTGACTCCAAATGTTGCTGATTACATTCGAGGTCTTCTGAAGATAAGAAGACAGAGGTGCCAACTACCTTAAAGTTTGAGGACTTCCTTGATAAGAAAGACAGAGGTTCCGACTACCCTGATGTTCGAGGGATTGTGGGGATAGCAAGATAGATTCTGATATTCCTATTGATGGATAACCTTGGTGTGGGTAAGACATACTTTCTTGAAAGTATAAATCAAGTGACCTTTATCCAAGGTTTTTTGATACCCTATTCTTTGGGATAAAATATTTCATACTTGTTACTTTTTTTATTTCAAGTTTATTTCCTCTGCATTTTGATTAATAAAGAAAGTATACTATCTTATACTTCCTTGTATTTGTATACTCTGATTAATAAGATTCTATACGCTTTATGGTAGCATCTTTTCTTTGTAAACGTTTCTTAAGTTTCATTTCTGGAACCATATTTATGGAACCTAGTAAGTTTGTCGAAATAAGAGGCCTTGTAAATTTAACTTGTTCAACTTTTTTAGACATAGTTTTCTTTAAGGTTATAAATGAAAGTTTTATACCAACTTTAAAGGTTCCAAAGTAATTTTAAAGTATACAATTCACCCCCTCTTGTATATTGAGAATCTACATTCATATTTGGATCCTACAATTGGTATCAGAGGAGGTTTTAGAATACTTATATTCACATATAATTTTTCTTGCTCTGTTTTCATTGTTCTTAATGTTTTCCTTGATTAGGAAGTTTTTCCTTATTTACAAACTTTTTATATTAACAAGTTTTTGTGGAAAGATATTTTCTCTTAAGATGATAGGAATGAATATTGGTTCTATTTACAACCTAAATCCTACTAGAGCACCTATTTTTGTTGGTAATGATTACAAATATTGGAGAGATCGTATGAAGATGTTTTTTATTAACACCAGAGAAGACAATTTTGTCATGCTTGCTGAAGGATATAAAATCCCTGAAAAGGAAGTCAGTACTTTCACCAACCAAGAAAAGAATGAATATCAACTAAATTATAAGGTACATAATACTTTAATTTGTTCTATGACTTGAAATATATATATCCAGATTTCATTCTATGAAGCAGAAAATTGTATTAGGAAGAAGCTTGAAGTAACTCACTTTGGAACTTCAAAAGACATTGAAACTAGAATATCCATGCTTAGAGGTAAATATCATGGTTTTTACTTTCCTTATTGAGAACCCATATGTAAGGTACAACAAATATTCATGACTATTGTTAATAGTTTACAATATATGGGTGAGAAAGGATTAGATAATGAAACTCTTGAGGAAAAATCATAGACATCATACCTAACGAATGGGAATCTAAGAGGACAGCTATAGATGAAAATAAGAAAGTTACCCAGATTTCTCTTGATGAACTATTTTGAACTCTTCTTCAAAATGAAACTAGAATGAAGAGAGATGTTGATAATAATAAAAATAAGAATGGAAATGGTAGTGTTGGTTTTACAATAACTTCAAATCATATGAAATCCAGGACTCCTTAGAGAGTTACAATATCTAAATCTAAGAAGGTTGTTATTCAATCTGAATCTAGTGGAAGTGAATCTTTAGAAAACAAGTTATCCAATCTTTATCAAAGGATGAACAAGATTGTTGGACAAAATAAATTTTAATCTAAATACAAGAAGAAATAAATAAAATATAAGAAATACTCAGAAGTCACTTGATATGAATGCAAAAAAGTAGGGCACATAATGCCAGATTTTCCTATTCTAAAGAAAAAGGATATAAAGGAGAAGCATTCTGAAATGAATTAAAAGAAATAATACAAAGATAAGCCTAGGAAATTTTTTAAAACCAATGACACCTAGAGTGCCAGTGGTGGTGACCCTTCTGATGAATCCTTAGAGTATAAATATTCTTGTTAGAAGAATCTTGGTCTGATATTCAGATTACCTATTGAAAATCATTTTCTAATAGCTAAGGTACGCAATGCTGAATCTATCACAGATATATCTGTGAATTCTAGTTATAGTGACAATAAATATTATGAATCCTCAAATGAATCATCTTCTTCTGATGAAGATAATACTTTACCTACTTCTGAAGAAGTTTGTAGGTTTTCTAAACTTCTTGAGAAAGAAAATTCTAAACTCAAAATATATCTTGATAAAGAAAAATCTAGAAATACTATTCTTATAAAGGAAATATCATATCTTTCTAAATATCTTGATAAGAAAATCATTTATTTTGAAAGTATTTCAAAAAACCTTGAGGAAGTTAATTCTGAGAAGGATAAACTTTCTAAGGATCTTGAAAATGTAATTTCTAAGAAAAATATTTTAGAGACTAAATATAGTTCTAAAACTAATGTTTTTGAGGATAAAAACTAGGTTATTAAACTAAATCAAGAAATATTTTCTTTGAGGAATTGTTTTTCAAACTTTACCTCGGGTAAGGAAAATTTTGACAAGATGTATTCTCAAATTCGACCTCTAAATAATAGTTCTGGTTTTGGTTACACTAATTCAAAACCAGTTTTTAGTAATAACTATTTTGTTCCTCAATGTGATTCATTCTGTACTAAATGTCAGTGTTGTGGAAAATGTGTATAAAATTGTTCTTTAAACAAAACATAGTCTTTAGGTTTTCATAAAGCTTATTTTTTTACGAAAATGTGGATTAAAAAGATTTTTCTTTCTGAAATTTACGGATCCAAGAAAGTTTGAGTTTCGAGAGTCTAATACTCTTTTTTTAGGAAAATAAATAAAGTAACAATAGAAATACATGGTACATCGATAGTGGATGTTCCCGACATATGACTGGTAACAAAAACATCTTTGAAAACATTATCAAGACAAAAGGAGGAAAAGTAACTTTCAGAGATAACGCTCATGGAGAAATTATTGGTATAGGAAACATTGTTCTTCTTGGAAAAACTTTTATTTAAAATGTTTTATTTTTTATGGGTCTTAATCAAAAACTCATTAGCATAAGTAAAATATGTGAAAAAGGAGATATCATTCTTCAATTTATCAGAACACAAGATCATCTTGCTGATATTTTCACTAAATCCTTACCATCCGATAAATTTGAATACATTAAACAGAAGTTAGGAATGATAACTGTAAGGTAATCCTCCTTGTTAACTTCTTATAGACACGTATCTTCTTACAGTAAGAAACTCTTTTTCATAGGGGGAGTACATTCTCTTGTTAGGTAATTAAATTTTTCATACTCAAAAACTTTTTGTAGTCTAAATTTTTTTGTAGTCTGAACTTTTTTCGTAGTATACATTTTTTCATAGTCTAATTTTTTTAGTAATCTAAAATTCTTCATAGTCTAAATTTTTTTTAGAAGTCTAAAAAAATTTCATAGTCCAAAATGTTTTGTATTCTAAATTTTTTCGTAGTCAATTTTTTTCGCAATCTAAGATTTTTCTTATTCAAAATGTTCGTATTCAAAATATTCGATGTCAAAATTTCATAATCAAAATTTTCAGAATCTAAAGTTATTCAAGAAGAATTTTCTTCATTACTAATAATCTTCCTAGAAATCTTAAAGGTATGTTTCCTTTCCTAAATTTTTGTACTAATATTTTACTTTTTGGTGTTTTTATTTTGTTTTTTTTAATTTTCCTTTTTTTTTAATCCGAATGTTTTTATTAAAAACCTAAAAAGATCAAAATCAATAAAAATACTTCTTCAGCTATCATCTCAACCATCATATATTCTCAATAATTTTTCAACCATTGGATCACTTGGAGAATTTGAACTGTCACCTCAATTGCCTATATAAAGGACCCCCCGATGATAGTCCCACATCGATTCTCAAGCCTTCGTGTGCTGAAGTTATGCCTTTGTACTTAAGGTTGTTTTGAATCTTCATCATTCCTTAGCTCTTAATTTATGTACAAGATTATACTCATAAATAAATGTCAATTGTTAAAGAAATATCCTAGTGGAATATATACAGAGAGAGGTTAGTGATTCCAAAGTTTTATGCCAAGTATGATTCCATTATTTCTAAGAATATCAAGCTCAATGGTTGGGAAAGTGTTTGTGTATCGAAACGAGGAGCACATGATCTGGTCTATCTGGATTTGTTGATTTATTTCTACACAAAAACAAGTTTCTTCAAAGAAGAAGGCAGAGACAAGTTCCCTTTTAACTGTTATGGAAATACTTATTCTATTTCTTACAGCAAAGTAGCAAGTATGATTGGAATTCTATATGAAGGTGATGTAGAGTTATTCTCACACAAGATACCTAATGTGATAGGATATTTTTATATGGAAATAAGCCATAGAGTTTCTTGGCTTGAAAAGTGAAGACTCCAAATATTTTTCATCTGTCAACAAACTTACGGATTCTTGAGTTATGGGTTCATGTTTTTCTCATTCCGAGAAAAGGGGAAAAGGATACCCTGAAGAAAAGTGATATTTATATTCTGGATTTCCTGGTGAACCTAAGAAAGATAAACTTGGTTAAGCATATCCTGGTTACAATTGAGAATATAAAGAATGAAATATGAAGTCTCATATTATCATGTATCTGACCATTCTTTCAAAAATTATTGTTCTTTGTCTTCAGTCTTTCAATATTCCTTGCATTTCTAAGCCAAGAAATTGCAAGGTGATCATTTTGAGTGATGATACTCTAAGGAGGATGAAGATTGGATTTAGTAGTCAATCTGAAGAATTTTATGATCTATTTAAAAAAGAATTTGAAGCTCTTTCAAAGAAACAAGAGGTGGATAAAACCTCTAAAAAGGGTGGAAGGTAGAGGAAGGTGAAGGAACCAGAATGAAAAGGAAAAACTCTCGTGCCTAAGGAAACTCAATCCGCATGCCCGAAACCTAAGAAGCAGAAGAATTAAACTAATGAAGTTGATGCTAAATGGAGATAGGATAAGAAAAACTAGAAGGAAGGGGAGACTAAGTTTGTATTGGACCCTACTAAGGAAAAATCTTTGAAGGAAAAGGCTGCTGAGAATCTTGAGAACCAAGAGAAAGAAAAGAGGAAAAATAAGGAGATGTCTGAAGCTAAGATTGTACAATCACTTCTCAAAGATACTGAAAAGGTATCTGAACAAATTATAGTAAAAGAATCATTTTTGATAGAATCATTATGAGAGACTCCAAGAAAGAAGTTGGTGATTCCGGAACAACATCAAGAAGAATAAATAGTGCATGAAGAAGAGGTGGAAGAAGAAGAAGAAGAAGGGAGTGGTGATACTGAAGATATGATAATGCAAGTAGAAGATTATCATGAGAATGAGAGTCCTTTTGAGAAGTTATCAATCCGAACTTCTGAAGCTGAGTCTTCAAAACTTGCTACCTCTGGAAAATATTATAAGGTTGAGGAAGAAGTGAACAAGTTGTCTGAAGAGGAAATTAGCAATCATGATTTTATACAATCATAGCATGTTGAGGTAAGAGCTGAGAAGGAAGAGGTAGATGAAGATAAGATTGTTTAGCTATTAGATAGTGAACATGAATCACCTAAACCAGAAGAAATCATTCCGAAAGTTGACAAGGGAAAACAAGTGGTTGTGGACAAACCTAAAAAATCTATAGTGAAAAAGAATGATATTGGTGCTTCATCCAAGAGAAAATATTACGTGCTTGAAAATGAATCCTCATCAACAAAGCATTCGGATTCAAAATCATCCTTTCTTGGACATGACTTTGTTGTTCAGTATTTGAAGAAGTTGGTTGGTTCTATTCCTCTATTCCTGAAAATAAACTCATGATGTTAGATGATTCAGCATTCCTTAAATCAAAAAACAGATTCAGTATCCATGGTGATGGATAAGTGTGTAAAACTTGAGCCCGATTTTAAACCCTTTTTCATTAATTATGAATCTCATAAAAGATCTTGCAAGAAGATAAAAAAGTTGGTCAAGGAAAACTATTCATGAAATGAGAATCCTTAATGATTTTCAAGATAATGTCTATGATGCCTTTGAAACCAAAGATGGTAAGTTCAAATATCTCAGCAAGTAGTTTGAAGAAAAGTTATCTCTTTAAGAAACTACTCGGAAGCAAGAAGTGAAATATCTGAATGGGAAATTGTATTCAGTTTCTCAGAGTTGGAAGAGGGAGAGGGATCTTAGAATCGATCTTGAGGGAAAACTTTCTAAAAAAGAAGAATCCTTGAAGGCTCAGGCTGATATGCCTAAGGATCGGGAAGGAAAAATTAAGGCCTTAGAAAAGAAAAGTGAAGATAAAGATCAGCTACTCAAGCACATGGAAGATGATCACAAGGAACTCAAGATGTTGAAAACCATTGTGAAGAATCTGATATTAAATGAGAAAGAAGTATAATCTTTTCCAAATCTGATTTTTTGTTGTATTTCCTTGTCGAACAAATTCATTCTATATTAATGAAATTTTCAATGCACTCCATATTTTTTGGTTGTTCAGTATTAATATTTTAGGTACCATTTTTTTTCAATTCCATTTATTCCTTTTTGAAAATAACAAAGGGGGAGAAATGAATGTTAAAAAAAATAATAAGTATAGAATAAATTTTCCTATGTAAGGGAGATTTTATCTAAGGGGTAGTTTTTATCATGAAGATTTTTGTATGCAAGATAATACAAAAATCTCATTCTGGAAATCAACAATATGATCCTTAGGGATTTTGATGCCCAAGGGGGAGTTAGTCATATTCACTATGATCCATATGTAAAGGGAGATAAGTATTTATTTTCATGTTCCTAAAATTTCTAAGTCCTTATAAATTTTTTCATAAGAATGTTTTTACTTTCCAAAATGGGGGAGATTGTTGAGTCAATAAGGTTTCCTTATTATTTTTCCATTACATTATGTTTTGAAAATCACAAACACTCTATCTCAAGGAAAATTTCATTTCCTCTAAAATTTATCTTAAAAAAGAAAATTTTCCATCCCCAAGGAAACTTTATCCTTACATGTTTTTCATTGCTCATATTTTAGTCTCTCCAAATCTAACTCTTTTTCTTTATAAGTTTAAAATTCAGTTTCATATCTAAAACCTCGGAATCCTATAAATACTTAGATATCGAGTATTCTATTTTCAGGATCCGAATTCATGTTCTGAATTCTTTGAAATTTAGACTCCAAATTCTCTAAAATTCAGACTCTGAATTCTCTGAAATTTAGATTCTGAATTCCTCAGAATTCAGGTTCTAAATTCCTCCGAATTTAGGTTCTGAATTCCTCTGAATTCAGGTTCTGAATTCCTCTGAATTCAGGTTCTGAATTCCTATGAATTTAGACTCTAAATTACTCTGAATTCAGACTTCAAATTCTCTAATATTTAGACTCTAAATTCCTCTGAATTCCAACTATGAATTCTCTAAAATTCAGACTCCGAATTCTCTTAAATTCAGACTCTGAATTCTCTGAAATTCAGAATCCAAATTCTCTGAAATTAAGACTCTGAATTCTCTGAAATTCAGATTCCGAATTCATCATAATTAAGGTTCCTAATTCCTCATAATTTAGGTTCTGAATTCCTCAGAATACAGGTTCCGATTTCCTCAGAATTCAGGTTTTGAATTCCTCAGAATTCAGACTCTGAATTCATTAGAATTCAGACTCTAAAATCTATAGAATTCAGACTCTAAATTCCTTGATAAAAATAATTCGAATATCCATGTAATATAGAATCCAAATGTTCATTTTATTAGAATCTGAACTTTTATTTTTTCCATAGACTCTGAAAAATGGATTTGATTAAGAAACCATATTTTTCTTACCCTTGTTATAGTTATGAAACGATGTCATACAATCTGATTCTAAATAACCATTGTTTGAGTGACATGTGTACAGGTCCCTCCAAGATTCATGGAAAAATATGACCATTGGAGGATGGATCCGACCGTTGGAGAAGTTCATATAAATAGGATCTCATTTGAACAATCTCGCAAATTTTTAACTGACGTATTGATCACTCTAGAGACCATATACTGTTAAAATGATTTCTAGAGAGAGATACTCTCATGATTTGTGCATACTGAACATCTAGTTCAACTTTCTTTGTGAGACTCTGAATGTTTCTAAGTACATTTGTGGGATTCTTTGGATAGGAAGACTGAGGTGTCGGCTGCCTTAAAGTTCGAGGACTTCCTTGATAAGGAAGACAAAGGTTCCGACTACCTTGAAGTTCGAGGGCTTGCGGGGATAGCAAGACAGTTTATGATATTACTATCAAGGGTTTACCTTAGTGTGGGTAAGACAGACTTTCTTGAAAATATAAATCAAGGTACCTTTATCCAAGGTTTTTGGATACCCTACTCTTTGGGATAAAATATTTCATACTTGTTACCTATTTTGTTTCAAGTTTATTTCCACTTCATTTTTATTAATAAGAAATGTATAACTATCTTATACTTCCTTTTATTTTCATACTATGATTAATAATATTCTATACACTTTAAGGTATAATCTTTTCTTTGTAAACTTTTCTTAAGTTTCATTTTTGAAACCATATTTATGGAACCTAGT
The DNA here is from genome assembly GCA_963277665.1 of Viscum album. Lineage (NCBI taxonomy): Eukaryota > Viridiplantae > Streptophyta > Magnoliopsida > Santalales > Viscaceae > Viscum > Viscum album. The sequence continues at coordinate 126,784,488 of OY728140.1, read as the reverse complement.
AAGTTTGTAGAACTAAGAGGTCTTGCAAATTTACCTTATTTTACTTTATTAGACATAGTTTTCTTTAAGGTTGAAAGTTATATACCAACTTTAATGGTTCCAAAGGAATTTTTAAAGTATACAATTCACCCCCCCCCCTCTTGTATATTGAGCATCTATATTCATATTTCGATCCTACAGTGGTGATTCCAAAAGACTAGTTCCCCATACAATGTGAATAAATTCAAGAGGGTATAAGGCCAAGAGTGTTAGAACTTCACATGAATAATGGAAAATTGGGGAAAGTTATAATATGAATTAGAGAGTTTTAATCATGGGGGTAAATTGAAAAGTAGGCTCGGGATAATAGTTGATCGCCTATTTGAAAGGTTAGTTCCACTATCATCTCATTAAAAAGGAAGGTAAAAAAATATTTAGTATTACCATTGAACATCATTGAAACACAAGTTTCACTAAATTTGTACTATATATTTCCCCTCTATAAATATTTCCCTAAACGATTATTGGAAGGCCATGAATTGGGAACTCATTACATCACTAGAAAGTAAGGGGATCCTATTTAGAAATGAAGGATTGAAAAATATAAATCAGAATAAAAATACATAATGTGTGTTGGGAAAGGAATTAAAATTCTCAAAAAGAATTTGATCACTTTGGGGCTACACAATCATGCATTAGGAATATCTATGGGGCATAATAAAATGGATATATTGCATGGAGGATATTTTAGTTTATGGCCAGATTCAAATTTTAACCCCATGAGATACATGTGAACGGGGTCCAATGATGCCATAAGAAGGGGAAAGATATGATCCCCATGGATATATAATTTATGCTCATATAGCTTGGACCAAATGATACTAATTTTTAAGGTCATGAACCTTTGAACAATTAAGTAGTTGTTAGCTTAAGGACATAGATTTTAGACCATATCCTTAGAGAATAATGGATTATTGATTATAGGTTGTCAAAGAAAAAATAATAGAGGGGAACTAAATACCAAGATGAAATGGGGGAAATAAGAGACTTGCAGGTAGTCCCAAGACTGAAGAATCAATGTGTCACTTCATATTATATGAATTAGGAATAAAGCAACATGTACTATTGGGAATGCGATTAGGTGAATAAATTTTTGGTTGGGCCTAAGATTATAGATATGGGTGTTATTATGTATCCTATGAAACAAAAATCATTCCACGTGTAGTTATTTAAAGGGAGGTATCATCCCAGTTTAGTACAAATGATAGTAGAGCTGATGTGAATTGTTAATGTTATAGAAATAAAGAGGTGATGCCTCTATATAGACTTGGTTCATATGCTGGATAAGGATGAATGTGGGAATCATCCAAGTGATGGGAAGTGAATGGGTTCCCATCATGAATCAAAGATGTAGTCTTAATAGTAGGATATAATGTGTTTGGAACTTGTTGACGGGCCCATGTTATGAGATACATACATCAATACATATCACAAGAAATATGAATCAAGAAACACATAATTATTTTGAGGGTGGTGTAGTAGGTGAAAAACACTAGAATATACAGGGATTCTTTTAAGGTGAGTAATTCAAAATTATTATACACTTTAATTATCATATTGAAATATTTTATCTATAAATATTAATATCATGTAGAGATGGCTAAGAAATCATGTAGTTTAAATTCATGTAAAAGGAATGGTTCCAAAAAATATTACCACTTATGTAGAAAGGATGTATTTATTATGGTTAAATTTCTTGTTCCAAGGATTTATTATATATAGTTTAAAATCATTGGATGAAGACAAAAGGATAATATAGTTTACAAAAGTTATTTTTTCAGAAACCTTTAATTGGTCGGAGGATCGATTCTCTCTCCATCCTCATAGATTAGTAAATACAAAAAAATTAATATAATCCTTGTGAATGACATAGGGGCATCTTGTTATGTGATATAACAACATCAACCTTTCCATAATATCAATGGTGTTATCAATGTCAGTACTATGTCACCCTAGAGGCACATGAAAATGTAGTCTTTCAAATTGAATTCTTGATCCAATCAATTATGATGAACCAAATGACTATAAAAATCTTAAAACCTAATTTAAGAAAGGCCTTAAAACTCAAGTAATAATACTCATGATAGAAATTCTTGTGTTAATTTTTCATATATGGATATTTTAAGTGATGTTAATTAAATCTCAATGGGAAACACTTCCTCTATTCCATACACCAAGTAGTAAGGGGGCTCCTGGGTGGAAGCTGAAGTCAGGGATAGATATTAGCACAATATAATGGAAATTGTTTTGGACCTATTATTATTTTTCTGATCCACCATTTTATTTAGGATGTCATAGAGGATTTTATTGAATCTATCGATATTTAAATTAACTACTGTATGATTGGATTAGATAGGGTATTTTGTTCTTATTTTTTAAACTTAAAAAATTATTAATGAAATATAATTAATACTAGAAAATTGTGATTAGGATTAATCTAATGAATAATAGGGTGTGTTTGTTTGTTTTTATAATTATAACAAAAAAATGTAAACAATAAAAAAAATATTGGAATGAAGAAAATTTATAGAAAAAATAATTAATCATAAGAAACATACTGAAAAGTGAAAAATATTTATCAAATTAATGGAAAATGAATGTCCAAATTGATTTGGATTAGTGAAAACTATTTATATTATTTAAAGAATAAAAAATATGACTATGTAAAAACCTTTATAGGAATGAAATTAATTTCACCTCATTGTCATTTGTATTACCAATGTTTACTCAATTATCTTCCTCAAAATTATGAGCTTTCATCAAAAATTCATATAATGGATGATTCTTTCATGGGGAAGATAAGTGCACTTTTTATCCTGATTAAGCACTTTAGTTAATATGTTTTAGGTTATGTATCCACTATTTTTTACCCATCCATACATAAAAAAGTATAGAAATGATATTTGTGAATAATGAAAATTAATAATGGAGAAAGGTATATTCACACTAAAACTCTCTTATTGGTTCAACAATGTAATCTATGGATTTATTAAGGAACTATAAATTTATTTCCACTAAAATGAATGTATATAATCAGTATTAACCCATAATTCCATTGATTGGTGATGATTAGAATGAATTGTTTTAATAAAATAATTTCAAGGAAGCATTAGACACTCCCATAAAGATAAAATTAAGAATAATAAAATAGTTTCAATCTATTTCAATCATTTAATGCCCAAAAGACTAGCTAATCATGTTAAACAAATAACATATATCATACAAAGACTCTATAATGAAACTGATGATTAAAAGAACAATAAAAGTTATATAAATCTTATATATCAAGATAAATCATTTCTCAGTAAGTCTTTAACTTCATCTCTCTCTATATCTATTACAAGAATATATATCTATGTCTATAAGAATTAGTTAATCTCGTCCTAAATTTTTTATCTTCCCAACATCGAATTAAAATCATGCACAACCTCAAGTTATTTTTCCACCACCTTGGAATTTATTTTTGTAATAGAATTATGAAATTATGATGCATGGGCATGCCCAGGTTTACTCTTAATTTCAAAATTTTATTTATTTTATACATTTTTAATTGTTTTTCTTCTTCCTATTTCAATTAAGCCTAATCTACCTAAATGTTTAGAAATTACACATTCAATCCATCGATCCTCAACATTCACTTCAAAACTCGACATTTAATCATTTCTTTTAAGATTTATTGGACAATCTTATATTAGTTCGATGAATGATAAATTCTCAAGTTATAATTGGTTCTATATTCAATATTATTCCCTTAAACAAATTGACTTGAACCAATAAAAGTGTACCATTTTAATTATATCTAGTATATTTACCCAAAAAAATCTAGGATATTTTATGAACACTTTTTATCTACCTTGGCTTGAATTTGATCTCAAACTTACCCTAAAAATCAGATCCTCCAAAATTTAATCCTACAAATAAAAATACTACTAAAAAACACATATTTATGATTTGTTTCTATAACATCAGTTTGAATTCATTTCAAGACTATAATGTCCTAACCTTGGTGCCACATTCTATTGCCTCAATCTGTTTCTCTACATGACCTTAGGCATGCCTCCCCATATGTCAAAGGTTTTCGACTTGTAGGGAGGGTCAAATATATATCATGGGGAGTGTATACCCTCTCTATAAAAACAAAACAACAATACAAATAACATAAAATAATCAAATCCTAATAACCATAACCAGAATAATACCTATATCACATAATGACCAAACATGAATACAATATCCATAATAAAGTACTAGATATTTCATACCATATATGTTCCATGTGTCAGCATGAAGAAACCCAAAATAAAGGCTCTAAAATCTCCCAATAAGGTCCTGAAATCTTGTCAGGTTCACTCATTCATACTCCATACCATCTCAACCATCTAACATAGGGGTATTTCCCTTATACTATCCTATAAATATAGACTCTATTTAGGTAAAAACTAGGCATCCAGAGTAGGGTGTGAGTGCAACTCAGTAGGCCACGACCAATGACTTCTGAAAAAATAGATAGTATATAATAGTGTACAGATTTGTATAAATAATAGAGTACAATAAACTAATTATTTATCACATTTCATTATACTTTAATTAACCAAATAAATTACCCTAGTTCATAGTGAAACCCAAACCATCAATACTTGCTTTAGGCCATGCTGATTTTGAATCATACCCATGGGATATCACCTTTTATTACATCTTGGATTTTCATTTAGCAGTTTAATTTGAATTAATATTACGACTACTTGTAACCATAGCTGAGTGCCAACATTTTGTGCCTAGGATGCCATGTCTAGACCGCCATGGTATTTTGAAGCATCATTCCTTATCTTACATATCATTGTTATCAAATATGTGATTTTAAGCATTAATCCATGTCCCACACATGTATACCAGTCAATCACATATGGGTTGTTGAAGCATCAGTCCATGTCCTAAACACGTATATCATATATCTCACAATTTCGTAATCTTCAACGTTAATATTAATTAACTTTATTATAAAACATTCTCATTAAATTTTACCTTATCAAATTAGTAAATAAACAAAGGTCATTACTTTAATTCTCATGGAATAGTGTGACAATTAACTGTTAAACCATTTATCAAAATTTAATCATAATAACCATTAAATCTTAAAGGTTAATTGAACCATCCATTAATTCCAATTAACCAAAAATTTCAACATCCCTTTAATCAATCAATTCCAAAATCCTATAAATTGACAATTTCATAATCCCATTAATCAATAAATCCTAATATCCCCCCAATTCCATAACCCTTTTATTGATTAATTAACCAATTTATTAATACAATTTGAGATGCAATTGTGAATTTTGAAATATAAATTTAAAATTTAAAAATATTTAATTGAAATAAATACTTTCAGAATTGATAAATATATTACTTACCTTGATATTATTAATGAACATTCACCAAAGTATAATCTCCCAAATTGAAACGAAATGATCAATTCCACGATGAAGAATGATATCTACAACCAAAGCCTAAATAAAAATAAAATGGATTATGATCCTTGAAAACATATATATAAACCTTTCCAATATAGGATAAAACATTCCTATTTATCCTTTAAGAGAGATGGTAGAGAGAGGAAACCACGTGTAAGGAGATTTCATACTAGATGGGGTGAAGATCTATCAATCGAATCTTCTATTCATCAAGGACTATGTTTGGGGAACCTTGGGATCCCCTATAGAACCTCCAAAAACAAAGGATAAAATCTTAGGTCGATTGGGGTGAATGACGGTGAAATCTTAGGGTTCCGGAATTTTAAATAAAAAATTTCATGTTTGAAAACTGTACGCATGGTTTCCTTAGCAGGGGTGCAAGGATTTCCAAACTGTCCTCCCAAACCATGCACCTAATCTTATGGGTGCCCAATTACTAATAAGTGGGTGAAATTTTTAACAAACCATGTTCCAACAATGAAAATCCATTCTATTTAGATTTTTATGATTTTTTGGGGGGTAGACTAATGTTTTGGGAAAACCATGCGTCAATCATGCACTACCCCTTTTCGTTAAATTTTTTTCAATTTTCACATGAAACACCCTGAAACCAAAACTCACTAAATATATACAAAATAGGGTTAAAGGTAACTTGTAAGAGAGAATGAGACATATCTAGAAAATTTTAGGTTGTTATAATCTCTCCACGTTATAATATCTCATCCTTGAGTTGTACCCCCAAGAATCTATATGATTTCTAGGTAAAATGATTGGACCATTGAGAATGCATATCCTCTTATCTCTCCAATTTTTTCACATGAACAAGGTGATGTTGGCAAAATACTCAAACTATCATCATGTTATTTCCCCAAAACACTTTCTCACTACGATCCAAAATATATATCAGATGCTCCTAAAAGGATGCATTAGTCTCAAGATCAATATCATCCACATGGATCACATGATAATGGTTAGGGTGGTATTTCTAAAGTTGTTAAATATGAAAAACAATTTCATAGCACTATATCTTGATGGAATATCCAATCATTATTCCACCAGCCTGATTCTCTCCACAATTTCAAAAGGTCAAATAGGCCTGGGTGTCAATCTTCCCTACCTCCAAATCCTATGGCAATCCAATCCAAGAGACACCCGAAGGAACACACAATCACCATTTGTAAACTCAATGGGTCATCAACATCTATCTACATACTACTTCTTCCTACTTTGAGATGAATACATTCATCTCTGAATTAGGTGAACCTACTCTGACTTCTCATGTATGAGACTCGGTTCCAACAGCTCTGATCAACTTGCCTTTATCCAACATAGAGGTGATCTATATGGCCTTCTATAAGAAGCTTTATATGGTTCATTATGAATAGTCTCCTAATAACTATTTTTATAAGTGAACTCAATGAGTGATAGGTCCTTATCTCATGTCCCTCTAACGTCTAAAATGCACTCACATAGCATATCCTCCAAAACCTAAATAGTACATCCCGACTTCCAATCTATATGTTGGTGTAAAGTAATATGCATTAATACTTATGTAGAAAGAACATTCTAAAAGACTTTATAGAAACATGAAGTGATACATGAGTCATGTTTTAAAACTATACTCTATGGAACCCCATTCAGATGAAATATCTCTTAAATGTACAAGTCCCCCAACTGACCCACTAATAAAGTCTTCTAAATAGGCAATAAATGTGCCAATTTCATTAGTAGGTCCACAATTAACCAAATATCATCATTTCTATTGAGGTTTTCTCGATATACATGCCAAAAATTACATGTTAACGTATTCCAAATTCCAATTTAGAAGGGGAAATGACTGTACTCAACCACCAGGTCACTTATTCTCATCCTTTGCCTTTTGAAAATTTTAGTTTCATGTCACGAATCCTATAATTTCATTTTTATAGCTGAAAAAAATACAGTTAACATAGTTCACAATAAATTTTGTTCAAACCTAGATGAACCACCTACTTTGAGGCATGAAATTCATGAATCATGTCCTCTCACATATATATAGGCAGAACAAGAAGGCCCAAAACATAGATGATATAATCCTCATCTATCACCTAATCTGAATGTGGGTCCATACATTCAAGTATTTCCCTCATAGAAAAACACTATAGATCTCGATACAACATTTACCTGAATCTACCCAAAAGTATATACTCTACTAATACTGATACGTGATACGTCTAATCATGTCCCTCCTAACCAATATCATGCATATTTTCCAGTAATTTCATCATCTTCCACTAAGATCTGGACTCCTGAACTTCCTAAGTCCGTTTTTCCTTCTTAAAGAGTCATCCAAATTGTTTCCCTCCCCATGCATGTATGGTAGATAAAAATAAAATGATTGTTTATAATCAACCCACCTTCACTAATGGAGATTAAAATATCACTATGAAAAGATATACTTTAAGCTCTTGTGAGAAGTATACACAATAAAAGTTTTATCCAATAGATAATGTCACTGACACTTCAAGTCATAAACCACTTTAGGGAACTCAATGTCATACGTTAAAAATTTCATTCATGTGGTCTCAACTATCATAACCCATATGCCACAACTCAACCCCCTTTCACCAACACTACTCAAAGTCGTATCATATATGTTTCAAAAAACATTGTATACTCCTCCCCTAGATTAGGTTGTACCAATATTGGTACAGTAGTCAAATGATTCTTCAACTCATGGAAATCATTCTCACATGCTCAAAGCTGTTCAACCATAACTTTCTTCATGTTCATGCCCGAATGTGGTACTTTTAAGAAGGACAATTTATGGATAGACCCTCAATAGTTTCCCTCTAAACCCAAAAATCTAAGGATGTCAAAAAAACTATTGGGATGCTCCGAAGAAACAAATGCATGCACCATCTCTAGGTCCACTAACACAACTTCCTCTTAGATGATGTGGAAAAAGAAATATAACTAATAAATCCTAAATTTACACTTATATAGCTTGGAATATAGATGATGCTACTTCATAGTACTCAGCATGATTTCAAGTTGTTTTTTATGATCGTCATGAGTCTTGGAGTACACCAATATGTCATCCATAAAAACAACCAGAAATTGATCTAGGTGTGGGTGGAAGATTTATTTCATCAAGGCTATAAACATTAGTAAGGAGATCTTCAGTCCAAATGGAATTAAAAATAACTCATATATGCCATAGCTACGTTGGAATATTGCCCATGATATAATAGAAGGTCAAAATCCCAACTGATGATACAAAAATCTCAATTCAATATGGTATAACACACAATATTATCTTAAATATCCAAATAGATCATCGATATATGAAAAAGGATATCAGTTCCTCACTCTCATCTTGTTCAAATTTTGACAATCAACAGATAAATTCCCGATTCCACCATCATTTTTAGAAAAAAATAATAGATGACCCCAAGTAAACATATATGGATGCATAAATAAATTATCCATAAAATATTAAAGTTGAGTTTAAAGTTCCTAAAGACCTATTTGTTCCATTCTATATGGAGGAATGAAAACTAGCTTAGCCCTCGACAAGAGATTAATTGTGGATTCCATATCTATCTCAAGTGGAAGCCCTGATATGTATTCAAAAAACTGATCCTATAATTGGTTCCACAATGTGTGAAAAGAAAACATACTTCACACCTCCATAATCCAACAACATACTTTCATCCTAGGCGGTGAGCTCCCCTATCTATTGACGTATTGGCTCTACACAGCCTGCCTAGATATCCCACTATCAACGAAGGACATAATTTTCACCCTTAAAAGATATAAAAGTCACTCTGTTGTGTTAACAATATATATGGTATTGGTATGATAATAAAAAAACCATACCCAAAATCAGGTCAAATCATGAAATATGAGGGATTTAAATATTCCATATGAAAAAATACTCGCCAACCTTGAGAGAACATCCCTCTACAACACAAATATCCCTCGAAAGAAATCCCAATGGTGTATCAATCTTAATAACCCCACTCAAAAACTCTACTATCAGACTCAAACCATTCACATGTTGTGAAGATATAAAGGAATGAGATAAACCAGTATCAAAAAAGGCATTACAAAAGCATAGAATCTAAAAGAATAGTACCCCTCGCTATTGATGGTCAAACCTCACTATCCGCAAGTGCATGCTAATCTGCATGAAACTATCATAACCCTATTACATGTTCTACAATATGATTTTCCTAAGATTAACCACCCTAATGATATTGGAACTCTTTCCCACAAGTAACACATCTACTACCTCGACCTCCACAACCTGTAAAAATCCAACTGTCGGACTAATATGGGGTATCGGACCCCCGTTTCATATTATTGTTATATATAACTTCTCTATCACTATCCATGTGACATAGGTTCATAAAAAACCATTATAGATGTCACATCCTTTTGTAAGATCGATACTCAATTGGTTGTTAGGGGTACTGTCAATGTATGTGGCCAGACCTACGACACTGGTAGCAGATCACTCAATTAAGGCCCTGAGTAACATACCCTTCCCCCTGGCCACTCTACTTACTATCACCCAGGTTGAAATTTTGATAGGGGGACTTCCTTGTCATGGAATGTGTACTCCTAGTCATCCATAATAAATCACTTTTCTTCCCCTAGAATCTTCTTTTTAGTTCCCCTTATAAATGAGGGCCTGATTCAATAATTTTGAAAACTTTTTCAACCAAAAACATTTGAACCTAGGAATTAATTTCACATTTAAGTCCATCATGAAAACACTTCACTATAGTATCCTCATACCCTACCTACATTGTAACAAATAATTTCAAATCCATGAATTTTCCATCATAGTTCATCACAAACATGATCCCCTGGGTCAACCTCACAAACTCATATACCCCCTCAATCCTGAATGTCTCAAGGTAAAAGTGCTCCACAAACTTCTCTTGAAAGTCCATCCATAAAATATAACCCTGCTGTCCATCCTATGTCTAGATATCCCACCAACTCTTCTCTAGATCATGTAAAATTTAAGCTTTCATTTTGACTCTCTTAACATCATGAGTCTCTATGTGTTCAAGAATCATCTGGATAGACTCAATCTAGAAGTCATCTTGCTCAGGTCAACCCTCTCCAGTTGAAGTCGGAGTTTTCTATGACTAGAACTACCATGTCAAGTAAAATATACTCTTAAAACCCCACCATGGGTCACTTTCCATAAAATACATAAAATGGGAAAAATTTCTTAGGGAACTGCTCTTCGGTATCCTCGCCTAGAAATATAGGAGGCTCTAGTTCCACTACTGGAGGATCATTTCTATCAATTTCTTCCTACAGTACTATCAATAATCATTGTCATAAAGGGATATCTATAAAAAGATAAAAATATATCTTAGGATCCATAAAAAAATTTAACATAAAAACATAAGATGTTTTCACATAAATCCATTAAAAATCATCCCAATAACCTTTCACACTATCAAAATTGAGGCACTATCACTGTCGTCAATCATCCCTCACCGAGATCATTGTTAACATAGGGTAAATCCTTTCAAAAATCATGTTTCTCATTAGAAACCCATTTATCCATTTCAAATTATAAAATTTGGAGTCATTTATGATTTCTCATATTCATATTAGGCACCACTTTCATTAAACGTTTATGAGAAAGAAAAGAATATTCATTTAAACAATTCACCCCAAACACTACTTTTCGATGTGACCCTAAAATGAAGCATGTCATAATAATTCCTAAGTTCTTGGAATTATTTTTGTATACTCAACCATCATTCCAAATAGAACAACGAATAATATATCATAAAATTAATAACATCACATAAGAAGTAAATCACCCAAGGAGAAATAACATTAAACTATAATAGAAAACAAAAATAACAACAATCCAACCATGGGTACTTAGTAATTCCCACATATGTCGGTTAAATAATCCCATATAAAAGCTCATGAACAAGTCCTTAATTATTTTAGTCTCCTTTCTACCTTTCACAAATAGTAATACAAAATAAAATAACCTCCTTCAATACCACTTTGTAACATCCCGATTGAGGTGCCACATACTAATACCCCAAGTTGGTTCTCTACATAACCTCACGTGTGCCTCCCTATACACTAGAGGTTATTTAATAGAAGTTAGGGACAAATATATAACATGGGGGTACTACACCCTCTATATCAAAGTAAAAAATAAGAATAAATAATAAACAATAACCAAAATATAACAACCATAACCTAAATAATACCAGTTTCACATGATAACCAAACAAGAATACAATATCCAAACTAATGTATTAGACATGTCATTCCATATATGTTTCATTTTTAAATATGAAAAAACCAAAATAAAGACACTAAAAAATCCCAAGAAGGTTCCAAAATCATTTATGGTTCCCTCATCCATGCTCCATCCCAACTCAACCATATAACAAAGGGGTTTTTTCCTTATCCTATCCTGCAAACACAAATTCTATTCAGGTAAGGTATCCTAATTAGGGTGTGATTACAAATCTATAGGGCTCCTACAATGACATCTAAATCAATATAAAATCTATAAAAGTGTATGCAATTGTATAAATAATAAATTAAAATAATGTAAGAAATTAGCAGATTTAATTATTCATTAATTAACCAAATAAATTACACGACTTCACAGTGAATCCCAAAACACCAATACCTTCTTCAGCCCATGCCATATTATGAACCATCCCTAATGGATATCACATTTAATTACATCATGGATCTTAATTTATCAATTTAATTCAAAGTCTTATTACTACTACTTGGAACCATAGACCAATGTAAACATTTTTGGCCTAGAACCTCAAGTCTAGAACCCCTGTAGGATTTTTAAGAAACAATTCCTATCCCACACCTCATTGATTTCAAATATGTTCTTTTGAAGAATTATTCCATGTCCCACACATGTATATCACATATATCAAAATATCACATATATCATAATTTCTTAATATTAAAGGTTAAGAATCATTATCATTCTTATTAAACATTCTCATTAAATATTACCCTTTTGTATTATTAGACAAACAAGGTTCATCACATTAATTCACATGGAATAATATGAAAAATTACCTTCAAAAAGTTTATCATAATTTAATCATATCAAACAAAAACCTTTCCAGGTTAATCCCACCATTTATTAATTCCCATTAACCAATTAGTTCGAAATCCCATAAATAAATCAATTTTACAACCCTATCAATTGAAAATTTTCATAATCTCATTAATCAATCAATCCAAAAATCCCATCACTTCCATAAACCTTTAATTAATTAATTATGAAATTAATTAATCCAATTAAAGATGTAATTTACAAATGGTTAATAAAGATTTCACAATTAAATACACATAATTGAAATTAATATTTGGGAATTGATAAATAGAACACTTATATCATGATTATTAGTGGCAGTTTTCCAAAGTAGATTCCACAAAATTTAAATACAACAATGAATTCCACAATAAAGAACAAGATCAAGAACCAAACATAGATCAAAATAAAATGGCTTAAGATCCTTGAAATCCTATATATAACCATTTCCAATAGAGGATAAAACATTCCCCTTTATCAGTGAATAGATATAAGAGATACAATAAATCACATGGAAATATATTATATACTAGACGTGGTGTAGATCTATCAATAAGATCTGCAATTTTTCAATAAAAAAGTTTATAGTTCCTTGAATCATCTCTAATACTTAAAAAATTTAATGATAACAAATTAGGTTGAGTAGGGGATAATGTGGTGAATGATGGGGGGTTTAGAAAATATAATTAAGGTTTTCAGGGATTAAAAATCACATGCAATGCTTCTTGGATAGGGGCATATAGTTTTCCAAATAGTTCACCCTAATGATGACCCTCATCTTAGGGGTGAATGGTTATTACTAGAAGGGAACACCATTTAACAAACCATGTGTCAACTATGTAAATCCCCTCTATTATGTTTTTCGCTGTTTTTTAGGGGTAGGTGCACCGTTTGGGAATACCGTACCCCAACCGTGAACTGCGCCTTTTCCTTTAAAATTTCTCAATATTCCCCCCAAAACACACCGAAACAAAAAACATTGAAGATATACCAAAACCTGGGTAATATAGTACCTATAAGTGAGTAATATCCATCTCCATAAAATGTTGGGATCTTCAAAAAACTCAAATCTATCTCGACTTAACAAATCCTCGTCACCCATCGACCACAAACATGGCTACATGCATGATTTCACATGATTTCATTCAGCTTCACATCATGTTATTTTATCCAATTAAGAGTCACCTCATATATTACCTCTTCATTTCATCTAGTAACTTTAATCATAGACAATTTAATTTCTCATGAATTGTATAGAGACCCTATCTCTAGTAACCTAGGACCAATTCCTTCTTTAATACAATCACTTAAGAGAAAAGGGTTATCATCCTGAATAACCCTTTCAGTCCTGAAGAACCAAATACATACATGATTCCATTATTAAATAGGGAATATAAAATACATAGAATAAGAAAGTTTCATGTAACCTTCATATTTTTTATAATATCCTTCTTTTTATCCTAGTGAAATTAAATTAATAAAGGGTGAGTGTAGATACTCAGTAAGAATTAAATACTATAGCATCTTTCATGAGTAAATAAGGAATAATCTATATGAAAGGGTAAATAACTAAAAATAAATTTCATTTATTCAATAACTTGATCCCGATACACATCTGTATATAATATAAATTTGTTAATATCATTGATAATAATAATTTAATTATCAATGAATGAAATGATTAATGTTGAACATCATCATCTCAGACATCATGATATATTTTCCACAATGTCTTTGTGCCTAGACAATTTAATCTATAGGTAGGTATACCCAAAAAAACAATTAAATATTTTTCCGAACTAGTTTTTCGAATAATACCAACTAATGCATGGATGGGCTCTCTATAACCGGGCCTCACCCATCGCTGCATGTTCAATGCATTCCTCATCTATTGAATGATTAATTTAATCCATATAAAGTATGACTTATCAATAAATATATATAGAGTAAAGTATATGGAATATTAATATTTACTCATTCTATAAAATAACTCTCGTATTAAAATAGCATATGTAAAAATGGTATCTAGTATAGGAAATAATGATATTCATGATACAAAAAATATGGTTATTCAGGATAAATTTAATTTTCAATTAAATAAAATAATATTAAAGTTAATATATCTATGGAATGATAAAAACCAAAAACATTAATAAGATATAAAAAATGACCATCAATTCATCATACATATAGGTTATTTGATAAATTAATAACACTTAAAGAATAAAGGATAATGGAAGAAAAAAATAAACATAATATTTCACTAAATATTTGTCTTTTTAAAACCATTTAGATCTTGTATAAGAATTTTAATGAGCATAAAATGGTTTTGGAGGATAGAAAAACCATTAACGTTATATACGTTAAAAAATAATTCCTTTTGAATTTTTGTAAAGAAACTAGAAAATGTACCTTTATAAAGACATTCGAAATAGTAGTTTAAAATTTTTAAAAAACTAAAATATAACATCAAATGTAGTTAATAAACCATTTTAGTTAATAAAGTGGACCTTTTTAATTTTACTTTTAAAAATAAGGACAATAAACGGAAAATCTACTCGACCAAAAAGGGGAATATTATCAGGTTTTATTTTAGCAATTTAGTTTATTAATTCAAATGAAAAGAGGTTAAAGGTAAGAATAAATATTGATATCTCCTTAGATATTCATATTATAAGAAAACATATATATTTTATGAAGTATATATTATAATATCTCTTCAATGAAAATAAGTGTAATCTTAAAAAAATGAGATTATAAAATAAATTCTTACCACTTTGGTAAATTTTAAATTTTATACAATTGAAAGGGTAAAACAAAATGTGAAATTTAATCATCATTAATGGATATAAAGTAAAGTTTAATACATAAATATGATGTGTATTCACCACTTAAAATTTTATAGGTGCATAATACTAATTATGTCTCAATGGAATAAACATTGATATGAAATCCCATATAATAATTGTATCATTGAAGCAAGAGTTAATAAATGAAGTGATTGTCTATAAAAATATAAATCCCCCCAAAAATAGGAAATATAGAATAGAAAATAAAATTGTCATTTTACAAATAACTATATAAAAACATAGTTAGTGAAGTACGAGTATAACCCTATGAATGGAAATTGTGTTAAGAAACATATTGCCTCATATTTCCACTAAGATGAATGTTCCATAACCTCAATTATTATTCAAGAAGAATATTTATTTCATAAATATAATATATATAATCATTACTTATATAATTATAACAATACATGTAATGTGGAGATGAAAATCAAATAGCACAGCTACATAGAGATGTTAAGTCACCCAAATACACAAATAATGTTTTCACTTTTTAGAGGATGGAAAATGGTCTACCATAATCATAATAAGTTATCATTATATTTATGATAAAAAATAATTTCACAATTTTTACAATGTATTATATGAAGTAGAATAATAGATAAACTAGAAATAGTAGGTAAAGACAGTTACCTCTTCTTCGGTATAATTCCTTAATCTTTCTTCTTAAGGGATCTTGGAATAGTATTTTAAGAGACCATAACCTCTATTTTTCATCTACGCAGGTTTATAATATAATTTAGTAGAAATTATTCAACATATATGGATCAACATGGTGTAAATAAAAGAAAGAAGATGCTCCATTTTATAAGTGTGAGCAGGGGTAGTTTTTGAAATTCATCAAATATTGTAACTTAAGTTGTGTCTAAATCGTGTAGAATGGTTCCAAAATGGAATATAATCATGTTTAAGAAGTATATGGTCTTATTATAATAATATAATCCAATTTAGATATATTAATATATCATTTTATTCCTTATCTATTGGATAAACCCACGGATAACTGGTTTTACCATTAACTGTGGGGATGAATTTTAAAATATTAAAGGGATATAAGTTTACTTATAATGTCAGAATTGGATACTAAATTTATATGGTATGAATCTTTGATCCATATATTATCCCCCTTTTACTATTTAAATATTTTTATACTTTTTAAATAATTTCATAAAATAATAATTTCATAAAATATCATTAATATTATTCTTGACACTATCCATTTAATTTGACATTAATGCCACCAAGACAAATATGTAATTAAAATATAAATCCATAATATGATCTATTATTATATAAAATTCATTTTACATGATAATTCATCCAAACTATATTAGTTATATATTTTTAAATCATATATTTTATTCTTCTATTAATTAAATTAATATTCTGTTATCTTTGTGTAAGTATTTAAGGTAATTATTTATTCACAAAATATTAAAAATAATTTACCAAGATTAAAATAATTATTTCATATAAAAAATTATCATTTAAATATGAAAATAACCAATAATTATATTGATAAATATTTGAAATATTAAATTCATGAGCATGAAATTTTGTTTTTATTGTTTTTTTAAGTAACATAAAGATAAATATCAAAGCAAAATGGAACCAAATGTCCATATGTTTGAGAAATGGATAAAAATAGTTGAATTAAATTCATAAAATAAGACAAGTGTAAGTGTGGGAAAGTTTTTTAATGTCATATTACATTATATATATCCTTAATTACCCAATTTACCCTTTATCGGGGTGATAAATGTTACCACAACTACTATTCATAATGACAAAAAATAAAAGGGATATATTTACCAAAATTTATCCTCATGATTCAAAATAAAAAATAAATTGAAGAATTAGAGAAAATTACATTAAGATAAGAACACAAAATACAATGAAAAAGTCTTTTTCAGAAAAATGTAGTTTTCAACCAAAAATGAATTTATACCCAAATAAGGTAAATGCCAATTAAAATGTAATTATTTATACTATTTTTTTAAAAAATTAATTATATTAATTTAATTTATATTGATAAAATAATTTGAATTATTAAATTAAATTAAATGACCATTTTTACAGAAATTAGTATTTCTCACTATTCACTAAGAACCAATCTATTTAGAAAAAACATAAAATATCACACTAAAATAACAATGATATGATTATTTAAGATTTTAATTTAATTTTATAAAAAAATAATCCTGAAATTTTCCTATTTCAATTATAATAATCACTAATAAAAAGGAAATTAAAATCTTTTTTGAATAAAATGATTTTACAAAAAATTGATTACTTATTTATTATGAATTAATTAATAGATTTGGATTATATAAAAACATTATAAATATTATTCATAATGGGTTTATTCCAATTCTTATAACCAATTTTAATGTCCATATTATAATGTTCATATTTAAATAATAATATTTTAATAGTATATTGTGGTTCATTTAAACACAGTGTTTCATATAAAGAAAACTATAAAAAATAACATATATATAAAGATAAGTATATTCTAAAATATTTTGATTCACATTATACCTTTTTAAATAAATCATTCCCTCATAATTTTATCCTGATCATCAAATTTGAAAACTTTTTATAAAACTCACATCTTACAAAGGGATAATAAAATATCCTTTGAAAAGGGGAAGTGGGAAACATAAAAGTTACTTGAAATAAAACATAATTGGGTTCCTATATTATATGAAAATTGGTTTAAGTTTAAATTAGATACAGAGAGGAGAAAACTAAAGTCTAAGGACCAATAGAGAGTGAAAGAGATCATGTCCATGAGAGTGTCTATGAACATAAAACCTTAAATCTTTGAGGGCTGAAATGACCATAAATTCATAAAAAATTAATGAAAAAGAATAATATTTTTATTACAACCTGCTTTTCCTAAAGCATAGGTATTATTTTACTATCAAGATAAATAACACAGGAAAATAAACTTACATAATTTATTTCAATTTTATAAGAATAATTTCATCCTTTGGTTGGGCTTCAATAGATTTACACTTTTCAGCTTATTCCAATATATGAATATTCAAGATAAATATTACATACCTAAAGCACTAAAATAAATTTTTAATAGATCATAATATCCCTAAAATAATGAAAATTCATTCCATAAATCTATAAATATTTAACAAAACCAAAATTATTAATAAATGTTTTCAAACATGGAAAAATATAATAAATTAATCTATAAATCCTCAATAATAATCCTGATGGTTCCAAAAAATCCATTCTAAAAATAGTTTACCGTTAAAAATGTCTAAAATATGTCCTTACAAATTCAACGCTAGAAAATATAAAATATACGATCATATTTTTTTAAGATCCAACTAGCTATTATCTATAAATAATATTAATTACTCATAAGTACGTATATCAAAAAATCTATAAACCCAAATCAGATACTCTCTAAAATATTAATATTGTTTCCATAAATATATCCAATATTCGTAAATAAACAATAAAATCATTTATGCTGGCATAAATTAACTAAATATTAAATCCTCAAAATATATTTACATTAATCATATAATATTCCTAATATAGTGTACTTGACATTGATCACATATTCCCCAAATAACTTTTCAATCATATGGTCATCCATAATATATATTCGCAGAATGTACTAGCTATTTTAATATGATAAACCATAATTTCATTAACATATGCGATCATATTATCCTTAAATTTTATTAATAACTTTAAACATATGTCCACAAAATATGAATGCATTATTCCAAAAATAAAATTTTAAGTAAAATATATACCAAACCAAGTGGTTGTATTCCCATAAATGTCTCCAAATATATCCCTAATCATGTTAAAATCCCCCCACATTAATCCTCAAAAGTGGTATCAATGCCTTTACAATTATGATCAATATTTGACTTATAAACCTATGACACTTTAGGTTTATCACATATTACTATGGAATATCATTGGTTTTTATTGGTTCTACTCTCGCATTTATCATAATGGTTCATAAAAAATGTGAATTAACCCAAGAATCTCCACTCGTATTGTCAAAATAGGTGCATATTAAGGTTTCACTAGTAATGAAATAATATTATAGCTGAAATATATTCAACCAACTCATTTTTGGACTATTAACCCTATATTCATCTGTGTTAAAACCATGTCCAATTTTAGTTTCCATATGTGGATTTTTTATATGAAAGTAATATAATATTTACATTACCCAATCTTTTATAATAGTATCCCACAAGTATATATATCCTAAAATTATATCATATGGTTATTTTCTCTAATCTATGTTTTTATAAGTCTCCATCCCAAGGTTTCTACTAAACTACCTCTGATACCAATAGTAGAAACCACCAATACAGTAACACAGAGATGGTTTCATATTTATTACATAATCATATGATACAAGGGATTTCAACCTAAACGATCAATCGATTTAGCTATCTTGAAGAACCAAATACATACAAGATTCCCACATTACATAGGAAATGAATAATTCATGGTATTAGAAACATTCTCATATCTATGAAATTATTCATAATATATTTCCCCATATCCTATAAAAACGAATAAAAAGGATGAGCTCAATGCTCAATGATAGTTACATACAGCAGAATATATCATATCTAAATACAATATAATCAATATGGTAATGAAAATAACTTAAAACACATGCCACTAAATTAATAGCTAGATTAAAAAATTATGCAATGGATAATATCAATGTAATAATGTCATTGATAATAAAAACTAAATTCTTAATAATGGAAATGATTAAAATTGGACATCATGTTATAACACATAATGATATATTTAGCATCATGGACTTCTATAGAGACTGTGTAATCGATGGGTATATATATATATAATCCATTTATTAAATTTTTATAACTGGTTTGTCTTTTGAGACCTGTCAATGCATTGAAGGCCTATCTATAAATAGGAATCACTTATCACTGAATGTACAATGAATTCCTCATATAGTGAATTATAAATTTAATTCATAAACAATATTCATTATCAACCATATTTGTATTGAGTAAAGAATATATAATATTAATATTCCCCCAGTCCAAAAAATTACTTCAATAATAAAACACCATATTGGAAAAAGATATACAATTTAGAAAATAATCATATCCATTATACAAGTAATATTATTATTCAAATGAAATTTAATGTTAAAATAAAAATTATCATAAGAAGGTGAATGTTTCAAGAAAAACATAATGATCACATAATTAATAATAGATAAATGATGACCATAAATTCATTAGAAATATTGGTTTTGTAATTAAATCATGTCCTTTGGAGAATAAATTAAAATAGACGAAAATAATTGGCATAATATTTCATTAAATATATTTCTTTTTAAATAAATTTAAATCATAGAGAAGAAGTTAAAATGGAAAAATATTTTTGGTGTTGGATAATCCATTAATGCTATCTAGGATAAAAACCCATTCTTTTCGAATTTTTATTAGGAAATTATAAAATTACCCTTGAGAAAGAAATTAACAAGATTACTTAAAAACATTGTAAAAATTAAAATAAAACATAAAATGTAATTAAAAAATTATTTTATTAAATTAATAAGACTTTACTAAAACAAATTTTAAAAATATTGACATTGGAAAAATATATGTAATCAAAAAATTAAATAATATTTTCTTTAATTTAAACATTTATTTTATTGGATAAAGTTATAGAGAGGGTAAGAGTTGTAATAAAACACGATAAATACTTAAATATTAGTATTATAGGAAAATATACATACTTTATGAAGTATATATTATATGATTCCTTGAATGAAAATAAAAGCAATCCCAAAAAAGTGAGGTTGTAAAATAAATTAATACAGCCTTGGTAACTTTTAAACTATAACCCATTTATAGTGTAAACATAAATTGGAACTTAAATCATCATTAATAGATACATAATAATTTCAAATACATCAATGAGGATTTATATACGCCATATAAAATTATATAAGTGCATATTACCAAATATGTCTCAATGGAGTGGATATTGAGATGAAATTCCATACAAATATTATATCATTGATGTGAGAATTAATCAATGAATATATTATGTGTTACTAATATATATAAAAAATTGAGTATAAAATAATATGATCAATTTTGATTTCACATGTAAACTTGGAATAACATAATCAATAATGTAGAAATATAACCAAATGATTTGAAAATGAGTTAAGAAACCACTTACCTCGTGCTTTCACATAGTTTATCATGATTTAAAATCTTATATAATGGTTGAAAACATGTTATTGATTTATAAAATAAGTATATAAATAGTTATAATATCATATTTTATCCTCTTATTACATCTTATTACCCATTCATTAACAATATTTCATTATCATCATTGTTTCAGGTGTTAACTGTTTTGTTTTCTCAAGAATGTTTTGTCACAGAAGTTCCATTCCTTGTACATTGATTATGGTTCCATGATATCCAAAATATCAATAAATATATAAATATCATATATATTCATTATATATATATAGTCTTATGTAAAGTCAGGGATATAAAAATGCATTACATCATTCATGGAGACGGTAAGTTGTACGTACACATGAATGATATTTTAACTTTTCTACAGATGGAAGGAAATAAAGGTTAATGATAATGAATCTTCATATAAATATAATTATATCATATATATTCACTAATTTTTTAATTATTGTCATCCATTAAATCTATTATGAAAAACGTATCACATCACTTCATGGATGTGGTCTTCCTCACATATGATTGACCGATGTTCTCGTTTTCTAAAAAAAGGAAGGTAAAAAGTTATATTTGATATTATAATTAAATAAGAACATTAATATCACTAATATTTATTATTTCCATATTTAAAACCATCCAAGTAAAGTGGTGATGAAAATAAAATTACACTACTATGTGGAGATGGTAAACTGAACATACACACAAGTGGTGTTTTCACTTTTTATAGGATGAGAAAGAGACGGAACATTTTTATAACATAATCACAATTACATATAATTATATTATTGATACTGGAGTTATTATTATAATATGGGTAAAATATAATTAAAATAATTATAAGAAAACATAAATTTAAAAGATTTAGTAAAGACGATTACCTATTATTCATTAGATTTATTTTAGATTCCTTATTAAGGACTCTTGGATTTCTATATTAAGAAGAAAAACAAACTAATTTGTGTCTAGGAAAGTGAATAAGGGAAATGGGTTGGTATTGGTTGAGATAGGTGGCTAAATTTCGTTTAAATAAACCATTTCTATGTAAGGGGAGGATCACTTCACGGAATTCACAAAACATTATCATAGTATATGTGTCCAACTCAAGTAAAGTGTTCCCAAAATGGCATAGATACGAATATAAGTAGGATAGAGACTTAACATAGTTATAAAATAATATGTATAAAGGTTTAGATGTAATTTTAGACCTTATCCACGGATTATCCCATTGGATAACCAATTTTAACCTTAATCGTGGTAATGAGTTTTTAAATGTTAAAGGGGTATAGTTTTATATATAAGGTGGTAATTGACTGATAAATGGAATGACCGTGAAATTTTTATCATTTATTATCCCCCTTTTCCTCTTTCAAAATTTTTATAAATTTTATATAATCTAATATAAATAATATTATCATAAAATATCATTAATGTTATTTGTGACACTATTCATTTAATTTGATATTAAAGCCACAAAGGAAAAAATTTAATTAGAATATACATCCATAATAAGATGCAGTCATTAATAAATTTTTTTAGAAAATAATAAATCCAAATTGTATTACTTTAAATTTATTTAAAATCATTTATTTTATTTTTATATTAATAAAATGTATATTATGTCATCATTGAGTAAGCAATTAAGGTAACTATTAAATCAATAAAAAATATAAATAAATTACTATGATAAAAAAATTCATATTTCAATAAAAATCTTAAAAACATAAAATATTTTAATCCTTATGGAAAAATATAAGAGATAATAAAGTCAAGAGTGTGACATTTTGTTTTTATTCTTTTCTTAAAGTAATATAAATGTAATTATCAAAGTATAATGGAACCAAGTGGCTATATTATTGAATTTGAGATGAAAATAACCTATGTAACATCATCTAATAGGATATATCAACTATTGGAAATATTTTTAATGGCTTATTACATTATTTTTAACCATATTTACCCAATTTACCCTTTAATGTGGCGATAAGTTTTACCACTGTCACAAATCATAATGAAAAAATAAAAGGGAATTATTTACCAGATTTTAATATGCTGATTCCAATTATGGAAACCATTTTATATAATTCAATTTATATAAAAGGAATAAATTAATTTAAGATAAAAATTAAAATTGTAGAGAAAAAAACAATTTTTTTAGAAAAATATGTTTTTAAGTCCAAAACTAAACTCATAGAAATATAAAGTATAATATTGATTCAAATATTATTTATTATATTATTTATATGTAAAGGATATTTACATTAATTTGGAATAAAATTCAAAACATTATTGTAATTTTTCAATTAAATAAAGTTGCAGTTTTTCAAAAAATGGTGTTATTTACTATTCACTAAAAAACTATTCTTTTTAGGGAAATCCCAAAATTTCACACTAAGATTATATTGATATGCTACATTAATAAATTGTATTATTTTTATCATATAAAATTTCAAAAGATTCCTAAAAATAATTATAATATTCTCTCACAAAAAGCTATAAAAATCATTTTTGAATAAAATGACTTAAAAAATATCAATTATTTGTTATGAATTAACCAGAAATTATGGATTATATAAATAATTTAGAAGTATTTTTCTTAATTTGGTTATTTATATTCATAATATTTATTTTAATTGATAGGTTATATAAATCATTTTTAAATTATAACATTTTAATAGTGTATCGTGATTTGTTCAAACTTGATGTTATGTGTAATGATTTCTATCAAATGGATTGAAATTTTCTAAAGGGTATTATATTATAAAATAACAAGGCGTTTAACTTTTAATAGTAATCCATGATTTAGAAATTTAATGTGAATAACTGATCTCTTCTTTTACCAATGCTTTCTCTTCAATCCATGTTGGACCAAGTTCGCTCAAACCTGATTTGAATCTCTCCAGTATCACCAGATCCCTCAATCAGAGATCGAAATAATCTCTTTAATCTAAGGTCAAATTTATTTTCAAAAATCCATTAACATATCTATTTTTGAAAAATTAAAGGATATTATGTATCCTCATTCAAAATTTACTATATATTGATATTAGTTTTATAAAATTTTACATACCAAGTTTTATTATTTATCACAAAAAATCTCTATGTTTTAACTTAATAGTCCAAAATTTAATAAAGGGTATGATATTATATATCATATTAAACCCCCAAAAAAAATTTACACATCCTTATTATTATTTTACATACCAAAAAATCATTCCGTATCACCACCATCAATTGAGATTATAACATGTATCCCTCAATAAATTCTTTAGATAATGTAATATTTATTATGTTTTAGTAGGAACATATTTCAAATCAATCACAATTTCATATATATCTTTAGTATCATCTAAAAAATTGTATGTATCACTATAAACATTATATTTCAACATAGTTATTTAAATATCATTTTTTATAAGTAAAATTTCAACATGTGTGAAAATTTATTAATACATAATATAACTTTTCAACACACAATATAATTAATCCATATATAACATTTTAACTTATACAAAATTTATCAAAATAAACTACAAAAAACATCAAAAAATCCTTAATATATTTTATTCTACCAAAACCCTAAAAATAATATTCATTAAAATATATAAATAATGATTAAAACAAAATATTTTTATTTAATCCCAAAAATTCAAAAAATTACTAAATTGTTTAATGAAATCATATTTTCTAAAAAATAATAATCTAGAAATAAAAATTTGTTGATAAAAGAACATTTTCATCACATATTTTCCGCATTTTGTATCGAAAGGATGTAGAAAACAAGTATTAAATTCAACCACATGACTAGATATACACCTTCATCGTCTCAATGGATCAAAAAATATTTCCATAGTCTTCGATAATGGTTTGAGGGATCCCAAAATGATGAACGATATCGATCTTCATGAATGTGGTCATAGAGCTAGTCTTGACCTCCTAAAGGGAATTATATTAGCTATTTTTTAAAAGATGTCATCAGTCATAAAATAGAAAAATAAACTACCATGATGTCGTCAAAGGGTAAGGACCCATATTCTCAATTCCCATATAGAAAAGATAAATAAAAATTTGTTCATGTGAAGAATATCCAAGGTCTAATGCATGAAGATGGAATGTACTTGACATTCGTAAATCCTTTGAGAAAAACTGATGAAATGGGACATGGTAGTTTAAAAGTAACATATTTTCTTGATATTTTGGGGAGATATTCAACCCATTATGTTCTTGTAATGATCTAATATTGAATCCCTATAAGATCAGAGAAATTTCTTTTCCATTTATACAATGAATAATTATTCATTTAAAGTTGCTCTTACAAAGGAATTTTTCCAATTTGGGGTTGTAACAAGGTATGGAATTCATTTCCAACATGTGGATTTGTTCCGACTTATCCTAGTTTGATAAGAACATCCCATATTAGAGGCACTGCATAAAGGGGGTCATTGAATCAGATAGATTTCTTATTGTAGGGGAATTTAAGGGCCCTACATTTTTTTGATAGTGTCGAGTTTACTTCTCATTGTTCTCTATTAAAAAAAGTTGTGGGATATTACTCTCAAATTAACCACACATATGACCTTATTTTCCTTGATGGGGTCAGTGTGGGTTTCCACTATGTTTTCCAGTGTGTATACCCAAACATTCATAAATCATGGGATATGAGAATCCTTTAGTTCACAGGTAAATGTTTCCATTAACTCTTGGTTGAATTCTAAAAAAGTACATGGTTGTCTCCATTTTATAAACATAGTCCCATTTAATTTTATTAATGATGAGATCTATGTAACCCTTCACCTACATCCAAGGAACTTATATCTATAGAGAAAAAATGAGGTTGGTAAAGATGGATTGGTATTATACATTATTATTGGTTCACCTCTCAAAAAATGAGGAATTAATATAACATGAAAACCTTTTAGGAGGAGACAATGAAAAATACAAGGACAACCCTATGGAGTTTATGGTTGTTTTTCCTCTTAATATATTGGAATTTATAGGCACTATCAATGTGAATTTCCCAACATGGAAATGATTCATTGACACAGACAATGGGATCATCATGAAACATGATTTCTAGGGTAAATTCCTCTAGATTTGGGTACATTGCTATGAAATTTTACAATGCTTTCCCCTTAATAACCCTATAAGTAAATTTTTCTCATATTTATAGACAATTCCCACCTATCATTAAAATCATTCAATTAAAATTTGTTGAACTCCCTATGAGATGGTTATTTTAATAATCACAAATCTTTGTTTTGTTTAGGATAATTTAATCTTTTGTATAATTGGTTCTAAATATATTTACATATGTTTACATCCTGTATACATAATGTTTATCTATGTTAATTTATGTTTTACTATTGACCTAAAAGTATTCTGGATTTAACAGACACTTAGTGTGAATTTCATGTTTATGACTCACCGTTAGTTATTTTCTTGAGTCACTGATGATGAACGGTCGCACCGATGATGAATGGTCGCACCGATGATGAACGATCACACCGATGATGAATGGTCACACCAATGATGAACGATCTCATAAATGATGAATGGTTGCACCAATGGAAACAGTTGCACCGAAGCTGATGCTGATCACAAGCTACCGAAGCCGATGCTGATCAAAAGCTGCCGATACTGATGCTGATCATGACCTACCGATACCAATGTTGATCATGACCTATCGATACCGATGCTGATCACAAGCTACCGAATCCGGTGTTGATCAGAAGCTACCGATACCGATGTTGATCATGACCTACTGATACCGATGCTGATCGTGACCTACCGATACCGATGTTAATCACAAGTCGCCGAAGCCGATGCTGATCACAAGCTACCGAAGCTGATAATGATCATGAGCTACCGAAGCCGATGTTGATCATGAGCTACCGAATCCAATGCTGACCATGAGCTACCGAAGCTGATGCTGATCATGAGCTACCGAAGCCAATGCTGATCATGAGCTACCGAAGCTGATGCTGATCATGAACTACCAAAGCCAATGCTGATCATGAGCTACTGAAGACGGTGCTGATCACAAGATACCAATACCAATGCAGATTCAAAATGACCTACCGATCCCATGACTCACTGATAGTCATGAAAACTGTTTGAATTTCTATTAACTCTTATTTAATTCCAACGACCATATTTGTTGTTTTTAATGAAATTAATGATATTTTTTGGCATGTCCGGAAACCGCATCTCATACCTATGAAAAGGTAATCATTCCTATTTCCAGAGCTCATGGAATATAAGGAAGATCGAGCTGTAGTAAAAGTAGAGGCGAAGAGATATAAAGAAAGAATTCCTCCATGCACGCACATAAAAATAAGAACACACAAGGAACTTGAATAACACTTATACTCATCACGAATACATGTTCAAAGATAAAGAAGCTGAAGTATTAAAAAGAACACTTTCACATTCAAGCTGAACACCTACATTGTAAGTGAAGAAACAAGAACTACGACACTCTGTGTTCTTGACAAAAACTAGAGAAGGACTCAGAGCTTCATTTACATCAATACAATGAGTCCAGATCCTCACTCACAACACATAAAGCACTCTAAACTCATCTCTATCTATTTATCTCTATTGTGTTTCATTCATTTACTTTTTGAGAAGAGTGTGTTGTTTTTACACACTGACTCCTGGAATGAACTGGAGGATACTAAATCCTCAATCCAAACTTCTTACACATTACTATATCCCACTATGAATTGTAGAAGAGGTCAAGTGTGACCTGGATAGCCTATGTGCTAATGTTTTTGTTTTCTCATGAAGAACTGTGGTAAAGGTCTTAGTACCTGGACAGTCTATGTACTGTTGTTTAGCCTGATCTTGGGTGTGGATCAAAATTTATATTAATTGTTCGAGAGGACTAAGTCTCGGCTTGAGACTGAACCTCTTGTTTTAAAACTATTGGGCTTACTCATTTTAGTTTTAACCTATATTGAATATTCCGCTTCCAATTACTTTGAAATATATAATTGTTTTAAAGTTACATTGATATTTAATCTAGAAAGTGTTTGTATATATTGTAAAGCATTAGGTTAGCTTCAAAATTTAATTAATATTCAGATTGAATTAACTGAGAACTAATCAATCTCTTGAGAACCTGACTGACCCTTTATTCTAATACAAATTCACTACAGATTATCTTGTTATTCGATTTGGGGGATTTTAATAGAGATATTTTAAATAGAAATTTTTATTGGAACTCAATTCATCCCCACTTGAGTATCCACTCGGACCAACATTTGGTATCAAAGGGATTGTTTTGTTTATCAAAGTTTTCAAAATACTCTGTTTTTCAACTGTGATTTTAGTTATATCTTAAAGATATTAGATTTCTGTTAGTTTTAAATTTTATATCTTTAAATATATTTTCTAAAATAGAATTATGGACAACAGACTTGATGGTGCTGCTACCAAAAAGCCACCCTTCTTTAATGGTACAAATTATGCTCAGTGGAAGCTTAAAATGAAAATTCATTTGGAAAGTATGGGATTTGATATCTGGACTGCTATAGAAACTCAACATAAGATTCTAGAAAGTAATAGAACTACCTGGTATGAAGCTACTTTGACTGCATACAATAATAACATTAAAGAAATGAATGATTTGTACTATTCTTTAAGAGATGAAGAATTCAATCGCATATCTTCCTGTACAACTGCTTATGAAATTTGGGATACCCTAGGTGTTTCCCATGAGGGTACAACCAATGTCAAAGAAATGAGACTGAACACCTATACTATTAAATATGATAATTTTAAAATGAAGCCCGATGAACCTATTTCTGATATGTATCTTAGGTTCAATGAAATTGTTAACACTATGAGCTCACTTGGAAATGTTGTTCCTGCATAGGAGAAAATCATGAGAATACTAAGATGTCTGCCAGACCGATGGAGAGGCACATCTGTCTCAATTATAGAATTATGTAATATTGGTACGTTGCATGTTAAGGAGCTTATTGGTAAGCTTATGATGTATGAATAATAGCTTAAAGTAAATTGGGAGAGGATGATGAACCAAAAAGGAAGTCAGTGGCTTTTAAGTCTACTGCCTCAAAGAGCAGGGACAAAGAAAAAGTTCACATACCTACTGAGAGCTCAACAAGTGAAAGTTCAGATTCTGACAGTGATGCTAAAATAGTTCAGATAGCTAGGAGATTCAAGAAATTTTACAGGAAGAAGAAATTCTTTAGAAAATCAAATTACAAAGGAAAATATGACAACAAGGGTCATTGGAATAAGGATTGGAAAAAGTCTGATAAGAGTGATGAAATTGTCTGCTATGTGTGCAAAAGGAAAGGACATGTAAAAGCAGACTTTCCAAAGTCGAAATTCAAGAAGAAACATGAATACAAGGACACTAAATACAAGAAGCCAATGAAAAAAACTTAGAGTGCTTAAGAAGACACTTCAAGTGATTCTAATTCTACACAGGATGAAAATTCTCGAAATGCTAATATGTGTTTTATGAAAAACACCTCTGAGGTAACATTAGATACTCCTGCCTTAAATTCATATTATTCTGGAGTTGAATCTGATTCTGAATCTGAAAATATGTCTAGTGAAGAGTTATTTGAATATTGTAATATGATAGAAGAAACCTGTAATGAATTGAAGGACAAATATTAGACCTTAAAAACAGCATGCCTTGACCAGCACTGTTAAATATTCACTTGATATAGAAAAGGAAAAGAATACTCAATTACATAAGGAAAATACTGAACTAAAATTTTCTAATGAGAAATTAAGGAAGGAATTAGAAAAATTCACAAATGTAAAAGATACTCTCACTCAAATGCTAGGAAAACAAGTGGCACCAAATTATACTACTGGATTAGGCTATCAGCCTGGACAAAGACAATTTACTAAAACTAGATTTATCTCTAAATCTGAACAGAATGGTGTTAGTTCATGTTCTGGAAATTCATATGCCTCAACTAGTTACTCACATAGTTATAGATCAAATAAAGTTTATCTTTAAAAATCTATTGATTCTGTAAATTATATGAAACCCATAAGACAAATTTGGGTACCTGAAGCTTTGCTTGCTAACCTATCTGGACCCAAGAAGATCTGGGTACCAAAATCATTTTTCATCTAAATCTGTTTTGTAGGAAAATTTCTTAAAGAGTTCTCATAAGAAGATGTGGTACTTGGACAGTGGATGTTCAAGGAATATGACTGAGGACTACTCATGCTTTAAGAGTTTAATCAAATATGATGGAGGTCATGTTACCTTTGGTGATAACTCTAAAGGAAAGATCATCGGCCTAGGCCAGATTGGTAACACTAATTCAGTTTTAAATTCTAAAGTTTTATTTGTTGATGGACTTAAATATAATCTGTTAAGTATTTCTCAGTTATGTGATGATGGTTCCAATGTTAAATTTCAAAATGATTCTTGTAATGTTTTTAACTCTAAAAATGATTTAGTATTTTCTTCATTGAGAAATGAAAATGTATATGTAGTTTATTTAAATTCTTTATCCAAGAAAATTGTTACTTGTTTAAATGTTTTTCATAAGGAATCTTGGCTTTGGCACAGAAGATTAGGACACTACAACATTCATTCACTTAGAAAATTGACTAGTAAGAACTTAGTTAGAGACCTACCCAAACATGAAATCCCATCAGACAAAGTTTGTAATCCCTGTCAAAAGGGAAAGCAACATAAAGTTTCTTTTAAATCAAAGTAATAATTTTCAACCTCTCGACCTCATGAGTTGGTTCAAATGGACTTGTTTGGACCTTCTAGAGTTTCTAGTTTAAATGGGAAGCACTGTGTCTATGTTCTAGTAGATGACTTTTCTAGATATACTTTGGTATACTTCTTAGCTCACAAAATTGAAGCTTGTTCCGACTTTACTAAATACTCCAAGTCTGTAGAAAATCTTAGTGGACTTAAAATTAAGACCCTAAGAAGTGACCATGGTCGTGAGTTTGAAAATCATGAGTTTGAATCTTGTTGATCACACAATGGCTATAGTCACAATTTCTCTTCCCCTAGGACACCTCAACAAAATGGTGTAGTAAAAAGGAGGAATATAACCCTTCATGAAATTACAAGAACCATGCTTAATGAATATGACCAACCTATTTATTTTTGGGCTGAAGTTATTAATACAGCCTGTTATATTATCAATAGAGTTTTGATCGGACCCGTTGTTAAGAAAACCCCTTATGATCTTTGGAACAATATGAATATTAAGGTTAACTACTTCAGAGTTTTTGGTTGCAAGGTCTTCATTCTCAATACTAAGGATAATCTAGACAAATTTTCATCCAAGAGTGATGAAGGAATATTTTTAGGAAATTCAATTTCTAGAAAATCCTATAGTGTGTTTAATAAGAGAACCAAGTTTGTAGAAGAATCTGTTCACATCAAATTTGATGAAACTGATCCACATGAACCTAAACCTCCTCTTGAAAATCTTGAAGAAGAGTTGTTTGTTTTGAACCTAAGTGATAAAATCAATAAACCTGCTGTAAATACCACCAGTTCTGGGAGTATTCCAAAATACACTCCTGGTGAACCCGAACCTAGAGAAGAGCCTGAAATATCTAGTCCTGTCTTTACTAGATCAACTAGGATTCTAAAGAATCGTCCTTTACATGCTGTTGTTGGTAATCTTGATAGAGGGACACAGAATAGAGCTTCTCTAAGAAACCAGGTCGAACATCAAACCTTTCTTTCATAGTTATAACCTAAAAATAACAATGATGCAATCAATGATGAATTTTGGGTAATGGATATGCAAAAAGAGTTAAATCAATTTGAAAGAAACAAAGTCTGAGAATTAGTAGAAAGACCTAAGGACACTTTGACCATAGGCACGAAATGGGTTTTTAGAAACAAAGTTGATGAGTCGAGAAATATAGTTAGAAACAAAGGAAGGCTAGTTGCACAAGGGTATAGTCAAGAAGAAGGTATAGACTATGAGGAAACCTTTTCTCATGTAGCTAGGTTAGAGGCTATTAGGATTCTACTTGCCTATGCTACTCATCTGAGTTTCAAGTTATATTAAATGGATGTAAAAAGTGCATTTCTAAATGGGTTTATAATTGAAAATGTTTTTGTTGAACAACCACCAGGATTTACAAAACCCTATTTCCAAAATCATGTTTCTAAACTTTCTAAAGCTTTACATGGTTTAAAAAAGGCTCCAAGAGCTTAGTATGATAGACTTACAAATTTTCTTATTTCAAAAGGATTTACTAAAGGAATTGCTGATCCCACTCTTTTTTATTAAAAGAATTTTGAAAGACATTTTGGTTGTCCAAATATATGTTGATGATATTATTTTTGGATCTTCCAAATATTCTTTATGTACTGATTTTTCAATGATTATGAAAAATGAATTTGAAATGAGTTTAATGGGACAACTCAAGTATTTTCTTGGATTGCAAATTTTTCAAAAGAAGGATGGTATTATTTTAAATCAAAGTAAATATATAAAGGATCTTTTAAAATGTTTTGGATTGCATAGTAATAAGGGAAGTGACACACCTATGAGTACCACCTGTAATCTGGATGATGATGAAACTGGGAAACCAGTAGATCAAACCAATTATATAGGTATGATTGGGAGTCTACTTTACCTTACTTCTAGTCGACCAGATATTGTGTTTAGCGTATGTATGTGTGCAAGATTTCAAGCCAATCCTAAAGAATCTCATTTTCTTACTGTTAAAAAGATTTTCAAATATCTCAAAAATAACACCAATTTAGGTTTGTTTTACCCAAAAGGACAACCTTTTGACTTAATGAGTTATTCATATGATGACTTCGCTGGTTGCAAGTTGGATTTAAAGAGAAAATCTGGAACATGTCATCTTTTATGAAAGTCCCTAGTATCTTGGTGTAGTAAGAAACAGAACTCTATTGCATTATCTACTACTTAAGCAAAATACATTGCTGCTGGTAGTTGTTGTGCACAGATTCTGTGGATGAAACACACTCTTTTGGACTATGGTTATCAATTTAGACATGTGTCTATAAATTGTGATAATATTAGTGAAATTGAAATTTCTAATAATCTTGTGTCTCACTTTAGGATCAAACACATTGATTTCAGACATCACTTCTTGAGAGATCACTATCAAAAGGGTGATATTTCTCTAGAATTTATTAACTCTGAACATTAGTTAGCTGATATTTTTACCAATCCCTTAAGCTATGAATGGTTAGACTTTATAAAACAAGAGTTAGTTATGATAGATCTGTGAAACCGATCTGTGAAACCGATCTGTGCTACCGATTGAGGTGTACAGTTAGTGAAACTGTTAGTGTTTATCAAAATGACATTGTTTTACAAAATCACTATTATTGTTTATTATTATCGTAACCCTAAATGATAAAAATAATGACCCGTGGCTATTTCTAAATTACTATTGACCTTCCATCTCCCGCCGAACTCTCTCTTCTTTTTCGAATCCCAAACCTTCCGAACCTTTCAAACCTTTCTAAATGCTCAATCCTCTCGAACCTCCAAATGGCCAAGCAAAAGCAACAAAACAAGGAATATGAAGGTTCTTCTCCTGTGAAATGCGCTCGCAGAGAATCTATCATCACGACAAAAAGGTCGGTAAACCCAGAGTTGAAAAAACGGGTAGTTACTGCAGAAAATGAAGTTAGTGCCAAATGGGTTTTATCCAGCAAGTCTGCTCTTTTAAAAGTCTTGGATATACAAGTATGGAAAGATTGGTTCTGTGATAATGATCGTGTCTATTACCCAAAGTTAGTTCATGAACTTTATCTGAACATAAGTATTATTTTGGATGGAGCATAAGTTGTGAGACTATCTTCTATAATCAAAGGGAAAAAGATAACTTGTTCATCAAAGCAGTGGGCTGAATGTTTAGGAGTACCTCATAATGGAAAATATGAGGATTACACGGTTAATATCCATCCAACTACTGTATACTTTTCTTATGAACTACCTCTAGAGATTTTGACTGGAAATTTTGAATCCATAAGAATAACTGCTGTTGAGTTAGATGGTGAGTGTAGAATTCGGTTAAAGTTTATTCAACACCAAGTCTATCCTAGAAAAGGTGATTATAGTCTATAGGTATAATTCATCATAAATTTACATCACATTACTATATAAGAGTGAAGAAATTAGAAAAAGGGTTTTAATTCTCTAACTCCACAGAAAGCATGTTGGAAGACATTATGGTTCCTATTCCTTTCAAAAATTTCATACATAATCCTCCCATAATGAAGAAATAGTATTTCTTAACAGAACACTAGTTAGAATTTCCTTCCATTTTATACACACAATAAAGATGTTGGTTATAAGGAATATTAAAAAATCATTGAAGATAGTTGAGAGAGAATTACTTCTTCTTTGGAATTTCTTACCTCTTATATGAGAAGTAGGTGATATGTAGGGACTACATTATTTCTGAAAAAATGAAGTTTCTTCCTAGATCTAGAGATTTCACTTAAAGAATATTAATTAATAGTAAAATAATTCTCTTCATGTCATCCTAAGGATTCACTAAGGTGGATATCAAATCATTGGTTCTATAAATGTTTTTAGCTCCCACAACCAAGGGCTACATGTTAATTTTATTTTAGTTCTTAGAATCTATATATTAAGCCTCACATTAATAAATGGTGGAATCATCGACATAGAAAACCCATACTCCAACATTGATGGTGTAATTTTTCCATTGGTGATATGATAAAGGAAAATCTACATGAAAGTGTATCCAAGGACTCACTCGTAAGGCTTTGAAAGAAATGTATTTTAAGAATAAAATGAGCTCTCTATTAGATACCAAATATGTGAGTGGTATGTTAAAAAATATACCTCTTTCTCACTCTTATCATAACCAAAAAAATTTAGATTTGAAAAAGAAAGATATACCTTTTTATATCCATACTAAGGGACCATTAGAGTGGGGATAAGATTGATCCTAGAGCCATTATCCACCAATAATTGGTACAAAAAACATTTATGGGAATATATGAACCTGTATGACCACAAAATTATCCCCCCACGAAAATAATTTGATAGACTAAAATTCCTTATTCTCTCATTATTTTCCATGATTTTCTTTAGGGTTAGATACTTCCAACTTAAAATCTTGAGGGATCTTTAGGGACTCAAATAAATCCTTTTGAGGTTTCATTTTAAAGTGAAGAAAATAAATGATTTAGAGATGAGTTGGGATATTGAAATGTTTATTGAGTTTGTTATATTCTTGTGTTATGGACATACTTACACTCTTAAGGGTCCATTATATTACTGGAAGTGTAGAGGACCCATCTTAGTGGGGAGGAGGTGCTTAGACCTCACTCATCAAATTATTTTGGTGATTGGATCATTGTGACCCATATATATATATTCAAATATAAATTTTTTAAGAAAAGATGAAATGGATTTCCCTATAGAAGAATAATTCTCTTATGGATCCTAGAGAAATTCCTTCATTATTGTCTTTATATAATAAACAATGCTTTTGGGGGTCGTACCCTAAGTACCATGCATGTTCTAAGGGACATATTCCCTTATCTAGAGAGTGTCGATGAGTTGAAATAAGATGAGACGATGGTAATTATTTATTCATAGGCTCAAAATAATAGTCTACCAAACTGATGATGTTGATAGAGGTACACTACAATTCCTCATTGAAGGATTATTCTATTAGACCACGTGCCTTGAAATTCCTACAAATATAAGGGTTTGAAATCATGATAGTTAATACCAGTTACATCACTGATAATGGATTCTTGTTATCCTTATGATTTACACACTAGGTACTTCAATCTCTTGTGGTATGTGAAGATAATAATGTTTTTAGTAAGGATGAATTGGATATAGAGGGTGTTTAATGATTTAGTCATGCATGAATAATCTCAAGGGATATAGAAATTGAATTTTAGGTTATCCAATCATTAAAAGTTTCTACATATCATCTTGAAAACCACTATTAGACACCCCATAACATCAATATTGATTATTATGGTGAAAACACATGTGATATGAGCTCAAGGATTGAAAATTATAATAATTATATGATATTTTATCTTATACAGATAATCTATGAAGATGAAGTAATCATGTATGGTGTATCCAATGAACCTATGGTTGGAGAAATAATATGGTTATTTATCTTATATTCTAGTGGCTTCCTAATTTAAAAATGTTTGAGATACTTATATTCCCTGAATCATATAAATAATCGATGAAATTTATCATTATTATAGGATAAGTGCCTATTTTTTCAATTTTAAAGGGTTTTTTCATCTACCCTTGAAGTTAGATCTATGTATCATTATCAACTAGAGCCTATACTTGAAGGGGTTTATTCTACGGGGAAAACTAGAACTAGATTTGTTGAGAGGATAGATCCTATATCAAATCAATACTTTTTCCTCTTCAAAACATTCAGATAGGCGTGATAGGTGTCAGACAAGACATTATTTTTGGTCCAGTATAGGGCCTCCTCTAGATGTTTTCCCCTCTTGGAGGAAATTCATAATCCATCTTTATACATCATAGAGACTACAGTTAGTACCAATTCATCATAGATATTCACCGTACCCATTAAAAAAATTATGTATATGAATGTTTAATGTCAAGTGTGTATGAAAAATCCTTCCATTATGTAATGAAATAAGTTACACATTCATTCCCCTATTTTCTTCACTCTAAGAGGTTTCTAAAACTCATCATGTGTAATGTAGTGTGAAACTGTTATTGTAACTACCG
The DNA here is from genome assembly GCA_963277665.1 of Viscum album. NCBI lineage: Eukaryota > Viridiplantae > Streptophyta > Magnoliopsida > Santalales > Viscaceae > Viscum > Viscum album. The sequence goes on along the minus strand of OY728140.1, from coordinate 126,747,015 downwards.
ACAAATAATATTTAAGCTAGAAATAAACCCTGGTGTATGATTTCAATACTAGATGAAGGAATGAACTTTTAACATCTAAATGACGAAATAAATCTTGACTACCACCTACTTCATTAGGGACCTTAGCATCAGGCCACAATGAGAGGAAAAGTGTGTGTGGAACCTCTTATGGGTCAATTATTCCATTAAATGATGTAAAAAATAAATTTCTGAAATTTTACGATGGGGGGGGAACGTTGCACCCAATCTAGTTATGACATAAATTTAGGATGTATTGAATACAGTTTAATTTCAATGACCACCATGTGATCTAAAAGTGAAAAAAATAAAGTCATTATGGGAGACTTATTAATACATTTGTTCACTTTTTGGTCAAATCATTCATGATGTGAAGCATCTAAGGTGAAGAGGTGGGAAATCATACTGATCCACTTGAGGGTGAGGAACAAGGACTATCTGACCTTTTCTAGTGTTGTAAGAGTATCCTACCCTAGTTTTAGTTGATTGAAGATGGATATATTTGAATATAATTCTTTGGAGGTGAAACGTGTTCATTCATGGAATCCTCATAATTAGTATGATATCTCATAAGGATCTCAACATTAAGATGATTATATCTCTTAAGACCCTGGAGAAAAGAAGTGATTCTAGAATCCATTAATATTAGCTCACTAGATTCAGGAATAAAATAAATATTGTTCATAAATTTACCAATATCAAGGTTTTGGTTGGTTTTAGTGAGTGTCATGATAGGTGGATCCCAAGGACCATGTCGTATATTGATTTTTTATGAACACCTCTGGGGGGATTCAATGATCACAAAAGGTTCTTATAGGGAATATCTTACCAACCTACTTTGTTTCCTACGCCATGTTTCTAGTTGTTAGAGGAATCAAATGTGGTGTCCAGTGGTGAAAATTCTCCAACAACATCAATTGGAATAATAATTACATCATTTCCCAACATGACACTACCTTAACATGTTGACATTATAGGTATATCTTATATAAAATAGAATTGATAGGCTATCTGTGATTTCACTATCTTTCCCTTATAACATATTTTATTTATTCGTTATGATCTAACTTGAAGCATAATTATGAGTGAATAAATCAATGTAATCAAATTATAATAAAGTAAATTGTTTCCATCAACTATGGGAGGGAACGCTTCAAATCCTATAAACACAAATTGTATCACTAACTAGGAAACAATGATGGGAGTGACTAGTGGTCATGAGGTATTCAATGATGGTTCGATCATCCTAAAAAATACATCCATACCATGTGACTATGTATGGGGGACATTGATGTGATGATATTTATTGGGATTACTATCAATATGAGATAGTGGAAATATCACATCCTACTTCATCTCAACAACACTTTAGCATAACTTGAAAGACACGGGGAAATGTAAAATTAATTTCCTTCATGAGTGAGATACAATTTGAGTGTATTTCATGGAACGCGAATGATAATATTGATTATGAGTTTCTCTATCATTCTCTCAGACTAAATCATATGATTTTTTAGATATCGTATTTTGGACATAACTAGGAAATGATATTTAGGAAACCAGTTGTTGATGTCTTAAAGGAGAAATCTGTATGGAATAATATTATAACCAACCCCTAACACTCACGTGGGAATTTAACTCCTTAATAACTCAATGTAGTGCTATAATACATTCATCACAAACCACATAGAAGTTTTTATAACATCTATAAGAACCAAGGTGATGTTCCACCGGAAGTACAATAAGGACCACCTTTATTCTTGGCTTATCTGGGTCCATAAGGTTATTGAAACTTCTAGGATAAACCAATTGTAAAATATTAAGGTGGTTTAGAATTTACCATATATTCTTTCTTAGGTATACTGTATAGTTTTCATCAAGAATCATCGTGATAGAGAAGTGAAGAGTTAGATGTGGACTGAACATTACCAGAATCTACTCAATCTCTATGGACTCCAATTGGGTTCCATCATCTTCCTCATCTTACTTGGAATGAAACCCTTTATGTAAATCAAGGGTTTATTATCATCTCACTTCACTGTAGAGGTTTCATCACACTGGGGTGCTTTACTAGGTTGGTGGGAAGTTATAGTAAGGAGTGAAGAGAACATCCATTGTTGAAGATCTCTGAGTTGAAATTATGTCATTCTGGAATCCATACCATGATCCATGGATATTTTTTGTTGAGATAGTTTAGGAAAGAATATCATTTTTTTATAGTTAGGGGACCTTGTGTCCTCTTCTTAAGAAAAAAACATTTGGTACCTACAACCCCAATTAATATTTTTCTATATATAACATTTCTTTTCCATACCATGATGAATAATTCAAATGAAAGGTATAGGTATAGGGAATGAATATTGATGGATCTAGGTAAAATTTCATGGAAAGGTATTGGAAGGATGAAAACACATCTCCCATACAAAATTTCTTATGAAGGGTCTCCAAGGCCCTCCGAACAATGGTTTTTTTAATGGACAACTACAACTTCTAAGTGGTTATATTAAGGGGTGTTCGTGGTAGAGCTATGCTCATATTCTTCGGGCCCCTAGTATGCAACTACTCTGAAATATAAATGGTAATTTACCATTGATTCATATTATTTTCATTCCAGTTCTAGTGTGGGAGTTCCCCAATCACAAGATTTTCTATGCCATTAGTAATATTTTGATGAGAATTATTATTCATATCATAAGGATAACCTCTATGACGAACAATAAATATTTCAAAATTGAGAGGACCTTTAAGGTGATGCACTTATTTATTATAGGGGGTCTTTATGAAATTACTAATGGGATCAATGGTTGGGAGAGACAACTCAGCAAACCTAGTGGGTGTATGGGGCATCAATCATAGTTTGATTGAAATTTTCTCCTAAAAAGTGGTCTTGATGGAATTTGATACGACGAAAGATGTGGGTGTGACCTCCTTTGAAGTAATAATTGTTTTCTAACCTCGGTATTGGAACTTTGTATCCTAGACTATGGTATCCTAGAAAAGAGTAGTATCAACCAATTTTTATATTGGTTGTATGATCTTGTATCGATGGCGATGTATATTAGTTGGTTTCTTAATTGGAAACTCCTGGGTGGAAGCTAAAACTAGGTCACTTTTCACCTCCCCCACCTCCTCAGAATAGTATAGGGTGGGGATGGTGTGCTCAGGGGAAATAATTCCAATGTGGGTTTTGGTAGTAAAATGTGTTTCTTCACCCCTTTGAGTCCTCTATTGTTATGGTCACTAGCATAGTTTCATGGATTCAAGGTCCTCTCAAGTAGGTATGGTTCCTTCTTTATTTTACCAGTAATGAAGGGTGTTGATCGCCAATAACTTCATCACCTTCGTTGCGGAATGGGGCAACAATTATTGGGAGCTATAGGGAAAACAATGGTAGACACCTTGATTTATGTGTAAACATACTGGTGTTTGGAAGTATTAACAACATCAGGGGCATCTTTTTCACCTCCTCACCTATTAGGAGTGGTAGGGTAACCTTTAATTGAACTCCCATTGACTAGAATTATATTAGATAAATATAATTGAGGAAAAATATTGATTGAACATTCAATATTAGTGATAAAAAACAATACTCATAAGATTAATATTAAAGGAGAATTATTTCACCTCCAGTTTAACACTTCTATTTCCAATGATTTTCACTGGGACATTGTGATTCATAGTTTTTTTGTGATCTAGTCCTATGTTTCCACTTTCTAAAGGCAGGTGGCCTTTCACCATTGGGGTGATAATAATGGAACCACTAATCATTCATAAGGATGTGATGCCAAATAAGGATCTTAGTTCATAGTTTGAGACTTCATCATAGATATAATTCATTTCCATTAAACAATTTTCAACACCACAATTTTAGACATCAGTTAATTGCATCCCTTACTTCCTCAGTAGGGAAAATACCTTACAGTTAGAGTGATGAATTTTTTCGGAACATTCGATGCCACTATATCTCCCTCACAAAAGGGATTGATGAAATTTTATGCTCGGTGCATTAGGAAGGAAGTGTCTATATATTTTCAGTTAAGAAAGTGATGAAAATTTGTATTTTGAAGACAAACATATAGGTGCTCATGTTTTAAAGTCTAGTGGGGACACTCATGTTTTAAAGTCTAGTGGGGACAATGACAGGTTGGAGTCTATAAGGGATACTCATAGTTTAGAGTCTAGCAGAGACACTCATGATTTAGATTCTCTAAAGAATGAAACCTCATGGGTAAGAACCCTAATGTGTTTAATTATTTCTAGGAAAAAGATCATGTTATTGGGTATATAATCTATCATGGGGGGATAGGATGATATTGATGTTTAGTTTGAAAATTAGAGAGGCATCCTATGATTCATGTGTATAAGAATAAAACCCCACAGATTAAAAATTTTATAGTTTTACTTCATGAGACATGACTATTCCATGATGATGATAATCATGTGGTTGGGACTCTTCGATCATGAAAGGAAAAAAAGGATTGAGTGGGTTTTACGGATTGGGATAACCAATAAGGGAAAGCCTGTGTATGGGATTGTGCTCACCTTACTTGGATAAATCAATGATATTTTTGGGGTTTATGAGACAAATATTCATGAAATTTATGGTAAAATGTTCCAAGTGTTAAATGATGAAAATTTTGGTCATGGAATGGAATATTAAGGATTGATCATGGATGAGAAGGATGATATTCTCATATACAATCAAACTCATGGAGGTTACCTCCACAAAATGGGTTTAAAATGGGTATATTTAACACATGTTTTGAAAGATATTGGCTTTGTGAGAACTTGGAATATGTGAGCCACTATGAAATTTCTGGAAAATTATTATTTATGGAAGGAAGGTTGAGTGATCTAATCCTCGACTGATTCTACATTGAGGCCAATGATAGACAACACCCCCCGGAACACAACTTACAACTTTCATCGTACTATGCTCTCCAAAAAGCAACTCTTCTAACTGTCTCAACAATAAGATGTGGCAGAGATGGAATCTCATTTTAAGGATTCATGTGGTTCTGGAGCCCATCTACAGGATAAACAGGAAGGGATATCTTTCTCAATGTTCTTACCAATGTGTTGAATCTTTTGTGAGATAATTCACACATGTCTCACATAAATAAGTCTATAGGAATTATATATTCAATGTTGTTGGATTTAAAGAAATCAATATTATGTGATTTGATATGCTTTGACATCTTAAATGATATATAAGTCTCAATCGATCATAAAAAATTTGAGCTAAACGATATTTATAAGATATTAGCTCATAAAATTCATTTTGATCGATGATCATGCAACAATGAGCTATGTTCTCAAAAATTTACATCTTCTTTAAAAGATGTTGGATGTCTTATAAGAAAGTATAGTGGTTTCTCTGTAGATAGAACTGGTTCATTATATTTAGGATTCAAAAAAATTTTGGTGAAACATTTGGTTTACATGAGACCCTTTCCTTTTAATCTCTTCATCTTTCCATTATTCAACTTTGATATGTCTTGAATGCATTTTTATTATGAAAAATCATGCAAGGATAAGAACAACTGAAAGAAATTAAGTGATAGTATTGGAATTAAATACATTATCTAAAAAAACTATACAAAGATTGAAAGAGAATATGAAAATTTTCAATTGTAAAAAGTTGATATGATAGTCTTTCGCATCACCATGACCTACCTCGAACTGATGTATATGCCTTTAAAAAGTATTGTAACCAACACCTTTCTAATTCTGTACACTCATACCCTACCTAAATCTTTCAACCATTCCATAAATCATCCATGAACCTTATAAAATCCACTAAACTATGACCTCTTAATTCAAAACATGCATAAAGAACCACCTAAGCTTCCTAAGTTGTTACAGTCAGTTACTTTGAAAGCTTGGGTTCCTAGGATTGTGTTGATTATAGAAAAGTCCCCCTAGCCTCCTATTTTGACATAGATATAAAAACCATCATTTAGATTTTGAGGTTGAGACTGAGAGTAATTGGAGCACACCAAAATATGACAAAACCTTCAAAAGTCTACCTCTAGTGTTATTTTTAACTCAATAACTTAGAGAAAGGGTGGAAATAAGGTTTATTTATGTCAAATGGATGATTTTACACAACAAAATCATGAAATATCAATTCTACCAAGTTTTCACTAAGGATTAATGGATGGAAAATTTGTGGAAAAAGATATCAAATAGTAAGGGAGACTAATCATGTTTCCCAAGGTTTCTTAAGTAGATCCATGACCCTCCTCAAGTGGTTCAACTACATGTCCTCTCACCCAGTATTCCCATTTGGGGTCACATGCATCCTATGAACGTGATCAATCATGGAACCCATGATATAACATTTCTGTGAGGAAAAAATATATTTCAAGATTCCAACCAAGTGACCTCACTTTCTTTTTTTACATGCCTAGGTTATGATAAATGAATCACCTCAGACTCACACTCTCAGGTCCAATGGTGAAAATATTTTATTCAAACAATAGATTTTTTACCAACTACAATAGTCTAGGGACATGGTTTTCTTGATTCTGTTAATTTAAAAGAAATTTCTCATTACAATACATTCCCATGATGTTTTAGGTTTTGAATTTTAGAGATACATGATAAAACATTTACTAATAACAAACCTAGATGTTTCAACCATTTAACACTTTCCCATTTTATATGCACTTAATTAATCCATTACAATTCATAAACATCTCCCATAAATCTTCTATACAAGAAACTATTCTAGACACAACATACATATTATATTTCTCCATATACTAGGGAAAAGAAAATATAAGAACATGGTAATATTGGATGTTTAGTAAGGGTAAACAAAAGAAAAAATTGTCAATGATCATATGTGAGAATAAGATGAGAAAAAAAGTTATAATAAAAGAATATAATAAAATCATACCCAAAAAATCATAGATCAGTAGTCCTGAGTCCTAAAATAAACCTTCGAACAATATAAAAATGAAATCATTTTTTGTATAAACATATTCCAACAATCATAATCCATGAGAGAGTAATGTATGAATAATAATAAGCATAAAATCAAGAAAAAAGGACATGTAACATAAAGAGCTTCTTTGAAATTTGTTATCCCATCTAGTTTAAATATCATGAGGGTGGGTGAATCATGCTATAAAAAATTTAAAAAAAATTCCCCTTAACATCTTGATTCATCATTAAACAAAGCACTCCATTCTCCCTTGTAGAAATGTATGAACAAAAATGAAACAATGCACAAGATAGAAAAATTTTGCTTGGTTCACCCTCAATGGGATACATCCAAGGAGCATTCAGTAGCAATGTGTTGATTTACCAAAACCTTTAAGTGACACTACCAAATATGGAGTGGGCTAGATCACTTCAATGACTAGGCTAACCTCCTTTACAATGTTTAGGGACAACTCACAGCTTTCCAATGGCCACTCTCTCAATCTTTCCTTCACTGGCTCACTTCCAGTGGAGAGGATCACATTCTTTCTCTTCCTTTGTTCGCTGCTCTAGAAATGATACATACACTATTTATGGACATGTAGGTCCCTTCACTAGAAATAATGAATATATCATCAATTGTAGGTAGATGCTCGGTTGAAGTTCTACTTTTATCCACTTGATGAATACCACATTACCACAATTTTACTAGGGAATATCTTCTTAAGATATTTGTGATGCTCACTTAATTTGCGAAGCTCATACAATCTTTATGAATCTTCCCAATTCTTGAATAGTATATACTAACTTCGTGAGCCCCACAAATTTTGTGATGCTCACCTCTTTCGTGAAGCTAAACCATCATTCAGAAAGAAACCTCATTTCATGAAGCTCAAACACTTTCACGAAGCTCACTTATCCTTTACGAAGCTCACAAACTTTGGTTGGATTTTTATAACCTTCATGAATTTCATTACATTCATGATGCTTACAAATTCCGTTCATATTTCATACCCTTAGTGAACATCCATTATTCGCTAACTTTATCAGAAGAAAAACCGTTAAGAATCGCCTTCGTGAAACAAAAACCATTGGATTTTTTAAAAGGATTTACCTACTCAAATGAGGGTGGTAGAGACCGATTTATAAGAATTTCCACCCATTCCAAAAACATCCATCCTTGTCTTCACCTTTTCATGAAGCTCCACAATTTTGTTCCCGAATATCCCTATTTAATGAATCTTCACAGAAATTTCACCATTTTTCAAGCTTCTCATAGTCTCGAAGTTGTATTATATTTTCGTCATGCATTCCCAATGCTTCTCATAGTCACATAGATGAATGGTCTTTTCATCGTTCATTCATGACGCTCCACACCTTTACGAAACCCAACCTTTGCAGCCAAGAATTCCTTCACAAATCTCCAGACCTTCATAAAAATCCAATCTTTTCAAAATACATACCTTTTACATAGTTTTACGAGGAATTCATGGAAATAAAACATTCACTATGATTGAGCCATCCTCTAATGTTTAGACCCCAAAAATTGGAAGACAACGAGAAACAACACCACCTAGTATGCAAAAATTTTTGTACCACCTCCAGAGCATCCATTAATTTTTCTTGGATCTTTGTCAACAAACATTGTCAAAAATATATTTGGAATTCCTCCAATGACCTTTGAAACCTACCTTTTAAGAAAATATAATAAACTCAAAAACACTGTAATGTTACCATGAGGGATATTTTCCCAACAATCTCCTCCTTTAAGATTGTTGACAAATCATCACGTTTTGATACATCATTAAAGCTTCTTCGATTTTCTACCAAATTTCTCTTCATGTGATTCATATATTGATCAAAGATTTACTCAACACATACTGTAAGACAACATGATCCATGCACGACATAAGGAACAAGAGTAGTATGCAAAGTTCATCAACGAGTCACTTCATTCCAAAACCACTGATCTATGTTCATAATGAACCACATCTACCATGATATATATAATTTGATCGATCACCTTTAGAATCTTCATATTTGAAACTCTCCCTACATCATTGACCCCCCTATCAACTTCTCCCTCTATCTTGATTATGACATTTCCCCCTTTTATAGCCACTACACCCCCCCCCCCCTTGTCAACAAACCTGAATGTCACTCCTCTGTTGTCTACTATAAGGTAAAGAAAACAAATCATAACATTGGAGGAGAACACATCATACCTTGCGGAGAGGGGTCCCATATCCACATTTTTTCAAGTGGAGGGAGTCGACTAAATTCTAAGAGGCAGTCAACTCCTCTCAAATTCCACTTTGCGTAAGGCCCTCGTCAGAATGTCTGCAAATTTTAGTTCTGTAGGCACGTACTCGAACTTCCAAAGCCGTGATTCACATTCACCTTGATTAAATGACACTCAGTTTCAATATTCTTTGTCCTCGAGTGATGGAATAGATTTTTTCTATTATTTATATCATGTGAATTATCACAATTTTTTTTAATCAAATACTTCACTTCAACTCCCATATCATCAAGCTGTTGCTTCATCCACAATAACTGTGTGAAATATTGAGTAGTCGTAATATATCCAGCTCATGTGGTTCTAAATGAAATGCAACCCTGTTTTTTTCTTAGCCAAGAAACACAAAATCGGGCAAGATAAAATGCACCACCAAACATTGATTTTTTATCATATGCTGATCTAGCTGAATCTTCATCTGTATAGCTCAATAAATTTGGTTGATATTTGTCAATATACAGAAAACTAAAATCCAATATTCCCTCGAAACACCAAAGTATTCTTTTTTTACTGCAAGTAGCACCCTTTAGGATTACATTGATACTATACTGCTTGGAATGTGGAAAAATGATATCATGTTGCGTAGCTATTAAGTACAACATGATTCAAATGATCTGCTTATATTTTGTGACATTAACTAATTTTACATCATCATCTCAGGATAGTTTCATCTAGGTAGCTACCGGAGTCATCAACTACTTGAATTATCCATTACAAATCTTCTCAGAACCTCCATACCATATTTGGATTGTGAAATAAAATTTTCATTCCTTTCTTGCGCCACCTGTAAAACAAGAGAAAAAGCTAGTTCACCAATCATGACATTTCAAACTCGCTGAAAATTTTATTTTTATTGAAGTAAAAGGAAGGCAGCATAACAATTTAGACGGTCAAAGGTGATAAAGGCTGAGAGTGTCATACTTTACAATTAAATTACAATCATTAGGGAGGGAACCTGTACCAAAATATAATATGATCAGATCTTCCAGATATCCTTCACTAGATAAGGTGTCAGAAGAAAAGTTCCCCTATCTCTATGTGTTTCCAACCTTCAAACCATTGGACAAAAGCTTCCCCCTTTCCAAATTGGATAAATCAGTTCCCATGGTTGATTGGTCTGGCCTTGCAGCATGCTAACAAGCGTTTTAGAATCTTACACCACTTCATGGATTGAGATGTTGTATGATCTACTCATGCAAGCCCTTTCCTCGACTCCAATGGAATTTCTTGTTCTATAAAAGGAACAAAAACCTAGCACAACTGAACCATTATCATCACGGACAAAACCTCATTCCTTAATGTTCCCACCGACACACGGTTCCCCCTCATCCCTTGAAAGGGGGGTTATCAAAAATCAATAAAAATGAAGGCCTTTGGGCCATTCAGGCTGCGACACATGACCCATCAACATTTAATTTCCTAGCACAACTGAACCATCATGCCCATGCACCGTGGCCTCCATTGTTCCCCCATATGTTGAGTAGTATCCTTGGTATTAGTATCCTTAGAGAGTTTTCACTGTACTTGCAATATCAAAGGCCACCTAACTCTGCAATCATAGACCTGACCCAAACCTGAATAGATAGTTGAGAGCATGTAAATTCATTCCTTTCTCTGTCCCTTACTTCTCAGAAGACCCAGCATGCTGCAGCTTGGACAAGGTTCCTCGCCCTTTCCACCTTGATATTGTAGTCCAGCCCTGGAACCAGGCAGCTAGAAAAACTTAGGCGGAATCTCCACCCCATGCCACACCCATGCACCCTCCATAAAATCCCAGATTCCCCGCGCCCAATCGTTGCTGAAGAACAAATTTCATGTTGTTCCATGGCTTGGCGTGTTGCATCACAAACACCGTGAGGCTAGTGATATGCCATTCCTCTGGAAATTCTCCTCCGTTGGAAAATATTGGTTCTTTATCCTCCAAATATGAAAATACATTTTAACCGGGATCTATTTTCTGCATATATATGACGCTTATTCTTCATGCCCATTACTAACATGAATTAATTCATACAACCCATTCCTAGAAAAGCACCCGGAAGATGACACAGTGAAGGCACACCAGTCGGGTTCATCAATCAGCGTGATGTTTTCAAAGAACTCCCTTTGTTGTTCATCAACAATTTAATTAATTATGGTCAAAAAACCCACGGCTTCTCTAAAGGTAATGCTTAGAGCTAGGAAGTCGTGAAAGAAAAGTGCATCATCGGGCCGGTTGTCATTTCAGTATTGGATCTATCGATTCCCCACAACCGACATAACCTTGCCGCCTAAAATCTACAATATATCAATCATGCTTCCTACAAGTCTCGACGACTTCATTACGTTGACATCCCGCTCATCCCAAGATTCACCATATATGTTCCGCATAAATCTTTCCCAAAGTGATCTCCCTTCTATAATCTCCCACACAAATTTAGGCTTCAACCCCTGTATAAAATCTGATATGATCTAGAGATTAATACCACCCACTTTGCTTGTTCAGTGGTTCCTTTTGGAAATTTGATTACTGATAGGATGTGCATAGCCATAGATGAAATCACGTTGTTGATTTGCTTAATACGCCCCCCCAAGTGATAGGAAAATATTTTTCCAGTTACATATATGACAAAGGATTTTATTCAACAGATCATAAAACATATTTTTCATGATTCTTCCATTCAAAATTGGGGCACCAAGATACACTAAAGGCAATTGTCTATCTTTCATACCCAGCTTGTTCTGGATATCCCTTCTGTGTCGTTCAGGACAACTCTTAGAAATATAAAAATTACCCTTCCCCAAATTAATATTTTGCCCACTTTTCCTACCATACTCCTCCATCATCCTATTCCATCCCCCAATCGACTTTCTCCTACCATTAATGAAGAAAATAATATCATCAGCAAACATCATGTGTGAAATGATACTATCCCCCATCTTATTCTTATAGATACTAATCTCCCCCTTCTCCAGAGACCACAAAACATTCGTGGTGAGTGCTTATTGTGCCAAAATAAACAAATTCAGGGATAGATGGTCACCATGTCTTAGACCCCGCACTATTTTCAAAAAACCAAGGCTCCTTCCCATAAGTGAAATGGAAACCCATGGAAAAGCATAACATCTGAAAAGAATGTCACAAACCCATTATGAGAACCCTGTTGGGGCACAGCGGAGGTGTGTGGTACCTCAAACACACCAAAATAAGAAGCAAACGGATCAAACACACGATGTAACGTGGTTCGGCTATATAGCCTACATCCACAGGAGAAACGGTCCAATTCTATTTCACTCTTCTCCAGATAAAACTTCACGGAGGATCACCACACACAGATCTCACAAATACCTTGTCTATGGTTCTTGGGATTCAAATCCCGTTTAAATAGAGGAATAGAAAATAGCTTTCTCCCAGTTGTTGGAGGGTAGATCATCTACCCTTGAACATCCTCTCACCGCATGCTGTCCACCTTGACGCCCACCAAAGGAGAGGTCTCTTTGCTGACAAAGGAGACTTCTTCTACTGCAACATCTCCCGCTGAATAATGTCACCCCATATTGGGAGTGGACCCTACAAATCTCCCCCTCACGACCAATTTGGGGTAGAAGCTTGACCTGCAGTATCCTTGAAGGTTTCAAAAACTTCATCAGCAAATCGAACATGCTTCTTCACGCCAGATGACGTGGCACTTCCACTATCTTCACTTGATCTCGGGCTGAGTGTGGTCCCCACCAAATGATACAACCCTTGGGACTCCTCCCCAGTAAACATCACTGCATCCCCACGCGAGACTTCCAACACTCCACCTGCTATAGAAATCTTGAACCCTCCCGCATCGAGCCTACTCAATGATAAAAAGTTTCGTCTCATCCTCAGAACGAATTTCACATCAGCCAGTTTACGAACTCCTCCATAAGGTGTCTTCAATTTCACTGTCCCGACTCCTCAAACCTCGCATGTTGACCCATCACCAAGTCGCACCGAGTCTCACACCTGCTGAAAAGTATCAAATGTACCTCTCGTCGTACATATGTGTGTCGTGCTCCCCGAATCCAGAACTCATCCGTCTTCCATTGGATTTTGAGCCCGCTCGTTCTTTCTTCTCAGAAAACGACATTCTCGCTTCATGTGCCCGAATCTTTTGCAGTAATGACACTGCACTTCTCCCCGTTCAACTTTCTTCTTCCCAGCAACGTACCTTTTGCGTTCTCCACAATCACTTTTATAGTGACCCTTCTTCTCGCACCAGAAACACGTGATTTCGCTAGGATCACGTCCTTTGGATTTTAGTCGTCATTCTTTACCTCCTGACTTCTGATGTCGGCTCCTCCCACGTTGATCATCTCGCATCGCCATGATTTGCTCGCCTGAATGCATCACGGGTCTTCAGAATGCCTCTGAATCTTGAAGCGACACCATCACATTGTCCAGCTTCAATGTCTCCTTCCCCACGAGCAATGCAGTCACAAGCTCATAATATGAGCTTGGTAGTGATGACAAAAGCAAAAGTGCTTTATCTTCATCTCCAACCTTCACACCGAGCCCCAATAACTGCGTTAGGATCTTGTTGAATTTGTTGGTGTGATCGAACAAATTCGTTCCTTCGTCCATGCGCAACTGGTACAATTTCTTCTTCAGGAATAATTTGTTGATGAGCGACTTCGCCATATACCGCTGCTTTAACTTCTTCCAGATCTCTTTCGGTGAGGTCTCATCCAACACCGAGTACTTTACCTCATTCGCCAGACATAGCCGAATTGTGCTGACGACGCGCATCTCGAGCACTTCTCAATCATTAACACTAGTTGTCTCGGGCATTTCTTTGATCAACGGTCTGATCATGCCCTGCTGCACCAAAAGATCCTTTATCATGCTTTGCCATAATCCAAAATTATTTCGACCATCGAACTTCTCGATATCAAATCTTGGTAGTGCTCCGCCACCCGTCATCGTCGTTGTCGCAAAACGCGATCACCACTGTCGAGGTCACACCTCTTAATCACCACCTGATAGAGTGTGAATTTTCAAAAACTAACCATACTGATGCGTCCGAAACGGTCGAAATAGTCGGAATCGACTCCTGGATCGCCGAAATCAGACTCCAATTGACAGAGATATGGTCAAAATACGTTCAACGATCCAGATCACCCGCTGACGCGACGCTGACGTGACGCTGACGTGCCGATGACGTGGCATGCCGGAATTCCCGCCGGAATAGTCGTCGACGGCATAAACAGTGTCGTCTTCTCCGGCACGGTGGTACTGTTCACCCGCGGGTTTGACCAAACTTTGACCGAGCGTACCGAGCTCGTTTCAACTCCGTTTTTATTGCCGTTTGCGCCGTTGGAATCGCCTCACCGCCCTCTTCACGGATCTGGCTTCGGAAAAATTTTCCGAACACTTTCAATTTTCCAGCCACCGGAAAATTCGTGTCCGCCTCGTTGTCTCACCTCCGTTCACTCCAACTCCCCTTTGATACCACTTGTTGGTGCGCAACGAAGGTGCGTGGTAACTCAAACACACCAAAATAAGAAGCAAACGGATCAAACACACGATGTAACGTGGTTCGGCTATATAGCCTACGTCCACCGGAGAAACAGGCCAATTCTATTTCACTCTTCTCTGGATAAAACTTCACGGAGGATCACCACACACAGATCTCACAAATACCTTCTCTATGGTTCATGGGATTCAAATCCCGTTTAAATAGAGGAATAAAAACAGCTTTCTCCCGGTTGTTGGAGGGTAGCTCATCTACCCTTGAACATCCTCCCGCCGCCTGCTGTCCACCTTGACGCCCACCAAAGGAGAAGTCTTCTTGCCGACAAAGGAGACTTCTTGTGCTGCAACATCTCCCGCTTAAAAATGCCACCCCATATTGGGAGTAACCCTACAAACCCCAACATCCCCATGAAATTAATAATATAGATCCTTTCAAGCCTATCGTACGCCTTATCCATATCGAATTTAATGAGTATATTTGATCCTATTCTCTTTCTATTGATGTCATCAACCATTTCAAGCAAAATACCTATTTCCCCTTGAAGGATCCTCGTAGCTAGGAAACTATACTTCTCATGAGACGCAATTCTTTCCACAATACTCTTGAGAATATTATTCAAAATGCTGAAGAGAATTTTATAAGCAAAATTGTATTAGCGGATAGGCCTATACTGATTAATGGAGTCGTGCTGTTCCACTTTCAGAATGAGGACTACTTTAGAGGTGTAAAAAACTCGGGAGCTCCCCCCTTTTGAATAAATCTGACACAACATCTCTAAACACCTCCATAATGATCTCCGAAGCGTCCACATAAAATGACACTGGAAATCCATCCGGTCCTCGTGCAGTATCCTCTTTCAAACCAAGCACTGCTTCTTTGATCTCCATCTCATCCGGTAGGGATCCCATAACTTCACCGTCCTTTGGATCAACCAATCTAGATATGCAATGCTAGAAATTTGCCGATCCTTCATCCACCTCTGCCTACCTGTCAAAAACATCAGTGCACACCGCCATCGGACTCTGAAAGTGATCCCTGGCCAACTCACCAAACACTCCAATATCGTTGGTATAAGTTCCTTCCCGAGGCTTTATGTTTATTGACTTTGACGCCATCCTTTCCATTATATAGGCCTGAAAAAATGTTGTGTTCCGATCACCCTCCCTGTGCCAGGTTTCCCATGAAATTTCCCTGAAAACTCTTTCAACTTCCAGCAATTTCTCAACAAGCAGACCCTGCTTATCAACCAAATCAGCAAACACATCATCCTCCCATGCCTTTTAGAGCCTTGTTTCAATTATGTCAATATCCCGCTGAAGGCCTTCCTGAACAGTTTTGTTGTTGCTTCTACTATTATTCCAATCCTACAGTACAAGCTTCAGTCATTTGAGATGCACTGCGGGCCCTACCCAAGGGCTGCCGAAGACCGGTTGATTCCACGACTCACTCACCAACTGCCTAAAACATTTCATGTTGGACCAGCTTGTGGAGTAGGCGATGCACTCTGGATTGACATTATCCCTTCTAATGCTGACAACTAAAGTCGAGTGGTCCGGCAATGCTCTGGGAAGATGGTTAATCATTGTCTGTGGGAAGGAATCCAAACATTGCAGATTACCTAGGCATCTATCGATTCTGCCCCAAATACGATTGTTCCCTATCCTATTGTTACACTAGGTAAATTTACAGCCTGAATACCCCAGCTTGATGAGTTCGTTGGACGATATGAATGCTTGAAAATAATGCATGGCATTAAGAGAATGGTTTGGCCAGCCTTTTTTCTCCTTAACATTCCCTATCATGTTGAAATCACCCCTACCATCCAAGAAAGGATCTTTGGTTGGAATTTGTTAAGAGCCGCCCATGGCTGCCTCCTGCCATTGACATCACATTTTTCATAAACAAAGGAACAAAAAAACTCTTTACCCCCCCCCCCCCCATATATATTTTAGTAGTGACGTGTTGCAGCGAGACGTCGACCTCTTCCAAATTAACATTTCACTACCAGAAGACTCTGATATATTGGTTACATGAACTTTCATTAAGAAAGTCAGAGAAACCCATATGCCTGGAAACAACCTTTAAACAATAAGTACTTATATTTGGTTCATGTATAGCCACCATAGAGACCCGTAAACACCGAGCTTCACTCCGGATGTAAGCACTCTTTTCCCTCACCCCCAAGTCCCTCGCATTCCAAACCATAATGGATATAATTGATGAACAGATGTGGGGGATTTTCCACCCGAGAAAGAGCTCATTTTCATCCCTCGGTGAATAGACCGTGCCTCCTCAGCACGGGAACGAGTTACTGGACCATATCCCACCAGGGTCGACCAGAACTTCCTTATATCTTCCCCCTTGTGCCCATCCACCTCCATTTCCACCTTGTCACCACCCAATATCTCCAATGCCGCAAACCTATTAGGCGAGTACACCAGATCCTCTTGTCACTCCCATGAAACCCCATTCAAACTCTTTCCTTCCGGAACCCAGCCCCTTGGATCAAAATGTGACCTACGGAGAACCTCTGAAGTCACCTCAACCACCTGATCCTTCGAGACATATGCCTGATGACCCTTTCAAATCTCACAACTTCCACGCATCAACAACAATCTTCCCCGATATAGAACAGAAATGTTGATCCGATGTCGAGTAGTTCGAAGGAGAAGAAGCCATACGGAATAGCATCTCAGACGGGTCGTCCTCCAATGTCATAAAACCATAATATTCCATAACTGAAGATGACACAGGAAACCGGTGACTCAACATCATGTCCTGAACAACCCTTGACACCTCCTTCACAAAAAATGGATAAGAGCCCGATAGGTGAAGCGCGTCAGTCAAATTTGAAATCATCGGATCCTTGCAATTCCTGCCCAAGCCACCATGCATCTCCGCCTCCGGCACCAGACCTGTTGGCTATACAAGCGGGGAAAAAATAGAGGAATAAAATGGGACAAACAAACACCACAAGGATTTCAAGCTTTATTGCCAATTCTCACTATTGTTATTCAACGGATTACAATTGCCCATATATACAGGCTCTTCCAAAATGAATGAAAAGACTCCATAAAGTCCCGTAGCATTAATACATGGAACAAAAAACAATAAAGTAATATTAAATGACATGCTTGGGAAAATAAACGGACACTTGATAAAAGAGGAAAAACTTATGAGTTGCTGCATGGGGAAGCGATACTGCATTGCGAAGACACTGCCGCATGGGGAAAACCAACGGGATTGGTTTGTGATTTCCAACACTCCCCTTCAAACCAAAATCGGCTTCATTCCGAGCATCATTCTAAGCCGTTTGAATGCATCTGTTGGTAGTTCCTTTGTAAAAATATCTGTCACATGTTCCGTAGTATGGCAATATTCCAATTTTATCGTTTTCTGTTTCACATGATCCCTAAGAAAATGAAAACGAGTATCAATGTGTTTGTTTCTCCCATGCTGCACTAGATTTTTGGCTAGTTAAATAACCGACTTATTATCCACATATATCACAGTGGATCCGTCCTGTGGATGTTTCATCTCGTTCAACAAATTTCTCACCATATTCCGTCACAAACAGTAGAAGATGCTGCCATGTACTCTGCTTCACATGTGGATAGAGCAATCACACTCTGCTTCCTTGAATTCCTGGTGAAAGCAATAGATCCAAGGAAAAATACATACCCATTAGTGTTTTTCCTTTCATCTTGGTCACCTTCCCAATCACTATCCGAGTATCCATACAACATTGCTTCTTCATTGTATGGATAAAAGAGACCAAAATCCACCGTTCCTTTAACGTACCTGAGGATACGTTTTTCTACTAGCCAGTGTGACTCTTTCGGTGCCTCCATATACCTGCTTAGAAGCCCAACACTATAGACAATATCAGGCCTTGTGATTGTGAGATACCTCGGGCTTCCAATCAGACTCTTGAACAGAGTCGAGTAAACGCTTCTTCCTTCTCCAACTTTTGTCAGTTTCAAGCTCGTTGCTACAGGTGTGTTTACAGCATTGAATTTGACCATCTTGAATTTTTCAAGCAACTCCTTGGCATACCTCTTCTGAGATATATAGATGTCGCCATGTTGTTGCTTTACCTCTATGCCCAGAAAGAATGACATGAGACCCCCATCGGTCATCTCGAACTCCTTTAACATGGCCTCCTTGAAATCATCGAACATCAATTGACAATTCCCTGTAAACAACAAATCATCAAGATACAAGCATGCAATAAGTATATCCCCTCAATCATTCTTCTTGATGTAAACTGCATGCTCATATGGACATTGGGTGAAGCCATTGTCTCGAAGATAGCTGTCAATGCATGCATTCCAAACATGAGGAGCATGCTTTAACCCGTACAGAGCTTTCTTCAGTCGATACACTTTGTCTTCCTCCCCTTGCATAACAAAGCCTTCAGGCTGGTTAACATAGACCTCTTCCTCCAAAATTCCATTCAGAAACGCATACTTCACATCCAGTTGGTAGATCATTCAACTGTGATGGACAACAAAGGATATAATCATCCTTACAGTGTCAAGGCGAGCATCAAGAGCGAAGACTTCTTCGTAGTCCACCTCGTACTTCTGTTTGTACCCCTTTGCTACGAGTCTTGCCTTGTATCGATCAATCTCGCCATCAGCATTTCTCTTTATTTTGTACACTCATTCGACACTAATGCTCTTCTGGCTTTTTGAGAGTGTAGTCAGCTCCCACGTGTCATTTCTCTCTATCGCACGAATTTCTTCTTCCATAGTCATTCTCCAGCATTCTCCCCTCATGGCTTCCTGAAACGTCAGAGGCTCAGGATCTGCATACAAGCAAAAAAGATTTACCTCTTCGGTCTTCTCATAAATATCACTCAAATTTTTCATCTTCATAGGAGCCATAGGCGAGGATGAGCTGGCCAAATTTTTATTTGCTGGAGTGCTTTCAGGAGTGATGAAATGTACTCCTGGACTTCTTCCAACTGATGATGCGCCCGAGGAAGGTGTTGCGGGTGTTTTCTCCTGATGTTCATGTGTTTCTTCAGGAGCCTCTGTCTCGACCGGAACATCTTTGTTTGATTCTTCATCATTCTATTCTCACGCTTCTTGCTCACTAAAGACCACATCTCTACTCACCACTAATTTATTCGTTAGTGGATTGTAAAACTTGCAGGCTTTAGCCGATGAAGATGCACTTTTCACCACGATCATCAAGTTTCCTTCTTCTCGCTTCAGGAACTTGAGCGTAGGCGACACACCCGAGGATTCTTAGGTGCGCCATGCTCGGTTTGAATCCACTCCACGCCTCTTGTGGTGTCAAGTTCCTGACACTCTTCGTTGGACACCGATTGAGCAAGTAGGCGGTACATGCCACTGCCTCTGCCCAAAAACTCTTTGGCAGCCCTTTCTCCTTCAGCATAGTCCTCGTCATATCGAGGATGGTGCGATTCTTTCTATTTGCGATGTCATTCTGTTGTGGCGTATAGACTACAGTGTATTGTTGTTTTATGCCATATTCCCTACAAAAATCTTGGAATGCATTTGACGTGTATTCTCCACCTCTATCAGATCTGAGTATTTTGATTCTGTGCCCACTTTCAGTTTCAACACGAGCTTTGAAAGTTTTAAAGACAGTGAAAGCAGATGATTTTTCTTTGATGCAATACACCCCACAACTTTCTGCTGAAATCATCAATAAAGGTAATAAAATACCTATTACCTCCAAGTGATGGTGTTTCAAGTGGCCCGCATATATCAGTGTGAACCAACTGAAGTGGTTCCATTGCTCTTCTGGACACTCCACTGGGGAAGGAGTTCCTTTCTTGCTTACCGAGTGTATATGCCTGACATACATGATTTGGAGATTCAATCGTCGGCAAGCCACGCACCATGCTTGATGAGGATAGAAGTTTAAGCCCGCTAAAATGGAGATGCCCAAACCGCATATGTCATCTCCACGAATCATTCTTCATGAGCCCAAAGAGACACTCCTCGGCCTTTGTGTTGATATGCAGTGGAAACATGCGATTCTTCGCCATTTGGACTTGAGTGACAAGTCTCCTGTTAGCATCCCTTATAGACAAAGAAGACTTTTCCATGTGTATAACATACCCCTTCTCAAGGAGTTGGCCGAGACTAATGGTATTGTTTTTCATGCTTGGTACGTAATACACATTAGAAATATAATTTGAATCACCATTCTTCAGAAAGATTTTTATTTTACCTTTGCCAAGAACGGGCACCTTCGATGAGTCGTCAAAACTCACATCGCCACGAACTTCTTCAGTGAGTTCCTCGAACATCTCTTTGTTACCACTCATGTGGTTACTTGCACCCGTGTCCAGATACCATACATCGGGGCGTTCACACGCCTTTTCTTGTGCAAGGAGTGTGGTACATTCTTCTTCATGACGAGATGCTTCAGCGTAGTTGGATCGCTCATCCTGATCCACTTTGCTCCAACAATCAGAGGCATAATGGTCGAATTTCTTACAGTTGTGGCATTGAACATTTCTTGCGTTTCTACGACCACACGTGAATAGGCCTCCACCGTGTCCTCTTTCACGGAAGCTAGTGAAATTTTGTTTCTTCTGTTGATAGCTTGGATGGTATCCACACACTCTGCCTCTTGCACGATAACTGCCTTGTTGTGTTTGGTCATTCTTTGGTTCTTGCATAGTCAACTTGGACTCTAGGGCATGCTCTATTGTTGAACCCGCATTCTCCTGCATTCGCTGCTCATGTACTTGCAACGACCCCATCAATTCTTCAATGGATAATTTTTCCAAATCTTTTGATTCTTTGATTGCCACAACCGCATGCTCAAATTTGGTTGTGAGAGAACGAAGAGCTTTCTCAATAATACGAATGTCCTCCATTTTTTCACCATTTCATTTCAAATTGTTAACAATGAGAATTAGGCGTGAAAAGTAATCAGAGATACTCTCACCGTCTTTCATGCGCGCCGCTTCGAACTCCGCTCTTAGAGTTTGAAGACGAACACGCATCACTCGATCAACACCATTGAAGAAGGTGGTAAGTGTATCCCAAACTTGCTTGCTTGATGATGCTTCGGCAATCTTTTTGAACGTCGATTCACCCAACCCTTAATAGAGAATGTAACGCCCCGACCCCAGTTACCCAGAGTCGGTGCATTAATTACATAACATTGGCATGATCACAAGAAAGATCAAATCTCGAAAGACCGATTGGTTTAGTAGCCTTGGAAACACTAGATATATTCATAAGTTTTACATTAAATCATAAAATGAAAAACTACTACAACAACATAATGTTTTCTCAGTCCACACTATATCCCCTCATAATATCCCTGCAGGTCATTCATAACTTACTTCTTCACATCCTGGGAAAAATAAAACATAGAAAAGGGGTGAGCTCAAATGCCCAGTAAGGATAACAATATAGAGGAACATTCAAAATAAGCATAGACATTTAAGGCAATGCATTACTAAAACAAAAGCCTTTTAAACTTGAACTTCAACAAAGTATGGCAAAAGTAAAATGAAATAATGTCATTTACTTATTCACATGGATATTCTACTAATCGAATAATCTCATGCAAAAATCAATAACCACTTTCACAATTATGGAATGCATAATATCAAACGTTAATTTCATTGTCTAGGCCTCATCCCAAGACCTAGGGGTTACTTCTAACCGGATCCCAACCCGGAGTGCCTCTAATAACCGGACACCAACCCGGAGTGCCTCTAATAACCGGACACCAACCCGGAGTGCCTCTAATAACCGGACACCAAACCGGAGGGCTTACTTTTACCAGTCCCTAACCTGGAGGGCTTACTTTAACCAGTCCCCAACCTGGAGGGCTTACTTTTACCGGTCCCCAACCCGGAACATACTTGTTTAGCACATTCATCTGAAGAAAAGTTTGAAATATAACATAAACATTCGGGTTAAAACTAGCATACGAAATGTCAATAGTTTCACCATAAACTATGAATGGTATAAAATAGCACATCCACATTCAAACATATCACAAAACCTTCAATACAATATATAAGTTTTGTATTATAATAAATTAACTTCAAATAATCTTAAAATCCATCAAAGGATGTTGACATAGATGAAATCAAAATTCTTTTAAAAGAAGTATCTCCTTTTATTTTGAAATCATTTAAGATCCATATAAAATAAAACATTTTCTTTGAAAATATTCTTATAAGCTTGTAAGGAAAGCTTCGACGATTTTATAACGGCGGAAAATAACCGCACCCGCCGTATAAGTTAAAAAAAACATTCTTACCTCAATTCTGTCGAAAAGGTTAAAAAGGGTCTTGTTTTGAAGACGACGGAAAGATTCCTTTATAAACCTCTTATAAAAAGTCAAACAAGGGTATAAATGACTTTAACCCATATTCTTGTAAATAGTAAAAATGTTTTGAAATACATTTCGAAGAAACATGGATGTGGATGATAAAGAGATCCCAGTAGATTATTACGTATAATACAACCTCGGATAATGAAGAGATTGTGAAATAACCCTTACCTTGTACTTTTCCTTTGTTGGGGTAGGTTAACCTCCTGTATAATGGTGAAATAATTGTTATTAAATTATACAAGAATCATATACATTAATATGATATCATATATGATCTTTTAACATTGTTTTATTAATAATATCTTAGTATTATCGTCGTTTAGGGTGATAATCGATTCGTTCTTCTTAAATGTTTGGTTACGTAAGACATGTTTGTAATGGATAGATTATATCTTATTCATAATAAGAATGATATTAACATTATTTTTAACCCCAAAATGAGAATAAGACTTGGATGGATATGATGGAGAATGAATCTTATCGCGTTCGTGGAGACGGTAGTCCGTACGTACGCACGAACGCTACTTCCATTTAATTTTTATTTTAAAAGAATCAAATCCAAATGATACATAGGTATATTACTATTCCAGTATAATATAATATTTTATATATGTTACTCAAGTTCATTAACACCATCCTTTATACGTTCCATGTGTGGTATGAACGAGTCATATCATTTTAAGGGGGCGGTAGTCCGCACTTCCTCAAATGAAATTATCGTATGTATATACAACATGAAACGAATAATGGTATGAAATAAAATGGAATTACAGAAGCTTATATATAAAATATATATCATTAATATCATATTTAATTACAGTGCCATCATAATGGCCACCATGAGAGGCGGTAAGATGTATTTGAACAATCATCGTTTCGTGAGGCGTTAGTTTGCCATCCACAGAAACATTATGTTCATCATCCATTAGATGGAGTTGTGTGTATGTGTAGTTTGAATCCTTCTTATAACAACATCCTAGTATATTGAGGATACTGGTGTTGTTACAAAATAAAAGAAATAAAAAGAGTTTGGGGGTTGGAGAAGCAAAATAAATGAAAATAATTTAAGAGAAATCGTTACCTTTAATTTAGGTAACTCACTTTGGTTGGAACCAAAGGACTTATTGAAATGCTTTCTGCCTAAGGGGAAGCTTCAAGGAGGAGGAGAGGGATGTGGGGAGCTTATTTGGGCAGAGTTTGGACGAGCCAAGTGGCTTGAGAGGTGTGAGTAAATGAGAAGGAGGAGTGCCCTTTTATAAGAGGGGTGAGGGGCACCTTTGGAAAAGCTAGAAATATTAATTTATAATAAATTCATATTCGGTTTCCAAAGGCTCCAAAGTTGACTATTCAAAGGATGAGGTGGGGATAGGTCGAAAACAACTCATCCAATAGAATTTAGACAGGTTTGGGTACTTATATTAACCTTATCTTTAAGTATTAACTCTAAGTTAATTAGTTTCACTTTTACAATGTCTCTTTGTATTTTTATATAATATGGTTAATAAACTTACTATATACATCCAAGAGACCCCCAAGTGGTCCAATAATGATTAACCTATCATAATATAAGTCTCTTGGCCGAACCTTAGATTTTTAGGAATTTAATATCAATTAATAATATAATATTTGTTTTAAGAACTCTTTTATGTCAATTTTGACACTATTCAATAGTTGATTTTTGTGAAACTCATAACAGATTGATTACTTCGAACAAAGTCAATTAAATCAATCCTAATATATCATATTATCATAGAAAATTAGTTTAATTCATTAAAAGTTTCATATTATAATTATTTGGGTATTTATAAGATCAATTATTTTTATTTTTCACTATTTTAGTAATTACTGCATCATCATTGTGTCATAAATAAAATAAATTATTTAATGTCTAAAAATTATAAATAAAATATAATTATGTAGGAAATCTTTTTAGCTTTCTAATGAATATTTATAATCGAAAAGCCAACATTTATAACCCTATGTAAAATTTGTTCTTCTAAAAGATGTAAGCTTATGCCATTTTTATTTTTATTTTAACTTTATTAATATAATGTGTCATTATCACTTACAAGTGGATCCATGGGGTCCCCAAATAGACCCAAAGATGCCCATGGTAGACCATGTATCAACCAATAGGGTTAAGACACGTTTTAGGGTAATTTAGTATTATTATAATATTATTTTTTTTAACCCTTATTTACCGGATTTACCCTTTAACCATGGTAAATAAAATATTTACCACAGTAACTATTCAAAATGTCTAAAAATAAAAGTTACCTATTTACACAATTTGAACATCCTGATTCAAAATATGGAATCAATTTTCCTAAATTCAAAACACAGAAGTGGCAGAAATTAATTTAAAATTAATTCCCGCTGTCAAAACAAAAAGCGTGTTTTTTAAGAGATAATAACTATCAAAAGATTGACACTTGTTTATGTTCGGTTTAATTGTAAAATTATGTCCAATGACCAACATTATATTAAATGGTAAAAATATATTCTAAATATACTTTAAAACCACTCAAATTCACAATTTATCACTATTAATTATTTTGATTAAAAAAGTGGTTTTTAATTAAAATTTAGTAATTTTCACTATTCATCAAAATATGAAAGTTATCCGAAAAGTACCAAAATTTCACCTTAGGCTAAATTTGATATTCCGAATCCAAAAATGAAGTCCATTTTTAAAAATAAAATATATATAATTTCAAAAATTAGGTATTACTATTCATAACGGCTAGTTTGATCGGTTGTGGTGTGTGTTAAAACACGAAGTTGCGTACAACACACGCTACTGTTTTATTCAAAGGAAAGCGTACCATGGAAGCTTGGGATGTTTCATTTTAAATTTTTTTGATGTCCCCATTTAGTCAAAAAGTTTAAAATATTGTATTTAAAAAGGTTTTACTATTAAAAGTTGATAAAAGTGCAATACTGAAAATGAATCTGTTCTTGCATTATGACTAAGAAACTCATAATATGGATTCTAAAATTATAAGGATTATATAAGGTTTAAAATTTAGTTAATACTATTCATGACCTCTTTTAATGGACTTTTTTTTTGTAAGTCAAGGTGTGATTGAACTCGGTGTTGCATGTAGTACAATTTATTGAATTATTTTGAAGAAATAACATACTATGAAATCTTGGGGTGTTACATTCTCCCCTCCTTCAATAAATTGCGTCCTCGCAATTTGAAATTATTCTTCGAAAATAAAAGGTTGAAAATAGAAAATATATTTGTGGGAAAACCCACATCGGAAATATGGTTACTAAAATTTAGTCTTAATATGAGGAAAAGAGAAATGAAAGTGTCACCACCAAATTATGATCTCGATTAGGAGAACATTGGTGGTAATTAGAGACATATATTTGGAGGAAAAACGTAAATATTTATAGGTAGTGATTGAGGTCATCAATCACAAACAAGTATAAAATTGAGGTCCTTAAACTCATCAATCTATGATGATTTGAAATACCATCGGTTCAACAAAACATAGGATATTGGGATGACACATTTTTGACGTTTCAAAATATCTTAGTTGAAATCCCACATCGAAAAATGAATTAATGAGGCCTCTATTTAAAATAAAGAGTCGAAAGTATGAAGATTACCGAAAATAACACATACTAGGGTTCCATGTAGGAAAATATGGATATGGAAGAGAAATCTAACCATCAATTATCTGATGGAGAGTGGTAGAGAACATGGCTATGAAAAGGCCAACAATCCCAAATCCATGAATTAGTGATGATTTAAGGTACCATCTAGGAAAACATTTTTGTTCTAAGTTGCTTTTCTTAATATTGAGGAATTTATTTATGAGATTGGCTAAGATCATAAGGAGATATACTTACATTATAATTAGAGTTTTATCCATTAATAAATTTCTACCACAAACTCATCTTTCACTCTAAAAGATAATAGAATGTAAAAAAAATTCTATTTACACTATTCGTATAGGGTTCCAAAATAAACGAATTTATAATTCATCTACAAGATCTTTTAATAAACACTACATTATTTAATCCAGGACATCTCGTGGGCCAGTGGTAGGTGATACACCCTTGTCGCCCTTCGGTTGCGGGTTCAAGTCTCGCAGCCTTGCCGGACGCGACGGGTTGCCACCCGACCTCCGGGTTGTCCTTTTATGGCAATCCAAAATAATCCAAACTAGAACTATCCAAAATACTTCTGTCCAAACTCACAGTCCAACATTTATAAGGAAGTTAAACATAATATAGATCCTTTTTACCCCGTAATAGCATATGAATACCTTCATCATGTATTACCATATTCCTTATTGATTCCATTCATGCTCCCTTATTCCATATAGAATGCTGGATATACTTCATTAATCCAAAAATGTTTTAAACCCCACAATGATGGAATATACAAATCATTAATCAGCTTCAAGGTAGTCAAGAATATCCAATATAATTTATCCAAATCAATCATGTATTATTCTAAAATCACTACTTCGGTATCAGAACCATATTATGGTTTATCTTTCTCTAAACCATATATTTTCCAAAAATTTAACCTTCTATTGAGTCACTTTTCTTTGTTCCACACAATCTCAAGTCCTTAATGAAATAGTACTGCAGTACAATCCTTATATACTCCATAATTATTATAACAAGTACATTGTTGATACCACACTCAATTGACATAATCAACATAAGAACTCTAATCATTCCTCTTCATCTGTGGTAGTATCATAACTTGATTATTATCCAATAGCATCATTTGCGTCATAGTCTGATGACTGGGACATAGGTTCGCGTAGTGTCCAAACTCCTTGAAAATGAAGCATTGTACATTTGAAACCATTTTCTTACCCTTGCAGTCACGTACTTTGTGCCCTTTTTCCTCCACACTTATAACAAACTCCCATTCCTTTCAGGCAAGTTCCAGGGTGTTTCTTTCCACAGTTACCACATATGGGAAAATTATTCTTTTCCCTCTTCCCTTTATCCATCTTTCTATCTTCTATCCTTTTCTTCTCTTGCTTCCCTTCAAAGCCATAGGACTCAGTAAACTCTTTACTTATCTTATCAATACATGATATTATTTCTTCATATGATGATAATACATGGGAGACTATTTCTCTTATAAATTCTATCTTAAGACCATGAAAGATATGATCCTTCCTTCTCTTTGGATCATGTGCATTTCTGGAGTTCTCATTCCTTCTACTGGGCGCCATTTCTAAACAATGGCATAAACTAGATCAGTTTATGAATCAAAATACATAATCCCATACTTATAAAACACCTAACATAAATTGAAATATTTATGGATATAATCCATAATCATAAGAATGTTTTCTTTGAGGAAGTATATACTCATAATCCCTTCAAAATGATTTGTAAAGAAAAGGAGAGTTATCCTAAGCATATCCCCCGGGAGTGTCGTAACCAAGAGTGCAGCAAGGCCCGTTGTCGTGCACCAGTTCCCGTTCGAGTCTAGCTCAAAGCGGTGTTTTCGGGTTTTACCCCTAGGTACATCTGTGCCAGAGCCGCCTCTACCTTCTCGTATCCAGACATGGATGTATTGTTCGGAAAACTCACAAAATCTCTACAATACCAAAATTCTAGGAAGTTCTTCTATACTAATCCTCAAAGTTCATCTTAGGTCTACGTGCTCTAATCAGAGTTTATCTAAATCTAGCTTCCAAGGTTTGTACTAAACTTCCTCTGATACCAACTGTAACGCCCCGACCCCAGTTACCCAGAGTCGGTGCATTAATTACATAACATTGGCATGATCACAAGAAAGATCAAATCTCGAAAGACCGATTGGTTTAGTAGCCTTGGAAACACTAGATATATTCATAAGTTTTACATTAAATCATAAAATGAAAAACTACTACAACAACATAATGTTTTCTCAGTCCACACTATATCCCCTCATAATATCCCTGCAGGTCATTCATAACTTACTTCTTCACATCCTGGGAAAAATAAAACATAGAAAAGGGGTGAGCTCAAATGCCCAGTAAGGATAACAATATAGAGGAACATTCAAAATAAGCATATACATTTAAGGCAATGCATTACTAAAACAAAAGCCTTTTAAACTTGAACTTCAACAAAGTATGGCAAAAGTAAAATGAAATAATGCCATTTACTTATTCACATGGATATTCTACTAATCGAATAATCTCATGCAAAAATCAATAACCACTTTCATAATTATAGAATGCATAATATCAAACGTTAATTTCATTGTCTAGGCCTCATCCCAAGACCTAGGGGTTACTTCTAACCGGATCCCAACCCGGAGTGCCTCTAATAACCGGACACCAACCCGGAGTGCCTCTAATAACCGGACACCAACCCGGAGTGCCTCTAATAACCGGACACCAAACCGGAGGGCTTACTTTTACCAGTCCCTAACCTGGAGGGCTTACTTTAACCAGTCCCCAACCTGGAGGGCTTACTTTTACCGGTCCCCAACCCGGAACATACTTGTTTAGCACATTCATCTGAAGAAAAGTTTGAAATATAACATAAACATTCGGGTTAAAACTAGCATACGAAATGTCAATAGTTTCACCATAAACTATGAATGGTATAAAATAGCACATCCACATTCAAACATATCACAAAACCTTCAATACAATATATAAGTTTTGTATTATAATAAATTAACTTCAAATAATCTTAAAATCCATCAAAGGATGTTGACATAGATGAAATCAAAATTCTTTTAAAAGAAGTATCTCCTTTTATTTTGAAATCATTTAAGATCCATATAAAATAAAACATTTTCTTTGAAAATATTCTTATAAGCTTGTAAGGAAAGCTTCGATGATTTTATAACGGCGGAAAATAACCGCACCCGCCGTATAAGTTAAAAAAAACATTCTTACCTCAATTCTGTCGAAAAGGTTAAAAAGGGTCTTGTTTTGAAGACGACGGAAAGATTCCTTTATAAACCTCTTATAAAAAGTCAAACAAGGGTATAAATGACTTTAACCCATATTCTTGTAAATAGTAAAAATGTTTTGAAATACATTTCGAAGAAACATGGATGTGGATGATAAAGAGATCCCAGTAGATTATTACGTATAATACAACCTCGGATAATGAAGAGATTGTGAAATAACCCTTACCTTGTACTTTTCCTTTGTTGGGGTAGGTTAACCTCCTGTATAATGGTGAAATAATTGTTATTAAATTATACAAGAATCATATACATTAATATGATATCATATATGATCTTTTAACATTGTTTTATTAATAATATCTTAGTATTATCGTCGTTTAGGGTGATAATCGATTCGTTCTTCTTAAATGTTTGGTTACGTAAGACATGTTTGTAATGGATAGATTATATCTTATTCATAATAAGAATGATATTAACATTATTTTTAACCCCAAAATGAGAATAAGACTTGGATGGATATGATGGAGAATGAATCTTATCGCGTTCGTGGAGACGGTAGTCCGTACGTACGCACGAACGCTACTTCCATTTAATTTTTATTTTAAAAGAATCAAATCCAAATGATACATAGGTATATTACTATTCCAGTATAATATAATATTTTATATATGTTACTCAAGTTCATTAACACCATCCTTTATACGTTCCATGTGTGGTATGAACGAGTCATATCATTTTAAGGGGGCGGTAGTCCGCACTTTCTCAAATGAAATTATCGTATGTATATACAACATGAAACGAATAATGGTATGAAATAAAATGGAATTACAGAAGCTTATATATAAAATATATATCATTAATATCATATTTAATTACAGTGCCATCATAATGGCCACCATGAGAGGCGGTAAGATGTATTTGAACAATCATCGTTTCGTGAGGCGTTAGTTTGCCATCCACAGAAACATTATGTTCATCATCCATTAGATGGAGTTGTGTGTATGTGTAGTTTGAATCCTTCTTATAACAACATCCTAGTATATTGAGGATACTGGTGTTGTTACAAAATAAAAGAAATAAAAAGAGTTTGGGGGTTGGAGAAGCAAAATAAATGAAAATAATTTAAGAGAAATCGTTACCTTTAATTTAGGTAACTCACTTTGGTTGGAACCAAAGGACTTATTGAAATGCTTTCTGCCTAAGGGGAAGCTTCAAGGAGGAGGAGAGGGATGTGGGGAGCTTATTTGGGCAGAGTTTGGACGAGCCAAGTGGCTTGAGAGGTGTGAGTAAATGAGAAGGAGGAGTGCCCTTTTATAAGAGGGGTGAGGGGCACCTTTGGAAAAGCTAGAAATATTAATTTATAATAAATTAATATTCGGTTTCCAAAGGCTCCAAAGTTGACTATTCAAAGGATGAGGTGGGGATAGGTCGAAAACAACTCATCCAATAGAATTTAGACAGGTTTGGGTACTTATATTAACCTTATCTTTAAGTATTAACTCTAAGTTAATTAGTTTCACTTTTACAATGTCTCTTTGTATTTTTATATAATATGGTTAATAAACTTACTATATACATCCAAGCGACCCCCAAGTGGTCCAATAATGATTAACCTATCATAATATAAGTCTCTTGGCTGAACCTTAGATTTTTAGGAATTTAATATCAATTAATAATATAATATTTGTTTTAAGAACTCTTTTATGTCATTTTTGACACTATTCAATAGTTGATTTTTGTGAAACTCATAACAGATTGATTACTTCGAAAAAAGTCAATTAAATCAATCCTAATATATCATATTATCATAGAAAATTAGTTTAATTCATTAAAAGTTTCATATTATAATTATTTGGGTATTTATAAGATCAATTATTTTTATTTTTCACTATTTTAGTAATTACTGCATCATCATTGTGTCATAAATAAAATAAATTATTTAATGTCTAAAAATTATAAATAAAATATCATTATGTAGGAAATCTTTTTAGCTTTCTAATGAATATTTATAATCGAAAAGCCAACATGTATAACCCTATGTAAAATTTGTTCTTCTAAAAGATGTAAGCTTATGCCATTTTTATTTTTATTTTAACTTTATTAATATAATGTGTCATTATCACTTACAAGTGGATCCATGGGGTCCCCAAATAGACCCAAAGATGCCCATGGTAGACCATGTATCAACCAATAGGGTTAAGACACATTTTAGGGTAATTTAGTATTATTATAATATTATTTTTTTTAACCCTTATTTACCGGATTTACCCTTTAACCATGGTAAATAAAATATTTACCACAGTAACTATTCAAAATGTCTAAAAATAAAAGTTACCTATTTACACAATTTGAACATCCTGATTCAAAATATGGAATCAATTTTCCTAAATTCAAAACACAGAAGTGGCAGAAATTAATTTAAAATTAATTCCCGCTGTCAAAACAAAAAGCGTGTTTTTTAAGAGATAATAACTATCAAAAGATTGACACTTGTTTATGTTCGGTTTAATTGTAAAATTATGTCCAATGACCAACATTATATTAAATGGTAAAAATATATTCTAAATATACTTTAAAACCACTCAAATTCACAATTTATCACTATTAATTATTTTGATTAAAAAAGTTGTTTTTAATTAAAATTTAGTAATTTTCACTATTCATCAAAATATGAAAGTTATCCGAAAAGTACCAAAATTTCACCTTAGGCTAAATTTGATATTCCGAATCCAAAAATGAAGTCCATTTTTAAAAATAAAATATATATAATTTCAAAAATTAGGTATTACTATTCATAACGGCTAGTTTGATCGGTTGTGGTGTGTGTTAAAACACGAAGTTGCGTACAACACACGCTACTGTTTTATTCAAAGGAAAGCGTACCATGGAAGCTTGGGATGTTTCATTTTAAATTTTTTTGATGTCCCCATTTAGTCAAAAAGTTTAAAATATTGTATTTAAAAAGGTTTTACTATTAAAAGTTGATAAAAGTGCAATACTGAAAATGAATCTGTTCTTGCATTATGACTAAGAAACTCATAATATGGATTCTAAAATTATAAGGATTATATAAGGTTTAAAATTTAGTTAATACTATTCATGACCTCTTTTAATGGACTTTTTTTTTTGTAAGTCAAGGTGTGATTGAACTCGGTGTTGCATGTAGTACAATTTATTGAATTATTTTGAAGAAATAACATACTATGAAATCTTGGGGTGTTACATTCTCCCCTCCTTCAATAAATTGCGTCCTCGCAATTTGAAATTATTCTTCGAAAATAAAAGGTTGAAAATAGAAAATATATTTGTGGGAAAACCCACATCGGAAATATGGTTACTAAAATTTAGTCTTAATATGAGGAAAAGAGAAATGAAAGTGTCACCACCAAATTATGATCTCGATTAGGAGAACATTGGTGGTAATTAGAGACATATATTTGGAGGAAAAACGTAAATATTTATAGGTAGTGATTGAGGTCATCAATCACAAACAAGTATAAAATTGAGGTCCTTAAACTCATCAATCTATGATGATTTGAAATACCATCGGTTCAACAAAACATAGGATATTGGGATGACACATTTTTGACGTTTCAAAATATCTTAGTTGAAATCCCACATCGAAAAATGAATTAATGAGGCCTCTATTTAAAATAAAGAGTCGAAAGTATGAAGATTACCGAAAATAACACATACTAGGGTTCCATGTAGGAAAATATGGATATGGAAGAGAAATCTAACCATCAATTATCTGATGGAGAGTGGTAGAGAACATGGCTATGAAAAGGCCAACAATCCCAAATCCATGAATTAGTGATGATTTAAGGTACCATCTAGGAAAACATTTTTGTTCTAAGTTTCTTTTCTTAATATTGAGGAATTTATTTATGAGATTGGCTAAGATCATAAGGAGATATACTTACATTATAATTAGAGTTTTATCCATTAATAAATTTCTACCGCAAACTCATCTTTCACTCTAAAAGATAATAGAATGTAAAAAAAATTCTATTTACACTATTCGTATAGGGTTCCAAAATAAACGAATTTATAATTCATCTACAAGATCTTTTAATAAAAACTACATTATTTAATCCAGGACATCTCGTGGGCCAGTGGTAGGTGATACACCCTTGTCGCCCTTCGGTTGCGGGTTCAAGTCTCGCAGCCTTGCCGGACGCGACGGGTTGCCACCCGACCTCCGGGTTGTCCTTTTATGGCAATCCAAAATAATCCAAACTAGAACTATCCAAAATACTTCTGTCCAAACTCACAGTCCAACATTTATAAGGAAGTTAAACATAATATAGATCCTTTTTACCCCGTAATAGCATATGAATACCTTCATCATGTATTACCATATTCCTTATTGATTCCATTCATGCTCCCTTATTCCATATAGAATGCTGGATATACTTCATTAATCCAAAAATGTTTTAAACCCCACAATGATGGAATATACAAATCATTAATCAGCTTCAAGGTAGTCAAGAATATCCAATATAATTTATCCAAATCAATCATGTATTATTCTAAAATCACTACTTCGGTATCAGAACCATATTATGGTTTATCTTTCTCTAAACCATATATTTTCCAAAAATTTAACCTTCTATTGAGTCACTTTTCTTTGTTCCACACAATCTCAAGTCCTTAATGAAATAGTACTGCAGTACAATCCTTATATACTCCATAATTATTATAACAAGTACATTTTTGATACCACACTCAATTGACATAATCAACATAAGAACTCTAATCATTCCTCTTCATCTGTGGTAGTATCATAACTTGATTATTATCCAATAGCATCATTTGCGTCATAGTCTGATGACTGGGACATAGGTTCGCGTAGTGTCCAAACTCCTTGAAAATGAAGCATTGTACATTTGAAACCATTTTCTTACCCTTGCAGTCACGTACTTTGTGCCCTTTTTCCTCCACACTTATAACAAACTCCCATTCCTTTCAGGCAAGTTCCAGGGTGTTTCTTTCCACAGTTACCACATATGGGAAAATTATTATTTTCCCTCTTCCCTTTATCCATCTTTCTATCTTCTATCCTTTTCTTCTCTTGCTTCCCTTCAAAGCCATAGGACTCAGTAAACTCTTTACTTATCTTATCAATACATGATATTATTTCTTCATATGATGATAATACATGGGAGACTATTTCTCTTATAAATTCTATCTTAAGACCATGAAAGATATGATCCTTCCTTCTCTTTGGATCATGTGCATTTCTGGAGTTCTCATTCCTTCTACTGGGCGCCATTTCTAAACAATGGCATAAACTAGATCAGTTTATGAATCAAAATACATAATCCCATACTTATAAAACACCTAACATAAATTGAAATATTTATGGATATAATCCATAATCATAAGAATGTTTTCTTTGAGGAAGTATATACTCATAATCCCTTCAAAATGATTTGTAAAGAAAATGAGAGTTATCCTAAGCATATCCCCCGGGAGTGTCGTAACCAAGAGTGCAGCAAGGCCCGTTGTCGTGCACCAGTTCCCGTTCGAGTCTAGCTCAAAGCGGTGTTTTCGGGTTTTACCCCTAGGTACATCTGTGCCAGAGCCGCCTCTACCTGCTCGTATCCAGACAGGGATGTATTGTTCGGAAAACTCACAAAATCTCTACAATACCAAAATTCTAGGAAGTTCTTCTATACTAATCCTCAAAGTTCATCTTAGGTCTACGTGCTCTAATCAGAGTTTATCTAAATCTAGCTTCCAAGGTTTGTACTAAACTTCCTCTGATACCAACTGTAACGCCCCGACCCCAGTTACCCAGAGTCGGTGCATTAATTACATAACATTGGCATGATCACAAGAAAGATCAAATCTCGAAAGACCGATTGGTTTAGTAGCCTTGGAAACACTAGATATATTCATAAGTTTTACATTAAATCATAAAATGAAAAACTACTACAACAACATAATGTTTTCTCAGTCCACACTATATCCCCTCATAATATCCCTGCAGGTCATTCATAACTTACTTCTTCACATCCTGGGAAAAATAAAACATAGAAAAGGGGTGAGCTCAAATGCCCAGTAAGGATAACAATATAGAGGAACATTCAAAATAAGCATAGACATTTAAGGCAATGCATTACTAAAACAAAAGCCTTTTAAACTTGAACTTCAACAAAGTATGGCAAAAGTAAAATGAAATAATGCCATTTACTTATTCACATGGATATTCTACTAATCGAATAATCTCATGCAAAAATCAATAACCACTTTCATAATTATGGAATGCATAATATCAAACGTTAATTTCATTGTCTAGGCCTCATCCCAAGACCTAGGGGTTACTTCTAACCGGATCCCAACCCGGAGTGCCTCTAATAACCGGACACCAACCCGGAGTGCCTCTAATAACCGGACACCAACCCGGAGTGCCTCTAATAACCGGACACCAAACCGGAGGGCTTACTTTTACCAGTCCCTAACCTGGAGGGCTTACTTTAACCAGTCCCCAACCTGGAGGGCTTACTTTTACCGGTCCCCAACCCGGAACATACTTGTTTAGCACATTCATCTGAAGAAAAGTTTGAAATATAACATAAACATTCGGGTTAAAACTAGCATACGAAATGTCAATAGTTTCACCATAAACTATGAATGGTATAAAATAGCACATCCACATTCAAACATATCACAAAACCTTCAATACAATATATAAGTTTTGTATTATAATAAATTAACTTCAAATAATCTTAAAATCCATCAAAGGATGTTGACATAGATGAAATCAAAATTCTTTTAAAAGAAGTATCTCCTTTTATTTTGAAATCATTTATGATCCATATAAAATAAAACATTTTCTTTGAAAATATTCTTATAAGCTTTTAAGGAAAGCTTCGACGATTTTATAACGGCGGAAAATAACCGCACCCGCCGTATAAGTTAAAAAAAACATTCTTACCTCAATTCTGTCGAAAAGGTTAAAAAGGGTCTTGTTTTGAAGACGACGGAAAGATTCCTTTATAAACCTCTTATAAAAAGTCAAACAAGGGTATAAATGACTTTAACCCATATTCTTGTAAATAGTAAAAATGTTTTGAAATACATTTCGAAGAAACATGGATGTGGATGATAAAGAGATCCCAGTAGATTATTACGTATAATACAACCTCGGATAATGAAGAGATTGTGAAATAACCCTTACCTTGTACTTTTCCTTTGTTGGGGTAGGTTAACCTCCTGTATAATGGTGAAATAATTGTTATTAAATTATACAAGAATCATATACATTAATATGATATCATATATGATCTTTTAACATTGTTTTATTAATAATATCTTAGTATTATCGTCGTTTAGGGTGATAATCGATTCGTTCTTCTTAAATGTTTGGTTACGTAAGACATGTTTGTAATGGATAGATTATATCTTATTCATAATAAGAATGATATTAACATTATTTTTAACCCCAAAATGAGAATAAGACTTGGATGGATATGATGGAGAATGAATCTTATCGCGTTCGTGGAGACGGTAGTCCGTACGTACGCACGAACGCTACTTCCATTTAATTTTTATTTTAAAAGAATCAAATCCAAATGATACATAGGTATATTACTATTCCAGTATAATATAATATTTTATATATGTTACTCAAGTTCATTAACACCATCCTTTATACGTTCCATGTGTGGTATGAACGAGTCATATCATTTTAAGGGGGCGGTAGTCCGCACTTCCTCAAATGAAATTATCGTATGTATATACAACATGAAACGAATAATGGTATGAAATAAAATGGAATTACAGAAGCTTATATATAAAATATATATCATTAATATCATATTTAATTACAGTGCCATCATAATGGCCACCATGAGAGGCGGTAAGATGTATTTGAACAATCATCGTTTCGTGAGGCGTTAGTTTGCCATCCACAGAAACATTATGTTCATCATCCATTAGATGGAGTTGTGTGTATGTGTAGTTTGAATCCTTCTTATAACAACATCCTAGTATATTGAGGATACTGGTGTTGTTACAAAATAAAAGAAATAAAAAGAGTTTGGGGGTTGGAGAAGCAAAATAAATGAAAATAATTTAAGAGAAATCGTTACCTTTAATTTAGGTAACTCACTTTGGTTGGAACCAAAGGACTTATTGAAATGCTTTCTGCCTAAGGGGAAGCTTCAAGGAGGAGGAGAGGGATGTGGGGAGCTTATTTGGGCAGAGTTTGGACGAGCCAAGTGGATTGAGAGGTGTGAGTAAATGAGAAGGAGGAGTGCCCTTTTATAAGAGGGGTGAGGGGCACCTTTGGAAAAGCTAGAAATATTAATTTATAATAAATTCATATTCGGTTTCCAAAGGCTCCAAAGTTGACTATTCAAAGGATGAGGTGGGGATAGGTCGAAAACAACTCATCCAATAGAATTTAGACAGGTTTGGGTACTTATATTAACCTTATCTTTAAGTATTAACTCTAAGTTAATTAGTTTCACTTTTACAATGTCTCTTTGTATTTTTATATAATATGGTTAATAAACTTACTATATACATCCAAGCGACCCCCAAGTGGTCCAATAATGATTAACCTATCATAATATAAGTCTCTTGGCCGAACCTTAGATTTTTAGGAATTTAATATCAATTAATAATATAATATTTGTTTTAAGAACTCTTTTATGTCAATTTTGACACTATTCAATAGTTGATTTTTGTGAAACTCATAACAGATTGATTACTTCGAACAAAGTCAATTAAATCAATCCTAATATATCATATTATCATAGAAAATTAGTTTAATTCATTAAAAGTTTCATATTATAATTATTTGGGTATTTATAAGATCAATTATTTTTATTTTTCACTATTTTAGTAATTACTGCATCATCATTGTGTCATAAATAAAATAAATTATTTAATGTCTAAAAATTATAAATAAAATATCATTATGTAGGAAATCTTTTTAGCTTTCTAATGAATATTTATAATCGAAAAGCCAACATGTATAACCCTATGTAAAATTTGTTCTTCTAAAGGATGTAAGCTTATGCCATTTTTATTTTTATTTTAACTTTATTAATATAATGTGTCATTATCACTTACAAGTGGATCCATGGGGTCCCCAAATAGACCCAAAGATGCCCATGGTAGACCATGTATCAACCAATAGGGTTAAGACACGTTTTAGGGTAATTTAGTATTATTATAATATTATTTTTTTTAACCCTTATTTACCGGATTTACCCTTTAACCATGGTAAATAAAATATTTACCACAGTAACTATTCAAAATGTCTAAAAATAAAAGTTACCTATTTACACAATTTGAACATACTGATTCAAAATATGGAATCAATTTTCCTAAATTCAAAACACAGAAGTGGCAGAAATTAATTTAAAATTAATTCCCGCTGTCAAAACAAAAAGCGTGTTTTTTAAGAGATAATAACTATCAAAAGATTGACACTTGTTTATGTTCGGTTTAATTGTAAAATTATGTCCAATGAACAACATTATATTAAATGGTAAAAATATATTCTAAATATACTTTAAAACCACTCAAATTCACAATTTATCACTATTAATTATTTTGATTAAAAAAGTTGTTTTTAATTAAAATTTAGTAATTTTCACTATTCATCAAAATATGAAAGTTATCCGAAAAGTACCAAAATTTCACCTTAGGCTAAATTTGATATTCCGAATCCAAAAATGAAGTCCATTTTTAAAAATAAAATATATATAATTTCAAAAATTAGGTATTACTATTCATAACGGCTAGTTTGATCGGTTGTGGTGTGTGTTAAAACACGAAGTTGCGTACAACACACGCTACTGTTTTATTCAAAGGAAAGCGTACCATGGAAGCTTGGGATGTTTCATTTTAAATTTTTTTGATGTCCCCATTTAGTCAAAAAGTTTAAAATATTGTATTTAAAAAGGTTTTACTATTAAAAGTTGATAAAAGTGCAATACTGAAAATGAATCTGTTCTTGCATTATGACTAAGAAACTCATAATATGGATTCTAAAATTATAAGGATTATATAAGGTTTAAAATTTAGTTAATACTATTCATGACCTCTTTTAATGGACTTTTTTTTTTGTAAGTCAAGGTGTGATTGAACTCGGTGTTGCATGTAGTACAATTTATTGAATTATTTTGAAGAAATAACATACTATGAAATCTTGGGGTGTTACATTCTCCCCTCCTTCAATAAATTGCGTCCTCACAATTTGAAATTATTCTTCGAAAATAAAAGGTTGAAAATAGAAAATATATTTGTGGGAAAACCCACATCGGAAATATGGTTACTAAAATTTAGTCTTAATATGAGGAAAAGAGAAATGAAAGTGTCACCACCAAATTATGATCTCGATTAGGAGAACATTGGTGGTAATTAGAGACATATATTTGGAGGAAAAACGTAAATATTTATAGGTAGTGATTGAGGTCATCAATCACAAACAAGTATAAAATTGAGGTCCTTAAACTCATCAATCTATGATGATTTGAAATACCATCGGTTCAACAAAACATAGGATATTGGGATGACACATTTTTGACATTTCAAAATATCTTAGTTGAAATCCCACATCGAAAAATGAATTAATGAGGCCTCTATTTAAAATAAAGATTCGAAAGTATGAAGATTACCGAAAATAACACATACTAGGGTTCCATGTAGGAAAATATGGATATGGAAGAGAAATCTAACCATCAATTATCTGATGGAGAGTGGTAGAGAACATGGCTATGAAAAGGCCAACAATCCCAAATCCATGAATTAGTGATGATTTAAGGTACCATCTAGGAAAACATTTTTGTTCTAAGTTGCTTTTCTTAATATTGAGGAATTTATTTATGAGATTGGCTAAGATCATAAGGAGATATACTTACATTATAATTAGAGTTTTATCCATTAATAAATTTCTACCACAAACTCATCTTTCACTCTAAAAGATAATAGAATGTAAAAAAATTCTATTTACACTATTCGTATAGGGTTCCAAAATAAACGAATTTATAATTCATCTACAAGATCTTTTAATAAAAACTACATTATTTAATCCAGGACATCTCGTGGGCCAGTGGTAGGTGATACACCCTTGTCGCCCTTCGGTTGCGGGTTCAAGTCTCGCAGCTTTGCCGGACGCGACGGGTTGCCACCCGACCTCCGGGTTGTCCTTTTATGGCAATCCAAAATAATCCAAACTAGAACTATCCAAAATACTTCTGTCCAAACTCACAGTCCAACATTTATAAGGAAGTTAAACATAATATAGATCCTTTTTACCCCGTAATAGAATATGAATACCTTCATCATGTATTACCATATTCCTTATTGATTCCATTCATGCTCCCTTATTCCATATAGAATGCTGGATATACTTCATTAATCCAAAAATGTTTTAAACCCCACAATGATGGAATATACAAATCATTAATCAGCTTCAAGGTAGTCAAGAATATCCAATATAATTTATCCAAATCAATCATGTATTATTCTAAAATCACTACTTCGGTATCAGAACCATATTATGGTTTATCTTTCTCTAAACCATATATTTTCCAAAAATTTAACCTTCTATTGAGTAACTTTTCTTTGTTCCACACAATCTCAAGTCCTTAATGAAATAGTACTGCAGTACAATCCTTATATACTCCATAATTATTATAACAAGTACATTGTTGATACCACACTCAATTGACATAATCAACATAAGAACTCTAATCATTCCTCTTCATCTGTGGTAGTATCATAACTTGATTATTATCCAATAGCATCATTTGTGTCATAGTCTGATGACTGGGACATAGGTTCGCGTAGTGTCCAAACTCCTTGAAAATGAAGCATTGTACATTTGAAACCATTTTCTTACCCTTGCAGTCACGTACTTTGTGCCCTTTTTCCTCCACACTTATAACAAACTCCCATTCCTTTCAGGCAAGTTCCAGGGTGTTTCTTTCCACAGTTACCACATATGGGAAAATTATTATTTTCCCTCTTCCCTTTATCCATCTTTCTATCTTCTATCCTTTTCTTCTCTTGCTTCCCTTCAAAGCCATAGGACTCAGTAAACTCTTTACTTATCTTATCAATACATGATATTATTTCTTCATATGATGATAATACATGGG
Source organism: Viscum album (assembly GCA_963277665.1). NCBI lineage: Eukaryota > Viridiplantae > Streptophyta > Magnoliopsida > Santalales > Viscaceae > Viscum > Viscum album. The sequence continues at coordinate 126,704,913 of OY728140.1, read as the reverse complement.
AGACTATTTCTCTTATAAATTCTATCTTAAGACCATGAAAGATATGATCCTTCCTTCTCTTTGGATCATGTGCATTTCTGGAGTTCTCATTCCTTCTACTGGGCGCCATTTCTAAACAATGGCATAAACTAGATCAGTTTATGAATCAAAATACATAATCCCATACTTATAAAACACCTAACATAAATTGAAATATTTATGGATATAATCCATAATCATAAGAATGTTTTCTTTGAGGAAGTATATACTCATAATCCCTTCAAAATGATTTGTAAAGAAAATGAGAGTTATCCTAAGCATATCCCCCGGGAGTGTCGTAACCAAGAGTGCAGCAAGGCCCGTTGTCGTGCACCAGTTCCCGTTCGAGTCTAGCTCAAAGCGGTGTTTTCGGGTTTTACCCCTAGGTACATCTGTGCCAGAGCCGCCTCTACCTGCTCGTATCCAGACAGGGATGTATTGTTCGGAAAACTCACAAAATCTCTACAATACCAAAATTCTAGGAAGTTCTTCTATACTAATCCTCAAAGTTCATCTTAGGTCTACGTGCTCTAATCAGAGTTTATCTAAATCTAGCTTCCAAGGTTTGTACTAAACTTCCTCTGATACCAACTGTAACGCCCCGACCCCAGTTACCCAGAGTCGGTGCATTAATTACATAACATTGGCATGATCACAAGAAAGATCAAATCTCGAAAGACCGATTGGTTTAGTAGCCTTGGAAACACTAGATATATTCATAAGTTTTACATTAAATCATAAAATGAAAAACTACTACAACAACATAATGTTTTCTCAGTCCACACTATATCCCCTCATAATATCCCTGCAGGTCATTCATAACTTACTTCTTCACATCCTGGGAAAAATAAAACATAGAAAAGGGGTGAGCTCAAATGCCCAGTAAGGATAACAATATAGAGGAACATTCAAAATAAGCATAGACATTTAAGGCAATGCATTACTAAAACAAAAGCCTTTTAAACTTGAACTTCAACAAAGTATGGCAAAAGTAAAATGAAATAATGCCATTTACTTATTCACATGGATATTCTACTAATCGAATAATCTCATGCAAAAATCAATAACCACTTTCATAATTATGGAATGCATAATATCAAACGTTAATTTCATTGTCTAGGCCTCATCCCAAGACCTAGGGGTTACTTCTAACCGGATCTCAACCCGGAGTGCCTCTAATAACCGGACACCAACCCGGAGTGCCTCTAATAACCGGACACCAACCCGGAGTGCCTCTAATAACCGGACACCAAACCGGAGGGCTTACTTTTACCAGTCCCTAACCTGGAGGGCTTACTTTAACCAGTCCCCAACCTGGAGGGCTTACTTTTACCGGTCCCCAACCCGGAACATACTTGTTTAGCACATTCATCTGAAGAAAAGTTTGAAATATAACATAAACATTCGGGTTAAAACTAGCATACGAAATGTCAATAGTTTCACCATAAACTATGAATGGTATAAAATAGCACATCCACATTCAAACATATCACAAAACCTTCAATACAATATATAAGTTTTGTATTATAATAAATTAACTTCAAATAATCTTAAAATCCATCAAAGGATGTTGACATAGATGAAATCAAAATTCTTTTAAAAGAAGTATCTCCTTTTATTTTGAAATCATTTAAGATCCATATAAAATAAAACATTTTCTTTGAAAATATTCTTATAAGCTTTTAAGGAAAGCTTCGACGATTTTATAACGGCGGAAAATAACCGCACCCGCCGTATAAGTTAAAAAAAACATTCTTACCTCAATTCTGTCGAAAAGGTTAAAAAGGGTCTTGTTTTGAAGACGACGGAAAGATTCCTTTATAAACCTCTTATAAAAAGTCAAACAAGGGTATAAATGACTTTAACCCATATTCTTGTAAATAGTAAAAATGTTTTGAAATACATTTCGAAGAAACATGGATGTGGATGATAAAGAGATCCCAGTAGATTATTACGTATAATACAACCTCGGATAATGAAGAGATTGTGAAATAACCCTTACCTTGTACTTTTCCTTTGTTGGGGTAGGTTAACCTCCTGTATAATGGTGAAATAATTGTTATTAAATTATACAAGAATCATATACATTAATATGATATCATATATGATCTTTTAACATTGTTTTATTAATAATATCTTAGTATTATCGTCGTTTAGGGTGATAATCGATTCGTTCTTCTTAAATGTTTGGTTACGTAAGACATGTTTGTAATGAATAGATTATATCTTATTCATAATAAGAATGATATTAACATTATTTTTAACCCCAAAATGAGAATAAGACTTGGATGGATATGATGGAGAATGAATCTTATCGCGTTCGTGGAGACGGTAGTCCGTACGTACGCACGAACGCTACTTCCATTTAATTTTTATTTTAAAAGAATCAAATCCAAATGATACATAGGTATATTACTATTCCAGTATAATATAATATTTTATATATGTTACTCAAGTTCATTAACACCATCCTTTATACGTTCCATGTGTGGTATGAACGAGTCATATCATTTTAAGGGGGCGGTAGTCCGCACTTCCTCAAATGAAATTATCGTATGTATATACAACATGAAACGAATAATGGTATGAAATAAAATGGAATTACAGAAGCTTATATATAAAATATATATCATTAATATCATATTTAATTACAGTGCCATCATAATGGCCACCATGAGAGGCGGTAAGATGTATTTGAACAATCATCGTTTCGTGAGGCGTTAGTTTGCCATCCACAGAAACATTATGTTCATCATCCATTAGATGGAGTTGTGTGTATGTGTAGTTTGAATACTTCTTATAACAACATCCTAGTATATTGAGGATACTGGTGTTGTTACAAAATAAAAGAAATAAAAAGAGTTTGGGGGTTGGAGAAGCAAAATAAATGAAAATAATTTAAGAGAAATCGTTACCTTTAATTTAGGTAACTCACTTTGGTTGGAACCAAAGGACTTATTGAAATGCTTTCTGCCTAAGGGGAAGCTTCAAGGAGGAGGAGAGGGATGTGGGGAGCTTATTTGGGCAGAGTTTGGACGAGCCAAGTGGCTTGAGAGGTGTGAGTAAATGAGAAGGAGGAGTGCCCTTTTATAAGAGGGGTGAGGGGCACCTTTGGAAAAGCTAGAAATATTAATTTATAATAAATTCATATTCGGTTTCCAAAGGCTCCAAAGTTGACTATTCAAAGGATGAGGTGGGGATAGGTCGAAAACAACTCATCCAATAGAATTTAGACAGGTTTGGGTACTTATATTAACCTTATCTTTAAGTATTAACTCTAAGTTAATTAGTTTCACTTTTACAATGTCTCTTTGTATTTTTATATAATATGGTTAATAAACTTACTATATACATCCAAGCGACCCCCAAGTGGTCCAATAATGATTAACCTATCATAATATAAGTCTCTTGGCCGAACCTTAGATTTTTAGTAATTTAATATCAATTAATAATATAATATTTGTTTTAAGAACTCTTTTATGTCAATTTTGACACTATTCAATAGTTGATTTTTGTGAAACTCATAACAGATTGATTACTTCGAACAAAGTCAATTAAATCAATCCTAATATATCATATTATCATAGAAAATTAGTTTAATTCATTAAAAGTTTCATATTATAATTATTTGGGTATTTATAAGATCAATTATTTTTATTTTTCACTATTTTAGTAATTACTGCATCATCATTGTGTCATAAATAAAATAAATTATTTAATGTCTAAAAATTATAAATAAAATATCATTATGTAGGAAATCTTTTTAGCTTTCTAATGAATATTTATAATCGAAAATCCAACATGTATAACCCTATGTAAAATTTGTTCTTCTAAAAGATGTAAGCTTATGCCATTTTTATTTTTATTTTAACTTTATTAATATAATGTGTCATTATCACTTACAAGTGGATCCATGGGGTCCCCAAATAGACCCAAAGATGCCCATGGTAGACCATGTATCAACCAATAGGGTTAAGACACGTTTTATGGTAATTTAGTATTATTATAATATTATTTTTTTAACCCTTATTTACCGGATTTACCCTTTAACCATGGTAAATAAAATATTTACCACAGTAACTATTCAAAATGTCTAAAAATAAAAGTTACCTATTTACACAATTTGAACATCCTGATTCAAAATATGGAATCCATTTTCCTAAATTCAAAACACAGAAGTGGCAGAAATTAATTTAAAATTAATTCCCGCTGTCAAAACAAAAAGCGTGTTTTTTAAGAGATAATAACTATCAAAAGATTGACACTTGTTTATGTTCGGTTTAATTGTAAAATTATGTCCAATGACCAACATTATATTAAATGGTAAAAATATATTCTAAATATACTTTAAAACCACTCAAATTCACAATTTATCACTATTAATTATTTTGATTAAAAAAGTTGTTTTTAATTAAAATTTAGTAATTTTCACTATTCATCAAAATATGAAAGTTATCCGAAAAGTACCAAAATTTCACCTTAGGCTAAATTTGATATTCCGAATCCAAAAATGAAGTCCATTTTTAAAAATAAAATATATATAATTTCAAAAATTAGGTATTACTATTCATAACGGCCAGTTTGATCGGTTGTGGTGTGTGTTAAAACACGAAGTTGCGTACAACACACGCTACTGTTTTATTCAAAGGAAAGCGTACCATGGAAGCTTGGGATGTTTCATTTTAAATTTTTTTGATGTCCCCATTTAGTCAAAAAGTTTAAAATATTGTATTTAAAAAGGTTTTACTATTAAAAGTTGATAAAAGTGCAATACTGAAAATGAATCTGTTCTTGCATTATGACTAAGAAACTCATAATATGGATTCTAAAATTATAAGGATTATATAAGGTTTAAAATTTAGTTAATACTATTCATGACCTCTTTTAATGGACTTTTTTTTTTGTAAGTCAATGTGTGATTGAACTCGGTGTTGCATGTAGTACAATTTATTGAATTATTTTGAAGAAATAACATACTATGAAATCTTGGGGTGTTACAGAGAAAGAACAACTTCTTGTTGTCTTTCTTCCTTTGATTTTTGACGGCCGTCTTTTCTTCATTCGTGAAAGCGGCTTCTTCCTCCATAGTGGGTACGATATACCAGTCGGTGTCGATCTCCCATAATTCTTGCGACCCTAACAATGTCTTCATTTGGATGCACCACCTTTCGTAGTTGTCTTTAGACAGCTTCGGAACTTGCGGTTGAATTGCGGTGGCCATCTTCTAAAGTTGGAGGATGTTTTGGTACTACCCTTTGATACCAGTTTGTTGGCTATACAAGTCGAGAAAAAATAGAGGAATAAAATGGGACAAACAAACACCACAAGTCTTTCAAGCTTTATTGCCAATTCTCACTATTGTTATTCAACGGATTACAATTGCCCATATATATAGGATCTTCCAAAATAAATGAAAAGACTCCATAAAGTCCCCTATCATTAATAGATGGAACAAAAAACAATAAAGTAATATTAAATGACATGCTTGGGAAAATAAACGGACACTTGATAAAAGAGGAAAAACTTATGGGTTGCTGCATGGGAAGCCGTACTGCAACGGGAAGACACTGCCGCATGGGAAAACCAACGGGATTGGTTTGTGATTTCCAACAAGACCTACCATCACCGGGTGAACCTCATTGCATTTCCCAACTGATCCACCCTGTATCCTTGCCGATGGCATCAGGCCAACTAACAACGTCTAACCCTCCTGCTGTAAAACCCTAGAGTCAACACTTTCCACCCCGGCCGCCGGATCGCAGACTGGGCATTCGCATGCCAACACCCGTCGACTCTTCCACCACCCCTAAAGCCGAACCTCTTTCCCTATCAACCGGAAAAACGAGACGATGCCTCCACCTACAGAAAGCCACCGAGTGTCCCTTCCGACAACACAAGGAACAAAATCCAGGGAGAGCCTGATTGAAAACCCGTTGCCACCAAGATTAGCCGTCACCCCCCAAGGACACGAGATGGAATAATCTGCCCCTAATCCCCTTTTACACACATCCTTAGGGAGTCTGCCGCCTGAAGGCATCGCGTATCATCATCCAACAAAATGAAGGAACCCAAAGCATTGCCCAGTGATTGAAGAAGTACAGGGTTTTGAAGAGGAAGAGGTAACCCTGGAAGCTGGATCCAGACCACCGCTAAGCTGGAATCCCTACCTCGGTGAGTGTCCCGGGACCATCGAGATGAAGAGAAAAATCCAAGAACTGTAGCGCCGACCTTCTCTACCACAATCTTTCATGAAATCCTCCCAAGAGAAAAGATGCACAGAGAAGGCCGCACTGGATAGAGTGGATAGCGCAGCCTGCTGAGCAAGTCCCCAAGAAGGAACAAAATTCCTGAAGAAAGTGAGAGGAGGTTTGTCGCGGCCGAAGTTCTCCACCATGGTCCACTTGTGTTAACCCGCCGCCTCCCTCATATCGTCTGCCGAAAAATCCACCGTCGGGAACCCGTCAATGTGATCCGCACACTGGGGGTCAACCACCACAAGGGGGGTGATGGGTAAACACCCCTGAGAAGGTCTCGTACCTGCCGCCACCTCCTTAAAGGAGCGGGATCCGGAAGGAGCATCTCCACCAGGGGAACCAGCCACACCCACATGAGAACGTCGGATGTTATTCTTATTAACCATCGGTGGAGAAACTACCTTGTTTGACGCCGAAGGTGTTGGGGAGAATCCCGAATCCGGGCCGAAAATTGATTGTCAAAAATTCGTGAGAAACTCGTCGAAATATAGAAGCGATATAAGCAGAATGAAGATGTCAACACGCATTTCAATGTTCTAAAATGCACCGAATCATTTCTCATCCCTCAAAGCATTTTGTATTATTGAGGCGGGGGTTGAAAAGTGATGGTTTAATAGTGCATCATTGACTTTGGTAAAAATGGGGGCTGTCCACATTTAATGAAACTGAATTGGGGGGTTAATATGGATGTAGGAAGCTGTGGTGGGGTGACATTTCATTTTTTTTGAAAAGATACTTCTATAGGAGTTACCGAAGTTGGTTGAATGGGTGGAAGGGGTGGACGTGGGGGTTGATGTTTCCTTGTCATCCCCATTATCCTTCAATTCCAGGGTCTAACAGTTTTCCCCCTCACCAGAATTAACTAATTACTTTTCTACTACTTCTTATATGTTTAATCTATGTTCTAAGTTTCATTTATATGAGTCATTAAGTTTATATTTTATAGGCTTTCAAAGTCTCATATCTGAAATATTTTTGAGTTGAAATAAGTATTTTTGAAAGCTTATAATTGTATTTCATCAGCAATTTTTAAGAAATGGTTTTTATTTTAAATTACTTATTATATGTTTAATCCATGTTTTAAGTTTCATTTCAATAGATCTTATGGTTTATATTTTATGGGCATTCAAAGTCACTTACTTGAAACATTTTTGAGTTTTAGAAAGGTGGTTTTGAAACCTTTTAAATTATTAATCAGATGAAAACACCAATGATTCCACATAGCCCAGTCAAAATGGATTGGAATCTTTCTATTGGGTACTTACACTATTTGTATCATTCTTACGTTAAGGGGTATTTCAGTGAACATGAGATTAGTAGTTATTCTTGCAAAATGATGATTTTATATGTTCATGGTAATGTGCATATTCAAAGGAATGAGGTTTTACTTCCCCATAAAGTAAACAAATTGGTTGAAGTGTTTGACATTAATACATGGAAGACATAAGGCTATGTGAAACTTAAGGTGGATTATCTCCAGCCTGAAAATTTTGAAGGAACATGCACATCTAGTGGGGAACTGACACATTTCATCTAAAGGTTTGTCATAGCATTGCACATTTCTAGAATCTCTCTTCCTGATGGTATAATACCTCCCTTCTCATCTCACCTTACATGAAAAGTAATGTCAGTGTCTATGGTGAGGCTCTGTCCCACAAGGTGGTGTGCGAATGGTACGTCCATATCGAGAGCGACGTGTTCCTTGCTGGGATGGAGTATGATGACCTGGAGAGGGATGATCTTCGGGCACTGGAACATCAATCCCGGGATCCTCTGTCATAGTCTGCATGGAAGGAGGTGTCGGAGGGATGTCATCGTGTGCACGAGATCCTTCTCCCACTACGTAAGTAGAAGGGGTTGTCATCATACCCTCGGGAAACCATATAGGCTGTAAAGGATCTGGTATGAAAGATGGCGGCATGGGAGATGACCCCTGATAAATCCCTGGAAAATAAATATCTGGCGAATACTGTGGATATCCGGTCAAAAAAGATGGATCCCATGCTGCATCCTGCTGCACAAACCCAGACGGGTCAGGCTGGACTGATAGAGCACCGACCTGTGCCTCTGGAACAGGTGAGGGCTCACGTGCAGCAGGACGCGGTCTCCGTCGCCGTTGTCGTCGCTGGGGAACAGCACCAGCTGATGCTGCAGGTTCCTGAGTAGGACCCTCATCTCCTGGGATAGGAGCATCATGTTCCTGAGCAGGAACATCATGTCTCTGGGGTCTAGGATGGATGATACTTTCATGAATAGATCGACAAATCGACATCGTCTCCTCCAAAGCAGCATGGATCACAGATAAACTAGCAACCTCCTCCTCCTCTGGATCAGTCATGCGACATAGTCGTCGTAGTCTGGTATGCTGTACAGAGATTCAAAATGAATTATAAAATAGCATAATAAATATATTATGTGAAATTTATTGACTTACCAGATCCTGAATCCCTCTCCTGTGCTGAGTCAGATACAATATAGACTTCATTCTATACCATGGCTCATACTCTACTTGATCTGATAGGTAGAATCGCATCGTACGTACACCTGTGATACGATGCTCTGATCGATTGTCCCAGATGGCGACATATTGGGCATGTCGTCGTCGCCAATCGACATGTTGTCTCCCCGTGAGCTTCAAGCCATGAAGCGCTGGTAACTGTCGTGGTGCAGGTGGAATCAGCTGAACACAGCAAAACTGACGCATAACTCTATCGGGCTGGTGCCACTCAATAATATGAAAGTGAATAAGTGGCACTACAGCCATAACCTCATGAAGTCCAGCAGTATAGTATGTAGGTAAGTCCTGAACCAGACTCCAGTATGGCATCCAATGAATCTGTAATGACATGTGACATTTCATCAGAGAAATTTGTTAACAAAAAACAAAAATGATGATATATACTTACGCTGTCAGGTAGTAAATTGTCCAACATGAGACGATATGCAGCCAAATTGTGGGTTGGAGCATCGATGAAACAATGTGCCTGACTCCACCTATCAAATACAACATTGAAAGTGATAAATAATCAGAAATTAAATATAATAACTCATAATACAATCAGAAACAAATAAATTTGACGGATCATACCATCGTCCATGTGGAGCGTCCTGTAGCACATCTATAGGAAGCCTCTGACCAACAGTAACAGGGGCGAGGACAGGGATGTGCTCCCATGCCCACAACTGTATAAGGACGACACATCCTCCGAGATCTGTGTGATCTGAGCGGCATGTCGTACATAATGCTCTATAAGTGTAGGCCAAACATGCAGATCCCCAACTGTATCTCCCGATCCGATCAAAGTCCTCCAGTAAACTAAGATACATCATGTGCACATGCACACCCGAGTGATCTGAACACAATGTACCTCCAATAAGTCGTAAGATATATGCCCGAGCATAACACATGATGGTCTGCTCATCAGCATCAGCAAGTAATTGTGCAAACTGCAAAGCAAGCCAAGGCATAGATATGGACCCACCATCTGTAGCAGTATGATCAGCCAAAATATCGACACCTAATAATCTCTGTGCCAGCTCAGCCCAATCCCCGATGGTGGGTCCAATAACTGCATCTCCCTGAATAGGAAGACCGAGTAACACTGCCACATCCTCTAAGGTGATAGTCATCTCTCCCTCTGGCAAGTGGAATGTGTGAGTCTCTGGTCTCCATCTCTCGACCAAGGCAGCAAGAAGGGGATGATCAGTGTAAGTGAAATCAGAAACGGCAATGCCGTAGAAGCCAGCACGACGTAAGTATGGTATAATAGCAGCTGGAGGCGCCATGTGTCGAAAATGGTGTGCTCGCCGCACCCTAATCCGTCGAACATCCCGCCCCTCTATCACATCACGAGAAACATGCCTATGCTGCTCGGTGAGGAGTGGAGTATCATCCATCTGGAAGCCAGAAAAGGAAATTAGTATTCACTATAAAATATAAATATAATGTTAAACTTAATAGAATTTAATGATTGGTATAATGAACAATATGTGATGTTTTTTTAGAAAACATTAAGGGAATGTCGTCATATTTTGGAGAACATTTATCTATCATGTCTTTATATATGTTTTTACCATGAAAATTATGTTTTTTAAGATATGGTGTCATACATTTATATATATAAACATTTTATCTGGGTTATGTATGATTTATGAAGATCCTTTATGATAAATGTTTTAATAATTTTTTGTCTTCGATGATAAATAACCTTTTTTTAATAATGTTTTTGTTCTCTAAGATTACGTTCAGATTAATGGATTTAAAAGTATTGAATACAGAGGTTCGTTATTGGAAGGAGAGAAGTTGCTTATTGGAAATGTGAAACAATTCTTAAAAAGTTCATCTCTGATATTAACAACATATAACTGACTACATGAAATCATGTTGGATACAACACATCATTGTGGCTGAGTGTGTGAACTCGATCCAGCAATGTTAGGACATCGTTTCCGGTTATGCCCTTCTTGATGAAATAGACGACATCTCAACCTTTTCCCTTGTTCTTGAGGCCAATCCATCTCATTTCGTATCCTGTTGGTCTTAGGTCTTCCCCGTGGTCGTAATCTACTGATGTCAGGAATCAGTATGGGCTGGTCTTCAGGCATTGGGAAATATCGAAACTCCCCAACAGGCGTCCATGGCGCAGCATAACAGTTAGCAATGGCCTCCAATCAGTATACTGGATCAACATAAGCTTCCCATGATACGTTCACAGACGCACATGCTGCGATGGCATGTGCGCATGGAAACCTTAATGCTTGAAACTTTCCACACTGACATTGTTTTTCTTCTAGAAGTACCACTAATTTTTCACCGCTGTTACCTGTAATGGGGTTACAATACTCTTGAACATCAAATTCCGAGTCTTCCCGACGGAATAGAAACACTCGATAACTGGAAGCTTCTTCAATGTTCTTGTCAATATCTCGTTGAAAGTTTTTTCCAAATCTTAACCCCTGTTGAATCCCATCTGAGGCCAGTTTTTGTCTATCAACGAAGTACTTGACACAAAGATAAAATGTCTCCTGAACTAGGGCAGTAATTGGTAGCTTGCGAAGCCCTTTGAAGATGCCATTTATACACTCCACAATGTTTGTGGTCATGTGTCCATACCTCTTCCCCCCGTCATAAGCCAGTGTCCATTTCTCTTTTGGAATCTTCATCATATAATCATACACTTCTTGGTTAGCCTTGCGGATTTCTTCGTAACGCGCCTCAAACCTTTGTTGATCTGGCTCATATGCTACATAAATATGATCACAGGTCATAGAAAATATATTTTTATTTACATTAAAATAGTAAACATCAATGACAACATTGCTTACCAAGCCTCGTGATTGCATTCTTCATAGCCTCATTATGGAAGGTTTTGCACACGTTACTAGCAATGTGTCTGATGCAGTATCGATGATGTGCATTTGGGGGCCTCCATGAATCAGGATCCGCATTGATTGCCTCATTGATTTCCCTATGTCGATCAAATATCAAACATACACCTCGAATGCGTGTGAAATGGTTGCTGATGCATGCCAAAAACCAGCTCCAAGATTCATAGTTTTCCTTCTCCACTATTGCAAATGCAAGCGGAAGTGGTGAACGGTTCCCATCTTGGGTTGCCGCAATCAACAATACGCCCTTATACTTTCCAGATAGAAATGTTCCATCAATTTGTATGAAATGTTTACTGAAACGAAATGCGGAAATACATGGGAGGAATGCCCAGAATAACCGATGAAATTGAACACGAGATTGATCCAATCGATTATCTTCAAACACATGTTCCTTCGTATTTATATGGTAGACAAATTGGTTGTTGTGGCTCATCATGGCTAATAATTGCGGCAACACCCGATACGAGTCATCCCAATCACCGTAGACCTTCACAATTGCCTTCTGTTTCGCTATCCATGCCTTGTTATAAGAAATCTTATAACCAAAAGTTTGAAGAATCCTCTCTTGCACAAGGGCTATAGGAACATCTTGACAGGTCCTAATCATCTCAACGATAACAGTTGACACAAATTCGGCATCCAAAGCAGTGTGATCTTGTGTCAAGTTTGGCTGAACACAAGAATGAGCTGCCTCAATCTTTGAAATTCTCCACCCACCAAATGCAATGTCTGGAATCGCCCTCAACCGGAATCTACAGTCTTCATCAAATTTATCACACCGTATAACGTATTTTTTTCGACATGATGCATCAACTACATATCTACAATGCCTCTCAATATGAAATCTTTTTAAGAAGCTCTTCAACGCATCCTTACTTGGAAAATCCCTTCCAGTATATAATGTTTTGTCCAACTCACTAAACCTGTCCACTATAACTCCATGAAACTCTATTGCAGGTTTCAGAACATTGTTGTCAAATTCAGGTACACGTTCCATTGCTTCGGACCAAGATTCAAAGGGTGGTGGATGATTTAATGTTGGTTGAGAATGTTCTTGAACTACTCTACTTTGAGAAACTACTACCTTATCTTCTCCAGCTCCCTCCCCACCTCCAGCTCCCTCCCCATCATCATTTTCTTCTCCGTCTGTTCCATCATTATTAAATTCCTCATCTGAAGAATAATTTATATGTAAATCTGGTAGATCATCTAAGTTGTCCTCCTCCACAACAGGGCGAACATCCTCAATTTCTTGGGATGAAGCTTCTTCAACAACTATTTGTGCATGTCTACGACTTCGAACATTTTGATGTTTTTGTACATTAGAAACTTCAACATATAACTCCATCATTGCACCATCAGAACGTTGGGAAAATAAAGTTCCCGCTTGGACCCAGTGCTCATCAGAAGCCAATGGACAAGCAAGATGCCATAACGTGGCAGGGAATTGCAAATGTCTATAACTAATAGACTTTATCTCTTGATGAGGACCGAGATTTAAGCAACCACGAATTCTATCTTGAAGATCAGTTATGGTAACACAATCAGATGTGTTAACCATAGATGTTGGCTGTATACTATAAGAAGCTCCTTGCTCGGTTTTAATTACCTTTCCATAGCAGTAAACACAAGCAAACATGTCTCTCTACATGAAAAATGTTTACTGATCACTGAATATGTCAATAATGTTTTGTTACGTGTTAAATAAATTTTTTTATCTTCTTAAAGGTATTTTAGTACTTCATGAAGTAAATATCAATCATCTAAAACATATCCCCCGGGAGTGTCAAACCAGGAGTGCAGCAAGGCCCGTTGTCGTGTACCAGGATACCCCGGGTCAGGCCCAAAACTCCTTGTCGGGGCTTTCACCCCTAGGTACAGCTGTGCCAGAGCCACATCATCCACTTGTAGTATCCAGACAGGGATTTAATTGCTTAGATAACGACATAAACTTTCATGAAACCAAAATTTTAAAACCTTCATAAATTAAGCCACTAATGTTTTATAGAACAATTTTTTAACTTTCCTAAAGATATGTTCAATGATCTCTAAAAAATAAGATTCATTACAGTGCAGTTTAATCACTACTTAAGTGTCGGTCATTACTTAAGTGCTGGTTAATCACTACTTAAGTGATGGTTAATCACTACTTAAGTTCTGGTTAATCAGTTAGGAGTTGGTCATTCACCACTTAATCATCCCTTAATCATCCGTTAATCGTTAGTTAATGACCCCTTAATCGTTAGTTAATGAACCCTTAATCATCCCCTAATCATCCCTAGTTAATCACCCCTTATTCACCCATTAATCGTTAGTTAATCACCCCTTAAACATTCCTTAATTACCCCTTAATCATCCCCTAATCATTCCTTAATTGTTAGTTAATCACCCCTTAAACATTCCTTAATTACCCCTTAATCATCATGTAAACATTCCTTAATTACCTCTTAACCATCCCCTAATCATTCCTTAATCATTAGTTAATGACCCCTTAATCACCCCTTAATCGTTAGTTAATCACCCCTTAATCGTTACTTAATCACCCCTAAAACATTCCTTAATTACCCCTTAATCACCCCTTAATCACTCCTTAATCATTAGTTAATGACCCCTTAATCACCCCTTAATCACTCCTTAATTACCCCTTAATCATTAGTTAATCACCCCTTAAACATTCCTTTATTACCCCTTAATCACCCCTTAAACATTCCTTAATTACCCCTTAATCATCACTTAATCATTCCTTAATTACCCCTTAATCATCCCCTTAACCCCTTAATCACTCCTTAATTACCCCTTCATTCCTTAATTACCCCTTCATTCCTTAATTACCCCTTAATTAGTTAATGACCCCTTAATCACCCCCTTAATCGTTAGTTAATCACCCCTTAAACATTCCTTAATTACCCCTTAACCATCCCCTAATCATTCCTTAATCATTAGTTAATGACAACTTAATCACCCCATAATCGTTAGTTAATCACCCCTTAATCGTTACTTAATCGCCCCTAAAACATTCCTTAATTACCCCTTAATCACCCATTAATCACTCCTTAATTACCCCTTAATCATCACTTAATCATTCCTTAATTACCCCTTAATCATTAGTTAATCACCCCTTAATCACTCCTTAATTACCCCTTAATCATCAATTAATCATTCCTTAATTACCTTAATGACCCCTTAATCATCCCTTAATCATCACTTAATCACCCCTTAAACATTCCTTAATTAATCATCCATGGTTAATTACCCCTTTAATCATGACTTAATTATTCCTTAATCATCATCTAATTAGTCTATGATTATCTCTAAAATATTAATAAATTATTATTATCCCTAATTATCATTCATTAATAATATTATATTATACATACATTAATCTAACATTAAATAATTTATCCCTCATCATCATTCATTAATAATATTAAATTACATATACCTTAATCTAACATTAAATATTAACTAATTAAAACATTAATAATATAACTATTTATTTCTTTTCTTTAAATAACTACTACTACATACTTAAATATTTAAAATTAACTAATTACAATTAAATAAATAAATAACTTTAAAATAAAAAAAATACCTCTAAATGAAGCTTGACACAAAAATCTTGTACTCTTTGCGTCTCCGGAAGCACCACGAAGGAAAACTCAACTTAGAGAGAGGAGCTCTCAAAATTTTAGAGAGAAGAGGGATTTGTGAGTGAGGAAGGGTGGGTGGGGCGGCTCCCTTTTATAGGGATATTTTTGGCGAAGGCGGCAACTGGGAAGCCGCCTTCGGCCATTTAAAACACGAAAGGTGGCTCTTCCGAAGCCGCCTTTCGCAGAAACAATATCGAAAGGCGGACACTGGTGTGCCGCCTTTCGTTTCCCCAATGGTGCAAGGCGGTTCCTGGAGAACCTCCTTTGGCCCGGCGGAAACCGAACCGAAGGCGGCACACCATGTACCGCCTTTAGGATGTAAAAAAAAAATATTTTAAACCTCGATGTATTTTTAAATTTTTTTTTTTGAAAAAATGTAAAAAAAAATAACTCCATTAATTACTATCATCGTTGATATATAGATTTTAATTAAGTCTTCCAAGCTGAAATCCATAAATCTTAAAAAACTGACCGTGTTTTGAATACCACACAGTCGATGCTTGTTTCTGCCCATATCATGATTTTCTCAGTTAAAAAGTTTTATTCTCTTCTTCATGAATGATAAAACCATCCGAATTAACAATAAAAACATCATCTTTCGGAACCTCATTCAGGAATGGTGACTTGACGTCTGTCTGGAAAACCTTAAACGTTCTTTTCATTGGTATGGACAAGAATTATCTGATTGTATCTAGACTCACAACAAGTGAAAATGTCTCATCAACATCAATACCCTCTATCTATAAATACCCTTTGCACTCTAATCGTTCTTCGTTTCAAATCACTATTTCATCTTCATTCATCTTATTGTATAAGACTTATTTGGTACCAATGACATTGGTATATTATGGTCTCACTACTACAAAACATACCTTTAGAGACCGCCAAAAGCGGTCACTAAAGGTCTTTAGAGACCGCATAGTGGCCGCTTTTAGCGATCACTTCTGGCCGGTCGGCACAAACATACAACGACCATCCTTAGTAGCCCATAAAGGTCTTGTCCGAAATCCCCCCACAACATCATGGTTTTGGGGCTCGATTGTCCAGGGTCACTTGGGGTGCCGCCCGACCTTTGAGTCGTCGCCCATGGAAGACCGATGGTGGTCTGGAAGGGGTTCGAGTGGCGGGGGGCCTCAAGGCAGCATGTGAGTCTGGTCGAAAAGTTTTCCAGGGGGTGGGATGGTGTTGCGATCACCGATAGAACAAAGACTAGGCGTTGGGTGGTGGTGAGTTAGCAAAATGCAGCGGGGATTAGCAGTGTAGGGTTGCAGAGTGAAACAATGCGCTGGAAAAATGAAGACAAGGCACGACGGGAAAAATCCTGCTAAAAATATTACCTACAACGATTGCAAAAAGCGGTCCTCCATTTTCCCAACACGTAAAAGCCATAATTTTTAGTAGTGGCTTGATACATTCTCTCATGTACGATTCTTTTCTATTTGTTCAAGCTCTTTGTTCATATCCTGAACCAAGTTATCATTTCTAAATGCATCCTCCAAAAAATTTAAGCTCTACCTGAGATTGGAAATATGCCTTCTTTAATGACTTTATTCTTCATGTTTGAACTAGCTCTACTTATTAACCAATGAAGTTCATGTTGGAGTTGGTGGCCTAGAACCAACTATTTTGTACTTTATTTATTAATAAATACCTTATCACATCTTGATTGTTCTTCTGCGTGACAATGCATGTGACAATGTCCTATGTATAGTTGTTGCATTAAAGGGTCATAGCAGATCTCTGCTATTATGAGAACCCGAAAATGTCATATCACAGTTCTTGAAAATATGTTCTATGGTCGGATGATGTTATTTGAGGGACACAAATAATACAGGCCATTAGGGGTGAGGACTCATAAAACTTTGAGGCACCTTCTCATGGTGTGCACCCTTAGTAATATCCAAGAGGATATTATAAGAACGAGACCCGCCAGTAGGAAATCCACATTTAATAGTGTCATTGGATGTTACTATCTACGAATGTGTGTATTGGTCTTTCGACTTTAAGATTATTAATAATGGGTATTACAACTCATGCACTTAGATGTATTGATGAAAACTATAACGACACACTGTTCGAAGTGAGGTAGGATATGTTGGGTGCGTCACGAGTAATACTGCATTAATAGATAATGTGAGAAATGATTTTCCCTTCTGTTCCAAAACAGAAGTAGATATCTCAGGCTCTTTGATGGAATTGATATAACCTAAATAAATCCATGACCATGGTGATGAATGAGCAAGTTCAATTCCAGAAAGTCAAAGAAAGAATAATCGAGCACATGGGTTGATGGTACTAGCATTCAACCCGCTTGATTTGAGATATTGAGACAAATGGATTACATTGCACAGTAAGCGTTCATAGGAGGTGACACGTCATTGCGGCGTTAACTTCTTTCTCTATGGGTTCCTTGGCGTGTTGCTAGATGCTAACTTTGGACTTTAGGCAGGCTCCGCCTAATGCCACTGAGAAAGAGGCCTAGAGTGTCACACACTAAGTGTGTCTAAATATCTCAGTTAAATATTAATTTAACAAATTGAATAAATATTATTCCCGATTGTGATTTAATAATTACTCAAGGATGTCTGATCGCATTTATTTCGACACTAGTTATTCGAGAGAATATATTGTGGGTGAAATAATATATTTACTAGCGAGTAATGCAGTGATATTTATTTGAGAAATAAATAGCCATTATTTAAGGTCTAATAAATGTAGTGGAGGAAATAAAGAAAAATGGAAAAAATAAAAGTACATGCTGTGTATATTAAATATACACGCCTTGTACATTTTTTGGAAATTTATGAGAAATAATAATATTTATTTAATTAAAAAATATTAGGTGTAATTCATTGGACGCATGTCAAGTAATAATAATAGTCAACTGTAATTTTTATCATACATGGAGTATTACTAAGAATTAAATGAAATGAATAAATGGTTTCAGGTTGTTAATTCATTTTATCATTATATATAATTAAAAATACCAATTATATATTTCTCATTAGCCTAGGAATTTTTTTGGGGTTGTGCACAACAGATTTGAAAAAGCTCTCAAGTCAAGAGAGAATTCTTTTTCCACCAAGAACGCTCTCAAGCTACGAGAGAGAGAGAGATCCACCTCCACCAGATCAATGTGATCAAAGGCGGACATCGCATGCGAAGGCTCTTCCACGCTAGCACCTGGAGATCCCTTCGACGACGTCCAAAGATACATGGAACACATGTGGATCACCGCTAGAGGAATCCTACACTTGGATTCTACGACGTAACGATGGATCACATCGGATCGTGACCGAAAACATCAACGGGGAGAGAATTCCATCAAGGTAATTCTTGTCATTTAATTAAATTAATTATAACTAACATATGATGATCCCATCTATGGTTCCGTGACTCTCTTCTTTCTTTTCATTCTTTGTTCTATTCCGAAGATCCGACGTTTTATTATTGTGACGGATCTCAGATTGATCTTTGTTAACGCTAAAATTAAAGTTGGGTACACCCACCAACGCGCTTCCACTGCTCCCAGAGCATACAAGTGGTATCAGAGGGGTTATATCGTTGATTATAATTATTTAGTTTTTCGTTGGTAATTTACGCATTTAATAATTTAGTTGTTTCAATTCAAATTAATCGTTCTTTAAAATCTGAATCTCAAGATCTGTTCCTCCCCTCTCGTTTCTCGTCAACCCTACATAAATGAATTTTTCTTTTAATTTTGATTAAAATAAAATAGAGGATCTCATCCAGAGGTACCAAATGTTCCTTGCCATACAACACTAGAATACACGATGTGTATTCGGAAGTACACGCCGTGTAGTCTAGGTTCAATGCATTGGACAGGTCCACCAAATCAGGATGTGTGTTGGATTATTTCTAAGTCATAAATAAAACCTTGTGTTGACCAGGAATAGATGACGCGTAGTTTTTGAATTAAACGCCGTGTGGTCCACTGAACACGGTGTGTAGTCCCTTCGGGTTAGGGTTGGACCATGTACCCTGTACACAGCTTTCCCAACTGGAAACCATGTAACGCGGATACTACACGGCCTGTGTCCCACTAAACACATCGTTTACTCTGAATATTTCCGAAGTACATCTACACGCCATGTCCTCGGGCATGTACTGTGGATGGACGGTGAACAAAAGTACACGCCGTGTAGTCAGAACTACATGTCGTGTACTCTTCCAAATTACGTAGATTTATTAAAAATTATTATTATATAATACAAACCATTGAGACGTGTACCATAGTGCGGACGTAAAGCTTAGGCACAACACGTGATAAATGTTTTATATATATGTGTTTAATTTAACATCTGCGTAATGTTCATTTATACTCATTGGGTAGTTATGAGCGGGAATTCACCAGGTTTCCTCCAAGGTACAAGTTAAGTACAAAGATAATTTTAAATGAATTTATTTTTTTAAAATTATGATGGATGAGAATCTCAAGAAATTCTGAAAAAGTGTTTAAGATAAAAGGATTGATTAATTAAATGTAATTAATTGATTCAAGCATGATTTATCTTAAACAAGAATGATTAAAGAATTGAATGCTAATTTTATTTATGCGTAAATATCGTTGCATGCATGGATGATCATGAGCTAGACAAATACCTTTGTATGTGAATGGTTTCTTTTAATTTATTTATTTTAATTAAAATTGTTGGTCTGCGAGTCTTCTCCTCATTAATATGTAGGGCCTGCATGCCTAAGGTTTCTTTTATGTAAAACCACATTTTACCCTTCACCTGTGTGTGAGATAAAAGCACATGTAATGGATGGAGCTCCCAAGCTGGTGGAGGTGCCTCAAGTTGGGAGCCAAGGTGAAACCAATCCATGGAGATACAAAGGTGAACAGGTGAAAGCTGTAAACAGGAAACCAAAAGGTTCAAGGTGTTTCTCCCCTATGTCTTGGGATAGTTTATCAACTTCTAGATAAACTAACCAATAGAACAAGCTCATGATCATACCATTTATTTTATTTCTATCAGTTTCATGGTTTATTTATTTTGGTTGTTTTTTCACGATCACAAAAATTAATGAATTAAACAAGCATGCAAGATGGAACTAAAATAAGACTGGCTTATGCATAAATATTATCTTAGACATGGTTAATCACTTAAGTATATCCAACTTAATATTAACAAGTATGTAATCAAAGATAATAAAATGAAAATTTACGTATAAGGAAAAATCTCTCAAAGAAAATATTAAGTCGGTATATCCTTCCATAATCTTGGTTAGAATAAAACCATAGTTTAAAGTGCTTGACCAACCCCAGTTGGGGTGATTTCAATTATCAGGGAATTATAATTCAAGGTTTTGGGTTGACATAACTTGGTTTGCATCAAGGGTTAACTGCCACAACAGGACATGGTGTGACCAAGATGTAAAGGTTGAGGAAATCCAAAATAAAAGGATTTCAGGATTGGGGATTCCACTCAACAGATCAAGGAGCTGCGAGTTAATGTAGTTGGCATTTGGAATTCCTACCTAAAACCCTTCAAGTTTCTTGAATAACCCTAGTTGGGGTAATGTGAAAGGAAATATGGATCCTTGCCACTATAATATTCAGGAAACATAATATTCTGAAGTCAATGGTGAGGGCTATTGGATTTCGCTAAAATAGTGGGAGACTAATAAGTATTAATTTAATTATTTGTCTCAGTTTTATCATAATAAATTACTAAACCTTTTCTCATATTAATATGTAGAAATGGAAAGAAAAATGACTTAAAAAATATCATTACAAACCATACTCGAGAAGGAAAACCTTCTCACCGGCACAAATTTCCAAGAGTGGCAGAGACGTTTATGCGTTATCCTTCGCCACGAGAGGAAATTGTATGTGCTGGAAGAGCCTGTTCCAGTTGCACCTCGAAAAAAGGCTAGTGATGAGGAACTCTCTCTCTTTATTAAACATATGGATGATGCCTAAAATTTCCAATGTTTCATGCTATCGGCCATGTCTAATGAGCTCTTGAAGCAATATGAAAACATAGATACATATAGCATGACATCTCACCTTAAGGATCTCTATCAAGAGAAGGAGAGACAAGAGAAATATGAGATATACAATGCTTTGTTCACAAGTAATCTTAGAGAGTCTGCGCCAACTGGGCCTCATGTAGTCAAGATTATTGATAACATTGAATGCCTGGACATCTTAGGGATTACGTTTCTGGATGAGTTGCGTACAGATCTCATCCTATCATCACTTCCCAAGACCTTCTCTAGTTTTATTGTCAACTACAACATGAGAAACAATGAGAAGATTCTATCAAAACTTCTAACCTTAATTCACCAAGTAGATAAGGACACGAGGAGTGACAAACCCGCATTCCTTATGGTGAATAAGAAAAAGAAGGACAAGGAAAAGGGGCCAAGGAATTATAAATGATCTGAGTCCCCCGAGCACCATCCCTCCAAGAAGGGGAAGATCCAGAGAAAGGGCAAGGAACGGGAGGCAATACGTTTTGCATGTGGCAATCAAGGCTACTAGAAGAGAAAGTGTACCCAGAAGCATGGGGATGCTAATGGTGTGTTCGTTATTGAGTGTAATCTTTCCATTTATACACATTGGGTATTAGATACAGCTTTTGGGGCTCACATATATATTCAAATGCCGGAACTATGTAGATTTAGAAAGATTTCCATAGGAGAGGTGGATATTAGATTTTCCAATGGCATGAGACTGGCTGCATTATCCATTGGTGATTACCACCTCTCATTGCCAACTAGGATGATTTTGGGTTTACATAACTGTTATTATGTGCCTAGTGTAACCAAAAACATAATTTCTGTATCATGTTTGGATACATATGGATTTATTTTCAAGTTTGGAAATAAGGGATGATTCTTTTATAAGAACAACATATGTTATGGTATGGCGCATTTAAATAATGGCCTGTATGTATTAAATTATGAAAACCAAGTATTGTCAATAGATAACAAAACAAACTCAAATGACTCATACATCACCCAGTTGTGGCATCACCATCTCGGTTATGTAAATGAGAAGCACTTGACAAAGCTCTGCCAAGATGGCTATTTAGACTCTACTGAGCTAAAACCACTTGATAGATGTCACGATTGTTTACAAGGTAAAATGACCAAGCCTCCCTTCGGTGGAAATGGTGAAATGGCCACAGTGCTTCTTGGATTGGTGCTCACAGATGTATTTGGACTATTTTCAGTAGAAGCTAGAGGTGGATATTCTTACTCCATTACTTTTACTGATGATTTGAGTAGATATGTCTATGTCTACTTAATGAGGTATAAGTTACAAGCCTTAGAGAAATGTAAGGAATTCAAGAATGAAGTAGAGAATCATCTTGATAAGAAGATAAAGAAGATTCGATTGGATCGAGGTGGAGAATATCTGAACCTAGAGTTCATCGATATTCTATGGGAGTCTTGGATTCTATCTCAGCTCACTCCTCCTTACACACCACAGTGGAATGGTGTTAGTGAAAGGAGGAACCGCACCTTGTTGGACATGGTGAGGTCGATGATGAGTCATGCAGATCTTCGATTATACTTTTGGGGATATGCATTACAAAACACAACATACACATTAAACCGAGTACCAACCATGGATGAAAATGGAATTCCCTTAGAGTTGTGGAATGGAAAGAAATCCATTTTGTCCCACACACGTGTATGGGGATGCGAGGTGTTTGTTAAGGCCTTATTAGGCAACAAACTATCACCCCGGGGCACGAGTTGTAGCTTTATAGCATATCCCATGGAAACGAAAGGATATTACCTATATAATCCCTCAGAAAAGTAAGTAATTGTTGCCAGACAAGCCATATTTCTTGAAAGGGAGCACATCATCAAAATGGATAGTGGGAGGAAAATTGACTTCGATGAATTTGATGCTCAAGATACATAGGATTTGGTACAGGAACAAGTTCCACAGGTCCCCGTGGAAGAGGTTCCATAAACACAAGTACTGCGTAGGATCTCAAGAGAGGTAAGGGAACCAGAGATATTTTGTTTCTTAGTCACCGAGGATGGTGAATCATTATTGTTGGACAATGATGAACCTATATCCTACAAGGAAGCAGTAGAAAGATAAAAAGTTTCAAGATGTCTAGAAGCTATGAATTCTGAGATGAATTCCATTTATTAGAACCATGTCTAGGTTCTGGTTGATGAGCTAGTAGATGTAAATCCTATTGGATGAAAATGGGTATTCAAGAGAAAACTAGACATGGGAGGTCATGTTAGCACCTATAAAGAAAGGCTAGTGGATAAAGGATTCAAACAACGTCAAGGAATTGACTATGATGAAACCTTCTCACCAGTTTCCATGTTTAAATCCACTAGAATCATACTTTCCATATCATCTTACCATGACTGTGAGATTTGGAAAATGTTTGTCAAAATAACATTCTCTAACAGGAACCTTCAGGAAGATGCCTATATGACCCAACCAGAAGGGTTTGTGACACCAGGTGAAGCAAAACGGGTTTGAAAGTTGCAGAAATCCATTTATGGATTAAAGCAAGCATCCAGGTTAGGGAACATTCAATTTGATAAAGCCATAAAGGAATTTGGTTTCATTAATAATGAATGTGATCCATGTGTTTATAAGTGGTTTAATGGGAATGCAGTCATTATACTAGTAGTATATATTGACGACATATTTCTTATTGGAAATGATGTACCAGTATTACAGTCAGTTAAGGACTGGTTGAACAAGTGTTTCTCCATAAAGGAATTGGGTGAAGCAGCTTAAATTCTAGGGATCAGGATCATTCGTGATTGATCTAAGAGGCTGCTTGGACTAAGTCAGGGTACATATATTGACCAGGTACTAAAGAGATTTAGTATGGAACCATCCACAAGGGGATTGGTTATAGTGTCACATAACCTACATATTTCTATGAAAATGTGTTCTCAGACACAACAGAAGAAATATAGAATGAGTAAGATCCCATATGCTTCGGCTATAGGATCCATCATGTATGGAATGTTATGTACCAGGCTTAATGTTGCCTATGCACTGATCATGGTAGGCTGATATTGAGAAGATTCAGAAGAAAAACATTGGACTACTGTTAATAAAATCCTTAAGTATCTAAGAAAAACTAAGGATATGTTCCTGGTGAATGGAGGAGACGAGGATCTTGTCATCAGAGGGTATGCTGATGACTATTTTCAGACAGATCAGAATGATCTAAAATCGCAATCTAGATATGTTTTCTGTCTCAATGGAGGAGCTGTGAGCTGGAAGAGTTCATAGAATCCATTTGTCACCGATTCTATAGCAGAGTTCGAATATATATCGGCTTTTGATACATCCAAGTAAGCCATCTAGATTCGGAAATTTGTCTATGATCTTGATGTGGTGCCTAGTAGTAAAGATACTTTTACATTGTATTGTGATAATATTGCATTAGTGTCTCTTGAAAAATAAACAAAGTCACATCAATAGACAAAGAACATACTTTGGAATTATAACCTCTTGAGGAATTTCTATCAAAGGGGTGAAGTTTCAGTGAGCAGAGTTTCCATGGAAGATAATGTGGTAGACCCCATGATTAAAGGCCTATCTCAGAAGAATCATGAATATCATGTGAGATATAGTGGGTTAAAGGTTGTTAGAATTTGTCTCTAGTCCAAGTGGGAGTCTGTTGGAGTTGGTGGCCTAGAACCAACTACTTTGTACTTTATTTATTAATAAATACCTTATCACATATTGATTGTTCTTCTGCATGACAATGCATGTGATAATTTCCTAAGGATAGCGTTGCATTAAAGGGTCATAGTGGATCCCTACTATGATAAGAACCCAGAAATTCCATAACACCATTCTTGAAAATATGTTCTATGGATGGATGATGTTATTTGAGGGACACAAATAATACAGGCCATTAGGGGTGAGGACTCATAAAACATTGAGGCATCTTATCATGGTGTGCACCCTTGGTAATAACTAGGAGGATATTATGATAATGAGACCCACCAGTAGGAAATCCACATTTCACAGTGTCATTGGATGTTCCTATCTCCGTATGTGTGTATTGGTCCTTAGAATTTAAGATTATTATTAATGGGTATTACAACTCACGCACTTAGATGTATTGATGAAAACTGTGACAACACACTTTTCTCAGTGAGGTAGGATATGTTGGGTGCGTCTCGAGTAATACTGCATTAATAGATAATGTGACAAAGGATTTGTCCCTTCCGTTCCATAATGAAAGTAGATATCTCTGTCCCTTTGATAGAATTCATATATCCTAAATAAATAGATATCCATAGTGAGGAATGGGCATGTTCAATTCTGGAAATTCAAAGAAAGAATAATCAATAACATGGGTTGATAGCACTATCATACAACCCTCTTGATTCAAGATATTGAGAAAAAGGGATTACATTACATAGTAAGCGTTCGTAGGAGGTGACACATCATTGTGGCGTTAACTTCTTTCTATATGGGTGCCTTGGTGTATTTCTAGACTCTAACCTTAGACTTTAGGTAGGCTCAGACTAATGTCACTGAGAAAGAGACCTTGAGGGTCACACACTAAGTGTGTCCAAGTATCTCGGTTAAATATTAATTTAACAAGTTGAATAAAGATTATTCCCGATTGTGGTTTAATAATTATTCAAGGATGTTTGATCGCATTTATTTCGACACTAGTTATTCAAGAGAATATATTGTGGGAGAAATAATATATTTATTAGCGAGTAATGCAGTGATATTTATTTGAGAAATAAATATCCATTATTCAAGGTCTAATAAATGTGGTGGAGAAAATAAATAAAAATGAAAAAAAATTACACACCGTGTATATTAAATATGCACGCCGCATATTTTATTTGGGAATTGATGAGAAATAATATTATTTATTTAATTAAATAATATTAGGTGTAATTCGTTTGGCACATGTCAAGTAATAATAATAGTCAACTATTATTATTATTAGACATGATGTATTACTATGAATTAAATGAAATGAATAAATTCTTTTGGGTAATTAATTCATTTTATTATTCTATGTAATTAAAAATCCCAATTATATATTTCTCATTATCCTAGACATTTTTTGGGGTTGTGCACAAAGGATTTGAAAAATCTCTCAAGCCTAGAGAGATTTATTTTTCCACCAAGAACGCTTTCAAGATATGAGAGAGAGAGATCCACCTCCACCAGATCAAGGCGATCGAAGGCGGGCATCGTAAGTGAAGGATATTCTGCGCTAGCACTCAGAGATCCATTAGATGACGTCCAAAGATACATGGAACATGTGTGGATCACCGCTAGAGGAATCCTACACTTGGATTCTACGACACAACGACGGATCACATCAGATCATGACCGGAAACATCAATGGAGAGAGAATTACATCAAGGTAATTATTGTTAATTAATTAAATTAATTATAACCAACATATGATGGTACTATCTATGGTTCCAAGACTCCCCTATTTATTTTTCGTTATTCGTTCTATTCTGATGATCCAACATTTTATTATCATGATGAATCTTAGATTGATCATTGTTAACGCTAAAATTAAAGTGGGGTACACCCACGAACGTGCTTCTGTTGTGGCCAAAACCTACAATTCGATCTATCAATTTCATCATAACTTTTTCAGATTTTTTATAGAAAAAGATTTGAGTTCCTATTATTTATTATCAATATCTTCTTCTGAATCATCATTTTCCACTTCAACTCACCCTGAAGTGCTTTCCTCCTCACAACATTCATCAGGGAAGTGTTAACTATGTTGTTGATGAATCTCCTCATTTTATACTACAGTGATATCATTTCTATCAACTAACTTTCCAATCCTCTTGTTGAAATATTTTAATTTTTTACTTTTTCATGAATATCCAATGAATATACACTCATCTACACAAGATTAGAACTTCTTCTATTTCTCTTTGTTCGGAGTAAGACAACTAAATTGAAATATTTTAAAGTATTTCAATTTTTTCTTCTTTCTATACCACAAATCATATGAAGTATTTTCTTACTTCAAACATAGAGGAGATACGTTGTATATATAGACCGATTTTAAGATTGCATCCTTCCAAAATATCTTTAGTAGTTCCTTTTTAATAAGAATTTTTTTAGCCATGAGATTTATGATCCAATTTCTCTTGTCAACTATTCCATTTTGTTGAGGAGTTCTCACTACCAAAACATGATTACTTATCCCATATTTCTCAAGATAATATTCCACTTGACTATTTATGAATTTAAAACCATTATCAATATGAAACTTCAGAATTTTCTGTCCAACAATCCTTTCAAATTCCATCCGATATTGTTTTCTGCAACTAAGAAAGTAAAACTTGTGGGAAATGGAAAATATATATTCTATCCTTATGAAATCATTAATGAAAATAACATAATACCTTTTCCCTTCAATAGATCTTACTGATATGGGTCCACACACATCTGCATGTAAAAATTCAAGCACTCTGGTTGACTTGTATTATTTCACATTGTTAATCTTTCAAATAATATTCTGTTGTTGAAAAGCGTCAAACTTGTGAGTACTATCATGTGATATCTTGGGAAGATCTTGAGCTACATTAAATTTGAAAAAAATATTCTAGGGATGGTAGACATAGATAGACAAGCTGTTTATGCCGAAATTTGTTTTCTTTATCTATGAATATAAAGATCATATATTCTTCTCCACTCACAAGGTATAGATTCCACTCTATTACTTTTCCCTATAAAAAAACAACACAATATTTTCCTTTGATGATACCCATCATCTTAGTAAATATTAAAGCATTACCTGAGTTACATAGTAAACTAACACTAAGAAAATTGGCAATATGACCTTCGATTAATGAAGACATTAGCATGTCCAATTTCTTTCCCCCCCAAATTTGTCTTTTCTCGAGCCAATAATCTTTAGACCTTCATCATTTCCAAATTTGACAAAACCTTCCTTGTTATATTTTATTCTTATAACAAGATCTTTATTAACTGCTATTTGCGGTGTGCATCCATTATCAAAGATCCATACACCATAATGACATGATGATTTAAGGGAATATCAAAAACCACTTTATACTTAGCTATATTATTTTTTATCAATGTATTTTAATTTATACCTGGTATGGATTGATAATCTTGATCTTCCTTGGAGGGTGATGGACCAACTTCATCTTATAGGGCTACAAATTGATTTTTCATTATCAGATCATTTGTAGATACATTGAGATTATTATTTTGAACACATTCAGTCTCATTCAGAACATTTATTTGCATTGATGATGAGATATATATCTTTCCATGTGTCTGAATCCACCACACCCGAAATAGTGACCATCAAATGATAACCTAGAATATTGAGCTATGTATTAATTCCTTTTTTGGTCTTTTTCCCTTCGGTACCTCTTAGAAATGGAACACACATTTTGGGAGTGTCCCATATTTCCATGATAATAACATATAATGTAGGTTGTATTCCTATGTGCCACCACTGCACTATTGGTTTTTTCTTAGGTTCCATGAACCTGATAGTTTTGATTCATCCCTAATTCAATCTTTAATATCAGATTGTATGCTTTTGGTCTAACATCAATCACCACAACTTTCTATTTTCGATCTAGAACTATACACGCCTTTTAATTTGGATATAACTAATTATTCTCTTATGCTAGACCACTTTTCTCCACATGCATCTGTTATGTTGCATGAATGATATATTTTTTTAATTTCATACTAGGAGTCAATATTTTTTCCACAACCTTAATTTTTCATCACATTCCAATGAATTCCTCTTCAAGTTCTTCAATACGTTTGATTTTATATTTTGTTGTGCTGTTAAAACCATCAATCATTTGATTCGATCTTTTGTTGTGTTGTTCAAACCATCAGTCATCCTTTTCTGTTCTTCAATATTGAGCTTGTACTCACCAACTTTTTCTAAGTTCCCTAGAATTGAAGACTTAACCATTTCAATTCCTTCTATCAGCTTAGACTTCTCTTATTATTTCAGCTACATATAGAGTTTGTAATAACAAACGTTTATATTGTCATTATTCGTTTTATCTCTCCAAACATTTATCTCCTCAAGAGAAGGTTC
Source organism: Viscum album (assembly GCA_963277665.1). Taxonomy (NCBI): domain Eukaryota; kingdom Viridiplantae; phylum Streptophyta; class Magnoliopsida; order Santalales; family Viscaceae; genus Viscum; species Viscum album. The sequence continues at coordinate 126,675,519 of OY728140.1, read as the reverse complement.
TAATTAACCCTACATATCAAATCTTATTTATAATTTTTCTTCATCATTATCATTTTTTATTGTTTTTGGGGGCTACCTACAATTTCCACCATTAAATTATCTTCATGCTCTTTTCATTTCCCCATCTCTTAAACCTAATATTATTTTGAACTTCCATTTTCTTATGAAAGATGATTATTGTTTTTGAAGACATTTATCTTGATCTCTTTCATACCTTTCACATAGGATAAAGGATTATTCATAGGAATTTTGATTTTATACACATCATCTTATTGAAACTTCATTGGTAAAATTTCTTCAATATGTCCAACCCGCCCACATCGAAAGCAAGCAAGTGAAAGTTTTCCATTAAATATTCCTTTTCCTCTTTACATATTCGAGGAAAGGAATGACATCACCTCATACATCTCTTCTCATTATTTTCCATATTCAATGGTGATATTATTTATTTCCTTTATTTCCTCCTCTTTAGACTTCTGTTTTTCCACATACTCATTTTCAACTTTTCTTATCCTACATGTGACAAGAGTAACGTGTAAACTATCCAATGTTAACTCCTTTGGATCATTATCTTCCAGAACTGAATATTTTTTATTAACCTAAGGTGGAAGTCATGTCATGATGAATTTAATGATCTTTACGTCGTCAATAATTTATCCAAAAACATGCATGTCTTTCACCATATCATCCACTCAGCTGAAGAATGATTCTATAGACTCTTTAGGGTGCTTTCTCATATCATGATTCTTGTTCCATAGAACTTGTAGATTTTCTTATCTGAATTTTGAGTCACCCTCATAAATTTCAATCATTTTATAAATATAATTTAAATTAATTATTTATATATTGATAGACTTCCACAAAGGTAGTGATAGAAAAAATCATTACATTGTTCATAGAGACGGTAAGTTGTACGTACACATGAACATTACATTAACTTTTTGATGGATGTAAGTAAAGAAATTTTAATAATAATTAACCTTACCAGAGTCATTATTATATCATATATATCATATATATTTATTAAATATATAATTATTATCATCTATTAAATTATAAAAGAAAAAAGGATCACATTACTTTATAGAGGTGGTAGTCCACACGTATGAATGAGCGATGTTATATTTTTCCAAAAAAATGAAAGGTAAGAAGTTATACATGATATGATAATTACAGAGGAATAATTATGTGATGAATATCATTAATATTCATTTTTTTTATATTTATAACTATCTATTTAAATTTGTGATGAAAAATTAATTAAACCGCTATGTGGAGACGCTAAACCATACATGCGCAAAAATAATGTTTTCAATTTTAATTGGATGGAAAAGGGATGGAAAATTTGTGTAACATAATCATAATATTAAATAATTATATTATAGATGCTGGAGTTATTATTTTAGGATGGGTATAATAGAATTATAGTAAGTATAATAAGAAATGAATTTGGAAGACTTAGTAAAGAAGACTACATATTATTCGATATAATTTTTTTATATTCCTCATGAAGGACTCATGGAATGGTCTATTAAGAATAAAAACCCTCCAATTTTTGGTTAGTGAAGTGGATAAGAGAACTGGGTATGGGTTGTTCAATATAGATGGTTCAATGTGGTGTAAATAAATGAAATAAGGGACATCCTTTTATAAGTAAGGGGATGAGAACTTTCATAGATTAAAATATAAGGAGTATAGGGTATTAATAAAGTTATAATATATAATTTGGACAGGTTTAGATATAATTTTTGACCTTATCCTTAGATTATCCCCTTGGTTAACCAATTCTAACCTTAAGCGTGGTAATGAGTTTGTAAATATTAAAGGGTTATAACTGTTCTTATAAGGTGAAAAATGGATGCTACATCGCCATGGTAAGACATTTTTTTACCATATCATATCCTCATTTTCCTCTTAAAAATATTTTTTAATTTTTAAATTATTTAATAAATTTTTATTTTCATAAAATTTCATTAATTTTATTATTGAAACTATTCATTTAATTTGATATTAGATCAATAATGAAAAATATTCAATTAAAATATACATCCATAAAATGATATATTCATCAATAAAATTTCTGTAAGACAATAATTCATCGAAAGTGAATTAATTTTAATATTTTTAAATTCATTTATTTTATTTTTCTATTAATTGAATAAGTATTCTATCATCATTGAGTAAGAAATTAAAGTAATTATTCAATCAAAAACAATTTGAAATAAATTTCCATGATAAAAAACTTAATCCAAATTTAAAATTAACAATCAAAACTAGAAATAAAACCTTTTTATCCTTATGAAAATATATAAGATATATTAAACTTAATACTATAAAATTTTGTTTTTTTTTGTTTTCTTAAAGTAGTATAAAGGTCATTATCAAGGAAAAATAGAACCAAGTGGCCACATTTTTGAGTCTCAGATTAAAAAGACCGGCCCAAATTCATCCAATAGGATAATTTCAAGTGTCATAAATATTTTTAATATACTATTACATTATTTTTAACCTTATTCACCCAATTTACCCTTTACTTAGGTGATAAGTTTTACCAGAGTCACTATTCATAATGAAAAAAATAAAAAAGAATTATTTAATAAATTTTAAAATTGTGATACCAAGTATGTAAACCATTTTTCAATTTAAATTCATATAATCATTAGAAATTAATTTATGTGAAAAATTCAAAGTGTAACAAAAAAAAACAGTTTTTTAGAAAAATATGTTTTTAAGTCAAAAAATGAAATTATAGAAATAAAATGGTTTATAATGATTATAATATAATTTATTTGATTATTTATAAAAAAGGATACTTATTTTAATTTAATATCAAATTCAAGACATTATTGGTATTTTTCAATAAAATGTAATGGCAATTTTACAAAAATTTGTATTATTCACTATTCATAGAAAAATCAATCTTTTTAGAAAAATATAAAAACAAAACCCTATGATAATATTGTTATTATATAAAAATCCAAAAATTTCCGAAAAATAATTATAATATTATCACAAAAAAATCCTTAAAAATCATTTTTTAATAAAATGACTTTTCAGAAAATTGAGCAACTAAGTATTATGCATTAATCAATAAATTTGGATTATATAAATCCTTTAGAACTATTTAATAATGTGTTAGTTCCTCATCATATTGATAATTTTAATGTGTAGGTTATAATAATCATTTTTAAATAATAATATTTTAATAAAATATCATAGTTGGTTAAAATTGATGTTCCATGTAACATAAGCTATCAAAGGAAATGCAATTGTTTTAGAGAAATATATTAAAAAATATAATGGTTTTACAATTTGAATATTAATATATTATTTAGAAACACAAATATGAACACCTGATCCTAAATTTTACCCAAACTTTCCCTTCATTCCATGTTGGACTAATTTTGCTCAAACTCGGTTTGAAGCTCTTCAATAGAACTAGATCCCTCAATTAGAGTTCAAAATATTATATTTAATATGTGGTAAAATTTAATTTCAAAGTTCTATAGTTTTATTTTATTTTGAATACTAAAGTGATATTATGAATCCTCATTCAAAATATATCAACTTTTTGAGGCTTAGTTTATATAATTTGGTAGATCCTGGTATATTTTGTATCCCCCAAAATCCTTACATATTACCTTAATAGTCCAACATTTAATGAAGGCTATGATATTATATATCATCCTATAACCCAAAACAATTTACACAATCATTATATTAATTTACAAAGGAGAAAAAAGTATTATTTATCACCTCCATCATTTGATAATATATTATGCATCCCTCAATAAATTCTTGGAATTAAATTAATATTTTTTTTGTTGTAGTAGGAATATATTTCACATCTACACCAATTTCATACACATCTTTAGTAGCCTCCCAAAGAAACTTTTTATCATCATAAACCTTATATATGAACAAAATTCATTATGTATCTTTATCTATAAATTGTATTTCAAAACTTGAAAATATTTATTAATACATAATATAATTTTTCAAAGAACAATATATTTAATTCATATGTAACATATTAACATATAAATAATTTCTCAAAATACACTACAAAAAACATCAAAAAATCCTCCATATATTTCATTCAATTGAAACCCTAAAAATAATATTCCAAAAAATATATAAATAATGAAGCAAATAAAAAATTATCATTTAATCCCAAAAATTAAAAATTTTACAAGATTACTCAAATAAATCATATTTTCAACCAATTATAAATGAGAAACAATATATTTTTTGATAAAAGAAAATTTTCATCACATATTTTATAGATTTTGGATTAAAAGGATGTGGAAGAAATGTATAAAATTCAACCACATCACATGATCTACACATTCTTCTACTCATTTTCTCAAAAAAAAAAATTATTTTCATTTAAAATGGTTTGAGGGATCCCAAAGTGATGAATGATGTGGGTCTTTATGAACTTGATCATAGATCTAGTCTTAACCCCCTTTAGGGGAATTATATTATCTATTTTTGAAATAAATCAATAGTTATAAAAATGAACATGAACTAACACACTATTGTTGAGGGGTAGGGAACCATATTTTCAATTTAATATATGGAAAAGATTAATAAATACTTGTTAGTGTGGATAAGAGAAAAGGGCTGGTGCATGAAGTTATAATGGACCTGACATGCATGAAATGTTTACGAAAAATTGATGAAATTATTAATCATTTTAGTCTAAAAGTAACCCATCCTCTAGTCTTGGTGGGAGAGATTAAACCCTAATTGATGTACTCAGCATGATCTGATATAATATTCATATGAGACCAGAGAAATTTCATTTCTATTGATACAACGAATACAGATTCCATAAAGGTTTGTCTTCTAGAAGAAATTTGTACAATTTGGGGTTGTAAGAAATGAGGGAATTCATTTCCCACTTGTGGATCTGTTCTCACTTATCCTTGGTTGGTGAAAACCTATCATATTAGAAGCAACCAATAAATGGGGGTCATTAAATTAGACACATTCATTATCGGAGGAGAATTCAAGGTCCCAACCTATGAAGTGATAATGTTGAATTAGTTTACTTCTTATTATTCTCTATTAAGAATGGTTGGAGGAATTACTCTCAAATTTACCACATAGATGAACTTTTTTTACATGTTTGGGTAAGCGAGGGGTGCCACTATGTTTTCTAGAGTGTCTGCGCAAACATTCACAGATCATGGGACATGATAATCCTTTGGTTAAATGGAATTTCACTATTAGGTCTTGGGATAATTCAATAAAGGACACATGTGACTCCTTTTTAACAATATAGTCCCATATAATTATTTTAATGATGATATAACCATCACTTTTCACGTGTAGATGGGGAAATTAAATCTCTATTGATAATTTTAGTTTGGTAATGAGGGATTGGTAGTCAACATTATTATTAGTGTACCCCTCCAAAAAAAGTATTGAACATGACATGAGGGACTTTGAGGGGGAGACAATGAATAATAAAAGGCTCACTCACTTTAGTTTAGTGTTGTCTATCCTCTTCATAGTTACGAATTGACAAGAACTATCAATGTGCATCTCCCATCATGGAAATTCATCATTGACAAAGAGAATGGACTCATCATAAAACATGATATCCATTGGAAATTTCTCTGGATTTTTTCCCCTGTTTCTAAGAAAATTTCCAATGTTTTCCCCTTGATAGCCTTATAAGGATAGAATTTGTTGTCAAATTTCTAGGAAATTACTGCCTATCATTCCATTCATCCAGTTAACATCAGATTATTAGGTATATAATTCAATGGATTTATATTGGATATCAGCTGAACCATATAAAATGAGATATAATAATGCCACTTTTAGACCATAATGACCAAGTAAAGGTAATTCTTCTTGATAGGGGAGTACCTAACTTCAATTTACATTATCATCTAACTGAGTTAGTAAATATTTTTCTCTCTACCTTCACTATTCATATGAGTCAAGAGTGTATTGAGAGATCACTATAGGGATATCGCACAGAGTATTAAGGGTTTCCCTTGGATATTTAGAATAAAAAATAGAGAATATAGTATGTAATTCTTGGATTCATCATATGTTCCTTTTAATTCCTAATCCCACTAGTCGGTATCTCCATTTTTATCCACTTGTATAATGACATGCACTTTCCTACTATATTAGTAAAAAATCATTATATATAATACAACTACCCTTGAAAACCTCTTAGATCTAGAAAATTTCATAGAGGGGGAATTTCAATTATGGAATTATTTTTCTATGGGTTAATCTTGAATCCACTATATAAGAAAATGAATCTAATTAATTTCCAAGTGGTTATCTTGAGTGCACACTTGAAGGGTATTGTCTTTATATTATGGGTGTGGAGCATAGAAAAACATTTCTCAATATTTCCAACATGATCATGGAATTGAGGGGATTTAGACCACCAAATTATCCACATAGTAGTCTAGAATCTTTCTCATATGGGGATTGGATATTTGAGGCATATAATTTAGATAGGTTACAATAATGTTCATCAAGTAAAAGGGAGTCACTTGATAATAGTATGTCCCCAAAGGTGATCTAGACATAGTGAACTTATCATATTTAATGAATATATAATTTTATGGTATTCAGAAAATCCATTCATGAAGGTAAGATCCTAAAAGGTGGTATTTTTCTGTCCCACAACTCTATATCCAGGATTGAGAAATATTCATTAGAGAAGTGGTGATTGAGATACTAGAATCTAATACATACCCCAATATCCATATTTTTCTTCCTCATTGGAATAAGTTTAGCTAGAAACATGGGGTATTATACCCCTCTAATGATTTTTTCATTGATAACCTTTTCAACATCAACCTTGATCATGGAACCATGGTTGGGGTGCATCCTTCTATATACCTATTTATATCTATGATTGATAGTTGGAAAAAGAATGTTGTGAATATCTACATGAGGATAAATCCCTAAAATATCCCTGTAATTACATAAAAATATGTATTTATTTTTATTCAAGAACATAACATACAACTCCCATTCATCATGAGGTACGATAACATTACTCAATTCCAACCATTGGGTTTCCTTAGTATTGAGTTTCACCCATATCATCTCATTGATGGTGGAGGAAAATATCTCTTTAAAGTTATTAAGGACTTCATCCACCACTTCCTCATCCAAATAAAGAGGCATGGATAGATAATTTTAGTATAAAATAAAATGTTTTCATAATTTGACATCACCATACTGTATAAGAGTAGCGAAATAAGAAACATGAATTTTATGTTTGAATTCCACAAAAAGCATATTGGTAGACACAATGGTATGCATTCCTTTCAATCATTTCCTACATTACTCTCACATCATGTAGAAATATTATTTCTTATTAGGACACTAATTAGAGATTCATTCCATTTTCTACACACATTCAAGATTCTGGCTGTGAGGCATATGGAAAAATCCTTGATGAATGTTGGGAGATCATTGCTCCATATTTGGACTTTCCTACCCCTCATATTAGAGTTAAGTGATATAGGAGGACTCCATTGTTTTTGAAAAAATGAAGTGTCTTCCTAGAAACATATTTTTCACTTCAAGAAGAATAACTAGTAATAAAAAAATGTCTCTTCATGTCATCCTAATGATTCATTGAGGTGGCTATCAAATCACTGGTTCTTCCAATGTTTTTAACTCTCTCAACCTAGTGCTAATTTTCACTTCCCTTATAGTTACAAGAATTTATATTGTGAGAATCACATGAATAAAATGTGGAAACATAAACATGGATCTCCCACACTCATGTGTTGATGGACTAAGTTTGGAATTGTTGATAAGATTAATGAGAAACTACATGAATGTGTATCCAAGGCCTCACTCGTAAGGCACTGAAAGTGATGTATTTTAAGACTAAAATTTACTCGATATTAGATACTGAATATATTAATGGGTCTTAAAAAATATAATTTTTCTCACTCTTATAATGCCCATGAATTTTTATATTGGACAAGGCTAGATCTACCATTGTATATCCCAACTATAGGAGTGTCTGAGTGGGGATAATATTGATCCTAGATCCATTATCCACCCATAAACTATACAAATTAACACTATTTAACATGCATAAATCATATAGGGGGAATATATAAACCTATATGACCAAAACCATATCCAACCATAAAAATAATATGGTGTTATGACATTCTATATTCTCTAATTAATTTTATTGATTTTCTTCAGGGGTAAATACTTCAGACATAAACTATACAAGGGTCTTTAGGGCCTCAATGAGGGCCTCATGAAGTTTCAGTTGAAAGTTATGTTAATAAAGTAGTTAGATATGAATTAATATATTGAAAAGGTACTTCATTATTTAGTACGTTCATGTTATCTACATAAATTCATTCACAAGGATTCATTTCTTAGACTGGAAGTGTATAGTACCCAACTTAGTGGGGACATAGGTTCATAGACTGCACTCATAAAATTATATTGGTGATTTGATTTTTCTGGATAATATAGATAGTCAAATAGCCATATTTTAAGAAAATATGAATTTTATTTACTTATAAAAGAAGAGTTCTATTTTGGATCCCAGGGAAATGTCTGCATTATTGTCTCAATAGAATAAAGAATTTTTAGTGGCAGTTCCTAGGGAACCATATGTGTTATGAGGAACCTCTTCCCCCAGATCAAGAGTATTAATAAGAGGATTTATGATGTGCCTATGGTTAGGATTAATCCATAAGATTAGAATAATAGTCTACAATACTGATGATGTTGATCATGGTAAACTTCAATTCCCCATTAAAGGATTATTCTAGTGCCTCACATTCCTTGAAATATTTTATAAGTGTAGGGGCATAACATCCAGGAAAGTGCATAGTATTTGCGTCAATGATAAATTATTCTTGTTATACTTGTGATTTAGATAATTAATCTTTCAATAACTAAAGGGATGTAAATATAATAGTGTTTCTAGTAAGGATGACTTGGATATGATGGCATTGAATGATTTAGTCATTTATGAATAATCTCTTGGGTTTTAAAAATTGAATTTTAGGATATAGAATCATTGAAAATTTTTATATCTCATCTTGAAACCAATTACTTATTATAGTGAAAATACATGTGAAATGAACTCAAGGATTGAAACATTTAACTATAATAAGATATATTATATTATTTATACAATCCATGAATATGAAGTTATCATAGATGATGTATCAAATGAGGCTATAGTTATAGGAATAATTATGATGGTTATTTATCTTATATTATTATGGATTCTTAATTTCAAAAAAATTTAGCAAGTTATTTTCCATCAATAATATAAATAATCCAATAACCATCAAATTATTAAAGTATAAGTCCTTATTTTTTCTATTTATTAAGGGTTTTACATCAATCATATAAAAAATTTAGCAAGTTAAAACTTCATAATTAATTATGTTTATTCTATGGGGCCACCTGGGACTGGATCAGTTGATGGGATGGAACCTATATCAAATTAGCTATTTTTTCACTTCAATACATTCAAATATGTGAGAGAGGTTTCAGACTTGACATTTTTTGTTCCTATATAAGGCCTCCTCTAGATGTTGTTCCCTCTTTTAGGACTCTCAAAATCCATCCTAATATTTCCTAGAGAAAATATTTAAGAAAAATTCATTATAGATATTCTCCATACCCATTCCAAGAAACTACATATATGAAGGTTTAATGTCAATGGTGAATTTAAAACCCGCCCATTGGGTAATGAAATCATTGACACATTCATTATCTTATTTTTTAACACTAAATGGTTGTTGAACCTCATCTTATTTGAGGTTGAGTGAAATTTGTAGAATAACTATCGATAAAAATATTTTAGTAGAAAAAAAATCCTAGTTCTATATTTCAATACTAAGAAAAGGAAAGTCATTTTAACATCTAAATCTAGAAACAAATATTGTCCAACAACCACTTATTTGGGGACCCTATCATCAGGAAACACTAGTAGGAGAAGTGTGTGAGGAACTTCTCTGGGTCAATTATTCCATTAAAGGATTTAAAAATCAGATTTCAAAAATTTTATGATGAGGGGAAATGGTCCACCATTCTTTGTTTGACTTTAATTTAGGCATTAGGGAATCACATTTCATTTTAATGACAACTATGTGATCTAAAAGTGAAAAAATCAACTCATTATGTGAGACTTATTCATATATATGTTCCCTTACTTGTTGAATCACCCATGAAGTGGAAAAAATAAGGTCAAGTGGTTTGAAATCATACTAATCCACTTGTTGGTGAGGAAAAAGGAATATTTGACCTTTTCTAGGGATGTATGAGTACCCTTAATCAGTTTTTGTTGTTCGAAGGAGGGCCTTAATTGAATATAACTCATGGGAGGTGCAACATGGTCATTTTTTGTAATCCTAATTATTAGGATGATATCCCATAAAAATCTCAACTTTAATATGATTCTATCTCTTATTACCCTAGATAATGGAAGTGATTATATAATACATTGATATGATATCACTAGATTCAGGAATATAATAAATCTTGACCATTCATTTACCTATTTAATGGTTTTGGTGGGTGTTAGAGAGTTGTATAATATGTGGATCCTAAGGTAATGTCCAATATTTTTTATGTATGAACACCTCTATGGGAATTCACTTATCAAAAAAGGTCCTTGGAGGGAATATAATCCCCACATGATTTAATCTATATTTAATTTTTAGGGGTTTTAGAGGAGTCAAATGTGATGAAATTTATCATTTCGATGGTCAGTAGTGAAAAGTTTCCAAAAATATAGAAGTAAAAAATAAGTCCACCATTTACTATCATGAAAATAACATTACAAGTCAACATTATTGGAAAATTTTCTAAAAAATATCCCCCATAGGCTCTATTGGATTTAACTATATTTCCCTTCCAACCATTTTTAGTTATTTTTCATGTTCTAAAAAAACATAATTGCGAGTGAAACAATCAATGTAATCAAATTATTATAAGGGAAATGTTTACATTAAATTATGGCAGGTCCTTCTCCCAATCTTATAAACACACATTGTCTCACTAACTAGGAATAAATTCTAGGAGTGACTTGTGAAAATGAGGTTGTTAATGGAGGCTCAATCATCATAAAAAATACCCCCATCCTATTTGACTTAGTATGTGGGAAATTGATGTGGTGATATTTATAGGTAGTACTATCATTATGTGACTATAGAAATTTCACATACTAATTCATCTGAAAATCTATTTAGAGTCACTTGAAAGGCATATGCCAATGTAAAATTAATTTCCATTATGAGTGATATATAATTTGAGTTTATATCATGGCTTTAGAATAGAAATCTTTATGCTGGGTTTCACTAGAATTATCTTAGACGAAATCATATGTTTTTTCAAGGTCTTATTTATGAAGTAACTAGGAGAAGATATTTAGGAATCCAGTTATATATGTCTTAAATGAGAGTACTATAGGGCATCATAGTATCACCAACCCCTAATAATAACATGGGAAGATACCCAATTATTAATTCAACATAGTAGTAAAATAATTTTAGCACATACCAGGTGGAGGTTTTGATGACATCCATAAGGAAAAATGTGTTGTTCCACCAGCAGTGTAACAAGTTCCACCATTATACATGTTTTTTAAAGGACCATATGGTTTTTAGAACATATAGGATACACTAACTTGAATCTACTAAGGTTTTTGATAATCTATAATAGATTCTTTCATTTGTATACTACATATATTTCTTCGAGGGTCACCATGATGGAGAAGTGAAGAGTTATATGTGGAAAGAACATGAAAATAATCTATTCTATATCAAAGGCCTCTCACTAGTTCTCATAACCCCCCTCATATTACTTATAATGTATCCGTTTCTCTAAATTAAGGGTTGATTGTCATTCAAATTGACTGTAGATGTTCCATCACACTAGGGTTCTTTACTAGGTTGTTGGGAAGCTATAGTAAGGATTGATGAGAACCTACCTTGTTGAATATATCTAAGTGGAAATTATGTCATTTTTTATTCTATACATCGAGACAGTGAGATGTGTTTTTATCTAGTTTTGGATATATAAAATCATTTCATTTTAGGGTAACATGTGTCCTCTTATTGAGGGAACATGGTGGGTACTTAAACCCCCTATTTATATTCTTCTTCATACAAAATTTATTATCCAGAACATGACGAACGATTCATATAAAATGTATAGGTAGAGGGAATTAATATTTATGGAACTAGGTACAATGTCATGAAATGGTATTGTATGGATGAAAAAACATCTCCCACACACAAGTACTTATGGAGGGTCTTCAAGACCATATGTACATCGATTTTTAGAATGGACATTGGAAATTGTTGAGTGGATTCATCAAGGGGTGGTGGTGGTGGGGGTTTGATAATATTCTCTAGGACCTTGGTAACCTTATATTCTGATAGATCAATGGTAATACACAGTTTATTCTCTCTATTGGAATTCTAGTTCTATTGTTTAAGTTTTCCATACACAAGATTTTCTATTTTATTGGGAATACTTCAATGAGAATTATTATTAGTAACATAAGGACCACCTTTTTAATGAACATTGTGTATTTCACATTGGAGAGTACCTCTATGGTGATTTAATTCCTTGATATATCAGACCCTTTATGATAGTTACTAATGGAATAAATGGTTGGGAGATCTAACTCAGCACACTTGGTGGGTGGATGTGGCATTGATTATAGTGTGATTGAAAATTTCCACTACACAGTGGTCAGGATGGAATGTGATGTGATAAAATATCATAGAGTGGCCTCCTTTTAAGTATTAATAGTGGTTTAACATCAGTATTAGATTTGTGTAGCTTAGAATTGGGTATCCTAGAAAAGAGTAGTCTTAAAAAAACTATTATTGCATGTGTGATCCTATATGGATTGTGATGCATATTAAAGGGATTCTTACCAAGAATATCATGAGCGGAGGCTAAAACTTGGTCAACTTTCACCTCCCCTACCTCCTTGGGATATTACAAAGTGGGTATTGTGTTCTCTGGGGAAATAATTAAAATTGGTTGTTGGTAGTGAATGGTGGTTCTTCACCCTTGTGAGGCCTGTATTACTATGGATACTAAAATTGTTCCTCGGCTTCAAGGTCCTGTTAGGTAGGGAATATGGATTCTTTCTCTTATGAGTAAATAAGAGTGTTTATCACTAGGAACTTCATTACCTTAATTGGGGGAATGGGGCTACGGTTTTTGGGTTCTATTTGGAAAAAATGGTCTCCACCTAAGTGTATATGTATATAATCACAACACACTGGTGTTTTTCAATATCAACAACCCATGGGAGTCCATCTCACTTCCTCACCAATTAGGAGTTGTATAATAACCTTACATGGAACTCCCAATGATTATCATTCTATTTTAGAAATTAAATTAAGGAATACCATGAATTGAACTTCTTACATTTTTAATAAACAAAATTACTTGTATGATCTCTATTTAAGGAGAAGGATTTCACATTGGGTTTAACACATTTATTTCCAAGGATATTTACTAGGGCATCAAGATGCATAATTTTGTTGTGACCAAGTACCGTGTTCCCACTTTTCAAAGGCATGTGACCTTTAACCATTGGGGCAATAATGACAGCACCATATATCACTCAGGAGGATAGGAGTTCAAACTATCTCCTTAAGGAGAATAGTTCATATGTTGATAATGAATCATAGATTTAATTCATTTCCATTAAAACCTATTGACTCTATCACTTTAGACATCATTTAATTACATCTCTTACTTATTCAACAGGGAAAATACCTTACCATCAGAGTGATGAATGTTTTAGGAACATTAGACACGACTATATGTACCTCATGATAGGGATTGAAAAAATATTATGCTTTTAACATTAGAAAGGATGTGTATATATGTTTTAATCTATGAAGGAATTAAAAATTAGTGTTTTGAGGCCAAACAGGTAGGATCTCATGGTTTAGAGTCTACTGGGGACACCCAGGTTTAGATCCTAGTAGGTACACTCATATTTTGCAGTCCAGTAGACACGATAATAGTTTAGAGTCTTGTGGGGACACTCATGATTTATATTATAATGGGGATTCTCTATTGAGTGAAAACTCATGAGTAATAACTATGAGTGGGTTAATTCTATCTAAGAAGATGATCATGTTATGGGGTAAACCATCTATCATTGTGGGTAGATAGGATTGTATTAGTATTGGGATTGAACATTATAGAGGAATCCTACATATCCTATGGATTAGAATCAAAACCCACATAGTAAAATTTTTATACTTTTAGGTAATGTGACATGATTATTCTATGATGATCAAGATCATTTATTAAGGACTCTTTCTTAATAAAATTAACAAAAAAAGGATTGAGTAGGTTTTATATATTGGGATTACCAGAAAAGGAAAGGCTATGTATAGAATTGTGGACACCATGCTTGGATAAAGCAAGGATATGTGTGGGGCTTATGAGACTTCTATCTATGACATTTTTGATACAAAGTGCTTGTATGGGAATGATGAAAATTCTTTTCATGTGAATGGAATATTCAGGAAAGATCTTATAACGGAAGGATGGAGTTGTCATATACCATCACACACATGGAAGTTTCCTCTACAAAGTGGGTATTAAATGATTATGTTTAACACAAGTTTTAAAAGATACAGGATGCATAATAACTTGACATGTTCAAGGTATTATGACATTTTAGGAAAATATTTATTTAAGGATAGAGGGTTGAGAGATCCAGTTTCAAGTTATCACAAAAGAATTGAATGGATTTTGAGAGATAATTTACACAAGCTTCACATGAATAAGTTCGTATAAATTCTCTGATAATTTTTTTGGGATTTATTGAACTCAGTGTTTCATGATTTGATATGATTCATCTTCTTAAAAAGATCTATAAATCTCAACCGATCATCAAAATGTGAGATAAGGTATATTTTTAAGATATTGGATCATAAAATTGGTTTTGATTGATCCTCATGCAACATTTGATGGTGTGATTACAAAACTAAATTTTTATAGAGACATTATAAATCTTGTAACAAAATATAGTGGTTTGCGTGCTCACTGAAATAGTGGAATCCATTGAGGATTCAAAAATGTTCCCATGAAAAATTTGTTTTACATGAGACCCTTTTATTTTTCCCTCTTCAATTTTCTATTATTCCTATTTTATATTTCTTGAGTGTATTTTTAACATGAAAAATCATGCATGTAAAAGAATAAATCAAAGAAAGTACGTGTTAGTATTGAAACTAATTTTTTTTTTCAAAAAAACTCTACGAATGTTGAAAGCGATTATGGAAAATTTCAATGGGGAAAAAGAAATTTGACACTCTTTTTTAACCCATAACTTTCCATTTTTGTACACTTTCACCATAATTGACACCTATAAACATTCATTCAATCATCCATGCACCATAAATAGACACACACCTATTACCTTTAAATTCCATACATTACTAAAGAACCATCTGGGTTCCCTAAGTGGTTAGAGTCAATCAATTAGAAATCCCAAGTTCCGAATATTGTGTTGATTATAGAAATAGACCCCCTAGCCTCCCATTTTGATATAGATATAAAAATCACTATTGAGATTCTGAGGCTGGGGATATGGGAAACTAGATCACACAATAATATTTCTAAGCCTTTATAACTCTCCCTCTAGTGTTATTTCTAACTTAAATCCAAGGATAAAGGGTGGAATCTAGGTGTATTTAGGTATTCTGATGATTTTTCATAAATAAATATTTAAAGGAAAATTCTCCTATGATTTCCCCAAGGATAAGGAGAATGAGAAATTTTGGAAAGATCTCTGAAATAGAAATGGAGAACAAGAATATTCTCCATGGTTTCCTAAAAAAAGATCCATTCCCTTCCCTCAAGGGGTTCAGCTACGTGTCCTCTCACAATGTTTTACCATTTTAGGTCCCATCAAACCTTAAAGGTGATCAATAATGGAACCCATGATAAACCATTTCTAGGCTGCACACCCATATTTCAAGAGTCTCACCATGTCACCTCACTTTCCCAAGTTACCTTCTTAGGTTATGATAAATGATGTGCCCCAAACTCACACTCTCAGGTCTGATGATAAAAACATTTTCTCAAAACACTAGATTTGATACCAATTATGATAGTCCTGGGTCATGGATATTTTTATTCCATGAAATTAAAGAAAATATTTCATTACCATTAATTTTTGAGTTCTTTTATGATTTGAATTTTAGTGATACCTGACAAAAAATTTACTAATAACACACATAGACTTTTCAACCAAGATATATTTTCCCATTTTATAAGAACTTGAATAATCCATTACATGTATTAAATATCTCCCATAAATGTTTCATATAAGATACTATTATAGACACATAATATATATTATAATTCTCCATATACTGGGGAAATTAAAACATAAAAATGGGGCAATCTTGGATGCTTTTTAAGGGTAAACATAAGAAAAAATTGAAAATCATCATATGTGAGAATAATATGAGAAAACATGTATAATCAAATAACATAAGAAAATAATACCTAAAAAAACATATATCATTAGTCACAAGTCATGGAATAAAGAATGAAACATTATAATAATAAAATAAAAAGTGTGAAAAACATATTCCAACAATCATATTCAATGAGAGAGTAAAATAAGAATAAGAATAAGAATAAAAGTTTAGCACAACATAGAAATGTATCATAAATTGCTTCTTAGAAATACATCACCGTCACAACATATAAAAAAATTAAAAAAACTCATTATTCCCATTCCCATGTGAACACACATAATATGTTAATGCTTAAAAATATGAGAAAACTCATTATGCCCATACCTTTATGAAAAAACACATTATGCCCATGCCTGACTATCTCATGCTATATCAACTTAAACCAATGAATTAGAGGGATATATAAGACCCAACATGTAATTATACACACTCACAAAATATATATATATATATATATATTCCCCATAAAATAAATCATCATTATATTATATAAAATCCATAGAGAAAATTGGATTCTTATTCAATTCAAAAGGAATTAGATAAGGGAATCCTTCATAATTTAATCACACCAATGTATTTTAAATAGGTATCTAAATATATTTATTAAAGTTATCGTTAAATAAAATTAAATCAAGATAATATAGAATATGGTACTTACAATTTATTGAAAAAATGTGTATAGTTAATTAAACAATTTCTCCAATTAATTAATGTAGAGAATCTCAGTGAACACCCTTAAATCAATGGATGGAAATATAGAGTGTTCATAGTGTAAAGATATTAAAAAAATCATAAACATTCAATGGTTAGAAATTTCAATAGTGGTAATGTATTTACAAAAGTTTAATCCCCCAAAAAGAACAATAGAAATTAAATGGAAAATCATGAAATGAAATTTCTATGGAATTAAATATATTTTTGAGATAAACAAGAAAAGAAAACCATAATTTTTTTTGGAAAAACTTTTTAACATTTTCATAAAATAAAAGGTTATGGATCAAATTTAAAAGGGTTTTTTAAAAATGTGATTTGAAAAAATTTAATTTTTAAAATATTTCTCAATAATAGAGTCTTGAAAATAAGAAATATGGGTCTCTAAAAGATACGCAGAATGAAAAATAAGAAAATTTATTTTTAAATTAATTTTTTTTAATATCTTGAAATAACACTGTTGAAAAGACAAATCATAAAAAGTGTTAAAAATTTATTTTTTAATAGAGGAGAAGATAAATATAAAGGACAAATGAGATAATAAATTTTTTGGTTTCTAATTATAAATTATAACATTAACAGGAATGAAAATATGGAAATGGATGAAAAAATACATTTGAAATAATTAGGGTTATTATTTACAATATCTAACATTTATCTGATATGGTATTTCATCAAGGAAGATGAAAAAATTAAAAATAATTTATATACATATAGAATAATAGGAAATAACTTAAGTTAATGGAATTATTAGAATGAAAGGAGGTTATAATATCAAAAATGGTTAAAGAAATAATGACTCAAGGAGAATTATTTTGAGTCAAGAAAATTGTTATAGATTGCAGATATTTTAAATTTAAACCCTTGGATCAAGAGGGAACATGAACATTAACTTTTAATACCATTAATGGAAGGCATTTTAGGGTTTAATGAGTGAAATATGAATAAAATTTGAGACAATAAACCCCTATAGATCTTGTAATATTTCATTCAAAACTGCCTGAGATAAAGAATATGGAATGGAAAAGATAAAATCATCAAATATAATGGAATCATGAAAAAAAAATATAAAATGGGTAGTAGATACATCATTCCAAATCATTTATGCTTTATAAAAAGAAATACGTCTCAAGGGTGAAAAATTAAGATAAACAACACATACCTTGTTATTGATTCATTCTAAGAATGCACCTAAAATCTTGAATAATCCAATTATGTTTATTATATAAATTCATAGTAAACTTATTAATCTATACATAATTTTATAAGGAAAATTTATTATAATATTTTATTTATTTAATATATATTTATTCTTTATGTTAGCATGAAAATTAAATCAAATTCGACTTATTTCAGTAATTTTAGAAATCTGAGTGATGTGTTAATAATGAGTTAAATAATTAATATATCAAATCCAAAAACATAAACCAATCAAAATTTTGTTATAAATTTATAATTATAATATTATTTAAGTTCCCATAGTCATCCATGATATAATTTTATAATATTTTTCAATTATGTTTTTAAACAAACCCAAGCACGAACACATTATATCTTAATGGGTGAGAATGGTTATGATGTTTATAATAACATTATAATATAATAATAATGATATTATCTATATTTTTTAATTTTTTTGAACCATATCTTAATTGTTCTGGATATATAATGGAATCCATGATGAAAAAAATTATTACTTCGTGGAGGAGGTTGTCCACACAATGCACAATTAGTATTTTAATTTCCCAATGAATTAGTGGGAATCCAGGGGAATTATAAATTGAATCTAAATAATATTAATTAAATTATATATTTCTCATATATTCTTTAATTTACTCTATATAACCAATGAAGATATGTGGTAGTGAAAAAGAGAAGAGGTCACTTTGGGGAGGTAGTAGTATAGAAAAACACACAACCATCATTTTTATATTTTCAATGTGGAATAATTAATATGATTTTTTTTTAATATTATTACAATTAGGTATCATAATGTTTCTACATTCATTATATTATTGTGTTTAGGGTAGGTTTGGAAGATAATGAATAAGAAGAAAAGGTATGGAGCAGGTAATACTTACATTTATTCCTTAAAAATCCTATTGATAAACTCATTAGAATTGGACTTAGGATAACATTTAGTGTCCATGGTATTTATTAAATTCAACTTAATTCTAGTATATTAACACTGGTTAGTGATTCATGTAAATTAACAATGTAAAGTGAAGTATTTAAATAGTGGGAGTAACCCCCATTTAATAGTAAAGAGAGGGGATGCTTTGTAAAAACCCAATATAATCAAATAATGAAATGAAACTATTAAAGGGTAAATTGTTCAAAAGGTGAGAAGTAATAGATTTTGGGGTGACATATGGTCAATAAATCAACCAAAATAAACACCATATGTAAAATGGTATATGGCTAAGACAAAAATCATATCCATGATACAATAATATAAATATTTAATAGAAATATAATTCAAAATGAAAAATGATCTCAAAGGGGTAGTTGACACACCACATAGGAATAATTAGGTGCAAAATACTAATTTTGTCTCAATGAAATGGAAATTGAGATGAAGTCCCTTGCCACTTTGTAATCAATTGAATCATATGTCCAAAAACTAATAATCATAAAATTAATCATTAAATACCATTAATATAACTTGATTCATGATATTATATATCAAATGTCAGTATAAATACACCATATATTAGAAATATAGTGGAAAATAATAAAAATATCATGGAAATAAAAGTGAGATGAGAAACCCCTTACCTTATGTCTGAATTTATTATACACTTGATTTTCATGTCCATAATAATTAGAATAAATACACTAATTAATTAATTAAGAAACATTATTCATGTATTTTATTTATTATAATTTTATAAATTTTAGTTATGTAATTTTTTTATGAGTTATACGATACCGTTTTATCACTTGGGATAGTTCGTTTCCTTGGTTTTCATTATCAGTTTACTTGTATACATGTAATGAAGTTCGTGTAAAATGGGTATAATTATCCAGAATTAGAATTATACATTATTAACAAACATATAGAAGTTTAAATGGTTATATATATATATATATATATATCATTTTTTATATGTTATAAGGATGAATCATTAGATATAATTTAGTGACAATTGCTTAGATTATTTTGGCATTTTTTTGATCACCACACACTAGTTTTGTTTAATTAATTAACAATATGTATATAAAATGGTTCCATAACTTTAAAAAATATGTAATAAATATTTTATAATCTGGTTCAACAATGAAAAATGTTTCATGACCATCCTTGAAGGAGAAATTTAATTACAAAAATCTATCTTCCATAAAGATTGTAAATCGTCACCTCACGGACGATGATTTCATTTTTACAATAAATGAGAGAGATAAAGAAGTTTGATGAAGGATATTACATTAACATGATATAATTATAGTATATATATATATGGTAATGGAGTTATTATTCTCATTTTTATTGAAAAGTTTAGGATTAAAAGAAAAGAAAAATAAATTGAAATGATTTTAAACAAAAAATGAAGAGGATTTACTTCTTGAATTCATCTCCTTGAGAACCTCCTTAGGGAAATGGGTTTTGGTATTCTGGAAAGAACAATATCTCTTGGAATTATGGAATATAATAGGGAATATTAATTGAGAATAATTTTTACATCCTTCAAGTCATAGATGTGCAAGGAGAAGAGGGGGTCAGGGGTGGTATTTATAGAGGAGGAGAGGGGTGACTTTTGAATATTTTATTCATTTGTTTATTATTTTTCTTAAAAAAATAAATTGTGTGGATTTTTATGACTAAGTAAAGTAAATATATCATGTTAGTTTCAAATAATGGTTTCTTATGTCATTCATGATGTTTGAATTCATATAATTTTATTACAATTTAAATACTCTAAATTACAGTATTTCACTATTCAAAAAAATTCAAGTATTTCAGAAAAATTATAAAAATTCAACATTACCATTTTCCTATGTTTAGTAACAAAAAATGATATCCATTTTATAAAAACAACTTCTTAAAAATTATAAATTTAATTTTTAATTAAAATCACCATTTACTCAAAAAATATAGATTTTAAATTTATAACTCATTTTATAACTCTGAAAAAATAACTAAGGTATCATAAAATTATCCTAAAGTCATAAGACAACAGGATATTAATTTATAAGTAAATTTTATTACAATAAAAATTCTTTTAAATAAAGTTAATAATTATTAAATTTTAATTTAAATATATATTACTTATAAAAATACCAACACTTAAATAATAATTTTTAAAATATTTATTTACTTATAATATGATATAATTATATAATAAATTCATTAATAAGATGCCTAAATTTTATTTACACACTCATGGGTGTGGTTACTATTCATTTTTTCAAGTTACTATTCATGAGGGCCATATTAATATTCATAAGGGCAACATTACTATTCAAAAGGGTCAAGATACTATTCACCAGAAAGTATGTTGATACTATAAGACTCTAAATATCTTAGTGATCACAACAATGTTTGTCCATTTTTTGAAATTCAATTAACATAAGTAGAAAAATTATGTTTAAAGTCTTGGTTATAACTATCTTGTTTGAATTATAATAAAAAAGTGTAGTTTTTTAGAGACTCAATGTTATCTGCATCGTAAGCTATCTAATGAATTGAAATTATTTAAGAATAAACATACCATAAAATCATAGGGTGTTATATTCTTCCCTCTTATGGAAATTTAATTGTTGAAATGTTTCATGAATATTTTCATCTAAAAATATGTTGGTGGTTATTCTTCATAATATCTTTTGGTTCCCACATTTCTTCCTCTATTTTATGGTTTCTCCAAAGAACCTTTACCAGTCAAGTCATCCGATTTATCAATACTTTCTCTCTTGTGTCCAGAATCTCGATAGGATCTTCATAGCAAGATAAATCAGGTTCCAGTTCTATTTTTTCATTAGTGAGTACATGTTTTTGGTCTAGTATTTACTTCTTTAACAATGACATGGGCAACACATCATGAACTTTAGAGAGACTTGGTGGCATAGATAAATGGTAAGTTAAAACTCAAATTCATTCCAGAATTTGAAATGGTATGATGTACCGGGGAAAAAATTTCTATTTCTAACAAAACCTTAAGACATAATTACATGGAGACACTTTTTAAAATAAATTATCTCCCACTTAAAATTCCAAATCCTATCATCGGTTTTCCACATAACTCTTTTTAACACTTTGAGATTATTTGATATGGGACTAAATTGTCTTTACCTTGGTCTTTTTCTCTTAAATAAGATCTATGACTATAAGTTTCCTTTCACCAACTTCATCCTAGAAAGTTGGATATCAAATTCACCTTCCATATGATGCTTTATATCCATCCATTTGAATACTAGAATGGAAACTATTCTTTTAGTAAAATTCCACCAAAGGTAAGTATTGATCCCACATACCATGAAAGCCAAGTGATCTTGATCTCAACATGTATTCTAGTATTTTAATAGTCCTTTCAAACTATCTGTCGGTTTGGGGGTGATAAGAAGTACTTATATAAATATCACTATCCAAATCCTTCTAAATAATCTTCCATAATTTTGATGTAAATAAAGGATTTCGATTTGACACAATTGATAGAGGTGTACAATAAAGTATTAGAACTGTATTAGTATAGAGTCTTATTAGGTTATCAGGTGCTAAATAATCTATTATATCCAGGAAATGTTCATATTTTGTAAGATGATTAAGAATTAACCATATTACATCATTCCTTCTAGGTATACTTGGTATTCCTATGACAAAGTAAATCATAATGTCATCCCACTTCCACATAGTAATAGGTATAGGTTGCATAACTCCTCTAGGATGATATCTCTCAGCCTTCACATGTTGAAAATCTAGTCACCTTGACACATAGTCAGTAATTTCCTTCTTCATGTTGTTCTGCCAAAAATGTTCATTTAGATCTCTATACATATTGGTGATACTAGGGTGTGTGTAAAAATTTTTCCGATGAGAATTTTCTAATAGTTCCCTCTTTAGCTCAGGTACTAATGGAACACATAACCTCTTTAAAAATTTCAAAAATCCATCCTGATACATGAAGTCTTCCAATATTCCATCCTTACAAACACTAATTTTGTTTTTAAGGTTCTAATCAGTAGATTGTGAGGTTTTTATCTTCTCTAGTAAATATGGTTTATCAATAATTTGAAAAATTAATGATGTTTCCTCTTCCTTAAAAATTACCTTATATATCTTTACTAGATCTATGAACATTGGATATCTCTAAATTCTCTTTTGGGTCAGAAGTCCATGATATTTCATTCTTAATGCAACTGATAACTTATTTTCCTTTCCTAGGTGGTAGTGTATTGAATAATAATAATATTTGAGTAACTCAAGGCATGTCATTTGCATCATGTTGATTTATTTTTGTGTAAAAATGTATTTCAAACTCTTACTATCCATATATATCTCACATATTTTACTATAGAGATAGTGTCTCCATATTTCATAGAAAATATTAAAGCTACTAACTCAAGATCATGAGTTGGATAATTTTGTTCCTGATTATTTAACTAACTTGTTGAATAAGCACTAAATTTACCATTTTTAATAAGGAAACAACCCAATAAATTCTTTGATGAATCACTGTATATCACAAACCCATCATTTCTAGATGGAAGAGTGAAAATTTGAGCATTTACTAATCTTCTATTCAATTCTTCAGAATATTTTTTACATTCTTTTGTCTATATGAACTTATCCCCTTTATGTGTGAGCTTGGTTAGAGGGTTAGAAAAATGGGAATGATTCTATATGAAACACTGATACAAACATGATAATCCAATAAAACTACATACCTTGGTTATGTTCATTGGTGTATGCCATATTTGGATTGCCTTTTTCTTCATAGGATCAACTGAGATTCCATCTTTAGAGACAATATGGAAAAGAAAATAAACAGTTTGAATCCATAATTCACATTTACTAAACTTCCCATATAAATATTTTCTTCTAAGAGACTCCACAACAACCAATAAGTGGTTCTCATAGTTCTCATAGATTTTGGAATATATCATGATATAATAAATAAATACCACAACAAAATCATAAAGATATTCATTGAAAACACTATAAATTATATCCATGAAAACAGAGGGTGTATTATTCCATTCAAATGGAATTACTGTAGACTCATAATGTAAATACATGTTATGAAATGCTGTCTTTTGAATATATTCCTTCCTCACACAATTAATGATATACAGGTCGAAGGTCAATCTTTGAAAAATATTGATCTTCTTGAAGTTTATCAAATATATCATCAATGTGAAGTAGAGGATACTTATTATTTATTGTGATATCATTGATTTGTCTATAATCAATTCAAAACCTCATAGATCCATTTTTATTCTTGAAAAAGAGAATATGGGATCCTCCTAGAAAAAAATGGGTAGAATAAATCCTTTTCACTCAATTCCTCTGGTTTTTTCTTAAGCTCTACAAATTACATAATAGCTATTCTATAGGGTGTCTTTGATATAGTTCTTGAACCATGAATTAAATCAATATAGAACCTGAATCCCCACTATAGAGGTTGTCCAGATAAATCCCATGGAAATACCTCAATATAGTATTGCACAATTGGTACATCCTCAATTTGATGATTACATCACTTATCCCTAGATGTTGTTTGTTCTTCCACCCCACTAATTTTATTTAGTAGAGCTACTGGAGGTGGATAAATATAACAACCAGTTGATGATATATCTACTTTAAAGTTACAGGATTCTATATATCACAAATTATAACCTCCTTATTCTTATAATTTATTTTCACATCATATTATGAAATCGAGTCCATACCAAAGATTATATAAAAATCACCCATAGGTATGATGATAAGGTTTTCAACTAACACAAGTTTATGTGTCATAAAGGGGACTTACCAACACATATTTTTTTCAGAGATACTTCCCTTAGGAGTTTTGAGTGAAAACCTGTTTATTAAATCAAAAAGGAAATGTATTATTTTCATGAGAAACTAGGCATATATAAAGGAATACAATGATCTCGAATTAAATAAAGCATTGGATAAATTTGAATAAACTATTAAAGTACCTGCCACCACATCATTAAAAGCTTCAACCTTCATAGTTGTGATTGCATAAGCTTGGCCATCACCCCTTGGAATCTCCTTTAGTAGATTCTCTTGATGACTGGGACATTAATTTGAATAATTCCCCATTTCATGCACATAATCCTTATCCCAGTTGGCAAGGACTCGGCAAGTGCATCCAAGAGACCCGAGATAAAATCCCGGTGAAGACATATTTCCAGGTTACTGTACCAGTACTGTAGCAGGAACTGTAAAAGGAAATGTAGAAGGCACTATAACAGGCATTGTAGCAGGTACTGTTCGGTGCTATAATAGCCAGAACTATTCATCTATCTGGGCCTTTAGGCCACCAGTTTGGTCCTCAGTTCCTGCAAGGCTTTCATGCCACCCTAGGCCTTCGGTCCAGTTTTTTCTCAAGGCCTTTAGACCACCTTAAGGCCCTAGGGCCACCCCAAGGATTTCGGGCCACATGTTGCAGATATACCAGTCAGACTAAAATGGAAAAGGCTTCAAATGAGGATTCAGGGCAGGCAAATTCACTATAGCAGAGCTAACTAGAATTGGAAGAACGAGAGGGTATAGATTTTCCATCGGTATGTAGCCTGTCTACCATTGCATAGGACAACTAGCCGACCAGCCCTGTGAAGGTGGAGTGCTGATATCATGACATATGCTGGGGAGGAGATGTTCCAAGTTGTCTTGTCCAGGTGATTCCCTATAAGACCTATGAGTCATGTAATTTTCTCTAAGACTTCATGCCTTGTAAGGGTTCCGCCTCACCCCTTAAAAGGTGGATTATCAAAAATAATAAAAAATGAAGGCCTTCAGGATATTTTGTAAAATTCCCCATTTCATTGTAGTTAAATTACTTGAAATCGTTGATTTATTTATTTCCCTTGAATTATTTAGATCAATGAACCTTTACTCTGTATTTATAAAAATCTCCCACACTGTTTAAGAATTTACCAAGATAATTATTTACATAGTTTTCACATATTGTAAATTACTGCGTTACCATCTTCTTATTTAATTCTTCACCCTTTCCATTTTTAGAATACCTCTTATTATCTTGATTTCCTTTGAAAAAATTCGATCTAGAAAATTTGTTATCTATTTTGATGGAAACTAATACTATTTCATCATACGATGAAAATTTTTACAAATCCAATTCCCTTCGAGATACATGGCTTAATCCCTTCAAAGAAATGATCAATAGTATCTTCCAAAACATGTATGTAATCTATAGAATACCTATCTAGTATTGTAAAGGTATCCTCATACTCCAAAATACTCTATTCTTACCTTTTAATTAAGATAAAGAATTTTCTCTTAATTTTAGTCCATTTATCATGAGGGAAATATATGTCGAATAACATTTCCTTAAAAGTTATCCATTCCATATCTTCTATTTATCTTCCTCCTTAGTATTTTGGATCAAAGACAACCATTTATCAACATCACCCTTGAGAAAATATACAAACATTACTACCATTTCATTTTCATTGCATCTTAATGTCAGAAATATATTTTCAAGGGACTTGATCCACTACTCAGCTACCACTGGATTAGTAGTCTCACTAATATATGGGGGATTCACTAACATGAAATGATCCAACATAGGTGTAGTATGGATATTCATCACAACCTGAGTACGTTTTCCTAATATGGTTATGATCTACTCAACTCCAACACTAACTATGTTGACTTTCCCAGTGGAGTAATCCCTACATTGTCCATGGGTGTTGATTACCTTTCTTCTATTAGGAGCCCCGACTAAACAATGGAATACACTAAACTGGGTTATGAATCATAATGAAAAATTTCTTACTAGAAAAATACTTAACAAAAATTGAAAATTTATACATAGCTAACTCATAATCATAAACATGGAATCTATTTAAATTTAAATCATTCATAATGGTATGTAAAGAAAATATGAATTATACTATGAATTCCCCATAATAGTGTCAAACCAAGTGTGAAGTAAGGCTCATTTTCATGTAATGGGTTATCTCGAGTTAGGCCCGGGACACCTTATTGGAGTTGTTACCCCTGTGTACATTGTTTCCAGAACCACATCCACTTGTAGTATCCAGAACTGAATCTTTTTCTAAGAAGACCCACATAATATCTACTGTTCCAAAATTCTTGGATTTTATTTTATTATTATCCTCATAGTCTATCTTAGAGTTATTTTTTCTAAACTACGGTTTATAATCAAGTTCCTATGGTTTCTACTAAACTTTCTTTGATACCAACTGCAATGCCCCAACCCTAGAAGCCCAGATCTGGTGTAATATTCTATTACATAGGCCTGATTAAAATAAATAAAATTATAAATTACTAGTTATTTTAGTAGTATTGAAGAAACTAGGTACATATATAGAAGCCATTTTACATTGGGAAAATAAAAATATAATAATACATAAAAAAATCTAATAATCTACTTCCTTGAAAACTGAATAAATGATATCTTCTTCATAAACTGGGGAAGGAAAACAAATAAAAGGGTGAGATAAAATGATCATTAAGGGTTACATATATAAGATTAATGAAAATTTTTTTAATCAAAATAAATTAAATACAATTAATATGGCATGGTTAATAATTGGAAAACACACGCCATCAACAAACAATGAATGAAAATACATCAATATATAATTTTTATAGTGAAAAAATCATAGAAAGTAGTAATTTAATACTGAGTAAAGATAATTCTTATTATTTGGATGTAATTTATCTAGAACATGAACCATCATACTATCAATATAGTTGAATTCTGTGGGTACGTACCTATGTGATTCTATTTGGAAACAAACACGAAGGGTTTGTCACCAACTGCTTTGTCTCATGTGGAATGTCGATGCATAGAGGGGATATAACAGGACCTGAACATCTTTTGAATTCCAAATAATTCTTTATACATATATTTAATACCAAAAAATATTCCTTTTTAATATCCATATTGAGTAGAGGATACAAATTCATCAATATTTCCCCAGTTAATATAGCATTCAAAATAAACAATGTATTTAAAATGGTATAAAACTAAGAAACAAAATCCTATCAATGATATAACAATATGTATATTGAATAGAAATATAATTCCTAATTAAAAATGATCTCAAAGGGGTGGTCGATACACCACATAGGAATAATTATAATCATATTACCATTTAAGTCTCAATGAAATATAAATTGAGATGAATACCCTTTCCACTTTGTAATCAATCGAATCATATGACCTAAAAATAATAATATTAAAATGAATCATCTAATACCATAAATATAAACATATTCATGATATTATATATCAAATGGAAGTATACATACACCACATATAATAAATATCATTATAGATATTGTAAGTCTCACAGAAATAAATGCGAGATGAGAAACCCCTTACCTTATGTCAGAATGTATTCTGAACATGAACTTAATATCCTAGATAATAATATTAAATACATTAATTAATTAATTCAAAAACAATTATACATGTATTTTATTTATTATAATTTTATTATGTTCATTTATAGCTTCTGTTGAGTTATACGATACAATTTTATCACTCGAGATCATTCATTTCCTTGGTTTTCATGATCGGTTTTCTTGTATACATGTAATGAAGTTCGTGTAAAATGGATATAACTCTTCAGAATTGGAATTAAATGTTATTAATTAACATAAATAATAGTAAATTTTTATATATATCATTTTGTTATATGGTATGAGGTTGAATAATTAGATAAAATTTAGTGATAATTTCTTAGATTATTTTGGCATTTTTGATCATCACATACTAATTTTGTTTAATTAATTAATAATATGTGTATATAATGGTTAGAGAACATTAAATAATATGTAATAAATATTTTATAATCTTTTTAAATAATAATTTTTTTAGGTTCATCCTTGAAGGATAAATTGGAGAAAAAAATTCATCATCCATGAAGGTTGTAAATCAGAACTTCACAGATGATGATTTTTTTTAAAATTAAAGAGAGAGAGAAGAAAGTTTTATGAAGGATATTACATTAAAATTATACCATTATAGAATATATAAGATATTGGAGTTATCATTCTCATTTTTACTAATGATTTTAGGAGAAAAAGAAAATAAAAATAAATTTAAATGAATTTAAAAGAAAATGGAAAAGGATTTACCTCTTGAATTATCCACCTTGAGAACCTCCTTAGGGAAAGGGGTTTTGTTCATTTGGAAATAAAAAGAGCTCTAGGACATGGGTAAGATACAGGGGAATATTATTTGGGTATAATTTTGAAAATATTAAAGCCTTAGAGGTGTGAGGTGAAGATGGGTGCTATTTATAGTGGAGGAGAGGGGTAATTTTTGAATATTTTATTCATTTGTTTATTTTTTTTCTCCAGACAAGAAATAGTGTAGATTCTTGTGACCAAATATAGTAAATAGAGAATGTGAGTTGAAAATAATTTTTTCTTACATCATGAATGTTTTTTTAATTCATGCATATTTATTATAATTTAAATACCGTAAATTATAATATTTCATTATTCACAAACAATTCAAGTATTTTAAAAAAAATATAAAAAAATCACCCTAAAAATGTATCAACATATAGTGACCAAAAATAAACTCCATTTTCTGAAAGTAATTTTCTAAATATGAGAAATTTATTTTTTAATTAAAATCATCATTTACTCAAAAAAATAAAGTTTTTAAATTTATAACTCATTTTATAACACTCTAAAAAAATATATACAATCTCATAAAATAATCCAAAAATAATAATACAACATAATATTAATTTATGAAAATTATTTATTAATATAATATTTCTTTTAAATGAATTTAGAAATTAAAAATTTTTAATTAAAATATTCAAGACATTAAAAAATACTAACACTTAAACAATAATTCTTAAAATATATATTTTATTATACTATGAAATAATTATATCATACATTCATTTATAAGATGCCTAAATTTTATTTATACACTCATGGTTATGGTTACTATTCATTTGGCCAAGTCACTATTCATGAGGGTAACATTACTATTTATAAGGGTAAAATTACTATTCAAAAGTGTCAAGTTAGTAATAATAAAAAATTAAGTTGATCCTCTCAGAATTTAAATATCTCAGTGATCACAACTGTATATGTTAATTTTTCAAAATTCAATTCATAGAAGTGGAAAAATTATGTTTAATTTCTTGGTTATAAATATCTTGTTTAAATTATAATAAAAAAGTTTTGTTCCATAGAGACTTAGTGTTGTGTGCCCTGTAAGCTATCTAATGAATTGAAATTATTTAAGAATAAACATACCATAAAATCATCGGGTGTTATAAAAGTAAGTGAGGATATTCTTAACATATTTATCATTCTAGATATAACTTCTAATATTACATCCAACTTACTTACTTAGGCTATATAAAGTTATGTATCTTTCCTCGAACAATATTAATTGTTCATACAATCATATAACCAAGTATGTATATACACTAATCCTGTATTATATATGATACACATTTCACAAAACCATTTGAATACCTACGATATTAAACCATATATAGATTATATATTCTTCAAAAATTTAACACTCTATTTAACCCTCAAATGTATTAATAATTATTTCATAAAGTTACAAACTAATCCCTTTATATTAAAATCCCAATAATGAGGTAGAATTCACCAAGAATATCATGGATCATATTTTCATTAAATAAATTATCAATTATAAGGACATCAATACTATATAACACACTTTTATAAAAAACAACCAACTTTTTATTACCTTAAATTCAAGTGTATATCAAAATCCCAATAATGCGGTTGATTACATAAATTCATAATTGGAAGAGAATTATAACTGAGGAGGAATCCCATGACTGAATTTCCTTTCTCAACCATTGACAGGTGATACTATTATAGAAAGAATAATAGATATGATATTATAAACAAACGTATTGAAGCTTACTATAGGAGGGATTCCCTATAAGAAGTCTCTATCAATCCGTTGAAGGATAAGAGATGAGGTATGGGTGGCTAACGAACAAGAAGGAATTTGAGTTTACACTTTGATGGATGTCTACTTTCACGCTCTTGTCCATTTCTAAACCTCTGGTTTGGACTCACACATCCATTGATTGGAGAAAATGTGTGTATACTACCAATTCAATTCAAATTTCATGGTTCTCATGGGAGGTATGTCTCTTTTCCTGATTCATGAATAATCATGCTACCTTCATTAGGATTAAGGACCTCATTACCCTACGGATTTATGGTTTAAAACCTCATGAGGACCTCATCTATTAGGGAGGTTAAGTTGGGGGAAATACTTTACCAAGGGAATGCATGATCAAAAGGAGGGAACATTGGTGTGTCCCATATGTCGACCATATTTATCTAGTGGCTTCATGGGATGCCTTTATAGAAACATTCTCAAATAGAAAACTTGGTTAAATTCTTAAGACATTTTAGGTATGAAAAAAACTAGAAGAATCATTGTTTAATTGGGAAACCCCAAGAAAAGGGTCATAAATTTGGGATACCATAGATTTTTTCACATTGGTGGAAAAACCTAAGTAATGCACCACTATGGTGGGATAACCTAGGTGGCTGGTCACTTAGGTGGGCATCCCTAAGCGATGTGTCGCTAAAGTGGGATTCCCCATGTGGTGAGCCACTTAGAAGGGAACTCCTAAGATATGAGCCACTAAGGTGGGATTTCCTGAGTGATGGGTTTCTAAGGTTGAATCCTTAGGTAGTTGGTCACCTAGGAGATGAACCCATGACAATTTTTCTCCTAGGTGAGGGATTTTTATATATCCCAACTCTTACTTATTTTAAATTTTCAATGTTCTAGTGTGTTATAGGATACCTAGAAGTGTTGTTAAGGCCATAGTGTGGCATATATAGGAATATTTATCTCTCTTACAAAGGATTAAACTCTGGTTCTATACAATGACCATGATGGTCGATTTATAGGATAAAAACATGGGCTGGGTAGTGTTGGATGAGTGAGAAAGAAGTTAATTATTAGTGAGTTAGGTGGATATTTCTGGGTGGCCAAAGGAGACCTTAGTGAGGTAGGATAAGTGGATAGAGGAGACCATAGGTGAGGTAGGCATTGCGACCATTATGTACAATGAGTGAGGAAAAAGTACTTCTCCCTAAGGATTCATGGTCTTCTCTTATTTTCTAATTTATTTTCAAATGAGAGTGCCAACAATTTAGCCCCTCAGAATCATATTTCAATTGAACAATGATGATTATATTTTGAGGTAACCACCTCCCATATAGAATGAAAATTGGGACAAGGAATCCTCATCTTGGTCACTAAGGTTCTTGGTGTGAGCCATAGAGGCTAGTTTTTGAATACCGTGATAGAGGGGCTAGGTAAAGAACTATGGCATAACGAGGAGAGACACACTAGTAGGGCTAGGTGATGAAACCAACATTTAAATAGTGTTAGTCCCCATATCACATGAGTGAAAAAACACCATATCTTACCTTTCATTTTTCATTATCATTATTACAAAGTGAGTGCTTGTGGTATTCCACTTAGCAGGGTCACCCTATTGTTGGGGACTCAGCGGGGCCACCCTAGTGAGGATCTTTAGTGAGGTTACATGGATGATGAGGATGTTGCAAGGTTACTTGATAAAGGATTTTGAAATTTTAAAAATTTCACCTTGTTTCCCACATTTGGGGTAACCTCCCATGATTCCTTGACTTATGGTATTGATACATTTTCTAAAATAATTTAAATATTTTAGTAATATAATTCTCTTATACTATTGTCTCATAGGTGGATGTTTCTTCTCATATAAATCTTATGGTAAAAGGGGTCTAGAAATGGAGCACTGGTCAGTAAGAACCCTCGATTTCAAATTTATCCACGATATCTAAGAAACATCATTACAATTACCCGATGTCATACTTTATTACCTTATATAGAAAAATAATTCTAATTTGAATAGATATTCCTAAAAAATATACCTTTCCACTATTCTTATAGATTTATGAGTACAAAAACATGGGGGTGAATATATAAAAAAAGGGAGGCTATATTCTAGAAGGAACCAACCATTATCATGTGTTCCTCACCAAAACAAGACTTCTCCAGAAAGAAGTAAGATCACAACAGAATATGAAACACATTTCTACTCCACCAAATTCTGCCACTCTACCATTGATCAGACCAAGGGATGTAATGTTGAGTGGGATATTTTCCTAAAAAAGGATTCTAATATGAGTGGATAAAGGATTACTAGGTTTGGGAAACATGATTAGAGTTTGAAATCTATATTATTAAGATTTCGATTTGTGAGGCCATATGTGTTTACTAGATGATTGTCTATACAAAAATAAGGTTCATCCATAAGGTTATGAGACACTTGATTTTCTAAACCAAAACCATCAATATTACTCATGGATAAGTGATATTTAGTGTGCATAAAATTTACTAGATCTTAGGGGAAGTAGATCCTCGGGGCCATGTATGATGTGTTTGTTCCCCCTAGGGTTTTATGTGGAGAAATTTGACGATTGTCATATTTTTTTGGGGATTAAATGAGAATATCCTAGTATATGATAGAGGAATATACCATTAATTAGATCAAAATCATGTTTTAAGCATGGATGAATTCATTTTTATCTCCCCATGAACATAATCTTACATGTAATATTCCAACAACATGTCCCTCCATCCAAAAAAGGGGTTGCTGAAAAATATTAACCAGATATTGATTTGGGAGATTATGATAAATGGGGATATGAAATATTCTCAAAAATCCTAGTGGGGGATCATTTAGAATGGTTCATTTCTATTTTACTAAGCATGTATCTCCTCCACGTAATTGACTCTAATAATGGTTCTCGATGGAGAAATTTTATCATGGATTCCAAAATAGAAATGGGGTGTCGGTGGGTTTTGTTGTGATGTTGTTGGTGAATATATAATAGTTCATACTAAATATCTATAATGCGAAGCCCTATTTTCATATCCTAGGGACATTTAAAATTTTATGGGGTTTGATAACATCTTAATTTATTTCCTATGATATCCAGAGTACTATGGGGATCCCATGATGTAGGTTTAGACCCTTTATATAGGATGTTTATGGAAATATGTAATTGTTGTGAACCAGTGGTTCCAACATTATTCATTTAACTATCAATAGATAATTAATAATTTTTCTAAAAAAATGACCTCTTATTGGCACAATCACTGATGATAGTGTTTCCCTATATGATTTGTGGTCCTAAATTATATCACTGATGGATAGTGTGTTGTTAGCTCATATAGACTACAACATCATTTATTATGATTATTCATTTTTTGATTTGAATTCCAATTTCAATGTATCCTATATAAAATAGTATCACCTCCAGTGAATGTATGATAGGGGGAAAACCCCATAGTATCATGAATACATTGGTTGATAATGGATCAATAGAGGATATGTGTTGTGATCAACCTTCTTCCCTGGGATTAATTTTCAAGGTATTGCCAAATTATTAACATATTTTAATGTCATTATACATATGGGGGATATTATCTAATTACATTCCAATAGTTATTTTTGAGTATCCTTAGTCAGGGGAAAACATCTGATGAAGAATTACTTAAAGAGGATTTCTATGGATGAGTTTTCTGATTCCTCAAAGAATATTGAGCTCTAAGCCTCATTTCCTTCAAGGACAAATCCTATTCATTATGTGGTTACACCAATGTAGTCTTTCTATCATCAAAATATGGAGGTTCTAGGTGTGGTTGAAATACCCAAGAATCCACTTTTGTAAAAGGGGTATGAATCATTTTCTATCCAAAAAAGGTGAGTTAGAATATAATTTAGAAGAATTATTTATGAATCCCCCCATGTTCTATAGATTCGGGAGTTTCTCGACTACTATTCTATATTTATAGGCCCTCTTGGGAAGAATCATTCATAATACAGAAATTGGTAATATAAATGCTCTCTCAAACTTTGAACATGAAACCAAATCCTTGTAAGTAAGGGAACACATTCTAGTGGTGGATCTACTAATTTGAGACACTAATATATGGGTTTATGTCACTTAGTGAGTACAATCCATTAACGATCAATGAAATCTTGAAGGACTATTCAACTAATTTTTTTAAGAGGAGTTGGGAACACTTGTTGATCCAGAGGGTGTATATTAACTTATTTAGAATTTATAAATCTTCAAATTGGAGTATGTTATCACCCAGTTCTATGTTTTATTTTTTAAATAAGGAATATGAAATGGAATTGATGAAAAATATTCTTATCTCCCCTGATTATACTTTCTAGGGTCTCCTATAGGGATATACTAGAAGAGTATGTTGATGAGGAAAAAACATCACTTGTGAAAGTGAAAATGTGAAATATAGAAAGTGAATGTATTTATCCCATTTTCATTCACCAATGGTAATTAAACCAAAAGAATCATATTACCATTCATTGTCTCAGATTAAACACTATCGAAGGGCATAAACACATGCCAAGCGTATTTTTCCTGAATTGAGTGGTAAGATTCTGGTCTCGGTCAATTAAATAGACATAAAGTAATTTATGAATACCTGATGAGTAACACTATATTTATTTATATATATGATCCATATATTCATGTAAGTGTGGGAAGCAACCCAAGTATACTGATATAGATTCTTGGGTGAATCTCAAATACATGTCGTTAGGATGGATGCACCTTCCATAGAAGAGACTCTAAAGGAAGAGGACTCATCATTGGAGAAGGAAGTTCCTTTGGAAGAGAAGAAGATGTTATTATAGGGTAAAAGATTAATTACCTTTATGTACATTAAGTATTTGCATACTATAGGTAAAGTCTTGATGAAATTTGATACCCCTATCCAATCAAAAATAAACTGTAGAAGAAATCCATGGATTGGAGTTTCTAGTGGATAAACCTGTATCTCTTACAGGTCACTTGTGTATCCATATAGGTTGTTGAACACTAATACCACAAATTATGTACATGTTATTTAGGACAAGATTAATTTTCTTTTTCCACCACCTTCTGAAGTATATGAGAGAGTGTTTTGTTAAAAGACTCTATTTTTTAATTTTCCACTTCATGGTAGGGGGATGAGGGGTTAGAATAAATACCATATTAATAATAAAGGAATTTGATATTATAATAACATATGTTAGTGAGATTATATATTAGTACACATATGGGAGAAACCAAATATTGTAATAATATTAATTTTCAAAAAACAAATGAAAACCTTAATTCTAACTTCATTGAGTGATATAGACTTAGGGCATTTGGAAAAGAATATTCTGGCAGTATGGATGTGCTTTAACTTCTTAGTTATTATTGGCCGATATAGACCCATGATATCTAGTCTCCATATAAAAACTATCCAGAAATATTTAGCAAAATGTAATAGTTATGTGGGATGATGAATGATGTTGGAATGAATTTGACATGCATGAAATCTCTCAGTTAACTGCATTCAATCCTATGTTATTGATACTTATAAATAACCAATCCTCCTAATATGATGGAAAATATTCATCCCTGACTAAGGAGAACCACAATAACCTATACAAATTTATTTCATGGTAATGATAGTTTTCCAACTTCAATGTATCTGAGGAGATTTCCATATAATCTGTGTTTATATAGGACCTTTTAAAAACACAGGATTCCATAATGGGTAAATTTGAATGCCTATCATCAAATTTTCTCTTTTAATTCTCTATATGATGGAAGAATCACATATTTTGAGATAGTATGATAAGGGTGAATTTTATAAATTTACAGAATAATCTTGTTTAGGGGTGGAGTTGACCCCATTTGTCTCATTTATGTTGTTAACAGTGAATGATGACACCACCTTGCTATGTGCAATGTTGATGTCTGTTTCATCCCGATTTGGATCTTCTAACATTGTAGCCACATTATCCAATACATATTATTGGGTGTTCTATTAATATTGGATGCAGTTTAGTATTAGTTCATAGGGTAATTTGACCGTCATTCCACATAAATAGTCAATTAGTGGAATACAGTCTTCCTTTTTGATTCCATAGTCCCCATTTATATGCTTGATCACCAACCCTGAATCACATTTGAATTTTAGTTGGGATACTGGTATTTGTAGTTCCAATTACAGACCTCTAATAAGGGCTTGATATTCCACTTTATTATTCCTGAAAACATATTCAAATAAGAAGTAATAGTGAAAAACATCTATTAATAGAGAGATAAGGATAATTCATAGACTGACCTTTTTAGATTAAGGTACTCTCACCATTGATCTTTTGGAAGCACCATCAAAGTACATCTTCCATGTCTGCTGATAGTTTCATTAAAGAAGACATCTTCATTAGGAATCTCAGTGTCTAATGGAATATTTTAAATAAAAGGATATGGTAACACCCTAATATATTATGAGATATATTTTTGAATAAATTCAATTTCTTCGATGGCATGCGTTACACACAACACCGTGTTTTAAGGAACTATGATATACTATTATTATTATTATTCAAACTTAACCAATATAATGCAGCCATTAGTTTTGGATGTATCAATATGAATGAGAAAATTTTTATTATTAATTATAATGTTTTAATATAAAGAAAATATAATCATAAATGAGTACTTACTTTTGGTAAAGTATTTATATGCTTTTAAAATACATTTTTTATCAAAAAATGATATATATTTATTTTTTGGAAAAAATAAGTTTTTTGAAACATTTAGAAAATTTATTTTAATAAAAAACTTCATTTGTGAAATATACATGTCAAAATTACCTTTGTGTAAATTTCCTATAATTATCTGTGATGTTTAATTTTTCGATTAATAGTAAAATTACTGATTTAAAAAAAATATTTTTTCACTTGAAGAGTTTAGAAGATCTATTTTAATTTAATAGTTGTTGAAAAATAATATTAGTTTAGTATTATATTTATTAAACCAATTTACTTCATTTTAATTAATTTAATATTGAATATTGTTATCAAAAAATTTATTCCTATGAATATTTTCACATTGGAAACCGCTTTTTCATAATATCTGTGGGTTTAATTTTAAATTAAAATTTTCAAATTCTGTGAATGGAATTTGAAAAAATCAATTTTATATTTTGAATCATCATAATTAATATTATAAAATAAATTTAGCATATTTTTTTTTCAAATTAAAAAAAAATGAAATAATAAAAATTAATTATCACGGTTAGTGTTAAAAAGGGTTTACCGGGAGTTAAACTAAAATGAAAAGGAATAAAATGACATAAGAACAAGTTAAATTTCAATATTATGGAAACATATAGACCTTTTATCATCTTAGTTTTAATAATGATCCCTTTTTTATCTTCATTTCCTATTTGAATCATGGGTAAACATTTCTATTTTCAAAAATTCCAAGTGTGTCATATCCCTCACGTAAAAAAGGGAACCCGCTCTCCTCTTTTATTCACACTTCCAAGACATTTAGTTAATAAAAGATATAAAAGAATATCTTCCTTCTCTATCTCCCCACATCATAGAGGCCTTAATGTGATTATTAAACCCTCATATTTAGGATTTAGGTATAATAATAAAAAGGTACTCTAAAGAAGAGGTAAAATTATTATACTTGTGTTTCTGTTTTATTTCTTCTTCTAGCACATTCAGTTATTATCCTAACATGACGATATAATAATAAAATTTTATCCCACATACTAATATTTTATTATGTTAATGACATAACATATATAAACTTATCTTCCATCAAATGGAAAAAAACTGTCAATTGTGTGTATGGAGGACTAATACCTCACGAACCAATGTAATTCGTTTTCCCTCACCACCTATCACATCTGGTTATAATGATAGGCACAACATATTTATAAAAAATAAATGAATTAATTATAAATTTATAAAAAAGGGAATCCTCAAGAGTGTCCTTTTCGAACCCTCCCACTCAAGAACCCCCCTCCCCACGAAGAGATCATCTGGAGATGCACCAACCAGGAAAGAGATGTTTCCAGCCGAGATGACATTGCGTCCCACGAGGTTACACCTCGATCGACGATGGTTCATCACAGAAATCCGTCAGCCAGGTGAAGTGCGCCCATTCTGCCCACCTGATGAGACACCGGGTGACTTGGCAAGACGAGTGGTACATGGGAGGCAGAAATTCGCCCAAGAGCGGGCTCCCAGGGATCGAACCCCAGACCTCACCAAACACCTTGGATATGGTCCTCGACCTTGCACCACTACGCCACCGATGAATAGGAAAAATAAATGAATTAATTATTCTTAATTAAATATTATAACACATATAACTTCTTTGATTCCATTCCATTTGAATATGATAACCTCTCTCGTGTTTACGGAAGAATACTACATCGCAATGCTATGTGAACCATTTTCCACCTACACTTTAAAAATATGAAAAACAGATTAATTTAGTGAATATATGTGATAATTATAAAATTATAATGAATATATAAATGTTATATATTATTTAATTTCCTTTATTTCCTTCCATCAATAAAATGGAAATAGTGTTCATGCATACATACAATCTACAATTTCCATGAACAATGTAATTAAATTTCTCTATCTATCATTTATAGTTTACTATAAATATAATGAATATATATATGATATTTATATCATTATTAACATTATATATATAACTTAACCATTATTAAATAAATGGAAAAAATACCAAATCAAAACATACATGAAATTAAAGTTGATACTAAAAATGTGATTTTAATAAGGAATTTTAATAAATAGAAAATAAAAGGTTATCAGTAAGTCATGTATGATATGATATATATAATTAAATAACTATTATATATTCATAAGAAACCAATATGTATTACATAGTAGTTTTCAATGTTTACAAAAGAATTTGTACTTATTGTGAGGTATTTTGGTCTCACTTTAATATTTGTGGGATACATACCTTATACACCATTTTTGTGTGTGGGGTATATACTAACCATGAAATTATTTTATGAATCTTATCATAACAATTATTGGATATAAATATCCATATAAATTTATTTCTTTCATTTGTCTTGTTATTCAAAATATAACAAAGTGGTAACAACTTTATGTTACAGTCTCTTTGTTTATCAAGATTGTTTATGATTAAGCTTTGAATAATGATGCCATATGATATAACTCTAAGAAAATAGTTGAATTTCATTATACTCTATATATTTCATAAAAATACACATTTTCCTTTCATTTTCTAATATTTATGTACACAATATTACAAAATAACATTTTAGGGAAAATCTAATTCACTTCTCTCTTCTGTCAAAAATCATTTTTCTTTCATTTTCATGTTTTATCAAAAAGGTTTTAAATAATTTATTTAATTATATAAAATGATTCATTAATTTAATTTTCTAACATGTCATTATTTTTACAAAAATGTCTTAAAATATTATTCTTTTCATTTTCTGAATGTGGTACCTTTTGAATTTTTACCAAAACGTGAAAGGAATATTCTTTTAATTTGTATGATATGAATGGTATATTTTTTCCATGAAAAATAAATTTTTTAAAACTCCCATTATATATATAAATTATTATTTTCATATAAAAGTATTTTCACCGTGATTTGTGATCTTTTAGTTTTAAGAATTGTGATTTTCAGAATGAAAAGGGTTTTTTTCACTCAATATATGTTGAAAGAGTTCATTCAAAATCACCATCAATATAAGATGAAATAAATTGATGTTAATTGGAATTTATTGGGGATATTATTAATGTATTAAATATTTATTCTTTAGTAGGATGGTTTATGATTATAATTATGATATTTTTATGAAATGTGTTCTTTTTCCATGGGTTATGCTATGTTTAATTGATGACATGATTATGAAATCCATTTTATTTTTATGGGTTATGCTATGATAAAATGTTTATGCAAACCATTTCCATTATATGAGCCTCCACTCCATATATATTTTTATTGAGATGACACTTTTATGGATAAAGTCTAAAACCAACAAGTACAACCAAGCCGTCAAACACTATAACACATTATGATATGATGATTTTTTATGATCTTGCGGTACAAAAATGTATGGATTATATGATAGTTGGGAACCATATATACCTCTAATATATTGGGTAATGTTTGTTATATGATGAAATAAACATGAATATAATGGGGAGTAAACCCAGTTCTGTAATGGAGTTTTTCCACTATGATACTCTTGGAAGTGAACATTGACCACTATGGTGGATTATATAGTGAACCCGTTCTACAATGATAGCTTTGGAAATGAGCCTCGACTACTATGGAAATGATTTTATATGCTTATGTGTATCCCATTAATATTTGTATTATTCCAATGTTATGCTCTTATGACTCATGTTATTTGATTATATTTTGTTCATGTCTTATGAACTGCCAATATTTATTTCTTGAATCATGTTTATGATCTATGATAATAATTTTATGCTTTTAAAATGTTATTATTTTGTTATCATATCCTAATTCTCATGTTATGTTGATATCTTCATTGTTTACCATTACTAAGAATCTGAGATACCCCTTTTGTAACATCCTAGAAAATTCTATGCACAATTTTATTTTTTAATAATGATTTTTCATAAGTATTTAATATTATTGTGTAGAAAAACATTTCCTTAAAATTGGAAAAAATATTAATTTCATATTAAAGTTTATAATAAAATGTATATTAAAAATAATTAATTTTTTTTTAATTTAATTATTAAGACATTTATATTTAAATTATATAAAAAAATTATAAGGGTATATTATATATATATATGTACCATGTAAAAAAGTGTTAAATTTATGGGGCTTCTAAATATATAATAATATATAAATATACACATTTAGAAAATATGTTAATATTTATCTGGAAAACTTGATTAATAATCATATAATTATATATACATACATTTAAATATATATATATATATATATATATCTATGTGTGTAATTGAAATTAAAATTTAACGTTATGTTTATATATAAAAAAGGAGTTATAAAATTATATTTAATATATTTATACATGAATATATATATATATATATTTATATTTATGTGCATAATATATATGTATATATATACTTATATTTGGTATACATATATGCACAAATAATTAAGAATTTGAATCTATATAATAATAATAATAACAAAAATATGAATATATTTTATATGCGGTGTAATGATTGAGTTCTTAATATATATATATATATAATGATAATTAAGTGACTACATGAGAAGTAAGGGAAAAACAATATATGCTAAAATGTAGATGTTATTCCTTAAGAGTCATGAAATAAATAAATAAATAAATAAATATTTGAATTCAAACAAAGTGTCTATTTACTTAGTTTTTAAGGACTGCTAAAATGAAAATAAACATGTGTGTGGTGTCCAATGTAAGGACCCCAAAAGCGACCCGAGACCAGTACTTTCAGATCCAGTAAAAAAAATGCGGTATATATTTTTATTAATATAATTGAAAATATACAGTCCTTTATAATAACTAGGATATTTTATGGTCCATGATTTGGGGAAAAATGAAAAACAATTACAACATATCAGATTTTTAAAAATTAAATAAATAATTATTTTATCTCTCTTGCACTAGCTCTTTACTGAAGCCAAAATCCCTTGAAACTTTAATGATGCTATGAAAAATATTTTAAAATGTTGGATGAGGATAAAATTTCTTAGTAAGGGGTTTCAAAAGATAAAATTCTTTCTGTAAAAACTTTCTAAAAATACTTTCTAAAACATTTTCTTTTATACCAAATATAAAAATTCGATAAATACTTTTTCAAAATATAATAGTAGGGTTTTGAAAGTATATAACATTAAGAAATAATTTTTATAAACCTTTTAAAATTAATACTATTTTGAAAACATAATTTTTG
This sequence comes from Viscum album, assembly GCA_963277665.1. Lineage (NCBI taxonomy): Eukaryota > Viridiplantae > Streptophyta > Magnoliopsida > Santalales > Viscaceae > Viscum > Viscum album. Next base: position 126,632,248 of record OY728140.1, on the reverse strand, counting down.
AAAACACTTTTCAAAATATAATATCATTTGAAAAAACTTGGAAATGCATTTCTTAACAAAATAATCTAGTGATTTTTCAGAAAATACAACGAAATCTAGGGAAAAAATATTTATGGACAATTGAAGAATTGAAATATATCAAGGGCTTACCCATATTTGAGGATTGGGTTCACTCCCCATATCCTTATCCTTTTTATAAAGTTCACAAGCCAAAATTTTATAAACCATTTTAAAGTTGATATTTTTTATAATTTTTTCAATAGATTTTAAAACTTATGAAAATATAACATTGAATATATATATATATATATATATGTATGTATATAAATAAGTGCATGTGTATATATCCATGGGAAACCATTACATGGAAACAAAATATTATAAAATATATATTTATTATTATGAACACACATAGTGCTTTGTCATACCTAAATATATATGTGCAACATCTATAATTTTTAAATTATTTTTTCACATAAAATGATAGCTTTAATATTTAAGAAAACCTTAAAAATATTTTAAATAACTTTCCTACATAAAAAAATTGATACATATACTTACCAATATGGATTTTGGAAATAATAAAATTCATGTTCATAAAATAATAGTTTTTTGTAAAAACAATTCCTCTAAAATAAGTCCCTTATATGAAAAGGGATTTTGGAAAAAAAATAATAGCTTTAAAAAATAGAATGCTTTTAAAATATCTTCCATACATAAAATAATTTTTGTCAAATATAATCATATATATACTTTTCTAAAAAAAATATAATCTTAGTATTTGGAAATAATATATCACATTATCTTAAACTACTAATCGAGCATCTTTATAATTCACCTATGTTAAAATCGTGTTGAAACTCCTTCCCAAAGATTAAAATCACCTTGCAATAATAACTAAAACTATAGAAACTTGGGTATTTTTTTAGGGAGTCTAGCATCATCTTGTTGGGTGTAGAACCTAATTGAAGGATCCTATTTATAAATATTTAATATTTAACAAATCAATTAGTTATTTAATATTTTAAAAACACTATTTGAAAAGGCATTCAAATAGCGGTAAATTTTTCAATATATTTTTCTTTCCTGTTAAGAAAAATTATATTTTGTTATAATTATTATATTATTTTATTTTTAGTTTCTATTTTTTAATTCCATATACCTTGAGGAATGTTATTTTATCAAGAGTATATATATACCAAATACAATATATACATATACACATATATATATATTTATAAAATATATTTATGTTAATTATATTTTAATATAAAATTTATAAATTATATATTTATAAAATATAAATTTTAACATATATATATCAATGTTTATATATATATATATATGTATATTCTGTTTTTCCTTTTTTTTTCTCTCTCCGTTCACGCCACGCACACCACTTGGATATTGTTTTTTTTCTCAATTTTTTTATTCCTACCCCTTCACGCCACACACTTCAAAATTCACCTATATATAAATACATACATATATACATACATATATATATATATATATATATATTTCTTTTCTTTTACATTACTTAATGTATTTGTATATATATAAGTACATATATATATTCTAATATATTCATATATACCACAAATATATTATATATAAATATAAACATTCAAACCTATGAACATGTTATATATATAAAAATATATGTTCAAATATAAGTTATGTTAAATATATATATACACACACACACACACATATATATATTATAATACATAAGTGATATATATATATATATATATATATATATTAGAATATATACATATATGTATGTATAAATACACACACACACACACACACATAAACACGATTAAATTAATTAAATTAAAAGAAAATAGATATATTTGTACATGAATTATGAAGTGTGTGATGTGGATGTGAAGGAAGAGAAAAATAAAATTGAGAAAAAAAGTAAAAGTGAGAAAAAAATACAACCTATGTGTGTGGCATGAAGGAATATAAAAAAGGGAAAAAACAAAAAAAAACGTTATATATAAACATCGATATATATGTTAAAATTTAAATAGTACAAATATATACATTATAAATGTAATATTAACATATAATTTTCATAAATATATATTATATATATGTTTTTCTTGTTATATATATACACATGATACAATAAAATTCCCTTAAGGGTTAACAAAAAAAATTAGAAATAAAAAATAGAATAAGATAATAATAATAACTAAATATTTTTTTTTCATGATGGGAAAACTAACATATTGGAAAATGCAACACTATTTAGAAGTCTTTCCAAATATTTTTTTAAAAAATAAACTAATAATTGATTCATAAAACATTTGATGTTTATAAATAAAGGAATTTAATTAAGTTATACACACAACCACATGCTTCTAGACTCCATGGAAACAAAGACTTGATCCATACTGGTTGTAGTGATAGTTTGAGGGTGAGTTTAGTCATTAGGAAGGAGATTTGGTTTGATTTAAATATTAGAAAATTCTAGATAACACTGGTAAGAAGTTAATGTAATTGGATATATTATTGTCAAATTATAAGATTATATTTTTTTGAAAAGATTATATATGAATATCTTCTTTTATTAAAAATAATTATATTATGTATTGAAGATATTTTTAAATTTACCTATTTTCTAAAAGTTATTGTTATTTCCCTAGACAAAATTCTAAATTAAGGAAGTTATTTTAAAAGATTTATATTTTCCAAAAGTAATTATTTTATGAATTTTTTGTTATAATTTTGAAAATCTTTTTTTGAAACTATATGAATAAATGTTTTTATATAATATGGTTATTTCAAAAAATTTAAACGTGTTTTGAAATATTAATGTTATAATTTTATTAGATAAATTGTATTTAAAAATTATTGATGTTTTACATATGTACAAGTAAGACTATTGTTTCCCTCTGGAATTGGGGATGAACTCATTGATTTAAGATTCAAACATTCCAAGCGGTTTCTAACGGGTTTGTTCATAGAACCGGAAACATCCAATGATTCCATATCCATTTGAACCTACTTTCCAAAGGTAGGAGCTCATTAGTTGTGGACTGATGTGGCTTAGGAATTTGCATTGGTCGAGAGGATGGGAGGTCGGACTCATCACACCTTTTTGAGGGGAATTATTGTCTACTCCGGGACTCTCTTTATAGATTTAAGTTATGTTCGTGAATCCTTATTACATTACCATGTATAAAATGATATTTCCTTTATATGTGAAAATCAAAGGTTGATATGTAGGAAATTTAGAGAATCTTTTATATGTATTCGAGGGTTTTCATTGATAGAGAATCATTTGTATTTGTTAGAGATTCTTAGTCAATGGTATCCTTTGATACATAAAAGTCTCTTTGTCATTATGATGACCATACTAGTTTTAAATCCACTCAGTGGGGAACTTGAAGTTTATTTTCATTCAGAAGGACATGGATTATTTTAAAGTTGGGATCGTACCCGCAGATGGGCTACCTATGTATCCTTTGTTTTGGAAAAGGAATCAGAACCCACGTAGTTCAAGTAAGGGAGTATGATGTTTATGCATGATTGATGGCTCAAATAAAGATGTCATGATTACTTTTACACTCTAAGCTCACGTGAGTCATGCTCGGTGTGAGAAACAAGAGGTATTGGTGAAACCAGACAATTGTGCCTCGAAAGATGCAATGATGTGGGGCTTATGTGTGTATGACTACCCAAATAGATGAGGATTAAGATTTACTTTAGGGAAGAAATCCAGGAACAAGGTCCATAAAGGTATATGTGCTTCATGGAGATTTGGATACTGTTGTCTTGGGGACTATTCATAAGGAATATTCCCAAGATAGTAGGGAACTTATGATTGGGTTTTACTCCTGATAATGAAGCCCAGATCAAAAGTAAATTGGGACTGGTTAAGGGAAATTAAGACTGGGGACTACTTTTGAAAAGGAGGCCCAGGTTAAAAGGATTTGAAAATTAAAGGGACTTAGGTCTTACTCATGAAGAGGATTCCCATATTTGAGACTGGGGCTTAATCTTGAAAAGGAAGCACATGTTAAAATAATTATGGTTGGGGCTTACTCCTAAGGAGGATGCCCATATTTGGGAATTTTAAGACTAGGGCTTACTCCTAAGGAGGATGCCCATATTTGATGGGAATTATGACTCGGGCTTATTCCTGCAAAGGAGTCCCAAGTTAAAGGGATTCTCTTATCTTAACGGATGAGGTTGAATGAATGAAATCTCAATCTTTAGTGACATAAAGATGTGTAAATCACTAGGTTTTGAGAGATGTTCCATGGAGTTTTTTTCAGATAAGGAAGTAAAATCAAGAAATCATGCCATAAATGATTTTAAGAGTGTCTTGAAGACTGAACCTTGAATAGGAGAGGTGGAATGGCATAAGAGGGGTTAAATGGGCAATAAGGGCACCCAAACATAGAAGGGGCACACAAGTCTTGGCAGGCACGCAGGTACGGCGTAGGAATGCAAGTCCTGGTCCCATAGGTATACCTGCGCGACACATGGGTACTTGCGCGATTTTCAGTCCTTAGGGTAATACTTGGGAAAGACTTGGCTCCAACCCTTGGTATTATCCCCAGATACTTTCCAGAAGATGGCGCACAAGTTCTGGTGTAGAAGTTGGGCGACACGCAAGTGTGTCCATTTCCCTTAAGTGTAAAAAAACTTATGCGCGCAAGTGTTAGTGAATTCTAATACTCAGACCTTACTCCTCTTGTTTAGACCTTCCATTCTAGGTAAAGAATTACCTTAGAAGTGTTCGAAAGACCTGAAGAAGAGACTTGGGTGTTCAGAGCTCTATATCTGAATTCTTGAAAAATTCCTCTCGAAATGGGGGGCCCACCGGGGGTATTTATAGGCTGGAAAAGACCCCGGGCGGTTATCACTTAGGGCGCGCAAGTCACATGCGTGACCAAAAATGCGGCACGCAAGTGTACTTGTGAGCCCATGGTAGAACTTGCGCGACCCTTGTGCAATGTTCTTCTTATTCCTTCCTTTGTCAATTTTTGATATTTGTCCAAAGGTTGAATCACTTTGAGCAAAATATTCCCCTTTTCCAATCCTTAGACTCTGTGACGAAAGAGCGTCAACAAAAGTCCCCCTCATAGTTGGATCCAAAAGATATGAGGATTTGACTCTGAGGAAATCGATAATCAAAAGGAAATTGGGGTGCGCAGGGTATGGCGCCCAAATGAGCTTCGAGCGCGCAGGGTTGGGCGTGCAGGGTCTGGCGCGCAGGGGTACGACCTTGTCTATAAATAGAGGGCGTCACTTCACGCAAAGCACCCTAATCTTTCTTTTTTCTTTTCTCTCAGCACGCAAGTTGACTCCCATCTCTCTCTTGTCCGCGCTTCTTGCTTCTTGCATCGCGCTTCTGTTTCTTATGTCGCGCTGCTGTTAAGGTATTTAGACTTGCGCGGTGAAACCTGTGCGCCCAATACCTGCGTGACCGAAGGAAACTTGTACGCCAACTATGGGACTTACGCGCCTTAATTACTTAGCCAATTTCTTCAAATTCTTCACAAATTTTATGAAAAATTAACATACTTTAAGAGTTAATTATTCAACTTTTGTGTAGATCAAAATGTCTCCAAAGAGATTCGGAACGGCTGATGAACTGGCGAGCAGAAGAATTTATGAGATGATGGACATCATTGGTCATGATTACTATTCCATCTATGAAAGCACTCTTCTGGACTGGGATAAGTATCTGAAGAAATATCATTGTGATTTCCCACACAACATCTATCTGCCACTGTATGGCCATGGTCATCTGCAAGATGCCAATATTCCAGAGGTAAAGAACTATCTCCCGCCTTCCTGGTTTCAGTAGTATACCAACTTTTCTTCAGCGAATGTCTCAATCACATGATCATTTTATGATGCTGGAATAGTAAAGAAAGCCTATATAATGAATTATAGCTCTTGTGCACCAGATATGAAACTTCACAAACCTGAGCTGCAACCACATTGTTAACCTTCAATCTTTCGAAATTCTCAGATGGATCAATCCAAAGGCTAGAAGGAGAAATTAAAATTCTGTTCTGGAGGAGGGGTGAATCCAAATTGGATGTGGGCTTATTGGGTGCGACAAAATTGTGAAGAGTTTGTCGAGGATCTAAAGGGAGCTGCAATTTATAGAGCCGTCTGGGCGGGGCAGATATATGTTTATAGGAATGATAATTTTGCACCGGAGTTTCTTAGCCGCTGGAGCCCAGAAATGAATTCTTTCCATTTTACCCATGGAGAAGTAGGCATTAGTTTGTGGGATGTCTACAAGATCTCAGGGGTTCCAATTTTGGGTGATATGTATGACGAATTCATCCCTCCAAAAGCAACTTTGAATGATCCGGAGAAGACTCCGAATTTACTTCGAGAATTATTGAAGATTTATTATAAGCTCAAAATCTCAAAGACTTCAAAGACTCATTCTAAAAGGGATATTCACCCATAGGAATGGATGGATGTGTTTCTCAAGAAGAAGAGGGAAAAGGGGCCCACTTGTACTCGTCTTACTAGCTGCCCTAGAGCAGGTAAGAGAGGTGTTCCTGGCACATTCTGGCCGACTCTGGAAGCAGGAGAGTTTGAGAAATGGGGGTATGAAGTGAATCATAAAATCCCAGAGAATACCCGTCTGGTAGGATTTTTAGCCTTATATCTTAGTGTCTATATTTTTCCAATTAGAGATTCTAAGGGAGGTGTCAGGCCAGAGAACTTCGTTATCGCAGCCAAGTTGGTTGAGAGGAAGATAGTGGGGTTGGATACCCCAGTTTTGGAAAAGATTCATAGGAGCTTACTCCATGTCTATATGGGTAAGTCTCCTTTGAGATTAGTGGGACCATTCCAAGTTTTATGGGCATGGATCGCCACTCACTTCTGGACATATGTTGTTCAGAACGGAATACAGATTCCCGGAAGTTCTTTCAGGCCGTCTGTTCAGGCCTTCTCTGGAGTTTGTCCTTTGTCCCTCAATGCCTATGATATTAGGCCAAGGGTTGGTATGCATAAGGAATTCCACTTATTTCCCTATGGAAATCCACCGACAGGGCGATTTGTTGACGATGGATCAGCCATCTTGGAATAGAGGTCTTATATGCTGGCCTGCAGAGATGGTGTACTGGCCACCAGAATTGATGGGGAGATTATATGTGAGGCCTATGCTCCATATTGATTTGCAAGCCAATTCAAGTGTCTGTAGAAAACTGTTGTATCTCCTATAGTGAACGTAAGATCAGAGCAGCATCCAATGGTTTATCGGCAACTATGGTTGCTAATGGCTATGGAAAGGACTGGGGCAGTGTTTGACTTACCAGATACTAAAGCGGTAAGCAATTTGACCATATGGTATGCTGAAAACTGGATAACATCATATCCTGAGGACATATTGAATAAACCTGTTTATCAGGTTGGGAAGAAGAAAAGAACCATTGAGAAAGAAATAATTTAGGTGGCAGGTGATTCTTCCGCTCCTGAAGCTGGTTCACCGAGTTCTTCAACCGAGGCTGGTTCATCAGATCCTTAGGAGATACAACATGTGTCCAAGTGGCCACGTGTTGTATATAATCCTCCTGTCAGAATCAATATAGCTACTCCATCAACTCTTGGTGAGTTACTTTATTGAGGCAATTTAATTGCTAGTAACTTTATAGAGTAACAAGTTTTCATTCTCTTTTTATAGTCGTAGAATCTAAATAGAAATTAAAATCCAATGTCGTAGGAACCTCTTCACAGCCTTCTAGTACACCTGCATATCTATGACCAGAGGCCATCCAGACATGGCGGGATGTTTATTGCGATACTGAAACTATCTGGATAGAGCTATGTGAAGGGCTACGTCTTCCTGGAATAGGGACTCTTCAAGCTCCTGCAAATATTCATTTTAAGGATAATCCTGATGAAGTAAGAGACTATATCAAAGAGTTGAGGACTTATATATATGCCACCGATGATTCTATCCCTATCACCAAGCGGGTGAAGGAAATGATGGATCATGGTGCCACTGATGAGGAGTGGCATGAGTACGTGGCTCCTGAAGATGTAAGTTTTCTTTCCTTATTTGCTTTGCAACTTGATTTCAATCGAAGCTTTTTTATTCAAGGAAATTGTTTTCTTTATCTTGTAGCTTGCAAAAACTACTGATGTTCCTTCACCATAGTATAGCCCTGGTGGTACTGCCATCGGGGCTACTGATGAATCTCCTCGCGAACTGGGTGAGATATCTCCAGGACAGTAGGCCATGAATGAGGAGTTGGACATGGATTTCTATTTTCAAATTCAAGTGATAATATGGGAGACTTCCGACACTCCCAAAAAACCAAAAGGACAAAGGAGACGAAGGAGGTAGTCCATCGCTAAACGCTTTATCAGTAGTGGTAAGTCCTTCGGATAATCATGAATTTTAAACCATGAAAAATATTGCTCACTTTCTTTGGGATTGCATAGGCTTCTTCAATTTACCTTATGAGGGAAAGGACTTATCCTCCTTTGAGGACCATAGAGGGTGATATGGAAAAAATTCAAATTCAGGCTGACTTGGATGCTCATGAAAAAGAGCCAACATCTATTCCCAGTACTTCTCCTCCTACTGATATAAGTAGAGAAGAACCTACACCAGAATCATTGGTGGCTGCGGCAACTGAATCTGCCATCCTTCCTGAAGAAGTTGTCCAGGGCAGGGGCCGTAGAATGAGGGTCGCTAAGAGGACATATCAAATGATCCCACTGGTGAGACTAACCAGGATTCTGAAATATCATTGGATGAAATGATGAATCGTGGGATGTCTTTCGAAGGATTTTATGACCATGCTAAATTATCATGTGATTTAAAAGATCTTGGGTGTGAGTGTTATCCTTAATCCAGTAAATTTTCTAACTTACACTTCTAATCATGACTGAAAATAACATGCAGTTCCATCCATAAAATCTGCTGAACTGGAAATTCCTGAAGAGGGTGTGGACATTGATGTCAACCCTACGATTGCATAAACATTAGCTCAAGTGGAGATAAACCTAGTAAACCCTCCTGAGACCCATCTTGAAGATCCTGTTGAAACTGGGAAATATGCGGAGGAGTCTTCTCAAGCTGATGATCTACTGTTAGGTAATGATTGCACTGAGTTTTCAAGATAGACAACCAACTTCCATTATTCCATGAAACCAACCATAATTTTAATTGATCAAATAGGGATATCAACTTCAATGGATAGAACTGGAGTTAAAGTATCATCCTCCACCAAAACAGTAGTAGAGGGTGAAGCTACCAGGGTCAGGGGGAAGGAGAATAACAAGGAACTTACTTAAGTGCATTAATCCCAGATTACCTGCCCCCTATGATGATGATGTCAAATCAGACCCGGATGTGCTTAAGGCGCTCAGCTTTTCATGACGCAAGGCATAAAACAACATATGGAAAATCATATCTGAGGTTCCTTTAGAAGAGCTATCATCGAAGATCCCTTGATTGTCATCCCAGTTCGTCATGCTATGACTTGGTGGTATTGGATACTAAGAGATCCATACCGTAGTGAAACAAGTCATCTTAAGAAGGGAGCAGGAGAAAAAGTGTTGTGAAGATCTGACCAGGGTGAAGCTGTCAGTCAATATCAGCAAATTTGAGACTATAGTATCCCGAGCTGAAGCTGACTATGCTTCCATGATGAAGGAGCTGAAGCATAAGATCAAAGATAAAGTCGTTCAGAAGATGCACCTTCAGCAACAGTTAGATACTGTTACTGAGGAACTTGACCAACTCAATAATTCACTAGAGGGAGATCAAACAAATGTTATGAAGACCATTGTGGATGCCAAGAAATCACTCCATCAGGCTGAAAAGAGTGAAGTTGGTTGAGTTCATGAGCTTCAAGTAGCTGCTGATGAATCTCGGGATGCGGTTCATCAATTGAAGACTTATGTCGACAGCCTTATGTAATTTCCTAAAAAAGAGAAGAGACTTGAATCTGTGGGTGTCCTTCTAATTCTTGTGCATCAAATGAAGAACGTTTTCACCTTTAATCATTTGTGTATATATTTTCTTTCAACCTGCTTTAAATTTTACCTAAGAAAATGGGCCTAGTAAGCATAGTTTGATTTTTACTAGGATTATTATAAATAACCCTACAAACATTGAATCTTTTAATTGCTCAATATTACCTAAATCACACAAAAAATTTATGTTTTTTGAGATGGAACTTGACTTTTATTCAGAGTTCCCTTGTCTTTTGTGGGCAGTTTAAAGTCATGCATGTTGGACATAAAGAGGTTAATGTTTATGGTCGAAATATCTTTGACCGAATGAATTAAAATTAACTCAATTCTTAGAAAATTTATCTGAAAACATATTTCCATACTCAAGTATGAGGGAAAATATGTAAACTATGACTGAAGAATATTTGAATCTGAGTAATGATATGAAAAAGAGATAAAAGGCATTAGAAGAAGTAGTTCCCAAGAATGAAGTTACCATTATTTAACAAACCCGTTAGGGGGTTGAATTATGTAGGGCCACCTAATGCCATTGGCTGCATAGTCAAATAAATAGCATCTTTTGGCTGATAGGTCCGTTATGTATACTACTTATGCAAGGCCACCTAAGGGCACGTGCTGCATAGTGAGGCAAAAGAACTCTCAGAAATTTCCTTTCCTAGTGCTAAAAATCCAGTGAAAGTTTATGGAGATTCAAATTTTCCAAAGTATAGGGTTTGATGTATGGAAAGAGGTACTTGAATATGGAGAAGATATTTCCAAACAAGATTATTGAAGAACTGGATGGATATCACTCCTACGAAGGTCTAACCCAAACGTAGTGAAAGAGAATATAAAACATAGACTTGAATACTTTCAGATCATGAAAAAGGATATGTGACAAATATGTTAAGGATGGCTATTTTTGCATATCCCTATATATTATCAAGAAAAATAAAGAAAAAAGATGTTTTGCTCCCAAGAATGAAGTTACTATTATTTAAAAAACCCGTTAGGGGGTTGAATTATGCAGGGCCACCTAAGGGAATTGACTACATAGTCAAATAATAGCATCTTTTGGCTGACAGGTCCGTTATGTAGAATATTTATGCAAGGCCGCCTAAGGGAACGCACTGCATGGTCAGGAAAAAGAACTCTTAGAATTTTAGGCCTTTTGTGATTAGAAGTTAGGAAAAGGGTTATGAAGATCTGAAAATATTTAAGGTTAGGATTATGGGACATAAAGATGGGTATTGTCCGATGTATGAAGAGATACATAGATCAATGCTAACCATATTCATGTTGTGGCTGGGTCCTGAATAGAAATGTTGGACTTCACTACGTATCCCATAAGGACTGCAATCAAGCTATACATAGTTCTTGAACTACAGTTTAACATCGTGTGGGAAAAAAGGATTGGAGATCTTAGTTTAGGGTCCTAGAGCTTGGATAATTATAAGAAATACACAGTGTGTGTTTTCATGGGGACTTTTCAGCCAGGGGACTGAAAGATGAATTTGGGGTTAGGCCCAAAATACTTGGGGCTGGATTCGAGGGACAATCGAACGTTCCTACTGTAGGTGCCGGGCGCAGCAGAAGCGCATTGGTGGGTTTGTCCAAATTTAATTTTAACATTAAACAACATTCAATCCGAGATCCGTCACGATATAAAATGCCAAATCTTCGGAATAGAATGAAGAATGAAAAGAAAATAAGAGTCCCGGAACCCTTGAGGAGGATCATCATATGATGATTATGATTAATTTAATTAATGCATAAGAATTACCTTGTTGGAATTATTTCTTTATTGATGTGTCCAGTCACGATTCGGTGATCCGTCATTACGTCATAGAATACAAGTGTTGGATTCCTCTAGTGGTGATCCACATGTTTGTCACGTATCTCCGGACGTCGCCGAAGGGATCTCTGGGTGCTAGCGCGGAAGAACCTTTGCTTGCGATGTCCGCCTTTGACAACCTTGATCCGGTGGAGGATCTTTCTCTTGTAACTTGAGGGCGTTCTTGGTGGAAAGGGAATTCTCTCTTTGGATTGAGAGTATTTCCAAATCCGTTGTGCACAACAATGGCTCTCATTCTATGAGAATAATTTAATTGGGATTATAATACTTAGAATAATAAAATGAATTAATTGCCCGGAAGCATTTAATCATTTCATTTAATTCTTAGTGATACCACATGTCTTAATAATGACAGTTGACCATCATTATTACTTGACATGCTCCCAACGTATTAAATTTAATACCATTTAATTAAATAAACAATATTTTCTCACGAATCCTGAAAAACAAACTACACGGCGCGTATATAAATATACACGGCATGTACTTTTATTTTTTTTCATTTTATTTATTTCCTCTACCATATTTATTAGACCTTGAGTAATGACTATTTATTTCTTAAATAAATGTAACCGCATTACCTGCTAATAAATATATATTATTTATCCCACACTATATTCTCTCGAATAACTAGTGTCGAAACAAATGTGATCAGGCATCCTTAAATAATTATTAAACCATATTTGGGAATAATATTTATTTAACTTGTTAAATTAATATTTAACTGAGATACATGGACACACTTAGTGTGTGACCCTTTAGGCCTCTTTCTCACTGGCATTAGGCTAAGCCTGCCTAAAGTCCAAGGTTAGAATCTAGCAACACGCCAAGGCACCCATAGAGAAAGAAGTTAACGCCACAATGATGTGTCACCTCCTATGAAAACTTATCGTGTAATATAATCCCTTTGTCTTGATATCCCCAATCAAGCGGGTTGCATGCTAGTGCCATCAACCCATGTGCTTGATTATTCTTTCTTTGACTTCCTGGAATTGAACTTTACAATACCTTACCATGGCCATGGATTTATTTAGGCTATATCAATTCCATCAATGGTCTTGAGATATCTACTTCCGTTATGGAACGGAAGGGACAAATCCTTTCTCGCATTATCTATTAATGCGATATTACTCGTGACGCACCCAACGTATCCTACCTCGCTGCGAATAGTGTGTCGTCACAGTTTTCGTCAATACATCTAAGTGCACGAGTTGTAATTCCCATTAATAATAATCTTAAAGTCTAAGGAGCAATACACACGTCCGCAGATAGGAAAATCCAATGACACTATGAAATGTGGATTTCCTACTGGCGGGTATCGTTCTCATAATATCCTCCTGGATATTACCAAGGGCACACACCATGAGAAGGTGCCTCAAATTTTTATGAGTCCTCACCCCTAATGAACTGTATTATTTGTGTCCCTCAAATAATATCATTCGGCCATAGAACATACATTCAAGAACAGTGTTATGGAACTTCCGGGTTCTCATCATAGTAGGGATCCGCTACGACCCTTTAATGCAACAACTGTCCTTAGGACATTATCACATTACATGTCACGCAGAAGAACAATCAAGATGTGATAAGGATTTTATTTAATGAATAAATTACAAAGTAGTTGGTTCTAGACCACGAACTCCAACAGACTCCCACTTGGACTAGAGCCAACTGCTAACAACTTTTAACCCGCTAGCTCTCACATGATATTCATGCTTCTTCTGAGATAGGACTTTAGTCATGGGGTCTGCCACATTCTCTTCCATGGACACTCTGCTCACTGCAAATTCACCCCTTTGATAGAAATCCCTTAAGAGGTGATACTTCCAGAGTATGTGCTTTGTCCGTTGATGTGACCTTGGTTCTTTTGCAAGAGCCACCGATGAAATATTATCACAATACAATGTAATGGGATCTTTACTGCTAGGCACCACATCAAGCTCTTGGACAAAGTTCTGAATCTAGACGGCTTCCTTGGCTACATCAGAAGCCGCTATATACTCAGAATCCGCTGTAGAATCGGCGAAAACTGGCTGCTTTGAACTCTTCCAGCTCACAGCTCCTCCATTGAGACAGAAAACATATCCAGATTGCGACTTCAGATCATTCTGATCTGTTTGAAAACCAACATCAGCATACCCTCTGATGACAAGCTCCTCGTCTCCTCCATAAACCAGGAACATATCCTTAGTTCTTCTCAGATACTTAAGGATAGTCTTAACAATAGTCCAATGATGTTCTCCTGGATCTTCTTGATATCTGCCTACCATGCTCAGTGCATAGGAAATATCAAGCCTGGTACATAACATGACATACATGATGGATCCTATAGCCGAAGTATATGGGATCTTGCTCATCCTATCTTTCTCCTGTTGTGTCTGGGGACACATTTTCTTAGAAATATATAAGCCATGTGATACTGGAACCAATCCCCTCTTGGATTTTTCCATACTAAATCTCTTTAGTATATGGTCAATGTATGTACCCTGACTTAGTCCAAGTAGCCTCTTGGATCTGTCACGAATGATCTTGATCCCTAGAATGTAGGCTGCTTCTCCTAATTCCTTCATGGAGAAACACTTGTTCAACCAGTCCTTAACTGACTGTAAGGCTGGTACGTCATTTCCAATAAGCAATATGTCATAAACATATACCACTAGGATGACGAACACATTCCCATTAAACCACTTATAAACACATGGCTCACATTCGTTCTTAATGAAACCAAATTCATTTATGGCTTCATCAAATCGAATGATCCATGACCTGGATGCTTTCTTCAATCCATAAATGGATTTCTGCAACTTGCAAACCCGTTTGGCTTCACCTGGTGTCACAAACCTTTTGGTTGTGTCATATAGACATCTTCCTGAAGGTTCCCATGAAGTAATGTTATTTTGACATCCATCTGCCAAATCTCATAGTCATGGTAAGCTGCTATGGAAAGTATGATTCTTATGGATTTAAACATAGAAACTGGCGAGAAGGTTTCATCATAGTCAATTCCTTGACACTGTCTGAATCCTTTAGCCACTAGCCTTTCTTTATAGGTTCTAACTTGACCTTCCATGTCCAGCTTTCTTTTGAATACCCATTTGCATCCAACATGCTTTACATCAACTGGCTCATCGACCAGAACCCAATATTGGTTCTGATACATGGAATCCATCTCAGAATTCATAGCTTCTAGCCATCTTGCATCTTCTGAGCTTTCTACTACTTCCTTGTAGGAGAGAGGTTCATCATTGTCCAACAATAATGATTCACCATCCTCGGTGATTAGGAAACCAAATCTCTTAGGTTCCCTTACCTCTCTTGAGCTCCTACGCAGTACTTGTGTTTCTGGAACCTCTTCCACAGGGACCTATGGAACTTGTTCTTGTACCAACTCCTGTGTATCTTGAGCATCAACTTCGTCGAAGTCAATCTTGCTCCCACTATCCTTCTTGAGGATTTGTTCCCTCTCAAGAAAGACGGCTTGTCTGGCGATAGTCACTTTCTTGTCTTGAGGGTTATATTGGTAATATCCTTTCGTTTCCTTGGGATATCCTATAAAGATACACTTCTTGCCCCGGGGTGCTAGTTTGTTGCCTGAGAAGGCATTAACAAATGCCTCGCATCCCCATACACATTTGTGCGACAAAGTGGGTTTCCTTCCATTCCATAACTCAGATAGAATTCCATTTTCTGCCTTAGTTGGTACTTGGTTTAATGTGTATACTGCAGTTTGTAATGCATATCCCCAAAAGGATAATGGAAGATCCGCATGACTCATCATCGACCTCACCATGTCAAACAAGGCGCGGTTCCTCCTTTCACTAACACCATTCAACTGTGGTGTATAAGGAGGAGTGAGCTGAGATAGAATCCCAGACTCCCATAGAATATCGATGAACTCTTGGTTCAGATATTCTCCACCTCGTTCCGATCTAAGCTTCTTTATCCTCTTACCCAGCTGATTCTTTACTTCATTCTTGAATTCCTTAAATTTCTCTAAGGACTCTGACTTATAACTCATTAAGTAGACATATCCATATCTACTCAAATCATCAGTAAAAGTAATGAAGTAAGAATATCCACCTCTATCTTCTACTGGAAATGGTCCACACACATCCGTGTGTACCAATCCTAGAAGCTCTGTGGCCCTTTCACCTTGTCTACCAAAAGGTGGCTTGGTCATTTTTCCTTGTAAACAAGCGTGACATCTATCAAGTGGTTTTAGCTTAGTAGAGTATAAATAGCCATCTTGGCAGAGCTTTGTCAAACGCTTCTCGTTCACATGACCAAGGTGGTGATGCCATAACTGGGTGATGTATGAGTCATGTGATTTTTTTTAGTTATCGATTTCCAACACTTGGTTTTCATAATTCAATACATAAAAACCATTATTTAAATGTGCCATACCATAACATACGTTGTTCTTATAAAAGAGAAAACCATTTTTTACAAATTTGAAAACAAATCCATCCATATCCAAACAAGATATAGAAATTATGTTCTTGGTAACACTAGGAACATAATAATAGTTATGTAAAACCAAAATAATCCCAGTTGGCAATGAGAGGTGGTAGTCACTAATAGCCAATGCAGCCAGCCTTACGCCACTGGCAGCTCGAAGATCCACCTCTCCTCTGGCGATCTTTCTAAATCTACTTGGTTCCTGCATTTGAATACAGATGTGAGACCCACAAGCTGTATCTAATACCCAATGTGTAGAAATAGAAAGATTTCACTCGATAACAAACACACCTTTAGCATCCCCATGCTTCTGGGTGCAGTTCCTCTTCCAGTGGCCCTGCTTGCCACATGCAAATCACACTGCCTCCCGTTCCTTGCCTTGCCTCTGGATCTTCCCCTTCTTGGAGGGACGGTGCTCGGGGGCTTCAGACCGTTTATAAGTCTTTGTCCCCTTTGCCTCATCCTTCCTTTTCTTGTTCACCATGAGGATCGTGGGTTTGTCATGCCCCATGTCCTTATCTACTTGGAGAATCAAGGTCAGAAGCTCTGATAGACTCTTCTCATTGACGCTCATGTTATAGTTGAAAATGAAGCTAGAGAAGGTCTTGGGCAATGATGATAGGATGAGATCTGTATGCAACTCATCCGTGAATTTAATCCCTAAGATGTCTAGGAGTTCAATATAGCCAATAATCATGACTACATGAGGCCCAACTGGCGTAGACTCTCCAAGCTTCGTGGTAAACAAAGCATTGGAGATCTCATACCTCTCCTGTCTCGCCTTCTCTTAGTAGAGATCTTTAAGGTGAGACATCATGCTATACACGTCCATGTTTTCATGTTGCTTCAAGAGCTCATTATACATGGCCGATAGCATGAAACACTGGACATATGTGGCATCATCCATGTGTTTCATATAGAGAGATAATTCCTCATCACTAGCCTCTTTCCTAGGCGCAACTGGAATAGGCTCTTCCGACACATATAATTTCCTTTCGTGGAGAAGGAAGACGCGTAAACGCCTCTGCCACTCTTGGAAATTGGTGCCAGTGAGAAGGTTTTCTTTTTTGAGTATGGTGTGAAATGATATGTTTGAAGTCATTTTCTTACCGTTTCTACAAATTAAGATGAGCAAAGGTTTAGTACATTATTACAAAATTGAGACAAATAAATAAATTAATACTTATTAGTATCCCACTATTTTATCGAAATCCAATAGCCCTCACCATTGACTTCAGAATATTCTGTTGCATGAATATTCTAGTGGAAATGATCCATATTGCCCTTCGCATTACCCCAACTAGGGTTGGTCAAGAAACTTGAAGGGTTTTAGGTAGGCATTCCAAATGCCAACTGCATTAACTCACAGCTCCTTGATCCGCTGAGTGGACTCCCCAATCCTGAAATCCTTTTTTGGATTTCCTCAACCTTTGCCTCTTGGTCACACCAAGTCCTGCTGTGGCAGTCAACCCTTGATGCGAACCAAGTCAAGTCAACCCAAAACCTTGAATTAGAATTCCCCGATAATTGAAAGAACCCCAACTAGGGTTGGTCAAGTACTTTGAACTATGGTTCGATTCTAACCAATATTATGGAAGGCTATGCCGACTTAATATTTATTTTGAGGGATTTTATCCTTATACGTAAATTACCATTTTGTTATCTTTGATTACATTCTTGTTAATATTAAGTGGGATATACTTAAGTGATTAAACATGTCTAAGATAATTTTTATGTATAAGCCGATTTTATTTTAGTTCCATCTTGCATGATCGTTTAATTCATTAATTGTGTGATCGTGACGACACACCCACAATAAATAAACCATGAAACTGATAGAAATAAAATAAATGGTATGATCATGAGATTTTCTATTGGTTAGTTTATCTAGTGGTTGATAAAATAACCCAAGACCTAGGGGAGAAACACCTTGAACCTTTCGGGTTCGTGTTTACAGCTTTCCACCTGTCCACCTTTGTATATCCTTGGATTGGTTTCACCATGGCTCCTGACTTGAGCCACCTCTACTAGCTTGGGAGCTCCATCCATTACATATGCATTTATCTCACACTCAGGTGAGGGGTAAAAGGGGTTTTTACATAAAAGAATCCTTGGGAGCGCATGCCCTACATATTAATGAGGAGATGGCTCACAGGCCAACAAATTTAATTTAAATAAATAAATTAAAAGAAACCATTCACATACAAAGGTCTCGGTCTAGCTCCTGATCATCCATACATGCAACGATATTTACGCATAAATAAAACTAGCATTCAGTTATTTAATCGTTCTTGTTTAAGATAAATCATGCCCGAATCAATTAATTATCTTTAATTAATCAATCCTTTTATCTTAAATCCCTTTTCTGAATTTCCTTGATATTTTCATCCATCATAATTTGAAACAAATAAATTCATTTAAAACTATCCTTGTACGTAACTTGTACCTTGGAGGAAACTCGGTGAATTCCCATTTATTACACAGATGTTAAATTAAACACATATATATAAAACACCTATCACGTGTTGTGCCTCAGCTTTACTCCTGCACCATGGTACACATCTCAAGGGTTTTTATAATATAATAATAAATTTTAATAAATATGCGTAATTTGGGTGAGTACACGGCGTGTAGTTCCGACTACACGACGTGTACTTTTCTTCACCGTTCATCCGAAGTACATGCCCGAGGACAGGGCATGTTAATGTACTTCAGAAATTTTTGGAGTACACGGCAAGTACAGTGGGACACATGCTGTGTAGTTTCCGCGTTACACGATTTCCAGCCGGGCAGGCCGTGTACGGAGTACATGACCCAACCCTAACCCGAAGGGACTACACACCGTGTATTCTGGAAACCGTGTGCCACCTGTTTCTGGTCAACACATGGTGTCTTAAATTCTTAGAAAAAATCCAATACATGGCCTGATTTGGAGGATTAGTCAATGAATTGAACCTAGACTACACGACGTGTACTTCCGAATACACACTGTGTATTCTGGTGTTATATGACCAGAAACGTTTGGCTCCTCCGGATGAGTTCCTCTATTTTATTTTAATCAAAATTAAAAGAAAAATTCATTTCTGTGAGGTGAACGAGAAACGAGGGAGGAGGAATAGATCTCCATATTCAGATTTCCAGAACGATTAAACTTGAATTGAAATAACTAAATTATTAAATGTGTAAATTACCAATGAAAAACTAAATAATTATAATCAACGATATGACCCGCCTCTAATACCACTTGTAGGTTCCGTGCGTAGAGGAAGCGCGTTGGTGGGTTTTCCCAACTTTAATTTTAACGTTAAACAATGTTCAATCCGAGATCCGTCATTATATAAAACGCCGAATCTTCGGAATAGAACAACAAACGAAAAGAAAAGAAGAGTCCTGGAACCCTTGAGGAGGATCCTCATATGTTGATTATAATTAATTTAATTAATGCATAAGACTTACCTTGTTGGAATTATTTCTTCGTTGATGTGTACGGTCACGATTCGGTGATCCGTCGTTGCGTCGTAGAATCCAAGTGTAGGATTCCTCTAGCGGTGATCCACACGTGTGTCACGTATCTCCGGACGTCGCCGAAGGGAACTTTGGGTGCTAGCGCGGAAGAACCTTCGCTTGTGATGTTCGCCTTCGACCGCCTTGATCCGGTGGAGGATCTTGCTCTCGTAACTTGATGGCGTTCTTGGTGGAAAGGGAATTCTCTCTTTGGCTTGAGAGTATTTCCAAATCCGTTGTGCACAACACTGACTCTCATTCTATGAGAATAATGTAATTGGGATTATAATACTTAGAATAATAAAATGAATTAATTTCCTGAAAGAATTTAATCATTTCATTTAATTCTTAGTAATACCACATGTCTTAATAATGACAGTTGACCATCATTATTACTTGACATGTGCCCAACGTATTACATTTAATATCATTTAATTAAATAAACAATATTTTCTCACGAATTCTGAAAAACAAACTACACGGCGTGTATATAAATATACACGATGTGTACTTTTATTTTTTTTCATTTTATTTATTTCCTCCACCATATTTATTAGACCTTGAGTAATGACTACTTATTTCTTAAATAAATGTAACTACATTACTCGCTAATAAATATATATTATTTTGCCCACACTATATTCTCTCTAATAACTAGTGTTGAAACAAATGTGATCAGGCATCCTTAAATAATTATTAAACCACAGCCGGGAATAATATTTATTTAACTTGTTAAATTAATATTTAACTGAGATACATGGACACACTTAGTGTGTGACCCTCTAGGCCTCTTTCTCAGTGGAATTAGGCTGAGCCTGCCTAAAGTCCAAGGTTAGTGTCTAGAAACATGCCAAGGAACCTATAGAGATTGAAGTTAACACCGTAATGATGTGTCACCTCCTACAAACGCTTACCATGTAATATAATCCCTTTGTCTCGATATCTCCAATCAAGCGGGTTTCATGCTAGTGCCATCAACCCATGTGCTTGATTATTTTTTCTTTGACTTCCTGGAATTGAACTTTCCCATACCTTACCATGGCCATGGATTTATTTAGGCTATATGAATTACATCAAAGGGCCTGAGATATCTACTTCCGTTATGGAACAGAAGGGACAAATCCTTTCTCACATTATCTATTAATGCGATATTACTCATGACGCACCCAACGTATCCTACCTCACTGTGAATAGTGTATCGTCACAGTTTTCGTCAATACATCTAAGTTCGTGAGTTGTAATACACATTAATAATAATCTTAAAGTCTAAGGACCAATACACACGTCCACAGATAGGAACATCCGATGACACTATGAAATGTGGATTTCCTACTGGCGGGTCTCATTCTCATAATATCATACTGGATATTACGAAGGGCGCAGACCATTAGAAGGTGCCTCAAAGTTTTATGAGTCCTCACCCCTAATGACCTGTATTATTTGTGTCCCTCAAATAATATCATCCGGCCATAGAATATACATTAAAGAACAGTGTTATGGCACTTCTGTGTTCTCATCATAGCAGGGATTTGCTACGACCCTTTAATTCAACAACTGTCCTTACGATATTATCACATTACATGTCACGCAGAAGAACAATCAAGATGTGATACAGCTTTTATTTAATGAATAAAGTACAAAGTAGTTGGTTCTAAACCACCAACTCCAACACCTATGTATCCCATAAGGATGGAAATCAAGCACACGTAGTTCTAGAACTACCCTTTGTACAAATTAGGTTCGTACATGTGAAGGGTGAAAGGGGATTTTAGTGCAATGATGGTTTAACCCAAGATAAAAGGTTCAGGTATTTCCATGTATGCACGTAGTCTTTAAAATGAAACATGATTGAAAATAATGTAAATAATGACTCCCTATCAGGTGAGGGTATCAAAGAATATTGTAGTTTATTGTCACACTGGACAAAAGTGTTGTATAGTTTAACGTCGTATAACAAGGACGAAAGTGAACCAATGTAAAGATATTGATTCTAGGGGCGGTTTCATGAATCAACATTGTATGAGATGGAGGTGAACCGATGTGAAGAGATTGATTTTGGGATTGAACCTTGGGAGGTTTCCTACGTACGCAGCCTGGAAGGCAAGGATCAAAGTCCGCGTAGTTCAATTAAAGAATGAATTAGTGATCAAGTTGTCCTTGGGGACAAATAACTAAAAAATAGTGTTGGGACTTACACATGGTTAGTATCCCAGAGATAGTGTTATGGTTGAAGTTTTCTCTAAGCTCACATGAGTCATACTCGGTGTGAGAAACAAGAGGTAGCAACAACCCTAACGATGCACAATTTAATGTCATGTAGGACATATGAAGGGACTATGTAGTTTAAAGTATTGCAGTTAAGACTATGGTTGCTGCACAATTTAATGTCATGTAACAAGGACAAATTACATTTTAATGTCATGTAGGACGTATTAAAGGACTTTTTGTACAGTTTAGCGTCATGTAGTTAGGACGATGGGGGAAATACAGTTTAATGTCATGTTGGACAAAATAGGGGGACTGTGCAGTTTAATGTCATATAGTGAGGACAAAAGAGTACACAATTTAACGTCATGTTGGACGTATTGGGGACTTTTTTCACAGTTTAACGTCATGTTGGACAAAAAAAAAGGACGATACAGTTTAGCGTCATGTTGGACGTAAGTGCCAATAGTTTAAGGTTGTATGCATGGACTGTTGGTTATGCAGTTTAACATCTTGCTAGACGTAAGGGACTTCTATATAGTTTAACGTCATATAGAAAGGATGATGAAGGGGGACACAGTTTAACGTCATGTTGGACGAAAGTGTGAATATTTTAAGGTCCTATGCATGGACCATAGATGGTGCAGTTTATTGTCTTGCTGGACATAAGAGACTTATGTACAATTTAGCGTCATGTAGTTAGGATGTCATAGTTTAACGTCATATGGGACGAAAGTAATAAAAATAGTTTAAGGTCATATGTATGGACCGTTTCTGTATTTTGTGTTCATACAAAATATTTCTTCAGAAATCTAGCATTGGTTGGAGTAGTGATGATTTCTCCATCCATTGAGATTAAAGAATAAGCTCCATTAGAGTAGACCTTATGTATTGAGTAAGGTCCTTCACATTTTGGTTCAAGCTTGGGAGGTTTCCTTCCTGGTATCATTGAAGTTCTGAGTAATAATACCAATTCTCCCCGAGTGAATGAATGAAGACGAAATTTTTTATTGAAAGCTCGTGTTATTCGATTCTGATAGACTTCCAAGTGGTTCAATGTGCAAAATCTTTTCTCATATAACCATTTCAATTCATTCAATCACTTTTGAGATTGTTCATATGTAGATGAATTATCACAAATGGATACTCTGAGCGAGGGTAGTTGAACTTCAATGGGAAAGATGGATTTTGTTCCGTATACCAGTGAATATGGAGTTGACCGCGTTGCAGTGCGGGTGGTAGTCTGATAAGCCCATAAAGCATGAAAGAGTTTTTCAGGACATGATTTATTATCTTTATCCACCATGTTTTGTAGTATATTTGAAAGTGTCTTATTGAAGGCTTCTATCTGGCCATTGGCTGCTGCATGATACTGAGATGAATGGTTGGATTTGATGTTATATTATTGATACGACTTCTTCACCTCGGATGAACAGAAGTCGGTTCCATTGTCCGTCAATATGGTATGAGGGACACCAAATCTATTAATGATGTTAGACTTGATGAAGCTAACAATGCATTTAGAACTAACTTCCTTAAGAGGTATTGCCTCTGACCATTTGGAAAAGAAATCAGTAGCAGTAAAAATATACTCAAACTGCTTGGCCATAGCTAAAGGGTAAGATCCCACCAAATCCATTCCCCATGTGGAAAATGACCATGAGTATTTAGCTGTATGAAGCAACTCTGGAGTTTGATGAATGAAGTTGGCATGTACTTGGCATGAATGACACTTCATTGTGAAATCAACATAATCTTGTATCATTGAAGGCCAAAAGTATCCAAGCCTTCGAATCTGATCGAACAGTCTATGTCCAGACTGGTGGGCACCACAGACTCCTGCTTGCACTTCTTTCATGACAGCCATTGTCTCTTCACCATCAATGCATCTGATGAGAACTCCATCAAAACCACGTTTGTAGAGAATTTTCTCTAGGTGATCTGGGCTATCATAAAGAGTAAAATTGACCACACGTCATCATATTTGTTCTTTCTTGGCTCTATCAGGTGGAAGTGTTCCATTTTGAAGGTATTCCCAAATAGGTGACATCCATCCTGTAGCATGACCATACGGTTCAGGAATGGGACTAATTTCATTAATTTCCTCTGTTCTGATTCGAACAAAAGGTGAAATTGCATGACGGTGGGCAATACTGATAGTTGTATCTTCCCGATTTGGATCTGCCAGAGTTGTGGCTATATTAGCCAGTGCATCAGCTTGAGCATTTTGTGATCGCGGGACATAAGAAAATGTTGGTTATAAAGGGAATTCCGCCATTAACTCTCTGACGTAATCATACAAAGGGATTGGTTCTTCTTTTCTGATGGCATAATCCCCATTGACTTGTTTGATTACCAGGTTTGAATCACCTTTCGCCTTTATGTGATTCACTTGTGCTTGAAGTGCCAATTCCAAGCCTGCGATGAGAGCTTGGTATTTTGCTTCATTATTGGTACCACCTTCCAAAAATAAGAATGAATAAGGTAACACTGCCTTTTCTGGAGAAATGAGCACAATTCCTAAGCCAACTTTGTTGAATTTAGGATTTTCCATTTTCCTCCCTGTTGGACTTCTGGAAGCACCATCAAAATATATTTCCCATGCCTGAGGACTTTCTTGAATAGAGAAGACTTCCTCATTAGGGAGTTCAATATCTGAAGATGTGTTTTCAACTGAAGGGAGTTCAGCCATGAAATCAGCCAGATCTTGGTCCTTTATTGCCTTTTGAGACACATACTGAATGTCGAATTGCTGAAAAATAATTTCCCACCTTTCTAGACGTCCTGTAAGCATTGGATGACTAAGGATGAATTTGAGCGGGTTATTGCGAGATACCAATTGGACCTCTTGATGTTGCAGGTAGTGTCTCAACTTCTGAACTACAAAGATTAATGCTAGACAACACTTCTCAATACTTGAATACCAGGTTTCTGCTTCAATCATAGTCTGAATGAGGTAGTAGAGGTTGTTTTCATCCCCAACATCATTTTTCTGAGCAAGAAAGGCACCCAATGATCGTTCTAAAGCTGTCACGTAGAGGATAAGTGGTCTTCCTTCAACAAGTGGCATGAGTAACAGTAGACTCAAGAGGTATTTCTTGACAATATAGAATGATTCTTGACATTCTTCAGTCCACTGGTAAGGGACTCCCTTCTTCATCAATTTGGTGAAGGGTAAACATTTTCCTACCAAATTGGAGATGAAATGCCGAATATAGGCTAAGTTTCCTTGAAGTCCTCTTAATTATTTCAAATTTCGAGGAGGTGACATACCAAGGATTGACTTTGTCTTCTCAGGATCGACTTCAATACCACGATGGCGTATAACAAAGCTGATAAATTTTCCTGAGGTTACCCCAAAGGCACATTTTAAGGGGTTCATATTCAAAATATGTTGTTGAAGCTTACAGAATATGACTTCGAAATCAGCCAAGTGATTAGAACTTTGTTTAGATTTAACCACAAAATTGTACACATATCATTAAAAAAAATTCCCTAAAAAGGGTTTGAAGATACGATGCATGTCACGCTGATATGTTGCACCTGCATTCTTTAAGCCAAAGGGAATTACCCGGTAGCAAAACACACCCTGAGGGGCTCTGAAGGCTGTGGATTCCTCATCTTCTGGGGACATTTGTATTTGATTATATCCAGAATATCCATCCATGAAGGAAAGTGCTTCATAGCCAGCTGTTGCATCAATTAAAAGTTCTGTAATCGGAACTGGGAAATTATCCTTAGGACAATGCCGATTAAGATCTCTGAAATCGATGCAAACTCTAATTTGTCCGTTCTTCTTCTTTACAGGGACAATATTATCCAACCACTTGGGATATTGAACTTTTCTGATGAAGTTAGCTTTGATAAGCTTATCCACTTCAGCTTTAATTATGGAAGCATAAGTTGGGTGTGTTCTTCTCGTGGCTTGCTTAACTACTCGATGTTCTTCTGGTAAACCCAAATGATGAGTAGCAACATCAGGATCAAGCCCTGGTATCTCTGTATAGTTCCAAGAAAATATGTCTAGATTTTGATTTAAAAAGGAAATATACATCTCTTGTTCTTCAAGAGTCATGGCCGCACTGATTAAACTGGGGCGTGAATCTTCTTTTGTACCCAGATTTATTTCTCTGAGTTCATCCATGGTGGTAGAGATACCCTCTTCAAATGCTGGAGGAGCATCTATGAGATCTTCCTCTTCTTCTTCAACATGTGTTATTTCTTCCGTTTCTACTTTCATAGTAGATGATAAATCATAATTTCCATGATCAGAAGAGATGTTAAAATTTGAACATCTTGAAGAAGAAGCTACCATTTCTAACCCGATTACTGATGAAGGGTCTTCCTTGGGAAATAAAGAGGAGATGATGGATTGAGAATAGACATCATTGTTCACCTCTAATGTTGCTATAACTTCTTCTGGCCTGATTGGCGAAGTATAGACTTGTTGGATTTCAGCAGATGAAATGAGGACATCACAATTTGGGCTTTCATCACTGCTTGGTGGGTTACCAATTTCTCCCATGTTGTCTGGATAAATTTCCATTATTGACATTATGGATCTTTCCATAAGAGTATTTTGATTTGGGTCTATCTTGTCAATTTGACTGATATGCAACACATAATCTGTACTCACATGTGTAAATGGATTTACTGGAATCTTCTCCAAACCATATGGAGCATTAACTTTGGTAATCTCCCTGGTTGTGGATTTATCCTTTCCCTTCATGTGATAGAATTCTGCCTCAATGTATTGAGACTCACACATATTGAACAGAGCCTTATCACCATACAATGTCCCAAATTGACCATCGAAACAATATTTGAGACATTGATGTTATGATGAAGGGATAGCCTCATGTTGACGTAGCCAGGGTCTTTCAAGAAAGATGTTGAAGGCTAAGTCTTGATCAATAACCATGAAATCTGAATTGGATACAAGATCTCCAAACAGAGTTCTGAGTGTAACTTTTCCCAGTGGTTCTTGTTCATTTTTATCATATCATTGTAACATCATGGTAGAAGGAGATAAATTAGATTCCGTGAGGCCCAATCGACTAAGTGTACGAATGGGAATGAGGTTGACTCTTGAACCATTATCAATGAAAGATCTTTGGACATCTACGCCATTGACCTTGGCAGATAAGTACAAAGGTCTAATACGTCCATGAACGACATAATCTTCATCTTCATCAATAAAAGTTATTACTGCGTGGAATTATGTAGGATTATTCTCTACATGGTAGACTTCAGCTGCAACAATTTCAGTTTCAAACTCTTGAGGACTTGACAAAGCCTCAACGAGTGCTTCCCGAAGATCCTTTGATAAATTCAAGGCATCCAGAATTGATAACTTGGAGGTACTTGGGCCAGGTGTTTCAATATATCATACTTTTGATCCAAAGTTCTGGGTTTCCCAATAGGAACATGTGGTTTAGCAGGTGTATTGGAAGTTGATGAATCTTGTATCAGGATAAAAGTTGGCAATATTCCTGGCTTTGGAAGATTAGAATGATTAGATCCATTTAATTGCTGAGAAGAAGAAGATGGAACCTTCAACCGGTCTTCTAGAATAACTATTCCAAGACTGAATTTGCTATTTGTGGAAGAACTTGTTTGTTCTTGTTGAGCTCGTTGAAGGGCTCTGCCACGAGTTTCTGCTGCATACACAGTTCTAGCAGGGGTAGAATTGGAATAGTGGCTTCTAAAAGATCCATGTCTTCCTCTATATCCTGAGACTCTGGAACTTCCTCTGATTCCTCTATTTGATATATGGAATCCAGGCTCATCAAAATCAAAACTGCAACTGGCATATGGATATGTTAATTGAATCATATTAACAGAACCGAAAATAAACTCTTCATCCGATGAAGACTATGTCTGATTAGCCTGTTTATGTTGTGCCGTTTGGTGGGACGGTTCACGTTGCTTTGAAGTAGATGGAATGAAATCTACTAGAGTCAAATACAGCTTAGGCTTTGACACATACTCTTCTTCTTCTGATTGTTCATCCTTGGAATTGTGTCGTTTCATTGAGAATTTTCCCTCTGATGAAGAGGGTTTTGCTGAGGCATTGATGGAAGAAGGCACAATTGGTTTCTTCAATTGTGTTTGAAAAATAGAATGAGTTCGGTTGATCATCTTTATGACCATCCAATCATCATATTTTTGTGCATTTTTGCTTTTGAATTCTTTCCACTCGCCTTCCTCCTCTGGAACTGTAGCAGTAACACATGCTACCTGGGCTGAAGAGCCTTTTAGTTTGACTTGTCCCAAGTCGACCATCTTTTGCAGGAGGTCCTTGAAAACAAAACACTCCTGAATGGGATGTCCCAAAATACGGTGAAACGGGAAATAGTTGGGACAATCTTAATATCCTTCCTTGTTTGGCCTCTTGGCCCTTGGGAATTGGACCAAATTATTTTCCAGAGCCGAAATGAAATAACCAGGAACTTGTTCATTTTAGAAAGAGTAAACTTTGCTTTTCAAATCCTCAAATTGTTTTCATCTTTGATCTCTTTGATCATCTTGATGAAACAGCCTCTGTTGTTGACACTTCGAAGGTGGAGCCCTTCGGGAAGATGAAGGTTTTGAAGTAGAAGTAGGTACAGGTGCTTGCTTACGCATAACTGTAGCAGTATCTGCTTTACCCATTCTCCTTCCTGGAGCTAATGAAATTACACGAGATTTAGCCTTAGTCTGTATAAGAGAATCTTTAATTTAACACCCGAGACTTTTATGTTATATAAATCATCAAAGGAATCTTTTTCTACACACAACACTTGCTTGGCTTGCTTTACACGAAATCGCGACCATCCTCAATAGCTTGGGTCGTACGCAATACCGAGTTTCACTAAACAATGATACACTAATAAAATATTATTAAAACTAGTCTTTATGAATAGTAATAACTAAATTTTAAATTTTATAACATTATTATTCATCTTATACATTTTCTAGAATGTGTTAATAGAACAAAATAAATTTTTCGGGTAAAATAAGTATTTTTTTTTAAAAAATGCAGTTTTACCACCTTTTGATGGCACACCCACATTAAATCTAGTTTTTGACAAGTTTATAAGTTCAATTTTTCAAAATAAAATTCTTCTTTAGAATCAAGATATAAAAATTTACTTTGGATAAATTTTTCATATTATTCTGATAACTTTCATATTTTAATGAATAGTAAAAACACGCTATATTTTAATTAAAAACAATTTTTTTCATCGTAATAAATTATGTGGTTAAATAATAATATTGAATGGTTTAAAAGTATAAATAGAATATATTTTTACAATTTAATATAATTTATGTCATTATCCTTGATTTTACATTAAATTCGTAGGTTAAATAAATTCAATCTTTGGCAATGTTTTAACTTTTAAAACCTGTTTCCTTAACAACGGGATTACTTTTAAATTAATTACTGAAAATTCTGTGTTTTGAATTTTGAAAAATGGATTTCATATTTGGAATTAGTGGTTCCAAATTATGTTAATAGGTTACTTTTATTTTTTTGATATTATGAATAGTAACTACGGTAATTTTTGTATTTACTACGGCTAAAGGTAAATAGGGTAATTCAAGGTTAAAAGAATATTATAATAATTCCAAATTACCTTGACACTTGTATTACCCTTATTGGATGCGTATTGGCCGACCATGGGAATCCTTGGGTTGATTTTGGGACCCCATGGAGCCACTTATGAAAGACAATGACACATTAGATTAATTAATTTAATGTAAAGACAAAATTGGAATTAACAAATATCGTTTAGTAATTAATTTTTATAAGGGTCTATATAAATTATATTTTGGACTATAAATATTCATTGTAAATATAAAAATATTTCCTACATAATGGTATTTTATTTGTAATTTTTAGATATTAAATAATTTAATTTATTTATGACACAAAGATGATGCAGTAATTATCTTATTAATGAAATATTGACATAATTGATGTTATAAATACCCAAATAAATGTAATTTGAGACTTTTTATGAATTACACTAATTTTATAGGTTAATATGACATGTTATTATTGATTTAATTAACTTTTTTTGAACTAATCATTATTTTATGATTTTCACAAAAATCAATTACTAAATAGTTTCAAAATTGACATAAAATAGTTTTTAAAACAAATATTATATTATTAATTGTTATTTTATTCCTAAAAATCTAAGGTTCGGCCAAATGACTTAGATAAGTTTATATATTTTAATAACAAACAACTTGTGGTTCTTTTGGATTGTTATAGTAAGTTTATTAACCTTATAGTGTAAGAACACAAGAAGACACGGTAAAATTAAAATTATTTAACTTAATGTTAAATCTAAATGATAAGGTCCAAATAGGAACCTAAACTTGTCTAAATTCTATTGTATGAGAGGATATCGACCCATCCCCACCTTAGCTTCTAAATAAATCAATTTGGAGCTATTTAAAACCGAATTTGGCTTTATAATAAAATAATAGTTTTAGTTATTCCAAAGGTGCCCCTCTCCTCCCTTATAAAAGAGAACCTCCTCCCTCTCTTCCTCACACCACTTTGAGCCTTCAAGATCATCCAAACCCTACCAATTTCTCCTCTCCACTTCCCTAGAGACATCCCAGAGGTCCTAGTCTTCTTCAAAGACCAATTTTAGTACCCTAAAAGAAGGTCTCAAAGAAGCACTTCAAAGAAGAGGTAATGTCCGTTACCGATTCTTTCATCTTTATTTCTTCTTCCACCTTTTCTTCTTTAGTTGTTTCCTTATGAAGTAATAACATCAGTATCACTCATATACTGATATGTTATTATAAGTATAAAACAACCCTATTTCACCATCTATCTATTCTACGGAAAATGAAATCACCGCGCGTGCGTACGTACGGAATACCGTCTCCACGCCGTGGTGTAATCTATTTTCCACCACCACCTTACTTGGATGGGAATAATGGTGTAAATAATGACTATATATGATTATTGTAAAGTGATATTGATTCTGATATAGTATACATACACTCCAATACAATTCCATGATCATGGGAATGATATCATCGCTCGTGCGAACGTACGGAATACCGTCTCCACGATGTGATGCGACTCGTTCTACATGATCTTCATTGCATAATGATTATATAAATGAATTTAATGAATTAATATGATATATATTACACTAATAAAATTCTATAAATGAGGTATCTATAACCTAAAGATAAGAATAAGAATTTATTCGACAAAACACGCATAAGAACAAAAAGTAATAAACACCCGAATAACAAGTTGTAATGAAATATTACTAATAAGAAGCTAGAATATGACCATATGTGATATCATAAAAATGGGTATTATTATGGAATAAGTCAATAACATTATTTAAATCATTATACAGGAGGTTCGGATACGTACGAAGCATATCGGACCTAAGGTAAGGGAAATATCACAATCTCATTTTTATCAGAGATTTTTTATACTTTGGAATTTATTGGGGTGTATTTTATCATACAAATCCATGTTTCCTCAATATGTAATATTATTTCTATTCACCTACAATTTTTTAAATCCTATTTTACCATTCGATGAGTTTTTAGTAAAAGATATGAAAGGAATCTTTTGTCGTTTTTCGTACGAGGTACTTTTTTAACTTTTCCGACAAAAGTACGAGAAGAATGTTGTTTTTAACTTATACGGAATGAATGTATTTTTAAAAAATTATTTCCAAGAAGATTCCTTTACAAGTTTTTATGTTTATTTTTAATCAACTTCTTTTAGTTTAGAATTTTATGACATGTAAAGAATGGAAAAGTGTTTTTGAAGTAGAAAGGATATTTTCCTTAAGAATGGAGTTCAAGTGTTTTATCAAAATTATTTTCCATCTAAGATAATAAAGGGTTCTGTTTCTATACCTATTATTACATTGATTTGAT
Organism: Viscum album; assembly: GCA_963277665.1. Classification (NCBI taxonomy): domain Eukaryota; kingdom Viridiplantae; phylum Streptophyta; class Magnoliopsida; order Santalales; family Viscaceae; genus Viscum; species Viscum album. The sequence goes on along the minus strand of OY728140.1, from coordinate 126,600,345 downwards.
TATGTTGTGATGGAATTATTTTTATGAATTCCTTTATCTTATATGAATTGTTTTATGATGTCCCGATGTTTAAGATTCCCATTTTTATTACATGGGTTATGCTATGATTTATGGTTTATGATTTTGTGGCACACATAAGAATGGTATAATTATTATATGGGTGAGACCTATATCTCCCTCCAATTCATTGGGTAAAGATTTTATATCTCATGAGATAGACATGGCTGGAACGGCAGGTTAAACCGGTTCAGTGAAACAGGACTGAAACGAGGAGTGAACTCGGTTCAGAAATGGACTTTTCCAACTAAGATAGTCTTGGAAATGAGTCTTGACTAACAAGAAATGATTCTCAATGATTATGTGTGTATGCCAAAAAGTTTCATGTTTTAAGTTATGATTATTGGGATTAAATTTCACTACTATGATTTATCCCATGTTATGAAATTATGATCTCTTTTGCAGGTTAAGATTTCCAAAAGTTATGTGATTATGTATATGATGTGATTGATATTTCTTTTGTTTACCCTTACTGAGCATTTGAGCTCACCCTTTTGTATGTTTTATTTCCCCAGGTCAGGAAGAAGGTTATTAAGTAGAATATTCCAAAAAGGGACTCTAGATATGATGAAATAAATGGGAGTCAAAGTAGATGCTTTATGAACTAGTTGTTTATGATTTCCAATTTCTAAAGACACTATACCTATACGGTCCTTTCATGGTTTTGTTATATGTTGTAATAAGTATGCTTCAGTTTTGAAGTAATAACAATGTATGTAATGTATGGGTCGTTATAGTTGGTATCAGAGGAAAGGTATAGTCAACCTTTGGAAACTAGGATGTGAAAGCCTTAGTAAGAACCCTAAGGAAAATTCTAAGCATAGAACAAAATCTTAGTATTTTAGAAATGACCATGAATAACCTAGGATAAGACCATAAGTGTGAAATTTTATTCTTGATTATGTGGTTTTCCTATTATAATTAGTGTTGCTCACACTATTCTTCTTGGTTTTAGTCAATGGCTGGAACCCGAAGCAACCGTGTTAATGCGGAATGAGACGGGCAATGCAATGATTGTCCCTCGGAGCAACCAAACGTTATGGGAGCTGGAATGAAAAATCTTGTAGCCATGCTCACACAACTTTCTCAAGCTATGAATCATGCAGGACTTCCAAACGAGCAAAGGAAGGAGAAAAATTCTGTTGAATCCTTCATGAGGCAGCGTCCACCTTCTTTCAGAAGGTCTACTGATCCATTAGTTGCTGAACAATGGATTAGTACTACTGAAAAGATATTTTCAGTTCTTTAATGTTCTGAACATGATTAAGTTATCCTAGCAGTGTATCGTTTGGAAGGAGATGTTGATCAATGGTGGAATCTTATTAAGAATACGAGGCAAAGGGATGAAATTGAGTCCATGGAATGGGACGAGTTCAAGAACTTATTTTTCAATAAGTACTTCCATTGTATTCTCCGAAAAAAGATGGAGAAAGAGTTTCTTGAACTGAAGAAAAAGGATGATGAATCTGTTGGTACTTATGAAGCAAATTTTACAAGACTTGCAAGGTACGCTTCTGGTATTATTATCCAACCTGAGAGTAAGATCGATCGATTCTTTAGTGGCTTAAAACCAAGTCTTCGAAGGGCGTTAGCCATAAGGGACTTCAATAGATATGAGGAAATCATTTGATGTGCTCTCAAAGTCGAGATGAAGATTGGAGTAACCCATTAGTCATATAGGTTTGATAAGAAGAGGAAAATGGAATTCAAAGGAAAATCTAAAGAGCACACTGAAAAGAAGATGAGCTTTCCCTTATGCTCAAAGTGTGGAAAGAAACATGGATGGAGTTGTCTTAAAGGGACAAGTAAATGTTTCAAATGTGGAAAGGAAGGTCACCGGGCATTTGAATGCCGCAATGATGGGAAGAAGATGTCTAATGATGAAAAAAAGGAAGGGATACACAGAATGACCCTACTACACTTCAATGTTTCAAGTGAAAGGATATGGGGCATTATGCCAATCAATGCCCAAATCCTAGGGTTGATGATGATGGTTGACGTCAACAAACTCTTAAGGCTAAAGACAAAGTAAAGTCACATGCAATTTCTATCAGCGATGTGGAGTACGATAACTTTGTGGTGAAAGGTACACTTAACATCCAATCTAAAATAGAAAATGTTTTATTTGATTCTGGATCCACCCACTCCTTTATTTCTGAAGAATTTTCTACGAATATCACCGTATTACCTCAACAGTTAGATGTTGAGTTAGCTGTGACAACCCCTAATGGCACAACGGTTGCATCAAAAGTTTATAATTCTTCTCCGATTGAAGTTTGTGGGAAAGTGCTTCCTGCAAATCTTGTGATCCTTCCTATTGTGTAATTTGATGTGATTCTTGGCATGGATTGGATTTCTCTACATGGAGCTCATATCAATTTCCAAAGAAGGGAAGTCACATTTCATATTCCAGATCAATCTATGATCGTCTATCAATGCAAGGATGAACATAAACTTCCAATGGAAATTTCTTCCATTTTATGGGTATTGATTCAACTAAATGAAGGTTATTTATCTCAAATGGTTGGTGAGAAACTCACGATTAAAAATATGCCCATTGTACGGGATTTTGATGATGTCTTTCCGGAGGAATTACCGGGTCTTCCACCGAATCGTGAAGTTGAGTTTTCAATAGAACTCGTACCGGATGCTTTGCCTATTTCAAAGACACCTTATAGAATGGCCCCAATTGAGTTGCAGGAATTGAAGAAGCAACTCTAAGAGAATCTTGATAAGGGGTTCATACGCCCTAGTGCGTCACCTTGGGGAGCACCTGTTATGTTTGTTAAGAAGAAAGATGGATCAATGAGACTCTGCATTGATTATCGAGAACTTAACAAGATCACTATCAAGAACAAATATCCTCTCCCGCGCATTGATGACCTATTTGACCAACTACGCTGAGCTCAATTGTCGGCTGCTCCTTTGCACGGAGGGTTGGACAGTCCCAAGCCATGTGGCCCAGTCCGCCGCATGCATAGCACTGTCTGCCTCTCGTATAACTGCCTCTATTGGGTGTTCCCCACACCTCCGAGCTAGTATCCTGAGGCTGTCCACCTGATGGTCTGGTCTGCTTGGACCCCTGTGACATCCGTCGACTTCCAGCTGTAGAATACTCCGCTATGTGCCACCATGCGGTAGGTCTCGCTGCTGGTGTAGGCTCAGCAAGAAAGATCTCTACAAGAAGGGCTCACTCCAGTACTCATGCCATATACGATCAAGGACTGAGGCATGAGATCAGGGCTTCGATGATCTCCCTCAGTATTCCAACGCAGGCATGAGTACTGGAGTGAGCCCTTCTTGTAGAGATCTTTCTTGCTGAGCCTACACCAGCAGCGAGACCTACCGCAGGGTGGCACATAGCGGAGTATTCTACAGCTGGAAGTCGACGGATGTCACAGGGGTCCAAGCAGACCAGACCATCAGGTGGACAGCCTCAGGATACTAGCTCAGAGGTGTGGGGAACACCCAATAGAGGCAGTTATACGAGAGGCAGACAGTGCTATGCATGCGGCGGACTGGGCCACATGGCTTGGGACTGTCCAACCCTCCGTGCAAAGGAGCAGCCGACAATTGAGGGAGGATATACGAAAATATGGCTTTCCGTACAAGGTATGGACACTATGAATTTATAGTGATGCCATTTGGTCTTACTAATTCCCATGCTATCTTCATGGATCTAATGAATAGATTCTTTAGAGACTATCTTGATCAGTTTGTGGTAGTCATCATAGACAATATTCTTGTCTATTCAAAGAGAAAGGAAGAACATGAAGATCACTTGAGAATTATATTGAAGACCCTGAGAAAGGAGAAGCTTTATGCCAAATTTACCAAGTGTGAATTTTGTCTTCAAAAAGTTTCATTTTTGGGTCACATAATCTCAAAAGAGGGGATATCTATGGATCCAGCAAAAATAGAGGTTATCGAAAGATGGTCGAGACCAACAACAGTAACTGAGATCCGAAGTTTTCTTGGTTTGGCTGGATATTATCGACGTTTTGTGAAAGATTTTTCACGATTATCTAATCCACTCACCAAGTTGACTCGAAAAAGAGTTAAGTTTGTTTGGGCAGAGGAATGTGAAGAGAATTTCAAGGAGTTGAAAAGAAGGTTATCCAGTGCACCTGTACTCACACTTCCTTGTAGTGGAGAAAGGTTTGTGATCTACAGTGATGCATCCAAGAAGATACTGGGATGTGTTCTCATGCAAAATGATATGGTGATAGCTTATGCCTCACGATAGTTGAAAATACATGAGCAAAATTACCCAACTCATGATTTGGAGTTAGCTGCGGTAATATTTGCATTAAAGATTTGGAGGCATTACCTTTTTGGTGAAAGGTGTGATATTTATACTGATCATAAAAGTTTAAAGTATATTTTCACACAAAAGGAGATGAATATGCACCAAAGAAGATGGTTGGAGCTGATTAAGGATTACGACTGCTCAATCCATTACCACCCTGGGAAAGCAAACAAGATGGCAGATGCATTAAGTCGACAAGACCATGCTAGTTTATCCATGATGAGGATCACAAAAGATCCAATATTTATGGATTTACAAAGGATGGATCTTGGAATTATAATGAAAGGGTAAAAATCGTATCTTTCTCAAACGAATGTTCAACCATATTTACATGTGAAGATTAAAGATGCACAGAAAGAAGATGTCGAGTTACAAAAGAAGGTGAGAAATGTTCCTGAATTCAACCTTGATTGTGATGGGATAATAAAGTTCAGGAATCGGGTTTGTGTTCCTCCCATCCCCGAATTAAAGAAGGAGCTACTGGATGAGGCTCATAGTTCTTCATTCTCTATTCATCCTGGAAGCACGAAGATGTATAGGGACCTGAAAGAGTACTTCTGGTGGGATGAAATCAAAAGAGATGTTGCTGAATATGTCTCTCGATGCTTGGTTTGTCAACAAGTTAAAGCTGAGAGACAGAAGTCTAAGGGGATGTTACAACCATTACCCATATCCGAATGGAAATATTAAAACATCACTATGGACTTTGTCACAGGACTTCCTAAAACATCCAAAGGCAATAATTCTATCTGGGTCATAGTTAATCGTCTTACAAAGTCTGCACACTTCATTGCTACTAGAGAGGATTTCTCTCTGGATCATCTTGCCAGGATATATGTAAAGGAAGTGGTAAGATTGCATGGAGTACCACTTTCTATTATATCTGATCGGGATCCGAGATTTACCTCGATGTTCTGGCGAAGTCTTCAGCATACTCTGGATACAGAGTTGAGTTTCAGCACTGCTTATCATCCTCAAACAGACGGTCAGTCTGAGAGAACAATTCAAACTCTAGAAGATATGTTGAGAGCTTGCTCTATGGATTTCAAAGGTGGTTGGGATCAACACCTACCTTTGGTGGAATTTTCTTATAATAATAGCTTTCACTCCAGTATTCAGATGGCTCCTTATGAAGATCTCTATGGAATGAAATGCAGGACTCCAACTTGCTGGGATAAAGTTGGGGAAAGAAAGCTATTAGGACCCGATCTCATTGATGAAATGGAAGAAAAGGTTAGATCTATTCAACAACACATAAGAGCAGCTTAGAGTCGACAGAAAAGTTATGCCGACAACCGAAAAAAGACCTAGAGTTTGAACTGGGTGATAAAGTGTTCTTATGAATATCTCCCTGGAAGAGGGTTATGAGATTTGGAAAGAAGGGGAAGTTGAGCCCTAGATATATTGGTCCTTTCGAAATACTGGATCGTGTTGGGAAGGTAACTTACTGATTGGCGCTTCCACCGAATCTCTCTCAAGTTCACAATGTGTTCCATGTATCTCTCCTGAGAAAGTACATACCTGATCCTTCACATTTACTCAGCTCAGAAGTTGTACCGTTGGAGTAAGATCTTTCTTATGAATAACAACCGATAGAGATTCTGGATCGTAGTGAAAAAGTCCTACGAAACAAGACCACTCGATTGGTGAATGTTTTATGGAGGAACCACCAATTAGAATAAGCTACATGGGAGCTTGAGGATATGATGAAGAAGAGGTATCCTCATTTGTTTGTTACAAAGTAATGAATTTCGAGGGAGAAATTCATTTTAAGGGGGGTAGAATGTAACACCCGAGACTTTTATGTTATATAAATCATCAAAAGAATCTTTTTCTACACACAACACTTGCTTGGCTTGCTTTACACAAAATCACGACCTTCCTCAATAGCTTGCGTCGTACGGAATACCGAGTTTCACTAAACTATGATATGCTAATAAAATATTATTAAAACTAGCCTTTATGAATAGTATTAACTAAATTTTGAATTTTATATCATTATTATTCATCTTATACATTTTCTAGAACGTGTTAAGAGAACAAAATAAATGTTTCGGTTAAAATAAGTATTTTTTTCAAAAAATGCAGTTTTACCGCCTTTTGATGGCGCACCCACATTAAATCTAGTTTTTGAGAAGTTTATAAGTTCAATTTGACAAAATAAAATTCTTCTTTAGAATCAAGATATAAAAATTTACTTTGGATAAATTTTTCATATTATTCTGATAACTTTCATATTTTAATGAATAGTAAAAACACGCTATATTTTAATTAAAAACAATTTTTTTCATCGTAATAAATTATGTGGTTAAATAATAATATTGAATTGTTTCAAATTATAAATATAATATATTTTTAACATTTAATATAATTTATGTCATTATCCTTTATTTTACATTAAATTCGTAGGTTAAATAAATTCAATCTTTGGCAATGTTTTAACTTTTAAAACCTGTTTGCTTAACAACGAGATTAATTTTAAAATAATTACTGAAACTTCTGTGTTTTTAATTTTGAAAAATGGATTCCATATTTGGAATCAGTGGGTCCAAATTATGTTAATAGGTTACTTTTAGTTTTTTTGAAATTATGAATAGTAACTACGATAATTTTTTAATTTACTACGGCTAAAGGTAAATAGGGTAATTCAAGGTTAAAATAATATTATAATAATTCAAAATTACCTTGAAACTTGTCTTAACCTTATTGGATGAGTATTGGACGACCATGGGAATCCTTGGGTAGATTTTGGGACCCCATGGAGCCACTTAGGAAAGACAATGACACATTAGATTAATTAATTTAATGTAAAGACAAAATTGGAATTAACAAATATCGTTTAGTAATTAATTTTTATAAGGGGCTATATAAATTATATTTTGGAATATAAATATTCATTTGAAAGATAAAAAGATTTCCTACATAATGGTAATTTATTTTTAATTTTTAGACATTAAATAAGTTAATTTATTTATGACACAAAGATGATGCAGTAATTATCTTATTAATGAAATATTGACATAATTGATGTTATAAATACCCAAATAAATGTAATTTGAGACTTTTTATGAATTACACTAATTTTATAGGTTAATATGACATGTTAGTATTTATTTAATTAACGTTTTTCTAACTAATCATTCTGTTATGATTTTCACAAAAATCAATTACTAAATAGTGTCAAAATTGACATAAAATAGTTTTTAAAATAAATATTATATTATTAATTGTTATTTTATTCCTAAAAATCTAAGGTTCGGCAAAATGACTTAGATAGGGTTATATATTTTAATAATAAACAACTTGGGGTTCGTTTGGATTGTTATAGTAAGTTTATTAACCTTATAGTGTAAGAAGAGAAGAAGACACGGTAAAAGTAAAATTATTTAACTTAATGTTAAATCTAAATGATAAGGTCAAAATAGGAACCTAAACTTGTCTAAATTCTATTGGATGAGAGGATGTAGACCCATTCCCACATTAGCTTCTAAATAAATCAATTTGGATCTATTTAAAACCGAATTTGGCTTTATAATAAAATAATATTTTTAGTTATTCCAAAGGTGCCCCTCTCCTCCCTTATAAAAGGGAACCTCCTCCCTCTCTTCCTCATACCACTTTGAGCCTTCAAGCTAGGCCAAACCCTGCCACTTTCTCCTCTACACTTTCCTAGAGACATCCTAGAGGTCCTGGTATTATTCAAAGACCAATTTTATTTCCCTAAAAGAAGGTCTCAAAGAAGCACTTCAAAGAAGAGGTAATGTCCGTTACCGATTCTTTGATCATTATTTCTTCTTCCACTTCTTCTTATTTAGTTGTTTCATTATGAAGTAATAACATCAGTATCACTCATATAATTATATGTTATTATAAGTATGAAACAACCCTATTTCACCATCTATCCATCCTACGGAAAATGAAATCACCGCACGTGCGTACGTATGGAATACCGTCTCCACGCCGTAGTGTAATCTATTTTCCACCACCACCTTACTTGGATGGGTATAATGGTGTAAATAATGACTATATATGATTATTTTAAAGTGATATTTATTCTTAAATAGTATACATACACTCCAATACAATTCCATGATCATGGGAACGATATCATCGATCGTGCATACGTACGGAATACGGTCTCCACGATGTGATGCGACTCGTTCTACATGATCTTCATTGAATAATGATTATATAAATGAATTGAATGAATGAATATTATATATATTACACTAATAACATTCTTGAAATTATGTATCTATAACATAAAGATAATAATAAGAATTTATTCGACAAAACACGCATAAGAACAAAAAGTAATAAACACCCGAATAACAAGTTGTAATGAAATATTACTAATAAGAAGCTAAGAATATGACCATATGTGATATCATAACAATGCGTATGATTATGGAATAATTAAATAACATTATTTAAATCATTATACAGGAGTTTCGGATACGTACAAAGCATATCGGACCTAAGGTAAGGGAAATATCACAATATCATTTTTATCCAAGTTTTTTATACTTTGACATTTACTGGGGTGTATTTTATCATCCACATCCATGTTTCCTCAATATGTAATATTTTTTCTATTCACATAATTTTTTTTAAATCCTATTTTACCCTTCGGTGAGTTTTTAGTAAAAGATATGAAAGGAATCTTTTGTCATTTTTCGTACGAGGTACTTTTTTGACTTTTCTGAAAAATGTACGAGAAGAATGTTTTTTTTAACTTATACGACATGAATGGATTTTTAAAACATTATTTCCAAGAAGCTTCCTTTACAAGTTTTAAAGTTTATTTTTAATAAACTTCTTTTAGTTTAGAATTTTATGACATGTTAAGAAAGGAAAAGTGTTTTTGAAGTAGAAAGGATATTTTCCTCAAGAATGGAGTTCAAGTGTTTTATCAAAATTATTTTCCATCTAAGATAATAAAGGGTTCTGTTTCTATCCCTATTATTACATTGATTTGATTATGTTGTGATGGAATTATTTTTATGAATTCCTTTATCTTATATGAATTTTTTTATGATGTCCTGATGTTTAAGATTCCCATTTTTATTACATGGGTTATGCTATGATGTATGGTTTATGATTTTGTGGCACACATAAGAATGGTATTATTTTGAGATGGGTGGGACCTATATCTCCCTCCAATGAATTGGGTAAAGATTTTATATCTCATGAGATAGACATGTCTGGAACAGCATGTTAAACCGGTTCAGTGAAACAGGACTGAAACGAGGAGTGAACTCAGTTCAAAAATGGACTTTGTCTGCTAAGATAGTCTTGGCAACGAGTCTTGACTAAGAAGAAATGATTCTCAATGATTATGTGTGTATGCCACAAAGATTCATGTTTTATGTTATGATTATTGGGATTACATTTCACTACTATGATTTATCCCATGTTATGAAATTATGATCTCTTTTGTAGGTTAAGATTTCCAAAAGTTATGTGCTTATGTATATGATGTGATTAATATTTCTTTTGTTTACCCTTACTGAGCATTTGAGCTCACCCTTTTGTATGTTTTATTTCCCCAGGTCAGGAAGAAGGTTATTAAGTAGAATATTCCAAAAAGGGACTCTAGATATGATGAAATAAATGGTAGGCAAAGTAGATGCTTTATGAACCAGTTGTTTATGATTTCCAGTTTTTAAAGACACTATACCTATACGGTCCTTTCATGGTTTTGTTATATGTTGTAATAAGTATGCTTCAATTTTGAAGTAATAACAATGTATGTAAATTATGGGTTGTTATATTAAATCTGTTGAGCGATTGAAGTAAGGTCTCAAAACCCTCCTGTGTTTTTCACAGGGATCAACGATGTGCGTAATTCGTCACACAGATTTTCCACACAGATTGGAAACAATTCCTCTTGAGGGAGTGCTAAGCTCAGAGAATATGTTAATCCCTTCCAGCAAACAATGAAATCAGAGACTATTTCATTCTCCCTTTGCTTATAGTTTTTATGATCGAAAAATGTTGTCTTTGGAAAAGTTGAGCTGAATTGAAGAAGAAATCATTGACGGAGATCTTCCCATCCGGTAATTGACTGATATTTCAAGCTTGTGTACCAGACAAAGGATGGCCCTTGCAAGGTTCGCATGAAGCATCTGAGTTTCACTGCTTCTTGATGCTCCAGAGTTCCCATCATAGGATCGTAACAAGACACGTAATGCGTCAAATGCTATTCAGGATCGCCTGATCCATTGAAAATAGGGAATACATGGTTCCCAAAATTTGATGGGGGAGATATTTCATCTACCCATTCAGGGTAAGCTCTCTTTTCTGGTTGATCCTAAGCACACTTTCCCTCCATAGCTTCCAACCATACTGTTAATGACTCAATAGTAGTTATTAAATTTTGAAAAACATCTAGTTGAGATTGGACCTGAACAGGTGCACTGACTGGAGCTTGGGCAGGTATGGCAGCTCGTACTACAACTGACGGCAGCACTGCCAATTGTTGTTGCACTTGACCAGTGGGATTAGACCTGTGAGGGTGTACTGATAAAGAAGGATATTCTTGCTCCATCTCAGTAGCTGCGACAAAATTCTCTTGGCTGACTGACTCCAGCACGCTTAGGAGGAAGACTACCTTGAAGTAGTTATGCGTTCAACCTCCTCAATTCTTTCATTTCTTCCTCTTGTTGCGCAAATATTTTCTCTAGTGGGAGAGATTGTCATTCTCCATAGGAATGATATGTAACCTGATTCTTTCCCTTCCCCTTGTTTGATCCCTTTCAGAGAGGGGGAAGTGGGTTATTTGAAGTAACACCCAGATTTTGGGTAAACCATTGATTTCTTGTATGCACACCTTCTTCATTTGTGTCTGTGCGCACAAATTATTGAGTGGGAACCTCTTCATCTGATCCCTATGAGTGAGCCACATCTGGTGGATCAGTAAAAATGGAATTGATGACATTAATTAATGCATAATTCATTGCATCCCTTCCATTATCATTTCTGTGATATTGTCTTCTTTCATTCCCCTGACGAGACATTGACTTTTGTTGGTTTTATCCCTCAGGAACTTCTTGGCGAACCGTAATTTGGAGAGAATCTCTTGATAATTTGGCTCTTCATTCCTCTTGAGGCTTCTTCCCCAATTGAGAAAAGACAGACTTTCTCTGAGGAGGGGGTTGATGATTTGAAAAAGTCCCCAGTCTGGTGGACTGGTGCTATTCCTGCTATCTTTGCATAAATCCTTGAATCCTATTTGTTGATTTCAAGGGTTGGTTTAAAAGAGTCCCCAGTCTGGAAAGATGGGGTGGCTCTTGACATGCTATGTCTAATACTTTCTTAAAATCTATCCTGATCTTGCAGAACTTAGTCTAGAAATTAGCTGGATGCATCAATCGACATACACTTTTATCACCTGACTTGAAAGACCGTTGGATGATTTCTGACACTTATATCACTTGATGATGTGCTTGCTCCATATGAGAGGCCTATTAGATATTCTCATTTGTTTGATGCAGGAGTAATTCAACAAATTTTTCTCTGTATTCTTGATTTTTAGAAGAACTAGTTGAGGACTGTTCTTGGGAAAGACTTTGATTACAAACAAAGACAGTTGATTGTGACCGAAAACGGGAAATATCATTGTATGAGACCATTTTCGGCGGGCTTTGATGACTGTAGAGCACAGTGAAATGTAGAGCTCCATGAACACCCAATCCTCTGACATGAATACCATATGGGGAATTGGAAATTAACTGGCGCAATATTCTTAGTGCGCCAAGGCATGAACGTTGAAGGGATCTATGCTTCTTTTCAGCCCTCAGATATCGAGAGACTGATAGAGATGCCAAATCAATCTGAAGTTGTAACCCTTATATTATATTAACATGATTTTCATATTCATCATAAGATAATACTTTATTCTTCAACTGACAAAGAGTTTTCCATATGTTGAGATGAATATCATGAATTCCATCTTCCATCAACATCTTCGGAATGTCATAATGAGAGTCAGCCAGAGGCCAAAACATGACTGGCACTTCACTTTTCGCCTGTTGTTTTCTCATGTTCAACATTTCCTCTTTATCATTCAATGAATATTCTTCTACCAGATTTGACCAGAGCTGGTGCTTCCTTGTTTCTTCATCAGATTCAGTAATATTGGTAGAGAAATCAACGATCAAACTAGAAGATTCATGATTTAGGGGTGGTTCGGAGAATGACCTACACCCTAGGCTATCTTCTGATTGAGAAAGTATTTCACTTGCTAGCGATGAAGCATCAGACATGACTGGTTTCACATTTTCAAGTGCCTCATGATAAGAGGGATTTGTCGTCACTACATTGTCCACTAGAGCATTTTCCGGGCAACGTGCATCACTACTGCGAATAGGACTTTCGTAGTGAAATTCATCATCATGGGGAGGACCACCATGGTGGGTTACAACAAAAGATGAGATCTCTTAATCCTTTGTCTTCTGACCACACAGAGGTTTCCTGTGGCTCTCATCTGAAGATGAAACTTCAAGATCGACTGAATTTTCATGAAGCAAGACTTCATGAGGAAGTGTCTATTGAAGACCTTCAGAATTAATGTTCCCACTATTGGGAAATGAGGGAGTAGAATCTTGAATTCAAATAGATAACTGTCTGAGGGCTACAAGAACTCCAGCATCGAGCAAGGCCTTATTATAGATTGGATCTTGATCTCTTGACTGTGCTGGGAGGGTCTTCTTCTTAGACACCTTCTTACTCGCCTTGGAAACCACTTGTTGATGAAAGTGGCTGCTCTGAGGTGGTGTATGTGCCTGAACTGGAGAGATGGCCAGGTTAGGCTAACGATCTCTACTCAAATCAGGTGTATGTGCCTGAATTGGTTGTCCGTATGATATGGGGGAGTATGCCCCACAACCCTCTTGGACTAAAATAGATGTGTGTGTCTATTCCGGAGTGACCTGTTGATGTGTCACCCCACTGGTAGGGATAGATTTATGTGTCTTTCCCTGAGATGTTGCTGAAGCTGTTATAATATCCTGGCAAGCATCTAGAATATGAGCAGGGATTTGCTTATGCTCTTTCACCATTGATAGAATATGCTTGGTGACATCAGCTGCCGGAACGGGGATATACGTCCATTCTGTGCTTGGAGTAGGTGTATGTGCCTGCTGCTGTCCTCCTTTTCCTGTCAGTGAATCCTGACAGTACTCAAGTGTGGGGGAAGAAAGTTGATTCTACCTCCTGTTTGTCACCGGAGCCTTCTGACTGACCTCTCCTAGTGTTACCAAATGAGACTGTTGGTAGGATTGATCAATACTAACAGGTGTATATGCCTGCTGAGTGTACTTCACCGAATGTGGTTGACGAGCTCTGTCATATGTAGTCAGATGAGCCTGCTGACTAGCTGATGACGTATAAACAGGTATATGTTCTTTCCTATAGTACTCCACCGGAATTTCCTGACGGGATTGGCATGATGCTGCCAGAAGAGTCTGTTGGACAGCAGAATTAAAACGGATGGGTGTATGTGCCCGCTCATTGCTTTCCACCAAGTTAGGTTGGTGGAATTCTTCGGAGATGGAAGAGATGAGAAACTGCTCACTGTTGACCAAATTTCATCTCTGGCAATTCGTCTTGACTGCTCGGGTTCGAGGAACCTGAGCCGAATGCCTGGAGTCGACACCCTCATCATGTTGAGGGCGCACTGCCGCACGAGTCTGGCGGCGATTGTTGATAGGATCCCTTGGGAAGAACTCATGTCTGCTTTAATTAAGGCCCTGAGGGACCTGCTCATTCATCTCCCCAGAATAAGGGAGCGAATGGTGATTGCGTTCCAGGTATAACGACCTGAAACAGTTGGAGATGGTGGTTAGCACCGCATGCTTCTTGATCACTGGTCGTCGCTGTTCGGATGACCAGGGTGAATTGTTCACATGTAGGGCTTGTCGAGAAGCCTCCAGAGTTGGAATAGTACCGTTTCGACGGTACTCCTTAACCAGTGCATTTGATACCCAATGTTGAAGACGCTGAGTAGGTGATGTCATCCACAGAGCGGACGACGATCCAGCAGGAGTAGTATCAATGGAATTTGTAGCAGCGGTATTCATAGGTGTGAACTTGAGAGCAGCCATTTCTTAGAATGCAAAAAATCTTGGAAAAGAGTGCCTGTTTGATATAACATATGTAATCAATATAAATTTATCCACTACATCTTTTGGATGAGCACATATTTCAATGATTTTTTTGTTGTCCCTCTCATTGAGTTTTAAATAGGGTCTTAACAAATAAGTAAAACATCATTTTAACTTGGTTAAGGATTCACATTGGGTTCACCATTTTTTGTTTCCCTCTAGAATTGGGGATGATCTCATTGATTTAAGATTCAAAAATTCCAAGCGGTTTCTAACGGGTTTGTTCGTAGAACCGGAAACATCCAATGATTCAATATCCATTTAAACCTACTTTCCAAAGGTAGGCTCTCATTAGTTGTGGACTGATGAGGCTTAGGAATTTGCATTGGTTGAGAGGATGGGAGGTCAGACTCATCACACCTTTTTGAGGGGAATTATATTATACTCTGGGACTCTCTTTATAGATTTAAGTTATGTTCGTGAATCCTTATTACATTACCAAGTATAAAATGATATTTACTTTAGATCTGAAAATCAATGGTTGATATTTAGGAAATTTAGAGAATCTTTTATATGTATTCGAGGTTCTTCATTGATAGAGAATCATCTGTATTTGTTAGATATTCTTAGTCAATGGTATCCTTTGATACATAAAAGTCTCTTGGTCATTATGATGACTATACTGGTTTTAAAGCCACTTAGTGGGGCACTTGAAGTTTATTGTCATTTAGAAGGACATGTATTATTTAATAGTTGGGATCGTACCCACAGATGGGATTCCTACATATCCTTTGTTTTGGAAAAGGAATCAGAACCCACATAGTTCAAGTAAGGGAGTATGATGTTTATGCATTATTTATGGCTCAAAGAAAGATTTCATGATTACTTTTACACTCAAAGCTCACGTGAGTCCTGCTTGGTGTGAGAAACAAGAGGTATTGGTGAAACCAGACAATTGTGCCATGAAAGATGTAATGATGTGGGGCTTATGTGTGTATGACTGCCCAAATAGATGAGGATTAAGATTTACTTCAGGGAAGAAATCCAGGAACAGGGTTCATAAAGGTATATGTGCTTCATAGAGATTTGGATACTCTAGTCTTGGGCATTATTCCTAAGGAAGATGCCCAAGTTAGGAGGGGACTTATGATTGGGTTTTACTCCTGAGAAGGAATCCCAGATCAAAAGTAAATTAGGACTGGTTAAGGGAAATTAAGACTGGGGATTACTCCTGAAAAGGAGGCCCAGGATAAAGGGATTTGAAAATTAAAGGGACATGGGGCTTACTCCTAAGGAGGATGCCCATATTTGAGACTGGGGCTTACTCTTGAAAAGGAAGCCCAAGTTAAAAGAATTATTGTTAGGGATTACTCCTAAGGAGGATGCCCATATTTGGGAATTTTAAGACTGGGGATTACTCCTAAGGAGGATGCCCATATTTGATGGGAATTATGACTGGGGCTTATTCCTGAAAAGGAGGCCCAGGTTAAAGGGATTCTCTCATCATAAAGGATGAGGTTGAATGAATGAAATCTCAATCTTTAGTGATATAAATATGTGTAAATAACTAGGTTTTGAGATATGTTCCACGAAGTTCCTTTTAGATAAGGAAGTAAAATCAATAAATCATGCCATAAATTGATTTGAAGACTGTCTTGAAGACTGAATCCTGAATAGGAGAGGTGGAATGGCATACAAGGGGTTAAATGGGAAAGAAGGTCACCCAAAAATAGAAGGGGCGTGCAAGTCTTGGAAGGCGCGTAGGTACTGAGTTGGCACGCAAGTCCTGGTCGCTCAGGTATACCTGCGCGACACATGGGTACTTGCGTGATTTTCAGTCCTTAGGGTAATACTTAGGCGAGACTTGGCTCAAACCCTTGGTATTATCCCTAGAGACTTTCCAGTAGATGGCGCGCAAGTTCTGGTGAAGAGGTAGGCCGGCGCGCAAGTGTGTCCATTTCCCTTAAGGGTAAAAACACTTAGGCGCGCAAGTGTTAGTGAATTCTAACACTTAGACCTTACTCCTCTTGTTTAGACCTTCCATTCTATGTAAAGAATTACCTTATAAGTGTTCGGAAGACTTGAAGAAGAGACTTGGGCGTTCATAGCTCTGTATCTGAATTCTGGAAAAATTCATCTTGAAATGGGGGGCCCACCGGGGGTATTTATTGGCTGGAGAAGACCCCAGGCGGTTATCACTTAGGGCGCGCAAGTCACTTGCGCGACCGAAAATGCGGCACGCAAGTTTACTTGCGCGCCCATGGTAGAACTTGCGCGACCCTTGTGCAATGTTCTTCTTATTCATTCCTTTTTCAATTTTTTATATTTTTCCAAAGGTTGAATCACTTTGAGCTAAGATATTCCCCTTTTCCAATCTTTAGACTTTGTGACGAAAGGAGCGTCAACAACCATGCACTACATATGTCACTAATAATACTTGCTTATTTTATAATGTTTTATTTCCATATAATGGTTTCCCATGGATGTATATATATTCAAATATATATATATATATACAGATATATATATATATATATTATAAGTATTCATTTTATATTTTCAAAATTTTAAAACTCAAGTGAAAAAATATAAAAATAGAAGGACCAATTTTTTAAATAAATTTTCACTACTTGGACTTTGTAAACATTATAGGGTTATTAGGAGTGAAACCAACCATTCAAGATGTGTAGACACTTAATATCCTTCAATTCTCTATGTATTCAGAAGGTCTTGTTTTCCGAGCTTTCATAGTATTTTATGAATATTCATGAGATTCTTTTATTAAGAAAATTATTTCCAAATATTTTCAATGGTTATTATATTTTGGAAAATGTTTAAAAAAAATGTTTTCAGAATAGTATTTATTTTGAAAGGTTTATAAAAATTATTTTCTAATATTATATATTTTGATAACCCTAGTATTATATTTTTGAAAAGTATTTATCAAATGATTATATTTGGTATAATTGTTTTTTTCAAAAGTATTTTAAATCATTAATTATAAAAGGATTTTCACTGGGTTTTAAAACCCATTACTAAGAAATTTTATCCTCACACAACATTTTAATTTTTTTTAACAAGCTCTTTACAAGTCCTAATGGGGTTTATCGTCGTTAAGGAACTCATGCGAGTGAAGTGAAAATAACTATTTACTTTTTAATTTTTAAAACTATAATATGTTTTAATAGTTTATCAATTTCCTCAAAAACCTTGAATATTAAATATCTTCATTTTTTTTCAAAGACTCTATATTTTTCATTTTATATTTTTTAAAATATATATATCCTTTATGTACCATATCTTAAAGCGTGGGTCACAAATATCTACACTTGGTATTAGAGGAATAGTTTAGAGTACATTGAAGATTAGGGGTTTTAGTTGGAGGATAATTTAAAAAATAAAAATTTCATTATGGTTCTATATAATTAAATTTTAGGGGACTTTTAAGAATATAAAATTTTAGTGATTATAGTTTTCGAAATACTAAAAATGGAAAATCTGAATTTTCATTAGTTATGATGAAAGAATTTTGAGCGAAAATTCATTTTAAGGGAGGTAGAATGTAACATATCTAAAAAACTCATGTATAGTTTTCATTATTTAATAATAATTATTCATAAATAAGTATCTACAACTATTTTATAGAAATATTTTTCCTTAAAATTGATAAAATATTAATTTTGTATTATTTTTTATAATTTAACTGGTATTAAAAAATAAAAAATTTCCATTTTAATTGTTAAGGAATTTTATGTTTTAATTATATAGTAAATGGTGAGAAAATAATATAAATATATATATATGACCTTTTAATAAAAAATTTATATTTATAGTTCTTATAAATGTATAAGAATATATAAATATAAATATATAGAAAATATGTTAATATATATGTGGTAAAGAGAAATAATAACCAAGTATGTGTATATACACATATTTGTATGTATATATATATATACAGATGTGTAATCTATATTAAAATATAAGGTTATGGTTATATATAAAAAAGAAGTAATAAAATTTTATTTATTAAATTTATACTTAATTATATATGTGCAGAATATATATGTTTATATATACTTATATTTTGTATATATATATATACACACATATTTAAAAAAATTATTATGTATAATACTGATAATATGAATATATTTTATATGTGGTGAAATGATTGATTATTTAATATATGTATATATATAATGGGAAATAACTATATGTGTGAGAAGAAAAGAAAAAAAGACATAACAATATATGATAAAATATACATGTTATATATATGTTATTCCTTAAGTGTAAAAAAATAAAAAAACTAAATAAATAAATAATTGAAAAAAGTGTCAATTTGTGTAGTGGTTAAGGTACCACAAAAAGAAAAAAAACATATGTGTGGTGTGTAGTGTAAGGAAGCCATATATATATATATATCTAAACATTGAAACATATATACATGTTATATATATGAAAATATATGTTATTTAAAATAAATATATATATTATATAAAATATACATGTTATATATATATTAGAATATATATAACTATGTATATAAATATATATATATATATATATAAACAATAAGTAATTAAGTAACGTAAATTAATATATATATATATATATATATATATAGTAAAATTGTGATGTGTGTGATGTGAAGGTGAAGGACGAAAAAAATAAAAGTGAGAAAAAACAAAAAAAAAAGTGGTCCGTGTGGTGTGAAGGGAGATAAAAAAATGAAAAACAAAATAAACAAAAAAAATTATATATGAATATTGACACACACACACACACATATGTTAATGTCAATTTGTTATAAATATATAAATTATAAATGTTATATTAATATATAATAAGCATAAATACTTGATACATATATATGATATATCTATAATATATACACACATGATAAAGTAAAATTCATTATGGGTTAAGGTATTAAAAATAGAAACTAAAAGTAAATTAATATAATAATAAAAATAATAAAATATCATTTCTATTGATGGTAAAGAAAAATATATTGAAAAATTTATCACTATTTGGAAGTCTTTCCAAATAGTGTTAAAAAATAATTAATTAATTAATTTCTTAAACAGTTGTGGTTTATAAATAGGAGCCTTCCCTTAGGCTCTGCACCCAACGACACATTGCTAGACTAAAAAAATGTGAGTTTCTCTAGTTGCGCTAATTGGGTGAGGTTAATTTTAGTCATCGGGGAGGTGGATCAACATGATTTTGACCTAGGTGAAGTCTAGAAAAGTATGGTTAGGAATTTTAGGCAAAGGGACATATTGTTTTCCAGTTATAAGACAATATATTTTTATAAAAGTATATATATGATTATATATATATTTTTTTAAAAAAATTATTTTACGTATAGAAGATATTTCAAAAGGATTATAATTTTTAAAGATATGATTATTTTCCAAAACCCTTTTTATATAAGGGATTAATTTTTAAAATAATTCTATTTTCCAAAAGAAATTATTTTATGAAATGATATTTCATTATTTTCAAAATCCTATTTTGAAACTATATGTATAAAGTTTCTTATGTAAGAAGTTTATTTATATACTTTTAAATGAGTTTTGATATATTAAAACTGTGAATTTATGTGAAAATTTTTATTTTAAAATTATGGATGTTGCACACATTTATAAGTATGGTCATGCATTACGTATGTTACTAAAAATAGATGCATATTTTATGATTTTTTTTTTCATGTAATGTTTTTCTATAGATTTATATATAAACAATTATATATATATTTTTATGTATTTATTTATATATTTTCAAAAGATTAAAACTCTATTGAAAAAATTAGCATGCTGAAAATGTTTTATAGAAATTTGGCACCTAGACTTTGTAAACATGATATGAATCTGGGCAGTAAACCCCACCCTCTAAGATTGGTAGGACATTGACAACCTCAAATTCTCCAAGTTGAAACAAGGTTCTTTTTTCTAATAATTCATAATATTTACTAGAAAATCATTTGATTATTTTATTAAGATAATTATTTCCATGTATTTTCAAAGGTTATTATATTTCAAAAATTGTTTTTAAAAATTATGTTTTCAAAATAGTATGTATTTTAAATTTATCATATAATGTATTTTCTAAGATTATATATTTTTAAAACCCTCTTAATATATTTTTGAAAAATATTTATCAACAGCTTACATTTAATATAAAAATAAAACGTCTTCAAAAGTATTTTTAAACATTATTTATAAAATATTTTTTATAGGTATTTAAAACCCCTTACTGGGAAATTTTATGCATACTATATTTTTGAAAATATTTTTTACAGGCTGATTGTATGTTCAAAATAAGTTTAAATTTGTTATGAAGCTATCAAAAGAAAAATCAAAATAGTTTTTTATTTATTAATTTTTTAAACACTCATATATAGTAATAGTTTATCCATTTCCTCTAAAACATAGATCAGAAATGATCATCATTTTTAAAGGACTGTATATTTTTTTTGGTTTTCTAAAAATATTCAAAAATTTTTTTACCAGGGTTTGGAAACATAGTTCTCAAGTAACTACAACATTCCTATTTTTCTTTTCCCTGGGTTTTGAACATATTAAGTTTGTATGATATGTCTAAGAATTGTTCTCTTTATTAATAAATTAGTTGGATGTAATTTAGTTCACATAGGAACCACACTGTGGGAAAATGGACCTATAACCATAGTTTTCTCAAAACCATGTGTATAGGTATTTTATGGGAACCTATACCCATGTTTTTACCAAAACATTGGGTATAGGCACCCCTATACCCATGATTTTACCAAAACCGTGGGTATAGGTATAGAATGGGACCCTATACCCACAGTTTCGCAAAACCGTTGGTATAAGCTCTTCTATACGCACAGTTTTGAAAAAACCATGGGTATAGGGTAGTTTTTTCAAAATCTATACCCATGGTTTAGCAAAAAACATGGGTATATTGTTGTTTTTTGAATACCTATACCCTTGGTTTTAAAAAACCATTGGTATAACTTTCCCTCCTTATGGCGGGGGACCACAATTCAGAGGGCACAAAATAGTTTTCATTGGAACACCTATTCCCATAGTTTTATACTTATAGCCATGGTTAATATATATATATATACACCAGTAATAAAAATGTCCTAGTGGTTAGGTGTGGGAGGAATAAACGAGTGGTCCAAGGAACAAATCCCGCTGCCGTGTTTTTTGTTAAAGTTATACACACGATTTTAAAATCATTGGTATAGGTGAATGGCACGGTGGAATGGTGAGTGACATGGTGGATTGGACCTATACCCATAGTTTCCTAAACCATGGGTATTTCTCCAGGGCTATCCCAACACCTCTGGAGCCCACGGCTCCTGGAACTGTGGGTATAGGCTATACACACGGTTTCAAATCGTGGGAATAGATAAATTTTCTAGTAGTGTCAGTTTTTTATGTTTGTAGGTTTCCAAATTAATTAGAGCTATATGATTCAGGTTTTGATCACTATCTTATGTAATGAATACTAATAAATTAATATGTAATGTATATGCCTGAAAGTTTCAGGACTTTACAGTTGGTATCGAAGCATGGTTTAGTTAAACCTCTAGAAACTAGGATGAAAAAATCTCAGTGATAACCATAAGGATATGTCTATTTATAAGAAAATACCATAGAATTTTGGTAAAGGAAAGAGTGAGTGGTTTTTAAGAAATAACATCTTTTTATGGATGGTGCATGACAACAAGCCTTGGTTCAGACGTGGTTTGAAATTGGAACGGGATATGTTTTGGAAATTAAAGAACTCTTTACGAACCATAATGAATGATTTTAATAATAACTATTAATGAACTATGTTAATCCTATATTATTTTAAATTTAAAAGTCATAATTAAGATGTATTAAAATCAATTGTTTACAATTATATGGTTCCCCGCTATGATTATTATTTATTACATTAGGTATTTTGGTTTTAGTCAATGACTAGAACCTAAAGGAACCATATTAATGGTGAGTATGATGGATAACGAATTTTTTTTATCCTAGGAAAACTTATGTTATGGAATCTATAATGGAAAATCACAATGTTATGGTCACAACAAATTCATAACCTATGATTTATACTGAATATCCAAATGAGAAAAGGATGGGAAAAAATTATGTTGAGACCTTCATGAGGAAATGAACACCTTAATTTAGTGGTTTCACTAATCCAATATTTACTGAAAAATGGGTCAGTTACACTGAAGATATATTTTCCATTATCCAGTGTGCAGTGCATGAAAATGTCATTTTGGTTTTCTATCGTTTGGAAGGTGAAGCTGTTCAATGGTGAACTTTTATCAAGAATATAAGTGAACAGGACGAATTGACTCCATAGAATGGGATGAGTTTAAGAACATGTCTTTTAATTAGTAATTTCCTCATATTCCTAATAAAAAAATAGAGATGAATTTACTTGAGTTAAAGTAGATGGTTAATGATTCTGTTGGTAACTATGATGTGAATTTTCCAATAATTTTTAGGTAATCTTTTAGTATTATAATCCAACTTGAATGCAAGGTTGATCAATTATTCAATGTCTTAAAACCATGTCTTTGAATGGTGTTTTCCATAAGGGACCTCAATAGTTATGAAGAAATCCATCATTGTTCTATCCAAGTGGAAATAGAGATTATAATTTTCTATAAATATTATGGTTTAAATATGAAATGAAATATATCATTGAAAGGAAACTATAAAAACCAATGAGAGAAGAAGATTATATTTTCTCCATGCTCAAATTCTTGAAGGAAACATAGAGGAAACTGTATTAGAGGGATTGATAAATGAATTATGTTTAGAAAGGAAGGTAATCATGAAATTTATTTTTAAGGTGATGAGAAGAAATTAATTATTTATATAAATATAGAAAAATTAACATAGAATTCACCACCCATAGTTCTATGATTCAAATTCTTTAATGATGGACATTGTTCTAACTAATGCACAAATATAAAGGTCAATGAAGATTATTGAAGTTAGGAACCTCTTAAGGCTAGATAAAAAGTGATATTTCATGTGACCACTTTTTCTGATGATGGGTGTGATGAAGATGTGGTGAAAGGTACACTTACTATCCACTCTAGACAAGCTAATGTCTTATTTTACTCTGGATATACCTACTCTTTTATATACAAGGAACTTGGTAAGGGTGTATAAATTCCTCCCTAATTATTATATGATGAATTATCACTGAAAATACATAATTTTGTGATGAACCTGTCTTAAGTATATGATTATTGTCTGGTTATATTTTGTTTTAATTTTCTTCTTGAAACATATTTATTTTCTCTATGGTCATATTTTATGTTAGCTTAGTTAGGGATTGGATTTATCAATATAAATACAACACCATTTTTTAGTAAGAGAAGTCATACTTGATATTATAAACCAACCTATGATCATTTATTAGTGTGATTATAGATATGAATTTCAAATGGGGATCAGATCCATTGTATTAGTGTTTATTCCAATTAAAATTGGGTGTTTATATCAAATAATTTGGAAGAAATGAAACATAAATGATACACCTATTATGTGGGAGTTTTTTTATGTCTTTCCAAAATATTTTCCCAATAATCCACTGAAAAATGAAGTTGATATCTCAATAAAACTCATACCTAGTTCTACACATTTTTCAAATAATACAAATAAAATAGACCTAATTGAATTAAAGTAATTGAAGAAGAAAATATTAGGGGACCTTGAAAAGGGATTAATTTGGAAATTTGTGTCACCATGATGTTAAATTTTTCTATTTTTTATGAAGAAATATTGATCAACACGATTATGAATTTATTACCATGAATTGAACAAGATAAAGATCTAGAACAAGTATCATCTAACATGCATTGATGACTTTTATGATCAACCATTTATAGATCAATAATTTTACAAGATTTAACTTTATTATAGAAAACCTAAATTGATGGAAAATAAAGAGGATATATCCAAGAAAACATTCAATTAAAGGTATACACACTATGAGTATATTAGGTTCCATTTGGTATTTCTAATTCACCTACTATCTTCTTGGATTTAATGAATATAGCTTTTAGTGATTACCTTGATCAATTTTTGGTAGGATTTATAAATTATATTATCATTAATTAAAAGTGTACGGAATAGAATTAATATCACATGATAAATTTACTAAATACACTAAGGAAGGAATAAATTTATGAAAAATTTAAAAAGACATTATTTTGGCTACAAATGGGTTTATTTTGGGTCATATAATCTCAAGAGAAAGTATATTGGTCAATCCATCAAAGGTTGAGGCTATTGAATGCTTTCTTAGGCCAACCACTATAACTATTATCCAATGTTTTCTTGGTTTTTATGGATATTATCAATTATTTATTAGGAATTTATCACAATTATCTAATCAACATAGCTTGTTTTCTTGGAAGGAAGACAAGTTCCCCTGGATGAATGAATTTGAGGATAGTTTCATGGGATTGAAGAGAATATTAGTCAGCGAACCAGTACAAAAATTACCCTATAGTAGAGGATGGTTTATAATCTATAGGGATACATCCATGATGGTATTGGGATGAGTTATCATAAATAATGACATGGTTATAACCTTTCCCTCATGAAAATTCATGGTTAATGAGAAAAATTTACCAACCTATGAATTCATGTTAGCTATGGTAATTTTTTCATTAATGATATAAAGGAATTAGATTTAGGTAGAAAAGTTTGATATATATACTAATATCAATGGATTAATGTATATATTCACTCATATGGATTTTAACATGTTCCAGTGAAGATGGTTGGAGCTCATTAAGGATTATGAATGCCTAAAATATTACTAGTCTAGGAAGGTGAACAAGGTGGATGATTCATTAAGTTGAAAGGATAATTCTATCATATTCATGATGGGGATAAAAAAAGACATAATATTTTCAGATATGAAAAGGGTGGGTCTAGAAATCCTAAAGGAATGGGTGGAATAATACGATTCTAAACTGAGTGTTCAACTATATATCTAAGAAAAGATTAATGAAACACAGAAATATGATATAGAGATATAAGATAAGGTGAGAAATTTTCTGTATTTTAACCATGATAATGATTGAATAATAAGTTTCATGAACAATGTTTGTGTTCTCTCATTACATGTTATGAATTAGGAGCAGTTAGAGGATATTCATAATTCCCCATTCTCAATTCATACTGAAAGTATGAAGATGTATAAATATTTTAAAACATATTTCCACTGAGATGGAATGAAATGAAGGAATGAAGTGATATATTTTAGAGTTTGTATCTTGATGAATGGTATACTAGAATGTTAAGCATTAGATAAAAAATTATACGTGGTGTTAAAACCATTACCCATACCAAAATTGAAATGGGAAAACATCACTATGGATTTTTTCCAAGGAAACCCCAAACATCTAAAGCAAATTATTTTATATTAGTTTTAGTTGATCACCTAACATAGAAATGAAAAATCATCTATATCAGAGAATATTTATCTCAAGATCAGAATTCTAGAATATAAATTATGAAATTGTTAAGGTTTTATGGATTACCTCATTCAATTTGATATGATTGAGATCTGAGTTATACCTTGAAGTTCAAGTGAAATGTTTAGCAAGATCTTGATATGGAGTTGTGTTTCAACATTTTTATTCATCCTCAGATATAAGGTCATTGAGATAGGATCATTGAAAACATAGAGATATATTATGTTCTTATACTATTAAATTAAAAGTTCATTGGGATCAACACCATCCTCAAGTTCAATTTTCTTAAAGCAATAGATTTTATTCAAGCATTATGATAGATCCTTATGAATCTCTTTATGAAAATATGTAAATAAATACAATGTAATGGGATAAATATGAATAAATATATCTACTGGGACCTTCCCTAGTATAAGAATATGTAGAGAAGGTTAGATGCATTTAGCAATAGATAAGGTATCACAGTGTCAAGAAAAATATTATACAGACAATTATTGGCGTCATCTAGAATTCAAAGTTTTTGAAAAGGTGTTTCTATTAATTTCTACATGGAATAAGGTAATAAGATTAAAAAATAATGTAAAAATAATCCCTAGTCACATCAGTACCCTTGAATTTCTTGATCGTAGAGGATAAAAGCTTATCGATTGGAACTCCCACAAAACCTCTCTCAAGTCCATGATGTGTTCCGTGTATCTATCATGGGGATTTACATATATGATCTTTCACATGTACTAAATTCAGAGGTCATACTAATCAAGAAATATCTTTGATACATGGAATAACAAATGTAGATCTTGGATCATAGAGACAAAGTTCTATGAAAAATACCCTCACCTGGTAAAAGATTTGGGACAAAACCAAAAGTTTAAAAACACTATTTGGGAACTTGATGATATTATGAGGCATAAATATATAGATTTAATTTTGTATCAGTGGGATGAATTATAATGTAGAAATTAATTTTAAGGTATGTATAATGTAACACATTGAGATTTTATGAAATATTTTTTTGAATAAATTTAATTTCTATAATATCTTACATTACACAAAACATTAAGTTTTAGTAAACCGTAATATATTATTAGTATAATTATTTAAACATGACCATTATAACCAAGCCATTAAATTTAGTGGTATGAATATGAATTAAAATATTTTTAAAATTTACTATAAAAGTTTTATATAAAGAAAATATATTTATAAATAAGCACCTATTTTTTAGTAAGGTCTTTATATGCTTTGAAAATACATTTTTCTTAAAAAATGATTATTATTGCTTCTTGTGAAAAAATAAGAAAAATATTTTTACTTTCAAATTTTAGAAAAATTATTTTAAAAATATATATATTTTAAATATATCTATTTAAAATTTATCTTTTGGTGGATTTTTTAGAATTTTATGAAAAAAAATAGTTTTTCGATGAATAGAAAATAATATTAATCTTTATTAAAAACTAATTATTTTAAAAAGTTTACAAGACCCATTTTATTTAATAACTGTTTTGAAAATAAAATCTATTAAATTATATATTTATTAAACTAATTTGGTTAATTGGAATCAATTATATTTTGAATTTAATATTAAATCTTATTAAACTAATAAAAATATTCTTTTTGGAAACCCTTTTTTTAATCGCATATACATGTTTAATTTTAAATTATATTTTTCAACTTATATGAAGGGAATTTGTAAAATATGATTCATTATTTTGAATCATAATAATTAATATTATATAGTAATTTTATCCGAAGTATTGTTCATAATGAATAGTAAAAAAGAAGAAAAGTTAATTATTGCTGTTATGGTTAACACTGGTTTTCTGAGGGGTCAAACTAAAATTATAAAAGATAAAATTACATAAAAACTTATTACATTTATATAGTTTTTTTAATATTTAAAATCTATATCATGTAAGGTTTTATAATGAACCATTTTAGATCCTTTTTACATGATTTAAATGTGGGTACACTTTTTCTTTTAAAAATATGAATGTGTGTCCTCTCCCCCACTTATAAAAGGGAACCCTCTCTCCTCTCATCTTCACACATAAAAAAACATTTGGTTTAGACAAGACCTATCAAAATCCATTACTAAATTCAATCCCAAAATCTACTGTCCTTATTTGTTTTATTAAGCCCTCTTATGAAGGCTCCGGGTATAGTCATAAATAAGTTCTCCAAAGAAGAGGTAAGATTCTTAAACTTGTGTTTTTGTATTATTTCAACTTCCTCCTCAATAAAATATTCAAAAACTATGATGATATAAAACTATTATTTACCAAATATTGATTTTTTATTATACTAGTTTGATAACCTATATCCATATCATCTTCTATTATATGAGACAGAAATCCATCGATCTTATGTATGACTGACTGCCGCCTCACGATCCAATGTAATTTATTTTCCATCACCAAATTTCATGGATAGTTATAATGATGTATTTAACATATTTATATGATATTTCTGACATATTTATACATCTATAATTATTATTTCATATATATTTTCATACTTTCAACTATATGGGAATATGATAACTTCGCTTGTGTGTATGACAGACCACCACCTTGTGAAGCAATGTGATCTTTTTTTCACTTAAAATTTACATGGAGGGAAATAAGGATAAATTTATTGAATATATATGATATATATTGAACAATAATGACTCTTTAAATGAGATATATTAATAACTTTCACTTCATCACTTCCATCAATAAAATTTAAATAACGTTTTTTCATACGCACGACCTTCCGTCTCTATGGACGATGTAATTCATTTTCAATATATAAAAATTATGGATTACTATAAATACATAAGTAATGAATATATATGTTATTTATATCATGTTTAAAATTAGTGATACAATTCGACTGTGATCAAAGTAAATGGATCATGAATAAAAAAAATCAAATCAAACATGAACAACAAAGTAGTACCCAAAATGACAGTTTAACATGGAATTGTAATAAATGGGTAATAAAAGGTAATAATTAAATCATATATGGTATTATATATATATATTTTTATATATAATATATATAATAATACTATGATTATTATATAATATTTTCTATCATTTACGAAGGAAGCCAGACCTATGGTGAGGGATTTTCATATCACTTTTATTTTTATAGGACACATGCCTTATACAATACTTACATATTTCTTGTGGTGTATGTACTACCCATGAATGTGTTTTATGATTCCTATAATGAAAATTATGGGATATACATATCCATATAATGATATTTATTTCATGAGGCTTATGATTCAAAATATACCATATTGGCAACAATATTATATTACAATCACTTTGTTTATCAAGATTTCTTATGATTATACTTACAATGATGAGATATTATGAGAAACTGTCAAGAAAAAAATTAAATTTTTTCTCCTATTTTTATTTAATTAATTAACATGTTTTCCATTCATTTTTTCTATTTATATACTCATTGTTCCAAAATAATATTATTAAGTTAAACTGACTTTATTTCACTCTTTATTCGAAAAACGTTTTTCACTCATGATCATGTTTTATAGGAATGTTTGAAAGAATGTTTTTATTGATCTATAAAGCTTTAATAAAGAAATTTTTACCCATTAATTAATTTTTTAGAAAGGGATTTAAATTGATCTTTTTTTTCAAATGAGGTACCTTGTGACTTGTTATAAAAAATGTGAAAGGAATGTATTTTTAATGTGTATGACATAGATAATATTTTATACCATCATTAACACTCAATGTTCTAAAGATTCCATTATATGTTTCAATTTTTTTTTCAGTGAAATGGATATTTAATATGTTTTATGAATTTTTGTTTTAAAAAAGTTAATTTTCAAAGTGAAAAGATTATCTTCCTCAAGAAATGTTCCTTGTGATCACTCAGAATCACATTCTATATTAGATGAAAAATTTCAATGTTACATAATATTTACTAGATATATGATCAAAGGATACCATCCTTTATATTTATTCATATGATTTATGATTATGATAGATATATGTTTTTGAAACCTATTCCTTTTCCATGGGTTTTTCTATGATAAATTGTATAGATGATTATGAAAACCATTTCCTTTAAATGGGTTATGCTATGATGAAATTTTTATAAGAACCGTTTTTATATGGGTCATGATATAACAAATGTTTTATGATATTTTGGGACATAAACTTATTGACTAAGATATTGGTGGGGCCTATTTATCCCTCCAATTAATTTTGTAAAGAATTATATCTCATGGGATAAATATGAGTGGAATTGGGATTGAACACTGTTTAGTAAGGGACCTTTTCCACTATGATAGTCTTTTGAGTGAAAATTGACTACTATGATAGTTTGGAGAGTGAAACAATTGATAATTTGAATCTATATATACATATTGGAAACATTAAATTAGGTTTTATTCAATATATATTCGATAATATAGTAGGTTTTTGGTTTTTTCCAAGTAATTATGAATTATGGACTCAAAGGAAGAAATGATGAAAAATAGAGAAAATAGGCATTGCATGTCATGTATTACAAAAAAAACATGTGGTCCTTGTTAACAACATTCCTGTATTCCAAAGACTGAACCATGAAGAAAATATGTGGCATGAAGTTGTTGTATAGTGTTCATATGAATTACACACAATGAGAATTTCAAGTTCAAAATCTCATTAAAAGTGAATCAAGTACATGATGTGTAGAGGTTACACGAAGTGAAATGTTTGAGGTTACACCCTTCTAATGATAAGATCTGATTTTATAGAGGAAATTTAGGATCTCAAATACACAACGTATAGATTTGTTACATGATTTGTATATATCAGGATACAATCCAATTAAGTTAGTACATGACATGAATGCTTTACACATTATGTACTTCTCAAGACTGTTAATATTTTAGCACCGACCGTACACATAGGAGAGTTGGAGGCTTTCAATTTCTCTCACTATTTTCTTCCATTTTCAACTATTTTCATCACAAACTCATTTTAATTCATCACATTAATTTTTTTATTAAACCATTTTTAATTATTGTTATTCTATGTTTTTTATTCAATTATATAAAATATGTATCCATTTTTTTACATCTATTTCAAAATTGATCACTGTTCTTTATCAATGCATGTACCATTCTTCCTTTTTTCATCATTCTTTCTGATTTTTCTAATATAATTAAATTTATTTCATTTTTTATCATCAATATATTTATTTCTTTAATCCAAGATTTCTTATTTCTAAACCATTTCATGATTATGAATAACATGTTTAGTATTTATCTACTTTTGATCAACACCGCAATGTGTGGATCATCTACTTAGGGTTAGGGGTTGAATGTAGGAGTGTTTCTAAGCCTAATGAATCCATGAGTTGAACCTTTTTAACCCTAAGGATATAAATTAGTTAGATAATAATTGTTCATCACATTATTTTTCACAACCTTTATAATGGGAAATGAAATTGAATAAACCAAAACTAATTGGAGTTGACCAGGATGATGAACATTAGACTATAATGTTTTTCTGATATAGACTAATAATAATGTACCTAGGTTTTTTTCTATACCCTAACAATGAGATAATTTTAGCAAAGGTAAATCTAATTTTTTTGAAAAAAAAACCAATTGGTGACCTTTCCACCGCTTCACATCATAAGCCGTCGGAATATCCAAACATAAACCTATGATTATCTTCTATAAGAACCCTAAAATTGAAAATGATCCATTCTTAGTTCGGTAAATTAAATACAAACTACCATGTCTTATAAAAACACAATCTTGAAGAGTTAATGTGAGGAATCCTTTCAAAACGTTTTTTTGAATAGATTCTTGCCTACCCATGATCCTTGTGGATTTATCCCCTCACTGATTATTTACTATGCCCAAGTAGTAAGTGTAAGTTGGGACTATAAATTCATAATATGATCAACACCCACAAAAATTCAATAACATGTGATGGATAATTAAATATTGGAATTTTTTTGAAGATTTATATTTCCTAGGAATAATAGACTACATATTGATCCTTGGATTACCTCACCCCTCCCCCTGTATTCTTTTTTACTTCCTATTTTCCTTTAAAATTTTTTATCCTTCGACCTCACCTTCATCTACCATCTCTTTTTCTCATAATGTGGATTCATCATGGGACTTTTACCCATTAAAAGATCCTTGATGAACAAGAGGTGATTTTGTTCAATCCGGAGATTGATCGATCCTTAATTGCTGACCACCACATTGTAATTACTGTTCATAGAAAACATACATAGCCCAACTAGAAATACATGAAATACACACCACCTGACAATCATGGAGAGAATGAAGTGCTACATGAGTGAATCATTATGGATTACAACTTTCCTTTTTTAAGTAGTACTGCTCCCAGCATTATCCAACCTCTTATCTAGGTGTGTACATTTGGAAAAAAACTAACACTAATACTCATGACGTAGATCATGGGTCAATTCACTAGGACTCAATGTGATGACACCATGACCATATTTTCAATTTTTTAAGGTTTTTGATACCATTAAAAACCATTTTATGTCATCTAATATAGTCTAAATATATGTATCCAGGTTCTCATTGTACGACCAAGCCAAGGATTTACTAAAAATTTATGCCCCCAATTCAAACACAACTTGGGACAATATAGCCAATAAATTCTTGGAAAAATATTTTAAACTTATATTAATGTGAATTTTAAGAAATGAAATTCAAAACATCACCCAGGAAGATGGATAATCAGCACGAGAGGCATGCGAAATATTTAAGGAGTTAACCCAAAAATTCACACATCACGAGCTGGATGTGTGGCTACAATTAGAAATGTTCTATCAAGGACTGTGACCTACTGCAAGAACTGTAGCAGACACCAGTGTTGATGGAGAAGTCATGATTAAGATGCCCAACCAAACAATTATTGATGATGTATCTCATAATTCTATTCTACGTGAATATAATAGAGGATATCATTGACATGAAATCCATAAAGTGGTGGAAAATACCCCCCTCACATCACAAGTAGAATCTCTGAAAAAGAAGATAGAGTCATTCTAATTACGTGCTGGATGACCACCCATCAAACTCCAGTGATGTAAATTCATTCCTATGAGATGTGCAGAGGTCTTAACTAATACATAGACTACACTAATAGAGGAACCCCAATTTCAAGATTATTATTATATTAATTACAATTATTAAAATATGTTGTACTAGTAGCCCCTATATTATCCACAAAAAATCTATCAGTAGAGGCCGACTCAACATCTGTAGCAGCAAAACCAAGGTTTTTTTTTCAGAAGAGGAGTGGACATATTCCACAAAATAATTAGGAACCACATGGTTACAAACCAAAAATCACATCTCCTCGATCACAAAAACAATTCAAACTACTTTTTCCTGGAAATAAAACATTTCTGATATAAAATAGAAGTAGTATCAACAATATCTTCTATGACCACCACAATAATCCCATAAAATACAATCCAATAATGGAAACCAAATCACTACCATTATATAGAAATCATACCAAAGGATAAAAACTCAAGAAATGGAAATTCCAAACCAAAAAGTTTCCATACGCAACCTAGATTATCAAATAAGGTAGATATTTATGAATATATATGATCGAATACTTGGTACATTGACTGGAAATACCAAACCCCATCCAAGGGAGATGGTCAAAGATGTAATTGTTAGAAGTAGAATGATGCTGGACTTTCATCTACTATTCCTAACTGAGAAAAAGAAGTTTGAAGAATCTGATAAATATGGTCAAGAGATAAATTTATAACTAGAACCAACTGAGAAATCACAAACAAAAGAATAGCTTCAAAAGGAAGAGGTTTATGTAGGAATACCATCATAAAATAATCCTCTACCCTTTCCTAAAAGGATGAAACAATAAAAAAATAGGGTAAATATAAAAAATATATAGAGTTATTTAAACAACAACATATCAATATTGCCTTTACTGAGGAAATTGATCATGTAATATCTAATTCATGATTCTTTAAATACATCCTATGTAGAAAAAAATAATATAATAGAAATAGAGGTAATATCCTAATATTAAGAGTGCTATACAGTTATTCAATGAAATATCTTGGATGTTTCCCAATTCCATTCACTATAGGGACATTCAATTTTGAAAGAGCCTTGTCTGATCTAGGTGAAAGTATAGATCTCATTCCTATGAGTTTCTTCAAGAAGCTTGGGCTTGGTGATATAAAACCAACAGGGGTGGTACTCTAAATTTTTGGACACTCAATCAAGCATCCTAAAGTATTTCTCATGTAATTCTTAGTAAAATTTGGTAAATTCATTTTCCCAACATATTTTCTCATACTAATCATGGGGGAAAAAGGATATATATGCCCCTCATTTTAGGAATACCATTTGTTTCCACCAAGAAAGAACCAAGTGATTTTTATCAAGGGAGATTGATAATGGGATCATATGAACATGAATTGAAATGAACCTATTACTAATAATGTCATACAGACATTTGTACCATATGTTCTTAGAATCATTCCGTGGTAAGTGTGGAATTACTGTTGAATTCTTATACATCAACAAATATCTAGCTCTAGACATTAAACAAAGAGAGGACTAGGAGGAAACCCATGTTAGGCCGAATATTCTAGAATAGTATAGAGTATATTTTAGGAAATCCCAATACATGTTGGAAGATAAAGATTCCATTCTTAACTAAAAAGGAAAAAAATTCACAAAAACACATTGTGTACCCATAACATGATGTGTAAGTGTCAAGACCTAGAAAATAAAAAACTGATCATTTAAAATTCTATAATTTAACATGATGTGTAATTTTTGGGATCTTTAATATGTTTTGAACCTATGGTTTATGATGTACCCCCCAGACACTCCTTGTATATGACCAATGACCTATGTGGCTCCCTATACCCCATTTTACCTCTCCTCATCCTCCCTTGATCTCATTTCCACACCTCCCCTTTATCCTACTCGTTCTGTTTGCGAAATAATTGACCGAGTCAAAACTACATTCACCCATCTTTCTGACTGGGCACCCAAGAGAAAGGATCTGCCTTTGGAAAAGAATTAGAGGCCTACTCAACCTCCCTCACCCTCAGCCTCTTCCTCTTAAACCATAGAACCATCCTCATCTTCCCCCATAACCACAAAAGAGTAACATTCAACCTCCAATGGGTCACTTAGCACTGAAAATCCACATCTCCACCCAAAACTTCACCTGTCCACACCTAATAATTAAATCATGTTGGTATGTATATAGGTGAAACCAATACGACCAACAAGACCATCAATCTCAACATACTCAGGAAAATCTATTGTAACACCCCAAGATTTCATAGTGTGTTATTTCTTCAAAATAATTCAATAACTTTCACTACACGCAACACCAAGTTCAATCGCACCATGACTTACCAAACAAGCCATTCAAAATAGGTTATGAATAGTGTTAACTAAATTTTAAACTTTATATAATCCTTGTAATTTTAGAATCCATATTATGAGTTTCTTAGACATAATGTAAGAACAAATTCATTTTCAGTATTGTAATTTCACCAACTTTTAATATTGAAACCTTTTTAAATACTATATTTTAAACTTTTTGACTAAATGGGGACATCAAAAAAATTTAAAATGAAACATCCCAAGCTTCTACAGTACACTTTCCTTTGAATAATACAGTAGCATGTGTTGTACGCAACTTCGAGTTCTAACACATACCACAACCAATCAAACTAGCCGTTATGAATAGTAATACCTACTTTTTGAAATTATATATATTTTATATTTAAAAATGGACTTCATTTTTGTATTCGGAATATCGAATTTAGCCTAAGGTGAAATTTTGGTACTTTTCGGATAACTTTAATATTTTGATGAATAGTGAAAATTACTAAATTTTAATTAAAAACAACTTTTTTAATCAAAATAATTAATAGTGATAAATTATGAATTTGAGTGGTTTTAAAGTATATTTAGAATATATTTTTACCATTTAATATAATGTTGGTCATTGGACATAATTTTACAATTAAACTGAACATAAACAAGTGTCAATCTTTTGATAGTTATTATCTCTTAAAAACACGCTTTTTGTTTTGACAGCGGGAATTAATTTTAAATTAATTTCTGCCACTTCTGTGTTTTGAATTTAGAAAAATGAATTCCATATTTTAAATCAGGATGTTCAAATTGTGTAAATAGGTAACTTTTATTTTTAGACATTTTGAATAATTACTGCGGTAAATATTTTATTTACCATGGTTAAGGGTAAATCCGGTAAATAAGGGTTAAAACAATAATATTATAATAATACTAAATTACCCTAAAACGTGTCTTAACCCTATTGGTTGATACATGGTCTACCATGAGCATATTTGAGTCTATTTTGGGACCCCATGGATCCACTTGTAAGTGATAATGACACTTTATTTTAATTAAGTTAAAATGAATACAAAAATGACACAAGCATATATCTTTTAGAAAAACAATTGTTACATAGGGTTATATATGTTGGATTTTAGATTATAAATATTCATTAGAAAGATAAAAAGATTTCCTACATAATTATAGTTTATTTATAATTTTTAGACATTAAATAATGTATTTTATTTATGACACAATGATGATACAGTAATTACTATAATAGTGAAAAATTAAAATAATTGATATTATAAATACCCAAATAAATATAATATGAAACTTTTAATGAATTAAACTAATTTTCTAGGATAATATGATATATTAGGATTGATTTAATGGACTTTTTTCGAAGTAATCAATCTGTTATGAGTTTCACAAAAATCAACTATTGAATAGTGTCAAAATTGACATAAAAGAGTTCTTAAAATAAATATTATATTATTAATTGATATTAAATTCCTAAAAATCTAAGGTTTGGCCAAGAGACTTATATCATGATAGGTGCATCATTAATGTACCACTTGGGGGTCTATTGGATGTATATAGTAAGTTTATTAACCATATTATATAAAAATACAAAGAGACATTGTAAAAGTGAAACTAATTAACTTAGAGTTAATATTTAAAGATAAGGTTAATATAAGTACCCAAACCTGTCTAAATTCTATTGGTTGAGTGGTTTTCGACCTATCCCCACCTTAACCTTTGAATAATAAACTTTTGAGCCATTAGAAACCGAATATGAGTTTATTATAAATTAATATTTCTAGCTTTTCCAAAGGTGCCCCTCACCCCTCTTATAAAAGGGCACTCCTCCTTCTCATTTCTTCACACCTTCAAAGCCTTTTTGTTCGGCCAAACTCTACCCAAATACTCTCCTAACATCCATCAATACAACCTAGAGGCCTTAGTTTGATCATAAAGCCAACCTAAGGAGCCATTTTGATCAACTCAAAAGGAAGAACCCGAAGAAGAGGTAATGATTTCACCACCCTTTTCTAAGTTCATTTCTTCTTCCACTTCTTCTTCCTTTGTTCTTACCATTCTAAAATAATAACTCCAGTATCTCACATATACTGTGATGTTATTATAAGTATGGTACAACCATATTCATTATTCTATCCACCCTTTGAATAACATGTCACCATACGTGCGTACGTACGGCTTACCGTCTCCACGTCGTGGTGTAATTGTTATTCAATATAATATTATTTGGATGGGTATAATAATGATGTGTAACTCATGTAAATAATAAATATAACATGTTAATGATTCTGTATATATGATATACCATTCATTTATATATTATTTTAATATCAAAAGAATGATATTGTCGCTCGTGCGTACGTACGGACTACCGTCTCCACGAACGCGATGAGATTCATTCTCCATCGTAACCATTCAAGTATAATTATCATTTGATGATTTAAAAATGATGTTTAAGGACTAGATATCATTCTGGATATGAATAAGATACAACAACCATGGCTTATGTAACAAAACATATAAAGAAAATGAGTAAGTTAACACCCGAAACGACGATAATTCTAAGATATTATTAACAAATCAATGTTAAAAGATCATATATGATATCATATTAATATATATGATTCTTGTATAATTTAATAACAATTATTTCACCATTATACAGGAGGTTAACCTACCCCAACCAAGGAAAAGTACAAGGTAAGGGTTTATTTCACAATCTCTTCATTATCTGAGGTTGTTTATACGTAATAATCTACTGGGATATCTTTATCATCCACATCCATGTTTCTTAAAAATGTATTTCAAAACATTTTTACTATTTACAAGAATATGGGTTAAAGTCATTTATACCCTTGTTTGACTTTTTATAAGAGGTTTATAAAGGAATCTTTCCGTCGTTTTCAAAACAAGGTCCTTTTTAACCTTTTCGACAGAATTGAGGTAAGAATGTTTTTTTTAACTTTTACGGCGGGTGCGGTTATTTTACGCCGTTATAAAATCTTCAAAGCTTTCCTTACAAGATTATAAGAATATTTTCAAAGAAAATGTTTTATTTTATATGGATCTTAAATGATTTCAAAATAAAAGGAGATATTTATTTAAAAAGAATATTGATTTCATCTATGTCAACATCCTTTGATGGATTTTAAGATTATTTGAAGTTGATTTATTATGATACAAAACTTCTATATTGTATTGAAGGTTTTGTGATATGTTTGACTATGGATGTGCTATTTTTATACCATTCATAGTTTATGGTGAAATTATTGACATTTCGTATGCTAGTTTTAATACGAATGTTTATGTTATGTTTAAACCTTTTCATATGGGAATGCATTGGACTTAATAAGTGACGGGTGGAGCCCGCTATAGCTCCTCGATGCATCGGTAGGTCTCATGAGACAAACTAGTGTCTTGGCACAAGGCCTTGACAAAATCTTATTTGTAGTCTTGGCACTAGGCCTTGGCTATGTGGTTATGATAGTCTGGCATTATGCATTCCAACATTATGAAAGTGGTTATTGATTTTTGCATGTGATTATTCGATTAGTAGAATATCCATGTGAATAAGTAAATGGCATTATTTCATTTTATTTATGCCATACCATGTTGAAAGTTCATGTTTGAAAGGCTTTTGTTTTAGTTATACATTGCCTTAAAAGTTTATTCTTATTTATGAAAGTTTCCGCTATTTTGTTATCCTTACTGGGCATTTGAGCTCACCCCCTTTTATATGTTTTATTTTTCCCAGGAAATGAAGAAATAAATTATGAATGACCTGCAGGGATATTATGTGGGGATATGAGTGTGGATTATGGAGACATTATGTTGTTGTAGTAGTTTTTCATTTTATGATGTAATGTAAAACCTATGAATATATCTAGTGTTTCCAAGGATACTAAACCAATCGGTCTTTCGAGATTTGATCTTTCTTGTGATCATGCCAATGTTACGAAGTAATGCACCGACTCTGGGTAGCTGGGGTCGGGGCGTTACAGTTGGTATCAGAGGAAGTTTAGTACAAACCTTGGAAGCTAGATTTAGATAAACTCTGATTAGAGCACGTAGACCTAAGATGAACTTTGAGGATTAGTATAGAAGAACTTCCTAGAATTTTGGTATTGTAGAGATTTTGTGTGTTTTCCGAGCAATACATCCCTGTCTGGATACGAGCAGGTAGAGGTGGCTCTGGCACAGATGTACCTAGGGGTAAAACCCGAAAACACCGCTTTGAGCTAGACTCGAACGGGAACTGGTGCACGACAACGGGCCTTGCTGCACTCTTGGTTACGACACTCCCGGGGGATATGCTTAGGATAACTCTCATTTTCTTTACAAATCATTATGAAGGGTTTATGAGTATATACTTCCTCAAAGAAAACATTTTTATGATTATGGATTATATCCATAAATAGTTCAATTTATGTTAAGTATTTTATAAGTATGGGATTATGTATTTTGATTCATAAACTGATCTAGTTTATGCCATTGTTTAGAAATGGCGCCCAGTAGAAGGAATGAGAACTCCAGAAATACACATGATTCAAAGAGAAGGAAGGATCATATCTTTCATGGTCTTAAGCTAGAATTTATAAGAGAAATAGTCTCCCATGTATTATCATCATATGAAGAAATAATATCATGTGTTGATAAGATAAGTAAAGAGTTTACTGATTCCTATGGCTTTGAAGGGAATCAAGAGAAGAAAAGGATGGAAGAGAGAAAGATGGATAAAGGGAAAAGGGAAAAGAAGAATTTTCCCATATGTGGTAACTGTGGAAAGAAACACCCTAGAACTTGCCTGAAAGGAATGGGAGTTTGTTATAAGTGTGGAGGAAAAGGGCACAAAGTACGTGACTGCAAGGGTAAGAAAATGGTTTTAAATGTACAATGCTTCATTTGTAAGGAGTTTGGACACTACGCGAACCTATGTCCCAGTCATCAGACTATGCCGCAAATGATGTTATTGGATAATAATCAAGTTATGATACTACCATAGATGAAGAGGAATGATTAGAGTTCTTATGTTGATTATGTCAATTGAGTGTTGTATCAACAATGTACTTGTTACAATAATCATGGAGTATATAAGGATTGTACTGCAGTACTATTTCATTAAGGACTTGAGATTGTGTGGAACAAAGAAAAGTGACTCAATAGCAGGATAAATTTTTGGAAAATATATGGTTGAGAGAATGATAAATCATAATATAGTTCTGATACTGAGGTAGTGATTTTGGAATAATATGTGATTGTTTTGGATAAATTATATTGGATATTCTTGACTACCCTGGAACTGATTAATGATTTGTATATTCCATCATTGTTGGGGTTTAAAACATTTTTGGATTAATGAAGTATATCCAGCTTTCTATATGGAATAAGGGAGCATGAATGTAATCAATAA
Source organism: Viscum album (assembly GCA_963277665.1). Taxonomy (NCBI): domain Eukaryota; kingdom Viridiplantae; phylum Streptophyta; class Magnoliopsida; order Santalales; family Viscaceae; genus Viscum; species Viscum album. The sequence continues at coordinate 126,559,542 of OY728140.1, read as the reverse complement.
GGAATATGGTAATTCAGGATATTTCGGTGTATTAAAAGAATACATGATGAAGGTATTCATATGCTATTACGGGGTAAAAAGGTTCTACATTATGTTTACCTTACTTATAAATGTTGGACTGTGAGTTTAGATAGAAGTATTTTGGATAGTTCTAGTTTGGATTATTTTGGATTGCCATAAAAGGACAACCCGGAGGTCGGGCGACAACCCGTCACGTCCGACAAGGCTGCGAGACTTGAACCCACAACCGAAGGGCGACAAGGGTGTATCACCTACCACTGGCCCACGAGATGTACTGGATTAAATAATGTAGTTTTTATTAAAAGATCTTATAGATGAATTATAAATTCATTTATTTTGGAACCCTATACGAATAGTGTAAATAGAATTTTTTTACATTCTATTATCTTTTAGAGTGAAAGATGAGTTTGTGGTAGAAATTTATTAATGGATAAAACTCTAATTATAAAGTAAGTATATCTCCTTATGATCTTAGCAAATCTCATAAATAAATTCCTCAACATTAATAAAAGGAACTTAGAACAAAAATGTTGTCCTAGATGGTACCTTAAATCATCACTAATTTATGGCTTTGGGATTGTTGGCCTTTTCATAGCCATGTTCTCTACCACTCTCCATCAGATAATTGATGGTTAGATTTCTCTTCCATATTCATATTTTCCTACATGGAACCCTAGTATGTGTTATTTTCGGTAATCTTCATACTTTCCACTCTTTATTTTAAATAGAGGCCTCGTTAATTCATTTTTCGATGTGGGATTTCAACTAAGATATTTTGAAACGTCAAAAATGTGTTATCCTAATACCCAATGTTTTGTTGAACCGATGGTATTTAAAATCATCATAGATTGAGCAATTTAAGGACCTAAATTTTATATTTGTTTGTGATTGATGACCTCAATCACTACCTATAAATATTTACGTTTTTCCTCCAATTATATGTCTCTAATTTCCACCAATGTTCTCCTAATCGAGATCATAATTTGGTGGTGACCCTTTCATTTCTCTTTTCCCCATATTAAGACTAAATTTTAGTAACCGAATTTCCGATGTGGGTTTTCCCACAAATATATTTTCTATTTTCAACCTTTTATTTTCGAAGAACAATTTCAAATTGCGAGGACGCAATTTATTGAAGGAGGGGAGAATGTAACACCCCAAGATTTCATAGTGTATTATTTCTTCAAAATAATTCAATAACTTTCACTACACGCAACACCAAGTTCAATCTCACCATGACTTACCAAACAAGCCATTCAAAATAGGTTATGAATAGTGTTAACTAAATTTTAAACTTTATATAATCCTTGTAATTTTAGAATCCACATTATGAGTTTCTTAGTCATAATGTAAGAACAAATTCATTTTCAGTATTGTAATTTCACCAACTTTTAATATTGAAACATTTTTAAATAAAATATTTTAAACTTTTTGACTAAATGGGGACATCAAAAAAATTTAAAATGAAACATCCCAATCTTCCACAGTACACTTTCCTTTGAATAATACAGTAGCATGTGTTGTACGCAACTTCGAGTTCTAACACATACCACAACCAATCAAACTAGCCGTTATGAATAGTAATACCTACTTTTTGAAATTATATATATTTTATATTTAAAAATGGACTTCATTTTTGTATTCGGAATATCGAATTTAGCCTAAGGTGAAATTTTGGTACTTTTCGGATAACTTTAATATTTTGATGAATAGGGAAAATTACTAAATTTTAATTAAAAACAACTTTTTAAATCAAAATAATTAATAGTGATAAATTATGAATTTGAGTGGTTTTAAAGTATATTTAGAATATATTTTTACCATTTAATATAATGTTGGTCATTGGACATAATTTTACAATTAAACTGAACATAAACAAGTGTCAATCTTTTGATAGTTATTATCTCTTAAAAACACGCTTTTTGTTTTGACAGCGGGAATTAATTTTAAATTAATTTCTGCCACTTCTGTGTTTTGAATTTAGAAAAATGAATTCCATATTTGAAATCAGGATTTTCAAATTGTGTAAATAGGTAACTTTTATTTTTAGACATTTTGAATAATTACTGCGGTAAATATTTTATTTACCATGGTTAAGGGTAAATCCGGTAAATAAGGGTTAAAAAAATAATATTATAATAATACTAAATTACCCTAAAACGTGTCTTAACCCTATTGGTTGATACATGGTCTACCATGAGCATCTTTGGGTCTATTTTGGGACCCCATGGATCCACTTGTAAGTGATAATGACACTTTATTTTAATTAAGTTAAAATGAATACAAAAATGACACAAGCATATATCTTTTAGAAAAACAATTGTTACATAGGGTTATATATGTTGGATTTTAGATTATAAATATTCATTAGAAAGCTAAAACGATTTCCTACATAATGATATTTTATTTATAATTTTTAGACATTAAATAATTTATTTTATTTATGACACAATGATGACGCAGTAATTACTATAATAGTGAACAATTAACATAATTGATATTATATATACCCAAATAAATATAATATGAAACTTTTAATGAATTAAAATAATTTTCTAGGATAATATGATATATTAGTATTGATTTAATTGACTTTGTTAGAAGTAATCAATCTGTTATGAGTTTCACAAAAATCAACTATTGAATAGTGTCAAAATTGACATAAAAGAGTTCTTAAAACAAATATTATATTATTAATTGATATTAAATTCCTAAAAATATAAGGTTAGGCCAAGAGACTTATATAATGATAGGTTCATCTTTAATGTACCACTTGGGGGTCTCTTGGATGTATATAGTAAGTTTATTAACCATATTATATAAAAATACAAAGAGACATTGTAAAAGTGAAACTAATTAACTTAGAGTTAATATTTAAAGATAAGTTTAATATAAGTACCCAAACCTGTCTAAATTCTATTGGTTGAGTGGTTTTAGACCTATCCCCACCTTAACCTTTTAATAATCAACTTTGGAGCCATTAGAAACCGAATATGAGTTTATTATAAATTAATATTTCTAGCTTTTCCAAAGGTGCCCCTCACCCCTCTTATAAAAGGGAAATCCTCCTTCTCATTTCTTCACACCTTAAAAGCCTTTTGGTTCGGCCAAACTCTACCCAAATACTCTCCTAACATCCCTCACTACAACCTAGAGGCATTAGTTTGATCAGAAAGCCAAACTAAGGAGCCCTTTTGATCAAATCAAAAAGAAGAACCCGAAGAAGAGGTAATGATTTCACCACCCTTTTCTAAGTTCATTTCTTCTTCCACTTCTTCTTCCTTTGTTCTTACCATTCTAAAATAATAACTCCAGTATCTCACATATACTGTGATGTTATTATAAGTATGGTACAACCATATTCAGTATTCTATCCACCCTTTGAATAACATGTCACCATACGTGCGTACGTACGGCTTACCGTCTCCACGTCGTGGTGTAATTGTTATTCAATATAATATTATTTGGATGGGTATAATAATTATGTGTAACTCATGTAAATAATAAATATAACATGTTAATGATTCTGTATATATGATATACCATTCATTTATATATTATTTTAATATCAAAAGAATGATATTGTCGCTCGTGCGTACGTACGGACTACCGTCTCCACGAACGCGATGAGATTCATTCTCCATCGTAACCATTCAAGTATAATTATCATTTGATGATTTAAAAATGATGTTTAAGGACTAGATATCATTCTGGATATGAATAAGATACAACAACCATGGCTTATGTAACAAAACATATAAAGAAAATGAGTAAGTTAACACCCGAAACGACGATAATTCTAAGATATTATTAACAAATCAATGTTAAAAGATCATATATGATATCATATTAATATATATGATTCTTGTATAATTTAATAACAATTATTTCACCATTATACAGGAGGTTAACCTACCCCAACCAAGGAAAAGTACAAGGTAAGGGTTTATTTCACAATCTCTTCATTATCTGAGGTTGTTTATACGTAATAATCTACTGGGATATCTTTATCATCCACATCCATGTTTCTTAAAAATGTATTTCAAAACATTTTTACTATTTACAAGAATATGGGTTAAAGTCATTTATACCCTTGTTTGACTTTTTATAAGAGGTTTATAAAGGAATCTTTCCGTCGTTTTCAAAACAAGGTCCTTTTTAACCTTTTCGACAGAATTGAGGTAAGAATGTTTTTTTTAACTTTTACGGCGGGTGCGGTTATTTTACGCCGTTATAAAATCTTCAAAGCTTTCCTTACAAGCTTATAAGAATATTTTCAAAGAAAATGTTTTATTTTATATGGATCTTAAATTATTTCAAAATAAAAGGAGATATTTCTTTAAAAAGAATTTTGATTTCATCTATGTCAACATCCTTTGATGAATTTTAAGATTATTTGAAGTTGATTTATTATGATACAAAACTTCTATATTGTATTGAAGGTTTTGTGATATGTTTGACTATGGATGTGCTATTTTTATACCATTCATAGTTTATGGTGAAATTATTGACATTTCGTATGCTAGTTTTAATACGAATGTTTATGTTATGTTTAAACCTTTTCATATGGGAATGCATTGGACTTAATAAGTGACGGGTGGAGCCCGCTATAGCTCCTCGATGCATCGGTAGGTCTCATGAGACAAACTAGTGTCTTGGCACAAGGCCTTGACAAAATCTTATTTGTAGTCTTGGCACGAGGCCTTGGCTATGTGGTTATGATAGTCTGGCATTATGCATTCCAACATTATGAAAGTGGTTATTGATTTTTGCATGTGATTATTCGATTAGTAGAATATCCATGTGAATAAGTAAATGGAATTATTTCATTTTATTTATGCCATACCATGTTGAAAGTTCATGTTTGAAAGGCTTTTGTTTTAGTTATACATTGCCTTAAAAGTTTATTCTTATTTATGAAAGTTTCTGCTATTTTGTTATCCTTACTGGGCATTTGAGCTCACCCCCTTTTATATGTTTTATTTTTCCCAGGAAGTGAAGAAGTAAATTATGAATGACCTACAGGGATATTATGTGGGGATATGAGTGTGGATTATGGAGACATTATGTTGTTGTAGTAGTTTTTCATTTTATGATGTAATGTAAAACCTATGAATATATCTAGTGTTTCCAAGGCTACTAAACCAATCTGTCTTTCGAGATTTGATCTTTCTTGTGATCATGCCAATGTTACGAAGTAATGCACCGACTATGGGTAGCTGGGGTCGGGGCGTTACTTCTATATTAACCAAGAGTTACATGAAATAATAGGCTGGCTGAACCACTCTCTTGTTACCCAGGTATGTGAGGAGACATTTAAGGATTTGTCCCCAAATTTCCTATTCACCTTTAAGCTATATATCTACAATATCTGATTCAGACTCAGTGTCATACCCCATGATCTCACCCTCACTGAGTTTGGTGTCGAACTCAGTCTATAATCCATCAACCTTTACCCCTCCCTAGTATTTCAGACTCTAGATTTAGATATGAGAAAGTTGGGTGATACATGATTCTAGAGTTTGATAGTCTGGGACCCTCTAAGTTCCCACAATCCATGGACAACGAAGACCACTATCTTTGAGGTAATGCACTCCATATCCTTCACTGGGCATTGAACCATTCCAGGATCAATCTGGTAGAGGCTCATTGGAGAGTGATCCAGACTGAAAGAATCATTCTTTCTTCATCCATGGTCAGTTTAACATTCAAAATGACAATCTAGTACGGTTTATATTATAAGGAACATGTGAGGTGAATGAGAGGTATCTTGATGGGATTATCATTCAACACTTTCCTCACAAGGATCCTCAGTGTATCCAATGCTGGAATTCTCCTCACAAGCCTAGGCCCAGTGTATTTGACTAACTTCCTCATTCGACTCAAGATGGGGATATTGATAAAGAGTAAAAGAATTTATCAGTGGGTACCAGTATATGGGGTATGATGATGGGGACCTAGCCCAAAATGCAGCTGACCCAACCTTACATGCCTATGTTACTACTACCGCCACTACCACCACTACCACCCCACCCACCACCACCATTGGTACCCCAATTTTTACCACCACCACCACTATCCCTACCAAATCCACACCTACCCCTCCTCCTCTATCTAACATATGGAAGACTCTATATTTTCTTTGGGAGAACCAATGTTAGATCTTCCCTTATCTTGGTATTTAGTTTAGTGGACCATCCTATTTAACCATCCCTAATACACCATCAAAATCTTCATCCACCACCCAACACCCTTAGTATTCCCTACTTCATCATCCATTAAAACCCCACACACTACCCATATAAACCACCCCACTAAGCTCACCAAACTTTCTACCAGTAGGAGTATCTTACAGAGTTGTCTCGTCAGGGAAACAACCTCACCATTCTATCCCCATATGAGTTTCCTTCATATATCTAGATACCAAAAAGATAACCTCCATAAAGATCGACCACTTACCTCTCCCATCCTTGACCAAACTGGATTCCATCACTATGACACCCACATAGATGGTCTATCCCTCAAACCCTTCTTCCATTGCATATTTTGATTGGGCAAGACATATGAATATACCCACTATCCAGGAGTGGATGTCAGATGTGGATCATGATGACTTTGAGTTTATTTCATAGTTATCTACTGGTCCCCTCCAACTTTTGTATTATTTTTGGGTGTCATTATTGTACTAATTGTATTCCATTTCTACTATAATATCATTTATTATATATTTGTATTGGATAAACTTCTTGGATTCACTAAATGATCCTTTCTTTTCAATTCACTAATGTATTACTTTATCCATGTTTCTCAATTCTTCCTTTTTTATAGTAATTAACGCACCTTTCCTACAACCATCTTCCCTCCTACATTGGCTGTATCAACATTTATTTGATGTTGTTCACTATATTGAGGTTCTCTCAATTGATATCAAAACTTTACATGAATCCCCTACATGAAGAGCACATATGTAATTCTTGACATACTAGATTTGTGCTTTATATGATTCTAAGTTTGTTAATCCTACCAAGAATCATCACGAGCTCAATAAAATAGGCACCATTTCTTGTTAGAGGAAGAGAAACTCTAAAGAGATGGATGACACTACCTGATCCCATTTTCAATCCGACTGGACGATGATGTTATTTTTAGAACTTTATGGAAGAAAACCGATTTTTTTTGTTTTCATTATTTTAAATTATCTTCATAGTTTTAGTGTTTTCCTTTTTATTGCATCTTATTTTCATTATACACCTCAAACATCATTGTAATATATTACTAAATTTATCTGAGTTTATTTTTCTTAGTTTTTACTACATGAATCTTCTCATTTTTATTCTTAAAATTTGGTTAACCCCTATGGACTAATGTTTTATCTAGTTTAGGTATTGTTTTTCAAATATTTATGTAGGTAGATCAATTTCAGACCACTATCAACCTTGATTCCCTATGGCAGGAAATTCACTATTGGGATCTCTTGAATACCTACTTCTAAATTCATATTTTCCATTTAATTTAGTGTTAATTATTTACTTGTTACCACTCCCATGATGAATTACTCAATAGTGTGGACACTATATCATTTTAAGTATGGGGAGTCTTTCTTGATATTTATTATTGATAAATTTGGATAATTTATTATTTTCACTTATTTAGGAGACATTATCATTGAAATCATGGTTTGAAATTGAAAAATAATGAAACGATTTTAATTAAAATAAAAATTTAGGATGGAGATTGTAAAAATATATTTTCCAATTTTTGGTTTTTAGAATAATTTTTGAGTTAATTAATTTAATTCAAATTATTGATTATTGATATTTATTTTGAAGGAGATATTACTGAATTTTATACCCTCAGTTATTTCCAGGTTATTTATATAATCCCATTCCATTTTGGATTCTTGACTTACACTGCCATTTTCTTTTCTGAGCATATTTTTTTGGGATACTTGGGACATGAAAACCTATCCAAATTTTCATCGAGATATTATTAAATATACAATTAAACAAATAAACTTTTAAAATAAATGATAAATTTTTTATGTTATATTTTTTTCCTAAGAACCACCTATATATTTTTCCTTATTTATCTCATATTATGAATGAGTAACCTTCTTAGGAGTGATCCATTTTATGCTGATCATCCCTTCTTACGTTTCTCTTGGGATGATGCATGATTATCCATTTAACTAGTGTGGGGGAATTTTCACTACCAATGGAAATTCAGTGTTATAATTGAAGAGGCATACAATGAAACTTTCACCAGACTAATATGATTTTGTCCATGATTATGTTTGGAATTTTCTTCTCTCAACCTATTAATATGAAAATAAGAAATATTAAAAGAAAAAAAATATTTTTGGTTTTGAATTAGGAAGGAAACAAATAACCATGAATAGACTGATGAATCCTTTGATAGATTATATGTGGTTGGGGAATGGACGTGAGTCCTAGACATGACTTGATTTTAAAAAAATAATGAAAAATAAAAAGAAAGGAATAGGGTACATTTTTTATACTTACTTGATATACTCATTAACCCACATTGATCTGTTGGATAATGGACAAATTTTTTCTAGGAGGATATATTTCGTTGCACAATTCATTATTTTATTCATTACAATTTATATTTTACTCTCCTTTTGAGATGGATTTTTATTTTCTAAAAATCCAACCTCTACCTCAGATACATTTGAACCGTATTTATAGAGCCCTCATGATTTATTTTTTATTAGTATTTATGAAGTATAGTTGTTATAACCAATTAAATATTATGGTTAGGAATATGTATCTTGTTTATGAGTATAACAATAGTTAAAGTTTACCTTGAGTGATGAGAGAAAATTTATTGTGAGTAAAATTTAAAAATCATTATAGTATTTAAGGAACATTTTTGAAATTGTAATTAAAGGGAGAGAGAATCTAGATAAAGAACATAACTATAAGGCATGACTTATTATTTCTACAGGATTTATTCTAGAGGAGTGACATTTTCTACATACAATTAGTTTTATTTTCATAGTTGTACTGCATGTTTCTTGTTTTAGAAATTTTTTCTCTTGAAATCTCTATTGAGATGTTGTTTTCTTAGGAATAAGAAGTTGTTCAAGTGTGGGAGAATTTGATAAGATTAATTTATATATATACACATTGGATACATTTAATTAATGTTTATTAAAGTTTTATTCAATAATTCACTAGGTATTGGATTATTTTAATAGGAATTAGGAATTTTAGATGAAAAAATAAATTCTGAAAAATGGAAAGAACAAGAATCACACGTCATGTATTACATACATGACGTGAAATCCTCATTCAAAACTTGAATAAAACCCACATAAAAACCCATTAAGATGATACATGATATGAATTATTGCACAAACTGTATAGGAATTACATGGAATAAAAATTTCAAGTTGAAAATCCTACTAAAAATGAATCAAGAACGTGACATGCAGAGGTTAAATTACATGCCAAGTTCGAGGTTCCACCCTGTCAGAGATGTAAAATAATTTTCCAGAGGATTTTGATTATATCAAATACATGATGTGAAAATTGATTACCTGATGTTAAAATTTCATGACCAAAGCCACATAAGTTAATACATTATTTAAATTCTTTACACATAATTTACTTCTTGATCCTATTAATATTATATCATAAGCCGCACACATAGAAGAGTCAGAAACTTCACATTATCTCATCAGTTTCTCCCATTTTCATCTATTTTCATTCTAAATCCAATTTAATTTATTTATTTAATTTTTTAATTAAAACATTTTGTGTTTGTTGTCATTCTACATCCATTCTTACGTCATTGAAAATCCATTTCAATTTTCAATTCCATTTCAACATCGATCATTATTATTCATCAACACTGATACCATTCATCATTATTTATTAATGCATGGGGTGTTTTTTCTTGGATTTACATGTCCTTAAATTTTTTATCTTAGATATATTTCTTGTTTTAATCCTGGATTTCATATTCCTTAATCCTATCATGAGTATGTATAGTAATTTTATTATTTATTTTCTTTTGATCAAAACCACAATGTGTGGCTAATCCACTCAGGGTTAGGGGTCATGATTAAGGGAGTTTCTAAGCCTATAAAATTCATGAGTTAACCCTTGGTTACCCTATGGATATTAATTATGTTAATAATTATTGTTCATCACATTTGTTTCATAACCTTGAAAATGGTAAGTGAAATTGAATGAACCTAAACTAATTTGAGTTGTGATGGAATATGATCATTATCCTATAAAAACCTTTTCATTGAAGCTAAGAATAATGCTCCTAGGTTATTATCTATACCCTAACCATGATATATTTTTAGCATAAATAGATCCAATTGATTTGACCAAAACCAATTGGTGACCTTTTCACTGCTTCATAACATAATCCATAGAACTATATCAAGATATACCTAGGATTATATTCGCTTAAGAGCCCTAAAATGGACAATGATCCCCTCTTAGATATTTTAATTACATACAAACTACCTAGTTTTGAAAAACCCAATCTTAGAGAGTGACCATGGGTAATCCTTTAAATGGATTTATTTTAATGGTTTCTTGCCTACCACTGATCCCTAGGGGTTGGACCCCATAATAATTCTTTAATACACCCTAGCAGTTAGTGTAGTTTGGGAGTATAAATTTCTAATATAATAAATTACTATGAGAATTCAACTATTCATGTGGTCAAATCACCCATTCCACTATAATAGTTTTGGAAATGGTCCTTTATAACTAAGTAAATGATTCTCTATGATTTTGTGTATTCCAAAAATACATGTATTATGCCAATGATACTCCCTCATAGCTCAAGTTCTTTAATTCCATTATTATTCAGGTCTTATGACCAAACAATATTTATCCCATGACTCATGTTTATGTTTTATTATTTTTCGGGCATGATTTCAATTTTTATTCTTCTATAATCACACCAATATGCTCATGTTATGTTGATATATCCCTTGTTCACCACTACTATGCTTTTTAGCTCACACTTTACTATTTTTCTCTTCTAAATGTTATGAATAATGGTATTATTTATGATATTTTTAAGAAGGGTGATATTTTTGAATAACTTAGTGATAGAAGAAATAGTTCACCTTTAATCTAGTTGTTTGTCTATCCATATTTTAAAATGAAATAGACATATATTATTATTGTGCATATCATCATGTTTTTTAATGAATATTCATCTATTAAAATATAATATATATGTATAAGATGTTTGGGTCTGTACATATTCACTTCTAGAAAATCTACTAATGCATGTCATTTTATTGGATTTTATGGCATAAAATGAATTCAAACTATTAAAAGACCACTTCCCATCATGACAAGAATCCAGTAAACATAATATAATTGATGTTATATTTGTATTGGTCATTATAAGAGACTAATTTGACCTTATGGTGCTATAGTTAGAGCCACAATTTTTGTACTCTGAAAATTAAAACAATTTAATTTATATTAGTATATGAATATTGAGACTCAAAAGTAAGAATGGTTATACCGAGATAATAGAGACTATTCTCATTCCCTACATCATTATTATATAAAATATGGTTCTTAGTATTGGATTCAAATCTACCATATAAAAAATGAGTGGTATAATTTAAATGTGGGTAATTAGTACCAGTAGAATGAAAAGGTATTTCATGTGTCTATAAAAATGTTCCTAAACATAATCAATGCACTAATATTTGGATCCTTGATTCATCATTTTGGTGGAATGTATGAAAATTATCATGTGGTTCAACTCCGATATATCTTATATAGATGAGGTGTTCGATTATCCCTCTAAACTCATGAAGAGTTTGGAGAGGTGACATATAAAAGATAAAATTTGTTTTCTAAGGATTTACCAACATATTGTGATTGTGTACTACAATGCCAAGGAGCTTTCATGAGGTCACCTCAAAATAATATTTTTAAGGGGTTTATGTTCAATCAATAATATTGTAGCTTGTTGAAAATATTCTCTAGATCAGAAATAATATCAAATCCCTATTGGGATATGAATAATAGATCATTGAATTAATGTTAAATTGTTTTCCCAAAGAAGTGACTCAATACAAGCACCATGGAACATTCATACGTTGAACTAGTTTTATTCAAACCACAAGGTGTTACATTATAGTATTATATTACTTGGGGTTATCGGAAATAGTAATATTATTCTTCATCAAAATCCATTTGGATTTGGTTGTGTCCTGAATATCCACACATAAAGTAATGGGAATGATAACCAATAGTTTCAAAAACTAAATGTTCTATGAGTGTGACTAAAAATTAATATTCCCAATAATGTTGTGTGATATCTATGAATTCGATGAAAACACTTATCATTATATTATTCATTTTCACTTGGTATATGTCAGCAAGACACATGAGATATTGATTCTATAGAATAAATATGTACTTTATGGGATTATCAACCTTGGATTTAGCCTTAGATGTATGATTCAGATGAATTCTTCTTAATTCCTTCTTGTAACCACATTTGTCCTCTAGTAGTCCCAATTGGTGGGTGGCTACATCAGGATTGAGGAATATTATTTATATGTAATTCTAGGTGAACAAATGTTAGTTATTCAATAGAAATGAACTATACACCTCTTATAATTTTTAAAACATGGATGCACTAATAAGAATGGGTCACATACCTTTCTCTATGCCCTTATTTATTCACTCGGGCTCATAAATATTTTCAAAGTCACCCTCCTAAAATACTTTTGGTGCATATCTAAGTTCATACCATTCTTCTCTATTTGATTAACAATGTTTATAAAGAAGTTTTTTAATAATATATGTCCAAGGAAGCATCATAAATTCACATATAAATATAAAAAATAACAATAATAAATTTTCAATCTATTTCAATATGTTATCACCAATAAGTTTACCCAATCATGTTAAAAAAGAACCAAGATCATACAAGAACTCCATAAATAATACAATGGATAAAGGAACATAAAAATTGGTAGATATATTCTTTGTTAAGTGAAATCCTTGCTCCATATGTATTCATCTTCATCTCTCACTTAATATCCAAGAAGTTATAACTATGTCTCTAAGAATTTTTTAGTCTCCTCTTCCATTTATTAGCCTCTCAAAATAGACTTAGAATATTTAACAACCTTAAATAGATTTTCCACCACCTTAGAATTTATATTTTAAATATAATTAAGATGTTTCAATGAATTTTCATGCCCATATTAACTCTTAATTTCATACTTTTATTTTCTCTATCCATTTTAAATTTTTTCTCTTTCCTTTATATAGAGAACCTAATCTCCCTATAATTTTAGAATTTACACATTCAAGATATTGGTCCTCAATAACTACTTCAAAACATAAAATATAACTCTAAAGCTTTATTTGAAAACCTCATATTAGTTCAACGAATGTTATCTTACCAAGAAATAATAGATTCACTATTCAATATTTTTCCATTTCACAAATCTACCTCAACCAATAGGAGTGAACCATTTCTATATAGCAAGTATATTTACAAATAACCAATCTTGGAAGTTTTATGAACACGTTTTGTGCACCTTTTCTAAAATTTTATCTCAGAATCTACCTACAAATAAGATCCTCTAAAATTTAAACATATAAATAAAACAAAAAAACACATATTTATGATTTATATCTTTGACTTTAGTTTGGATTCAATTCAACAGTCAAATCCATATCATCATACCAAATATACATCACATATTTATTATAAACACGGATACATGTAATATTTTACTTTATTATATTCAGTTTCATATTAGGCTCTTTGAACTAATTCAAATTCAACTAATTCAAATTCAACTAATGTATAATTTTGTTGGTTTATCCAGGAAACTCAATCATCGACATTTGATATTATCAAATATTATGTAGAAACCCCAACTATAGTAACCTAAGACCGATTTATACTTCTTACAGCCACTTAAGATACAAGGGATCTCATCAAAAAGTATCAATCAATTTAGTAGTCTTAAAGAACCAGATATGTACATGATTTCCATATTATGTTGGAAATATAAAATATATAGCATAAGAAACTTTTTTGTATCCATGATATCTTTCATGCTATCCTTATTTTCATCCTAGTGAAAGGAAACAAATAAATGGTGAGTGTAGACACTCTATAAGGTTTATATATAGAAGAAGCTATCATGGGTAAGTAAGGCATAATCAATATGAAATGATAAATAGCTGAAAACACATACCATTTAATCAATTACTTGATCATGAGGCACATCAATGTATAATATCAATAAATTAATCTTATTGACAATAATAAATTAATTCTCAATAAAGGAAATGATTAATGTTTTACATCACGATATAAGACATCATGATATCTTTATAATTAGGTCTTTGTGCCAAGACTCTCTAATCGATGGGTAGTTATACGCAAAAAAATCAACTTGGTAAGTTTTCTGAACTGGTTTGTATCACGAGACTAACTAACGCATTAATGGGTTATCAATAACTAGTCCCCACCAGTCACTTTATGTCCAATTCATTCTTAATACATTGAATTATCAATTTAATTGATAAAAAATATGCCAAGTAAATAAATATTCATAGATTAAATAATATGGAATATTAAGATTTACTTGGTCAACCAAATTACTTTCTTAGAAAAAAAACATATGTAAAAATGGATTGTGGTTTAAGAAATAAACATATTAATCATTAAAGAATAAAGATATTCAATGTAAATTTAATTTCCAATTAAAAATGATAAAAATAAAGTCAATGTTCTAAGGGAATGTTAACAACTAAAAAAATAAGAATATATAAAAGATGAACATCAATTCATCAGAAATATAAGTTCTTTAATAAAATCATATCATTTATATAATAACATAAAATGGATGAATAACTTCAATATAATATTTTATTATAGAGTTTTATTTTTAAGACCATTTAAATATTGTATGAGAAGCTGAAAGAGCGTATAACTGTTTAGGCGGTAGGAAAATCGATTAATTCCATATACCTTAAAAAATAATTCATTTTAAAATTTTATAAATAAATTAGAAACTTTAACTTCAAAAAAACATTACAAATAATACATTATGTATTTTAAAAATTAATATATTTCTGAACAGTTATTTAATAAACCATTTCAGTCAATTAAATGGACCTTTTTAATTTTGTTTTTTGAAAAACATGGATTTGGATGAAAACAATTCTCCATAAAAAAGATAAATAATATCGGGTTATCTTTTAAAACATTAATTAATTAATTTAAGTGAAAATGAGGGGAAAACATAGAATAAAACTTGATAAATCCTTAAATATTAATATTATAAGAAAATATATGTACTTCACGAAGGGTATATTATAAGATTCCTTCAATTAGAATAAGAGTAATCCTAAACAAATGAGATTGTAAAATAAATTATGACTACTTTGGTGTCTTTTAAATTGTAAAACATTGAAATATTAAAAAAAAATTGAAACATTAATCATCATTAATAGATATATATTCATATTAAATACATCAATGGGAAGTTTATACACCACATAAAAGTAAATTCGTGAATAACACCAATTATGTCTCAATAGAATGTAAATTGAGATAATTTTTTTAAAAAAATATCATATCATCGATTCATGAATTAATTAATGAATTAATTATGTACAAGAAATGTAAATCCCCCAAAATTTTTAAATATAAAATAAAAAAATGTTCATTTTAGACATAACCATGTAATATCAAAGTTATTGAAGCATAAATTTAACTTCATGAATGAAAATTGAGTTAAGAAACCTCTTACCTCATGCTTCCACTAAGTTGAACATGATTTAACCTCATGTATACTAGTTTTATATAATTTATTTTTTATTAAATAACCATTTTAAAATTTATAATATTATATATCATCCTCTTATAACATCTTATTTATTATTTGTTAATAGTCTATAGTTATTGTTGTCATTTTGGGTGTTAACTACTTTCTATACTCATATAAGTTTTGTTATGGATGTTCCAATACTTGTAATATGAATATATTCATATTATCACCAAAAGGATAATCATGATATAAATTCCCTATATATTGCTTAAATATATTTATAATCATCAATAAAATTTAGTGACAAAAAAATGAATTACACCACTCATGGAGACGGTGGACTGTACATACTCATAAACATTGTTTTCACTTTTAAAAAGATGAAAAAAAATAAATTTAAATAATAATTAACCTTTCTATAATAATCATTATATCTTATATATCATATAAATTCATTAAATAAATCCTTATTACCATCCATGTAAAGAAAAAATAAAAAACAGATCACATCACTTTGTGGAGATGGAAGCTCACATGTACACACGAGCGACATTATCATTTTCCAATGGAATGGAAGGTAAGAAGGTATATCTGATACTATAATTCAAGAAACATAATTATTTCATAAATATCATATATATTCATCAGATATATCATTATAACCATCCATGTAAAGTGGTGATGAAAAATAATTACACCGCTACATGGTGACGATAAGCCACACATACGCACAAGTGACATATTCACTTTTCATTAGATGTAAAAGAAATGGGGAATGGTGTTAAAAAATCATAATAATATATAATTATATTTAGTTTAATTATTTTTTTATTTCAGTATGTCAGAAAATATGTTTCTAGGAATTAGAAAAAGAAATAAATTTGAATGAGTCGGTAAATATAATTACCTCTATTTTAATACAATTTGTTGAGATTCTTTATTAAGGACTCTTGAAATATTATTTTATTGAGAATAGAGCCTCTAATTTTGAGATAAGTAAGTTTAGAGTATAAATTATTAGTGTTTTTTAAATATATATGGCTCAACTCCGTATAAATAAAATAAATTAGATGCAATCTATTATTAGTGAGAGGAGGGATTCTTTTCAAAATTAATGAAATATCATAATATAAAATGTGTCGAAATCATTAAAAAAGGTTCCAAAATTTGATATAATCTAAGATAATAAGGATATTTACTTAATATAATAATATAATTCAATTTATATGTATTTATATATCATTTTAGTTTTTATTATTTGGATTAACTCCCCAAGAAAACCAATTTTATCCTTAACCTTAGGAATAAAATTTTAAATATTAAAGGGTTATAATTTTTATAAGGTAAAATTGGATCCTAAATTTATAAGTAATGATATTTTTATCCATATATTATACTTCTTTTCCAATTTCAAGATGTTTATAATTTTTTAATAATTTAGTAAAATATTATTTTCATAAAATATCATTAATGTTGTTTTTGACACTATTCATTTAAATTGACTTTAAAGTGACCAAGACAATGATGTAATTCAAATATAAATACATAATATTATTTAATAATCTATAAAATCAATGGAACACAATAATTCATCCATATGATATTAATTAATGTATATTTTAAATCATATATTTTATTTTTCTATTAGTTGAATTAATATTGTGTTATCGTTGCCAAAGTATTTATGGTAAATATTAAATAATAAAAATTAAAAATAAATTACCATGATATAAATAATTATTTAATATATAAAATTATATTTTAAATTAAAAAATAACATATTTTTAATATTAAAAATAAGTATTAGAAATATTAAAGTCAAGAGCATGGAATTTAGTTTTTTAAAAGTAATATGAAGATTAATATCAAAGAAAAATGGCATCAAGTGGGAATATTTTCAAGAAATATACGGTAATGGTTTAATTTAATACATAAAATAGGATAAAATTATGTTTTGGAAATATTTTAAATAACTTATTACAGTATTTTTAAGCTTAATTACTCGATTTACACTTTACTGATATGATAAATATTATCACATTTAGTATTTATAATGACCAAAAAAATAAAATGGAAATATTTTAAAAAAATTAAACTCCTAATTAAAATTTTTTTATGCATTTTATTTAATTAAATTATATGATGTTACAAAATTAATTTATAAAAAAAACACATAAAATCCAACAAAAAATAGTTTTTTTAAGAAAAATGCATTTTCAAGTCACAAAATGAACTCATACCAAGGTCAGGTCTAATTAAAATTAGAATGTAATTAATTATATTATTTCTTACTAGACTTTAATTTTATTAATTTAAGATAAAATTAAAAACATAATTTGTACTTTTCAATTAAATGAAATGGCCATTTTTACAAAAACTATATTTTTCACTACTCTCTAAAAAATCAATATTTTCTAAAAAAACCCAAAATTTCACACAAAGATACTATTAACACGATGAATTAAAATATTAAACTTTATCAAATAAAATTTCTAAAAATTTTCAAATTTTAATTATAATTTTTATAAAAAAAGCATTAAAAATAAATTTTGAATAAATTTACTTTACAAAAAACCGAGTAGTTATTTATTTCAAATTAATTAATACATTTGGATTATATAACACCATCAGAAATATTATACATAATTATTTTCTTCTTATTCATAAAACAAATTTTAATAGCTACGTTATGAGGATCATATTTAAATAATTATATTTTAAAAGTAAATCACGATTCCTTTAAACTTGGTGTTGCATGTGACTCAAACTATCAAAAAAATATTAAAACATAAATATATTCTAAAATATTGAGGTTTTACATTATACTCCATTAAATTAATTAATCCCTCACAATTTTTTCCTAATCATAAAATGTTCAACATTTTTTTAAAACCCACATCAAACAAAGTGATAATAAAACATACTTTGAAAAGGGGAAGTGGGAAACATAAAGGTAACTTGAAATAGAGCATAATTGGGTTCTTCTATAAGTTGAAAATTGGTGGGAATTTAAATTATATAAGTGGGGGAGAAAACTAAAGTCCAAGGACATAAAGAGAGTAAAAAATAACATTGTCTTGATAATGTTTATGACTATAAACCGATAAATCTGTGAGGGGTAAAATGACAATTGATTCATCAAAAATTAAGGCAAAAGAATTATATTTTTTATTTCAAGATCCTTTTCCTAAGGCTGATGGATTATTTTACTATCATGAAAAAGAACATGAGAAAACAAACCTACTTAATTTATTTCCATTTTATAAGCATTAATTCATCCTTTTGTTGTGCTTCATTGTATTTACACGTTATATCTTATTCCAATAAATGAATATTCAAGATAAATTTTTCATACTTGAATCACCAAAATTAAATTTTAATGGACCATAAGATCTATATAATAATGAAAGGTCATTCCTTATTTTTATTAATATGTATCAAAACCAAAATGGTTATCAAAATTTATCCAATATGGATGAATATATTAAATTAATCTCTAAAGCATCAACAATAACCCCCACGGTTCAACATAATCCATTCCAAAAATTATAAACCATTAAAATCCTCCAAAATATGTATTTCAAAATTAAAAATAAAAAATTCCAAATTATTATAATTTTTTTAATATCTACCTAACTATTATCTCTAAATAATATAAATTACTCATATGGTCATATACCAAAAACATATATACACAAATCATATACTCCACAAAATATGCTATTATTTCCATAAATATATTTAATCACTATAAAGACACAATAAAATCATCTATTCTTACCTAAATTAACTCAATTCTAAAATCATCAAATTATATTAACATCAATCATGTAATATCCCAAATATAGTGTACTTATCATTAATCAAATTGCCCCAAAATCACTTTTCAATTTCATTCTCATTTATACGATATATGAAAAAAATATAATAGACATTTTATCACAATAGACTATAATGAAAATAAAATCAAATATCTTATTAACATTTAAGGTTATAAATTACTTTAAAATTATATCCAAAAAAGATGAAATCATTATTCATAAAAAAAATTCAAAAAAACATATACCAAACCAAAGGGTTGTATTTCGATAAATGTCTCCGTAAATATCCTTAGTCATGTTAAAATCCAAACACATTACCCTAAAAAGGGGTAACTATTTCTTTAAACATATGATCAGACTTAGAATTATTATCATATGACACTTTAGGATTATACTATAATACTATGGAATATCATAGGTTTTTATATGCCCCAATCTATCATTTATCATAATTGTTTCTATGAAAATGTGAATTAATCCATGCATATCATCAGTAGTGTAAAACCAGGTTCATAGTAAAGGAATGATAATTATAAAAAAGAATGATGGATGAAATATAATCCATCAACTTGTTTTGAGGATATTACCCCAAGATGCATCTGTGTCAAAACCACATCCAATTTTAGTATTCAAATAGGGTGTTTTTATATGAAAACCATATAATATTCTCCTTACAAAATATTTTATCATATTATCCCACAATTATACATATCCTCAATGTCTGTCATAGAGTTATGTTCCCTAATATTTGTTTTTTTGTATATATCCCAAAGTTTATACTAAACATACTATGATACTGACAATAGAAATCCCAACTCCAATAACATAGAGTTGGTGTATACTTTATTAGATTAGGGTAAGATACAAGGAATCTCATCCCAAGGATCGATCAATGTATCAGTCTTTAAGAACCATATACACACATTATTCTCACATTACATTGGAAATATATAATACATAACATAACAAACATTATCACATCCTTGATATTATTCATTATTTTAGTCTTCATGCCGTATGGAAAGGAAAAAAATAAATGGTGAGATAACATACTCAATAAGAGTTATATAAAAAATAAGCTATCATTATCAAATAATGCCTAATCAATATGGAAATGTAAATAACTTAAAACACATGACATTAAATCAATAATTTGATCATAAAATGAATCAATCAATAATATCAATGTAATAATATAATGGATAATAATAACTAAATTCCCAATAATGAAAATGATTAATTCTGGACATCATTATCTAAGACATCACAATATCTTTACCATCATGTCCTTGTACAAAGACCGTGTAATTGATGGGTAGGTATACACACAAATAATCTATTTCATAAGTTTGTCCGACTAGTTTTTCTTATGTGACCTATCAATACAATGATGGGATATCTAAAACCAATCCCCACAAGTCATTTCATGTCCAATACATTCCTCATATATTGAATGATCAATTTAATTTATAAATAATATTCCTTATCAAAAATATCGGCATTGAGTAAAGAATACATAGTAGTAATATCCCCACATTCTAAAAATTACCTTCATAGTAATAGACTGTATTTAAAAATTTTATATGGTCTAGGAAATAATCATATCCATTATAAAAAGAATATAAATATTTAAGAGAAATTTAATGTCTAATTAAAAATTAATATAATAAAGTGAATGTTTTAATAAAAATTCAATGAAAAAAACATTAATAAGAGATTAAACAAGACCATAAATTCATTAAAAATATTGGTTTTGTAATAAAATTATTTCCTCTGAAGAATAAGGGATAATTGAAGCAAAAAACTAACAAAATATTTCATTAAATATTTTTGTAAGACAATTTAAATCTTGTTGAAAAGGCTAAAAAGAAAAAACACATTTTTGTGGCCAGAAAATCTATTAACACTGTATAGGTAAAAAATATTATTCATGTTTAATTTTAATATAGAAATATAAAAATTATACTTTAGAAAAGAAATATAAATATGCCTTCAAGACCATGTAAAAATAAAATGAAAACTTAAAATTTCCATCATAAAATATTTAAGTAAACAAAAAATACCTTTTAAAAATTATTTTGTAAAATATGGACTTAGAAAACATATATATGGTCAAAAAGTGATATAAGAACATTTTTTATTTTAAATATTTATTTTCTTGATTCAAAAAACAAATAGGAGAATAGTGAGATAAAAACATGAGAACTAATTAATTATTAATAGGATAAGAAAATAGATATATTTTTAAAGGATATATTGTAAGATTACTTCAATGAAAATAAGAGAAATACCCAAAACAATTACATTATAAAATAAATTCACACCGCTTTGGTATCTTAAAAATTGTAAAACCTTAAAATAGTGAATTTAAATTAAAACATACATCATCATTAATAGATATATATTCATGTAAAATAAACTAATGGTGATTTATATACACTACATAAATGTATATATGTTCATATTACCAGATATGTCTCAATGAAGTGAAAATAAAGATGAAATCCCATAAAAATATTGTATCATTATTGTGAGAATTAATCAGTGAAGTGATTATGTGAAAAGAATTTAGATCCAATTTTTTTAAATATATCATAATAAAATCAAATTTACTTTCACACATAACCATCCCATCATATAGTCAAGGATGTAAAAACATAACACAATGAATTGAAATTGAGTTATGAAACCCATTACCTCATGCTTATAGTTGATCATGTTTTAAAGTCTTGTATAATGGTAGTAAAAATGTTGTTTATTTATAAAATAACAACATAAATATTTATAATATCATATTTTATCTTCTTATAAGAACTTTTTACCTATTCGTTAACAACATTTATTATTATCATTATTTCAGGTATTAATTGATTTGTTTTCTCAAGAATGTTTTGTCATTAAAGTTGCATTCCTTTTAAATGTATCATGGTTCCATAATATCAAAAATATTAATCATGATATAAATATAATTTATATTAATTATATATTTATAGTCTTCCATAAATGTTCTGATAGAAAAATGCATTAGATAGTCCATAGAGATGGTAAGTTATACGTTTACATGAACATTATTTTAACATTTTAATAGATGGCTCGAAAGAAAGGTTAATAATAATTCAACTTCATAGTGTAATTATAATATCATATATATCATGTATATTCATTAAATCTATAATTATTAAAATCTATTAAATCTGAAAAGAAAAACAGATCACATCACTTTGTGGAGGTGGTAGTCCACACGTACAAACGAGCGAGATTATCATTTTCCAAAATTATAGAATGTGAGAAGTTATATATGATATTATAATTGAATATGCATTATTATGTCAAAAATATAATCAATATTAATTATTTACATCTTTATAACCTTCAAAATAATCTTTTGATGAAAAATTAATTACACCGCTATATGGAGATAGTAAAGTGTACAAATGGACAAGCGATGTTTTCACTTTTAATTGGATGTAAAAGATATGGAATTTTTTGTAACATAATAATAATAAAATATTATTATATTATTAATACCAGACTTATTATTTTAGGATTAGTATAATATATTTAAAGGCATTCAAATAAGAAATAAATTATAAAGAGTTGGTAAACAAGATTACTTATTCTTTGGTAGAATTATTTTCGATTCCTTATTAAGGACTATGGGAATGGTCTATCATGAATCCAAACCCTATAATTTGTAGCTAGAAAATGGTATAATAGAACTGGGTAGGGGTTGGTCGAGATAGATGGCTCATTTTGGCATAAATAAAATAAATAAAAGACATAATTTTATAAGAAATTGGATGATCACTTTCATAGATTTGAATTAAAGGAGGATAAGGTCTTAATATTGGCATAAAATCAAATTTTTATGGGTTTAGATATCATTTTTGACCTTATCCTTGGATTACCGCCTTGGTTAATGTTTTTTTAACATTAATCGTGGTAATGAATTTTTAGATATTAAAGGGTTACATTTTTTTACTTATAAAGTGAAAATGGATAGTGAAGGGAAATTATAAATTTTTTATCATATATTATATCCATTTTACTCTTTCAAATTTTTAAAATATTTTAAACAATTTAATAAAAAATTATTTTCATAAAAAATTGTTAATGTTATTTCTGGAACTATTAATTTAATTTGATATTGAATCCACAAAGAAAACCATTTAATTAGAATATACATCCATAATATGATGTATTAATCAATAAAATTTATGTAAGATAATAATTTATCAAAATTGTATTACTTTTAATACTTTAAGAAGAATTTATTTTATTTTTCTATTAATTGAATAAATATTGTGTAGTCATTGTGTAGGAAATTATTGTAATTATTAAATCACTAGAAATTTGAAATAAATTAAAATGATAAAAATTTAATTTATATTCCAAAAAAAAAATTTAAACCATACATAAAATCTGTTAATAATTATGGAAACAAATCAGGGATATTAATGTCAAGAGTGTGGAATTTTTGTTTTTATTGATTTCTTAAAGTTAAATAAAGGTCATTATCAAATAAAAATGGACCCAATGGGCCATATTTATGAGTATATGATGAAAATTAAAGAACTAAATCCATCCAATAGGATAAATTCAATTTTTGTAAATATTTTTATTTTCTTTTTATAATATCTGAAACCTTATTTACCCGATTTACCCATTACTGGGGTGATAAGTTTTACCACTATCACTATTAATAATGAAAAAATAAAAGGGTGTTGATTAATAAATTTTAACCTCATGATTCAAAATACATACACCATTTTATCAAATTCAATTCAATGAATTGGAATGAATTAATTTAATAAAAAAATGCAAAGCGTAAAAAAACAGTTTTTTAGAAAACTAAGTTTTAATTCCACAAATTACCTTATATAAATATCAAGTATAATACTAAATAAAATATAATTTATTGTTTTATTTATAACTAAAGTAAACTTATAATAATTTAATATCAATTTCAAAACATATGGGGATTTTTCAATAAAAATTAATGACAATTTTTCAAAAATCAATATTATTCACTATTAAAAAAAACAAATCTTTTTTAGAAAAATACAAAAACATCACCCTAAGATAATATTTATATTATTATTTAAAAAATGAAATTATTTTTATCATATAAAATTTTAAAAAGTTCCATAAACTAATTATAATATTCCCTTCCAAAATTCAAGAAAAAACATTTGTTAATAAAATGGATTTATAAAAAATTGACCAACTATCTATTATGAATTAATCAATAAATTGGATCATATAAATCATTTAGATATAAATATTTTATGATTTGGTTATTCCTATTCATAATTATATTTTTAATGGATAAGTTATAACTATGATTTTTAAATAATAATATTTTAATAATATGTGGAGGTTTGTTTAAACTTGATGTTTCATGTAATGAAAGCTGTCAATGGAATTAAAATTTATTAAATAAAAATATATTATAAAATATCAAGGTTTTACATTTTGAATATTGATCCATGATTGAGAAACATAAATGTATTCACCTGATCCTATCTTCTATAAAATCATCCCTTTCATTACATGTTGGACCAATTTTGCTCAAACCTCATTTGAATCTCTTCAGTATCACTAGATTCCTCAATCATAGTTCAAAATCATCTATTGAATCTGAGGTAAAATTTATTTTCAAACTACCATGAAATTTTTTTATTTTGATGATGCAGGGGATATTATGTATCCTTATTCAAAAGGTGTCACCGCTTGTGCCTTGGTTTATAAAATTTGATAGATTGTGGTATATTATGTATCCCCCAAAATAATTTCATATTACCTTAATATTTGAAAATTTAACCAATGTTATCATATTATATAAGATTATAGACCCCAAAAAGGTTTACACATCCACAATAATATTTTACATGGCAGGCCAAAATTATCATGTATCACCTCTATGAATTGAAAATATAGTATGAATCCATAAATAAATTCTTTAAGTTCAATAAATATTTTTGAAGTTGTAGTAGGAACATATTTAACATAAATCCCAATTTTATAGATATCTTTATCTACGTCCCAAAAAACTTTTTAATCACTATAAACCATATATATTAGAAAAATTTGTTATGTATTATTATCTATAAAGAAAATTTCAACACATGAGAAAATTTATTAATTCATAATATAAATTTTCAACACATAATATAATTAATTAATATCCAAAATATTAACTTATAAATAATTTATTAATATACATTAAAAAAACATAAAAAAATCCTTAATAGATTTCATTAAACTCAAACCCAAGAATTAATATTTTAAAAAATATATAAATAATCAAGTACACAATAAATTATCTTTTAATACAAAAATTTTAAAAAAATTACTAGATTATTAAATGAAATAATATTTTCAAAAAATAATAAATCATAAACCATAATTTTTTGATAAAAGAATATTGTCTTCATATATTTACCAGATTTTGTATAGATAGGACATGTAAAACATATATAAAATTCAACCCCATAATTTGATATACACCTTCTTCATCTAAATAACTCAAAAATTTGTTATATTTTCTTTGAGAATGTTTTGAGGGATCCCAATGAGATGAATGATGTAGGTCTTCATGAAATTGATCATAGATATGGTCTTGACATACATAAGGGGAATGATAATATCTATTTTTGAAATGATGTCAACACTAATAAAAATGAATATAAACTACAATTTTATCATTGAGGGTGAGGGACCCATAATCTCAATTTCAAATATAAAAAATAGAAATAAATACTTTTTAGGATGGATGAGATCTAAGGTCTAATTCCTGAATTTTTAATGGACCTAAAATGCATGAAATATTTGTAAAAAAATCAATGAAATCAGGAATCATGGTAGTTTAAAAGTAACCCAACCAATAGTCATGGTGGGAGAGATTCAACCCATATTAATGTTATCATCATTATATTATATATTATTCCTATAATACCAAATATTTTTTTATTCCATTGATACATTGAATAAGTATTCCATTAAATATGTTTCTTCAGATGATTTGTTTTCCAATTTGTGATTGTAATAAAGGATAGAATTCATTTCCCACTTGTGTATTTTTTTCTCACTTATCCTATATTGATAGAAACATCCCATATTAGAGGATATCAATAAATATTTTAATCAAATCAGATTTTTTTTATCATATATGAATTAAAGGGTTCTTCCTATGAAGTTAAATGATTGAGTTAATTTACTTCTCATTCTTCTCTACTAAGAATGGTGTGGGATATTTCTCTCGAATGCACAAAACAAATGAAATTTTTTCCTTATTTGTGTTAGATAGGGGTGCCACTATACTTTCTAGAATGTCTTCAGAAACATTAATAGATCATGGTACATGGGAATCTTATGGTTCAAAGGGTTATTTTACAATTATCTCTTAGGAAAATTCAAATAAGGACATGGGTAGCTCTATTTTTACAACATAGTCCCACTTAATTTTTTTAATGATGATCTCACTGTGACCCTTCATGTATATATGGGGAACTTATCTAAATAGGGATGAATTTAGGTTGGAAAATATGGATTGATATTCAACCAAATTATTCATGTACTCTTCCAAAAAGAGGAATGAATATGACATGAGGGACTATGAGGGGGTAACGATGAAAAATCCAAGGATATACCTCTTCAATTTAGGTTTGAATATCATTTTCATTGTTAGGACTTTAGTGGAAGAATCAATATGAATTTCCCAACATTGAAATTATTCATCAACAAATATAATGGAATCATCAATAAACATAATATCAAGGGGAAATTTATCTGAACTTGTGTGGGTTTTTATGAAATTTTATAATGAATTCCCCGTTATATCCATATAAATAATGGATTTTTTGTCTAATTTTATGGAAATTACTCCCTAAAATGGTAGTAATCTAGTTAAATTCATATGATTTGGGTTATCAATCAATGTATTGATATAATATATCAACTGGACCATATGAATCGGGAGATAATATTACCGATTCTAGACCAAAAATATAAGGGAACAGAATTTCTTCATGATAAGGGGTAACTATATTCAATTTCCATCATCATATAACTGAGGTAGAAATGATATTTCTCTCTACCCTCACTTTTACTCTGAGTTGAGGGTGTATCAATAGACCACTATAGGGTTATAACATAGAGAATTAAGGGTTTACCTTGGATATTCAGAATTAATAATAGAGTGTATAGTAAGTAATTATTGATGTGATTATATGTGATTTGGAATTATTCATCCCAGTAGTTGGTATCTCCATTTTTTATCCACTCGATGAAGGAATTTTAATTTCCTATTAGATTTATAAAGAAATTATATATAAGTCAAAAACCCTTGAAAACCTCTTAAATAAGGAAAATTTCATAAAAGGGGAATTTAAATTTTTTAATTGATTTTTATGGGTTAATCTTGATTCCACTATCTCAGAAAATTAATCTAAGGAACATCCAAGTAGACCTCTTGAGTGAACACTTTAAGGTGTTTATCATTAGATTATGGGTATGAATCACATACAAAACCTTCTCAATATTTCCAATATGATCATGGAATTAGTGGGATTTGGACCCCCAAATCATCCAAATAGTAGCCCAACATCTTTCTTATAAGTGTATTGAAGATTTGAGGGAAATCCATTAGATATGTTATTATGATGTTATTTAAGAAAAAGGGAATCAATCGGTAATAATATGTTTCCTATGGTTCTCTGAGCATAGTGAAATATTCATATTTAAGTGTAATATATATTTTTTTATTCAGAGTATCCTTACAAGATGTTAAGGTACTAAAAGATGGTAGTTGTATAGATAAAAAACTCTATAATTAGGATGGATAATTCAACATTAGATAAGTGGTGGATGAGATACAAGAAGTTAATACATACCCTAATATCCATATTTTTCTTCCTAACAAGAATAATGTTGTCTATAAATATGGGGTACTCGACCTATTTAATGAATTTGGACTTGATCAACTTTTCAACAACATACTTGATCATGGCACTATGGGAGGGGTGAATCATTCAAGATGCCTGCTTCTATCGATGATAGATAATGGAAAAAAGAAGATTGTGAATAGAGAGATGAAAATCAATACATAAAATATCCTTGAAATTCCATGAAAATATGTCTTCATTTTTCTTAAATAGCACAACAAACTATTACCATTCATAGAGAGGCATGATAAAATTTATCATTTACAATATTGGGTTTTCCTCGGTATTTTCACCTATATAATCTCATTGATAGTGGAGAAAAATCCCTATTCAAGATAATAAGGTATCTATACAACACTCAATCATAAAAATAAAGATGGATGGATATGGAAATCTATTCTACAAGAATAAGTGATCATAATGTTACATCACCTTACTATATATGATTGGGGAAATTAGAAATGAGTTTTTAATTTTCTAAATCCATAGAAAACGTATTGGTAGACACTATAGTTACCATTACTCTTAGTTTTTCTATATAACTCTCGCATCATGTGAAAATATTATTTCTCAACATGCTACTAATTAGACAATCCTCCCATTTGCTACCCATAAAAAATACTTTGGCTATGAGGAATATGGAAAAGTATTTAATGAATGTTGGGAGAGAATTTCTATATCATAGGAAATTCATACCCCTAATATGAGAAATAGGTGATATGGGAGGAATCCATTATTTCTTTAAAAAGGAAGTGTCTTCATAGATATAAAGTCTTCATTTCTTGAAGACGAATTATTAGTTAAGAACATATCTTCATGTCATCCCAAGGATTCATTGTGGTGGATATCAAATCATTGGTTCTTTCAATGATTAAAACTCTATCAACTTAGTGCTAATTTCCAATTCTCTTATTTTTTCCAACATCTATATAGTGATCCTCACATTAATCAAAGGTGGAAACATCGACATGGATCTACCAAACTCAAGCATTGATGGTGAAATTTTGGCTTTGTTGATATGATCAAGAACACATGACATGAATGATTATCCAAGACCTCACACATATGGTGTTGAATGTGATTTTATTTAAGACTAAAATGAATTCTATATTAAATACCAAATTTGTGAATTGGATCTTCAAAATTATACATTTTCTCACTCTTATCATGTCCATTATTTATTAGATAGGACAAGGCTAGATTTACTATTGTATATCCCAACTAGTGGAGTGTTTGAGTGGGGAGAAGATTGATCCTAGAGCCATTATCCACCCATAACCTATAAAATGTAACACCAGTTGACTTTCCTAAAGAATATAGGGGGAATATATAGACCAATATGACCACATCCATACCCCCATGAAAATAATACTATTGTCTGACATTCTTTTTTCTCTAATTATTTTTTATTACTTTCTTCAGGTGAAGATACCTCAGACCTCAACTCTAGAGGGATGTTTAGGGACTCAATGAGGGACCCATGAAGTTTTTGTTAACATTTAATCTAATAATGGATTAATATATGAGTTTAGATATTTAAAAGTTACTTCAATATATTGTACATTCATGTTATGTTCATACTTACATTACCTAGGGGTCATTCTATTACTGGGAGTGTAGAGTACCCATCTTTATGGGGAATTGATTCTTGTACCACAATAATCAAATTATGATGATGATTTTATAGTTTTGACTCATTTATATAGTCAACTATAAAAATTATAAGAAAAGATGAAATGGAGTTTCCAATAGAAGAATAATCTCTACTGGATCCTAGAGAAATGCCTGCATTCTTTTCTCGATATAATAAACAATTTTTTATAGGTAATACCCTAGGAAACATGAATGTGATAAGGAATGTATTAAACAATATCAAGAGTATCTAAGAGAGGATTTATAAAGAGCATATGGGCATGATTCATCCCAATGATTTGGATAATAGTATACCAAACTAATTATATTGATAGAGGTAAACTTCAATTCCTCATTGAAGGATTATTCTAGTACCTTACATTTATTGAAATGTCCTCCAAATGCAGGGTCATGTAATCCATGATAGTGAATACTGGTAATTTCATTGATAATGGATTCAGGTCATACTTATGATTTATCCAATGACTTCTTAAATTCATATAGGGATGTTATGATAATAGTTTTTTAGGTTTAATCACATATGGAAGGTGTTGAATGTTTCATTCATGTATGAATAATATCATGTTATTTAATAATTAAATTTTAGGCTATCAAATCATTGAAAATTTGTACATATCACATTTAAAAATACTACTTGTTATGGTGAAAACACATGTGATGTGAACTCAAGGATTGGGAAATTTAACTATATTATGTTATATTATGTTATGAAGTTAATCCATGAATATGATGTAATCATGGATGGTGTTTCCAATGAACGTATGGTTGGATAAATAATTAGGATGGCCATTTATCTTATATTCATATGGGTTACTAATTTCAAGAATTTTGATCATGTTATTTTCCAAGAATCATATAAATAATCCCGAAAAATTTATCATTATTAAAGGATAATCCCCTATTTTTAAATTTTTAAAGGGTTTTCTCATATACCCCTAAAGGGAGATCTATTTATTATTATCAACATGAGCCTATACTTGATGGATTTTATTCTATCGGGCCACCCGTAACTAGATCAGTTAAGGTGATGGATCTTATATCAAATCAATAGTTTTTTCTCTTCTAAATATTCAAATAGGCGGGGGAGGTTTTAGAAAATACATTTTTGGGCCCACTATAGGGCCTCATCAATACGTAATTCCCTCTTGTAGGACTCTTAGAATTCATCCTGATACTTTAAAGACTCTAGATTTAGGACCAATTAATTATAGATATTCTCTATACCAATTCTTAGAAACTATGTTTATGAAGGTCTAATGTCAATGGTGAATGTAAAACCCTACCATCGAGTAATGAAATCAGTGAAACATTTATTCCATTATATATTTTTTCTCTGATAGGTTTTTGAAACCCATCTTGTGTAAGGTAGAGTGAAACTTGTAGAATAACTATAGATAAAGAACATTTAATCTAGAAACAAACCATTATGTTATATTGAAATACTATGAAAAGGAAATAAAATTTAATAATTAAATTAAGAAACAAATATTTTCCACCAAAAAATTCTTTGGGAACCATAGAATAAGGCCACACTGATTGGAAAAGTGTTTGAGGGACTTCTTTGGGTCAATTATTCCACTAAAGGATGTAAAACTCAAATATCTAAAATTTTATGATGGGAGTAAATGGTCCAACCATTCTATTTATGACCTCCATTTAGGCTGTATTAAATCCCATTGAATTTCAATTACCACCATGTTATATAAACGTGAACAAATCAACTCATTATGCTAGACATATTCATACATATATTCCTTTACTAGTTGAATCACTCGTGAAGTGGAGAAACTAATTTCAAGTTGTGGATAATCACACTGATCCACTTGATGGTGAGGAAAAATGACTATCCATTATTTTATAGGGTTTTAAGATTACAATGAGTTAGTATTGGCTTATCAAATGAGGTTATTAATTGAATATAACTCATTGGAGGTGTAATATCGGCATTCTTGGAATCCTCCTTATTAGGATTATATCCTGTAGGGATCTTATATTTAAGATAGGGATATATCTCATGCCCATAAATAAAGTAATCAATTCTATACTGAATTAAAATTTTCTCACTATCTTTATAATTACAATAAATATCTACCATACATTTACATATATAATGTTCTTTGTGGGTGTTATGGAGTGGTATGATAGTTAGATCCCAAGGGAATATCCTATATTTTTATTTATGAACCCCTCTATGGGGATTAACCTATCACAAAAGGTCATTGGATGGAATATATAACCCACATGTTTCATTCCGTATGTCATGTTTTTGGTTGTAATGGGAATCAAATGTGATGAAATTTATCATGGTGGTCATCAATGGGGAAAATTTTCCAAATAAATCAAAGAAAAAAAATAATTCCTTCATTTCCCATCATGGAAGTATCTTTACATGTTAATATTATGGGAGTATTTTATAAAATAGATCCCCAATTGGATCTTGGGGCTTTATATATATTTCCCTTCTAAAATTTTTTAGTTATTTTTCATGTTCTTACATAAAGAATAATTATGAGTGAATCACTAAAACTAAACAAATTATTATAAGGGAAATGTTTTACATCAACTATGAGAGGGCCCACTCCTAATCCAGTAATCATAAACTATCTTTCTAACCATGAAACAATGTTGGGAGGGTCTAGTGGAAATGTGGTTATCAAAGGATGGAATATCATCCTAAAAAATACCCCCAACCTAGCTGACTGAGTCTGGGGGGAATTAATATGTTGATATTTATAGGGAGTATTATCGATATGTGACTATAGAAATTTCACATCTTGATTAATATTTATAACTCTTTAGAGTCACTTCAAAGAAACATTCCAATATAAAATGTATTTTCTTTATGGGTGAGATACGATTTGATATTATTTAATCTCTTGAGAATAGGATTCTTGACTCTGGAATTTTCTAGCATTCCCTTAGACCAAATCATATGATTTTTAGAGGTTTTTTAGGATATAACGAGGTGAAGGTATTTTGGAAACTAGTATATGATGTTTGAAAAGTGAAAAAATTAGATAATCATATTATCATCTATCCATAATTCTCACATGTGAAGATACCAAATTAATAATTCAACATAGTACTAAAATAATTTTAGCACATACCGGATGGTGGTTGTGATGACGTCCACAAGAACCAAGGTTTTATTCCACCATAAGTGTAATAAGGCCCACCATTATACATGTCTTCCAAAGTCCTTATAGTTATTAGTGCTTCTAGGATACACCAACTAGATAATACTAATTTTGATGAGAATCATCCATATATTCTTTTTATAGGTATACTATATGGTTTTCATCAAGGATCTGCACGATGGAGAAGTTCAAAATTATATATGGATAGAACATGACCATAATTTATTCTATATTCGTGGCCTCCCACTAATTCTCACCATCCACCTCATATTACAAAGATTGAAACCCTTTCTATAAATCAAGGGTTGACTTTCATATAACTTCTCTGAAGAGGATCCATCACATCAGGGTTCTTTAATAAGTTGGTGGGAAGCTATAGTAAGAAGTGATGGGAATATCCCTTGTTGAAGATCTATAAGTGGAAATTATGTCATTTTGGTTTCCCTACCTTGAGCTAGGTACATGTATTTTTGAGCTATTTTAGGATACAATAACATCTTTTTGTAGTTAGGGGTATCTATTTCTTCTTATTTGGGGATCATTTTGGGTACCTACAACCCCTCTTAATATTTCTCAGAATCTAAAATTTATTGTCCAAACCATGATGACTGATTCACCTTCAATATATAGGATTAGGGAATGTATAATAATGGAACTTGGTATAATGTTATGGTAAGGAATTGTATGGATAAAAAAACCTCCCCCCCACAATCACATGTGGAGGGTCTTCAAGACCATCTACATATCGGTTTTTAGAATGGACATATGCAACCGCTGAATGGTTCCTTCAAGGGGTGGTGGTGGTGGAGCTACAATCATATTATCTAGGACCTTAGAAGCCTTATATTCTGAAATATCAATGGTAATTCACCATTTATTCTCTCTATTGGTATTCTAGTTCTATTTTTCAAGTTCCCTATGAATAATATTCTCTATTTTAATGAAAATAATTTGAATAGATTTTTTATTAGTTTTATAAGGAGAACCATTTTGGTGATCAGTTAATATTTCACATTTGAGAGGACCTTAAAGATGATGAAATTATTTATTATAGGTGAAAATTCATGACATTTACTAATGGAATCAATGGTTGGTAGAGCCAACTCAACACACCTAGTGTGTGGATGGGGCATCAATCGTAGTATGATTGAAACTTTCTACTGCACAATGGTTAGAATGGAATGTGATGTAATGAAATATTAGAGGGTGGTCTATGTTGAAGTAAGAATAGTGGTCTAACCTTGATATTAGTATCGTTTAGTCTATACTAGGGTATCCTAAAGAAGATTAGCCTCATCAAGTTTTTTATTGGTGGTGTTATCCTATATTGATTGTGATGCCAAGTTATGGGATTCATCATGGAAGCTCCTAGGTGGAAGCTAAAAATAGGTCAATTTTAACCTCACCCACCTCCTCTGAATAATATAAGGTGGGCCTGGTGGGCTTAGGGGAAATAATTATAAAGTGGTTGTTTCACTACTACAAAACACACCTTTAATAGTGCTGAATAAAGCACTAATATATTTAACCTTTTATGAGTGTGTCTTTTTTAGCACTGATAAAATAAAACCTTTATCAATGTGTTATTTTTAGCACTAATAAAGGGTATCCTTTATCAGTGCATTATATTTAGCATTGATATAGGGTATCCTTTACCAGTGCTTTAATTTTAGTGCAGATAAAGGGAATCCTTTATTAGCGCTTTATTTTTAGTGTTGATTAATATTTATATAAATAAAATGGAATAATTAAATAAAATAAAAATAAAAATCTGTTTATTAAAAAAATATAAAATATTTTATTAATTAAATAATTATTGATAAAAATGAATAGATTTATTATACATTATTAATTATTAAACATTTTTTTAATTAGATAATTATGATGATTAATGTTACTAAATTATATATATTAAATATATATATTTATATTAATGTATATAAATATTATTTATATATTAAAAAATATTTATGCTCATTACATTAAATAATCATATTTTTATTGAATAATGTTTTATAATTAAAAATTAATACGAATTAAAAATATTGACTATAATTGCATAGTACTTGACATATAATTGAATTTCATTTGATTTTTGAATTTAACATAGATCAAATGTGTGTTATATAGATTTTACATATACCTACTTGATGTGTTTTTATATTCAATTCATAGACACCAAACTTATCCATTTTTTCAATATTGTTAAAGGGTACTTATTATTAATTTATTCAATTTGACTTAATTTTATCATAGATGCATGAACATAAAATGATATATTCATAATGTTAAAAAAATATTTGTAAAAAAATATTTATAAACAAATATATTTATAACTAAACAATCACTACATTTATAAAATTATATATTTATAATTATAAATAAATAATTTTTTAAAAGTATTTATATAATTATAAATAATTAATTATGTATTTTTAAATAATTATTTTATTTAAAATAAATTTACTTAAATAATGAATATATTTACTATGTTTATATTTATATATATTTATTAAATATATATGTATAATTATATAAATATATATAATGATATAAATAATATTGTTTAAATATATTTATATAATTAGAATTAAATAATTATAATATTATAATAAATATATTTAAAAAGAAATATATTTAATATATTGATATTTATATATATTTATTAAGAATTTATAATTTATAACAATTTTTTTTATTTGTAATTATAAATCCTTTAACAACGCTTCATTAATAAGTATTGATAAAAGAATATTTATCACCATGAAATAAGCGCTGATAAAGATGGGGATTTATCAGCGCTATATAAAGCACTGATAAAATGAAGATTTATTAGTGCTCTAATTTTAGAGCTAATAAATATTGGTTTTATCAGCATTAAAAAGAGCTGATTAATATTCCTTTTATCATTACTTATGTTATAAGCACTGATAAAAGGTCTATTTATCAGCGCTTATTTATAAGCAATGATAAAAGTGTCCTAATCTATCTTAAAAACCTAACCATTTGCAAACTCATCATGATATCAGAAGATTCCCATGGAATCTAGCCACTACTGGTACTCCTCCTCAGTGAATCGAAGCTCGAATCACATTACTCGACTGCTATCGGTGCTACAATTGCAAAAATATCTCATCTGACATCCGGTTTTCAATTGTAGTTGCGATGTATGTGGGGTTTGAACTAACATTATGGAAATTTATCTTCTCAAGGTAGGTGTTTCCATGTCCTAACAATTTTACATTTTTTAATTTTCTCACTTGGTTAATTTTTTCATGCTCTATAGTTTATTTTGGTGGTGCAAACATGTTTTGGAAATTCTTTGACATTAATTTTTGCTGAAAATAAATTTTCTAAAGAGAAATTGTTATGTTTATATATTGGAATTACTGAGAAAATTAATTGGAAGTGATTAATTAATTTTTTCAGTAGTGTGAAATGTTTTTTTGTGGGTGCTTAATGTCCAAGTGTGTTGAGAATTGATTTTTTGATGGGAAATGGATAATTTTGGGCATGTTAGTATTATGTGTGCTTTTGAGTATGAGTTTTAAAGTGTCTAAATAAAGAATAATTTGTTTTAGAAATGAAATTTGGGATGTGTAAATGGTTTATTAAATGGTTTGAGTGATAAAAAATGTGTTTCCAAAGGGGTTTTCATGATTTGTGTTGGGTTTGGGTTTTGTAATGGAAATGACTATGTTGTGTGTGTGTGTTAGTAAGGTGTTTAGTGGAAGGATTTTAGGGGTTATTTGAAAGGTGAAAATCATTTTTTCAAAGGCACATAAATGCGGATATGTTTGGAGGAATGTTCTTAACGGAAATTGACATACTTTTCCATGTTGAACATGTTGCACCTTCTTTTTAAATGTGAATTGTAAATTGTTTTAAATGACGGAATTCATGTTTTGAACATGATTTCACGTTGTGTAAAAATTTGTAAAAAAAGTGAATTGATATGGAATTTATTATGAATTGGTGTAAACTCTGGTTTTGTTTAATATAAGTTTTATTTAAATTAGTTAATATATTTATTAAATTATATAAGTGTTTTAGATTATTTTTGATGCACCTATGTGGTGTTTTTGATTTTAAAAGAATAATTTTCATGTAAACTTGGGTGTGATTTTGAAGTAATGTATTGTGGTGCCTCAAAGGGTTATTTTATAATTTATTTAAAGGAATTATTACTACACATAATAGGTGCGAGGAATGTTTGTGAAATTATTTGGTGTGTGCATATTTTCAAATGGGGTTTGGGTGTGAAAGTAGTGGCACAGTATGTGTACTTTTTTTGGAATGAATTGTGTTTGTAAATGTGCTCTATTAGTTCCATGTGAAGGTAAAAATTGATTAAGAACAAATAAAATTGAATCCTAAGTAACTGGGTAACATGGTTGTGTTGTGTCAGGGAATCATAATGTTTTCATAGTAAAATCAGTTCCCATAGAATTAATGTATTGTTTCATATTTATGAATAATTAATTTATTTTTAGTGTTACTAACATAATAATTGTTTTCTTATATAGGTGGATTCTTTTGTTCGAGTTGGGATTCTCTATCCAACATTCATGCTTCTTCCCCCTTAAAATATTTACACTCATGTAGTGGTGTATTTATCACTTTCTTTCTAGTTACATCCACTTACTTTGTAGGAAGAGCAATGAAACTTCCTATGATCAATAACATAGGCAATATTGATGTTTTCATAGTAAAACCATTTTCCAAAGAATTAATGTATTGTTTCATATTTATGATTAAATAATTTATCTTTATTATTACTCACATAATAATTTTTTTTGTTTATAGGTGGATTCTTTTGTTCGAGTTGGGGTGTTTTATCTAACTTTCATGCTCCTTATACCTTTGAATATTTTCACACATGTAGTGGTGAATTTTATCACTTTCATTAAAGTTACCTCCACTACCTTTTCAAGAATATAATTGAAGCTACCTCTTCTCAATCACAGAGGTAATATTGATGTTTACATAGTAAAATCATTATCCATAGAATTAATGTATTATTTCATATTTATATTTAATTCATTTATATTTAGTATTACTCATATAATAATTATTTTCTTATATAGGTGTATTATTTTATTTGAGTTGAGGAGCTCTATCATGCTTATTCACCCTTAAAATCATTTCACCCATGCAGTGGTGCATTTATCACTTTCTTTAAAGTTGCCTCCACTTCCTTTGCAGGAAGAGAAATAAAGCTGCATCTTCTCAATCACAAAGGTAATCGTGATGTTTGAACAATAAAATTATTGTCCCTATAATTAATTTATTGTTTCATAGTTATGTTTAATTTATTTATTCATAGTATTATTCACATAATAATTTTCCTGTTATATAGGTGTATTCTTCTTTTCGATTTGATGTGGTTTGTTCGAAGATTCTCATGCAGTGCTGGCAGTTCAATAAAGAAACTCAATAGAAATTATGATAACATTGATAGTTAGGATTATTTTTAATTTATGTAATAATTTTTATTTATTTAATTTTATAAAACAATGTTTGAAGTGTCTATAACATAATGTTTTTTTCTAGGTTTTGTGTTTTAAGTTGTATTTCATTTAAATTTTATATTGGGACTTGTTTTTATTGATATATCTAGCATCTTTCTAGTGCTTCTAGTGTTATGGTGTAATGTAATATCACACTACAGTGGTTCTGTAGTGTACTATTATAGCATAATAAAATATGTCATTTTATTATCACTTTTGAAAGTACTGATAAAGAAATATTTTAGTGGTGCTTTAATAAGTGATGATAAATGTGTTCTTTATCATCACTTTTTAAAATGATGATAAAGTTATATTTATCATCTCTTTTAGTAGAAATGATAAATGTTCCCTTTATCAGTTCTTTTTCAGCCCTGATAAAAGTCCTAGTCTTTTAACATTGCTCATGTTTTCCGCACTTTTCTAGCATTGATAAAGGCCATTTATAGCACTATTAAAGGCCTATTTTGCAGTATTGTTGGCAGTGAATAATTTTTCTTCACCCCTATGAGACCTCTATTACTATTTTCATTTACATGGTTTTATGGATTCAAGGTCCTCACAAGTAAGGAGGATTCTTTAATTCTCTTTCCAGTAAAGAATGGTGTTTATCACAAGTCACTTCATCAACTTATTTAGGTAAGGGGGACTAAAATGTATGCAATATATAGGAAAAAACGATGTTCACCAATGTAACGGCCCAGTCCAGCCCACGATCATGATATTGTCTACTTTGGGCCTAGCCTACACGGTTTTGTTTTCCTTGGGCTCTTCCCATTAGTCTACTCTCAATAAAAGGACTCATGAAGGGAGGGGTATCCACACTACCTTATACAGGGGTGTTTCGTGCTCCTTCTCCTTCGAAGTGGTATTTCCATAACCCAACCCCCCTAGAAGGGCCCAACGTCCTCCCTGTCACATCAAATGGACACTAGCTCTGATACCATTTTTAATGGCCTAGTCCAACCCATGATCATGATATTGTCTGTTTGGGCCTAGCCTACACAGTTTTGTTTTCCCTGGGCTTTGACCATTAGGCAACCCCCAGGAAAAGGCCTCATGATGGGAGAGGTATCCACACTACCTTATAAAGGGGTGTTTCGTGCTCCTCCTCCTTTGATGTGGGATTGCCTCCAGAAGCCACCTAGAGGTGCCCTGTCCCCGGTAGGTCACATGGCCTCAAGAGAATTTCTCTGAATGCCAGTCCAACTAGCAGCGAGGGCCATGGGTGTGTTAGTGGGGAAATGATGCCCTCATTGGAAGATGCACAATTGAAAAAATATATAATAAACAATAACGGGAGCAGTAAACAATCCATACACAAGTGAATAATGGAAGAATAAATATGATAAACTACAGGAGCACATGTATATAGAGATGATGCATGATAAATATATGTCTAGGAAAGCAGCCAAACAGGCCAACATGCTGAAAATAGTACTAAACCAAAGTACAAAATAAAAACAGATGAGCAACTCCTCAGCATCGCACGCCTCATCTTGGTCCCATACTCTCCCGCTCCAGGGAAATCAATAACCTGAAGTGGAAGGACACATTAACTTATCTATACCTACAACAATATAATCTTTTTGGGCCCAAAAGGATGACCCAAATAGGGTGTGAAACAAAGCCCCATTAGGAAACCACCCAAATATCTGTGCCTAACAGTCAGTGAATATATGGCAGGTAAAAGTGCAGTAAACAGTAAACAATAAACAGTAACAGGAAGTACTTATTAGAAAACAATCCACAGTTCTAGCATATAATTTACAAACAAGAATGTAGCCACTCAATCAAGCAGATAAAACAGGTAACCTCTGGGTAGTTATCACAACCTAACCCCTATGGTTCAACCTACAAGTACTAGAAACCCTCTGGGAGGCACACACAGTCTCACCCCTCTGGTTCATCTAATGAATAGACTCTCTGGGGAAGTACTCACCATCAATTCCCCCTATAGTCTTGTATCGTACTAAAGGCACTCTGGGGAAGCACTCAACGTCTCATTCCCCCAGTGGCCCACGTCGAGGAACTACAAACACTCGGAAGAAGCACTCAACGTAAATTCCCCCTGTGGTATCACATCTTATTATAAGACACTCTATAGAAGACCTTACGTCCATTCTCCCTATGGTCTACTACACTAGGTTCTCACAGCCCTGTGTAATGTAAGCAAGTATCGCATCGCGTAACGACCATGGTATCCTCAAGAACTACTTGGATAACATCTACAATATCTCAGCATGGAAGAACAGTCATTCTACCCTACAATCTAGGCATGGAATTTGCAATAGCCTAACAGAAAAAACTAGACCAAACGGTCATTATAGGAAACATGCATGGGCCAAACATCCAAATCATAATAAATTACCCTATTCACAAGTAAAGTCATCTGCATAGGCATATAATCAAAACAGGCAAACAACAAGGGACAAACAGGAAACATGCAATACCCCGTTCAAGGGTATTGGTAGAATTTTCACAAAATACTCAAAGAAGTTATACAGAAAGGCACAAACCACCTACCTTGACATTAAGAGATCGATATACTCGAACCTTGAAGCATGAATATCCTTGGAACATCATAGATCTAAGAAAACGACCAAAACAGTTAACCCATGATAACATGAGAAAGAAGAGGAATTGGAAAACAAATCTCCAGTAGAAAGAAGAGCTTACCGTTGTGGTTCCAACACAATCGATGGTGGTCGATTCAGAGAACAGACGGAGGCTCATGGGTTCGTCGAAGATCCACAGCCATACGGGACGCTCTCGAACGAAGAAGCTAGAGAAGAAGACAGTTCTGGGGTTAAGACGCGACCCCGGTCCATTTAATAAAAAAAGAAAGTACACAGTGTGTACTTCTGGATTACATGGCCTATACTAGGCCTTTCCATACTCCACTTTAGGCGGCCTCCATGTCACCCCTACATGGCCATGTGTATGGCCATGACATGGCCAACACACAGCCTCGAGCAGCAATGAAGTACATGGCATGTACTCAGAAAGTACATGGCGTGTACATACAAAATTTCCAGAAACTCTTCTTTTCTCAAAAACTTCTGAAAAAGGGAAAACATACCTGAAAAAAAGGTCTAGGTTCTTACAAACTTCCCCCCTTAAAGAAATTCGTCCCCGAATTTCCCTAGAGTGGCATAGAAGAAGAAACCCCGAAAAACTATGGTCACTGCAATTGTACATTGGCCTCCCTCTCCCAAGTCTCATCCTATACTCGCCCATGCTGCCATAACACCCGTACCAGAGGAATAGACCAGCCACTGAGAACCTTTGTACTGCGATCGAAAATCTGAATAGGATACTCCTCAAATGATGAATCCGCTTCAAGCTCAACCTCCTCAGGTTGAAATACATTAGACGAGTCTAAAAAGTAACATAGGAGCTGAGAAACATGGAATACATTGTGCATAGTCCGGTACCTCTGAGGTAAATGCAATAGAATGGTGACTGGACCAACTCTCCCCAACACCTCAAATGGCTCGACGTACCTCAGTGAAAGCTTACCCTGTCTCCGAATCCTCTTGTTTCCCAACTTTGGTGCGACACGTAGGAAAAACTGATCCCCAACCTCGAAATCTAGAGGTCATCTCCGTTGGTCAGCATAAGACTTCTGATGAGACTGCTCCATAACCATCCTCTTCTGAATATACTCTATCTTCTTTGAGGTCTCTTGAACAAGATGAGGTCCCAGCAAAGCTGCCTCTCCTACCTCCAACCAACATAAGAGTGATCGGCATGGCCTACTGTACAAATCCTCATAAGGTGCCATCTGAATAGTTGCTGGAAAACTATTATTGTAGGAAAACTCCACAAGAGGTATTTACTTCTCTCAAGAACCTTAAAATTATAGAATGAAATCTCTGAGCATATCCTCAAGCACATGAATCATACGCTCAGACTAGACGTCTGTCTGGGGATGGAAGGATGTACTTAGAAGCACCCACATACCCAAAGCTTTCTGTAGCCCCTACCAGACCTGATAAGTAAAATGCGCATCCATGTCTGAAATGATGGAGTGTGGAACTCCATCCAGATGTAGAATCTCTCGGATGTACAACCGTCCCAGCTCATCAACACTGAAGGTCTCCTTGATTGGCAAGAAGTGAGAAACCTTCATAATTATGTCGATGACAACCCAAAC
The DNA here is from genome assembly GCA_963277665.1 of Viscum album. Taxonomy (NCBI): domain Eukaryota; kingdom Viridiplantae; phylum Streptophyta; class Magnoliopsida; order Santalales; family Viscaceae; genus Viscum; species Viscum album. The sequence goes on along the minus strand of OY728140.1, from coordinate 126,516,476 downwards.
AACATCATTCCCTCAAGGAAACCTTGGAAAACCGGTCACGAAGTCCATCGTGATGTCGTTCCACTTCCACTCAGGAATGGGTAACTGTAGTAAAATCCCTAATGGTAACTAATGTTCCACTTTCAACTGCTAAAAATTGGAACACCTCATGACATAACTAGCAAAATTTCTCTTCATACCTGGCCACCAGTAATGGCGGTGAAGATCGCGATACATCTTGGTGATGCCAGGATGAACTGCCCAAACTGAGGAATGAAAATACTGCATCAACTCCTCATGTATGTCTACGGGAACCCATACGCGTCCCTAGAAACAGAAGATATCATCCTCACCCACTGTCCATCCAGGAAGAGGGTCCTCTCCTGACACACTCTCCCACAGGACTGGGCCTTCTGAGTCTGATAGCTGCCTCATCCGTACCCAATCAAGAAGTGTATAGGTAATAGCTAAAGAAGATAGAAAAGTCTGCCTCTGTCTATTGTGAACTGCCAAATGCATCTCAGAGAATAGAGCCATAAGATGCCACTCACTACTGGCCTCCTGAACTGCCTGTATCTGAGTTCTCTTTCTCAACTCGTCAACGTTTGCGTTTCCCTTTCTAGGTGTATAAGCAACTCAAAGTAGAAGGATTTTAGGTAATTAACCCACCTGTGCTGTCTCAGATTCATATTACATTAAGTGAATATGTACTTGAGACTTTTTTGGTCAGTGAAGACCACAAAATGCTCTCCTAAAAGATAATGTCTCCAACAGTGTAAGGCATGAACAACCGCCACCAGCTCGAGATCGTGCGTCGGGTAGTTCCTTTCATGTGGCCTCAACTGCCGAGACCCATATGAAACAACCCCATCTCCCTGCATCAGCAAAGCTCCCAACCCGATACTTGAAGCATCACAATAAATAGTATAAATCTTGCCCGGCTATGGCACGACTAGTATCGGTGCTGACGTCAACCTCCCCTTCAGCTTATGAAAGGATGAATCACAAGAATCTGACCATAAGAACTTCACACCCTTCTTGGTCAGACCTGTTAGTGGTGATGCTAGGCGTTAAATGTCATGGATTAAGCGTCCGTAGTATCCAGCAAGCCCCAAAAAACTCCACACCTCAAAGAAGTTCTTCTGTTGTTCCCAGGAAATTAATTCTCTCACTTTCTATGGGTCTACCGATACTTCTGTCTCTGAGATAACGTGGCCCAAAAAGAGAATATGATCCATCCAAAAGTGGAATTTCAAGAGCTTATCATATAACTGATTCTCCCTCAGTGTACTCAAAATGATCTCAAGATGGGTATCATGGTCGGGTCGAGTGTGAGAGTACACCAAGATATCGTCCACGAAGACCACCAAAAAAGAGTCTAAGTATGGATGGAACACTCGGTTTATCAGTTCCATGAAAACTGTAGGTGCGTTTGTGAGACCGAATGGCATAACCATATACTTTTATAAACCATACCTACTCTAGAAAGCTGTAAGAGGTATATCAGATGGTCTAACATGCAACTGATGATAACCGGACCTCAAATATATCTTCAAGAACACCCCGGCTCCTCAAAGCTGATCAAAGAGGTCATCAATCCTCGACAAGGGGTATCCATTCTTGATCGTCAATTGGTTCAACATCCGATAGTCCACACAAAGCCTGAGGGTACTGTCAGCCTTCTTTGCAAATAGGATAGGAGAACCCCAAGGAGAACTACTGGGTTAGATGAAACCCTTTTCCTGTAACTCCTCCGACTGCTTCTTGAGCTCTTGTAACTCAGGTGTAGCCATCTTGTAAGGAGGAATGGACAACAGTGCTGCTCCTGGAACAAGCTTAATAGAAAAGACTACCTCAAGATCCAGAGGAAAACCTGGAAAGTCCTCTGGAAAGACATCCCTAAAACGATCCACCACTGGAGGAAAATCTAACTGTGATGTCCCCTGGTCATCCAGATACAGACTAGAAATCTAAGCTGTAACTCCGCCTATCCCATGATGCTCTGGTCCTACTCTACTCTCCTGGACAACCTAGTCATCCTTATGAAGAAAAGATTCACCTTCCAGTGATATGAAACTCACCCTACGACGATAACAGTCGATGACTGCCCAGAAGGGAAATTGCCAATCCATTCCGAGAATGGCATCATATCCTATCATCTCTAGGACATAGAGATCCCATAAGAAGTGACACCCTACAACCTCTAGAGGGAACTTTTTGCACTGATGTACACTAGTCTTTCTAGTACCCAATGGTGTGCCTAGAGTCAAGGTATCAGCATAGGAAAAGATGCAAAGCCTAAGGTTCTCCACAATAGCAAGAGAGATAAAGCTTTGCGTAGCACCAATATCGAAAAGAGTTGAAGATAAAAATAAGGCTACTAAGATCGTACCTAGAACTATTGAAGGTCCGGTGTCCAGCTTTGGCTGTGTCTACTCCACTACAAAAGACTAACCTGTACCATGGCCTTGTGGACCTGCCTGATTGCTCTCAGCTGATTCGCCCTGATGTCGCTGATAGACCGGTGACTAACCACCCCAGCCACGACCTCCACCTCAGCCTGAACAGTCGAACGAACTCCAGTTCCTAGACTGGTGAGAAACTGGTGGAGCTTGTCCTAAATGTGGAGTCATGGATGAACCGTTGTCACCAGCTACTGGTGAGAAAACCTGACAGAAGCGCTGAAGGTGACCCATCTTGCCGCAATATCGGCACTCCACTGGGTCTCTCTATCATTGCAGTCTCGTATGGCCAGCTCTTCCACACTGGTAGCATACCACCTGGCTGTCTGAATATGTGTCTCACTTCCTCAGATCACTGCGCGTAGACTCCCTACGGCGCTTCCTACTAACAGCTGGTGAAGCACTAACTCTGGAAGCGGAACCACCCTATCTCTCAGCTCCAGAATCTCTCATATTACGCTCTGTAATCAGTTCCTAGTTGACGATGGAAGCAATGGAAGTCAACCTGAAGATATTCACTTATGAGCAGATATCCCGTCTGAGGCCATCCTCAAACTTCCTTACCAAAAATAACCCATCTACACTTTGGAGGGGTGTTAAATGCTGAATCTCTGTGAATCAAGAGGAATAATACATGAAAAAAAGAGTACCCTACTCTAGGCTCATGAACTCCTGGGCCTGGTCAGCCCTCAGGGTCTCCAGGTGGAAGTAATCATAAAAGACGTGTTGAAACTCTTCCCATGCTATAACCTGCTGATGACCCTCCTGTGAGATCACATCCCACCACCTCTTGGTGGAGTCTCATAGCATGTAGGTAGTGATCTTGACCCGCCTCTCTGGAGGCGTCTCCAGATGCTCGAAGATTGTCATCATGGATTCTAGCCATGGTTTTGCAGCCTGAGGTCCTCCTTCCCCTTAGAAGGTGGGAGGATGATGCTGTTGGAAAACCTACGTCAAGTCTTCCATAGAAGTGGTAGAAGGTAGATCTCCCTAGAAAGTCTGCATCATCCTTATAAAGACTTCCCTAAACTACGCATCGGCGGCTGCAACTGGTATAACCGCTGGTGCCAAGGCTGGCACAATAGGAGGATCTACATGAAGTCTCTGATCAGCCATTTCAGGCATCTAAAAACTCCCCTATGACTGGCGATCAATTGGAGGACATCTAGGTGGCATGATTTTGCAAAGTCAAATGCACACCTTAGATTCACGATTAACAAGGACTGAAAAAACTGAAGGCAAAAGAAGGAATAGGGAAAAGAAGGCATCTAAGTTATGCAAAACATGACTACACGGTGTGTTCATTCCCCACACAGTGTGTTACCTTAATTTATTCACATGGGCATGTACTTCTACCTAAACTGGTCATGTAACACCCCAAATATACGGCATGTTGTCCTAAATCATGGCGTGTACTTTAATCCTTTTCCCTACCAAAGTCCTTCTACACGGTTAAGCCAGACAGCTCCTCTGAAACAAAACTACACGGTGTGTTCAGGGTAGACACGGTGTGTAATAGACATGCCTTACCTGGCCCATGTTGTTATCAACATGGTTAGACACATGGCCGACACTACACGGAGTGTTCTATATGGACATGGCGTGTACAAGAAAGGGTAACACCGACCCGTGTTGTTCGTGACACGGCCGGGTACCTAGATCAGATGACACGGTGTGTAAAATTCAGACACGACGTGTATGTGAAAAGATAACACGACCTGTTTTGTTCATGACATGGCCGGGGTACCAATTTCACACTACACGACGTGCTAATCTAGTACCCGATGTGATCCTACAAGATTTTTCACAACCCCGTGTCCCTGCTCGCACAGTTAGTGACATGACTACAGACTACACGACATGTAGCCATAAAGTACACGCCATGTATTCTGGGTTTTTTTAGGCAGTAGCTCAGAAACTACTCCGAATCCCAGAAAACACAGAAAGCAAGAGTTAAGGTGCCAAATTCTGATCTCTAAGTGCCCATACTCCCTACGAATCAGAGCTTGGAATCTCATACAAGTTATAACAAGTCAATCAGACAATGATCCACCAAATTCTGGTCCATGAGGGCCCATAACACCTCAAGAACCAAAGTTTGGTGACCATTTATGCAAAGTACTATACAAACAAATTCTCTATCAAACTACAGAGATTCTATCAAAACCTCTATCACAACAGCATGAATATTCTACACAACATCTATCACAACAACATTCAATTTCTAATTCATCCTAGATGACATGATAAGAATGCATGACATGTGATTTCTAGCAAGTTCCTATATGATGCATGAGATGACATACCCTCATCTCATCAGGTTGTAACAGAAATAGAACTACAATTACAACAACGATAACAACACAAAGCATGTGAATCACCCAATGGTGAAATAAAATCAACTGTAATATTGAAAACCAGTAAAATTGCAATAAATGAGGTAGTATGGATTTTCCCTGTACACGGGTTAGCTACTCTTGGGAACAACTCGTTACCAAGTACCGATTCTGTCCTATCCATGGCTATAGTTCCCAAACACTAAGTCAAGAGAAAAGAACCACTCTGATACCACTTTGTAATGCCCCGGTTCCGGAAGCCACCTAGAGGCACCCCGTACACAGTTGGTCACATGGCCTCAAGCGCATTTCCCCGAACGCCAGAGGCTACCGACTAATAGTGAGGGCCTTGGGTGTTTTAGTGGGGAAACTATGCCCTCATTGGCAGAGTACACTGCAGGAAAAAAATAAAATAAAAAATAATGAGAGAAGTAAACAATCCATACACAACTGAATAAAGAAAGAATAAATATGATAAACATTAGGAGTGCATGTATATAGAGATGATGCATGATACATATATGTCTACAAAGTCATCAAAACAAGTCACCATGCTGAAAACAGTACTAAACCAAAGAACAAAATAAAAACAGATGAGCAACTCCTCAACATCGAAAGCCTCGGCCTGGTCACATGCTCTCCTACTCCAGTGTAATCAAGAACCTGAAGTAGAAGGGTGATTTCCCTTACCTATACCTGCAAAAAATGTAATCTATTTGGGCCCAAAACCATGACCTAAACAGGGTGTGAGACAAACTCCCATTAGGAAACCACCCAAAGATCTATGCCTAACAGTCAGTGAATATATTGCAGGTAAAAGTGCAGTAAACAGTAAATAGTAAACAGTAACAGGAAGTACTCAACAACAAAAAATCCACAATTCTAGCATATAATTTACAAACAAGAAAGTAGACACTCAATCAAGCAGAACAATCAGGTTGCCTTTGGGTAGTTCTCACAGCCTAACCCCTATGGTTCAACCTACAAGTACTATCAACCCTCTGGGAGGCACACACAGTCTCACCCCTCTAGTTCAGCTAAAGAATAGACTCTCTAGGGAATCACTCACCGTCAATTCCCCCTATAGTCTCGTATCATAATAAAGGTGCTCTGGGGAAGTACTAAACGTCTCATTCCCCCTATGGCCCGCGTCGAGGAACTACATACAATCTGAGGAAGAACTCAATGTCAATTCCCCCTATGGTATCGCATCATATTATAGGACACTCTGGAGAAGCCCTTACGCCCATTCTCCATATGCTCTACTAAACTAGGTTCTCACAGACCTGTGTAAAGTTTCCAAGTATCGAATCGTGTAACGTCCAAGGTATCCTCAAGAACTACTTGGATAGCATCTACAAAATCTCAGCATGGAAGAACAGTCATACAATCCTACAAACTAGGCATGGAACTGGCAATATCCTGACATGCAAAACTAGACCAAACGGTCATTATAGGAAACATGCATGCGAAAAACATCCAAATCACAGTAAATTTCCCTATTCACATGTAAATTACTCTACACATGAATATAAGAAAAACAAGAAAACAATAAGGGAAAAACAAGAAACACGCAATACCCCGTTCAAGGGTATTGGTGGAATTTGCACAAAATACTCAAGGAATTTCTATAGAAAGGCACAAACCACCTACCTTGACGTCAGGAGATCGATATACTCGAACCTCGAAGCTTGAATCTCCTTAGAACTTCATAGATCTAAGAAAACGTCCAAAACGCTTAACCCACAATAACATGAGAAATAGGAGAAATTGGAAAATAAAGATATAGGAAATGGAAGAGCTTACCGTTATAGTTCCAATGCAATAGACGACGGTAGATTTGAAGAATAGACGGCAGCTCGGGGGCTTTGTCGAAGATCCGCGGTCGTACAGGATGCTCTCAGTCGAAGAAGTTGGAGAAGAAGATAGTTATAGGGTTAAGATGTTACCCCGATCCGTTTAATAAAAAACAAGAAAGTACATGGCGTGTAATTTTGGAGTATAGGAAGTGTACTAGGATTTTTTTTACTCCTCTTTAGGCGGCCTCCTTGTCACCCCTACATGGCCGTGTGTGTGGCCATGACACAACCAACACATGACCTCGAGCAACAATGAAGTACACGGTGTGTACTCAGAAAGTACATGGCGTTTACTTCAAAAATTTCCAAAAACTCCTCTTTTCTCAAAAACTCTGGAAAAAGGAAAAACGTACCTGAAAAGAAGGGCCGAGTTCTTACAACCAACTACATGTCTGTTTATATACTCACAAAGTAATAGTGTTTCTATGCCTACTGAGTGTGTTAGTCTTGTTCAATCGTATGAACTCAACCTTTATTATTTCAATCCTCCTTAACTTTTTTATGCTTGGTCCATCCCATTATTTTAATAAAATATCTTAATGTTAGATGGAAGGGGAGTTCTCAACTCTTCAACTATTAAGAGTGGTAAGGGAATTTATCATGGAACTCCCAATGATTATCATTATATTAATGAAATATAATTAAGGAAGAAAAAAAATTGAAAATTCAATATTGTTGATACACAACATTACTTGTATTCTTGATATTTAAGGAGAAGGACTTAACATTAGGTTTAACACTTATATTTCCAAGTGTTTTCACTAGTACATCGGGATGCATAGTTTTGTTGTGATCCATTCTTGTATATCCACTTTTCAATGGTGGGTGACCCTTCACCACTACGGTTATGGATCCATTGATCATTAAGGATGATATTAGGTCAAAATAATATTCCTAAGGATCTTAGTGAATAGTTTTAGACTCAATCATAGATTTAATTATTCTACATTAAACCCTTTCGACTCCATGATTTTATATGTCAATTTATCACATCACTTAATTATTAAAAATGGAAATTCCTTATGGTTAGAGTGATTAATGTGTTAAGAACATTAGATGATATGATATATCCCTCATTACATGGATTGAGGAAATATTATTCTTGTCACATTGGGAAGGATGTGTCTATATGTTTTTAGAAAATAAGGTGTTAAAACTCTGTATTTTGAATCCAAACAGGTTGTCTCTCATGGATTAGAGTATAGTAGGGACATTCTATTTTAAATTCTTTTGGGGACACTCACAGGTTAGAGTCTTGTAGACACACATAGAATTTATAGTGTAGTGGAGAAACTCAAGATTTAGATTCCAATGGGGATTCTCTATAGACTGAAAACTAATTGGTAAGCACTATGAGGGGTTTAATGATCGCTAGAAAGATGACCAAGTTATGGGTATACTATCTATCACTAGGGGTATGGGATGGTATTAATGTTGGTATTGAACATTATAAGGTCTTTATACTTAATCTATGGATGTCATGTGACATGACTATTCTACAATGATCAATATAATGTGGTAAGGACTCCTGCATCATGAAAGGAACAAAAAAAGGATTGTGTGGGGTTTATTTACTGGGATACCCACAAAGTGAAAGGTAATGAATGGACTTTCAATCACCATGTCTGGATGAATCTGGGATATGTGTGGGGATTATAAGACTAATATTTGTAAAATATTTGATAAAAAGGGCCAAGAGGGAATGAACGAAAATTATGGCAAGGTGAACTGAATATTATTGAATGATATTGAACTAGAAGGATAAAGTAATATTATTCCATCACATTCATGGATGTTTACTCCAAAAAGTAGGTATAAAATGGTATGTTTAACACATTTTTTAATGAAATATGATGTACGATTCCTTGACATGTGAGAGAAATTATGACATTTTTTTAAATTTTTATTTATGGAAGGAGTTTTGAGCAATCTAGTGTCAAATTATTCCCAATTTTTTGAGTGGATTTTGTGGGATAATTCAAAAAAGACTCACATGAATAAGTCCATAGATATTATGAAATCAATGTTTTAGGATTCATGGATCATATTATTTCAAGAGTTTATATGATTCAACTTCTTGAAAATAAATATAAATCTCAACTGATCATCAAAATGTGAGCTAAGGGATATTTATAAGATATTGGATCATAAAATTGGTTTTGATCAATGATCAAGCAACATTGGGATATGTGTTCACAAGACACCATCTATTTTAGAGACTATATAAATAATCAAGAAAGTCATGTGGTTTCTGCACACAGAGAACTAGTGGATTTTATTAAATTTTCAAAAATTTTCTTGTGAAAAATTTGGTTTACATGATACCATTTTCTTTTTCCCTCTTCAAATTTATATTATTCCTATTAGATATGTATTGAATGAGTTTTTTTGTATGAAAAATCATGTAAAGAGAATAAGAAATCAATGAAATCACCTGAGAGTATTTTCACTAAATATTTTATAAAAAACACTACAAATATTGAAAGAGAATATATAAAATTTCAATGAAAAAATGTGATATGAAACACTTTATCATCCCAAATACCTATCTAGAATAGATTTATGTGAATTTTACCAGCATTTTAATCCAAACATTTCAAATGTTGTTCAATTTCACCCTACCTGACAACCACAACCATTCTTTCAATCATCCATGAACCTTAAAAAAACCACACACCTTTTCCCTTATAATTCCATACATGCTTGATTAACGACCTGGTTTTCCTATGTGTTTACAATCAGTTACTTTGAAATCCAAGGTTCCCAATATTGTGTTGATTATATAAAAGGACCCCCCTAGCCTCCCATGTTTACATAGATATAAAAACCACCATTTAGATCCCGAGGATGAAACCGAGCGAAATCAATGTTCACAAAAATGTGTACAAGCCTTAAAAACTCTCCCTCTAATATTATTTTAAAATCAAACCCTTGAATAATGTGTGGAAAATAGGTGTATTTAGGTCATATGTCTGATTTTACACAAATAAATAATGAAATATTACTTCTAACAAGATTTATCAAAGGATAAGGATAAAGAGAAATTATAGAATGATATCTCAAATAGGAAGAGAGACCAAGCATGTTTCCCAAAGTTTCCCAAAGCAAAGCCGTGACCTTACCTCAATGGGTTCTACTACATGTCCTCTCACAATGTCTTACCATAGAATCCATCTTTACTTAAAGGTGATCCATAATGAAACCTAGGATAGACCATTTCTAAGAGGCACACTTTTATTTCAAGAGTCTCACCAAGTCACCTCACTTACCCAAGTTAGCTATCTAGGTTATGATAGGTGAATATCCCCAAACATTCACTCTCAGGTCCGATTATAAAAACATATTCTTAAAGAACAAGATTTGATACCATATAAGACACTCTATGGTCATGGCCATCCTAATGACATGAAATTGAAGAAAATAGTTCATACAAATAATTTCTATGATCTTTTAGGTTTTTAATTTTATGTATACATGAAAAAACATTTACTAATTACAAACATGGATTTTTTAACAAATTTTTTTCCAATTTTATAATATCTTTATTAATCCATTATAAGTTTTCAATATCTCCAATAAATTTTCTATACAACATACTATTTTAGAATCTTATTACATTATACATTTTTATTGGGGAAATGAAAAAATATGAATGTGGTAATCTTGGATTCCTAGTAAGGGTAAACATAAGAGAATGTTTACAATGATCATATGTGAAAATAATATGAGAAAACATGTATAATCGAATAAAATAAGAAAATCATACCCTAAAAATAAGAGATCATTATTCAAGAGTCATGGAATAAGGCTTCAAGCATTTTTGTAATGAAAAAAATAGTGTGAAAAAATATGCCAATAATCATAATAAATGAGAGAGTAACATAATAAAAAAAATAATCATAATAGTATAAAAAACATGGAAATATATCATAAATAGGTTCTAAAAAATATATCACAATAAAAACATAAAAAACATTTTGAGAAAACTCATTATGTACATGCTCATGTAAAAACAATTATTATGTCTACGCCTAAAAATATGAGGAAAATCATTTTTGACATGCCTTTATGAGAAACCTCTTTACATCCACACCTAACTAGTTCATGATATATAAACTCAATAAAATAAATTAGAGGGTGATATAGGACACCTACTATCATCATATATATATATATATATATTCCCCATAAAATAAATCATCCTCATATTATAAAAAACCCATGAAAAAATGTTATTATTATACTTCTAAAATGGAATTACATAAGGAAAACATTCATATTTCAATCAATAATCATTACATTATATACTGAGGGAAAGTATATAGTTATCTAATGATACTCAATAACTTTATAATTAAATACTATTCAAACAAGATAATGGAGAACATGGTATTTGAAGTTTATAGAAATGGTAATAATGTTAAGTAAAAAAATTCCCCACTCAATTAATTTATGGACTCATAGTGAACACCCTTTAATCAGTTGGAGCAAAGATAGTTTGTTCATATAGGAATGAAATTGGAAGAAAAATTTTAAACATTCAATGGCTAGGAAAGACAAAGGAAGTAATGTATTTACAGAAGTTTAACCCCTGAATAGAATAATAAAATTCATAAGGTAAATCATGAATGAAAATATCTAAGGATGTAAATATATTTTGAGATAAATAATAAAATAAAACTATAAAAGTGTTTTTGGAAAACATTTTTAATGTTTTTATAAAATAAAAGGTAATTGTTCACATTTGAAAGAATTTTTTAAAAGGTTTTTTTGAAAACATTTACTTTTTAAAATATTACTCAATAATATATCTATGAATATAATAAAGTAGCCTTTAAAAAAAATCTATAGAGTGAAATATAAAACATTTTATTTTTAAAGGATTTAAACCTAATTTAAATATCATAAAATTACAGTTTTGAAAACACAAGTCATAAAAAGTGTTAAAATACATCCTTTTTACAACAGGAGAAGATAAATAAAATGATTACATGAGATAATACATTTTTATGTCTCTAATTTCAAATTATAATATTGATCAGAAAGAAAATATATACAAGGAGGAAGAGATACCTTTGAAAGAATTAGAGTTATTATTAAAAATATCAAACATTTATTTGAAGAGGTATTTCATCATGGAAGATGATAACATTGAAATAATTTACTTACATATAGAATACGAGGAAATAACATAAATGAAAGGAATTGATAGGACAACATGGGATTATAATATCCTAATCAATTAAATACATTATGATTGAAGGAGAAATAATTTCAGTCAAGAAAACTGATATGGCTTGAGAAACATTTAAATTAAATTATTAGATTGAGAGAGAATAAGAAATTTAAATTGTAATACCATGAATGAAAGGTATTTTAGGGTTTAATAATTCACATATTAATAATATAAACTATATAAATAAAATTATCTACATAATACAATAATATGTTAAGAAATATATTTTGAGAGAATAAACCCCTATAGATCTTGTAATTTTTGATTCAAAACTACTCGAGATATAGAATATGGAATGGATAAGTTAACATTGTAAAATATAAGGGAATAATGATAAAAATATTAAATGGGTATTAAATACGTAATTAAAAATAATATATGGTGTATAATAAGAAATATGTCTTAAGGGGTAAAAATTGAGATAAAAACCCCATACCTTATTCCTGATTTATTCTTTGCATGCACATAAATATATAATAATACAATAATGTTTTTTATATAAATTATTAGTAACATTGTTGATATATTAATAATTTTATAAGAACAATTTATTATGAAATTGATTTATTTATTATATATTTTTTCCATATGTTTTCATGGGAATTAAACCAGTTCCGACTTATTTTAGTAATTTTATAAATTAGAGTAATGTGATAATAATAAGTTAAATGATTAATTTATACAATAATAAAACATAAATAAATAAATTTTTTCATTAACTTGTAATTATAATATTATTTACGTTCATCTATTCATCCATGATAGTGTTTTATAATATTTTTGAATTATGTTGTTAAACCAAACCCAACATGAACATGCTATATTCCAATAAGTGAGTATAGTTATGATATTTATAATATAGTTATAATAGATTAATATTTATAATATCTATATTAATTATTTTTGTGAATAATATTTTAATTATATTGGATATATAATGAAATGCATGATGAAAAACGAAAACTGTTATTTCGTGGAGGAGTTGTCTGCACAATGCAAGGATATAATTTTCATTTCCAAATGAATTAGTGGGAATGAAGGTGAATTATAAGTTTAATAAAAATAATAATAATTTAATTATATATTTCAAATTTATACTTCAATTTCCTCTTTATAACCAATGAAGATAGGTTGTTCTGAAAAATAGGAGATGTATCTTCAAGGAGGCAGTAATCCAAACAAACACACAATCAACATTCTGTTATTTTCTATGTGGATGAATTAATATGAATTTTTACGTTAATATAATAATAATTACATAAAAATAATTATACTTAGTTCATTATATTACTATTTTTAATTATGGTTTTAAAGATAATGATTATGAATAAAAGTTAGGGAGCAAGTAATAATTACATTTAGGCCTTAAACATCCTCTTGATAAAATCCATTAAATTGGACTCAGGAAAACTTTTAGTGAGAAGGGGATTTATTAAAATCAATGTAATTTTAGTAGATTAACATTGGTTATAGATTACTGTAAATTTACAATGGAATTTGAATTAATTATATGTTGGGAGTGATCCCATTATATTAGTGAAGACAAAGGCAGGTTTGTGAAGACCCATTATAATTAAATAATAAAATTAAATAATTAAATGGTAAATGGTTCCAAAATTGAGAAATAATATATTTTTGTTTATATATGATCAATAAATCCTTGAAAATAAATTATTAAACATGTTTGAATATGTTATCATCCTTTTATCACTTGATTTATATATTTTACAACATCTAGTTTTACCTTGGTAACTTATTTTCACCCTACTAGTTTATATTTTATTAAAAAATTTAGGTAATAATTCTAAACAATTATTATTTTTTAAAACCATAACTTAGTATAAATATATTTTAATCAAATATCTAAACAATATAAAATAAACTATTAAATTGAAACATTTTATATATTAAAAAATTTGTTTTTTAAAAAATGTTGGTTTTACTATTAAGTGTTCTTAATAATATTTAGTATTTATTATATATTTAATGAGTTTCAATGTATTTATATATAGGTTGAAAAAGTTTATTAGATTTATTTTTGAGAAGTTATTAAATTATTTAATTGTATTAATAGTTAAAATATTTTAATAAATTAATTATTTGAAAATGAAATTTTTATCGTTATCATAGTAATTAACATTAATCATCGTAATCTACTTTTTTTGCATCAAATATAAATTGAATTTTAAAAATAATATTGAATTTTTTTTAGAAAATTTGAAATATATTTTTATATTTAAATTTTAATAGTGATGAAAGCTATTTTTTCTTCTAATAGTATAAAAACATTTTTAGAGTATAATATAACTTACGGTGTCAAAACGTTAAACATGGATTTTGAAAATTCAATATATATTATTAGATGATTTATTACTTTGTAAATATAAAATTTTATAGTAAAAAAGTTTGAAAATATTTTAATTCATTACTTTTTTATTATAATGTCATAATAGTGATAATAAAATTTAAATTTATTTTCTAAAAATGAATTTCATCTTCTAAAATTGAAATTCAAAACTGTTTAGATTAAAAAACAGATTTTTATTGAAACTGACATTTTTAAAATCTATGAGTGTTTAATATTATTTTACATAAATTTATAAATAATTGAATGTTGAAATATTAGTTGATAGATAAAAATATCACCTATTATAATAAAATTTTTACTGTAATTAATTTATATTATTAATTTAAAATACAATACCCTTTTTAAAAAGGTTTTCTAAAAGGCATCCTCTTTAAAAATAAAAAGTATGATAAGTAATTCATTTAATGAATTATTATATTCTTATTTACTAATTATTATATTCTTCATAAAATACTAATATGTTTTGGTTCATCTTAGTAGGGTATTACCTTTTTTGGGTGTTGCGTTTGGCATAAGCTACTCAAAATAGTATTAATTTAAAGGGTCCAGAATATTAGGTCAGTACATTCTACACCCTTATATAAATTTATCCCTCACAATTTTAATTATTAATTAGTGATGAATATAGGTGAGGATATTTTTAACATATTTATTATTCAGGATATAACTTCTAATATGATATCCACCTTACTCCCTCAGGTTGTATGAAGTTACTTATCTTTCCTTAAACAATATTAATTGTTTATACAATCATATACACAAGTATATATATAACCTCATAAAATATTATCTAAAATATAACTTTCCTAAAAAAATTCTAATATCTATGATTTTAAACCATAGTGAGATTATATATTATTCAAAAATTAACAGTATCATTAACCCTTAAATGTATTAATCACTATTTCATTAAGTCAGAAACTAGTCAATATACATCAAATTACAAAAAATGAGGTAAACTTCACTAAAAATATCAGGGATTAGTTTTTCATTAAATCTATTATCAATTTTAAATCTATCAATACTATCTAACACATTTTTCTCAAAAACAATCAAAACATTATTACCTTATATTAAAGCATATATTAAACCTAAGAGTTTTCTATACCAAAATCATGTGTTCTCAAGTAGTTATCCCAAAAAATATTACATTTTCAAAAAAACACTATTTATGGTTATTAATACCAATTATTATATATTTTTAGAACATTAATGAAAAACTATTGAAGAAAAATCCTTTGATGTTTCACATAATTCTCAAAACATTTAGAATATACTAAAATATCATCGATAAATATCAATCACTAATGCAAATAATTAAAAGTGTCACGATTTATATTCTATTAAGATATCAACATAAACACCTTATGTAAGACTCAAAAACCAACCTTTTCCATCATAATAGGAATATAATTAAATTATTAACAATTTAAGTATGCTCCCTTATCCAGTTATAAGGCATAATGTTTTATGCATTCGTACCTTTCTCAGCTTAATCTTCATGATCATGTTTCAACCAATTACTAAAACCCAAAATGGATATCAATAAAATCAGAGTTAACGATCATATGAATAGTAAAAATCATTCATAATATGTATTATTTAATCACACATTAATTTCCTTATTATATAATTTCATTTCGATCTATTTTTCTTAGAGCCAGTTTCTCTTATACATCTTATGCTAATCCTAAAAATAACTGTACCAAAATTATTATGAAATTTATTGCAATATTCTTACCCCAAAAAATTTGGAATCTATGCTCTCAATATTTAACCTACTCATTATCTATAAAAGTACATTTCAATTAATATCTACCTTGACATGAAAATCTCTATGTTTTAGTCTAATTTATCCATAATCATTCGGTATTAGATTTTCAAACCTAAATATTTTAAAATACATTATAATGTTCCATAAAGGGATTGTGAATTAACTAGTTCATATCCCCTAGGAGTGTTTATCCAAGTTTTCGGTCTTAGGACCAGTCATCATACACAATAATAAAGATTAATTTGATATTGAACCATCATTTTTTAGGCTTATTAACCGTAGGTGCATATTTACCATAACCAAATCCACTTGAAAGTATCTAGAAAGGGATGTAACTCCTAGGAGAACTACACACTCAAAACATTAGTAAAGTTCTATGATGTTATCCTATAAATTTTAACATCTATAGGGTTTTCTATAAAGACATCTTATCATAATCCAGAAAATATTCAATATTACCCCAGTTAACCAAAAGGGTTATCTATACCATTGAAATAATGATGAAACATTTCTTAGTTTTTTTTGACATTTCTATCTCCTAAATTATCTAGAACTGATAAAATATTAATCTCATATGTTATCTAAAACCTTCTCTAATATTCACCAATGTTTCTCAGACTCACACTCATGGTTATGGGGCTATAATTTTATTTATTAAACACTAGAATTGATACCAAGTATGATACCCTGAGGATATCTTTCTCTCAATTACATGACATTAATTAAAATATATCAGTACAATACATTCCCTATAGCTTTTAGGTTTATATTTTTAGAGTATTAATAAAAAATATTAACCAATAAAACTAATTTATTTTTCTACAATAAAAAATCTTTCCCAATATATAAGAAAATTACTAATATATAAAAATTATTTAACATACCTAAAAAATTCTTTATAAAATTTACTCTCTTATATACATTTTATATATTACTCTAATGAATTACCAATGGAAACAGAACAAAAAAAATTCGAGAGATCAAACATTCAGTATTGATAAACGTAAGTGATAATTGAAAATGATCATAAGGGAGTATAATATGAGAAAACGTTATAATAAAAGTAAATAAAAAAATATAACCCATAAAACATATATCATTAGTCATGAGTAATTGTATAATGCATGTAACACTATAATACATGAATCGTGAGTTTTTGAAAATATACGCCAATAGTCATAATCCATGAGAGAGTAATAAATAAATCAAAATAAGTATATATCTATAAAATAATATATAAATATAGCATAAAGATATTACTATTAACATGATAGAATCATAGCATATGAAAACCTTGTGAGAAAACTCATGATTCCCTTTCCAACATAAACAAACTCTTTATTCCCATGATTGAGAATGTTAGCAGAATCATTATTCCCATTCTTGTGTGAACAAACTCATTATATCCAAGAATTAATATATCTAAAGATATATACATAAACCAATGATTTAAAGGGAAATATAGGACCCCAACCAACATCATCCATACACATGTCTACCTAAAAAACTAATCATCATCATATACTATATAAACTATGGAAATAAAATTGGTTTAATGTTTTTTTAATTGGAATAACCTATGAAAAACAATCACAATTCTAGAAATGATCATTAAATTATATAACCATGGAAAATAAATTAGAATCAAAATATAATCTATAACATTCTAGGTAATTACTATTCAATAAAGAAAATAAATAATATTGTATTTACACTATATATATAAAGGTTATATGGTTAGTTCAACAATTTCACCAATAAATTGATGTATGATATTTAGTTGAACACCCTTCAATCATTGAAAGTAAATACAGAGTGTTTATAGAGGAAATGAATTGAATGAAAAATCATAAACATTCAATGAACAAGTATGAAAAATGATGTTATGGATTTACACGAGTTTAATTCCCTCAAGTATAATAAGATTATTTATTGTGTAATTCATCAATGAGAATGTACAAGCATGTAAAAATTTTAGATATAGAGTAAAATTAAACCATAAAATAGATTTTTTAATTTTTTAACATTATCATAAAATAATAGTTTATGGTTCACCTTTAAAAGATACTTTCTTTTGAAAATGTGATTTAGAAATTTTTGGAAACACTTAATTTATAAAATAAAAATAATTAATGGACAACTAAGGAGAAAAAATAAAATGTTTCAGAAATATATGTGGAGTGGAAGATACAACATTTTACTTTGACACAATAGAAAACATTTTTTATATTTTGAAATAACATTATTGAAAACACACATCATAAAAAAAGAAACAAAAAAACCTTTTAAAAATTAGAAAATTTAAATATATTGGTCACATGGGATAAAAAATTAGTTTGTGTTCAATTTAAAAGAATAAAATTAGAATGAAATAAAATTATTATATATACGAAAAGACTCATTGGAAAGAAAGGGAGTTCTTCTTTACAACGTCAAACTTTTAACTATGATAGTATTTCATCATAGAAGATGTCAATTAAATAAAGTAAATTACCTAGAGAAAAAAATAAAATATACAATCTAGAATAGGAATTATATGGATAAAAGTTTCTTAGAAGATCATAATCATATAGGGAATTTATAAGTTGAGGAGAAATAATTTGAGTTGAGAAAATAGTTACAGCTCAAGAAAAATTTAAATTTAAACCTATTGAATAATAGAGTGCTTGAAATTTATTTTGTAATTCAATTAATTAATGTTATTTAATGGTTTATTAAGTCAAATTGGTATTATATACACAAAATAAAAAAATTAGGTGCACAATACAAATGAATATCAAACAAAGGAATTTGAGACAACAGACCCTTATACATTTTTCAATTTTTGATTCAAAACCTCATGAGTGAAAGAAAATGGAATAGAAAAATTAACATCATGAAATATAAATTAATTGTTAAAAAAATATTATATGGACAGTATATATACATTACAAATAAAATGTTGAGACCTTTTTTTCCATGTAGGACTTTGAAATATTTCAATATATATTTCCATACCTAAGCTATGAGAGAGTGTGTGATTTTGAAACCCGATGTGCACAAAATTAATATTATAATAATTTTAAAAATATTTTATATTGTACGTGAATGGTACTTCAACGAAAATAGGATAAATCTTAAATGGTCGATTGGATCAGAAGTTTTAGTCCAAAATTGAGTCTAGAACGTCATGCTTACCCTTGACACGAAATTAAATGAGTCAGCAACGGACGTTCAGAACCCTCTCTCATTGGTGGTTCATTTAATGAATGAATGAATTATTTATTTAACTAATTAGTTTATTTTAGACCAATAGATATATCTATGAGAGTTCTTCCAAGACAATTTCTCTAGGGCCAGCCGTAAAAACCATCGTAAAAACCAGATCTTTTCTACCATCATCTGTTGGTGGATCTCGTTGGATGATGATGAAGTTCCCAATCCAAGCAGACCTGGATGCAAAAAAGGCAATGAAATATCTTAAATTTTTGGTGGACATGTTCTTCATCAACGATTGATCCATAATAAAGGTAGTACTTGTCAATTTATGTTCTTATGTAGTTGATAAAATTTAATTCAGAGGATTAAATGTTTTATTTAAATTTTATCCCATATAAAACCTTTATATCTGCCCAAGTATTGTAATAAATGTTTTTTTTAATTTTTTTCTAATATTGAATCCCTTTTCTTGATAGATTTACTAAGAATGATTGATATAGATCAACTAACTTTTGTTGTTGTTCCTTTCTCCATAATTTTCTTCGCATTCTTCATTGGTTGGATCCCCATGGTCCTAGTTCAACTTTGTCGGGAGGTATCGAGATCGATTAGATGCTCATATTTAAGGTGGATTGATAAGTAAAGCATAAATATAGGATCATTTCGAGTATAGGATGACCGATCTATTGATTTAAGATCAAGAAATCAATCTTCAAAGATGTTTTAGAATGCAGAAAAGGTAGAGAAACCCTCGACGATAGCCGTAGATGATTTCCTAAGAACGATGGCCCAAAAACAAGATTTCATTATATATCAACCTTTTTCAGCCTTTGATAACACCATATCTAAAGTGGTTTGATCATATTTGTGCATGAGGATTTGATCTATGACTTTTTTTGACATATCAACTACACAATATGTTTAAGGATGAACAAACAATGTGTAGCCCCCCTAGCGGCAATGTAGGGGTTTCAGAACAATTATGTATGACACAATGTGTATTATTTCATTAAACATCATGTAACCTGTCCTGGTTGGAAAGACCGTGTGTTGGGTCACACGGACGAGAACCCATATGGAAGTACACATGGTCTGGTAAATGGCTGTGTACTCTAGTACACGTACATGGTGAACAACACATGGGCTCAGTCTTGGTTAGATAGGACACACCATGTAGTACACCTACACAACATTTACTATTATAGGGGATGAAATCATCTGCCATCAAGGGACACGACAAGGATCTGAAGTGGGGACACATTCTATGTAGGTCCCATCACATGTAGTGTACCCCTTGTTTCCTTTTCAGGAAACATCAAACTTTTGTTTATCCTATGTTTGAACTCATAATTTAGCCCATGAGTTTCCTATCCTGTGTGCGTTTCCACATAGAAACCTGTGGTTCCCTAGGCTGTGGATTTCATGATACAATTTAGAATGTTCCAGGAATATAACCTTTTGGATAAATTCTTGGTGGAGACAATGATTAGGACATATCACCAAAAAATTATTTATGAGTGGAACCCTCCTTCAAGGTGGGGCATGGGACCTCAATGACCTAGAGTGGAACCCTCCATTCGGGCTGGGTATGGGTCCTCACCTTTCCAAGAGGAACCCTCTAGAGGGGTAGCAAATGGGTCCTCAAAGACCTATATTGGAAACCTCTAGTGGGGATGGGCATGAGTTCTCAACTATCTATGTTGAACCCTCCTATAGGGGAGGACAAGGGTCCCTGATGACCTAGAGTAGAACCATCCATCTAGAATAATAATGGGTCCTCAAACTCTAGAGTGGAACCCTACTGTCATACTAAGGAATGTGTACTCAACTTATAATTGTTTTTACCCTCGACTGTGTAGAATAATAATAAGACATGCCTTGATGTAGTATTGGACTCATGAGGAATAGGCACACTTTTCCCACCGAGACACATTTTTTAACATGTGACCAAAAGTGAACAAATGAGTCATTTCCACCGAAAGAGGATAATGTCAAAGGTTGGTGGATGAGTTCCTTATACATGCGTGTTTATGAATGATATGTGAGATGCTGGGAATCATTGTTGGGATTTTGGAACTATTGGATACTCTTCTTCCTTGGCTGTGTAATGAGATGGAAATTCCTTTGCACTCCCATTTGGTATTATTTGACTAAGAATATATACATATCCTTCTTATGTAACAACTCCTTGTAATTGTTTTACACTCCTTACAAGAGAGGAAAAGACACACAAGGCATGATATGTTCTTTATGTGTTTATCTTATCATTTTTTGGATGAGTATACACTCTTTCTATATGTATAGAATACTCAATGGGTTGTTCATCTACTCAATGTGTTTAGCACCTTGTTATTGGATGAGATTACTTCCACACATTGTTGGGTTGATATGTAATATATCACTATACCTTGAGATATGTATTGTCATTATCTTCTATTATATCTCTTAGTGAACCCCATTCAGGTTTCATGACGTCGTACTGGGTATATTTATACTAACCCTTGCATAGGAAGTTACTGCACATATCATGTCTTATGAAGACAATGGATAGGTTAACTATGACTATATAGGATCTTAGATACACTGGGTGCTTAGACCTTGAAATGTGGTCCTAGATTGGGAATCAAGAGATGGGCTCTCTTTTAATTGTTTTCTTTTCCAGTTTTCTATTAGGTTGGAATATATGTCTGTTTGGGCATGTATCTTTTCCCTTTTCTTTTTAGTTTACACTAACATAATTTTGTACCATCTAGAGGTTCATGCATTATTTGTTTACATTATATATGTGTTGCATCTTTTACTCTTTTCCTATATTTTCATCATTATGTCTATGTGTGTGTGTATAGGTACTTTGGAAAATGCCACCTCAATTTAGTTATGCCATATGTTCTAGTCATGACCCATTGCCTGTGAAGGTTATATTGGGGTAGTTGTGTCTCCATATCTATTTTGGGTCAGGTAATGACAGATTGGTATTATAGAAAGTTCATTCCCTGTGATGTGATTCAGACATATTTCCTTAAGATTATTTGTTTGGATTTTGGTAAATAACGTTGAAATGTCTCATGTATAGCTCTCGGTCTAGGGAATCCAGTGATGGTGTGATTACCGACATATCCATTCACTAAGACCATGACTACCTGCTTAGTGAAACAGCATACTGAGACATTTTTTAGTGGTATATAGTACTTTCATCATTTAGGATTGAGTATTTTAATGTGATTCTTGTGTTAGTTCCCAATTGTTTTTTATATATATCTATATATATGATCATCTGATAATTGTACTCCTTGATAACATTTAGGATGCCTCTACGATGATATCCAGCTAGGATACCCACTCCGGTTCATGAAAATGAAACTATGAGCGACGATGCCTCATGTAAAGGTCCTTCCCATGATCCCTTTCCTCCAAGTGACATCACCGCCACCAATCGAGCAACAGATCCCTAGATCCGAGCCTGATGAGGACGCAATATTCATGAGTTCCAGCATCAGAGACCATTGAGGATCCGTAGTGAGATAGATCCTCAGGAATTATAGTATTGGATAGAGTCGGTGGTCTATTTCTTCAGTATTTTTTAGACCCCAAAACATCATATGGTTACACAAGAAACTATCCTCTTCCATGTTTAATATGGGTGTTATTGTAGCCTTCTTATTCAGATGCATGATGAGTAGACACTCTCTTTCCCTGACTTCCTACAACATTTTTTTGGATAGTACTACCCCTTTGTATTTTTATTAGCTAGATCCAAGGGCTTAAAGAGCTATAGTAGGGAGGGATGAAAGTGGATGAGTACGCAGAGAGGTTCAAAGACCTGATGAGTTACTTTCTTTACATGATCTAATATGGATACTTCTGAGCATAGAAGTTTGACCAGAGACTCCGCATAGATTTTTGAGCCAGCTTGGTACCCTTTTTCACCCCCACATATTTTAGGTTCTAGAGTAGGAAATGATGATAGAGGTATTTGTATCATAGTGTTTCTAGACACATAGAGTTGGTAGTGGGCACTACAATAATGATTCATCTGCAAGAGCTAGTATATGTCAGACACCCGGATCTCAGCACATGAGATCCTTACATGATCAGACTTAGGCCCATGGCTAGAGGGAGTGTAGATCGCTACTGATGATCGAAGAGGGGTGGTGCATTACTTGTGATGGTGGAGGTCACATATCATGATACTGGATGACCAAACGAGCTGATCCACACAAGAAGATAGTTGATGGACCACCATGGTAGAGGAAAAACTTTGATTAGGGATCTCTCAATAATGGATAGGGTAGTTCCCTAGAAGAAGCTATAAGAGGGGTAGGAGGAGATATAGGTTGAGGATGATGTGATGAGATCCTTCCACCACCACCACCACCAGAAAGCCCTTGTCAGACTCAGGGATCTGGCAGTCAGGGCCATGGGAAACTACATGCTATGGATGTCTATGATCCTACACCGCATGAGATGATAAGAGGTACGATATGTGTTTATTCTACTCATAAATCAGTTCTGGTAGAAAACGTTTCTAGTAATTCCATTAACTCTATACTTCTGGTGTGAGATCTGGAGCTCCCAATTGGGGAGATAGCATACCATCTTCGTCTTGAAGTTCATAGAAGGAATGCTTCTTTTGTATAATTTTTCAACATGTAGTGAGAGTTATCCCTTAGTGAAGAGAGTTCCATGTTAGAAATTTTGGTAATCACGATGAAACCCTAGGAAATCATATTGGGAATGGATTTTCTATCCATGTTTGAAGCTCATATCGACCATCACCTTAGACAAGTCATGTGACTACAAGATGATGGGATGGGATTCACATGTTTTGGAGAGATATATATCATGGTAGGGAAAGTGGATTTTGGTAATAGGAGGTTATATCCCATCAAATATTAGTTAGTGAGTATAGCCCTTGGTGTAGAAGGTTCTTCAGAGATATGGGTTCCTTCAGTTGTGGAGTATTACATTGATGTCTTCCGTAAGAACGTTCTGAAACTACCTATGAGGTGAGAGACACAGTTTAATATTGAATTTCATCCTTAGACTACTATGATATCTATTTTGACATATCATATAGAACATACCAAGGTCAAAGATATTTGATTGCTATTGGAGGTCTTTTATAGGAAAGGTTTCTTCAGGTCTTGTGTGTAACCCTAGGCATCCCTAATCTTGTTAATAAAAAAGGTGGATGTGAGATTTCTGCTTTGTGTGTATTATCATCACACAAACCCAAACACGATAAATAAAAAGTACCCCATTCCCAATATTGATGACCTCTTTGATTATTTTTGAGGCATGAGATGGTTCTTAATGATCGATATCTAGTATAGATACCACCAGTTGAGGGCTCGCGAGGCTAATATCCAAAATTTGGCTTTATTATGTTTCTAAAGACACAAAGAGTTCCTAATTATGACCTTTGGTGTGAATAATTACACCAATGAGTTTATGGATTTTATGGTCCTGGTTTTATAGCCATATTTAGACAAGTTTTTTATTGTCTTTATCAGGGAATTACTCATCTACTGTTTAATAGAGGAGGAACATGTATAACACTTGAGGTTAGAACTAGACTTTCATTGAGATCACCAGATTTATGGTAAACTCTTGAAGTTCCAGTTATGGATACATGAGGTTGAATTTTTTTGGAATATCATTAATAAGATTGGTTTTTCCTTAGATCCTATAAGGATCTATGCAATTCCTGATTGTGATCCCCCAAAAAATGGGTCAGAGGTGTGGAGATTTATTTTCATGGAATTGTACTATAAGAGTTTTTTGATAGAATTATCCATATTAAAATCCCCTTTAACCACCCTAATATGGAAATGGTATCCATTTACATGGTATGTGCAGTGCGAGAGGGCCTTTGAGGAGTTGAGGGTCAAGATGACGAGTGATCCAGCGTTTAGACTATCATAAGAGGGAATGGAGTTCATTGTGTATTGAGATTACTTAGGAGAAGGGATTGAATATATGTTGATATAATAGAAGGTTATTATCACATACAGGTCTAGGTAGTTGATACCCCACAAGAATAACAATGCAACCCATGACCTAGAGCTTGAAGAGGTAGACTTCTCCTTTAGGATGTAGAGGAACTACCTTTTGGGAGAATTCTTTTTGTTTTACTCACACTAGCAGATTCTCAAGTACGTCTCCACATAAAGAGACCTAAACTTGAGGAATTGATATTGGTTGGAGTTCCTGAAGGATATAACTTCGAGATTGTATATACTCTAGGGATGGTAAAGTTATATCAAATTCCCTTAGTAGTAAGTCCCATGATCACCTAGTGAAGGAATATTTGGGGTAGTTAGCTTCCCTACGGCTGACATTGATTGAGAAGGATGGTATAACTTTTCATCAGTCGATGGTGTTAACTCCTTTTCTTATCAATTGTGTGAGAGAGTAACATTTTTGATACATCAATTATGAGGCCTTACCTGATTATATATCCACATGAAACTCATACAATGGTTATTATGAAAGAGGTAATCATGTTATCTTGTTCCAGGGGTAGACAGTGGTTCCTGGTCTCGTTGTAGGAGGAGGTGACATGGGAGTTACAAAATTATCCTTTACCAAAAAATCCTAGTATAGAGAAGATTTATATAGACTATCAATGGTAGTTTTGATGGTACAACATGTAGTGAAGCATAACTATGTTCTTCTCTCGATGCCTCACCTGTTAGTAGTTGAAATCTGAGAACAGAGTTCAAGAAGGTTTGTTGGAGCCCCTTGAGATCCCAGAGTTGAAATGGGATGGAATATACATGGAATTTTTCATAGGTATTCCAAGAGAAATGAAGATCCATGATGTCATATGGGTGATTTTTTACCAGCTCATGAAGTCGACACAATTCCTCTCCCTTAGGGAGTAGAGTTAGGTGGAGAGTTTGGAGTAGTTGTACATGCAAGAGATCATTCTAATTTGCAGGGTTCCCTCGGTGATTATATTTGATCATAACACAATGTTTACATAATGATTGTAGAGAGGACTATAGGAGGAATTTGAGACGTAGATGTAGATAAGTACAACATTTCACCCCCAGTACAATGGGATGACTGAGCAGACTATATAGGTGCTAGAGGATATGCTAAGAGAATGCATGTTAGACTTCATCCGGAGTTGGGAGGATCACCTACCCTTGGTATATTTTTAATAAAAAAATATATACCACTATAATATCAACATGATACCATTTTAATCCCTATACATGAGAACCTTCAAGTCCCCCTTGTACTGGATATAGATTTTTGAGTAATCTATTGTAGTAATATAAATGGTACAGCTGGAAAGAGGGAAAATCCAAGTCATCCATGAGCAGATGAGGATGGAAAAAATTTAACAGAAATCTTACACATATTGACATCATAGTCCCATGAAGTTTGAGAAGGGAGACCTTGTTTTTCTTATGAGTCTTACCACAATGAGGAATGTAAAGTTTCAGCTAATGATGTATTCTATCCTAGAGGTTCATCAGCCCGTATGAGATTGTGCAGAGGGTTTGTGAGGTTCCTTACCACCATTCCCTACCACCGCAATTGGTCTAGGTGCATAGCATATTCCATGTGTCGTAGTTGAGGAAATACGTGAAAGACCTTATTAACATCATTTACGGGGGTGAGATGAACACCAAGTATATATCCACCTTTTTAGAGCACTGAGTGGAAATTTAATATTGATATGTGAGGACCCTACATGGATGGACCATCCCTTTGGTTCACATGTTGTGGTAGTATGGAAATGTGTAGAACATTTCCTAGGAGAGTTAGAGCCAAGTACATGCTTAGTATCCTATGTTTTTTTCCTAGTTTCACTTTTTGGGGGAAAAATCATGAAGGAGTGAATGATATATAGACATGTTTTTTCCTTGTAATTTATTGAAATATTTCTATATATATATATATATATATTTCTGGATCTATGAACTAAGATGATGTGTGATCCCAAGGCCTGGTGTGCCCAGAACTAATTTGATAATAATATTAAGTATACGTTATTTTTTGCACACACAATACCTCAAAAAAATAGGATAACGTTAAAAAATTTGATCAGATCAGAAATATGAGAACATTCTTGAGTTCAAAAAATGGTGCTTACCTAGTAGAGATATGAAATGAGTCATAGTAGGAGGTTCAGACCCCTCTCTCATTGGAGGTGAATTTAGAGATAGAATTATTTATTTAATTAATTAATTACTTTAATCACAATAGATGGATCTATAAGAGTCCCATCATGTCAATTTCTACATGGTTAGCCACATAAATCATGGGACAAAACCAGATATTTTCCTTCCCCCTCCCTTAGAAGAACTCGTTGGTTGATTATGAATCTCTATATTTGATCAGATCATGACACAATAAATTCAATGAAATATCTCAATTTGTTGGCGTACTTGTTATTAATCAATGATTGATCTTTAATCAATTTAGGACTCATAAATTAGTGTTTTACACCATTTATTAAATTTAATTGAGAGGATAAAACATTTTTCTTTGACCTATGCCCTTTTGAAAACTTTATTTTCACCTGAGTACTGAAATATAATTTTTTTCTAATATGGAATCCCTATTCCTGATCGATTTACCAAGAATTCTTGGAATCGTTCAATTAACTTTAATTTTGGTTCCTTTCTCCCCAATATTATTCACAATTTTCACCAGTTGGATATATGAGGTCTTAGTTTGACTTTATTGGGTGGTTTTAAGCTCTGTTGGACCCCTAGATTTACAACGGATTAATGAAACAAGAAAGGATCAATGAGAAGAGAATAGATCCAGGATTTTTGAGAAGAAACGATGACTAGTTTTTTGAATTTAGATCATGAAATCAATTTTCGGAGGTGCAATGATGTGATAAAAAAGTGGTGAAACCCTCAACAAAAACGATAGCTGATTTTTGGAGAACGACGGCTCAAAATTGTGATTTCCAGCTAGATCCACCATTTTCTTCCTTAGATATTTCCAGATATGAATCAGTTTAAGTGGACTCTTGTGTTATGATCAGATCTAGGATTTCTTTCAAAATCTCAACTACACACTATCTTTAAGGATGAACACATGGCATGTAGCCCCCTCAATGGAAACACTTGGGTTTTAGAAAAATTAAGGATGACATGATGTGTATTCATCCCTTACACAACATGTACCCTATCCCAATTGGAGAAAATATGTGATGGGTCACCCGAATGGGAACCCATGTGGAATTACATGGGGTCTGGTACACGGTT
Organism: Viscum album; assembly: GCA_963277665.1. Lineage (NCBI taxonomy): Eukaryota > Viridiplantae > Streptophyta > Magnoliopsida > Santalales > Viscaceae > Viscum > Viscum album. The sequence goes on along the minus strand of OY728140.1, from coordinate 126,488,025 downwards.
GTGTACTATGGTACATGGACATGGTGAAAAACACATAACCCCAATCCTGGTTGTCCATACACACCATGTAGTCCACCTACACAATGTGTACTACTACATGGAATTGAGACTTGTTTTAGACAAGGAAATATATAGGTTGTGATGTGGGGAGACACACCTTGTGGGTCCCCACACAATCCATGTAACCCTACGTTCCTTTTCAAGAAAATTCAGTCATCTGTATTTCTTTCGTATGAATTCATATTTTTTTCCAATAGTAGCCTATAATGAGTGTTTTTTTGGCGTACAACGTGATGGTTCACTTGTTTTTGGATTTAGAGATATTATTTTTAACATTCTGGACATGTAACATTTTTAGAAAACACTCAATGGTGATAGTGACCAAGAAATATCCCCAGATATTTCTTTCCAAGAGGAATCCTCCTAAAGGGCATGACATGGTTCCTCAATGACCTACTGTGGAACCCTCCAGTTGAGATGGGAATGGGCCCTCAAAATTATGATTAAACCCCCCAGCGGGTAGAGAATAGTTCCTAGATAACCTAGAGTAGAACCCCTCAATTGGGCTGAGCATGGTTCCTCGACTTTCTGAGTGGAACCCTCCTATGGGGTAGATCATGGGTCCTCAATGACCTCAAGTGGAACCCTCCATCCGGGATGGGAATGAGTACTCATCCTTCAAAGTGGAAGACTCCATTCATACTAATAGATGGGTCCTATACCTATAATTTTTTACCTAACGATGTTGTACAATGAATAGACGTGGCTTGACATAGTTCTAGACTCACAAGGAAGAGGGAAAATTTTCCAACTAAAACATGTTTTTGAGACATGACCAAATCCATGAGGGTGAGTCATTTTTCCCAAATAGGATAGTTTCAATGTTTGGTGAAATAGGTTTTTAGACTTGGGTGCTCAGTAAAGACACAGGAGATGATGGGTATCATTGTTTTACTTTTGGAATTTTTGGCTACTCTTCATATTGGGCTTAGCTTTGAGATGGAAACCTATTTACTCTCTCGTTTTGAATTATTTTACTATGAATATATACATATCCTTATTTTATATACACTCCTTGTATTTGGTTACTCTCCTTCCATGAGATGTGAAGATGCGTGGGGTACACTGCGTGCTTTCCATGTTAATATTTTCATGTGGCGAAGACTCAGTGGGAAGTTCATATACACATTGTGTTTATCCCATTGTTCTTTGATGAGATTCCTTTCACTATGTATTGTGTTGATATGTACTATAAAACTATACCTTGATCCACCTAATAACATTATCTTCTATTTTATCTCTCACTTCTCCCCCATCATATTTTAGGGAATCCTACTGGGTAGGTTTATACTCACCCATGTATGGCCATTACCCTCAAGTATCACATCATATATAGATGATAGATATTAAAACCATGAATATATATGAGAATAAATATAATAGGTTCTTAGACCATGTATGGTGGTCGTAACATGGGATTCAAGAGTTGGTCTCTCTTTCAATTGTTTATTTTTCCATTTTTCTATCAGGTTGGGATATATTTCATGTTGGATGTATATTTTCACCATTACTTTTCAGTTTACACTACTATAATTTTTTAATTACTATAGGTTAGTGAATTTTTGGTTTAATTTATATCAGGGTTTCATCTTTTACTCTCCCCACCCCCTGCACTTTTCAATTGAGAAGGATATGTGTGTGCTTGTGCGTGTGAAGGAAATTAGGATAAGGTCTCCCCGAGTTAGATATGCCTTCGTCGCTATCCACCACCCATACCCTATGGAGGTAGTATTGGGGTAGTTTCATCTTGATCCTTGGTTTGGGTTGGGTTGTGATAGAAAACATGGTTTATAATAAGAAATATACCCCACGAGTTGATAAGTGAGACAAAAAACCCATACCTTGTACTAGATTCATTCTATCTGTACACCCAAATTCTTAATTAATCCAATTAATTTTATTAGAAACCATATTAGGAATCTTATTGATCTATATTTCATTTAATAAGGTAATTTTTTAACATATGTAATTTTTTTATTATATATATTTCACTTATGTTTTGATGAAAATTGAATCGGTGTCGGCTTAGTTTGGTAATTTTTTCAAAAACATTTTATATTTTAATAATAGGTTAAATAATTAATATAATATTTCTAAAACAATGAAACCATAATTGTTTTCTTATTAAACTATAATAAAATTTTTATTTAGGTTCCCAAAGTCATTCGCGATAAATATTTATAGTATTTTTCATATAGGTATTCTATCCGTAAAAACTTGATCATGCTATATCTTAATTTGTGAGTATGGTTAAGAATTTGTATAATATTATTATAAAATAATAATATTGATATTATTTTTATATATATTTTTTATTTTTTTTGAATAAAATTTTATGTGTTTTGGGTAAATTATGTAAATCATGGTGAAAAATGAAAATTGTTACTTCATGGATATAATAGTCCGTACACCACATTGTTAAAATTTTCATTTCTACACAAATAAGAAGTAATGTAGATGGATGATAATTTTTTATCAAAACAATAATTATTAAATTATATTTTTTACATCTATTATTAAATCCCATAATTATAACACGTGAAGAGAGTTAGTGGTGAAATACACAAGACGTCACTTCATTGAGTCAGCAGTCCGTAGAAACACACGATTAATATTCATTCTCTTTTCTAAGTTGATGAATAATTAAGAGTTTTTAAATTAATATAATAACACTTAAATATAATAATGATACATATAAAATTATATTACTATAGATAGGGTATATTTTTAGGAGAAATTTTCAAAATTAAAGGCATGGATAAAGTAATACTTATGTTGAAACCTTGACCTTGCTCTTGACAAACTCCTTTGAATTAAAGGACTTAGGATAACTTATAGTGACTAAGGGATTTAGAAAATGAATTTAAATTATAGGAGAAGAAAATTGAGAGTGGTTTAAATGGATATTTTAAGGAAAATTGAACAATTGAGTGGATGGGTGTGATCCCCATTTATATTTTAAAAAACATGAACTTTTGTGAACACCCACATATTTTTCAATAATAGAATGAAAATACTCATGAATTAATAGTAAAAGGTTTCAAATAAGGAATTTCTGGGTAATATAAAGTTGATAAATCCTCAAAAATAAATTTATACACACTTATTAAACATGTTTCAATCCTTTTATTACATTTTTTTACATTTTATGATGTTGGTTTTTGATATGGTAACTAGTTTATACCATAGTAGATTATATTTTAATAATAAAAAAAATTTAATAAATATTTTTTTTGACTTTATAAACCTAAATTTATTCTGAATATATTATAATTCAATTTATAAATATGATAAAATTATCATTAAACTCAAAATGTTTTATATATGGAAAAATAGTTATTTAGAAAATTGTTTTTTATGATTAAGTGTTGTTTATATTATTTAATATTAATAACCAATTGAATGAGTGTTAATATATATATATATATATATATATAGGATTGAAAATTAAATTAGATTCATTTTTAGAAGATATTATCTTATTTTATTAGATAAAATTTTTTATTTGGTTAATTAAACAATTATTTTAAAATGAATGTTTTACCATTATCATGACAATTAATTTTCATCCTAGTAATATTATTTTTAAGAAAAAAATTTAAGTTGAAAATATCAACTGCTTTGAAAATTTTGAAATAAAATATGAAATAATAATTTATATATATAATATCTAAAATTGATTAAGATAATTTTTTAATATAAGAGAATAAAAATGGGTTTTAGAGTAAAATATTACTTCAGTTTCCAAAATATTAAGCATGCATTTTAAAAATCAAAAATTTATTTTTTAGAATATTTTTTTAATTTAAAATATTGTTTTTTATAAATCATTATTTAAAAACTTTTATGTTATTTTTTCATTATTATAATTTCATAAAAGTGATGATATTAGAAAAATCATTATTTTTATACTATTCACTTAAAAATCATTTATTTTAGGGGAACGTAATTTTTTTATCCTAAGATAATATCTGAATTCTTAATCCAAGAATGAATTTATGTTTCAGAAAGTTAAATTAAATAATTTATAAATTTAGAAAAATAATTTTTTTTGAAAAATAGTTCTTTTTAAAATAAAGTCTCTTTAATCATATTTCATATAAATATTTAAATAGTTAAATAGTTACATAAATGTTTATAAATGTAAATATCAACTATTATTATAATCTTTTAACTACAATAAATTTAATTTACTTATGTATGTTGAAATACCTTTTTAAAGAAAATATGTGAAAGGAATCCATTTTTTGATGAAAAATAAGGATAAGTTGTTATTTTAATTGATTATTATTATTTATTTTCTAATTATTTTATTATTCATGTAATTTTATTTTTTTGGTTCATTTTTATTGGTTTCTGTGTGTGATAAAATTTATTAAAGAGAGAACAAATTTAAATGGTCGAACATCTCGGGTCATTACAATAAAAACATTCACCTTGCTAGATTCTCAAACCTCAATGGGACCCCTTAGCCTAGGTCCACCATTCAAAAATTATATTTTACATAGGAATATACCTTATCCTCCTCATATACATGGTTGGGTCACTCCATAGTTTTCTGGCCATTATAATCAAGTATTCCTTTGATAATATATTCTAGATAAATTATTCTCTCAAATTAGTATGATCTTAAAAATATATTTAATAATGAATTCCATTGATAATGAGGAACATCCTATTTGAGAACTAGTTAGAATCAACTTGGAATTTATTTCCCAAACCACCCATATTTGTAATTCTAAACATGTCCCCATGCATACTAAGTGCCTAGTTAGGATCTTTGGTTATAATTAATGATATATATGTACAATTTGTTATATATGTTGTTTTTAAAACATCAGGAAAATGTTCTGCCTATCCCATTGATATTGGAATCAAATACCATGTATTTCGATGTACGGTTGGTTATTATACCTAAGAAGGAGGCCAATTTTAGAGTTGAGGCCTACACATAAGCATAGGGTTCATTATGGAGAATTTTTATCAACCTGGTGACATGCTCACCATAGATCCTTAATATCACATGAGCCATGCTCATTGTAAAAAACAAGAGATAGAAAAAGATCAGCCACATTGCATGAATGCATAATTGGATGATCCTTATTCTTAAGAAGGAATCCCATGATTGAATTTACATTCTCATCCACTAATGGATGAGAGTACATTTGATGTAATGAGGGATATGGAATCCTAAAATAATGTATATGGGCTTACTCTAGCGGGGAATCAATATAATAATCCTATCTATATCCATTAATGAATGAGGGAGGGCCTAAGAGTGACTACCAAACAAGATGTACTTGGTGTTTACTCAATAATGGATGTCGATTCTCAAGATCCTCTATATTTATAAACCTCAGGTTTGTACTCACACATCCCTTGATTAAAAAAAATGTTTGGATACTTCCAATTCTTTTGAAATTTCCTAACTCTCATGGGTGGTATATCCCATTTCCTAAATATGGAAGAATACTACTACATTATCCAGGATTGATGTCCCCATTACCCTATGGATTCATGATTCAAAACTTACTGAGGACCCCATTTATTACCGAGGTTATGTGGGGGATACCCATTATCCAAGGAATTAATGATCTAAAGGTGGGAAAATTGCTATCTCCCATATTTCAATCATATAATTTTAATGGACATGGGAGATGCCTTGATGAAAACACTATCAAATATGAATCTTGGGTAAATTAATATGGCAATTGATATATGAAAAATAAATGGTAGAATAGTTATTTAATTTGGAAACCATGAGTTATGGGTTTTAAAGGTGGGAAACCATAGGTTTCTTGTCACTTAGGTAGAAAACCCTGAGTAATGGTCCACTATGGTGGGATAACCTAAGTGGATCATCGCTTAGGTGGGTATCTTTGAGGAATGGATCACTAAGGTGGGATCCCCCATGGGGCTAGTTACTTAGGTGGTAATTCCTAAGATAAGGGTCACTAAAGTTGGATTTCTTATGCTATGGGTTTCTAAGGTTGCATCGTTGGGTACTTTTTCATCTTGATGATGAACCCCATGCAATTGGTCACCTCGGTGAGGGATTTTTATAACTCCCAACACTTAGTTATGTTATTTTTCCTAATCAATAGAGTTTTTTAGGATACCTAGTAGGGTTTTGAACCCCTTATTGAGGTATCATTAGGATGATTTATATCTCCTAAAAATTATGAAAACTTAGGTTCTATAAAATAGACAAGGAGATCTATTTGTAGAAAAAAGACAATGTTTTTTTTGAAGAAATATGAGCGGGTAAGGCATTGATTATATGTTAGTTGGGTGGTTCTTATTGAGAGGCTGGAGGATTCTATACTGATGTAGGATAATTGGATTAAGGATACCCTAGGAAAGGTAGGACTAGTGACTAGATGGTACCTTGAGTGGGGAAAAATAAATTCTCCCTGAGGTTCTACGGTCTCCTCTTTCTTTCCACTTTATATTAAAATGGGAGCAGTAGAAACATTTACCCCTTCAGAATCAAATTTTAGTGGAAGGATTATGATTATATTCTAAGGTCACCACCTCCTATATGGAATGAAAATTGTGCCACAAAGTCCCCATCTTGGTCACTAAGGTGCATGGGGTGAGTCGTACGGACTAGTCTGAGCAGACTATGATAATGGGTCTAGGCAAGGCTCTTTTTCATAACATGGTGAGGTGTAATGGAAGGGATTTTTGAGGAAACATAAATTTAAATCGTGGTAGTACCCCTATCACACGAGAGAAAAAAACCTTATCATTTATTTCCTATTTCATTATCTTTATTCAAAATATATTTCTTGTGATCTACTATATAGTAGGTCCACCAGAGTGTGGGGCCTTAGTGGGACCAACCTAGTGTGGTTGCCTAGGATATGGGGCTATAGTGATGATAATTTTGAAATATTTTGACATTTTAAAATTTTCACCTTTTCCCCACATTTGGGGGTAACCTACATTTCTTCCTTGACATATAATGATGAAACATTTTATGAAATCCTTTTCATATTTTTAAAATAGAAAGATATTTAAATATTTTCTTAGATATCGAAGCTGCCACTCATATAAATATTATGTTAGTTGAGGTATATCAATGGTGTATTTCTTAATAAAAATTATATCTGTCACCATTATCAAAGATCTCTATGTAAAATCTTTAGGATTACCTGATGTCATACATTTAACCATATAAAAGAAAAAAAATCTAACTAACATAGATATTCATTACCCATATACTGTTCATCTGGGCTTATATATTTCCAAGTACACCAATTAGGGGGGTGAATATATTATAAAAGAGAGGATATATTCCAGAAGTAATGATCCATTATCATGTGTTCCTCACCACACAAGACTTCCCCAAATAATATAAATATCACAACATATTCTGAAAAACATTTCTAATCCAACATATTTCATCACAATACCATTTATCAGACCATGGGATGTAATATCTAGTGGGAAATTCATCATGATGTAGGATTTAAAGATGAGTGGATGCGGTCCTACTATGTTTAGGATACATGAGTATAGTTTAAAATCTAGATCATTTGGATTTCTATCTATGAAGACATATACGTTTCTGAGATGCATGTTGATAAAAAAATGAGTTCACCCCTAAGATTATGAGAAACTACATTACCCAAACGGCACCTTACATCTTACATTTAGAGAAGTTGGAATCAATTTTTGGGACATCTACTAGATATCGGGGGGGGGGGGGAGTCGTTCCTCGGGCCCCCGTATGATGAGTTTTTTCCCATAGGTTTGTGTGTAGAGATATTCAATGATTTTAATTGTTTGTTAAGGAGATAATGAAAATATCCTAGGATATTATAAGGAAATATCCCAATCCTTATATCCATATCAGGATTGAGGCATTTATATATGAATTTTTATTTCCCCATGAACATAATATTACATGTAATAATCAATATGTATGTACCTATATCCAAAAAATGGGGTTGTTTGGATATATTAAGAAGATCATGGGTGGGGAGATTATGATGAATGGGGATATGAAATCATCTAAAAAATTCCATTAGAGACTCATTTGGAGTGGATCATGTGAATATGAAAAAGTAGGTATATCCTCCAGCTATGTGACTCTAATAATAGTGTTAGCTAGAGAACTATTATCATTAAATCTAAACTATAAATGGGGGAGTCAGTGGGTTGGGTTGTGCTGGTGTTGGTGAATATCCACTAGTTCTTACTGTATATCCATAATGGTAAGCACCTTTTCCACATCATTGGGCCATTCAAAATTTTATTGGATTAGATAACATCTTAATTTATTTCTGATAATCTCTTCATTTCCATGGGGATCCCATTATGCAGGTTTAGAAAATTTATATTGAATGTTTCTAGAATAAAGTAATTATCATCGTCTAGTGATTCCAATATTAGTATTTTAACTATCCATGGATAATTCATAATAATGCCATAAAAACTAAATCTTATTAGCACAATCCCTGATGATAGTGATTCCTTGTATGATTTGTTGTCCTAAATGATACCAATTTGGGAGAGAGTGATGGAAGAACATATCAACCGGGACTTCATTTATGAGTCTTATGCATTTTGAAATTGAAATTAAACTCCAATGTATCCTATATAAAATGTTATTTCCTCCAGCGAACATGTGATAGGTTGAAAACCCAATGGTAGATTGAAAAATTGGGGTGATGATTGATCAATAGAGAATATGTTTTGTGGTCAACCTTCTTCCCAAGGATTCATTTTGAAGTTATTATCATATTTTTACAATACACAGATGTAATTATACCCATGGGGGATATTATCTAATACCATTACCATAGTTACTACTGACTCTACTTTAGTCATGGGAAAACATGGTATGAAGAATTACTCAAAGAGGCATTCGATGAGAGAAGTTTATGTGTCCTCAAAGAATCTTGAAAATTAACCCTACTTTCCTTCAAGGGATAATCCTATTCATCGTGGGGTCACACCATGTAAGTCTAGATGGCATCAAAAGATGGAGGCTCTAACATTTGTTGAGAGACCCAATAATTGATTTATGTAAAAGGGACCTGAATCCTGTTCTATGAAACAAGTTATATTGGAAGATGATTTTGAAGAAATATGTATGGAGGTCCCCCATGTTCTATAAAGTCATGAATTCTTCATCTATTGTTCTATATTCATGGGACCTCTTTAAAATCATCATTCATATTCCATATATTGGTAATATAAATGCTCCCTTAGAATTTGATGATAAAACTAACTCCTTGGATTTAAGGAGACACATTCTAGAGTTTGATATACTGATTTGAGATAATAATATAAGGGGTTTTGTCACTCAGTGAGTACAATCCATGGAGTATGATGGGATTATCAAAGGAATATTCAACCAACTTGTTTATAAGGAGTATTAATCACTTATTGATCCTGAGGTTGTAATCTATCTTATTTTGAATTTATAAAACTTCAACTTAGAGCCCATTATCACCCAATTCTATGTTTTCTTTGTTTTAAGAGAATGAATATGAAATGGTGGTTATAACAACTATGGTCATCTCCCCATATTATACTTATATGGTCCCCTCTAGAGATAACCTTGTAGAGAATGTCGATGAGGGAAAAATGTTCCTTGGTAAAGTGACAATGCTAAATATATAACTATAATTTATTTCTTTCATTTTCCCTATGAAAATTATTATTAAACTAGAAGCATGATCCTCTCATTCATTTTCTCATATTAAACACCACCTCAGGGCGTAGATAATCGACATGTGTAATTTTACTGAAGTTAGTGGTAAGATTATGGTCTTGGTCAATTCAATATGCATACATGTGTTTGTGAATACCATATGAATAACACTAGATTTTATGGGCTATATGATCCCTCTCTTCAGGTAATTTTTGGGAACAACCTGAGGATGTTGGTAGTGGTGTCTTGGGTGAAGCCAAAATTCCCATTGTTAGGATGGATGCACCTACAATAGAGGAGTCAATAATGTAATATGACTCATCGTTGGATAAGGAAGTTTCATTATAAGATATGTGAATGTTAGTGTAGGATAAACCATCTATTCCCTTTATGTTATCTAAGTCTATGCATACAATAGGGGACCGCTTGATGGAATTTGATAACCCAATCCAATCAGACAAACATATAGAATAAATCCACTGATTGGAGTGGCCAAAGGATGACCATGTATCTCTTCCAGGTCACTTGTTTATGAATATAGGTTATGGTATGAAAATACCATGAAGCATAAATATGGTATTCAACAAAAGATATCTTTTTGATGCACTCAATATGATGGAGTATCTGAGTGTGCGGTTTGTTAAAGGACTCAATATATCCATTTGGTGATGCATATAAGTGGTATGATGGTTTAGAATGAATATCATATTACTGATGAAACCATTTGATATAAAAAAAGAATTTGGTGAGATTATCTATTATTACTATATAAGGGATACAAAATATGGTAATAAATTTCATCTTCATAAAATAGATGACAACCTTTATTCTGACTTCATTGAGGGATATGGACTCATCCCATTGGGATAATAATTTGGTGGTAGATGGGATATACATGAACATCCTAGTTATTGATGGGGGATATTGGCCCATGAAATATATTCCCCATATAAAAAACATCAAAAAATATTTTTCCATGTGTAATAGTTCTGGTGGATTATGAATGAAGATGGAATGCATTTGACAAGAATTACATCTCTGGGAGAACTCTATACAATCCTATTCTATTGAATGCCAAAAATACCCAATTCTATTAATCTAATTGGAAATATTCATCCATAACTATGGATCACCACAAAAACCTATATAAATTTCATTTGTTGTAATGAAAGTTTCCCTCCCTTCAATGTATCTATGGATATATCCATCAAATCCTTGTTTATATAGGATCTTCCAAAAAATCAAGATTATATAAAGGGTAAATTTGAATGTGTATCATCAAATATTCTCTTTTCCAACACTATTTTATGAAAGAATAACATTTTTTAGATAATCCAATATGGGTGACCTCTATTTATTAGTAAATTAATCTTATTTAGGTGTGTATTTTTATTAAATGATATCTTTTATGTTGTTACTAGTGAAGGATGACACCACCATGCAATGTGAAATGTGGGTTCCTATTTCATCCTAGTTTGGATCTTCTAAGGATGTAGCCACATTATCTAATACATATTCTTGGGCATTCTATTAATGTTGGATATGGATAAATATTTGTGCTAAGTTTAATTGTACAATCATCCCACTCAAAAAGTTGAGTAGGGAAATACTATCTTAATTTTTTATGCCATTGTCACCATTTATATTTTTGATCCCCAACCCTACATCACCTTTTACTTTCAGTTGGGATATTGGTATTTGTAGTGAAAATTACTAAACTATAATAAGGGCTTAACATTCTACCTCATTTTTTGGTGAGACCATATGAAAATAAGAAGGAATAGGGAAAAACATCCTTTACTATAGATAAAATGGTAAATCCTAGGCTTACCTTGTTTTGTTTAGGGTCCTCTATTCTATTCCACATCGATCATCTAAAATCATAGTCATAGTTCAACTCCCATGTCATTGGAAAATCTAAAATAGAGAAGACCACTTCATTAGTCATCTAAGTATCCAATGGAATATTTTTCATAGAAGGATGGTTTAACACACAATTATTTTGTTAAATATTTTTTTAATAATTTTCATTTTTTATAGCTTACTCTTTCGACCTGAGGTGACACATTTTTTCTGGAATGCAAAATTGTTTGACGGGAATCATCACTAATCTATTATGGTAGAGAGTTTCACATAATCATTTTTCCCCAATGTGAGTCATTATCCTTTAATGGGAATTGTATTGACCCTATGGGGACTGGGAAATTTATCCCTTTTTCATTATGAAGGAGGTTCCATAGTCAAATGGTCCCAATGGGCGATTACATGGGGTTATGTATTTGTGCAATCGATCCTCATAGGATTTGATTTCCTTGAAAGGTCTCTAATAGGTTTATTTGTTAATCTAGAAACACCCAAAATCCCTGGTATCCATGATTCATGGACCTGCTTTCCAAATGTAGGTGATTGTTGGATAATGATTTGTCCAATGACACTTAATGATTTTATTGGTCGTGAGGATGGGAGGTCGGGGTCATCACACCCTTTTAGGGGGAATTATTTCCTATTACAAGACACTCTTATAGATTTAATCCATGTTCACATGTTTGTGAATCCTCAGTTCATTCTCAAAGTGTTTATCTGTGGGATACCTTTAGGTTATAGGATCATCATGGATATACATGGATTAGATTCTATGGAGGTAATGCTGACTTAAGCCATGCAATAAGGTTCTTTGGAGTTTATCTTCATCCAATAGAGATGTAAGGTCGATTGATGTTGCGGTTAGACCAATACAATGGTCTTCCTATGTATCATCATGAGAGGAATCAGAGCTAGCATAGTTCAGTTATCAAGGCTTATACATAAGAGGATGCCCTTTCAAATTCGGGGGAACATTTTATGCGGACTAACTTCTGAGGAGAATGTCCCTTGAGCCCAGGACTTGGACAAGAGTCCTACAAATCATGGCTGGAATAGGAATCAGAGTTCTTATATTTCAAATAGCTTGGGGATTACACCTGGTAGGAGGCCCATTTGTTGGGGGCATAATTGGGTGAACCATTTGGAAGGGAACCCCATTGATCTTGAGCCTTCAAGAAGGCTTCCTACATATCCTGATTGGAATAGTAATCAAAGTTCTCATAGATTTGTTTTTGGGTTTTTCCATTGTTGTATCATCACAGACCTATAATCCCATATGATTCATGCTTAGTGTGAGAAAAAAGTGGGTGTGAAAGATTCATCAAGATCATATATTATCATTTCCACTGATGTAAAATGAAGACTATGATAGTGGGAGAGGTTGTGGCTATGAGAAAAATGGGACAGGGAAAGGGGATCTTTAAGCACGAAACCCTCACTCATGTTAATATTGAGGATAGTCATGTCATTCAGATCTATCCAGACGCATCCTGAGATGAGGCGAAGAGGGTGAAGAGTGATACCTCTCAAAAAATTCTTGGGGATTACTTCATGAAGAGTTCCCGTTTTTCCTGTCATTGTCACTAATTGGTGGGAAAGACTAGTGGTTACCCCTAAACCCGAGAATGGGGTGGTTCACATTATCAACTCGAACTCATTACTTGGGTCCCCATGGGAATTTTGACTTAGAGACATTATGAGGGTCCAGAACATTTATGGGACAACCTTCGTCACTCTGCTAACCTTAGGTATGTATATTCAGAAAGGCGCACTGGTTCTCCTGATGATCTGATCACACAGGTTCGGTGGATTTGGAGGAGGCTTTGGACTGATGCCGATAGACTGGTTCATAGGGGAGATGTGGAGGGATGAAAGTTGATGCAGGGTCATGATTGGATTTGGAGGGAAGGGAACCCAAAGAAACCCCATTCTGCGTACTGTTTTCTCATGTAGGATGGGGGTAGCCCCGTATAGCAAAATGCTATGCGGGTAGAGGATTCTTCTGCGTATCGAAGTGGTACACGGACGTGGGTATGGACCACCACATACCAAAGTGGTATGCAGTCTTGTATGTGGTTCTCCATTCCACTCTGTGTTCCATCGGTGTACTGATGCAGTACACGACATAGGGTTCGACTAGCACTATAATGTGCTATTCGGAGCAGCAAATTGAAGAAGGATCTTGGATCCTGTAGTTCTTGGGGAATTTATCCATGAGGTATTAATGGTTCGATATGGCACTAATTAGGTTTTCATTTCACCAATTCTTGTTAAGTTCATTCTTTTTATGGTTCACAACTTGTTATACCAATGAAAAAATTGGTTCTTGGTTCGTACTTCGTTAATAATTCGAAACCATAGCTAGAATTATTTGCATATCCGAATTATTTCTTCTGGCCTCTAAGGTCTCCTTCGTGATCCCCCATTCCCTTCGCCACTCTTGTGATCCTTTTATAGGGAACTGGGGAAATCATATCGGTGGGAATGTGGCACTATTTTTTGTAAGTTCATGAAGATATATCTCAACCCACAGAAGTCTCGGTCATCTATGGTTTGCAAAGTCTGTGGTTCGCGAGATGTGATTCACGAAACCCTACCAGCTTTCTTCATTCACAGGATGGTATGCAGATGGAATATTTGGCCTTTATTTCACCAATGACATAGTTTGTGACATCCCATGTTTGTTTTCCATCGCCCCAAGAGCCAAATCCTCACATTTAGTTCTATGTACTGATGGTTCGCGATTCATGCACCCTATAAACCTTTATCAGTGATGGTATATGGTACACTAAAAACTCATGATAAATATGATTTCATCAAGTTTCTACTCAAAAATTTTAATCTAATTTTATTCAATTTTCCTTACTAGACCTGTAGTAATGTTTTCTTCCCTTGGTAAAGTTCTTGTGAGAGTATTTACTTCCTTTTGTGATGTTTTCAAGACCATATAAATGCCCCCATTGGAATGGGGTCTGATTGAAAGGAAGAGGAGGCTATTCTTAAGTAGAAGCGGTCCTGAATTGAAGTGGTTTGCTGTACAGTAGGTAGTTCCAGGAGGGGGAACATGCCTATTTATAGGGGCTAGGTCATTTGAATTTTACCATTTTTATAGAGAAAATCCCTCTCAAGATCTCCTCACCTTCCTTTGCGTCAGTGTACTGACTCCTTTATGAAATCTGTATTCACGAATAACTCAGTAGGTTTTGTGAACCGAACTCTTTATAATCGATTCTGCCAGAAAACTGATTTTTGGTTCCTCAAACTACACTGTGGAATTTAGAACTTAAGTATGGACCTCCTCGTAGGGGAATTCTATGTGGTGTGCATGTTCATCACACATAAAATTGAACCAGAGAACTGAATGTTAAACGTTGTTAATCCGAACATAAAATTTCAATTGAAAAAAGTTGAACATATGAATAGGGAAGCCTCAGTTCGCAGTTTATGTATTCCGTGAACCACTTAGCTTACTGGAAAACACTATGTGGGATTGAACCTCATGATTATTCCACATACCGAGGCAGTATGAGGGAAATGACTTCTACGTACCAATGTAGTACCTAAGAAACAACGTATGTGTACTGTTTCTAGGAGAAGTATGTGGATCCCCATATAGACCCTCATTTTTGAAGTCCCTTATCCGTTTTTGTGGATCTTATCCAATAATATTTTCATTGGACTAGATTTTTTTGGCCTTTTGGATCTTTATATATAGACTGTGATGGATCTTCCACAAACCACTACTGATGTCTTTTTTCCTACTAAGGCTACCACTACTACCCCTCTTTATGCTGTTGATGAAATATTGAAGAACCTGGAGGACTCAGTTTATGAAAAAATTCTAGTTTCCCCACTACATAAATCTCTAGAAAATATTCACACAATGATTCAATGGGATTATCCAGCTTCAAACAAGATTCTAACTTATGGGTTTGTTCTACTGTCCGACACATTGATTCTAGCCCCAAACTAGGCTGATCAACTTGCTACCTGGATGACTAACACCTCCAACCCAAAGGCCATGATCTCTTCTACATGATGATACCTCTAGAAAGACATCATTGTTGGGTCCGTGCTGAGCTACACACCTCAAACCTTAGGGGAGGTGCAATTAAAGATATACAAGATAACCAATTATTATCAAAGCATTGTACGGAAGGCTATAGAGAATGAACAACACAACTAGTCATCCAGGAAGGACCTTCGCTCTGGGGGCTCATTTAGATTAGACTAGGGGAGGCCTTTCTGGGTTCACCAGAGTTGTTTTGTTTTGGACTTAGTTGAAAGATGTGGGACTATATGAGGCTTCATGGGTATCTCGGACATACACTCATTGACCCAACACACTTATTTCATTTTTACTAAGCTGGTGGAGCCCATACACCAATACCTTTCATATGACCCATGGGGAGGTCGACATTAGCCTTTGGGACATCTGGATAATTTCAGAAGTACCTATTTTCAGGGACATGTATGATGAATTCCTACCTGCTTCCTCTTCTTGGGAAAATGAGGATAGGGCTCATACTTTTTCCAAGAAACTCATTCTTCAGAAGAAGGTACTTTTGAAGGATGTTGATCCCTACTCAAAGTAGGACATTCCTTTTGTTAAATTGATTGGTTTCTTTTTTAGGAAGAATGGTCTAGATCCCCACACATTCATACCTAGGGCCTTCCCTACGAAGGAAACCTAGAGATGAGCAGGTAACTATTGAACCACATTGAAACATGGGAAATTTCATGAATGGGCAAGGGGGATCATCCCTCATGTGGACCGATTATTTCAACTGGAAGCCTTCTTGGACATGTTTTTGAGTGGATGAATATTAACATTATGCGACTCTAGTGGTTCAAGAGTCTCAACTTTCATCATGGCCACTCAACTGGCCACTTGTAGATGTATCAATCTGGCTATTCTAGTGTTGCGCAAGATTTATCACTTGTTGGGTTGGATTGGTGAAGGGAGGCCACCTTACCAGATGATTAGGCCCTTCCAAATCTTTTAGGGATGGATCATAGCTCACATAGAAGGTTATTAATTTATCAATTACTTTCTAATTCCCCATTATGTTATCTGACTATACCTTCAGAGCACCAATGGGGTTATTCCGATGGCTTAGGCCTCGCAGAATAACAAAGAGGAGAAAACTGAAAAGAACAAGCACGGAATAATGGATCATCTCAACATCCAAAAAAGTTTTTCTTATCATCCTTATGATTCCTCTGATGATACTATTTTGAATAATGAATCTAAATAATTTTTCAACTGAGGCTACTTTTTTCTTTGAGATAAGGCATCTTGGTTGCCCGCATCAGAAGGGAGCTTATCTGTGAGGGATATGAATCTTACAGATTTAATTGTGAATTTAATTGTGTCTATAAGTTGTGTCCTCCCACTCTAAATAGTGTTCATCAAGAGAAAAATAATATTATAGCACATCAAATATGGATTATGTTTACCCAAGAGGACACCTAGTTCTAGGTCAGACATTAAGATTCCGGGGATTCTATACCCTTTCTCACCATAAGATATGTGGAGGCCTAGGTTAAATCATATCCAGATAGCTAATTAGCTGATCCAGTTCCTATCTTAACAACTTCTAAGGTATTTTAGGACAAGGGGAAGGAGAAGAAACTGAACGTTTTTGGGTAATATCAACTAGATAAATGTTCATTGAAATCCTCTCGGCTCTCCCCCATGGAAGGTTGTGATAGACGGGGTTGTGACTTCACAGACTACTGAACAAGTGGCCGAAGCTGCTACAGAGAGTCATCCATCCATCACACCTGTGGCTGATTTTCCAGTGGTAGGTAATGGGACATTTTAAGAGGCCTACAATCCAGTCAGTACTAGTCCCATCATGCCGTATGGTAGTTCTTCCATAATAGGGAGGTTTCCATTGCCGACATTGGTTATGTGTCAGTACCTGGTGACATCTCTTCTACTGAGGATCCTTAGAAGGTAGGTAACTACCTTGAGGAAATCGAGGCCTCGATCCATTCATGGAGGAGTCGCCACAAATACTTTCACTAGGTACATTCTGTGTTGTGAACAGAAACTGAGGATGAGGATGATGATGTTGCTGGCTCACCTATTACAGCTATAGTGAGAGAAGCTTCTGACTAGATCCCAAAGTACCATAATGATTCATCTCCTAGGGGTGCCAAGACTACAGAATCACCCATGAAGAATTTACGACTGACGAGACCCACTTCGCTCCACTATTCCAATCCTTCAGCACTATCCATCCCAGTCACAACTTCATTTCCAGATGTTTGGAGGGTCTGGGATGAACTAAGGGAAAACGCTTCTGATGAGGTTATTTGGAGACTAATTCAAGGAGGATTCTTTAAACTTATGGGTTTTGGAGGATCCATTTACACCATCTATATTTCTACTAAAGAAGAGATAGATGAGGTGGCTTCTTATTTGAACGAAATGGAAATGTTCCATTACGCCTCCAAAGATAGGCATTACTGGTCCGACTGAGTAGCATTGACGGCAGTACTCCCGTAGTCAATGAAAATCAAGGGATGGGATTATCTATCTATGTATTCTATCTTTAATTTCCTTCATTATGGAGGTGCTAAATCCCCCCCATTTTTTTACTTTGTAGGATCTTCCAGGGTCTCAGGAAAACGTTCTATCCTCAGTTTATTCCCTCGGAGGCACTATAGCTGGGGAGTGTACCCTTCCAATGGTGGGGGGTGCTACGGAAGGATCTCCTAGAGCCCGAGATAATCTGGAAGCATTCATCATAGACCCTTCTAGGGAATTTACTCCTCTGGCTCCCCTTGGTTCTCTTATTCAAGAACCATCTCAACAACACACCAAGAAATGCAAACAGGTGTCCCAACTATCAAGACGCATTATGAGGAAAATCAAAAGTAATTGTCTATTCACCTGGTGGTCGAACCAAGTGCCCTTATCTTTTTGACTTACTATTATGTGAATATTTTTATGCAGATCTTATTAGTAAACATGTGGAAATTTATCATGAATATGAAACTCATGTTTCCTTAATCGTAGAGGAAGAGCTACCAGTAATTGTGATTGATCGATGCAGAGGAACATGAAAAACTAAGGAGGCTGGGGGTATTTTCGATCATTTAGGAATTCCTACTCATAATCAAATGAATTATTACTCAACGATAGTATAACATTAAGATGTTGAGGACTCAATTCAACACATTGAGCATGGTACCACGGAGAGAGACAAGAAAACAATTATAGAATGGGATGAATCAAGTGAAGATCCCCAAGACCCATAGGAATTTTGAGAGACTTTACATCTGGAGGAACTAATCATTCCTAATCAAATGGATTTTTTCCTTGTATAGGGAGTTCCTTAAAAGATTGATTCACTGCTTTCAAATGTCGACTCTACCTATATAGAAGTAAAAATCACATGGAAGGCTACTATCCCAACTCTTGAAAACATGGATTTGGATATTGTGCCTTTATCTCTAATTCTGAGAGAAGTTGTGTTCTCATCCCCCATAATATCAATACTAGTGCCCTTTTCTAGGATGATCATCCCTACAGGCCTGATATTGGTGAGTGACCATTTGTGGGTTATCTTGGAGGATGCTATTCTGGTAGGGCACGGTCCCGTGCCATTGATTACCTTGAGTGACAGTGGGGTGCATCTTATGATCAAAGACATGGTTCTATGTTTATCATGAAGAGATATTTATAGGGAGGTGGGATGTATCATAGCATTAGTAGATTAAGTTTAGTTCTAAAATCATTCAATTGTACTATTTCTATTTTAAGAGTAGAGGATATTTACCCATATTTCCTCCACTTTTAGAATCACAACCATAGGAGTTAGTGATTTCAGATGATGCTCCCACTCTGTCCTCTGTTGTAATCATCAAAGGTGGGGATGTTGAGGGGTTGAGTCATATTGCATTTGCTAAATCATGTCCCTATCTCTTGATGTTCATCCCCGACTATATTTCTTTATCAAGGAGTGACTATGAGACAGACCATGAAGGCATGTTCGACCTTCATCCCATATAACAAAAGGCATGGAAGAGTGTTTGGATATCAGTTTATCGGACTCCCTTGGCAGGGATGCTAATGAAGTTTCTGAAATTACACCTCCAATTTGTTGTTCTAGGATTCAGTAGATTCAACTATCTTGGAATCAATGATATAATGAGATAATTGGTTACTACCAAAGCAGTGGATGACACACATGAATCTAATATTTCTGCTCCAGAGTCAACAAATCATCTTTCTACTATGAGGAAAATCCTCATTGATAAAGCTACCAATCAAGATGGAGCAGTTGAGAGGCTAAAAAACGAGATCACAAAGCAATAGTCCATAGTGGAAAAACTTTACCATGATATGGAGTAGTAGATCCATAATCTAGAGTGACTTAAGTAGGAGTGGGAACGTACCACAATCTCTATTAAGGAGGGTAAATGGATGATGGAAGAAGGAGAATGGACTGGCCTTAAAGTTATGGGGGTCGTAGAAGCTATATAGGTAGGCACAGAGGCTGAGACTACAAACTTGTTAAACTTCATCAATCCATTGAGGAGTCACATCAACTGTTGATGAAATATTGCAATTCTTCCAAACATCTCATGTAATGATGATGTACCACCCACAAGAAGAGGCTCTAGGATATGGATTCCCTCCTTATCTCTATGGAATAGAATAGAACTATTTCCCCCTCTAATGCTCCTCTTTTTCCTTTTCTATGAAATGTCAATCAATCATTGTTGACCATACAAACACCATTTTTATCCTGTAATAATTTAAACCATGATTGAAAACTATTAAATTGAAATAATCGAATCAGGATATAATTTTTGCCTAAGCCACGAGATGCAGTGAGCATAATTCGACTATTCATGGGGTTATATGAAAAAACTCATGAACTTTTGTGACCTTTTCATTATCTACCAAATTTTTCTTCAGGCCTGTTTGGTACAGGCTCAGCGGGTATAACATGACTTTTACTTAGGCCGCCCTTTGTGGATTTTTGAACCAACAAGCTTTATTTATTTTTTGAATATTTGATAGCTCAAAATTTTTTCCTAATCCATACATGGTATATTTTTAACGAGATGGTACTAAAATTTCATCTAGGGGTTCCCTTTGCAGGTGTTCACTCTGGAGAGTATTGTGTCTTTTATAATGGTGGTTTATACTATTTCTAATCAGACTTATTACTAATGTTTTAGGTTGAATAGATTTGACAAAAAATTATGGGGAAAGGGCCCCAATTTGGGATTCATTATCTTAGAATGTCTTAATAACACTCAGACATGAATGAGAGATTTTTCATGACCATGAATTTGTGAGTTTTGAATGTATATGTGGATTGGGAGCCATTTTAGGCATAAGGATGTAGGAAAGGACTCTCTTGATGAAGAATTTGAATTTTTTTGATGACAATTTTATAGGAGACATATTCAGAGCCATTGGGGCATGATGTTCATACTCAAAAAAATGTGTCCTTAGGAAACTAGACATCCATTTCTGATGGACTGGGAGATTTCCAACACTTTGGAGTTGTATTGAGGTTGGGGACCAAAATGGGTGGCCTATATGAGGGTTGATTTTTGGAAGTATTAGGGTCATTTGTATCAGATTTTAATGGGAAACCTATCCCACAAGAATTTCACTTGTGTAGGAGAGCCGATGATTGGTCTAGTTTATCTTCAAACATCTAAGACACTTGAAAATTATTATGGGAGATCAGTTTGCGCTAACCAAGAGATAGTTAATGATTCATCGGTTCAACAAGAAATTCCTTTCACTTATGGTCATTTGAATGGGGAATATTATGTAAAGAATAATCCAAGGGTTTTCCAAATATGGGGAGTGAGATGGGACATAAATGTCATTCGGGCATATTGAAACATTAAAGGACTCTCTTGGGGATGAATTTGTACTTTGGTTGATGGTTGTTTCATAGGAGACATATGAAAATCCACTGGTGAAATATATGCATATTCAAACAAAGGTTTCCACATGATAGTGGCCTTCCATTTCTGATGGCTGTGGAGGATTATGGGAATTTGGTCCTTTATAAACATGGAATATGGATTATGAAATGGGTGTATCTAAACATAAAAAATGACATTTATTTGGTAAACATTTTTCCAAGAAAACTGGAAATAAGTGGGAATTTTTTTTTTGGTATGCTGATCAATTTCACACATATGGATGTGGCTTCTTTATTTTATATAATCCTTGAGAGACTTTACAGGAATTGATCCAAGATTTTTGATATATCTAGGATGTGGGTAAGAAGGATAATGTAAAACCTGACTTTGAGGGTTCTTCAATCATGAGGGATGTCATGGGGCTTGGGAGCCATTAGGTATACCGAGGTAGGAGAGGACTCTCTGGAGGATGAATTTTCCTTTGATTAACGTCCATTTTGTAGGTAATATATGCTGATCCATCGGGGTATGATGTGCATATTCAAACAAAGGTGTTGGCAAGACATAATCTTTCCATCCCCGATAGACATGGAGGGTTATGGTGATCCAATATTACTCAAAGCACAAAGTTTGATGTGTTGAAAAAGTGTATCTGGATACATTAAAAAAGTTTGGGCTATGATTCACCCATGGGATCAAGTCATCCCCTACATGGATCTGTCTCAGACGTAGGGTGATGCATCTGTTCCGTCTGTGGAGTACCATGTAGTTTAACATTGTATGACAATGAACTGGGGTTCATTATGGGGAAGATAACCAAAACATACCTTTTAGGTTCATGCTACTAGGACCAAAATCCTAGACTATTTCGTCATGACGCCATGGTAGATCTTCTACTGAGGTCCCTAAGCTCATTTGAGCTATACATAATGTGATAAATAAGGGATTACAAGGATTTTGGGTCACCACATAAGAATTGAATAATCAATGGTAGAGAGTATTTTATTCATAGACCAACATTGTGTAGCTTAATGTCATGCAATATGAATGAATTCCACAAAATTTATCATCATGTGGGGTATACATAGAGTAATCATGTAATAAAAGAAGGTAAATATTATTACCCTTAAGTATCCCTATAAATAGGACTTGTCCAGGGATTCTCGGCTTTGATTCAATTTATGCATAGAGAAGGAGACATTTTAATACTTTCCGTGGCTTAGTCCAGATCGTAGGACTTGAGTCTACAACATATTTATCAGGGGAAACTGAGTTACCTAGGATTCCCAATGAACATTCCTTATGGAGGTCTATCCCATACGTAGGAAGGAAAGGAATTTTTTAGGAGGCTGAGACAAGATAAGAATCTAAGAATTGCCATTGTGTGGTGCAGTTTAATGTCTTATTGTTGGGACACCTATGGCCCTATAGTTTAGCATCATGAGTTAAGGATGTTGGCATCACAATTTACCATTGTGTTACGGAGAAAACATGTCACAAAGACCATAAATATATTTGAGTTAATCATGGTCAAGATATTATGGAATTCCTTAGACATGCGCGATGATAAAATGTTTAAACCATTGTCACGAGGGGGGGGGGATTTGGATTAGGAGGAATGACATGAGTCTTGGAAGATATTGGGCATACAGATATAGAAAAATCTTTCATTTGTAATTTTTTCCATTGATTTACAAGCCTGTTTTGTAGGAAACATATACAGAGCCATAGGGGCATGATGTGCCTAGTCAAACAAAGGTGTCCACAATACACCGGACTTCCATATCCAATGGCCTGAATGATGATGGGGACCCATGATCTCCCAAATTATTGATTTTTATGAACACAAGTGATGTGTATGGGAATGTTAGAAAAGAGGAATTTTTGTTTCTCGGTGGCTGGACAAAGATTTGGGGTCAAGGTGTCACTACATATCCTACAAGGGTAGAAATTAAGCTACATGTAGTTATGAGAATATTCTCTCTATAAAGGTCTGGTCCATGCATAAGGAGTGGGAAGGTATTTTGAATGATGGATTTGTTGGGATATGAGATCCAGATATAACTACATATCCCACTGAGATGGTAATCAAGCCATATGTAGTTATAGCATATTCCATGTTGTTTAACATCATACGATAAGGATGATGGTAAACCAACGTGAATTATAACCATATTGCAGATGGGCCTATGACATGGGATCCAAGCATCACTACGTATCCCACAGAGATAGGGATCAAGCCATACATATATATGGAAATTCCCTCCCTATATAGGTATAGTCCATACTTTGTGGGGGGGGATTTTTATCTAGTTTTGATGGGTGGGACAGGAGAGATGATCCGAACATTGCTATATATCCTACAAAGGCAGGAATCAAGCCAGATGTAGTTCTAAAAGTTCCCTATAGAGGTTTGGTCCATGTGTAGGGAAACATGAGGGAATTTTTCTTTGATTGGTGGCTGGGACATGATGTTAAATATGGGAATCACTACATATCTTGATAGGGAAGGAATCAATTCATAAGTAGTTCTATAAAAAATATGCTCCCTATACCAATCTAACTCAGGTGTAGGAGTAGGGGAATTTTAGTGTCATCCTCTATGGATATCGGGTCTATCATATTAATCTATGATTTGTTTATGCAAGGGAACCCTTACCACCAATCCTAAGCTCACATGAGTTATACTCCATGTGAGAAACAAGGAGTGAAAAGGATTTACCTCATAGTATGTGGTGATAGAGGATATAATAGGGGAATTCAGTTTCATGTGATGGCCTATCCAAGATCGAGGGTCAAGGAGTTGCTACATATCCCACTGATGAATGGGAATCAAGACACATGTTGTTCTATAATTCCCTTAATGTGTCAGTATGAACCAATAAAAGAAAGGGGGATGGTATTTCTATATTTTCCTCACATTAATTTGACTTATACATGACAAATTGTTAGCTAGAACACATTACCTACCATGCAGTTTAACGATATGAAATTAAGAAGAAGATTCTATACAGTTTAGCATCACGTAGCTAGGATATTTTTGGCCTTGTAGTTTAATGTCATGTTATAAGGATGAAGACGTTTCTATACAGTTTTACATCCTACAACTAGGATGTTTTTAGGATTGGATTTTAATGTCATGTGGTAAGGACAAAGATGATTCTATGTAGTTTTCTATCCTATATCTAGGACGTATGTGTTGCTCTTATGCGAAGTATTTTTCCAAAACCTTGCATTTGGGGGAGCTGTGATGAGATGTCCATCCATTTATATAAAGGAATATGATCCATTAGAGAAGAACTTATATATGACATATAATGCCTCCCATTTTGGATCAATCTTTTTGGGTTTATTCTAGAGTATCATTGGGGTTCTGAGGAACAATATCATCTCTCCATCGAGGAAACCCTGAAGCTGAAACTTTTTGTTGAAGGCTCGTGTGATCCGATATTGGTATATTTCCAAATGGTGAAAAGTGGGAAACCTTTTCTCATCCATTCACTCTAACTCATCAAATCATTCCTGGTTGGAAGTGTGGGTCGTGGTCTGATAAGCCCATAAAGCATGGAGGAGATTATCTAGCCATGATTTCATGTATTTTTCTACCATCTTATGGAGTATGTTGGAAAAAGTATTATTGAAAACCTCTATATTTCTGTTGGCCGTTGAATGATAGTGGGATAAACAATTGGCTTTGATTCCATACTCCGGCTATAAATTTTGAAACTAAGTAGATTTGAAGTTGATGTCATTGTTTGTCAGTATTGTATAAGGGACAACAAATCTAGTAACGATGTTGGATTTTACAAAGCAAACAATGATTCTTTCCCCAACCTCTTAAAGGGGTATGATTTCAGGACATTTGGAGAAGAAGTTGGTTTCTGTGAGAATGAACTTAAATTGTCTGGATGTGGTGGGAGGATATGGTCCCACGACATCCATCCCCCATATGGAAAAAGGACATGAGTACATAGCTGTGTAAAGTAGTTTTGGGAGTTGGTGAATGAAATTGGCATGAAATTGGATGGGATAAAACTTATTGGAAAATGTGGCACACTCATTTATCATAGTAGGCCAATAGTATCAAATCCTTAAAATTTGATCGGAGATTTTGGCGGTTGATTGGTGTTCTCCACATGTTCAGATGTTCGCTTTATTCATGATGAAAGCAGTCTCTTCTCAATCGATGCACCTGATAAGGACTCCGTCAAGGCCTCATTTTTAGAGAACCTTTTCTTGGTTTGTTTCATTTTACAAAACAAAATTAATTTCTCACCTCTATATCTGTTCTATTTCAGCCACATCTGGTAGGAATTCCCCCCTCTGGAGGTAATTTGTAATGGGAGTCATCAAGCCGATGGTGTTACCATAGGGCTTAGGAATGGCTCTAATGTCGTCTATTTCTTCTGTATTGTTCTGAATTAATGGCAAGACTATCTAATAGTGGGAAATGATGATGAATGTTTTATCCTGTTCTAGATCATCCAAGGTTGTGGCTGCACTTTCTAATGCATCGGCTTGAGCATTTTGTGATGGGGGACATAAGTCAGTGTTGGTTTTTATGGGAATTATACCATCAACTCTTACACATGGTTCATCAATGGAAGCAATACTTATTTATTAATGGCATAGTCACCATTTACCATCTTGATTAACAACTCTGAATCACCTTTTATCTTTAGGCGTTCGGTTCATGCATAAAGTTCCATCTCCAGGCCTGCAATGAGGGCTTGGTATTCAGCCTCATTATTTGTACACCCCTATGAAGATAGGAATGAGTAAGGCAAGATGACATTTTTAGGAGATATTAATATAACTCCCAACCCTAATTTTTTGAGCTTGGTTTCCTCCATACTTTTCCCTTTTAGGCTTATAGAGGCACCATCGAAGTAAATTTCCCACTTTTGGGGGCCTTATTGAGAAGAGAATACTTCTTCATCAAGATATTCAGTATTCAATGGGGTCATTTCTTCTGAGGGGTGCTTCACTAGGGAATATGCTAATGCCTATCCTTTGATGGATTTATAGGGGATGTACCATATGTAAAACTATTTTAGGATGACCGCCCACCGTGATAGGCATCCAGTGAGCATGAGAAAACCGAGAATATACTTGAGTGTGTTTCAAAAGGAGAATAGATGAAATTTGTTGTGCTATAGATAATGGTTGAGTTTCTGAACTACAAATTTCTTGGATTGGAAGTTATTTTTGATTCCGGAATATCAAGTCTCATCATCGATCATTGTTCCACTAAGGTGATAAAGACTATTCTCGCTACCAACATCATTCTTCTATGCGAGGAAATTGGCTAGTGATAGTTCCAAGGTAGTTATGTATAAAATGAGTGGTATTTCCTTAACCGGCGGCATCAACACTGATGGGATTAGGAGATACCATTTAAGATCATTTAATTCTTCTTGACAATCATTATCACACTAGTATATGAACCCTTTATTCATCAACCAGGTGAAAGGAAAACACTAACATGAAAGGTTAGCTATGTACCACCAAATGTAGGACATGTTCTCCTGGAGACCCCGCAGCTCAGCAAGGTTTCATGGTGGAGACATGCCAAGGATATATTCTGTCTTCTCAGAGTATAATTTGATGTCCTGATTGTGTATGATAAAGATGAGGAATTTCTCAAAGGTAACTCCGAAAGAACACTTCATAGGATTTATCTTCAGAATGAGTTGTCACAGTTTAATGAAGACAATTTCAAGATCTGTCAGGTGGTTTTAGTGCTTTCATGATTTAACCACCAGGTCATCGACGTAGCAGTTGAAAAATTTTCCCATGAAGGGATTTAAAATGTGATTCATGGTGTGCTCATATGTTATGAAGGAATTTTTCAGACCAAATGGAATCACTTTATATAATAATAATCCATGGGGGGCATGAAATTAGTGGATTATTCATCTTATCAGACCATTCATATTTGGTTGTATCTAGAATATCCATCCATGAAAGAGAGGGCCTCATATCCACTGGTCACATTGATTAGAAATTCCATGATCGAGATCGGGAAATCATATTTTAGATAGTGCCAATTGAGGTCCCTGAAGTCAATGCAGACTACGATCTGTCTGTTATGATTTTTGATAGTGGAAATAATTTTCAGCTAGATCAGATATTAGAATTACTGAATGAAGTTATTTTGTCTATTTTTTGAACTACAACCTCTATTTTGGAACCATGTGTTAGGTGGATCCTTCTAGCATCCTTCTTGTAGCCACGATGGTCTTCAGGTAGACCCAAGTGATGAGTGGCAACCTCTGGATCGAGGCCTGGAATTTCTGTGTAGTTACAGGGGAAAACATCATGATTACAATTCAAGAATGGGGTATATGACTCATGCCAATCTAATGGAATATCCACACTAAACAGATTGGGATTCTGGTCATCTTCGGTGGACAGGTTTATCTCTATATGTTCATCAATCATGTTGGAGACGCCTTCTTCGAATAAGGGAGGGGGATCTTTAAGATCTTCCTTTTCTTCTTATTCTTTATCCTCTTCTTCATCTTATTCTTCCTGTGATGGATAGAGGATTCTCGATATGAACTCTACAACATTAGGAGAGGAATCACAAATCTGATTTATGGAATCTAAAACAGCTCCTTTTTTCCCAACTGATTACAAGGAATTTCCTAAAGAGGATGGAATGGGGGGTGGAGGAGTTTCCTCTATCTATTTTAGTGACAGGACATAATCTTCTGCCTTAGTGGGTAAGGCATGAAATGTCTGGGGACCCAAGGACGAGATGTGAGCATTTTTGTTTGAGCCTTCACCATCATCACGAGGGTTAGCACGCTTTTTATCATCCTTGGACTGGGCAGTTATCATGGAAATCATGCAGATGGATGAGTCCTTTTTTGATCTTGAACTTATGTACTCAAGCTGGTTGATGGGTAATACATACTCATCCCTAAGATATTTGAGGGGATTTACAGGATCCATTTCCAATATGTTTGGAGCAGTGATCCATCCAACATCATCTACCAAAGACTACTTCTCTTTGGGTTTATAAAACCCAACATTGATATAATGTGACTCACAATATTTGAATGTGGGTTTATCGGCATGAAAAGTCCCATTTTCCCATTAGTGCATTATTTGACGCACTGATGGTATAATGAGGGAACCATAACATGATGATGTAGCCAGTGTCTCCCTAATAGGATGTTGAAGGCCGTATTTTCTTGCACTACTAGAAACTTATAGCCAGACAAGATGTCACCAAGATAAGTTTTATACTTGATTCAACCCAATAATTTTTTATTTCTTTTTTCATATCTCAGTAGAGTTGTGGTGTTGGGTGTCAGACCGTTATCATCATATCCCAACTGATGAAGTGTTCAAAGTGGGAGGAGGTTAACTCCAGAGCCATTACTAATGTAAATTTTCAGGACAACAATTCCATTTATCTTTCCAAACAAATATAAGGGTTTGATGTGTCCCTTTATGATGTATTATTCATCTTGATTTGTGAAGGAGATGACATTATGGAATTCTGTGGGATTGGACTCTATCCAATAGACTTCGAAAACTTTTAATTTGTCCTTAAATTCCTGAGGACTTAGTAAAGCTTCGATGAGTGCCTCCCTAAGGTCTGCTGGCAGATTCAAGGAATCCAAGATTGATAGATTTTCCAAGACTAAGGCTTATAGCTTCATAATATCATATTTATTCTCTAAATGATGGAGCTTCCCAACTTGGGGATTCCCTTTAATAGGCACTTTAGGGTCTTGAGCTTTGGATGTAGATGTTCTGACCTCTGTTATAGGAGCTAATGGGGTTATTGTACTTTCTGAGTTTGACCAAATGGGTCTGCCTATATGCCTTGGGTGATTAGAAATATGCTCTTCCTATGATGGATACTCCAAGATGATTGGTCTTCGATTTATTTTATTAGGGGAAGAGATACACTTTGGTTTCTATTGTATCTACTGTATAGTCCTTCTACGTGTTTCCTCAACATTAACAGTTTGAGTTAAAATGTGGCCGATAATTTTATTCATGCCATGATCACACCTTTTTGGAAACCCAAGGCCTCTGTGTACTATTCTTCTAGTTCTTTGGTAGGATGTGGGGAATTAGGGTTCATGGACATAGTCTTCATCAGAGAAGGGGTCCATCAAGTTAATGACATTAATGGAGCCGAACACTAGTTCTTGATCCTATAATAATTTTGTCAGCCTGTCTTCTTTTGATGATGCTGTTTAGAGGGGCGGTTCCCTTTTTATGGTTTGGAAGGGCAGTTCTTGTGATTTCATGTCTGATAGTATGAAGTCCAAAACAGTCAAGACCAATTTTGGTTTGGTTCTACCTCATCTTCTTTCTCCTTATTTCTACCTTTTTCGCCCTCAGATGGTTGTGGGATTGAGGATGATGGTTGTGTTGTGTCAGGAGATATTGGGGGCATGATCGGTTGGTTCAATTGTTCCTAAAGGATTCCATGAGTTCTGTTGACTATTTTCCGAGTAATCCAACTATCAAATTTTTCTTCCTTTTTTCTAGTGACTGTTCTCCACTCCTCTTCCTCTCTTGAGTCTACGGTGGAGGAAAATTCCACTTGTGCTGGCGACAGACCAAACTTGACTTGTCTGAAATCCACCATCTTTTGCAGGAGATCCTTGAAGGTGAATAACTCCTGGATGGTGTGTCCCAGTGTATGGTGGTACGGAAAATAATTTAGATGATAATCAAGACCCAATTCATCGGTTCACTTTAACTCTAGTAGCCAAAGAAAGTTGCAATTCATGGAGGCTACGAAGTATCCACAAAGGTGGTCATCTCAGAATAATTAAACATTATCTATTCATTCCTAGAACTGATTTATTTTGTCACCCCTTCACTCCTCTTTCCAAGGTGGGGTTGGATGTTGGAATCTAGGGGGTCCTTCATGGTTTAGTTGAGGCCTAGCAACTGGAGCTAGTGTCGGGGGTGGCTTAATCATAATAGAATCTTCTTCAACATTTCATGTTCTTTTTTCTGTAGCCTATGAGGAAATTCAGGACTTGATATTGTCCCATTTCAAAGAGTCTTTTATCCTTTGGGAAATGGAGGATAAATCATAGAACCTCACTTATGTACTTCCCTAGGATGAGTGGTTTCTGAAATTCATCATAGATATTATAGATGCACATAGAGAGCATATCATGTTGGGGAGTGTCCAATTCTGAGAGTAAGTGAGGCCTTTCCATCTAGAAATGAAGTCTGAAACTCTTTCAATCACTCACTGCTTGCAGTTCATGAGTTCACTGACTGTTGTCTTAGGTAATGTTGAACTAAACTAGAAGAGAAAATATCACCGAAGGTCCTCCCATCCTGTGATTATGTTAGTCGGTAAACTAGTATACTACACGAAGGCCGAACCCTTTAGTGTTCACATGAATCACCTAAGTTTAACTTCTTCTTGTTGCTCTGGGGTTCCCATCATGGGGTCACAGTAATATGCATAGTGAATTAGATACTATTTCAGGTCTCCTGAACCATTGAACACTAGGAATATAGAGGTACCGAAGTTGGGCAGTGGTGGAACGTTGATCAACCAATCAAGGTAACATTTACATTCTATTTTTATTTTATCGCACCACCCTTCCATGGATTTAAATAGGGTTGTCAATTTCTTGATGATATTCAGGATGTCTTGATGCATATCTTTCTAGACTTGAGCTTGGGTGGGTGTAGTAGGGGAAAAAAATGGACATGCCGACCCTGCTGGAATTTGGGGTGGATACCCAGCTATAGGTATCCTTTGTGGGTTCACCTGAATGTATTCTGGATTCTTTCCCAGTGGGGGGAAGTCTTGAGGTCCTTCTAGGACTGGAATCAAGTAGACTAATGGTCCTGATGCTGGATTAGATGGGAATATGAGCATAGATTCATTTACCGGGACGAGTGCATATAGAAGAGGAACCTCTTCTGGGATAACCTATCAAAATTCCACTTGAAGAAAAAATCTGACAAGACAGCTTCCTTGAAGCAGCTCAGCATTGATTCACCTAAGCTCTTTCATTTCTTTTTTCCTTCTTGGTCAATATTTCCTTGAGCATGAGGGGCACATTCTCAGGGGGAGAAGGATGTTGGTCATATACGACTTGTGATTTATTCTTCTCTTTATTAGGGATTGACGAGGGAGGCTATAATGGGTTTGCTGAGGGTGCACCAAAATTTAAGTCTGCTCTCTCATTCCAGGTATGCACACCATCAGGCAAGGTGTGGGCCACCTCCAGGAGGGAACCATCTTCTCTTGAATCCTCTCTATTTATATCATTTCCTGTGAGATCCAAGGGACTGATTTTCACCACATTAACGGATGCATACTGCATTTTGGGTGGTGTACTCGATGTTGAATGGTAGGAGATATTTGTTCATAATTTTTTTGGACATTATCCTTCCATTATGTGGTATTATTTGGATTTCTTGGTGAAGATTAACCTAGAGGGATCCCTGATCTAACCTCAAAATATTCCTTAATCTTATAGGGAGAAAACCATGAGATGGGAACGAACGAGTGACCTCCATACTCATCATTCTTCCCACAAGGGAGAAGAAATACATCCACCGTGTTGGAATTTGAGGTAAAAATTCCCCCAGCCTTGTGGGATGGGGTTACTCACAATCTTCCGCTGATGTACTATGCCCAAAATTTGTTGGTCTTGTGGGGGAATTTTGAGTTAAACATTCCCCCACCCATGCGGGCTGGGGTTGTTCCTGTATTATGGTGGTATCTTCCACTATTGTCACCTTATTTATTTCACGCACTCCCATGCAGTGTGATCCAAGTATGTAAATGGGTTTTCATGGGTTTTATTTTATTTTGAGGGCATGAGCACTGTTTTTTGGTTGTATTACCTTAGGTGGGATGCATGCAGAATGTGATTGGCTGCCTATCTCTAAATATTCTTGATGGATTGATCACATCAGGACTGATGATTTTGAGAATTATTCAAGGTCAGTTCTTGTTGAGCATTTCAAATTTTCTGAGCATGATTTCATTTGATTATTTCCTTTGGCCAATGACATTCGATGATGTAATTTTTGATGAGGTATACTGGACAAGACATGGGTTACATTGTAGAGCCCCATGTTCTCCCTACCCTTGGATATAAACTCTGGACGGGGATTCACTGATGATGCAATGAAACTTGTGCAGTGCATGGGGGTAGGACAGTTCGAGTTCTTTCTTTCACCTTTCTTATTGTGGTTACTGTGCAGATGGGAGGGATTCTATGTCGATTAGATGATGAAGCTCTCATAATATATTGACATGGTCTTCATACCCTTCATAGGTCAAGAACTGTTCTTTTAGCTTGAATAAAGTTGTCCAGATATTGAGGTGAATGTTATTCATACATTCCTTAGACAACTCCCTCAGTATGTCGAAGTGAGAAGTGGTCATGGGACAAAACATCACGTGTATATCCTCCTTAGCTAGTTGTATTCTCACAATAAACATGTCAACTTGTTTATCTTGTAGGGAATCATCCACTAGAAATGCTTAACTTGACTACTTTTTAATGATTTCATTCTAAACAGTAGAGATGGTGGGATCCCCATTGATATGCGAGCTATACGAGGGTCGCTAGGAAGATAAGCATGGCCCTAGACCGTCCTCTAGTTTAGAAAGGATATCTCTCTTCATGTAAAGAGTGTCCGATATGTTTGACTCCATTTTTACTGGCACCTTAGAATAGGAGGGATTTCTCAAATTTTTCCCAGAAAGGGGAGGACCTTCTTGCTGGTGTGAATTTTGATTGCGGGGTGGACCTTTAAAATCAGTGTTAAAATTGTGAGGGATACCATTTCAACTTGATTCCCAACAATAGGGAATGTCCCTACAGTGTATACCTTTGGGAGGATGTTCAAGGTGGGATATAGTGAGGGGCTGACCTCTTTTTTTCTTGATTTCACTAAGGGGAGGACCTTCTTGATGATTTCTATGACGTCAAGGACTACTATCATATCTTGATACCTTTCTATAGGGAGAATTTCTACAGTGTACATTCTGGAGAGGGCCTTCAGGACATACTGAAATGAGGGGAGGATCTCTTTATTGCATGATGTTTCTATGCGGAGGTCCTTCACAACAACTTTCAGTGTAGGGAGGGCCCTCACAGTGGTTTTCATCATGGTGAGGACTACCCCTATGACTTGACGTCCAACTATAGGGATAAACATATTTGTAGTATATACCCTAGGGAGGACTATTAGGGAGGACAATAGCAAGGGGAGTTCCTTCTTACTATCATATCTTATGGTCAAGGGGAGATCTAACCTGACATGCATCAGGAGATAGGATTTTGTGATCAATCATTCCTAGCCCATGAAGTAATCCCCCATAGGTTCTCTAGGGAGGACCTTCAGAGCTACTGGTTGAACCATTTTTGGGAGTGCCTTCACAACTACTACTTCCACTTCCATAATTGTGTAATGGAACAACATGATCTTGGGACTCTATTTATATATGCTCATGTTTGTTAAAAACTCCAACTTACAGCATAGAATAATCATGCATATGGTTATAATTTTCCAATTGCCATTAGAGCATTTCATTTTTGGTCACTCTCTTGAGGGTAACCACGACCATCTTCTATTGGTAATGACCTTCATATATGGGTCCCAATTTTTTTGGATCTTATGATCCCTTCGAGTTACACCGAAATACATCTTGAGTTTTGGCCGGGATATATGCCTTCCCTGGAGTGGCCACCATGTTGGAATGTCGTCTTCTAGTTGGAACGAGTCTTTGCTCCCAATCCAGTTGTCCATGTATCAAGGGATATTTCCATCGAACCTGTTGGACTAGAGTTGGGATGCATAACTACTTCATAGTGACCAACCCATTTTGTAGGTAAGTTATTCCATTCGAGGAAACTAGGTCATGGGCCTGGTTCCTCACCTTTACCACCAATGAAATGATATCTTAACATTTCTAGATGATATGGTTTGGAATCGACATTTGATATTTCTTTATCATAGTATGTATTGAGATACATATTTAGTGGGAACAGGTATGAAGGCTCATTCCGATGTTAGAGTAGGAATTTGTGCCTCCTCCGATCCTCCACATGTTCCTAGTGGATACTGGTAGTTTTCCTCTTTCGGGACAGAGGAATGAGTCTAACTTTGGTTGTCTTATTCAATTACCACCATATTTTATTGGTGGGATTCATGTTTATGAGTTGTAATTTTCACCTTCTCTCTTACTATTGTATTTTTCTCATGATATTTTTATGCATCTGAAAGAATTTGACACTACTAATATTTGTTTTCTTACCTATTTAGATGATGGGCTTCTTGCGAATTAGTATATATTTGCATATTCCTATAATTATCCATTCTGTCCGTATGAAAGGACTGTCGAGCACTCATAGCAATATTCACGTGATCATATTGTGCTACCATATTTCTGTGGTAGGCCTGAGTGGAGGGGATAGACTTGTACGTTTGCCCATTGAATGTCAACGTGATTGTACAGTGGAGTTACTCATCATGAATCTGGGTGATGACCTATTCCTGGTTATATGCTTGCTGCCCTCAGCAGGTGTCCTGAGGGGCCTATGCACATTGGACTTCAGTAGGTTCTCTCATCATGAGATATTATTCAGAGTGAGGATACATGGTTGCCCGATGTTGGTGGCAACACTCTCCTATAGAGGCTCGTGAGTATGACCCCTTGTGTAGCTGGGATAAATACATCAGCATTGACTTCATCTGCCTACCTGAGATAAGGGAGGTGCTTGTTGTCATGTTCTTGGGATAGGCTCCCAAAACGATTCGAGATGATCATCAGGGCCACCTTGTATTGGGGTGCCGACCATGGTTGAAGAGGTGACTGGAAAGATTTTGTAGATTAAAGGGCTTGTCTTGTAGCCTCCACTATACGGAGAGTACCATTTCAGTGGCACTCTATAATCAGTATGTTGGATACCCAGTGTTGAAGATGTTGGGTAGGAGAGGGGTTCATGCTCTTCATCGGGGCCCCGATCTCCTGTGGGATCACTGAGGTGCAAGTCTTAATTGGTTGTTGGGATTCCATTTTGGATCAATGGTTTCTCTAGAAACCTAATATATATATATATATGATATATACAGACAATAAAACCCTATAAAAGTATCATATCTTAAACATATGCATATTTGAAGTTTCAGCTTAGCCCCATTCCTTTCTTCTGTGAGGTGAAGGGGCCTGATTGGGGTAAAACCGCCACCTTGGTTTAGGATTCACATTGTTTCCACCATTTTTGTTTCGACCCAAAACGATGTGTTTTTTCAGGAATATAAAATGTTTTGAAATGAATCATAAACAATTTGTTATGGTTGTGAGTTTTATGTAGCCATTTTCTTTTGTTTTAGCCTGATCTACATCATTATCCTTTAGGGGGAATTGTATTGACCCCATGGTGACTAGGAAATTTATCCCTTTTTCAATATGATGGAGGTTCCATAGTTAAATGGTCCCAGCAGGCGATTTTAGGGGTTTAAGTATTTGTGAAAATGGTCCTCCTAGGATATGATTTCCTCAGAAGGTCTTCAATAGGTTTTTTCATGGTCCTAGAGACACCCAATGACCATAGTATCCATGATTTATCAAATTGATTTACAAATTTAGGTGCTCGTTGGATGAATATTTGGCCAACAATAGTTAAGGACTCTATTGGCTGAGAGGATGGGAGGTTAGGCTTATAAAACCCTTTTGGGGGGAATTATTTCCTATTCTGGGAATCTATTATAGATTTAATCGATGTTAATATGTTCTTGAATCCTCATTTCATTCCCAAATAGTGTATCCATGGACTACCCCTAGGTTGCATGATCATCATGGATAAACATGGATTTGATGCTGTGGAGGCAATGGTGACTTAAACCATGAAATGCGGCACTCTGGAGTTTATCTTAATCTAGGAGAGATGGAAGGTGGTTTGATATTGATGTTGGACACATAATATGGGCTTCCTATATATCCTCGATAGAGGAATTAGAACCCACATAGTTTGGTTATCGGTAATTATACCTAGGAGAAAGACCTTTTGATTTTGGGGGAACATTTTATATGGATTTACTTTTGAGGAGAACATCCCTTGAGCTCATTCCTTGGACATGCATCCTTTATTTTTTAGTTGGAATAGGGATTAAAGTTCTCATAGTTCGTGTAGATAAGATCTTACACCCAGTAGGAGGCCCATTGTTTTGGGGCATAATTGGGTGAAACATTTGGAAGGGATCCCCTTTGATATTGGGCCTTCAAGAAGATGTCCTACGTATCCTAGTTAGAACAATAATCAGAGTTCTTGTATTTCATTATTTGTGTTTTTGTAATGTCGTTTCATCACATATTTCTAAGACAACGTGAGTCAGGATCAGTGTGAGAAAAAAGAGGATGTGAATGATTCAATAAGGAAATATACTATCCTCTCCGTTGATGGGAAATGAGGATGATGACAACAGAAGAGGCCATGGATATGAGACCAATGAGGGATGGAAAGGGGAGCTTTAAGCATGAAACCCTCAACCGTGTTGATATCCAGGATAATCATATCTGGGTGATCTATCCAGACACATCTTGAGCTGAGGAAAGAGGTTGAAGAGTGATACCTCTCACAAAAGGCTAGTGTATTACCTCATGGGGAGTGACATTTTTTTCGTGTCACTGGAACTCATTGGAAGGAAAGGCCGGTGGTTACCCCTAAACCCAAGAATGGGGAGGTTGACATTGGCCTCCCGAATTCGGTCCTAAAGTCACCCTAGTAATGTAGACTTAGAGGAATTCTGGGGGTCCAAACCATTGTGGGGAGAGCCTATGCCACTCTACTTACCTTAGGTATGTAGATTTAAAAAAGCATGCTGGTTCACCTGATGATATGATCATATTGTCCTGGTGGCTCTAGAGGAATATTTGTCCTGATTCTGGTGGATTGGTTTGCGATAGAGTCAAGGAAGAATAGAGGTAAATAAAGGAGATTGATTGGAACCATAGGGAATGACCCCTAAAGACATCCCATTCTGCATACTATTTTCTCACGTGGGATAGTGTAGCCCCACATATCATAATGAAATGCGAGTAGAGGGGTTGTCCGCGTATCGAAGTGGTACAAAAATGTGGGTATGGACCACCATGTACCAAAGTGGCACGTGGTCCTAGATGTGGTTCACCACACTACTCTGGGTTCCCTCTACGTACTGATGTAGTACACAACGTAGGATTCGACTAGCATAGTGATGTGCTATGCAGAGCATTGAATTGAATAAGGGTCATGGATCATGTGGTTCATATGGAATTCATCCGCGAGGGATTAATGGTTCACGATGGAACAAATTAGGTTTGAGGTTCAACAATTCTTATTAAGTTCTTTCTTTTTATGTTTCAAAGCTTGTCATGCCTACGAAAAAAGTGATTTACAATTCGTACTTCATCGATGATTTGAAACCAAATCCAAAATTTTATATGTATCCAAATTCTTTCTTCTAGCCTCTATGGTCCCCTTTATACTCCCCCTTCCCTTCTCCGTTCTCACACTCCTTTTATAGAGATCTAGAGAAATAATATCTGTGGTAATGCAACACTATGTGTGGAATACCATGAAGATATATCTCATCTCGTGGAAGGCTCGGTCAACCAGGGCTTGAAAAGGCTGTGGTTTTCAAGACATGGTTTGCAAAACGCTGCCATCATGCATCATCCACGAACTTCTTAGTTCATGGGATAGTATGTGGATGTCATTTATACGCTTTATTTCACCAAAGACATGTTTTGTAGAGTCCTGGGTTTGCTAGCCATCACCCCGCCACCCAACACCTCAGGGGTCCTTATGCACACTTGTGATTTTCGGTTCATGCGCCTCGCAAACCATTCTTGGTGATGGTATGCAGTACACTAAAAACTCTTGAAAAAATTTATTTCTTCAAGTTTATTCTAAAATTTTTAATCCAATTTTCATCCATTTCCCTCGCTAAACTAGTATGAATGTTTTCCTCCCTCTCCAAAGTGATTGTGGGAGTATTTACTTCCCTTTTTAAAGTTTTCAGGACACTACACTTTCATTACACACAACATCGCGTTTTAACATCCTATGATATACTATTAATATAATTATTTAAAAATAACCATTATAACATAGTTGTTAAATTTGAAATTATGAATAGGAATTGGAATTTTTTTTATAATTATGTATCATGGTTTTATATAATGAAAATACATTTATAAATATGTAGTTATTTTTTAAGAAAGTCTATATATTCATTAAAAATATATATTTTTTCACAAAAATGATATTTATTTATTTTTAAGAAACAATTATTATTATTTTTTAATCTTTATTAAAATTTATTTGAAAAAATAAACATATTTTTGAAAGACATGTTAAAATTATCTTTGTGTAATTTTTTTTAAAAATTAGGCTAGATTAATTTTTGGATGAATGTAAAAAACTACAAATTTTTATTAAAAACAATATTTTAATTTAAAGAATTTAGAAGCAATATTTTACTTTAGTATGGTATTAAATGTAATAATATTATTATTATATATTTTATAAACCGATTTAGGTTATTGGAATAAATTTTATATTGATTTTTTATTAAAACATTCTATACTTTTGAAAGCTTTCCCTGAAGAAAACCTCTTTTTAATCGCATCTTCGAGTTTGATTTTAAATTAGAAATTTCCACATTAGTGAATGAAATTTCAAAAAATTTATTCCATATTTTTAATAATCATAATTACTATTATATAATAAATTCAACATAATTTGTTTTTTTAAAATTAATAATAGATGTATTAAAAAGTAAATTACAGTGGTTTAGGTTCAAACAGGTTTACCGGGGTTAAACTAAAATGGTAAGGGGTAAAATGACCTAAAAAATGTTAACTTAGAAGTTTATAGAAATAATTAGAACATACAGAATCTAAGGTTCTATTATATTCCATTTGGGTTCTTTCTGACCTAATCAAATCATGGGTAAATGTTTTTGTTTTAAAAAATTCTTATTGTATCCTCTCCCCCACTTATAGAAGGGAACCCTCTATCCTCTAATATTCACACTTCAGAATGATTTGGTTGAATAAAAACCTATAAAAATTGTTTGTTTATTTTACTAACAACATAATAGAGGCCTTATGTGATTATTAAACCTTCTTATTAATTCTTTTTTTATAAAAATAAAAATTTACTATGAAGAAGAGTTAAAATTCTTAAACTTATGCTTTTGTTTTATTTATTCTTTAAGACCATTAAATTAGTCCGAAAATATGCTAATATAATAATAAAATTATCTCCCATATAAAAATAATTTATTATGTTTATGAAATAACACATATCCACCTACTCATCCATCAAATGGGAAATGAAACTGTCGATCATGTGTACAGATAACTACAGCCTCACGAACCAATGTAATTTGTTTTCCCTCACAAACTATCACGATTAGTTATAATGAAGGATTTGACATATTTATATTATATATATATGAAATAATTATTATTATTTAATTATTATATTAAATTTCACTTCTTACATTCCATTCTATGGAAATATGATAATGTCATTGTGTGTACGACATACTACTGTCTCATGAAGCGATGTGATCTGTTATTCACTTAAAATTTTCACATAAGGTAAAAATGATGAATTTATTGAATATATGTGATAAAAATTAAATTATAATGACTCTATATATGTGATAAAATATTATCATTCTTTTCTCCTTCCATCCAGAAAACAGAATTAGTGTTCATGCGTACATACGACCTACCATCACTATGAACAGTATTATTCGTTTTCTATTTCTAACATTTATGGATTACTCTAAATATATATGTAATGAATATATATGATATTTTTATGACCATAAAAATTATGGAGTTTATTTAACAATGTTCAATTTAAATAGAAAAAATTTCAAATCAAAACACACATGTAAAAAAAAGCAGCAATTACTCAAATAGTGATTTTAATTGGGAATTGTAATAAATAGGAAACAAAATATCATATGTAAATAATATATGGTATGATATATATAATTAATTCACTTTAATAAGTTTATAATAATCCAAAATTTATTAAAATTTATTATTAATCATTTACTAATGAATTTGTACCTATAGTGATGGGTTTTCATCTCACTTTTATTTTTGTGGGATACATGCCTTATAAAACACTTGTTTCTTTTGTGTGGGTATATACTACCCATGAATTTATTTTATGATTATTCCCATTAAAATTATGGGAAATAATTATTCATATAATGAAATTTATATTAATGGGGATTAAGATTCAAAATATAACAAGGTGGTAACATCATTTTGTGACAATCTTCTTATTTATCAGGATTGTTTATGATTATGATTTGAATGGTGATATCATATGATACACCACTCCAGAAGCATTTTAATTTTATACTCTTACATATATTTAATTAAAATACATGTTTTCCTTTCATTTTACAATATTTATGTATTTAATATTTGAAAATTATTTTTTAAGGAAACCCGATGTTATTTATCTCTTCACCTGAAACACTATTTTCTTCTATTTCAAATGTTTTTAAAAAACAATTAATGATATTTTTACCTATAATCAATGATTTATTAAATAAAATTTTACCCATTTATTAATTTCTACAAAAATTTATAAAAATATTATTATTTTTATTTTCCCAATGAGGTACCTTTTTACTTTTTACTAAAAATGGGAAAGGAATATTTTTAAAATATATGATATGAATGTTATTTTCTTCCATCATGAACACTATATGTTTTAAATATCCCATTATAATATTAAAATATTATGTTTATAGAATCTTAATTTCATAATTTTTTTATCTTTTAGTTTTATAGATGGAAATTTTTAAAGTTAAAATGTTATTTTCCTTAATAGATGTTCAATTTTATCATTCAAAATCATCACCCATCTAAGATAACATCCTTGGATGTTACTTGGGATTTAATTGGGATATGATACAAAGATACCATACTTATTTCTTCTATATATGGGTGATGATTATAATTAATTTATGTTTGTGAACCACGTTTCTTTTCCATGGGTTATGCTACATTGAATTGATGAGATTATTATGAAAACCAATTCCTTTATATGGGTTATCCTATGATGAAATTTTTATAAGTACCATTTATTTTATAAGGGTTATCATATAAATAATGTTTTTGATCTTATGGAATAAATATTTATGGATTATGTAATGGTTGGGAACTATATCTCCCTCCAATTAATTGGGTAAATAATGGTCTCTCACGAGATAAACATTACTTGAATGGGGAGTAAACCCAATTAATTAATGGTCTTTGTCTACTATGAGAGTATTGGGAGTGAACCTTGACCACTATGATGTTTTGAGGAGTGAACCCATTCTACTATGATATTTTTGGAAATTACCATTTAATACAAGGTAAATTATTTTCTATTCTTTTTTGTATGCCATAGATCTATATCTTATGCCAATGTTATGCTCTCATGGATCTTTCTTTTTCGATTCTATTGTTGGTCATGTCTTATGAACTACCAAAAATTATTTTGCAACCCATTTTTATGGACTATGGTATGAATTTTATGATTTTCAAATGTTATTCTTTTATTATCATATCGTTATTCTCATGTTCTATTGATATCTACCTTATTTAACATTACTAAGCATCCTAGATTCCTCTTTTGTAACATACCAAAAAATTCTATGATTTTTTTAATAATGTTTTTCATAAATAAGTATTTAGTATATTTGTATATAAATATTTTACCATAAAATAGATAAAATGAAAATTTTATATTAATATTTTCTATATAATGTATATTAAGAAAATTAAAATTTTCTTTTTAAATATTATGTAATTCTAAAATTTTACTTATATAAGAAATAATAAGAGTATATAAGGAATATATATATATATAATTTTAATAAAAATGATAAATATATGGTGGTTGTAAATATATAATAATATATAAATATACATATATAGAAAATATGTTAATATATATATAGTAAACTGAAATAATAACCATATACGTATAAATATAAATAAAGATATGTATATATATACATATGGGTAATTAATATTAAAATTTAAAGATTTTATATACATATATAAAAGGATTTATAAAATTGTATTTAATATATATATACATACATATATATGCACAGAATATATATGTATATATATGTATATACTTATATTTGGTATATATATATATGAAAAAATTTTAATAAATTGAGTGCATATAAAAAAAAACAAAAACAAAAAAATAATATATTTTATATGTAGGGTAATGATTGAGTGTTTAACACACACACACACACACACACACACATATATATATAGGGAAATAATTGCACGCGTGAGATGCAGGAAACAAAAAAATAACAATATTTGAAACAAATACATGTAATACTTGTTATTATTTAATTGTAAAGGATTTAAATAAATAAATAATTGAATACAAAAAATATTCATTCTCTTATGTTTTTAAGGAACCCCAAAAAGAAAGAAAACATGTGTGTGGTGCGTGGTGTAAGGAACCCAAAAGTGACCAAATACCCGTGCTTCCAGATCCAGTAAAAGAATGATGTATATATATATTTATAATAATATTTGAAAAATATATAGGCCATTATATTAATAAGGAGAATTTTTCGGTCTAGAATTTGAAGAAAAAGGAAAAAATATTACAACATATTGAAGTTTAAACAAGAAAATAAACAACTATTTTATCTTTCTTGCACTAGCTCCTTAACAAAGACAAAATCCCTTGAACATTCTAATGATACTATGAAAAATATTTTAAAACACAGTGTGAGAATAACATTTCTTGGTAAGATGTTTTAAAAACCATTGAAAATCCTTTTATAAATAATTTTTAATAATACTCTTAAATACATTTTCCTTTATTCCAAATACAAACATTTGATAAATACTTTTTGATAATATAATACTAGGGTTTTGAAATTATATAATAATATGGAATATGTTTCACTAACCTTTGTAAAAGAATAATGTTTTTAAAACATTTTTTTGATTTTCTTTTCAAAATATAATAACCTCAAAAAATACATAGAAATACTTTTAATAAAAAAAATAATCTAGTGATATTTCAGAAAATATAATTGAATCTTGGGAAAACCATTGTGGACACTTCTAACATTGAAGGATATCAAGGTATTACCATCTTAGAGGGTTTGGGTTCACTCCCCAGATCCCTTTCATGTTTATAAAGGTCAAGTGAAAAATTTTATTATTTTTTTGAGCTTGCTCTTTTCTCCAATAGATTTTTAATATTTTAAAAATATAACAATGAATACTTACACATATATATTTATGTTTATAAGTTGATATATATACATCCATGGGAAACCATTAAATGAAAAAAAACTTATAAAATATGCATGGATTGTTAGTGACCTACATAGTGCATGTACATACATATACATATGTGAAGAATATGTAAATTTTAAATGAATATTTATCATAAAATATTAGCTTAAATATTTTAAAAAACCTTTATTTTATTTTAAATAACCTTCTTATATTTAAAAATTTATACATATAGATTTAAAAATGGATTATGGAAGTAATAAAATTTATTTTCATAAAATAATAGCTTTCTAAAATTGAAATATTTTAAAATAACTCCCTCATATAAAATGGGGTTTTTTAAAATAAAAATACCTTAAAAAACACAATCATTTTAAAAATATCATCCATTAATAA
Organism: Viscum album; assembly: GCA_963277665.1. NCBI lineage: Eukaryota > Viridiplantae > Streptophyta > Magnoliopsida > Santalales > Viscaceae > Viscum > Viscum album. The sequence goes on along the minus strand of OY728140.1, from coordinate 126,443,800 downwards.
AATAATAATTTCATTAAAAAATATAATCATATATATATAATTTTCTAAAAAAAATATAATCTCATAATTTTAAAATAACACATCCTCTTATCATAATATATTAAGAAGTCTTCTTTGGAATTCACCTATGTAGAAATCATCCCAAAACATCTTCATGAAGACTAAACTCACCCTCTCACAATCACGTAAATGAGAGAAAGTATCATATTTTTTTGGGAGTTTGGTAGCATGTCATTGGGTGTAGAGCCTAAGGGATGTCTCTTTTTATATAAAAATTAAATGTTTAATAAATAAGTTTTATATTTAATTTATTTAAAACACTATTTGGATAACCTTTAAAGTACAAGATAATTTTTCTATATATTTTCTATTTTGATGAAGAAAAATGATATTATCATTAATATCCAACTTCAGTTTTAGTTTCATTTTTTTATTTCTTAGACCTTAAGTAATTTTATTTTACCATAATGAAACATATATACAATATCATATATATAACATATATTTATGATAATTATATTTTAATATAAAATTTATAAATTATATATTTATAAAATATAAATTTTAATATATATATATATATTAATGTTGATATATAGTTTTTTTATTTGTTTAGTTTTTTTCCACTTCATTTACTCCACACACACCACTTGTCTTTTGTTTTTTCTCACTTTTCCTTTTTTTTCCTTCACTTTAATGTCACACACTTTAAAATTCACCTATATATATATATTTCATTTCATTTACTTTACTTAATTTCTATGTGTTTATATATATATGGGAATATATAAATTTATTTATAAACACCTATAAATATATATTCTAATATATACATATATAAGACACATATATTATATATATAAACATTGAAACATATATACATGTTATATAAAAAAAATATATATGTAAAAATATATGTTCTGATAAATATATATATATATTATATCAAATATAGGTGTGTTATATATATTAGAATATATATACGTGTATATAAATACATATATATTAAATATGTTTATATATATATTTACATAAACACTTAGCAATTATGTAAAGTAAATAAATGAAATATATATAGGTGAAATGTGAATTGTGTGACATAAAGTCGAAGGAAGAAAAAAAGAAAAGCCAAAAAAAAGAATATAAGAGGTGTATGTGGCGTGAAGGGAGAGAAAAGAAATGTAAAAACAAAACAAACAAAAATTTTTATATACAAATGTTGATATATAAAATTATGTTAAACTTTAAGTATTATAAATATATAAATTATAAATGTTATATTAAAATTTAATTTACATCAATATATACTATATATAGCTTTTTTATTTGTTATATATATATATACATGTGATAAAATAAAATTACTTAACGGTTAAGGAATAAAAAATATATACTAAAAAATACAATAAAAATAGAAAAATATAATATTCTTTGATGGAAAGGATAATATATTAGAAAATTCAACAATATTTGGATATCTTTGAAAATAGTTTTTTTTTAAATTAAATTAATAATTGGTTTGTTAAATATTTGAGGTTTATAAATAGGATAATTCCCTTAGGTTCTTCACCAAAAAACATGATTTTAGACTCCATTAAATAAATATGTGAGTTTCACTTGTTGTAGTGATAGAGAGAGAGTGAGTGTAGTCATTAGAAGGGAGATTTATAATGATTTTGATATAAGTGAATTACAAAGATGTTTGGTTAGTAGTTTATGATAAGGGGATATATTATTTTCAACTTTGAAGATTACATTTTTTTTGAAATGAATATATCTGATAATAAATTATTAATAAAATTAATTTTATTTTGAATGGAATAAATTTGAAAATGTTTCTTTTTTTAATGTTATGATTATTTTCCAAAACCACTTTATGCATAAGGGAGTTATTTTAAAAGAATTATATTTTCGAAAAGATAATATTTTATGACAGATAATTTTATTATTTTCAAAATAATATTTTGAAACTATATGTTTAAATTGTTTTTTTATAATAATGTTATTTCAAAAAAATTTAAAGGTGTGTAAAATATTAATGCTACAATTTTATCTGAATAATTTCATTTAAAAATTATAAATGTTGTATATATTTATAAGTAAAACCATGCACTATGTATGTCACTAATAATCCATGCATATTATATATTGTTTTATTTCCATTTAATGGTTACACAAGGATTTATATATATACATATGAACTTATATATAAGGATGATATCATTTTTATATTTTAAAAAAATTTAAACTTAAGGGAAAAAATATTAATAGAGTATGCTCAAATTGTTTTATAAAATTTCAATATATTAACTTTGTAAACATGATAGAGATATGAAGAGTGAACCCAACCATTCAGTAAGGGTAGAACCTTGATAACCTTCAATGCTCTAAGTGTCCAAAAGGTTTTGTTTCTGGAGATTTCTTAGTACATTCTGAAAAATCAAAAGATTATTTTATTGAGAAAAGTTTTCCCATGTATTTTCAAAGGTTATTATATTTTTAATAATGTCTTTAGAAAAAATGGTTTCAAAACAATACGTATTTTCGTTTGATTATGAATATTATTTTCTATGATTATATATTTTGAAAACCCTAGTATTATATTTTTGAAAATTAGTTATGAAATTTTTATATTTGGTATAAAAAATGTCTACGAATGTATTTTTAAAAATTACTTATAAAATCGTGTTCTCTCATTTATAAAACCCCTTACTAGTAAATTTTATGCTCACCCAACATTTTAAATAAAATTTCATAGGCTCATTAGAATTTTTAAAAGCTTTTAACATCATTTAGGAGTTAGTGTGATTGAACTCAAAATAACTAGTTATTTATAAATTTTTTAAATTCTAATATGTTTTAAGAGTTTTTTCTTTTGCTCTAAAAAACACTATAAAAGAACTTTATTTTTGTAAAATATTGTATATTTATCAATTTTTATTTTTAAAAAATATATATAGTATTTTTGTATCTAATATGGAAGAACGAGTCACAGGTTGATACACATGGTATTAGTTGAACTATTTAGACAACTTTAAAGATTATGTGTTTTAGTTTTAAGATAAAATTAATAATAAAAATTTCATTAAAGTTCAAGGAAGTAAAATTTTAGGTGAATCTTAAGAATATAAAATTTTAGTGATTCATGTTTTACAAATTTTTAAAATGGAAGATCCAAAATTTCCTTTTATATAATAAAATAATTCTAAGAGGGAAATTCATTTCAAGGGGGTGGGGTGAGTGTGTAGAATGCAACATCCCAAAAATTTATATGCACATTTTTCATTTTTTAATAATTATTTTTCATAAATATGTTTTTAATACTGTTGTGTTTCAATATTTCACCATATATTTGAAGAAATAATATTTTGATATTAATTTTTACAATATAATGTGTATTAAAAAAATTAAAATTTTCATTTTAAATATTAATTAATTTTATATTTTACTTATATAAAAATTATAAAATTATATAAAATATATATCCTTTTAATAAAAATATTAAATTTATGATGCTTGTAAATATATATGAATATATAAATATATATATATATATAGACACTATGTTAATATATATGTCGTAAACTGAAATAATAACAATGTATGTATATATATACATATGTGTAATTGATAATAAAATTTAAGGTTATGTTTATATATAAAAAAGAGTTATAATAATGTATTTAATATATATATACACACACAAATATACACATGAATAATATATATGCATATATTTATATTTATATTATATATATATATACAGACCCATATTTAAGAAGATTGTTGTATATAACAATAAAAATAACAATGTGAATATATCTTATATGTGGTTTAATTAGTAAGATTTTAGTATATGTATATATATAATTAATGAGAAATAAGTACATGTGTTAAAAGTAAGGAAAAAACAACAACATATGCTAAAATATACATGTTATATATGTTATTCATTAAGTCTAAAGGAATAAAAAACTAACTAAAAAAATAATTGAATAAAATCTCTCAATTTTCTTAGTGGTTAAGGAACCCAAAAAAGAAAAAAATCATATGTGTGGTGTGTGGTGTAAGGAACCCAATATATATATATATTTTATTGAAACATATATACATGTTATATATATAAAAAATATATGCTAAAACCTATGTTATGTCATATATATGTTATATAAAATATATTTGTATTATATATATATTAGAATATATATAGGTTTATATATATATGTATATATATATATATTTATGAACAATTAGAAATTAATTAATGTAAATTAAATAAATAAATAAATATATCGTTTAATTGTGATGTCTGTAATGTGAAAGTGATGGAAGAAAAAAAAGTGGAAAAAAATAAAAATAAAAGTGGTGTGTGTGGCATAGTGGAAGAGAAAAAAAAGAAAAAAACCAAAAGAAAATGTTATATATAAATGTTGATATATATATATATATATAAATATATATATATCTTAAAATTTATATGTTAGAAATATATATTATTAGTGTTATATAAAAATTTAGTTTTCTTAAATATATTCCATATTTGTATATATATGTTATATTTTATATATATATAAATAAACACATGGTAAATAAAATTCATTAAGGGTTAAGGAATCCGAAAAGAGAAACTAAAAATAAAATTATATAACAATAACAACCAAATATCATTTTTTATGGTAAAGATAAATATATCTTCAAATTCAACACTATTTTGATGTCTTTCCAAATAGTGTTTTAAAAAATTAATAATTAATTGATTTCTTAAACATTTGAAGTGTATAAATTGGATCCTTCCCTTTGGTTATACACCCAATAACACACTTCTATACTCATTGAAAATAAAATTCATATGTTTCATTGGTTTTTGTGATAGTATTAGGGAGCTTTTAGTCATTATGAAGGATGTATGACATGATTTCAACATAATATAAGTACAGAGAAGTCTGGTTCACAATTTTAAGTAATGGGGTTATGTTATTTTCAAGTTATAAGATTAATGTTTTTAGAAAAGTATATATATGTTGATATTTTTTAAAAATTATTATTTTATGTATGAATATATTTTAAAAAGGTTTATATTTCTTAATTTTTTTTATTATTTTCTAAAACCCATTTTCATTTAAGGTGACTATTTTAAAATAACATTATTTTTCAGAATCTATTATTTTATGAAAAGTAATTTTCAAAATCTTATTTTGAAACTATATGTATACATGTTTTTATGTGAGAAGGTAATTTATAAAAATTTAAAGGAGTTTTAAAATATTAAAGCTATCATTTTGTGGTCAAAATATCATTTAAAATGTATGGATGTCGCACATATATATAGGTATGGTCATGCATGATGTATGTCACTAAAAATCCATGCATATTTTATAAAAATTAATTTTCATGTAATGGTTTCACATGGGTGTATATATATATAGTTAAATATATATGAATATATATGTGTGTAAGTATTTATTGTTATATTTATGAAATCTTAATATTCCTATGAAAAAAGAAGGATCAAAATATTTTATAAAAATTTGACACTTAGACATTATAAACATGATTGGGATCTATGTAGTAAACCCAACCCTCTATAATGGGTAGGCCCATGATACCCTTCAATTCTCCAAGTGGCCATAATGTTTTTGTTTTCCAATCTTTCGGGGTATTTTATGAAAAATTACTAAATCATTTTATTTGGAAAATTATTTCCAATTATTCTTAAAAATTATTATATTTTGAGAAAATGATTTCAAAAAATATGTTTTCAAAATTGTTTGTATTTTAAAAGGTTTATAAGGTGTATTTTCCAGGATTATATATTTCGAAAACCCTAGTATTATATCCTCAAAATGTATTTATCAAATGTATATATTTGGTATAAAAGGAAATATTTTCAAAATTATTCTAAACATTATTTATAAAAGTATTTTCACAGGTTTCTTAGACAACTTACTAGGAAATTTTATACTCACCCTTGGTTTTAAAATGTTTTTAGAGACTCATTATAATTTCTAATGGTTTATAGGATTTTTAAGGAGCTAATGTGAGAAAATTAAAATTATTTATTAATTTATTAGTTGTTTAAATTATGATATGTTGTAATAATTTTTCCTTTTACTCCAAAACCTACACTAGAAAATATCATCATTCTTATAAAGGAATGTGTATTTTTAGTATTTATTCTTTAAAAACATTTATCATTTATGTACGATATTTGAAAGCACGGGTCTTGGTTCACTACCCATTTCTTATGTTTATTTTTCCGCAGGTTTTGATGATAGGTAGTATGTATGATATTTCTAAAAGAGTTCCAGTTATGAAGAAACTAGTGGTATATGATGTAGTTCACCTATGAAAAAATTATTAATGTATCCATGATTATAAATTCCACTTAAACTATATGATTTTGGTGTTTATAATTATTTAATTTAATGGATATTCATCTGTTAAGATTTAATATATATGTATGAGAAGTTTGGGTCTCTAAAGTTAGTATCAGAGCATGGTTTAGTTAAACCTTTGGAAACTTGGATGAAAAATATTTAGTGAGAACCATAAGGATAAGTATAATTATAGGAAAATATCCAAGAATTTTTTAAAGGATAGAATGAGTGGTTTATGAAAAAGTACATCACTTTCTGGATACTACAAGTGGTTGTGGATCTAAGAAACTTATACCTTGGGTTAATAACTCTGAAAAGGGTATATTGAGCTTGAGTTTATCATCACAGGGTTCACAACAACCGACCATGCTTCACACATAGTTTTCAACTACTATGGGATATGTTTTGTACATTCACATACTCTTTCTGAACCATCGTGAAGGATGTTAATAATGACCATAAATGAAATATGTTAATACCTAGGTGTTATATATTGGAAGGAATTTGTCATAATTTAGACATCCTATATGTGATTTGTCGGAATTCTGTGGTTCCCCACTATGATTACTGTTTCTTACACTATGATATTGGTTTTTAGTAAATATATATAACCCAAAGGAACTATATTAATGGTGAGTGTGATAGATTAAGAAATTATTTCTCTCATGACAAAACCTAAAATTATGGGATATGGAAGAAGAAATCTCATTTCTATGATTATAAAAAAATCATAAGATGTGAATTATACTGAACATCCAAATGAGCAATGGAGGGGAAAACATTCTATTGTGTCCTTCATAAGGGAACACCCACCCTATATTATTGGTTATAAAGATCCACTAATTTCTATGAAATGGATTAGTACCAATGAAAGGATATTTTACATTCTCGAGTGTTCAAGGCATGAAAAAACCATTTTGATTGTCCATTTTTTGGAAGGTGAAGTGGATCAATGTTGAAATCTTATCTAAAATATAGGTCAAAAAGATGAAATTGACTCCATAAAACATGATGAGTTTATGAATTTTTTTAATAAGTGAATTACTCATTATCATTATACAAAAATGGATAAGGAATTCAATGAGTTAATAAGAAGTATAATTAATATATTGGTACCTATGAGTTGAATTTTACAATTCCTTGGAGGTTTTCTTTTTGTATTCTCGTCCAACTTGAAAGAATGGATTTTCAATTATTCAATGTCAAAAAACAAAGTCTCCAAAAATTGTTTTATATAAGGGACTTCAGTATTTATGAATAAATATTTCAATATGATATCATGGTGGAAATATAGATTGTAATTACCCATAAATCTCAAGGTTTTTATAAGAAAAGAAATATATAATTAAAATACAACTCTAAAAACCTTGATAAAATAAGATCATCTTTTCTTTATGCTCACATTTGGGAATGAAACATTGTGAAAATTTCATTATGGGTACTAATAATTGATTTATTTGTAGAAAGTATGTTCATCATAAAATCTATTAGAAAGGAATGTGAATAATTTAACTAATTATATTTATATATATAAATATCCATAGAATTTACCACCCTCACTTAAGTGTTTCAAATAAAAGAATTACTGGAATTATTCTACCCAATTCCCAAATATGAAGGTAAATCATGATGATCGAAATCAGTAACCTCTAAAGATGAGAGACAAAGGGAAGTCTCATTATATCACTTTTTTCTGATGTTGGGTGTGATAAAAATGTAGTGAAATCTACACTTACCATCCAATCTAGAACTTCTAATGTCTTATTTGTCTCAAGATCTGACCACTTTTTATATCTAAATAATTTTATAAGGGTATCAAAATTCCACCCCAATTATTAGATATTGAATTAGCTATGGAAACCCCTAATGTTATTATGAACCCATATCAAGTATATGATTTTCCCTGGTTGATTTTGTTTGGATTGTGATTCCTAAAAACTTCATTATTATCCATTTAGTTAAAATTGATGTCATCTTAGGAATGGATTTAATTTCTCAATATATATCCCAATTCAATTAATAAGTAAGGTAATTTAAACTTGATATTCTAAACCAACCTATGTTCATCTATTAGTGAAAATATAGACATGAACTTTCAATGGGGATCACATCCATTATATTGGTGTTTATTACTGTTAAAAAGTTTTATTTATCTCAAATAGTTTTTTAGAAACTCAAAATTGACTATATACCTATTGTATATGTGATTTTTTAAGTATTTACAGAATAGTTTTCGATTCATCTATTGAAATGTGAAGCTAAGTTATCGATATAACTCATACCTAGTTCCATGAATATTTCAAAGACTTCCTATTGAATGAACATGGATGAGTTGTAGGATTTAAAGAAGAAACTCTAGGGGAACACTGATAAGGGATTCATTTGGGAAATCTTGTCCCCATTGGGTGAAACTATTATATTATTTAAGAAGAAAGATTGATCGATGTGATTCTGATTTGATTACCATGAAATGAACAAGATCACAATCTTGAACAACTATCATCTACCCAAAGTTGATAATTTTTTTGATCAACTGCATAGAGCCCAATGAATTTCTATGATTGACCTTCATTATAGACTATATCAATTTTTTTTAAGAAGGATAATATAACCAAGAAAAAATCCCATACAAGTTATATACAACATGATTATATTTTCATTCCATTTTATATTACTGATTCCCCTATTATCTTCATGGATTTAATGTATAGTGTATTTAGAGATTACCTTGATCAATTTGTGTTAGTATTTATAGATGATATTCTCACTTATTCAAAGTGTAAGGATCATCATGAATTTCACATGTGAAATTTACTAAAGTCCCTACGGAAAAACTGTATGAAAAATTTAGAAATTATGAATATTGGATACAAATGAGATAATTTTTTGGTCATATAATCTCATGTAAGGGTATATTGGTATATCCTTAAAATGAAGAGGCTATTTAATTATGGTTTACGACACCCATAGTAAAAATTATCCAATGTTTTATTGTTTTTCCTAAATATTATCATTTATTTATAGATAATTTCTCAAGACTATATAATCAACTAACCATGTAAATTTGGAAGGGATCCATGTTCCCCAAGATGGATGAATTTGAGGATAGTTTCATTGAATTGAAGATAATATTAGTCATCAAACATGTTCCTACATTACCTTATAGTGGAGAAGGGTTTATAATCTATTGTGATTCATCAAAGATGGGACTAGGATGCATTATCATTCATAATGATACATGTATAACCTTTGCCTCATAAAAATTGATGGTTCATGAGAAAAATTACCCAACTCATGATTTAGAGTTTGTTACGCTAATTTAATTCATTAAAGATATAGGGGAACTAAATTTATGGAAAAAAGTGTTCTATATATACTGATCAAAAAATATTAAATTATATATTCAAACTAAAGGAGTTGAACATTTTCCAGCGAAGATGGTTGGAGCTGATTATGGATTATGACTGCATAAATATTACCACCCTGGGAAAGTTAACATGGTGGCCTACTCATTGGGTTCAAAGGATCATGATATCTTATGCATGAAGAGTATAATAAAATATCTAAAATTTTTGTATTCTAAAAGGATGGATATGGAAATTCTGAAGGAACTGGAGAAATCTTATCATTCTCAAATGATTGTTCAACTATCATTCCAAGAGAATATTTAAGAGGCACATATGGATGTTATAGAGCTACAATAGATGGTGAGAATTATCCCTGAATTTAACCTTGATCAGGATTGAGTAATAAGGTTTCAGAATCATGTTTTTCCCCTCAATACAAGTTTTGATAAAGGAGCAATTAGAGGATTCTCATAATACTTCATTCTCAATTCATACTGGAAGTATGAAGATATATAGATATTTAAAGAAGTATTTATAATAGGATGGAATTAATTGAGATATTTAATAGTTTTTATCTCAATTATTTGTATATTATAATGTTAAGGATGAGAGACAAATGTCTAAGATATGTAACAACCATTACCTATAACAGAATTTAAATGGGTAAACACCACCAGGGATTATATCATTGGACTCCCCAAAACATCTACGGGGCATAATGATATATTATATTTAGTAAATCACCAAAAAAATCATCATTACTAATATCAATCATAGTATATATATCTCTAGATAATCTTTCAATAATATAAATTATGGATGTGGTATTGTTTCATGGAGTTCCAAATTATTTTTTTTGATCTATATATGGGGTTTACCTCATTTTTTTGGAAATGAGTTCAACAAGAACTTGACATGGAGTTGTGTTTCAGCATTGTGTATCATCCTCATATAGATGGTCATCCTAATAGAACTATTAAAACCCTATATTGTATACTACATTCTAGTATAGGGATTTCAATTTTGGTTGGGATCAACACCATCGCCTTGTTGAGTTTTCTTAAAAAAATAGAATTAACAGAAGAATTTAGATGGATCCTTATGATTCACTCTATATAAAGAAGTGAATAAATCAAATTTATCCGGATAAATATGGGGAAATAATTCCATTGGGATTATACTGATCTAAATAAGTGGTATATAGGTTTAGATCCATTCCGAAACATAAAAGTTTGCACAAAGTTAGCAGAAATGATATACTTGCAATTGTAAATGTCTTCTTGAATTTGAGGTTGGTGACAAGGTGTTTCTAAGAATATCATCAGGGAAGAGAGTAATATGGTTCAAAAAAAGGAAAACTAATCCCATTTAATATCATTCCCTTTTAAATTATTGATTATATCAGGATCAAATCTTATCAATTGGAACTTCCATTGAATCTCTATCAAGTCCATGATATGTTCCGTGTACCTCTCATGGGGATGTACATACTGATCCATCACATGTACTGAAATCAGAGGTCAAACCACTTTAGAAATTTATTTCATAAGAGAAATAACCATTAGAGATCTTGGATCATGGAGATGTTATTCTATGAAAAAATAACACTCACATGGTCAATGTTTTGTGAAAAAACCCCAAATTTGAAGAAGCTATGTGGGAAATTGAGGATATGATGAGGCACATGCATCCTGATTTTTTTGTATCAATGTGATGAATATCGAGGTAGAAATTAATTTTATTGGGTAAATAATGTGACACAATGATATTTTATGAAATATATATTTTTTAATTAAATTTAATTTCATTGATAAAATATGTTACACAAAACATTGAGTTTGAATAAACCACGACATACTGTTAACATTATTATTTAAAAATAACCATTATAACCTAGCCATTAAATTTGGTGGTATGAATAGGAATAACTATATTTTCAAATTTTAGTATAGAAGTTCTAGTTAAATAAAATATATTCATTAATAAATACTTAATTTTCGGTAATGTCCTTATATGCTTCAAAAAATATTTCTTAAAAATTATTTTTATGACCTTTTGTTAACAAATATGAACATAATTTTCAAAATTTTTATAAAATATAATTTAAAATAAACATAGTTTCTGAAATATACATGTATAAATTATATTTGTTTTTAATTTTTTTGGATTTTCTAGAAAAAATAATTTTTTGGTGAATAGTAAAAAATACTAATTTTTATTAAAAATTGACTTTTATTTTAAAGAATTTACAATATCCATTTTATTCATATATTTTGTTAAAAATAAAATTTATTCAATTATTTATTTTTTTTCAAAAAAATTAAAATTTGAATCAATTTCATTTAAATTTTGATATTATAGCTTTTTTTACTTATAATGTTTTTTTTGGAAACCCGTTTTTTCATCGCATGTGCTAGTTCAATTATAAATAATATTTTTCCACTTATATGAATAAAAGTTTGAAAAATGAATTATTTATTTCAAATAATCCTAATTAATATTATATAATAATTTTGACATAAATATCGGTTAAAATGAATAGTAAAAAAAGAAAAATTAATTAATACAGTTAAGGATAGAAACAACTTTATCGGGTTTTAAATTAAACAGATAAGAGATAAAATGACATAAAAACATTCTAAATTCATATTTTATGAACATATATATACCTTAACTCATATAATGTTTTATAAATAACCATTCTTGGTCCTTTTCATGTGTTTTAAAAGTTGGTATAATTTTTTATTTTAAAAACACTTATGTGAGTCTTCTCCCCTACCTATAATATGAAGCCTCCTCTCCTCTCCTCTTCACACTTACAAAACTATTTAGTTTGTCCAATTCCTATCCAAATCCCTTAAAAAATCATTTCTTCACATATTATAGGCATTATGTTTATTATTAAACACTCATATTAAGACCTCTACTGTAATCATAAAGAGGTTCTCTAAAGAGGAGGTCAAATTCATAAACTCATGTTACCATATCATTACCTATTCCTCCTGAGAAAATATATACTAAAACTACAATGTAATATAAAAAACCAAAAAAAAATATAGATATGTTATTATATTAATTTCATAATCTATATACACATCCTCTTACTTCAAATGGGAATCAAATTCATTGATCATGTTGACAATGACTCCCTCATAACGAACAAATGTAATTCATTTTCCATCACAACCTATCACAAATGGTTATAATGATGGATTTAATATGTTTATACAAAATTTATGACAAAATCATATATCTATAACTATGATATCACATATTCATTCTTACTTTAAATTCTATGAGAATATGATAACATCACTCATGTGTACAGTAAAAGTTATATATTGTTTACTTTCTTTTTCATTCTATCTGTTGAGAAAATAAAACCCATATTCTTACGTACATATGACCTACTGTTTCTATGAATAGTGTAATTAATATTCAATCAATAACTTTTTTGGATTTATATTAATATATATTTAATGAATGTATAAGATATTTATATCCTATTTTAAATATTGAGGATTATGTAACCATGATTAATTTAAAGGAAGAAGAAAAAAAATCAAAACATACATGAAAAACAATTTAGTTATTAGCCAAAATTATATTTTTACTAGGAATTGAAATAAATGGGTAATAATATACCATAACTAAATCATATATGGTATAATAAATATAATTATGGTCATAAAATAGATTTATAATAATCCTATAATTATTATACTAAATTTTCTAATGTTTAAAAAGGAAGTCAGACCTATGGTAAGGGATCTTCATCTCACTTGTATTTTTATCGGACACATGCCTTATACACAAATTATTTATTTTGTGGGGGAATATAAACCAACCTGGAATGTGTTTTGTGAATATTATCAGGAATTTTATGGGATATACATATCCTTAAAATGATTTTTATTTAATGATTATTATGATTCAAAATATACAATAGTAGTAACAATATTAAGTTACAATCTCTTTGTTTATCAGAATTATTTATAATTATGATTCAATTACAGAAATCTTTGGAATAAATCTCAAGAAACACCGGAATTTTCTTCCACTATCATTATTTCACTTATATGAATGTATTACTTTCATTTTCATCTATTTTTGTACTCAATATTTCAAAATAATGTTTTAAGTAAAACAGACATTATTTCACTCTTTGGTAAAAATCAATTTTTCTTCCATGTCTATGTTTTATAAAAATTTAAAAAATAATGTTTTTAATGATATATAATGGTTTATTAATGAATTTTTTACCCATTTTTTATATTATTAATGCTTTGAAAAGAATCATATTATTTTATTTTACTGAGTTAACTTTTTATTTTTTCACTAAAATGTGAAGGGAATGTTTATTTAAACATGTATGACATGAACAATATTTTTTATCATCACGAAAGCTGAATGTTTTAAATATTTCATTAAATGTTTCAAATATTATTTTCAGGGAATTCTATTTTTAGAATTTTTTTCATTTTTAGTTTTAAAAAATGTTTTTTAAAAGTGTAAAGATTATCCTTCTCAAGAAATGTTCAAAGTGATCACTCGAAATAATTTTCTATCTAAGATGAAAACCTTCAATATTAATTTATCTTTACTAGGGATATGATCAAAGGATACCATTGTAAATATTTATCAACGTTGTTTATGATTATAGTGAATATATGTTTATGAACCTATTACTTTTCTATAGATTATGCTATGATGAATTGTGAAGATGATTGTGAAATCTATTTCAATTCATTAGGTAATGCTATGGAGAATTTTTTTGATATCCATTTACTTTATTTGGGTTCTGAAAAAATTATGTTTTATCATCTTATGGAAGAAAATTTATATATAAAGTTGATATGTGGGACCTATTTATCCCTCAAATTCATTATGTAACTGTTAATATATCATGGGATAAAATAGGAATGGAATGGGGAGTTAACCTAGTTTATTAATGTAATTTTCAACTATGATAGTATTATGAGAAACATTTGATTACTATAATAGTTTTGGGAGTGATCCCATTGGTAAGATTAATCTATATATACATATTTGATACATTTAATAAAGTTTTATTCAAGATTTATTAGATAATGCATTGGGTTTTGGTTTATTTGTATATGAATTAGGAATTATGGACTTAATTGAAGAAATTATGGGAAATGGGAAACGATGGCTTTACAGATTAGGTATTACATAAAAAAAATGGATCCCATGTTCAACGAATACATGCATGCCACATACCAACCCATGAAGAGAATACATGATGTGATGTTGTTGCACGATGTGTATATGAATTATTATTTTTGATTATTTCAAGTTAAAAATATCATTACAAGTGATTCAAGTACATGAATTGTATAGGTTACATGACATTCAATGTTTGAGGCAACACCCGATCAACGTAACAAGCCAATTTTATATAACAAATTGAGGATCCCAAATACAAAATGTGTACAGTCATTACCTAACATGTATATGTCATGAAAGAATCCACAGAATCTAGTACATGATGTGAATTATTTACACATCATATACTTCTTGAGCCTATGAATATTCTTGTGTGTAACACAAACACACACATTAGAGTGGGATATTTTTGATTTTTCACATCATTTTCTCTCATTGTCATCTTTTTTCATTCCAAAAACATTTTAGTTAATTCCTTCACCTATATTATTAAATATTTTTTTTTGTTTCTTTTCATTATATTTCATTTATTCAATTATTGAGAATACATTTATATTTTCAACATCTATTTCAACATCGATCACTGATCTTAATCAATTCCCAAACCATTATTCATATTTTCTTTATTCATTGTGAGCTTTTGAATGGATTTAAATTTATTTAATTTTTTTTATTATGAATATCTTTATTTTTATTATTCATGGATTTCTTATTTCTCAATTGTATCATGATTATTCATATCATGTTTAGTATCTATCTACATATTTCAAAAACTCCATGTGTGTCTAATTCACATAGGGTTAGGGGTCAAGAGTAGGGGAGTTTCTAAGGATAACAAATCAATGAGTTGAACCTTTGTAACCCTATGTATATTAATTAGGTTAATAAAATTTTTTCATCACATTATTTTTTCAAAACCTTGATAATGGGAAATTAGATTGAATGAACTTAGCCAAATTCAAGTTCACTAGGATGATGTCCATTATCCTAGGATGCCTTATGTATATAATCTAAGTGTAATTTACCTAGTTTTTAGGCATACATTGACCATGGGATAGTTACATCAAAGGTATATCTAATTGGTTTGACCAAATCCAATTGTTATCCTTTTCACTACATTATATTCTAAACGATAGGAATATCCCTAGATAAACCATGGATTATCATCTGTCCGGAGGATGGAAATTGATGTCGATTCATTCATAGTTATCTAAGTTAAATCCAAACTACCATGAATTAGAAAAACCCAATCATGAAGAGTGTATGTGAGGAATCCTTTAAAAGATTTTTGTTCAAATAGATGCTTTCCTAATAGTGACACGTGTGGGTTTGACCATGAACTACTGCATTACTATGACCTAGTAATAAGTGTGATCTCATACTATAAATTTCTAATATGATCTGTTCTTGCACTAATTCAATGATGTGTGTGGGATAATAAAATTTTGGAATTTTTGTGGAGGATTATTTTTTCCTAGGAAAAATATCCTTTAGATTGAACTTATATTTCTCACCCTTCTTTATTCTTTTACCTTCTCGTTTCCCTTTTATATTTTTTCTCCTTGGAGAACACCTATGTACTCCCTCTATTTTTCTTATGTAGTGAATGAATCAGCGGCCTATGACTCATTCAAGGAGCCTTGATGAAAACTAAATTATTCTGTTATATCTTTATATTGATTGGTCCTTAACTAGACATAGACACATTTCAATTGTGGATTGCATCAATCCTACACAACCTAACTATCAAGACAATTAATACACACCACCAACCAATTGAGGATATAATCTAACACTTTAAGAGTGAACCATTATATATTACATATTTCATTCCATAAGTGGTGGTACACCCAACATTGTGTTCCCTCATATATAGGCACTTACCTATGAAATAAAACTTTTACTAATCTACATGATATATAACATGCGTCAATTAAGTGGGATTTATAAGAAATACCATCATTATAATATTTACAATTTTTAGAGGTTTTAAATACCTTTTGACAAAAGGGACTTTCATCTGATGAAATTTGATTATGTGTCTTCTAGTTCTCCTTACGTGAATGATCCATGAATTGGCTAAAAATTGAAGCCCCCTAAGTCAATCACGGCTTGGGAAGATCTTGCCATGAAATTCTATGAAAAAATGTTCCAATCATTTAAATGTGAAGGATAAAATATGATATTCAAAATTATTCATAGGATGATGGAGAATAAACATGGGTGGCATGGGTAAGATTTAAGGAGATAACCCAAAAAATTCCCACATTAATGACTAGAATCATGTCTTCAGTTGAAAAATGTTCTAACAAGGATAAAAAAATAACATGAGAACTATAGTGAATGCCACTGTTGACAAAGGAATCAAAATTAAGAAACCCATCCAATCTATTTTTAATGAAGTTCCCCAAAATGAAAGTCTATGTAACATTCATAGTGGAAAACCATGTATTTTAATCCATCAGGTGGAGGAAACTGCCCAATCATAGAAGAAGCAGAATATCTGAAAAATAAGTTGGAGTCATTCCAATTACCTATTGTATGACCAAACCCTCCTTCTTTGCTGATGAAGATTCAATCATATGACATGTTTATAGGTCCTAACTAGTACAAGGCTGCATGAAAAGAGGAACCCCAATTATTATAATGTAATTACGTTAATCAAGCTCAAAAAATCAATTTTACCATCTTCCCTAACAATATCTAGAGGAAAACTACCCTTAGAGTCCAAATCAAGACCATAACAACAAAACCGAGATTATTTTTAGCAAAGGAGTGGATAGATTCCAACAATTAATCAAGGACCACTTGGGTACCCACCACAAGGTCCAGATCCACTACCATAATAATAATACCAAAACCTTTTCTAGATGTTAAAAATTTCAAAATGATCACTAGAAGAAGTATCAACAATTTTTGTTAAGACCATAGTAACAAACACAACCCCTCTAATATAATCTTGAAAACCTACCCAATACCTTTATTTAGAAAGAATAAAAAGGATGAAAACTCAAGAAATGGAAATTCCAAACAACAAAGATGACCTTTGAAACCCATAACATCAAATGGGGTAGATATCTACGTAGTTATCAGATAAAATATAGGGTACATTGAACAGTAATACCGAATCTCATCCAAGGAAAGAGGAAAAATATATAATTGTTAGAAGTATAAAGATTATGTACTTTCAGAATAAATTCCTAGGTAAGAAAAACAATCTTTAGGAATCAGATAAATCTGGTCAAGATAAAACATTAGAAGTAGAATACACTGAGAAATGTACAACAATAGAATAGTCTGAAAATGAATAGGATTATTTTACAACAATAATAAAATCCACCTCTACCCTTTCCTAAAGGAATGAAAAAATCAAAAAAGGAGGGTCAATATAAAAAATTTATGATTTTTTAAAAAAAATTCATATCAATATTACCGTTGAAGATGTCATTGATTAAGTATCTTCTTATGAAATATTATTTAAATAATTTTTATCCACCAACAATAATATGTTGTAATCATAATCCATATCCTTAAATGATGAGTGCTTCATAGTTTTTCAATGGATTTTAAATCAAAAAATGAAATACCCTGTAAGTTTACTGATTCGCTACACCATAGGGACACGAAATTTTGAAAGAGATTTCTATGATCTAGGTGTATTTATAAATCTTACTTGTAGGAGTTTCTTCAAGAAACTGGTTCTCAGTGGACTGAAACTAATAATGGTGGCACTCCAACTTACTAACCGATCATTTATGAATCTTCCATGATGTATCAAGGGTGTCTTATTTGAAGACGGTGAATGCATTTTCCTTGCTAATTTTCTCAGCCTTGACTTGGAAGAAGAAGGAGATATTCCACTCCTTTTAAAAATACCATTTTTGAACACCAGGAAGGAGTTGATTGATTCTAATCAATGGATATTTATATTTGAGTTGGCAAAGAACTTGTTGTGTTTTATTTGGTGAAGGCTTCTTATAAAATATATCTGTCATTGAATTATCAAATCATCTCTATTTTTAATATGAAAAATGTTAATGTGACCAATGAGGATGAAAATAAGAAACTACCTCATATTAAAAAGGGATTAAATTTTCATAAGAATATGACTTAAAATGAACCTTTTACAAATTATGTCACACCACCATTTGTACCCTTAATTTTTAAGAACTGTTCCATGTGAAAATTTCCATTATTGTTGAAGTATTCTACAATGAATAATTTCTTGCACTAGTGAATAAAGATAGTGTTGACTGGGAGGAAACCCAAGATAGGTAAAATAATCTATAATAGGATATATCAGAGTTTAATAAATCCAATAACGTGGTGGAATATAAGGACGTAGGTCCAAGATAAAAAAGGTAAATGATTAAAAAATACATATAGTGTACTCATCACATGACATGTAAGTCTCATGACCAGAAAAATAAAAATAAAATCATTTCACACTGTGTAATTTTTCATGACATTAAAATCTAGGGATCTTTTAAATGTTGTGGACCTAGGGTTTATGATGATCACCCCCAACACTCCTACATCTACATCAACCTCTACAGCAACCTCTACCTCATCACACCAATAACCCCCCCCCCCCCCAGAGCTCATTTCCACACATCTTCTCCTTCCTCCTCATTACATTTCCTTTGAAATGGCCTAAAAAGCTACTGACACCCCTCATGCCAATTGAGCATCTGAGTGCAAGGATCTTCCTCTGATCAAGAATTGGAGGGTTGTTCAACCATCCTGACCCTCTGAATCTTCCTATTCAACCTTAGCATCAGCCTCTTCTACCCCCTCATACACTGAAGAGTCACATTAAACCCTCAATGGGTCACTTGGTACTTAAGATTCCCATCTCTACCCATCTTCAACTGTCCTCCCCTGAGCTGTAGGTCATGTTGGTCCGTATATAGGATAAAAATATATGTAAAAACAATATTTTCACTCTCTCCACTCTTGATTAGATCCAAATTAATTGTGTGGTCCATGAACTCAAAGGTCTTCTAAACATCTCTCATATTACCCAGGTGTGTGAGGATAATTAAAGGGATCTCATCCTCATGTTGTTGTCCACCTTTGAGCTGACCATCGATGTTCTGTTATTGAGAATTGGAGGAAGATACGATGATCTCACCCTCATCAAGTTTTTTTGTCTAAATCGGGCTAAAGGTCATTGACCTTTTCAACTCTCAAGTATTTTCATCTCTATAGCTCAATATTTGAACGTCAAATGTTTCATGATTTGTGAGTTTGATAGCTTGGGACACTATGAGTTCCCATGATCCTCAGACTACGAAGTCCACATATCTTCGATGCGTTGTACTCTAGATCCTTCATCGATCATTGAACCATGCCTAGCTCACTCATGTAGAGGCTCATGAGAGAATGTTCTAGATGGACATCCTCATTCTACTTTATCCATTGGATTCTAATCTATCAACCTGGAATGCTGGTTTAATTTATAATATGAGGCATATGCGAGGTGGAATGGAGGTACATTTATGGGAGGCTCATTCAACACCCACATCACCAGGTACCTCGACATATTTGATGTTACCATTCTACTCACAAAACTAGGCCCTATGGACTTGATCTACATCCTCATTATTTTCAATATAGGGATATTGATGAAGAGTGGAAGAAACTATCGCTGGACATCGAAATATGTGGAGAATGGTGATGAGGCCCTAACCCAACATAAATCTTACCCAACATCACCTACATGTGTTCCTCCTACCACCATTACCACCATTTCCATCGTACCCACCACCACTACCCCTACCCCTATTTTCAACAACGCCACCATGAGCCCTGCCACATATGTACCTTCCCCTAATATTGTATAGAATAGATGTATTTTTATATAGTTTCTTACGGAAAACCAACACTAGATCTTCCATTATCTTGGTATTTGCTTTGGTGGACCATCCTATTTTATTGTCCATACTCCAAAATTAGCCTCTATATCGACCCCCAAAAAATAGACTAGGTAATAATTCCTCATCCATTACCAGCCACACACCACCCCTATCGACCTCCCCCAGATCTCACCAACCACAATGCCCAGTAAGAGTATCTTATTGTCAATTCCCACTAGGGAAAGGGCCTAACTATTCCATCCCCATACGAGGTTTACTTCATAGTTATGGATTACAGAACCAAAAAACTTGTATGTATCATCACCCCACCTCCTCCATAATTTATTAAGCTAGATACATATACTATGACACCCACCTCGATGGATGATCCCTCATCCACACCCTCCGCTGTTGATATCAATACGGTAGGCTAATTACAGGAATCCACTATTCGAGAGTGGATGTACGATGTGTATCTTGATGAAATTGAGTTTACAAACTAGTTATTTCCAAGTCCCCTCACCATTATATAGACTCGTGGGTGTCATTTTTTGTCCTACTTATCATTAATTTTCTATATAGTTTCATTACTTATATATATATATATATGTTTATGGGATACACTTTTTGACTTCACTACTTTCTAGATTATTTTAATTTCACTGATACATTAAGATATCCAGGTCTCATTGTGCATCAAACATTATAATTATTGACATGATTGTCTTTCCACTATCTTCCCTCATACATCGTATATCTCAGCTTCTGGTTAACATCGAGCACCATCTTGAGGTGATCTCACATGATATCCATGCTCTACAGGGATACCCTCCTCAATGAGCACAAATGCTATTATTTCCATATGAGATTAAGTCTCTCTTTTCTCTTAAGTTGGTTAACAACACCAAAAATCCTCATGACCTATTCTAAACCACCACGAGTTATTGTCAAATGTAGCTAACCTATGAGCCGATGGATGACACCGTCAGATCCCTTTTTCCATCCATAGGGCTGACAATGTTATTTTATTCTCTGTATTAGAGGAAACCTTATATTTGTTTTGTTTTCTTTATTTTCAATTGTGTTCTTAGGTTCAATGTTTTTTATTATTCTTGTATCTTATTTCCATCAGTCACCATAAACATCATTTTACTCTATTACAACATTTATATGAGTTGACTTCCCCTAGTTTTGACTACATTCACCTGGTCATTTTTATACATCCAATTTGGGTAACCTATCTAGAATAATGGTTTATATTGTCCAAATATTTTGTGTCAAACCACATATGAAGGTAGCCCAACTTCAAATAACTATCCACCATGTTTCCCCATGTCCTGAAATTCACTTCCAGTA
The DNA here is from genome assembly GCA_963277665.1 of Viscum album. Taxonomy (NCBI): domain Eukaryota; kingdom Viridiplantae; phylum Streptophyta; class Magnoliopsida; order Santalales; family Viscaceae; genus Viscum; species Viscum album. The sequence continues at coordinate 126,421,675 of OY728140.1, read as the reverse complement.
GTTCTTGATTCAAAGCATATAAATTCATAATTTCCCATTCATTTATTGTCTATGATTTACTTACTATCTGTCTCATGATGAATTACACAATAGTTTAGACATTATATCACTTTTTACAAGGGAGTCTTTATTGAGATTTATTGTCGATAAATTAGGATTATTTCTTGTTTTCACTTATCGAGGACTAATATTTATGTGTAATCATTGTTTAAAATTTAAAACTCAACACACCCACTTAAATAAAAAAAGAAAGTTAGTTTGGAGATTTTTGAAACCCATTTTAACACATGTATAGATTTTTAGCATGATTGATGAGTTTAGTAATTTAATTTAAATTCTTGATTGTTGATGTTTCTTTTGATTGAATTATTACATGATTTTATACCCAATGTGACTGTATTTATTTTTTTATACACTCATTACCTTGATAATTCTTTACGTAAACTGCAATTTTATTTTTTGAGAATATTTATTGAGAGATACTTTGGAAATGTAAGCCTATCAAAACTTATGTTGATATATCATAAAAGAAATAATTAAAAAATTATATTTTCAAATTATTGAGGAAATTTTTGTGTGACACTTTTTCCTAATACCAAATTTTAAATAATTCCTTACAAAGCCCGTAGTATCCATGAATAACCATATTAGGATCGATCTGTTTCAAGATGACTATCCCTACATACCCGACTCTTGGATTGATGTATGATTATTCTTTGAACAAATATGGGAGAATTTTCACTTCTGATAGACATGAGATATTAGAATTGAGGAGGTGTAAGGTGATACAATGATGAGACTGATATAACGTGGTCTATGATTAAATTTGTAAATTTATTCTCTTACCCAGTTACATTGAAATAAAAAGGAATATATAATGAAAATGAAAAATATTTTGTGTTGTGTATTAGAAAGATCAAAAATAACAATGAATAGACTAATGAATCCTGTGATGGGTCATATGTGGTTATAGGATCAATGTGATATTTTAACAGGACATCATTTTTAGGAAATAAATAAGAACAAATGTAAAGGAATATCATAAAATTTTTATACTTAATAGATATACTCATAGGCCAACATTGTGTTGTTATAGCGTGGACACATTTTTTTAGGAAAAACTATTTCATGTCACTATTAAATATTTTGTTGACTTATAATTTAGTGTTTACACTCCCATTAAGATTTTTTTTATTTTCTACCCACTCGCCTTCAACCATAGAGACATTTCAACACTATTGCTAAAGTCCTCATGATTTCTTTTGAATTTGTATATAAGAAGTAGAGATATCAGATCCAATGAAATCTCATGGTTAAAACATGTATTTTGGATACTAGCATAACTATATTGACATTTTTTCTTAAGTGATGACTGAATATTTAGAATGTGGTAAATTGAAAAATGGGTACAATATTTAATGAATAATTATGAAATTATAATCATAAGAAGGTAGAATCTAGATAAATAACATAACTATAAGGAATCCTTGATTTTATATATAGGATTGATTCTAGAGGACTGAATTTTTCTACATACATTTAGTTTTATTTTCATGATTGTAATTATGTTTCTCGTTTTAATTTATTTTCATTTAATATCCCTATTGAGATTATTTTTTCTTAAGGACATGAAATTGTTCAATTGTGGAGAAATATGATAAAATGAATCTATATATTAATATTTGATAATTTTAATTAAGGTTTATTCAAGTTTTATTCAACAATATAATAGGTTTTGGTTTATTTTAATAGTAATTTTTAATTCTAGACATAAAGGAAGAAATTATGAGAAATGATAAAAAATTGTAATTACATGTTGTATATTACATACATGACATGAATTCCTCATTAAAATAATTCTTACGGGCCATAGAATAACCCGTAAAGACATTAAATGATATGAATCTATTTCATGATGTGTATGTATATTATAAAACATTATAATTTTAATTTCAAAATACTTCTATATGTGAATCAAGTATATGATGTGAATATTTTACAAGACGTGTAAGGTTCGAGGTTTAACTTGGTCAACGATACGAGACAATTTTCTAGAGTAAATTGGGGATATATAATACCCTATGTGAAGATTGATTACAGGATGTGGAGATATTGGTGGAAAATATACTTAAGATAATACATGATGTGAATGGTTTACCTGAATTCTACTTCTCGAGCCTATTAAAATTCTAGAACCGGCTGCGCACACAGGAGTGTCAGATACTTTAACATTATCTGATTGTTTCTCCCATTTTTATTCTATTTTCATTCAAAATCAATGTTATTTCATTAATTTAGTTGTTTTATTAAATCAGTTTTCATTTCTTTTCATTCTATGTATGTTCTTTGATTATTGCATATCCATTTCCATTTTTAATGTCCGTTTCAACATTGATCTCCATTATTCATCAACTCCCGTACCATTATTCATTGTTTCTTCATGCATAATAATTTTTTAATTTAATTTTCATTACGTTAATTTTTTATATTGAATATATTTATTATGTTAATCCTGGATTACTTATTTCTCAACCATCTTGTGATTATGCATAAAAATTTTAGTATTTCTCTGATTTTGATAAAAATTGTCATGCATGGATAATTCACTTAGGTATAACTGTCATGGGTAGGGGAGTTTCTAAAACTAATGACTCCTTGATTTGATCCTTGATTACCCAATTGATTTTTATTATGATAGTAATGATTTTTCATCACTATATTTTGAAAAACCTTGACAATGGTAAGTGAAATTGAATAAACGTATCATAATTGGAGTTGAATAAATATATGACCATTATCATGTGATGATTTTTTCATTAAATCTATGAGTAATATAATGAGGTTTTCATCTATACCCTGATAGTGGGATATATGCCGCATATTTAGTTCCAATTGGTTTGACAAAAACTAATTGGTGACATTTTCCCCACTTTTCGTCATAACCCATAGAACTATCTCAAGCAATCCCTTGGATTTTCTTCTTTCAAGATCCCTAAAATTTACCCCAATACATTATTAGTTCTATAAATTAAATCCCAACGACCTAGTTTTAGAAAAAACTACCTTGAAGAGTGGATGTGAGGATTACTTTCAATGGGTTTTGTTTTGATGGTTTCTTTCCTACTAGTGACCCCTATGGGGTTGACACTAAATTTATACTTTACTAAACCATAGTAGTAAGTGAATTTTGGGACTATAAATCTCCAATAAAATCAACACCCTTGTGAGTTCAATGACACATGTGGGAGAATCACCCATTCCACTATGATAGTTCTGGAAATGAACCTTGATAAATAAAGATATGATGTTCTATGCTAATGTGTATTCAAACAATCTATTTTTTATTCCAAGTAAATGCTCTCATGGATCATGTCCATTGATTCAATTATTGTTCAGATTTTATGAACTGTATGGATTTTTTTCCGCAACTCATGTTTATGATCTACAATTTAGAGGGTATAATTTTCAAATAAAATTCTTATATTATCACACCCATAAGGTCACATTATGTTCATTTATCCCTTGTTCTCTATTACTGAGCTTCTGAAATCACCCTTTTTTATGATTCTTTTCCAAAAGTTATGAAGAATGGTATTATGTATGATATTTTTTATAAGTGTTCTAGTTATGAATAACATATTTTAGATGATGTAGTTCACCTATGAACCAATTGTTTGGGTTCCTAAGTTTCCAAAGTAGAAAAATTTTATTTTGGGGTTAATCATTATGGGTTTTAAGGAATATTCATATATTAAGATATAATATTATGTATGATGTTTTTGGGTCTTTACATAGGAAATTATAGAAAATATACTAAAGCCTATCATATTATTTCCTTATGTGGTATAAAATGAATTTCAAACTACTGAAAGACAAATTCCCATCTTTTGAATAATCCATTAAACATAAGATTGATGATGATATATTTGAGTGGGTTATTATGAGAGAATAAGAAGACCTTATAGTTCTATAGGTAGAACGTCAATTTTTGGACTATGAAAATTAACAGAAGGTAATTGTTATTGATATGTTAATATTGAGTCTTAGTACTAAGCATAGTTATATCGAGGTAATAGAGACTATTCTCATTATATGCATCATTATTCTATGAATAAAGGTTTGTATTAGTGGATTTAGGTATGCCCCATAAAAAACGAGCAGATTTATTTGAATGTGGATAAATATCACTTGGGTAATCAATAGGTATTTCTTATTTCTATCCAAAGATTCCTGGAAATAATCACTACACCTATAGGTGTCTCCCTTCTTCATCAATTTGGTGTAAGGTATGCCGATTATCACGATATTCACTATGAAACGTCTTATTTAGGAGAGGTTTGATAGAATTAATCTCTACTCATTGAGATTATGCAGTGTTTACTTGTTAATGATAACCATGGTTTTCTCAAGATTGACTTGCATGTCGTGATGGTGTGCTAAAAAGTTATAGAAATTTCTTGAGGTAACCCAGAAAGAATATTTCAAGGTATTTAGGATTAGTCTATACTATCATATATTGTTGAGAATAGTCTATAGACTAAAAATGATTTCAAATAACTACTAGGATTTGACCAAAATATTGCAAAATTAATATTCAATGGTTTTCCCATAGAAGGTGTTGAAAATAAGATACATTGAATGATAATATGTAGTATGATTTTTATTCAATATGAATGGTGCTACATGATTGTATTATATTCCATTGGGTTCTCAGAATGAGTTATATTAATCATCAAAATAATCCATTCATAATTTTTTGCATCTTAAATATCCCTCTATAGAGGAAAGGGAATGATAGGCAGTACTTGAACAAGTTAAATATTCTGGGACTCTGAATCAGAAATAATATTTATTATAATGTTGTATGATATATTTGAATTTGATGAAAAACCTGATCATGATTTTTTTGTTATTGACTTGGTTAACCTTAGAAATACACTTCAGATATTGAACCTCAAGAATAAATTTAGACTTGATAGGATTATCAATCGTGTATTTAACCATAGATATGTGAATTAGATCTATTCTTCTAGATTCCCTCTTGTAACCACAATGATCCTCTAGTAATCCCATGTGGTAGGTGGATAAATCTAGACCGAGGCATGATATTTATATGTAATTATATGTAAACACATCTCGGTGATTCAATATAAAATAATTATACACCTCTTAATCTATAGAATACATAGCTCCACTAGTCAACATGGTTCACAAATATTTCTTTAAGCCTATATTTATTCACAATGATCATCAATGTTAGTAGAGAGAAAATACTAAAATATAAAATTTTCATCTCTAATATCCTCTTATTATTATCTGATTTTACAAATCTCGAGAGGAATTAGTGATGAATCGACATCTTCAGAGTTGGAAGTGTCCATATCCTGACATTTATAAGAGGATGTATGGTTACTATTATATCATCTTGGATTTTCAAATAAGTAAAAAAAAATAAAGTTTTGTTCTAATTCCACTTTACGGTGATAATAATGGTGACTAAATAGATAAAGGAGGTATCAAGTGTGTTAGGGTCTCATTCAAATCCTATAGCCACAAAATGGAAAAAAAGAAATTATTCGCATGGTTAGAGAAAATTGTGCGGCCCAAACCACAAAGTTTTCCTAAAATGTATAGTAGCTGGAAGTGTGAACCTATAGGCCACACAATTATTCTAAAAACCTGTGATCTGAGGTATAAGATTGTGCAACCACCAACTATTTTTAGATATATATTTTTTGCACACTTTGCGCAAAATTAGTCAAACTGTGAACCTAATGTAATATGCCCCCTTTGAAGCAGTGAATAGAGAATGATTTGCACATGATTTAGAAACCATGAAACCAAACTATACATAGTATAAATTGAGGGTGAAATACTTATTTTTCCATTAAAAAAGTGTTTTAACACCCTCCTTTATTTTCCCTTTCCTTTCCAGCGGGATTTTCTTCTCCCCCTTGGTGTGTGGATTCCTCCTCGCTCTACCACGAGGTTTGGACCTAGCTTCTTTAATCATCATCCAAATGATTTTTTATAAGAAGAAATAAAAATCCCTTAGTAATATCTTCCTTCCATAACTCTATTTCAAGGTTCATCATCCATTTATTTCACCATTTTTGTGTGACAAACTTGTCCTTATTTTTAGGGTTCTTGAAAAATCCCTAGAGTTTTTCTGTTTCAGGTCGAATCAGGGTCCAATAATGGATGATTGGAGTGATACTACATCAAGGAAGGTGGTCCAGTATCTTTCCCATCATTTAATTTATTTTTAAATGGTGTTTCATCTTTCTGTGTTATATATTCTTCTAGTGGTGCTTTGTTCATATTTAATAAATTAATTTAAATGGTTTTCCATGTCTGTTGAGAACCTATCATGCTGCAAAACCCATCTGGCGGTTATTTGCTTGTCATTGTCCACCCCATTGGGTGTTCTGCCTTATTATACGTTTTTCACATGCCTTAAATGGTGAATTACCATATGTGAGTGGGATTTTTAATAAATTCCATAATAAAATTTGAATTAAAATAAAGGTAATGGTTTTGAGAGTAGTCCTAGAGATTTATGCCTCACACCCTATATTTAAATTCCTATTCTTGATGATTTATATTTTAATTCTATAGGCCTTACATAAAAAAGATTATGCAAGTGATTTGAATACCTTTCCTCATTACATATACTATTTTCCCACTATTCTATTTTTTCTCAAGCTTGTTAGCTAGTGATATTGAAATGTTATTAATGACATATGATTACATATGTAATATTATGTGTTCATTTTACATATAAATTGTTCCATAGTTGTTTGGATTTTATTTCAACTTTTGGATATCTCATTAGCATGAGTTCTTGGATTGCCTTTGATGACATGGGTATGTGTATATATATGCTATTCTTTGTGATGCACATTCTTTGATAAGGATCACCTACAGTTGGTTAGGAGAGAAATGGGTCCCAAATTAAGGATTCCATGGATGGAATCTCCATAATCAGTTAGATATACTTTATGCACCAAGAGTGATACTTTTTCATTATATTCATTTGATCTTCGGGCAGTTTAATTAAACTTGTGAGTGACACCGATTCCACGGGGTAGCAGCTGAAGATAAAGCCATTGGAAAGATGGATATTCCATTCTTTATATGATACCTAGTCCCCTTTGTGAGATACTATGTATATTCTCATATTCATAATATGTTGAGTGACAAAAGAGTCTCTATATGGGTTTCGTTGGCCAGAAATAGAGGTATTGGTTTATTGGAGACACCCGTAGAGACCCTTAGGATTTTGAATAGAAATCCTTGGACAGGATTGGGATCCCACCAATAGAATTGATGGATGGATGGATGGATTTATTACACACATGTGATGTATTATATTATATTACGATAATTATTATATGATTATATGGAAATGTGACATATATGATAAAGAAAAATATTGTAGTATTCTCTTATTTTGGGCGATCCTTTTGTATTATCCCCTATGTAGATATTATGACTTTCACTGGTTCATCTTTCAAACATCTGGCTTAGGAAAAAGCAGGTGGTATCAGTCAAGTTTCCATTTAAGAACCTAGACCATGGTGTTTATTATTTAAATGTTTATCACACTAAATTTATTATATATGGAACATTGTCATTTATTTATAGACCGTAATGTATTATCAGACGCACCGTGGGTGCTATCCTACTGAGATCTATATCTCACACCCTTCTCAGGCCCAATTTGGTACCCGAGTAGACATTATGATCACATGTACGGATAAAGGGAATCATAAATATTCTGATGCTTAATTGATTTATAGCTTTTGGATGGATCATAGGACAGAGGACTGAGCCTATGATCGAGATTCTACTGGATTTTTTTTTCTTTTTATATGTTTTTCCATCATGTAGTACATGCTCGTATCCCCCGATCCCTATACTCACATTTTTATAGAATCAAGGTAATAATCATATTTTATATATTATTTACTATAAAGCTGCCTTAGTTAGTTATTCTTCTTGTATTATCTTGTTACTTGACATATTAAATGTTTCTTTATTAGGATTCTGATATTTATTACCAATTGTCCACCATTGTGCATACTCTTCTCTATGAGGGAATAGTCTCTGAAAAAACACACCCTAGGCCCTCACTACTAGTCAGATGCCTTTGGAAATTAGGGAGGCACACTTGAGGTCTTGTTCCCCACCTTCTTGGGTCACAGTTAAGTGGCAATCGGGGCGGGATGCTACACTGTGGAATAAGATACCTTGTTCCTTTTTTCTTACTATTTGGGTTTTGATAGAAGAATAGTACATTGGAATTTGGAATTGACCCTGTACTCAGACATAGCTAACCCTTGTACTAGAAATACCCAAATTACATGTGATGTGAAATTACATTTATTTATTATTACATTTCCAATTGATACAACTTCACTGTTGGGTGACACACTTGTTTTATGGTGTTATCATATTGATTCTATTTTAATGATGATACATTTTACATTACCATGATGAGATGATGGTATATTAAAATCATGAAACCTACTTGGAACGATAGAATTAAATATCATGAATTATTCTAGCTATATCGACCTTCAATGTGCATTTCCAGTCTTTAATGTGATTTATTATTATTCCTTACTTATTGTTCCTTGTATTGAATGATTTTTTATAATCATAGAAGTGTACCAATATATCTTTAAGGGATACGTTATGCTTTGGGTTATGTGGATACCAATTTCAACTGATGAGGTGTATGGGCCCTTATAAATTAGAATGGTGATCAAAAAAATTCATCCAGATTAAAAATTGGATTAAAAGTATAATGGAAATAATGTGGAAACAAACTTTAAAATGTAATGGTTCTTAAAATTTATAATTGTGATACCTTGACCCTAACCATACATTGGAAATGGGCCACATGCTATGTATCCTATGATCTTTGTAGGTATTTCTCTTCTTATTTAGTCCTGGATCTAGGATCAGACGACCAGTTATGTTATTCTTAGAGGAAGGATTTGTACATGTACTTTTTATCACTCTCTTTTTTTTCATTCCTTATTTCTATAAATATTGTTTAGGCATGGGTTTGGAAATTATAGAGTTATTCCACCTTGAAATCCTCGTGTTACATGAAAAGAGAGTTGCGATGAGAAAACTATGAAGGTGGTGATCCTGAGCCACATGTGATACCTCCCATATTGAAACCTGAGGCACCTCCTACTGATCCTCTTATGGGAACTGATGCTTAATTTTGTGAGATCTTCATCTGATTTATGCAGTATGTTCAAGGTTTACCTCGACCTACCTCGACTATGACAGAGCTAGCACGAGACTTACATCAGAAGAATCATCACACCTTCTCGAGGGATGGAAAACATCGTGCTACTGAGCCATGGATAGAATAAATTTTATCTATATTTGATCATATTTATTTTATTTTAGATTGTAGGTTCATTATTACTACATACATGTTACATGAATCCTCCAAGAACTGGTGGGACATAATATCCCTGTCTTAGTATTATAGAGATATAGTTTGGTAAAAATTCTAGATATATTTCATTGATCACTTCATTCCACAGACTCTAAGGGACAATCATACCTAGGGGTTCAAGCATCTTCAGTAGGGAACTATGATTATTCTAGAGTATTCAACTCATTTCACCGAGCTACAACATTTTTCTCCATTTGTGACAAGTGACGAATTTCTGATTGTGAAGAATTTTAAGGGAGGTCTTGGTACTTCTATTCACTAATAGTTTAATGGATTTTGGTTGAATGCCATTATAGATATAGTTAAAGACACCCAAAATACTGAATAGAATCTCAGAGAAGCTGGAAATGTGATCTAGTGTGGTTCAGTTACACAACCGGGCGACAGGTCTTCTGGAAGTCAAAAGTTCCAATTTGTGGGTACATTTAGTTAAAATTTAAACTAGGTGATATGCACTGAAAGCCCTATAGTGTGACATTATTGTGGTATGATAATCTATAATAATTCCTAGTGCACGAGGAACCCAACAGAGCTCCAAGATTGCAGTAATATGGGTCACCTTTAATGCTTCCGTCATTATTTACCTCTAGTGTCTAGTGATAGAGGGCCCATACCAACACCTTTAACTGGTATGATATCTATGAATCCAAATTAGGATGAGTGTTGTTCATCTACCGAACGATCAAGCTGAGGGAGCAGTGGTCATAGATGAGGTAGTCAAGGTCCGGAACCTCAACATTAGTAGCGTTGATCTTCTTAGGATAGACATGCAACATCTCAGGGATGCGGTTCATGCCATATGTATGTAGTGCATCCAATGATAGAGGGAAAGAATGTAGATACATATTTGATTTAAAAATATTATTCTAGTGCCCTCTACTTTAGTTTCATCCATTTGTGATATAGGGGAATCACACTCATTGATATCTTATACTATTGTGTAATGTTTTGGCCTTGCTATTGAGTACTTATATAGAATCTTGTATCTCAGAACACAGTTTGGGGTTATAGTAGAGGTAATATTCCATTTTTATGATTCCCCCTTGAGATATTTGGGTTCCATTTCTTCTAGAGTTTCTTTATCCTCAAGATGACCAGATTTTTCGTTATTCTCATTATGGACTGACTTGTACCTTACCATGCCCAACTAGATTTCTATCACCATCTATTTTCATTTACATCAAACTATTTAAACACATATATCCATAACGAGGAATGGGATATCTAGGACGATCAAGATAGACCCAAATGTTCTGGTCTTGGAAGAGTGATAACTTAGTTGGTGAGTCTCTTTATGATCAATTAGGGAATGTAATTAGTAGAATTCCACCTATTGTGGATCATTTCAGATATGTATTCCGTGATGATTTCACAAACTCACCTCATGATATAGAGGTCGAGTTTACCATAGAGATAGTTCTAGGTTCGGACCCAGTCACTCCTCCATAAAGGATAGAACCTTCATAGATCAATGAACTCAATAAGAATCTTGCATACCTTGAGTTTATGGGTTTTATATGACCCATAACATCACCATGGGATTCACCTTTCCTTTTCACCCAAAAGGAGGATGGTACCCTCATATTTTCTATGGATTACATGTGGTTGAATTAGTTTATAATCATGAACCATTATCCTTTTCCTCATATAGACAACCTCTTATACCATCTCTGAGGAGAAACTAATTTCTTCAATATAAATTTGATGTTAGGATACAATTAGGTTCATGTGAGGCCATTAGATATACCACATTCAACATTCAAGAGTATGTAATGAAAATACAAGTAGTTGGTTATGTCGTTCGGTCGGGCGAATTCACTGAAATACTTCATGGATTTTATAAATGATTTTTTCACCTATGTCATGATTAATTCATTGTAGTGTTCATAGATTTCATTTAGGCATAATCATGCAGTAGACATGATAATACCAACCATCTAGAGATCATGATGAGTACACAAAGAGAGCACCAGAAATATGAGAATCCTAGTATATTCCACTCTTGTATTAGTAAATTTCAAATATTCACTCATATCTATTCTGAGGCAGGTGATAAATTGACCCAAAGAAGGCGAGCACCATGGTTTCTTAGAATCATCCAAATAATGTGTTCAAGATATATATCTTTTTTGGGCTACCTTTTTATTACAAGAAATTCATTCATGACTTATCCTTCATGGAATCACCTCTTATAACATTGAATAAGAAAGGTGTGTTGTCTCAATGGTTTAAATCTTCTGAGAAATTGTTTTTAGAGTTAATGGGAAGACTCACCTCATAAAATATCCTGATTATTCCTGTTCCGAACAAGAGTTATAAAATATATTTCAATGATCCATGAATCTATCTTGGTGTAGTTCTTATGTAAGGTGATTGAGTAATTAAATAGAGATCCCTCCATCTAAGGCCTCTAGAGAAAAATATCCTCTTTACACCTCGAGAGAGTATAAATGGTTCAAGATCTATGCTTTTGGAGGAACTACCTATTGGGAGAGTGATTCATTGTCTACAAAAATCATAAAATACTGAAATATACCCCCACACAATGATACATGAATATGAGGTAGCATAGAAGTTTAAAATATCTACAGTCCTTTGGTTTTGAACTTTCCTACACACCTAAAATGGGTAATTCTGTGGCTGATGTCATGATCCATAAAACACAGAATCATGCTGTCAAGGTGTCAAATGGTGATTGGAAGATGATAGATATGTTTTATGAGTTTTATCTGGAGTTTAAAAAACAACACATTAAACCCATATTTTCCACTTTGGTAGTGATTTCCTATCGTATGGAATGGGTTTGGATGTGTTACTTATAATATTTTGAAGGAATATTCTTGAGGGATATTTTCATTGGAGAGAACCTACCTCCTTATTGGGTTGTGTATGGCAGTGAAACATTACCCTTCTGTGGCCGTTTCTGGGTAACATTAGATATACAAGAATAGTTGATGAGGGAATCCCATTACTATGTTTGGAAAGTTCATCATAGGATTACCAAGATGTATTGATATTTATTATGTTAGTATAGGTGGCCAGGTTTCAAGAATGCGATAGCAAGTTTCAGCACACAATGCTCCACCTTTTAGTTGGTGAAGGCAGATCAACAACTAACTACTAAGATTCCACAGCCTCTCTCCATTTATGAATCCAAATGGAATAAAATCACCACATAAATCTACATATTCTTGAGGATATATCCTTGAGTAAGCGTTGAAGTGTGGGTTATTGTCGATATACTGACCCAGGTTTCAAACTTTCCAATGATTTTTGAAACCTTATCTACTAATGATATAATAAGACTATACACCTAGTACACAGTGATACTTCATGGTGTACATAGTTATATAATTCAATATCATGATGATAACTTCACTACATGTTTCTAGAAAGGGTTTCATGAGGAACTAGGTTATTGGGTGCATTTGAGTACTACCTCTCACTTTCATACTGACGGGTAGTCCGAGCAGACCATACAGGTGTTAGAAGATATTCTACTGGCATGTATCCTTGATTTTTTCGGCTTGTGGGAAAACATATTACACTGGTTTATTTTTCTTAAAAAAATATATTTCATCAAAAATTTACATGTATCCATATGAGGCTCTCTATAGTAGATCATGCCATTCACCTTTGTGCTAGATAAAGGTAGGGGGAAGCTCTACTAGGTCATCAGCTTATTCAGAAGACTTCAGAGAATGTCCAGTTCATTCAGAAGCATATGGGTACATATTAGTATAGGAAGAAGTCTTATACCGATTGCCAGGATAGAAATCTAGATTTAGATGTGGGACATTTGGTGTTTCTGTGTGTTTCTACTAGGTAGGGTAAGAGATGAATCATGAGATATGGAAATTTATTTCCACAATATTTCAGGCCTTTCAAGAAAGTGGATAGGGTTGGTCTGATATCCTATTGGCTGTTGTTTTCTTAGAGGTACTATTCCATAAGTGAAATATTCAACATATCTCATCCTATATAGTATAATCTACACCTGTCTCAATAATTTGACACCAAGGATGTTTTGATGGATGAAAATGCATCCTTTGAGGAGAATCTAATTTGTAACATTGATCAAAGAATGATGGTTCATTGAGGTAGGTCAGTCCCTTTAGTCTTGGTGATATAGATACATTGATATGTTCTGGATGGTACTTGGTAGTGGGAGGCTGATGTATGTGTGTAGTGGACAAAATAATCTTTATATGAAGTCATACCACCCTCAAAAGAGAAACTTGAGGGTGTCTTTTATTATGGAGGAGTGGTTTTAATGTCACGTCATTGCTCAAAGGTATAGACAGATAAATTTTGTTTCTAATTCCTATAAAAGGAAATAATAATGATGGCTAAATGGTTAAATGACATCACAAGTTCATATTGGTATCATTCTAAACTCAGATCCCTAAAATGAGAAGAGGCAGACTGGGACATGGTTCGATAAAATAGTGCAGCCCAACCCCCATGGCTTCCCTTGACCGTGTGGTAGCTCGTAGTAGGATTTTGTAGGCTGCATGATCAGTCATCAACTGCACGAGCTAGGGTTCATGGCCATGTAACCACCTGTAGTTTTTTGGAAAGAGGTTATTCTCTAGGATTGTGCATGGTTAGTCAAACTGTGAGCCTAACCATGTTGTATCCACCCTTTGAAATAGTGAATGACACATAGTTTTTTCACTATTTGAAAACCATGTGGACAAATCATTCATAGTTTACAATGTGTGTGAAATACCTATTATTACCTTAATGATGTTTTTAACTCCCTCCTTTCCTTTTCATATCCTTTAGAGTGGGATTTTCCTCTCCCCTTGGTGTGTGGGTTCCTCCTCCCTCTTCCATGGGGTTTTGACGAATCTTCTTTATTCATGCTTCAAATCCTTCATCATTAGATGAAATGGAATGTAATCAGTAATATCTTCCTTCCAAACTCCTTTATTTTAAGGTTACTCTTCCATATATTTCCCTATTTTAGGGTGATGACTTTTTCCTTATTTTTAGGGTGTTTGAAAAATTGCTCAATTTATACTATTTTAGGTCAAATCAAGCCTCCAAAACAGATGAGTGGAGCACTACTACATCGAGGAAGGTTTTGTAATCTCTTTCTCATCATTTAATTTATTTTAAAATTATTCATCATTATTCCACATGCCATATTCTTCTATAGGTTCTTCATTCTTTTTTATTATATTTATTTAAATGGTTTTCCATTTCTGTTGGGACCTAAACGTGTGGTGAAACCCATCAGGGGATGTTCTCTTATCATTGTCCATCTCTTTGGGTGTTCCATCATATTGGAAGTTTTAACCATTACTTAAATGATAAATAATATTATGTGAGTTGTATTTTGATTAAACTCCTTAATTAATATTTGAATTAAGATGACAGGAATCAGCATGTGAGTATTCCTTAAACATTATGACATATAAACTTTATTTAAATATCAATGCATGATGATTTATATCTGAATTTGATAGTCCATATATCAAATTTATTATCTAAGTGGGATAAATACCTTTCATCCTTCTATATGCTATTTCATTCCCTTTTTCTATGTTTGTTCAAGCTTGTTAGCTTGTGGAATTGAAATATTAGTGATGACATGTAATTAAATATGTGATATTCCTTGTTCCATTTCCATATAAATTGTTCCGCATAATTTTCGAATTAATTGTAATGTTTTGATAGCTTATTAGAATGAGTTATTTATATACCTTTAATGACATGTGAATTTTTATATATATGATATGCCCTGTGATGTGCCTTATTTGATATGGATGACCCACATCGGCTCAGTAGAGAACATGTGTCCCAAATTCAGGATGTCATGGATGGACTTTCCGTACTTAGTTGTATCTACATGATACGCCAGGAGCTATACATTAACTTTGTAGGTAGGGTCTCTCTGAGAGATTTACGTATACTCATGAGTGATGATGGTTCCATAGGGGAGAAACCGAGGAAGGGCTTGTTGGAAAGATGGTTATGCAATGCCTCAGGTGATACCAAGTCCCTTATGTGAGATACTTGATATGGAATTAGAGTTAACATGCCTTGAGTGATACAAGGCATGCTGCCTGGGTTTCTTGGGATGTACTCAGAGGTATTGGCTTATCTAAGAAACCTCTAGAGACTATTGGGATTCTAATTAGATCACCCTGGATGAGCTCAGGACCCCAATAATGGAATTGATGGATTTTTTTCTTACACACATGTGATGTCTTCATTTATATTATGAGAATGATTATTTGATGACATGGTAGTGTGAACACCAAGATAAAGAACAATCTTGGGGGATTCTATTGTTTTTGGTATTCCTTTTGTGTTAAACCTTGTGTACATATTATGACTTTACAAGTTCCTCTTTCAGACATTTGGATTAGGAAAAACATGGTGGTATTGATCAGGTGTCCATTAAGGAACACATATCGTGGTGTTTATTATTTAAATGTTTGTTGCACTTCATATATTATATATGAAAAAATGTCATTTATTTATTACATAGAATAGATCAGGAAAGACACCTTGGGTTTCAGTCTACTGAGATATATATCTCACACCCTTCGCAGGCATTGTTTGGTACCCAAGTAGACTATATGATCATAGTTATGGAAAAATGTAAGCATGAAGCTTCTGATTCTATATTTATTAAAATATTTAGGATTCAATTTAGAGAAGAGGACCAAACCAATACTTGAGATTCTTGCAGAAATAGTTTTTACATTTTTTTATATTTTTTTAGCATATAGTATATTCTGGTATCCCTAACTCCCTATAATCACATTTTCATAGCATCATAAAAATAACAATTTTGTATCTATTATTTATTATTTATATTCATTCTTTATTTATTATTTTTAGCTTATCTTGTTACTTATGATGTTGTCTATTTCTTTATTATGATTCCACTATTTTTTACCCATTGTCTATCGTTGCACATACTATGATCTATGATGGTATATTCTATCCAAAAAAACACCATAGTCCCTCTCTGATAGTCTGAAGCCTCTGGAATTCCAGGAGGTGCACTTGAGGTCCTGTAGCCCATAGTCTTAGCGAAACGTTAAGTGGCACCCTAGGAAGGATGATACAATTATCAATCTCTATTGGTGATATGGGATTATCATAAAATTGATTCGATGATGTAGGAGAATTATGATACTATAGGAAAAAATTGAGGATATTTTCACCTTGGGTGTTTTCACTATTATAGAGGTAAGAAACTTATTCTTTTATACTAGGTCGATTAATTTGATAGAGATCATGAAAGATATGAAATGCATACCCAAATCCAAACTTGTTTCTTCAATTTTTTTGATGGACAATACATATTCATGGCCATGATCATTAAATGGGTTAGCTAGGGTCATTACCAATGTGTTTATAGTAGTAACATAAGTGATATCATCAATCATGGTTTGACATTATTTTCCATAATGAAACACTATGTTAATGTTTTGTGACTAATAGGATTAAAATGGTGCCCTATCACCATGAAGTATCCTGATTTTTTCATCAACATAACATTTGATACATTGATTGTATGATGAGGGAACTCTTACATAATGATGTTACCAAGGTATCCATAAAAAACCATAAAAGGTTGTATCCTATTAGAAAATAATAATTCAGAGTCGAGGATAAGGTCCTTGAATTGATATCTATGTTTGATTCAGTCAAGTGGGTTATTATCACTCTTTTCATAAAGATAAAGTGTTAAAGTAGAGGGAGACAAATCATCTTTTCTATAACCTAATTGAGAGAGTTTCCATATCGGAATGATATTTATTCCTTATATGTTGTCAGTTAAATAATTTTGGATGTCAATGTCCTAAAATTTTCAAATAGATACCTGGGTTTTACATATCCCAAAAAATAGTCTCCCTCTCCTTATTGTGAAAGATATGACTACATGACAGTCCATGATATTGGTATCTGAAATATATGATTTAGTAGTATTAACTTTATAATTAAACTCTTTATGTCATAAAAAAACCTTCCCAAGAACTTATCTAAACTCTTTATAATTATTAAGAGAATCTAGGATTGATTTGTTGTTTGAAACAATATAAAACTATTTCAAGATATCATATTTTAGGGCTAATGTCTTATGCTTCCCATAAAGGGGTTGACGTTTCTTCTTGGATTATTCCTTAGTATTAGTGGTATATGGGTTAGGTTCTTGATAAAATGTTTAAGGTGACCATGTTTCTAACAGATTGAGTCTACATGGTCTTCCCACACATTTAAGAGGACGATAATGTTGCACACTTTTCAACCACTCTTCTAAAATAATTGGATTTGGATAAACCTTGAAATATTTTGGGGATTTTTCTCTTTTTTTCTAGTCTCACTTAAGTTCTTACCAATGGGACCTGACCATATATATAGCTCTAGTAAGAATATAGACAGAATATTGGGATTTTCTATGAATTTGTCTTCCCCTATTCCCATAGCTACTATGTCTTGTACCACAGGATCCCCATTTAGGTTTGGGGAATTTAGATTCATAACCATAGTCATCATTGAATAAATGGATTATTAAATGAATAATGTTATCATAGATAGATATTATCTATTCACTTGATGGGGGTTTCATTAGGAAGGATGGTGCCCATCCTACTTGGAAACTATTTTCATGAAATACAAGAGGGTTAGGAAACACTTGCGAATTAATATGAGTTAACATTACTGTAATTTAATCATTCTTTTCTAGTTACACTATATTTTAGATGATTATACCTTTAAATACTGTGTTAATGAAAGAGATGATTTCGTTTTATTAAAAGAAATTGAAGATTCCACTGGCTAGTTCAGTTGTTCCTTGAGGATGGTATGTGCTCGATTGATCAATTTTTTTTATTCATATAGTTTTTAAACATACACTCACCATTACTTATGAATTATTTTCATCTTCTTTAATCTTTTGGAGTTATAGAAACAAATGAAAATTGTAGTGGAGTCATGCCCAATTCTACTTATCTCAAAGCAACCATATTATGAAGAACAAATTTCAAAATAATGCATTCCTTGATGGTACAGACCAATGTTTAGTAAAATAGAAAATATTTTAGTTTATCACTAAGGCCAATCTAACATGGGAATATAGATTTCATAATTATCAATAAATTTTTCTACATAGATGCAATGAAGTAGTCATAGACTTATTCATTTATGTATGAATAAAATTATTGTTCCATTTATTATATAGAATGTGTTTCTTATCTTTTCCCTCAACCTAATAGGGATGGTGTTGTTGATGTTTCCTTTTGAGAGAAGGAAAAACATTATATTTTATTTTCAGAAATTCTAGAGTTGGTTCTAGGTTTAACTTGAGTGTAATTGTTGTAGTTTCAACTTTTCTCATTCTTTTTACTTTGGAAGCTTGTTTTAGTAATAGTGGGTTCCCTAGAACCAAATATATTGTACTGTTTGATTACCATATCCTGTATACAATGAGATATACATGATGTTCACTTACTAATATAGTGCAAAAATTTCTATGTTGACTATTTAATGTTATTGTATATATATTAATTTTCTTGTCAAAAGGTTATAAAAGATCCTAGGATATAATGAGAACCTCAAGATATTATGACATTAATACTAAACTTATGTCATATGGTCTAGTTAAATATTACTAAAGGGACATAGTATATGTTTAACTATATATTGTTGGGGTGGGGGATGATAAGAATTGAGTCTCCTTCTCATGAAGTTTTCATATGGTGATATCTAGTAGTTGAAATCATGAGGAAAGACCCACTAATAGGAACACCACATGTTTCAGGTGTCATTTGTAGTCCCTATCTACATTCATTTGAATTTATCTCCTAAATTGAGATCATTATCAATGTGTTCCATTTGATAATAATCTTTTATGGAAATAAAAAACAAATATAATGAAATTTTGGAAAGGTATCATGTGTTGGGGGAATCATTGGTGGTGTGGAATTGGATGAATTTTCAAGATATAATTTGTCGATTCCTATTAGAGTAAGTAATATATCTCAGAGCTAGTTGATTAGGATGGTAGTAACTAGATATATCTAAGGGCATGGTAGTTCAAGGTAAATCTTTCCAGCGAGACCAACAAATAATAAAGCAATGAAAGAAACATGACACAAGTGTGCCTCATAGTTTATGATATATCTAAGTAAAAAGAGATTATATTTCACAGTTCATGTTCATAAGTTGGTTGTTTTTTCTCTTACTACTCTTTAGCAATATGGGGGATGTGATGGGTTGCTAGATTCCACTTTTGTTCTATGAGGAGTATTCACTCATTTAGAGATAATGGACTTGACGGTCACACAAAATTGTGTATTCAATAATCTATCCTATTCTAGTTAATAGGTATATAGAAAAAGGCGGCCCCACCATTGTGGTCTGAGATTTTTCAAAGTATGTTCAACAACTAAAGGAATAAATAAATTTATGTTATTAAAATTGATAATTATTGACATTGAATTTATTTATAAAATTTATTTTCATGTTTTAAGATAAATACAGAAGAAATATTTTATTAATGAATATTAGTTTAAAATATCCAAGGTTCATTTAATATTTGAAGGAATGATGATTTAAGTTAATGGCGTGGGTTTTATCATGTAATATATTTAATATACTACCAATAGGTGAAAAAATATATAAATGATATTTATGACTTTGAACAATAGTTATAATATATTTTTTATATAGTGTATTATATTTTAAGTGGTTGGGGAGCCTTTCTGGTTAATTTTTTAATACACAATAAAATGATGAGAGATGATCTCTCCAATGAATAATCATGGAGATAACTTGAGTGATTATCTCTCATATCCCACATTCTTCAGAGAGAAACTCTTGATCCCAGATATTTATATTGATCTATCCCTCTTGGATCATAAGAATTCTGATGTAGTGATCATCGGAGTGTTGATGGTGTCATCAGATCTCTATTCTAGCATCTGGAATTCGATGATCAGCGCTCCCATCGATTTTTGATGTGCATGTGGGCGATCTAGAAAAAATCAAATTAGGATTCTTTGAGCATTGATTGTTGGTGTTTAATGGAGGATGAACACATGGCTTCAGATCAAACCATGTATTTATTGTTTAGTTTTGTGCATGAAATTCTATATGTGAGATACTTGAGATTATACTGGGGAAACACTTCAATAGTGATGACATTGTTACGTCGATCGCTGGTGAAATTTTTTAATTCCCCATCTAATGGGATTCTACTTTGGAACCCTGTACCTCCACTTGTTATGGTCCAGAATTATGTTTGTATCACTAAATGGTGTCTTCTAGTCATTTGAAATCTATGAAATTTTCATAGAGTCCTCTTAGATGTTTTACTGGAATGGGTGGTGCTTCAAACCCATCACATAGTTTTTTAATACGGAGACCCAAACAAATTTCTCACAAGAGTTGATGAGACACTATCACTCTCACATTGTTTTAGAATTTAGAAATTAAGGATTTTCTCTTTCACATAGTAGTGTAAAATTTATAAATGGATTTCTGACATGAATCATACCATCCATTGATTGGTCTCCTCAGAAAACTAGGGACCTTGATAAGAGATGGAACCTCTAAAATCTATAAAAATCATTTGATTTTGGATGCATATTTCTACTCTTAGGTTAACATCATGGTACCACACTGAGATAAGAAATTCACTATGTTCGTATCTGGAGCACATATTCCATTGAATGTTGATAATGTAGGATTCATAAAGTTTGGTGGAGGAATATTTTTATCCACTCTATAAAGATAAGTATTTCAGTATAGATATATAGGTCTAATCCATCCTTACATAGCTTCTAGTCAAGCTATTAGGGACTTTATGGTGTAAAGGTGTTATGATGGGATAGTCAGTTTGGATGGATCTTGAATAGTTTAAGTGGTGGATGAAGCTTATCATGGAGGGCTTGCCTACATTTATAGTTCATATCGAGTATGGGATAGCCTACGTCGGTCTACATTACATGGTCCTAGATGATAAATTATTGGATTAAATTCATTATATAAATATTCAATTTGGTGTAAATAATGATTTCTACTATATCCTAGATTGAGAGGATGGATTTTTAATTCTTTCAATGATATAACAAGCTCTTCTTGATGGGGAGATATTTTCCCTATAGAACATACTAAAGAGATATATTGCCTTTGAGAAAATAATTTTTTAGTCTTTGGAAATCTTACATTAATTCTTCTAACTAAGATAATATTTCATCAATCATAGGGGGTCCAATTTACAGGGTAATGGGTGGGATGTGGCGATATAGTTGTTCATTTTTTTTGTTTAAATATCATCATAGAGGTGGATACTAAGCACTTGAGGGTGGATCCTTAATTTTCATATTTTCTTTGATTTCAGGTGAGAACAAATGATTTTGTTATTTTTTTCATGGATCATATTTCAAATAGAAATATCATCCTCAAGTTCTCATATACTTTCCATATAATCCATATCAATTAGAAGGACAATACTGGTGATATGAACTAATGCATAGTTTTTATTTGTGACATATCACTATTAGAAATAAAAAGGATTGATTATACTTGGAGTATCCATTGAGATATATGTCACAATATTTCAAATAAATACCCATCTTGATGGATTTATTTGGATTATACCCCTTACAAGTATTTATCCTCTCCCTCTAGGATTCCTTTTGAGATGTTTTAAAAAGCGTTATTTGGAGATACTCACAAGAAAACCTTGTCGTATACATCCCAAAGGTTATATAAAAGTGATGATATGAAATAAACCATAAATAATAATTTGGTGAAACACCTCACTATTAGAAAAATACTAAATTACATGGGGATAAATAATGATGAGGTAATAATACCACATGCCCTATGGAAAGGGGATGATAATGTTTCCATACTGAAACACATTGAACACATCATAGATCTAATTACATTAAGGAGTATGGTTTTAGTAATAATTCTCCTAGCCTTATAAGTTGGGGTTTCGAAACAATTTCTTACACTAGAACGAATAAATTTTCCCAATTGATCTGGTTAATTTAATTTGAACATGAGTTGGGTGAAATACACACTCTGAATGTGAGGCGATTACTACTAGAGGCAGTAATACCAGTCAAGGTTTTTCTCTTATAAAATGAGAATAATTATCAACATTCTTTGATGTTTGATGTAGTATTTTTTCAATGGATTCCCCTCATCAGATCTTATGTTTATATGAATCAATCATGGACAATACCTATTGATAATACCATCTATTTTAGGCATAGATCAATTTCAAGATTCATCCTAAAGAAATTAAACTGCATAATGTCACTGTTGGTGGGATTTTAAAGCTAGGGAGTGAGGTAAAAATAAGTAACCCATGTTTTCTAAATCATCTGCTATATACACCATGTTTAGTGTTAGAAATCAAAAAACATATGTTTTCTAAATAATTAGAGAATGCACAATGAATATTTCCATGTTACCTTCCCAATTACCGGTGTCTTATGATATAAATGGTAACTAAGTAAAATGATTAGAATAATTATTCTATTTCCATAACATGATTGAAATACCATTCATATGGAAAAAATTTCACATTAAAATGGTGAATATTCCTCTATATATTTACATGAATACTATTTATGTATTTCTATTTGAATGTTTTGTAAATTCCATAATGAGGGGTGGATAGTGGATGAAACATTACTTGTATATAATCTTCAACCAATTTTTTTTCATAATAATTGTGTTATATTTAAATTCAATGATAGAATCCTTTACTTTCTCTAAACAAAGTGGGAATTTCTAAACCACCTTGTTCAATAAAGATTGCTTGATATGAATTCTCTCTATTATAGTGTAAGATAATCGGTCCAAATTTTGTACATTGAATAACCATTGTCTTGGTCTATCTTTTGGATGAGAATGCATGGCACTTATCAAATAAAAATCTAAATCATGGATGGACTTATACTCAAATGTACATACGATATGAGGGATACTGCATCATTGATTCTTCAAGGAGAGTCCTTTATTGTCTAAATGGAATATCACTATATGGAAGACCATCATATTAAATAACATCATGTGGATGACTACAATCATGGATCAATGTCTAGGCACAAAGTGGATCCCCATAGAAAATGTCTTGGGGAGGACCTTCATGGCTTAAAATGATAAATAGAGGAAGATCTTGTCATTTTATATTATATTCATGAGGAGGGATTCCAATGTACTCATCCCAAGGATAGTTATTACAAGAAATAATATTATGAAAATGAATGAGGAAATCATATTAAATTATATAGGGTGATCCTCCAGAGCTACTGATATAATAATCATATGGAGGACATTCAAAATTGAAACTATTGTATCATTAATATGGTAAAGAGTCTGCAAGATCATGGGATTCCATTAGAAAATGATTGAGGTTATCAAGAACACCAGTATTAATAAGAGAAGGGATGTGGGCCTACTTCTGGAATTTAGATCACTCTCGGTGATATTTATTCTTTGATGCTCTCTGTCTTGAATTTGGAGTTGCATGATGTGAAAAATGAATTTCATGAATGTGAGCCTTCTTATATGAGTCTCATGATATTTTTAAGATACTCTAACAAGTTTATATGGTTTTGGAAGGAATATGTTCCTACCCTGAAGTGGATATTGGAATGGGATGATAATCACAAATTATAAAAGTAATTTTTGTCTGATCCTAGTGTACATATATCATGGGAGTGTTCTTAAGACCCACTTGGATGAGATCCGGAATGTGTTATTACACCTGAGAATCCCTTGAATTGTTTTGATGATATTTTATCATGGTAAGGGTAAAAATATCCTTGAACACCAAAACTGTTATTTCTTCCAAGATATTTTTTCAACTATGAAGAATGTGGATAGTGATTCTTGTCTACCCCTCTATTGTCTCCTGGTGGTTCCAATATATTTTCAACTACAAAGAAAATGTGAACTAATTTTTTTGGTTCTAGAAGGTATTTATGCCTTCCCTTATCCTTCAATTCCAATCATAGTATACCAATGATCCTCTTTTTTGTGGGAGAGAATGTGTGATTTTCACTTTTTAATTATTAAAGGATATTGATAATATTTTTTGGGTGTTGAATAAATGTGTTGGTCAACCTACTGGGTGTAGGCATGATTGTATACCTTCTCATAGGTTGTTTCTAAGGAAAAATGATAGGAATCAGTTGTGGTGGAGAGGATGTGGGACTGGTCTTTATTATTGAAGGTTTTAGACCCTATATGGGTTTTCCAATGTATTGGGTCTGGGTGGATTGAGTTAGACCAGTGGGGTCGCTTCCTCTGTGGGATGAGGGATTGGTGCCACAAACAAATGTTGGTGGAAATTATTAAAAAGATTCCTTTAGGATGACTATTATAATATGATTAGTCCACTACCAACCTAATATTCTATCTTCACATGATAAGGAAATAACATACTATTTTTTTCTTAGGAGAGGCTTCTGAAATAGTTTAAGATGAAAATGGGTTTAATTTTATTCTTCACCACCGTTTTCCATTGGGAACATGATTGGTGGGGTTTTTGTCACATAGGGTTCATGTGAAAAATATAGTTTTGGGATTATAACATTCATGTGGAACTCCCTAATTAGTGTATTTTCTACTTTGTATTTACAGATCTTGGTGGAATACGATGTCCTATGGTTCCAAAAAAGACCCATTAGGTGTGAATATATATGTGAAAGTTCGTTAGGATAGGTATAATGAAATTTATTTTGAAGAGAGTTCAAAAAAATATGCTACTAAGTTATAGAAAATAATAATAAGAAAACCAATCAAAATAGCATCAAAATTAAGAAAAAAATGAATGTATGTTTACATTAATGGATCCATGTTTTTCCCATTTTTGGTTAATAATTTACTCAATAAATAATCGGTTGATGTGTGGGAAACACATTCACTTTGGTTAATGAATGATTCACATTAGGTTTATAATTTTTTATATTAACAGGGAATGAAAAATAAAATTTATCAATGTTTTATATTTAATGATTGTGAGTGGTTGAAGGATTCATATTGGGTTCACCATTTTCAATTTAATGAAGGGTTTTCTCACTCATAGTCATTTATAGTCAATGAAAATCATTCTTTCCAAAGGTAGGAAATCACCCGGTCTTTACAAGAAACATCTTATAACGAATGTTGGTCGAGAGGACAGGAGGTTAGGATCCCCTCACATTTTTAGGGGGATTATTCCAAACTTTGGGAATCTATTATATATTTAAGAAATTTTTTAATCCTTATAAAATCCTATAAGTGAATTTGTTTCCCTACTATATTAGTAAAAGGTAATTAAAATTTATTGAGCAGAACAATCTGTATGTATTAAATGTTATCTATTAGTGGAACCATATATATATATATATATATTATAGGTTATCTATCAAATCAACCATTATTATGAGTCATAGGTTCCCTATATTGTTTATTTTAGTTGGTAATACATTGTTTTAAGGAACTAATATTTAAACACATGTACCCAGAAACTATTGAGTTTTTATCCATCCAGGAAAGTGGTGATTTTTTTGGTGTTAGGATCGACCCTATGATATAGCTTCCAATATATCATTGTGCATAGTTTTAGAGTACACATAGTCAGTTCCACTTAATGGGACACATCGTATGTTTTATTATTATGTGACAAGTATTGTACCATGTAGTTTAGTGTCATGTGGAATTTTTTACTAGGTTTAAGGTGCTTAGAAATGGTTGATGTGGGACATATGTGTGAGATGTCATTTTCAGTTAACCATAATTGGAATATAGCCCCATAATATTGATAGAAGGGTGATTATTTTTAGTTTTAACCTTAGGGATTCATCCTATATATCTCATGAATATTGAAATCAAAGACCATGTAGTTTGATGTAGGCTTAAGTATTATACCTCAGAAAGAGTCCATTATGGATCCAATACTTACACATAAAAAGAAGGCCTTTGATGAGGCATTTTTATCATGATATTCAACTGATTAGTCGAGATACCTAATCCCACATGATGCATGATCAATGTGATAAACACAAGGCAACATATGATTAGTAACATAGAAGGAATACATTATTGGATGAGACTTATACTTGAGGAGGAATCTAGTAATTGAATTTTTTTACTCCTCCACTGATGGATGAGTGAAGGATCATGGATGGTGAGAAGGATATGACATCACACATGAATGTATATAAGCTTAATATATGAGGGATTCAATATATAAATACACTCCCCATCTATTGATATATCAGGGAGGAGTTACAAGGGGTGATCCAATAAGAAATTCTAAGGGGTTACACAAAAAGGGATTCCCATTCTCCTCTTCCTACCTCTTTCTAAACCATAGGTTTTGTCCTTACACCAACATATTTTAAGGGAAATGGTGTTGATACTACCTATTCACTTTATTTGGTAGTGAGCATGTATGATGTAAGCATTACTAAATTAAACTAGAATAATTCTACACCACATGATTGGGGTCCTCATTAACAAGTGGATTCATGATTACAAACATCCTAAGGACCCACTCTACTGGAGAGGGTAAGTTGGTGACATATTTTAGTATGGTAATTCCTGATCAAATGTACATAAAAATAGTGTGTCCAATACCAGAATTATGTAAACCTTGTGGCTATGGGGAGTCCATGATGCAAAAATTGTCAAGTATATCTAGGTAAAGGGGGATGAAATATTTGGGAAGAAACATCCATGGGAGATTGGTCATTTAAGTGGGTAGCCCTACGAAATGGGTTACTAAGTTAGACTATACTAGAATACTAGTCACTTAAGTTAGAGTGATGGGTCGCTAAGGTGGGATTCCCTAGGTAAATAATCACTTAGGTGGTCATCCCTAAGTGATGGGTCATTATAGGGGGAAACTCCAGATGACTGGTTGCTTATGTGGGTAGCCCAGAGCGATGGGTCACTAATGTGGGATCCCCTACATGATGGGTCACTGAGGTGGGAAATCTCAGTCAATTGATTACATATGTAATGAGCCTGGATTAGTTGGTCACCTATGATAGGGATTACCACCAAAACATTTCTTAAATTATTTATACAAATTGTTAGAGTGTTATAGGCTACATAACAGGGTGATTAATGCATTAATGAGGAATATATAAGGATATTTATCTCTCTCATAATGGTGGAAAATGTGTGTGTTATATAATGAAAAGGGGGATATTATAGGTAAAATAGGATTTTTGTGGTTCAGGATGAACATGCAAGGTGGTTCCCAAAGTTGAGTTGGGCATCACATGATAAATGTTCGGAGGAGACCTAAGTGTGGTAGACTAGGAGGATAGAGGTGACCTTAGAGGAGGTGGAAAAAATGAGAAGATGGTACCCTGAGTGAGACAATATTATTTTTTGCTATTTTTTCTTACTTTCCCCTTCATTTCCCATTTTTCTTCAAAAGGGATCACTGATAATGTACATAACCATACACAAGTGCATGTGTGCCTAGATATACATGCACTCACACTCGCATGCCCTACCATATATTCAGCTTTCTCTATTACCAACTCCATACAACCTTATATATATGGGTGTCTTAGTTATATGACACCATAGCTAGGAGCACATGATAGAAGCTTCCTATAAAGGGACCCCATTACCTTCTATTTTCGACACAAGCACCAGACTAAGGTGAAACCCTAGGAACCTGGGAAAAATATATCTCTTCTACACACCCATGTATCTAATATAATATTCCTTCAATTGATTTTTATACATAATATTAAAGATAAGGAAGGTAATAAATGTGTTCCTAGGCCCTCCTAATTGTTTTTTCCCAAAATTCCTAACCAATAGAGTTCTTGACACCTAGTCACTAATACTTGAGAACCCAAAACTAAGGAAATGATACCTGAGACCCTCCAACACATGAGTAGTAATAGTTGAGTTCCCAAAAATCCTAGACATCAATACCTAAGAACCAAACCAAATGGATGCTGATAAAAAAGAACCCATTCACCTAGAAATTAATACTTGATTGTCCAGTTAAAACATTAGTATGACCTTGATAATTTCACCTTCATAGAATCCATTTTTTCTAGGTCACATAGATGATAATTAATTAACCCATGTAACCTAATTGGGTTCTCATTAATCCATATTTCCCACCTCGGCAACCCATTGGTCCATTTCATGGAGGGATTCCCCTAAAATCCCCTTAAATATCAATTTCTAGCTACAAAATCATGCCTTCTATCTTATACCTATGATATTATTACTAGAAACTATGGGAATTCAAGACCCATAGTATGAAAATTTCATACTGGGTTATAATAAATTTATTTTGTGATACTAATAACCTCAATCTTGATCCAAAAAAATCATTTATTTGAGATAAATATATTGGTTTCATCACAATTCTATAGTTGAGATAAAACTCTTGGTTTCCTCATATTCCTTGGGTCCACAAACGAATTTTATTTCCTAAACCCACCATTATTTGAGTCATTTATAAAGTTTAACCAAATTATCATCTTACTCATTGTACACCCTAATTAGTTTCTTATTTCTTCCCATAAGAAAGAGAAATTATTTATTAAAAAGAGAAACCCATATAATAGACCCACTAAATAAATTTTTGTATCCACTTTCATGAACCATTAGTCATTATTTAATTACATTAAACTATGTGGAATTATCATATCACATGATATTAAAATGTTAAACTCAAACTACCTGGGATTTGATTCTAGAAAACCAAGATATGTAGGCTGCCTCTCTATGGTTCAATCCTAACACCCTAATACAAATATCAGGCCTCATACTATCTCTAATCCCCATCCATTCTATCCTTTATTACTCACCTAGTTATCAATAGATCGGTCATGGGAAACCATATAAAATTTTCATTCTAGGCGTGAGACCCATCCATTATTCTCTTATATCCAATTTTTGTTACTAATAGACAAGGGGTAGAGAATCATATCTCATGCCTCATACTATCTGTAATCCCCAACCTTTCAAATACAAATTCCTTGAAAAATTACTAATATATATAGAACAAATAACCATATATGGTCCTATAAATGGTTGTAATCCCAAACCATTATGGAACTTCTTCACTATTTATTCTGTAATGGAGAGGTGATAGAAAACCATATATGATGCTCATATGAGGAATAATTCCATTCGATCGAAAATAAATTTTTTATTAAAGGATGTTAGAACACCCACAAAAAATAAACAGATCAAAGAGGTTGGAAGTGGTGAAGTCCAAGGGAATCCCCCCGGATGACATCCTTACATTCATGTGGAAGATATCCAACAGTGGAGTAAATCACCAACGATTACTCCTCTCTTCCTACACGATCAAGAACATCCGCATAAAAATTAGCTTCTCTCCAAATTTGATAGACCCTACAACCTTAATTGATTTCCTTATAACATCTTCTAATGAGATAGATCAAATTACCTGGAGGATTTATTTTCCCTTGTATAGACCACACCAATATCTCGAATTCAGATTCAACATCACATACCTGCAATCCGAACCTTTTGCATAGAGAAACTACGGTTAGAAAGGCCCTCACCTTCGCGCATAAGGAATTCCCTGGACCATAGTACATGCTGAAAGCCAGAAACACTGACCCATTTGAATACCAGAGCAGACCACCCCCTCGCATGCATCCATTCCTGAAAGAACCCCAACATTAAGATTATTACCATTAGCTTGAGGAGTCCACTTTACCTACTGACCTAGATAACTGTTAGCTGAAATATGTCTATTAATGAACCTGATAAGTGCCTGAGAATTCCTCCCACCCTTCAAACCTAGAGTTAACTCGTAAATGGGTATTTTAACACTTACCAGTAGACTAGGCAGTTCGGGTTGTTTATCCAATAAGGCTATATTCCACGACTCCCAAATAATCCAGCGAATGGCACTAAAAGTAATGCTGTGAAGTTTCTTCTGCACTTCACCATGATCAGACCCTATAAAATAGAAAGAAATGAAGTCCCGTATAGAGTCGTAATCACGCCTAGATGATATCCACATATCAAAAGTAGACCAAAGGCCAACAACCCAATCACTCATATAGAACAAATGAAAGGAATAATCAATGTTCAAATTATTATAGCAGAAACAATGAGAAGCCAGAAAATATCCTTTGATTGAATATTGTCTTCTGTTGAAATTGACCGATTTCGCAACCTCCAGACCAAAAAATTCATCTTCATGGGGATTTTCTTACACCATAACCGCAAATCGTATTAATCCCTCACTAATATTGGATATATTAGTTCTCTACAATCATTCCCATTGAAGAACCCAGAGGACGACCTGGTAAAAAAAATCTATCCGCCTCATCTGAGAAAGAAATGCTATTAAACAACTCAATCTATTATTTTCTCAGAATGGCCTCCAACATTGAAGGATAAGAACTTTCCTCCCTAACTATCATGTCAGGGCCCGAACATCCTAGAAAAAATAGTCTCTCTCCCACCCAGTTATCCCTCCAGATGTTAATTGTTACTCTACCAACCACCCATTGGGTAGCCTCCAGAAGTGTTTCTAAATGTTGAAGAATACCTCCAGCTAACTTCGAGATATTTCCACAATGACTTTTCCAATCTTCCTAATGCCTTCAATAACAGTTTCTAAGTAATGTAGACCATAATGATTCCCCCACGAGGAATTCCCAAGCTAGTCGTGCTTGCATGGATTCTTTGATGTCCCATAGTCCAATACCCCCTCCACCACTAGTTTAGCCATACGGTTCCAGGAGGCTAAATGGAATCGACCAAGGTAGTTTTCATCCCATAAGAAATAGTTCATGATCTTCTCTATCCTATTGATGGTCCCTTTAAGAGGAGTGATGGTTGAGAGAACGTGCATCAGAATGGAAGACAAAACGCTGTTGATTAAAGTGACTCAGACCCCAAATGACAAAAATATGCTCTTCTAGTTCACAATTCTTCCCATAATTATGTTCATAATATCCTCAAATAAATACTTTTTAATTCATCCAAAATAGATTAGAGCTCTATGATATATCATAGGGAACTGTTTCCTATGAATTCCAAGAGTATCTTGAATGATCCTGCTTCTTTAAACATAACACTTGTTGGAGATAAAATCACTACTCTTTCTTGAATTAATTCTTTGGCCGATTAGTTCCCCATAAACCCCATTATCTCCAAGAAGTTAAGAAGAGAATTCCTCCTACCTTTGATGAAAATAAGAATATCTTCTATAAACATGAGGTGAGAAATACAGCCTACCCCAGTCTCTCTATACGGTAGGATTCTTCTTTCACCCATGCTTATATGAAGGTTTCTAGATAAAGCATCCTGGTCTAGAATGAAAAGAGGGGGAGAAAAAGGGTCCCATTTACTCACACCCCACAAGATTTTAAAGAATCCAAACCCTTTCCCCATAAGAGAGACTGATAAACACAGAGAGAAATAACATCTGAAGCAATAATCAATGACCCACTCATGAAAACCCATACTTCTCATGGACTGAATAACAAATCTTCATTCCAATTTATCATATGCCTTATCCATATCCACTTGAATGATTTAATTGGAGAGAACAAATTTTTTGATAATATCCTCCACTAGATCCTTAGAAATTCCAATCGCACCTTGAATATTTCTTTATTTCACAAACCCATGTTGTTCCTGAGACAAAATCCGAGGGATAACCTCATTCAACCTCTTAACAATCAGACTAGCCATAATTTTTAGGAAACATTGCACAAGCATATAGGTCTATACTGATTATTATTTTTAGGGTTCTTCACTTTAGGAATGAGGACCACCCTGGTGGAACAAGAGCTTCAATTGATAGAACCACCCTAAAGAAAATCTTGAATTGCCTTAATGATTTGGATCCCCACAAAGTACCAAGTGGCCACATGGAAATCTCCTGGAAAACCATCCAGGCCTGGACCGCTCTCAGGGGCCATGTTGAAAATAACTCCCCAAATCTCCTCCTCCTCAGAAGTAGTTAGCATAGACACATTATCCTCCTCTACTAATAGTCTTGGAAATCCACCCATAAACTCCCCTTCCTCCCTCAATAAACTATGGTTATTAGTAGAATCCTCCCCTGCCAATAAATACTCAAAGTGTTGCAAAGCCATCTCCCTTGCCACATTCAGATTTTATGTATAAAACCCATCATTCAGACTAATATTGATTTTTATATTTTTACGTTCCTTAAAATATTCATGGAAATAAGCATTATTGAAATCCCCATCCTTTATCCAACAAATTTTGGATCTATGCTTGAAGTCTCTATCAATATTCAGCAACCGCACTATCAGAAGACTATTCTTATCACAAAGCAACAAAAATTTACCCTCATCCCAATTTATCTGGAGATCCTCTTAAATTAGATCCATATCCTCATATAAATATTATACCAACGCATCACCAAAAGGATTATTCAGCAACCATCCGTTTATATCCAACATAAGACGCAAAATATGCCTTGAGAGGCCAACCCAAGATCTCCCGGTCTCTGTTTTTTCCCATGAAATTCTCATAATTTTTAGGAATCCATCAACCTGTTTCCAGTTCAAGGAGTAAACAAAAGGAAAATTATCAGCATCACCTCTTTTCAATTCAACCAGCAATGGAGCATGATCCGACAGAACACGAGACAAATGGGAAACGCAAGCTTTCGAAAATGAGTCTAAACCTTATAATTTAGTCAAACACCAGTCAAGGTGGATCCAAATGTGACTGTTTCCTTTACGGTTATTTCACCAAGTGTATTTTCATCCCTTGAAACCCAAGTACATCAGACCCGTCCTAGTTATGCAGCATTTGAAATCCTGCATACCAATGTTAGTACTACCATTTCCTCCCCTTTTTTCAAAAATCTCCACAATCGTGTTGAAATCGCCGCCGACAAACCATGGTAGTCCAAGTGAGTCGAAGGAAGCCAAATAATCCCAAATAGACCTTCTACCTTGAGTGTCACTACTGGAATAAATGAAAGAAAATAGAAGCATTGTTCCCTTCATCAAAATCGTAACCGTTATACATTTCTCTAAAGCATGGACCACCTCTACCTGCACCCTGTTTTTCCAGCAAATCTAGATGTGTTTATTGTTATGATAAGCCTTCTTAAAATGTCTAAATCCCATTTTCTCATCAAAAGAAGCAATCATGGTGGAATCTTGCTTCAGTTACAAAATAGAAACCAATGAAACATTATATTTCCCAACTTCAGAGGCCATGAAGGTAGCCTTAGAAGGTGACCACAGACCTCTAGCCTTCCACAAAATCAAAGAAAACATTAAAAAAAGATATCTAGGTGTAATCCCAAATAATAACCTCTATTTTATTTAATAGTAGATAATATTAACTAAAAATGTAAACTCAATCATTAGTCCCACATCACCCATTTCTCAAAACTGTTCACAAAATAGTCCACTCCATATGAATATAAATTTCATAGAAGTATTCATAGATACATAAACAAAAATGGTTCAGTATGGTTCTTAATAAATTACCTAAATAGGTATCATCTGTATGGTTAAGTGGAATCAAATTATGTGGGTTCTAATTCCCTTCACAAGTATACATATTAATCGAATCTCATGGGCCTGATCTAAAGTCCATAAATAGTTTTTCCTTTTTTATGGGATCCCAAAACATCATTGGATGGTGATAAATTCTTATGTACCTACATATATAGCTCTAATTTAAATAGTTACTATATTTTAGGGTAAAACAAGAGATAAAATGATTCCCATGGGTAGTTTACTCTTAAATTAATGTTGTTAGATAATCAATTTCTCAAGGGTATCCAACAATATTACTAATAAGGATTCAAAAACATGTCACAAGTGTTTAATGAAGTCTTAATAAAGTAAATAATTCCCGTCAACTAAGTGATATGTCTTTTATGTCCCATTATCTTGACTAACACGTTACCCAATGTGTCACTGGTAATGTCCCAGTGGCTGTATACCTTTGGGATGTAGGTTTGAACGAACTCAAAATCCATAAAAATTACATCATTTTTGGAAAAAATCAATGTGGTTGTATTACCCAGGATGTTAATGAAAATACTTGTAATAATGGATTTCTTCCTAGAAGTAAAAAAATCTAATAAAAGTGGATATATTTTATATGATGGTATTAGAAAATAATTAATCATGTAGGTCAAACTCATGGTGATCAAGTGCCAAACTAATGATGAGGTCGTCTCTATGAATGTAATAAATCAATCATAAACAACAAAGGTCCCCACATAGTGATTAAGAAATAAAAACAACTATAGGTGCACCCCTGAAAAAAAATCAATAATTAAGAAACCATATAGGACTATCTAATGTTGATCAAGTAACTAGTTGGAGTAGAGTTCATCGGTAATATAGTGTGAAAAAAATTTAATTATGGACATCCCACCCATGGTATCAAACATTAAAGTCCTCCCTAGGAAGAAACCCAAGATATTCTCAACTGTGGAGGTCCTCCATATGGTATTGAACATGAAGACCCCCCTAATAACAAAAATCCATGAAATAGAGGTATTTCCTATGTTATATCCATCCCAAATATACCCTGTTATCAAGAGGAAAATAAAGAACCATGGTTGGCTTTATCAAGGTCTCCACCATCAACCAAAAATTAGTTCTCTCATCTAATGTTTGAGTAGAGGTAATGATTTCTTTAGCCAATTAACCGATGTAAATAATACAATATATATTTAAAAACAATAGAAAATATTAATATTTAATCAATGATTGAGTGATGATGAGGCTGTTATGGTTGGAGGAAGTCAATAAAACATTCATAGAATATAAATAATACTCTAGAGTCGTGTGGAAGTAGTTCGGCAAAGAAAAATTGATAATGTTTTATCCCATTTCTACATTTAGTATTTCTTTTCTAAAATACTAAAATAATAATGCATACCAAATATCCATTATAATATATATATTAAATTCAACTGTCTCAAAGACAATAATCTATGTTATGGATAGAATACTGATCACCTTAATGTGTCAAACAAAAAACTCTCCTAAGAAGATATTGTTAATATTTTAGTTTCCTGGAACCATAAATAAAGTAATAATCATGAGTTTATTTAAAAGTTATAACTCAATAGTATCAATACATTTTATATATTAAATGATAAAATCCTCCCTATATATGAATTAGAAGATGGAGTGAGTTTATGGTATTATATTTTATCCTACTCCCAATTAAATGAAGTAGTTCTAGTTAGGTATCATGAAATGTCTTTTCCTTTTTCATGCCTCAGTTATGAGATTTGGGTAATAAAATACTCCAAAAAAAATAATTTCATTACACATAGTACATGGAAAAAATATTCGAGAGAGGAATGAATTATTTATAGGATTTTGTACCAAGCTTCACAAAAATTAAAACTGCTGGAGAATCTATAGTGATATTATCATCTTAATTAGAATACATATTTTATGATTGGGATCTCTTAGCTAGAAACATTTTTTTTCATCATTAAAATATGATAGTGTGAGATTAGAATTCATAAATAAATAGAGAAATAATTGGGATAAAGTATGTGTTTCCCTAACCCATATGGGTCAGAATTTTTTTTTCCAATCACTAACTTTTGTAACATCAATCATATAGAGAGATTATTTTATTTATGAAAAACATCTTCAAGGAAATTATGTTTTTTTCTCATTTGGGGGAGCCCCATGGGAAACACCACAGTCAAAAACTTCAATAATTCCAAAATAAACTCCTTCCTTGATATTGTAATTCATGAATATCAGATGATATTCAATTAATATTACACTTCATGAGAATTATTTCACCTAATCTCAATAGTAACATGGAAAGGTGAAATAAAATCCCTATAGAGGTCAAAAACATAAGAAGATCCTACCATGAGGAAAAATAGAATGAGGGTCATGATCAATCTATTGATGGTTACTGTACTGCTGAAGAGGACTTGTACTTCTCTGATGTGTATGAAAATTTGGTTCTTGATACGGGATTTAAATCTTTAATGTTGTTAATATAGATCCATAATTTTTTAAAGTATGATAATATTTAAAGGACTCATTGAATTGTGTAAGGGTATGTCCCAAATTCTTTTCATATATAATTATAAGAATAAAATGAATATACCTAGTATTAGAGGTAGAACCAAGATCTATAAGATCTATTAGACATTTTATTAAAAACTATCGAGCGACAAAGATCCAACATTATTCAAAAAAATGTGGATATATTCATATCCCACCCACTTCATAAAGTTATTTAGACATTCTCTAGCGAGTAATGATATGAACAATATGTTTCTAGGATAAATAAATTAGAGTAATTCAATGATGGACTTATTATGGAAATCATAATCCCATGGTGAAATTTTCAAGATGAACAAATAATACATACTCATTTCGACCATTTTCAATAGGATGATATTTCTCATACCTCAAAAATATAATTGAGAAACCAAATTAATTCAAGGGAAAATAATATCCATTTAATTAAAACACCAGTGGATTATAAATATTTCCCACCACTACAGTAACCTTGACCAATAATTCAAGTCATTTATCTAATACAGGCTCAGAAAATCCACCAATTACTACTTTTTGAAAGAAAAAAAATGTCATGTTCAAAAAAATATACAAACTAAAACATCAAATCATGTAGTATTATAGAGAAAAATTATTTATTCCCTTAATGATAAATGGAATCCATTGAAGTACATTGTGCATTAGTGTAGTCGAAGAGGAAACCATATCCTATGTGGGTTGATTTTAATCCTCCCTCATTCAATTTGAGTTCTCAAACATATCAATATCAAATAGAATGAAATATATAGAATAACATCTTGTAGACTTTTAATCATGGTGAATACCACTGATAGGGAAAGTAGATGAAAAAAGTATCATATTTTAGATGATTCATGAGGACTCTCTATGGTTTTACATTAAATGAAATGAAAATCTAAAGACACAATAAATTACTAGTTATGATGATATATAATCATAGCTTCTTTACCTATTGAGTTCAATAATGAAAAAAAATCTTCTATAAATTTTCAAAATGAGAATAGTTGTAATTTGAGAGAGTTAGATACATTATTATCAGTTGGATGGATCGAGGTTATTCCTAGGATATTGAACTCCCACATGGGAAACTATCAAAAATAAATGTGCAGAATCTCCGGGGTAATCTTGTAATAATGCTGATTCAATAAAAATATCTTATAAGATTCAAAGATTTAATTTCAGAAATACACTGGTTTAAGGATGATAACCATTCCACAAAAACCAATTCTTGAAAAACACCTTCAACATGGGTAAAAAAGTATCAAAAATAAAACAAATCGCTATTGTTACTCTTAAAACTTCACTAGTCACTGATTAAACATAAAAATATGCATGATTAAAAAAATGAGATCCTTCCTGGGAAACAATATAAAATCCAACATATTAGTAAAAAAATGTCAGATGTAAACAAAGATAATACTCAAATGACAATTGAAAAAAAATGACCTTTTTTATTCCTTCAATAATGATAAATTTATTAGATGTTTTATTTTATTTATGAGAAATTACATGATCACCATTACTGGATATCAAAAAACATAAAAATGACTTGTTTAATGATCACATTAACTACATCATATATAATAATATACAAGGGAATACCTCCAAGGATTTATTTTTCTTCATTTACATGATCTAAAGTAAAGTTCCCACCAGACCGTGTAATTATACTAGGGGGAGTGTGAATCAATGTGATTTAAGTTTACCAAATTATTCCACCTTTAAAAATTATGAATTTGATTATGTAAAACTATTACACCTATTAGGATGAATGGATATTATATATTTCTAAATAAATTCTGACTACATGCAATTAAGGAAATAAATGAGTTAAGCACAAAATATTTTTACAAGGTCGGGTTCTAATGTGGAAACCAAATTCTTACTTTGTTTTCATTATTATCCTTAGTCATAAATATCAGCTATATTGCATAAGTGAATACAATTGGGAATGAATTTATATAGACACTAGTGTTACCCATACTATGTGTAATGAATCACCATTAACCCTTGGGAATATTTTTACCTAACCTAAAAAATCATTATATTTCAAAAGTGAATAGTTATTTATGTTACATTATGGAATTATTCAGACACATGATTGGAATGGTGTAGTTTTTTTACTAGAACCACTAGTCTTCAAAGCCCCCCCCCCCCACAAAAATTTTCTTGAACAAGATATTCCTCCAATATCAGGATGTCTCTACATAAATTGAATGATCTTGTTCCCCGATATGGTTCTTTGAATACCATTGCATAATCAACTCCAATTGCAAGAATGTTGGAATTTTATTTTAAATTTCATACACACTATTTATATATCACTCTCTAGTTCAAGAAAATATACATCTAAAACATTAGAAGGATGAAAAATGATATTGGAATTGACATATCTTATGGTTTCCTAAATTTAGGAGTCCACTTACTAATCTTTAAAACTTATAGTTTTAGGTATTTTGATTCTTAGAACTATATGATCTTGACAAAAGTATAGGTTAACTACTACATCTTTTCAACATTTTTCTTATATGAAAAAATATTTATTAGTATAAAATCTCCTTAATTTTTATCTTTAGTGAATTATTGAAACCTCTATTTAATCTTTCCGTCACTCAATCTTCTAGTCCTTCTATGAATAAATATGGCTTAACTAATAATTATCTGAATTTGAGTCAATGGTCAAATGTCTTTACTTCTTTCTCAAATATAATTTAGATTCATGACATGAGAGTTATAATATTTTTTTTCATTTAATACCTAGATCATCATAATGACATTTATCTTGAATTCAAATATATGGAATGTAAAATTTCATTAGAATCTCCTTATATTCTAACTTCAGTAGACTCTACTTTTATTCACATACCAGAACAACATGTGTCTCTATAACTCTTGTTTCATTGAACTATGTTTAAGATTTCTTTTTAGATCTTGGTTGGCTAAATTCAATTTTTATAACACATTTAAAAACACTAGATAACTACATCCTTACCTCTAATATTTTTATCAATGCATCATCCAATCATCTCTAATTTTTTCATCAGATTCCAATGAGCCTATGTTTTTACAATATGACATTTATTATATTTATCTCTTTATAAATTCATTTTTTTTGACTTTAAAAATACATCAAGTTGAACAACCTTATATATGAAACTCATAAAATAATAAACATCATCCCTAATTGCAACTTCAGATTGAATTTATTATTTTCTTAATTATATTTTCATTACTATAAATTTCTAGATATAAATCAACCAATCTTTTTAGCATTAATAAATGAATCAAAATACTATGCTAAAACATTATAATTCATAATAATTACCTCTAGTCTAGTATACCCTATATTTAATTATTCTCAAAGATTAACCTTATCTTATGTTGTTTCATCCTTACACCTTCTGGTTAGCTTTATCTATGGTCATCATAACTTTTTATTAACATATCTTTTTTACCAGTAAATTAAAAAAATTAATTCTTTATATAATATATTAGAATGAACATCATCATATATGAATTCAATATCTTTAAAAAGAAAAACTATATTTCAATTATTTTCAATATTAACCTCTCAATTCATCTACCTCTATCAAAACACTCTTTGGATTTGTTAATTCAACTAATCTTGAATCAAAATATAAATATATTCAATCAATATGATGATCAATTCAATAATATATCATTGTAACATAATAAGATACTTTTCAACCCCTTTTTATTGTTTAGTATCCATGGTTTTTAAATCTTCTTTATATATCAATTACTTTGAAAATTAGCATTTAAAACATACATTTCTACCACTTACCATTTAAAATGGTCAACTTCATACATTTAGTAAATTGGTGTATCTTATGTTTTGATTTGAGGGATTTATGAGATCAAATAAATCTTTTAAGAAAATGTCAGAATTTCTACCTTTTCACTAAGAGTCAGAATAAGTATCATATGACTTAAAAAATAATAGTGATAATGGAGCCATTTCAATTTCTTAGTAATTATCTCTTAAAATATTCTAAATAATGTATTGATTTATATAATTTGAAAATTTACAACCACATACATTAATGACTCTTTCATGGATATATTATTTGGAACATTTTTTACTTTTTCTTCCAAATATATTATCTTCTGATTGTGTATCTTCTTTAAGTAACTCATCTTATCTTTATAACTCACCTTCAAATTCTAAAAAAACACAATCCTCAATGAATGTAATCTCACACACTTAATTGATGGGTATTTGATAGTGATTTCATTAACCATTTTTAATTATAATAGATTAAAACTTAAGTATATGTGAGCTCTTCCTGACTTATGATGTATAAACATATAGAGTGATTATATATAAAACATATATAGGAATCAGCATAATTATCTTCTCATTCAATATGAGTTGACCTTATATTTTTGGATAATTAATATAAAATTATTTATCATAATATAATTTAGATATTCAATGTGCCCCTCTATTTTTTTTCAAGACCCATATTAATTTAAAAATCAATCTTCTTCTCCTCCTTAATGAATATAAATTATATGTGTCAATAGTCTGGAAAAAAATTGCACTAATCACTATCTTGATGAAATTTATTCTTCTCTCCTTAGCTTTGTTTATAAATAACATAAAATGTAATTCCTATTTGAACGATGAAATCATTTTTCTCAAAGTAATGTGCCATAAATTAATCAATTCTATGTATACCTAATCTATACTCTGGATAGAAGACAATAGTTCCTAACCTAGACATCAATGTTGTCCAGAAATTATTTTTCAAGTGGTACTAATTTAGAAACTTATTATTAGTTTTGATTAAATTATTTTAATTCATATTATTTTTTACACCCATATTGATATATATTTTAATATATTTTAAACCCAAAATTTGGAATCTACCACTTTGAGCCTAAAAAATTTACACTTTTCAATTTTTCATCATATAAATAATTTTCTCTCTAATGTACTCCATAAGAACAATTTTGAATCCTAGGGGGAGAGAATCAGGCTTTACCTATTTGTTAGTAAATTACAGGCTCTTTTAACCACCTCTATAATTTGAAATCTATTACCATTTAGTGCATATGGATCTAATTAAGTTGAAACATGTAATCATCAACTATATGAATTCAAGTAAAGATAATAAAATGAACATGACATTTTCACAAGATTCAATTCAAATAC
Source organism: Viscum album (assembly GCA_963277665.1). Lineage (NCBI taxonomy): Eukaryota > Viridiplantae > Streptophyta > Magnoliopsida > Santalales > Viscaceae > Viscum > Viscum album. The sequence continues at coordinate 126,379,968 of OY728140.1, read as the reverse complement.
AAACACATTGGATTGTTAGTTATGAACCCAAACAATGGTTATTCAAAATAATAACAAATATCTGAATTAAGTGGTCTGATTTTTCCCACACCAACATAGAGACTCACTAGGTATATTATTTCTCTATTCTCACAAAACATATCTTACCATATGGACACTAGATTTTATCAATATCTTTTCAATATAGTCATCGAGTCACATTCTAGTTTCCTTGGATACCCTTAGTTTATAGGTTCTATGGAGTCCCACAATATATACTCATGAATTTATTTGATGTTATTACTTGGAGGTATATCAACCTTTATATATAGAATGATCCTAAAAAAGTATAACATATCTCCTTAAATGATAAAATGTCTTATTCTACTTCCATAAGATCTTCTGAAAACCTCTAAAACACCATAATTACCTAAAGACCTGTATCACTAGATTCCTCCCTCTTATAAGTCTATTTATATTTAGATCTAATATCTCACCATTTACTGAAACATCAATAACAATATATGGGAACATATACACTAAGTAGGTTTCATTCTATGTTTTTCTATTTCTAAACCACTATAACAATGATTGTAAATTGATTTTTTTTATTCTTATCACCTTAATAGTCTCAAACTAATATTAGATTGATGATGGTTTAAAACCTTCTTATTATTATTCACTATATCTTATGGAAGATAATCGTTTTTATTTGAGAGTTTTCAATATAGATATTACTCATCATAAAAACTATAGGATTATCTAGTTATTCATCACAGGAAAACAATTATTGATTTTAACCTTTTTATTTCTACCCCCGTGATCTTCTCATGTACATGTGACATCATTTAAGTGAATTGAATTATATCCATTTAAATAATAAACCATAAATGTAATGTAAATGAGAGATTCTCAAATAAAACCTTAAATTATCATCATAAAATAACTATTTTGGGTTACAATTAGACTTTATGCACTACCTTTTTCCACTCAAGGGATATTCCAAGAAAACAATTATTCAATGATTCTATTTACTGAAACTCGACAAAATATATCCATATATAATTTATTATAGTGAAAATTTCAACTTATTCCCAAAATATGTCCACCAAAATCAATAATTTAAAATCATATACTTAATATAAAAAACATAATACATTTTATGGTTTGGAACTATTTATAGGATTTGGTGAATTCCCATCCATTTTTACCCTTCTTCTCTAACATTGGAACTATATCAAATAAAAAAAATATAGGATTTAACATATAAAAAATTTCATCCTTTCATGCAACGTCATTTTCATTAATCATGAAAACCATATACACTTAGTTTTTCTATCATAAATTATATATCGTAGTTATTCCCCTATTTTCTTACTAAAAATAATCATTGATAATACCTTAAATAATTTTCATCTTGGAAGAACAAAATAAGAAATGAATTATTCTAATTTATTCATCAGAATCATCAATTTTTGAAATCAATCAATTTTTACTTAGTGTATAAGGAATATTTCATCACATGAATATGAACAATAAATATGTATACTCAACTATATGATGGATTTCCTTATATCAGCTTAGGTTAACTTATGTGGTATAAAATTTTAATCATGGGTTCAAATATAAATCATCCAACTATGTCTCTGGTTTCAGCTATATGGAACATCATCCTTGTATGTGGTTTATAAAATCCAATATGTAGTAGAACATGGTTATGTGATGAATTCATTTGTATCTCTAAATTCATGAATATTGATATTAATATTTGATAATGTTTTCATACATAATGATTTTAGATACATGAATTCACCTATGTAATTTAATACATGATTGTTACCATTAAGAAATTTGACCGTTCATATATGTGGAACCTATAATTTGATGTTTTTTCTATAATTCTTTTATTTCAACCAAAGGTGCATCCATTCCATCTCCATACATTGTAAACCATTATAAAACACTTCAAAAAACCTTTGTGAATTTATGATACTTTCTAAAATAGTTCAAAATTATTCCCACACACTTTGTATAAACAAAATCGTATACTCTTTGAATTATTAATTATCACCTGTTTCAATAAAAATAGGCTTTATTTAATCCTTTATCAATGTGTTTTTCAAAAATAATTTATCAATCCTTACTATACATTAATACATGGATGGATTTCCAAAATAAAAGCTATATTTGTCTAAAAACATTGAATATGTTATCATTATTTTATCTATATCTCTATAATCATTTTACCTATCATTAATCTACATCAATATCACTCTTTCTATTTATCCACTTCAGGAACTAGTTTTGAAAACACTAAACCAGTTTAGTACTTTTATAATATATGAGGATAATCTAAAAACCATTTGATGTGTTAGGAAACTACATAGAAAATTCCATTTAGATCCTTAAGAACTAGTAAAACAATTCTACATTATTCATTTCCTATAGTTCATGGGAAGCACCTTCTTATCTATATAATGGATGGATACATGAATTCTTCACCCATATCATCACCATTACATAATGAAATGGAAGATGAAAAAAATAATAAGTTAAAAACAATATAATCCTCAAAATAACATAAGTTTAATCTCCCAATTTGGATATGTTTTAAATTACCCATTTACTCTAATAATCAATGTCATTCTTCTCCCCCTAATTCACCATGAATTAATAGGTGGTAAGAATTTCACTCCCCCTTAGTGTAAGGGTTATCACATCTCATTAAATTTATTCTCCCCCATCATTCATTGATACATCATGGATCACTATAGAGGGAGGTTTGATTCCACCCATTAATTATCTTTAAGCCATCTGTTAATCTCTATAAGGCTACATGGGTGAAACCAATGGTGAAAAAAAGTGTCCAAAATTTAGACAAAAAAGTTACTCATAAACTCCAAACCTATGATAACAACTTTCATATCCTTTATTTGGTTCTATAAAATTTTATTTTATATAATTTTCTTTAAACCTATAATCACATTCAAAAAATACAATGAATAATTAAAGTATAAGTAAACATCTCCCAACTTTTAGATAGAAAAACACCACCGAAGTTAAACATAGAAAGTAGTAATCATAAATTGGAAATGTGAGTGAATATAATATTGTTCACTTCATAAATATTTGGGCTATCTATATTTCCCATTATTCTGTATATAATAATTATTTAGTAGTCTTTACTTATTCACAAGCTCCCCCTTAAGGGAATACTGTCTAAAAATCATCACCATGGTAACTTGATTCCATAAATAAGATTAATTAATTTTTTAAAAGTTGTAAACTAATATCAAAATTGAAAATAATATCCAATTGAAATTTATTTCACAAGGATGGTTATCATCCATGTCTATATAAGTACAACAACCCTCTTTAAACCCTCACCTTAAATCCTTATAATTTTAACCCAATCCCATATTTTGTGGGAATAATGTGGACTTCATCTCCTTCTCAATTGTAGCAATGGGGTCAAGATTTATTTCTATACCATGTTAAATTTTTCATTGAATATATAAAATTAAAATCCTTAATCATTATGGAATAATGTTTCACTTTTTAGACTAGTACTTCATCAGGAATCATTGTTTCCTTCTTTTTTTTGTTGACTTTTTAGATTTGATTTTATACTTAACTTGAGCCATAAAAGTGGTTTAAAATTTTGATACTTGATCTAAACTATTTTCTAATTCTTGGTGATCTAAAAATATGATAAATATTCCATTGGGATCATACACCTTCTCCTCATTTGGTTTGGAATACTTATTTGTAGAAACAAATTTTTCACAAGGGACCAAATGTGTATTCCCTTTATCATGTTCTAACTCCTTTTTATTATTTAGAATCACCATACACTTGTTGGGTGCATTTACAAGAATGTTTCATCTTCCACCCATGATTTATTTCATTTAATATTTAACTTTATCTAGTATCCTCTCATACTATTTATTAGATATGTTTTCCTCTATTCCAATATTATTTTACATATTTTTGATTGATGTTTTGTGCATGATGAGATAAATTTATATATATGTTTCATTCATAAATATTATTAATATTAATGAAATTATTTCTTGATTATTATTGTTTTAATTATTTATGAATAAATAACTTTTATAGGAATTTACATTTTTTGATGAATTTTGGGTGAAATACAATATTTTAATTGTAATCTTTTTCTCCTCATTGGAGTTTGGAAAATAGGTATCCTAGAAGACAAAATAGGATCCTCCATGAAAGGACGTGTTTAGCTTGAGAAACATAAATTTAATATATATGAACCACCATTAGAGTTCAAATATAACATTTTTAATGTGATATTCAATGAATAAAAAGATTAAAGTAATGTGGTTCCACTGTGATCTCTTAGAAGGTGATAACAACCATGAATACATGTGTGAAATATGGCGGATAATTTAATGTCAATTTTAAGGAGAGACCAATTTTAAGGTTTAGAGGTTTCATGTAATATTTTTATAATGGATGAAAAATTAAATGGTTCAAGTTTTCTATCATGGAGAATTAGAGGAAGAATCCCATTTCACTGATATCTATGGTCCTACAAAATTGATTCATATTTAATAATTATGGTTTATATTTTTCATGGAGAAGCTATGTCATGGAAGCTTCATAGTACCACAAATGAATTAATGAGAGAAGGAGATTCCATAATATGGGATTTTATACACTAAATCCATATAACGCATAGTGAAAGATATAATGTATGGTTTACAGTTGTGCCTTAGGAAGAAGATGATAAAGGGTGTTGAAGTAGGCATGAGGAGAATACGATGTGGACAATACCATTTTCCATGGGAATGTGCACATGTAAAACATGAGCTCATGAGATGCATGATTAAGGGTGTGGAATAGGGTCCTAGAAAAACCTCATAGGAAAATGATTTTCTATGGGCTCAATAATGACTACTCAAGAGAGACTATTTAATGGTCCAATGCCTAAGTCATAGGAGGAAGTAGGAAGAGGATATTTTTGGAATATAAGGTGTTGTGATGCAAGGTTCTACTATATCATGGAAATGATATGTTTTAAAGAAACAAGGTATTTCGTTCTCTTAAAAATCACACAGATGGTTCTTTGGATATGGTGAATCGTTGATCTTTTGAGGAAGGGGTGGTCCAAGAAGAGGCGTGGATCTGTTGGAGGTTTTAAATTAACACTTCTTAATTTAAGAGGTCTTTTTAATCTTAGTCTAAAAATATTATACACCATAATATTTCCAATTGAACCAAGGGATTAATCGAAATATAATTAGTGGTTAGAGATTTAGACCATTAACCATTATATATTTATCCTGGTTGTAGATACAAACATGTTGACATATTTTCAAAATTTTAACACTTATTTAATTTGAGTATCAATGATATTTTTGGGGAAATACTTTCTCAAATTAAGGGATACAATATGGAATAATGTTACCCTAGATATTAAAATGAATAAAAATGACAACATGAAAAGGGAAGGCCATTTTGGAGTAGGAGTAGGGATTGACCACTTGGGAATCAACCACTTCTGGAAAAAATACTAGTAGGGGTAAAAGACCACACACATGGGGATTAAATAAGTGAGAATATATTTGGAACATGATATTTTTCACATATATATATAGTTTTATTTTATATCATTATCTATGTAACTATAAAATTCATTTATTATTGTTAATATTGATTTAGGTGATTTTTCTCAGTTGTGAAAAATATTTATTTTAGTTTGATTTTGTATTACACATCATATGAATTATACCTTATTCATAGATAATAAACCATTTACATTGAGTGTCTACATTCATAGACGTTTGTTGTTTTTTTTATGTAGATAAGAATCACAAGTCCTTAAAATTCATATTCCCTCATTTTTTATTCTTATTAACTATTTTTCACTATTACCTATGTAAATAATATCTCTTAATCACCTCTATATTGTGATGATAATTAGGATATATGACCTAGTATAATATAGGGGATTTGGGGAGATAAAACATACTTAATAATGACTGTCACTTTAGATATGAAACTCATCACACTTATGAGGTTTATATGACACCTCATGTGATAGGTTGATGACCCTAGTTACTTATAACTTGAGTTGAAATAGAAGAGTTAGATTCCCCACAAATTTAAATAAATATTAAATCTTTTAATTTTTTTAGAATATGTAAGTGGTCACTTAATTGGAAGAACCATATGAGGAAACCAATCCTCTATTTTCATTATCTGTTTCCTAGTTTAATTTTAAAATAAAATTATTTTATTCATAGATTAATTTAATTAATTAGGGTAATTTATTTTATTAATTTTAGGACAAAATTAAGAATATTAAACTTTTGGTTTATGAATTATCATTAGGATTTTCTGCTTCCCTATGGGATAAACCATGTACTACCATTATGCTATGTCTTAGTACCAAGTCTTAGTTTTAGGGAAAAAAATTAAATTCAATAATATGGAAGTACTAATGAATTAATTTTGCTCAAAGGTGCATCATGTTTCTGGAATTTGTTTGGGAAATAAAACATATACTATTGAAGATCATAATTCTGGTTTATTAGGTCAATTGTTCTCCATCATTTTTTTTATTTTTGGATTTTTTACAAGTTTTATTATATAATTGTTTTACCATTTTTTTATTTTTATAGTCCTCATTATTAGTGATGGTGTACCATATATATCATAGGTCAAATAATAGTTTTCCTACATCACCATCAGAGTACACTAGGAATCAATAGTATTTCACTACATAGAAAATAATGATTTCACCATGGTTTTCACAAAAAAGGAATGAGATGGAATGGTTCTTAGTTGAAAAGGTGTGATGAATTCCAGCACTTATTGTATCATTTCACTAACTACTATTCCTATGAGGAATATCCAAATTTTATAAACAACAAAGGAAAAAAGGGTAATAAAACTACAATCGATAACCTAAATTTCAAATGACTTAAGCAAAAAAATTGTGCAATGATTTTATGGATGAAATCATAAAATTCATAGAAAATATTAAATGTGAATACACAAATGTGTGAAAGAGTTCATATAATTCAAATACCCCAAAGAACAAGAATATTTTTCAAATATATTTTCTAAAATTTTAAAATTTTAAAAATCTATTATGAATCACTCGTTTGTTTATTTTACTATAGGGAATATTGAAAAATAAATAGTAGAGGAAGTGCATATTGATGGATTGGAAAAAGAAGTGTTCAATGAGATTTGTTTTCACCCACTAGAATTTTGGAAGGAGTGGAGGAATTAGACACCCAATTACACTTATAAAAATAAGTTTTAATGACCATGAGGGATCATATCATAGTAATGGTGGATGAATGATAGACCTAGTATCAGGATAAAACCAAATTTTAAAAGTTTCAACAAGGGGAATAGGTAAAAGTGGATTCCATGATGTTTTACAAATATTTCAAAGAAGATGATTGTAAAAAGTAAGAATTTGAGACAATGTAATATTATGAACATCATATATTCACAAAAAAATTATTGATGAGGATAAGGAAGAGGTTCGAAAGGAATAGAACTTAGAAATGGAAGAACTTATTGATGACGAATCACATGAACTTCTATTTGAGGAGGAATATTTAAAACCAAAAGGAATTTCATGTATATAAAAATGATCAGTAAGAATAATAGGTATATGGGAAGAAATACATGGTTTTTTACAAGTATAATAATATATTTCATTTATGTGGACATTATGCATAAAAGTATACCTCCCAAGATTATGCAAACCCACACTTACTGAGGGATAGAAGAGCATCGACAATATATGATCATCAATTCAATTCATTCCTAAATCCATACTAGATAAAATTAAATGATATTTACATTACATGACACTCAGGTACATGTTTAGTTGAAAGACCTAAAATAATGAACATTTGAGATTAAACTTCGGTTTATACTATTTTTAAAGACATAATTTAAATTTAAATTTTTTTGATTTTTTTATAATTTCATTTCACGATCAAAGAAAACTCTCATTTATTTTAGAACATTATTTAATATATATTTATATATATATACTTTTATTTTTTAATATATTTGTGAAGGTCCAAATATGAATGATCCCTAGAAAAAATAAGAAGGAAGATCTAGGAAGGAAGGGTAATGCAACAACATATTCAAGTATTTCAATACAAAATCAACTAATCAAAAGATCAAGGATAAGAAGAAGGATTTAATAGGGGAAATTTTCAATTTATAATATATCTTTTGATCCATTATTTGGTTGAAATGATTTTATCATTTCTATTAAGCACCTCACATTTGTAGAATTTTGGCGACAATGTTCACTTTATCTATGTGTAGGAGGAATCCTTTGACACCCCACATTGGGATTTTTTTCCATTGTTACCTATGCTAAGAGATATACTCACATTAGATCACCAGTTTCAAAATTTGGAATCTCTCATTCCTATAAAAAAAAAATATATAGGTGGATATTTTTTAATGTCATGTTATTTTATTAAATTTTAAACTTTAATAAAATTTGATGACATGATTTTAAATATTGATTTTGTTTCTCAGAAATTATCATTTAATAGACTAATTGTTAATATTTATTATAGGTATTGAATGTCTTCTAGTATATATAATTTATTATAGTGTTATGATCCAATTTTATGTATTCTTTCCCACACTTTTTTCTTGAGAAAACTCAGGATGTGTTCTAGTACTACAGTTGGTTTGTTTTTTTTTTCATCGAAATATGATGACTTTGAACAACATAAAAATTATTAAGGATATAAATTGATCTATTTCGATCCATTTTACTATGATAAATACCTTATACCTATCACATTTAAAACCATATAAAAAATTAAATGCCTTTATAGGATTTAATATTACACTATCCTTCCTAAAAAATTTCATTGGGTATAAGATCAATATTTTTTTCATCTTAAAATGGTATTCGATTATTTTTGTGGAATATAAAAAGGTTTTTTGATAAAATATATATTAGAGTTTGGTTATCTTCTTATATTAAATAAAATTTCCTTTATATTTTATTTGTTATTTATTTCATCCCATACATTTTAAAAGAAGAATTGAAAAAAAAATGTTAAAGTAAAAAATGAATCTTTTGTGTTCATGGTAGGTCAACAGTCACCATTTCATAACCAATGATCATAATCATATGGTGTTGGGTGGTGTATGTGAGACTTTTACCAAGTAAAACATTTAAAAACTAAAGAAGATGAATAAAAAGTAAACAAATATAGGGGATTATACATTATACTCATTATGTCATGTGTCTTATAGTGAGTTCAGGGAGTGAGATATTAACTATTTAAACTAATTGATGGATGCCGTCATTTTATTAATATTTATTTGATTATAATTCATTATACATTATAATTCAAACCATATTTTTCATATTTTGAATTCATTTGTCACATAATTACATTACCCCATGGAATTTCAGAGACATTATAACATTAATGAAAATCCCTAGTGATTATTTATTTTAGATTATATGTAAATATTGATATTACATGAAATCATATGGATAGAGCACAAAAATGTGGGATTCACCATAAATCAACTTTAAATGTTATTCACTAATTAGTGATCTGAATGTTTATGAGGTAAACCAGAATTGGAATGGATATTTTATGAATGGTTGAACAATGTGAGTGAAAAATTAAAAAATACATTGATGTTGAAATTATAAAAGGTGCAGGATTTTTACACATGATTTTGTTTATGTTTTTTGATTTTCAGAAATATTAATTATAATATTGTTTTACAAATTTGTTTTTTTAAATACTTATTTCTGAATTTGGGACCCTTTTTGAATAGATTATGATGTATTTTATGAGGTTGAGATATTATTTATGTGTGGGGTTTTTGTTGAACCAAATTTATATATACATTTTTTCATATTTTTATTGTTATTTTTATTGACTTGTTTTTGAATTATATTTTTTTTAATTTTTTATGGAATAAAAAATACTTTTTCTGAAATTATAGGAATGTTAAAATTTTTATAGGTGAAATTATATATTATCACTAAAATTTGTTTCTCTTCACTGCAATTTGGAAAATTGGTAGTCCAGAAGAAAAATAAGGATCCTCCATGAAATCAACTATGGAGTTTGGGATTCTATAGTGATGTTGAGAACCACCATTAGAGCTTAGGTATGATCTCTATAATGGGATACACAATTAATTTTTTATTTGATGTAATGAAGAAACACTATGGGCATATAGAAGTTGATGAAATCCATGCATGCATGAATAAAATACATGGGAAAAAGTGAATTTTCATGTGAGAGAGATTCAGATGCGAAGACTAGGAGGAATCATGAAAGTGTTTGAAGAATAAAGTGCTAAAACCTAGTTCTATTTTTTTGTTCAATGGGGAAAATGTTGAAAAATTCCATTATGGAAACATCTATATTCATATTCAATAGAAGTGAATGACATGTGGGAATTTAAAATTTTCCATTAGGCAGCTGTGATGTGGATGGTTCAGTGTGCTGTGTCTAGATGAATTAACGAAGGAGCCTTTATCATAGGGATTTTCATGTTACATATAGAAAATTCAAGGTGATGATTGTAGTGTAGGGTTTATAGTTACTCCATAGGAAGAATATGATGAATGGTATTAAATCAATAATGAGTACCTTATGATGTGGACTCTGACCTATGATATGGGAATCTATGTGTGTGAAGTAGGATATCAGGATATGCATGTTGAAGGCTAATAAATAGGGTCCTAGATATGTCGTCTAGGCTGTCGATTTTCCAAGGGATTAAGAATGAATTCTCAAGAGAGGATATGTTGTGGCATAATGATTGTACATTAGGAGGATGAAGAGATGATGGTTTTCATGGAATGTATGATCATGAATTGTGAGGTTCTCCTATATCATAGAGATTCTTAATTTTTTATATTAAATGGTTTACACGCTACAAGAGCATTAACCAATGGTAATGTGGAAATGGTGAAACCATAGTTTGGAAAGAAAGAGGCCATATAGGATGTGTTTGGGATCTCTATGTGATTTTAAATTCAAACTACATGATTTTATAAGGGTTTTGAATATATCTATAAAAAATTATTCTATGATAAAATTGTACACATTGGACCATGTGATTACATAGAAAACAAGAAGTGGTGGTTGAGAATTATAGTCTTGGACTATTGTATCTTTATATAAACTAAATTTATGGCCATTTCAATATATATTAAATGTTTTATCTCTTATTTTGTAAAAGTTTCAAGGATATTTTTTGGGGTAAAACAAGCTTTAATTGGTAAACACATTATGAAAAAATTATCACCTAATGATTAAATCTAAGAATAATGAAAACATAAAGTGGGAGGATCTACTATGAGTATGAGTAGGGACCAATCACTTGGGAGTTAAGTAATTTTGGATCAACTAAGTTTAGGAGTAATTCCTCTGATAATTGGAGGTCAATGAAGTGAGAGTGGATTTAACACTAAAAAACATTGTAGATAAGTTTTTTTTCTTTTTTCTTTTTCATTATGTAATTCTAATAATTTTCCATTATTATCAATTGTAATTCAAGTGAGTATCCATGGTTTTTTAACTCATTAATCAAAGTTTAATTTTCTATCCCCTCTCCAATAAATTATTTATCATTGATTACCAGTGAAACATTTTCCACAAGAGACTAAATTCTCAAAACTTGGTAGAGTTGTTTAAAGGATATGAGTATCAAATTTATTTTAAATTCTTCTTATCTCATGAGTTTTTTTGTAATACTTTTATTACACTACACCCTAAATAAATCATGTTTCCAAATTTACTAGTGAGAGGTATGAAGACTAGGGTAAATGACTCAGTGTACTAGTGGGGAGAGGTGGAGAGAAAACTGACTCAAATTTTCCTCTCACTCCATAGATAGAATAAATTACACTTAGACTGGACATATATCACCTTGAGAGACAGTATGAAAATCTTAGGAAGTTAGAACTTCAGATGAACAATATGTGTTTTTTCCATGGAATTCTTAGAACTATTAAGTTGATTAATTTCATGAGTTTATATAAGTAGATAAATATTTTTAAGAACCATCCCTAAAAAACCAATCTCCCCAATTATCATCCTCCATATTATAGTTAAAGAGTAGTTTAAGATTAGTTTTTTTAGGAATAATCTAATTAACTTTTTTAGTTTAGTTTCGTTTCATAATCCAGTGATAAAATTCAGATGACCTAACAATTGATTTTTGGAATTATCATGGGGATTCTATACTTTTTTGTGATATTGAGCATGTACTATTTCTATGATATGTCTTAGTGATTAATATTCATTTCCGGGAAAAAATTAAATTATAAACTTTGACCACCCAAAACAACTATCAATTCATCATAGAACATCAATGTGATTTAAAATGTATTCCTCTAGCTTATATTTCAATGGTTATTAGTAAATTTTCATTACACAGACTCTCTTACTGTAATAGAAGCATTTTATCCTATCTAGTGTGGAATCATGGTTATCTATATTGGTTGTTATCTTGGAAGAATCACACTTAAAATAAATATTTACTTGGTCACCCCTCAATTAAGACTTACTTATATCTTTCATATTCATCTACTATTGTAACACACTGATATTTTATTATATATTATCTCCAACAAAATCTAAATTCATTGATAGCTTATGATACATGGAAACCCAAGTCTAAATAAACCATAATACAATATACCATTATAATATATCCTTTAAATGAATAATTATATATATTTTTAGATAATGAAAATATATTGATAAATTAGTACACAATATTCATTAATATCTTTATATTCATCAATATTAATTTTTTTCCTCAAAAATGGTTTTTAATGATTTTTGAGAGAAAATGATAAATTTTTTTTTCAAAATTTCAGAAAATTGAGTTGAAAAAATGATCTCAATTTCTTAATTATCCTACCAAAATTATCATAAATTTAAATTATGAGAATATTTTAAAAAGATATATGTTTAATTAAATAGTGTAAAATACAAAATTTTGTTGAATTGTTTTTTTCATTTCAAAAATATAAAAAGACACATTATATTTTAAATTATTTAAAAGTAATAATATTTCATTTATATTTTTAAAAATCAATTTATCTTATTGATATTAATTTTATGTTATATTTTGGGAAAAAACATTACATGCTAATGAAAATATGTTTCCAAGAAAACTGCGATTTCGTCGCGTTTTATAGTAATAGTTTTATATTAAATTCCACAACTTATATGAATTTAATTGAAAAAAAGGATATTATATATTTTGAATCATAATAATTAATATTTTTAAATATGTTCAAATTAACTATTGTTCATAACGAATAGTAAAAATACGAAAAAATTTCCCACAGGTAAGGTTAAAACGACATTACCCGAGGTGTTAAACCAAGTGATAAGTGTATGTTCTCCAATTAAACATGTTTAAATACCATTTTATTGGAAATATTTAAAACTAATAATATCCAAAATCCAAATCTCTAATAATTTGGAATCATTTTACTTTAGTATTCCATTATTATATTTTAATCTTTTATGAAATTCCAAGTTTGTCCTCTCCCACACTTATAAAATGACACCCCTCATTTCTCTTATTTACTCAACGTTGAGCCATGTAAATCAACTAAAAAAATTAAATACTATTATTAAAATCACTATCCATGAATTATAGGTTCTATTATTCTTAAAAGTCCATTCCTAGGGTCCTTAGAAAATGTTCTAAAAAAGGAAAACTGGTGAAGAGGTAATCATCTTACATATCCTCTTTCAATTTATTTATTATTATGCCTATTTTAAATCTATGATATTAAATATAAAATATAAAATTAAGTATCTTAAATATAATTAAATATTATTATAATCATTTAAAATCCTTTATTGACCTAATTTTCCACCAAATGAGAAGTGAAAGTTTCGTTCATGGGAATGTCCAGACTACCGCCTCCACGTAGAGATACAATTCATTTTCCAACCCCATCATTCATGGATGGTTATTATAATGTATTTAATATTTATATAATAAACTTATGAAATATTTTTTATTGTTTAATTAAAATATGATATATACCTTTTTACCCTCTCATCCATTGGAAGATGACAACACTGCTCCTTCATAAGTTTGGACTACCACCTCCACAAAGCAATGTGATTTTTTCCATTAAAATTTATATGGATGTTAATAAGTATCTTTTTAACATCTATATTATATATATATATAATATATATTCTATCAATGTAAACTATTATCTACCTTTATTTTTTTCCATCTGTCAAAAAGTGAAAACATCACCCATTTATACGTATGGCCTACTGTCTCGATGAACGGTGTAATTAATTTTTCTATAAGTCCCTTTTTAGTATATATATATATATAAATATCCATGATATATATATATATATTATATATATATACGATTATAAAAGTTATAGTGATTATGAAACCGTTATAAAATTATAAGGACTAGAACAATTGAATCAAAATTCAAATGAAAAGTTAGACATTTATCACATGAAAAGAATTATTTTTCTAAAGAATACATAGAAAACTATGATTGAAATGTTATAAGTTGATAATATGTGATATTATATGTGTTTATATTTATGTTATATATAAATATAATAAATTTAAATTTATGTTAAATTATGTTAGATAACATTAGATGAAATTCAGACTTGAGGTAAGAGATTTTTACCGCACTTTATTGCGTTAAAACACATGCCATATTGACCAATTTTTTTGTGGTTTATATAATTCCAATGAATTAATTTTATTATTATGATGATGAAAATTATTAATATATAAAAATCCAAATAATTTATACCTTTTATGAGTTTTTTTAAATGTTAATGAAGGGGCTAGAGTTTATTAGAGAAAGCACAATGTTAAGTAGGCTTGATTTTATTAAGATTTAGATAAAAAAATTCATGTCCTAACTTTAAAGAATATCATGGTTTTACTTATAAGTTTTTTTATTTCTGAATACTATGAATTTTAATTCAATTTTCATCACATTATGTACCTAACTGACTGAATGAATTCCTTTAAGGAAAACATAATTTATTTACCTCTTGAGTCGAAAATAAATTTTCTTCAATGCCTATGTTTTCTAAAAACCTGGTCATTAATATTTTTAATATTCATTTATTAATTTTTAAACACATTTTTTAGAAAGATTTAAATTTTAAAATAATGTTTTAAAATTATTTGTTTCCATTTTCTGAAAGAGTCGCATTTAAATTTTACCAAAAAATGTGAAAGGAAACATTGTTTTATCAGATATGGAATGAAATAAATTTACATCAGACTTAACTAATCAAAGTATGGAATATTACTTTTCATGTATCCATGGTGTTTTTAGACTAAAATATTTTCATTAATATTTTTAAATTTCTTAGATTTTAAGGAAGTGATTCAAAAAATAAAAATGTCATTTTCCTTATGAAATATCGTAAGAGATATTTTTAAGGAATGTTCATTTATGATAACATATGTTTTGTTACTTATGTATCCCTAGGGTTATTATATAAGGATAAAATACCAATTATTTATCTATACGGGTTATAATTTTATTATGATATGTTTATGAATCCTTTTTATCTTCCATGGGTTATTCTATAATGATTTTTTCAAATGTTTATGAAAACCATTTATTTTCCATGGGTTATAGTATATGATGATTGTTTTATAATATTATATAAAATATATGAATGCATTATGATTGTGTGAGTAGTGGGCCAAAAATAATATATACTACCCATGAATTTAGTAAATATTGATTTATCTTGAGATAATAAGAACAGGGATGGGGAGTGATTCCATTTCAGTAAGGAACATATCTGTTATGATAGTATTAGGAGTGAACCTTGATTAATGATATGATGGATTATGGAGTGAATCCAATACACTATGATAGTTTTGGAAGTAATCCTTTAAAACGAAAATATTTTATATTCCTATGTGTATTCCTCAAACATAAGTTTTATTCTAATGTTACGATCTCTTGGATTGTGTTATTTTATTTGTTTTATGATCCATGTATTATGAAACAACATGCTTTATTTAGTGACTTAGGATTATGATATACAATAAATTGGGTATAGTATTCAAATTTTAATCTCATGTTGTCATACCATAAGGTATATATTTTTTCATAATTCATCTTTGATATCTCCCTTTTTTCCCTTATTAAAAATATATGTTAACCATTTTTCATGATTCCTTCCTCCAGTTATGAATATTTATTTAAGTGTGATATGTATCTAAATATTTATATATATGAATAACATAGTGGGAGATGATATTGATTTCTTATGATCATGTTTTTTATGTATCCAAGATAACAAATACACTATAAATATAAAATTATAGAATGGATCCAAATGTTATGTATTTTAATTTTTATATAATAATATTAATAATTTATGTATGAAAAGTATTGATCACTATAGTTGGTATCAGAGAGATATTTAGTTAATATATTTAGATTAGGATTAAATAATTTTTTTAAACCCCTTGGGATATATCTAATAATAAGAGAAAATCTTAATTTTAATCTAATAAATATATAATTTTTTTTCTATAGAAAAAACTATATCTGAATAGTATAAGAATACATGGTTTTGGAATAGTTCCCCCTATGGGTAATAACCCACAAAATATTTGTCTTAGTGTACCTCAACCATCATTCTGGTTCATGGTGACTGTTCTAGTCATGAACCAACCCGGGTCGACCATGAACCGGTCACCTGAGTCGGCCTGCGATAAGTCCCAATGGGATTTCCCGATCCCCACAGCCTGACGACTAGTTCCAGGCATAGAAATAATCTACTTGGGAATTATTTGGCCCTTAAAAATGATATACAAATAAAAGAAAATAAACCAAAAACACTATAAATAGAAAAATGAATAAATTAATAAAATAGACATACCTCAAGTGGCCTCCTAGGTCACCACAAAACATACACTACACTCTCTCCAAGATCGATCCAAAACTAGAGGAACTTGAAAAAGAAAAGAAAAGTATGCGTGCGAACCAAGTTGATCAGTAGGAAACACAAGATTCAACAATTCCCTATTCCCCTTCCTTTTACAAGAAATATAAAACATGGTAGTTTTAAAATATGACATAATAAAATAATGTTCGTCATTCCTTTAAATTTCAAGTACCAAGTTTGAATTTTCAATTAAATAATTTCTCTCCCACAACATTTTCAAAATAGGATCCAAGAATGCATTAACATTTCAAAATGAAATGAAACCAATTTATATTAAAATATGTTTTTCACAAATAATACATCATTTATGAAATTATTGGGATGGAAATAACAGTACAAGAACCATGGTAAATCACTAAGAATCTAGTGTTAGTTGGAGACCTAAGACCATCCTACCTAAGGTAAACGTGGCATAGGAACCACAACGATCTACACTATCATGAACAATCCACTAGTAGGGAACACACCCAAAACCTAGTGGTATTTAATCAATACAATTGTTTATATAGTGTTGGAGTTTCAATAATTCTAGATAAAAACGGGATGAACCACTTAAATATCATATAGTATACTAGTCCTAGTCCACCCACCTAGAAACACATGTTTCCAATTGTTCTATATTTAAAGTGGTAGTGAGTTATTATCAAGAAAAGCACATTAGTTTCTAAAAAAGGGTTTATTTTCATCAACCATTCTTAATTTGTCAAACATGCATAATCACATACGAGGAATAATTTTTATATCTAACCATATGAAAGGAAAGATGCATTTATAAATATTTTTTAACAATTAAAAACCACCTAGAAAATCACTTTTCAAGATAATTCACTTAAGACCAATGGACATTAGAAATACATTTCAATTTCAACAACAATGTCACAATCATTTATAGAAACCACAACCATATTTCATAGAATGTGTATATAGCATAAATATAAAACACATTCATTTAAAACAATAAAGAAATTTTGGAATTCAAATTAAACTCATAGACATAGGGGACCTACCTTATGGTGGAACCAATCTATCCACCTTAGCACTTGGAACTTTCTAACTAAAATTTTCTTCTCCCACACTAATTATATGAACCTTCACATACATTAAAGGAAACCTAGACCCTAGGAACATTCACATTTCATAAACATTTGAAAATCCATTTCCAAAAAAATATGAAATTTCAAGGACAACTCTAAAAGAAGGAATAAACATTTCCAAGCATAACCATATTAATCAAGGGAAACCCCTTTCTTACTTTATAATACTAAAACACCTCTTTTTGACAAGGAAACTCCCTTTAAACACAAAAATAAGACCATTCCTAACCCATTGGGCCTAAATCCCAATAGTCAAGTGTATTTCATAAATGGAAACATATATTGGTATTTTTATCAAACATAAAGGATGCATCACATCCCATTCACATCAAACAACATTCAGTGAGGCCAACTGGGAATTTTCACCAGATATAAACCACTCACACATTTAAAACCACCATTTGAAATAAAAGTGAATACCCCAAATGATGCATCATGAAACTCCCATGGAAGACACTCAATTTCATGTCAAAATACAACATTAAAATTTTAACACTTCATTAATTCTACAAAAAATAGTCTTCGCATTAAATAAATAATTTAATAATCATTTCCGTAGTTTTAAAAGCATTAAAAAATGACGCAAAAATGTTTTCACTAAAAATACACCCTATTTCACATAATAATGTCATATAAAAATGAAACGCAAGTTAATCTATTGAAAAAATATATTTCGAACCATAAAAAAATGTTGGAAACTCAAATATCATAAAGCCCATAAATTAAAATTAAACCAAAATGATGAAATTAAGGAATCCTTACTAGAAAACCATAGAGAACCCACTACCCATGATGACAATGGCTAAAACCGGCATAAAAAAATCTAGAAAAATTTAAATAACATGATTTAATTAAAAGTAAAACCCTAAACACATTAGGGTTCAGCCAAATTTTAGTAGGGTGATGGGGATGCCTCAAATAAACTGAAGATGGAAGGAGAAGAATGTAGAAACCCATACCTTGTGTCACTACCCATCCTCGGGGCCCGTGCCGTGACTACCCCAAGCCCGCCTTCCATAGTCCAGGGGCTGGCGACTAGCACCAAGGCATAAATCCCGGTAAAAAGGGAAGACATTGCCTTTCTAAAGTAAACCACAACACTACAGAGCAAGCAGGCAGAAGTAAACACTAAGTAAAAACTGGTACAACAGTACGTGCGGAAAGTAAGTGGGACAGAATACAAACCCAAACTAAAAGTAAAGTAAAACTCGAAAGGGAAAATAGAAACTGAAAAGTAAAGCCACAACGTCGATCCTTCCACTGGAAATCCCACCTGAAGGGTGGGTACAGATAGACTCTACAGCTCCTCGGGTCCAGCCGTCCGCTCCGAGTACGTCTCGCCCAGTGGTCCACTTCTAGGTATCGTACTGCTCCGCAAGCCTCAACCACGATCAGCGTTGTCCGTAATCTGCAACCAACACAACGTAGTGCGGGCATAGCTCGTGCAGGGGTGAGTATAAGCTACTCAGTAAGTACCCCGAGACCCCTGATGGTCTCCCAGAATTCACAAAGGATAATCCACAAAGGAAAGATACAATCACGAAGTAACATCCGACTCTGCTTAGGTATATTCCCATACATATACCTAAGTCATAAGTTCTCGTTTGGATCCAACGTCCGAGCCCAAGTACAACCAAGTCCACACAGGAAATCAAACCGTAAATCCACACAGGATAGCACAACACAATCCACATAGGAAGCAAAATAGGATTCATCTCACACAAGTATACATCTTTTTATGATGATAAAGATGACCAGATATTGCCACTGATACATCTAAGCCGTCGGACCCACAATGGGTCGATAGGTACTAACCCCCACAATGACCCAAAAAGGATCTGACCCACAAAGGATCGATAGGTAACTAACCCCCACAATGACCCACAAAGGATCGATCATGAAGTTGAACCCAAAGCTATTGGGAAACTCCTTCTCCATCAAGTACGGTGGTTATGCCGCTACAACTAAGAGCTTCCCTCTCACCTTGGACTGCTGTAGTACTCCACCTATCGAGTACTATGGGCCTGCTGCTACAACCAAGTGCTTCCCACCATGGGTCTGCCACTACAACCAAGTGCTCCCCCTCATAGCCTCAAGAGGTACTCCTTCTGTTGAGTACCACGGGTCAGCCGCTACAACCAAGCGATCCTCCGCCGTGGGTCTGCCACTACAACCAAGCGCTCCTCCATCGTGGGTATGCCACTACAACCAAGCGCTCCCCCTCATAGCCTCCAGAGGTACTCCTTCTGTTGAGTACCGCGGGTCTGCCGCTATAACCACGCACTCCTCCGCCAAGGGTCTACCACTACAACCAAGAACTCCCCATTGGGCTATTCGTAACACACCGAGTCGTTCGATCAGCAGTCGTCAAGTGTCAACCGGCTCTAGGGTTTCCGCACACAACATGCTCGTTCCGGGAGGGTCCACTCCACGAGCTAAGAGGTCGATCCATCAACTGACATGTAGTCCGGAGTTGACGTATCCCAAGATGTACCGTAGTGGTCACTGCCGAAAACACAGAGGATTACCGTACTATTTTCATCATCGTCGTAGTCGAATCCACTGAGGATCTTTGTACATTCGTCGTCGTCACAGTAGCAGTTGCAGCCAGCTCTAGGGTCCCCGCACACAGCAAGCTCATTCGGGAGGGTCCTCTCCACGAGCCGAGAGGCTGATACATCAACTGACACATAGTCCAGATTTGATGTATCCAAATGTTCCGTATTGCCAACAGGAACTCAACGTCGCAGACGGCGCGTCAATCGGACGCCCGGTCTGAGAGTTATTGGTTTTTTCGTCCCAGGGGCCCGGTTGGTTTTTAAGAAAAAAAGACAACCTGACCGTAATCCACCTGCATCCAAACCTCGGGCAGAGTAAGCCAAAAGATCCGCCTCACTAAGAGGAATTCAACAAAGTCGACGTCACATCAATCGGACGTCCGAAGCTCAAGATATGAGCGTTTCCGCTTCGAGGGCCCGATTGGTTTCGTGTACGAACCAACCCGACCGAACCCAAAGTATTCCGAAACCTTGAGTGTAGTATACCGAAACGACCGACTCGATCCAAAGATCGCATCGCCACTGAAGGCGCATCGTTCGGAATCTCGTAGCTCAGGTTACGAGCAAAAGACCGTAAAGGTCCGGAAACGGGGGTCTGGGCCCGAACCGACCCGACCCGGCCTGGGCGCGACCCGGCCCGGCGGGTCGGCTCAGCTCAGCTCGGGCGAGCGGCCGAGCGAGGGAAACCACGGGCGGGGGCACACTGCCCCCACGTGAAGGATTCGCGGCCCCGGTTGGGGCCGCCTGTCGCCAACAAAGGCAGCAGCCAGCCGCGTCCCTGCCTTCGGTTCCGCGCGGCCGCAGAACCGCACCCCGCCGCCGAGGCGCCACCGGTGGAGTCCGCGAGTCACCAGAGTTGCTCCGGTGGTCCGATTTCATTTCCGTCTGCGCCGTAGCTCATCCCGGGTCCCGTTCTTCACTGCAGAATCAACAAATCGTCTCTGCGGCCCGTTTTGTCGTCATCCGATGTTCCGCACACCAAGAACAAACAGGGTGTTGGGTTCAGACTTGTTTTTTGGTCCGCACCCACCGCGTTAGCGGTTTGAAACAACACCATAATTCCCAGCAATTGATAAACCTCGACCCGCAATAATAATCCGCGGACCAACTTGTTAATTGGTTGGTCTGCGTTCTTTCCTTGGAGGAAAACAAACATGGGTATTATCATTTTCAAAATGACCCCTACCTCAATGTCGTCGTCAGACATGAGTTCGTCACAGAATTGACCGTCGCGGAAGAAAAGGATCGTCGCGTCGCGGAAGGGCGTCGCTGTCGCGCGACACTCGGCGTCGCGTAGACAAACTCCAAGGATCAATAACATTCAAATTTAATTATAAAAATTTAAACAATGTTGATGTTATAATCCACAAATAATTAAAAGGATCTCAATCCCCTACCTCAAGATGTTGATCAAAGATTGTCGCGGGGATGGATCGTCATGGAAGAAGCGTCGCGGAGGGAGAATCGTCGACGTCATGTCGTCGATCTCCAGGGGTCTGGCGTTCATCGTCGCCCTTCGTCGGAGGCCGACGTTCTTCGCGTTGTTCATGTTTTTCATGAAGGAGGATGAAGGACTTAATGTTTCTGTCAAATCCTCTCAACGAACCATCCTCAAGAAGACAGGTGTTCGTCTTATTTCATTACATGCCAACAAACGAAAATGTGTTAAGAAACGAACAAGTTAATTCATAGAATTAATTTCAACAAATAAACTGACCAATTAATAGGGGCGTTAAGAATTTAGAAAACGTGTCAGTTGACTTTCATTAAAAAGGGCTTTCACGGGTGCGTTACTTAGGGGAAAAGAAACGGTGGGGCTCGTGTGGGCCCCACCTCACAAATATCCTACCAAGAGGGTAGGATATTTTGGATTCCACCCTATCCGCTTCAACTCATCTTAAGCAGCTTAAAGTGGCTTTAAGCGGCTTTAAGTGAAATAAAAATAAAGTTGTCGCACCACTTTATTTTATTTCTTAACTTAACCCCAAAAATTTATAAACCACACCCGAGCAAACGCAACTCCGGAAGAGGCGTTTCTAAGAAAATACCGGCACTTTGATTCCATCGGTGCCCTCGAAATTCGATTCCGAGCACCGTTTCAAAAGTTAGAAAAACCCGCTTGTTCGTTCACTGAACGTACCCGAGCCAATCTTCGGAAAATGATTCCGGGCACATCGGGTCTCGGAATCAGGTTCCGTCAGAAACTGCGCTCTTGTAAAATTCCAAAGAAAATTAAGAAAAAAATTTCCTTGAAATTTACGGGCCTTTACATAACTCCCACCTCAGGGCTTTACGTCCCCGTAAAGATACATCATAAACTAGGGAAACAAATACGGGTACTGAGCACGCATCTGAGCCTCCCGCTCCCAAGTGCTCTCTTGGAGGTTCTTGTGTTGCCATCTGATGCGCACTAGAGGAATCAATCGTCCACATAGGACCTGATCCTGTCGATCCTCGATCTCCACCGGAACCTCCGCAAAAGTCACCCCATCCTCAAAGTCTAGCTCCCCATGGTCAATGATGTGCGTTGGGTCGTGCACATATCTCCTCAGCTGGGATACGTGGAAGACGTCGTGCACCCGGTGCAACTTAGGTGGTAGAGCCAGGCGATAAGCCACCTCACCAAATCTCCGTAATCCACGTCAAGGTGAGACACACAAGAAGACGTGGTCTCCATCCTCGAACTCTAGTGTCCTCCGCCTCCTGTCAGCACAAGAATTTTTCCGGCTCTGAGCTGTCCTCATCGGCTCATGGATGACTTGGACCTTTCTGGTCCTACAAGAGCTGCTGAGATTTCTTCTTTGCCGATAAGAGAAATATGGTCTCATCCCCTAGATGAAACATGTTCTTCGCCTAATCCAGTCAATCCTGACATGGATGATACTATTCCATACCAAGTATGACGTCGTAAGGCCTCGATGCTACTACCAATAGATCCAACCATTACTCTCGCCTCCAAGGGTTGAGTCACACTGTCGGCATCAGTGTGTGGTCACTGGGTCTCCTCTAGTAGGTATCTCAACGTGAGGGTCAAGTCAATGGTTTTTAAACCGGAACCTCTTAGTAACAACTAAAAGAGAGGACAAGAAGGTAAATGCCACATGAAAAGTGTCTTTTATTACTGCAGCTCAAAGTACAAAGACACAAAACATCTAGAAATGATCATCAACAATGCTAGAAGCAGCATAAACAAAATTATCCAGGTCTGGAGCTAGTCTCGCTCCTGTCCATCTGCTCTCAGAGCTACATGATCTTAGGCCTCAACTGCCTGAAGCTGAGCTCTCCCATGTCCACCAGCTCCATGTGGTCGGGGTGGACCTCCTGGTGGTGGTGGTGGGAACACTTCGAAGCGTTGTCCACCTCCAGCTGCATGGCCAGCTCCCCTGCCACGGCCTCCTGATCCATGCGATCCTCCTCGATCGAACCTCTGCCTCTGCCTGGGAGGTCCTTCGTTCATCTGCTGGTCATCCATATGGCGGGTCGGACAGTCACGAGCCATGTGACTAACCCCGCCGCAGGAGTAACACTGTCCACTCATGGTAAGTCGTTGTCCACCCCAGGTGCCTCGCAAAAACGATACTGTGTCACGCGGTCGACCACCAGTAGGTCTAGTCCTCTTGGACCCCTGCGTCATCTGTCTACTGCCCGCTGCAGAAGACTCTGCCGCATGCCGGCTAGTGGTGGGTCCTGCTGCTGGAGACTGCTTAGCAAGGAAACTTTCCACTAAGAGGGCTCGTTTCAACACCCCTGTCTGTGTCGGAATGCTGTGAGAAACAACTGAAGCTCTGATCTCTCGCCTGATCCCCTGCTCGAAGGTTCGGTCCCTGAAGAATGGGTCCGAACCATGTCCGTGGAATAGCGCGAGAGATCGGTAAACCTCGCCGCGTACTGGGATACTGTCATGCTGCCCTGCCGCAGCTGTAGTAGCTCCTGGATGCGCACCGCTCGGAGGGTGGCTGGGACGAACTCTGAGCGAAAAAGGCTCTCAAAGTCCATCCAAAGGAGTGATGCCTCGTCGTGCACCAGGAGAATCAAGATCCACCATCTGCCTGCTTCCGCATATAGGAGGCTCACTACAAGGACCACCATAAGGTCTGCTTGTGTCTTCACTAACTGGAAAACTCCTACAACCGCCTCCAGCCAATCCTCTGCTGCCTGGGGGTCCGTCTCCCCACGGAACCTAGGAGGTCGCTGGTGCTGAAACTCGTGAAGAGCTCCAAGGCGACGTGCATCGTTAGCGGCTAGGGCTGGAAGCATCGGTGGCTCGGCGGGTAAAGGTACCGCCAGTGCCTCATCTGTCAAAGGTCCCTACACCGAGGCCTCATTGCTCGGTGGGCTATCGTCACGCTCAACTCTCGGAACCCTAGATGGATGCCGTCATGGGGCCATCCTAAAAAGGAAACAGGTGCGCCACGGTCAGAACAGTATACCTGGTGATATGATACAAAGTAATCACAAAGAAAACTTGAAACACACATGCAATCAATGTTTTCGTGCATTAAGTCGGAAATCAGAAGTCAGGGTCCTGGTGTACGGATACGTCGGCCACGACACCAACACTGGGCTCCCTGGACTAATAACCACACTCAATACGCTTAACACTATTGATTCACATATAAGAAAGATCAGAGTCTGCGGTAGAACCGAACTCCTTTGATACCAATCTGTCACGACCCGTCCTCGGGGCCCGTGCCGTGACTACCCCAAGCCCGCCTTCCATAGGCCAGGGGGTGGCGACTAGCACCAAGGCATAAATCCCAGTAAAAAGGGAAGGAATTTCCTTTCTAAAGTAAACCACAACACCACAGAGAAAGCATACAGAAGTAAACACTAAGTAAAAACTGGTACAACAGTAAGTGCGGAAAGTAAGTGGGCCAGAATACAAACCCAAACTGAAAGTAAAGTACAAATCGAATGGGAAAATAGAAACTGAAAATTAAAGCCACAACGTCGAGCCATCCACTGGAAATCCCACCTGAAAGATGGCTACAGATAGCCTCCACAGCTCCTCGGGTCCAGCCGTCCGCTCCGAGTACATCTCGCCCAGTGGTCCACTTCCAGGTACCGTCCTGCTCCGCAAGCCTCAACCATGATCAGCGCTGTCCGTCTTCTGCAACCAACACAACATAGTGCAGGCATAGCCCGTGCAGGGGTGAGTATAAGCTACTCAGTAGGGACCCTGAGACCCCCGAAGGTCTCCTAGAATTCACAAAGGATAATCCACAAAGGAAAGATACAATCACGAAGTAACATCCGACTCTGCTTAGGTATATGCCCATACATATACCTAAGTCATCAGTTCTCGTTTGGCTCCAACGTCCGAGCCCAAGTAAAACCCAGTCCACCCAGGAAAGCAAAACGTAAATCCACACAGGATAGCACAACACAATCCACATAGGAAGCAAAATAGGATTCAGCTCACACAGGTATACATCTTTGTATGACGATAAAGATGACCAGATATTTCCACTAATACATCTAAGCCGTCGGACCCACAAAGGATCGATAGGTACTAACCCCCGCAATGAACCACAAAGGATCTGACCCACAAAGGATCGATAGGTAACTAACCCCCGCAATGACCCACAAAAGATAGATCATGAAGTTGAACCAAAAGCTATTGGGAAACTCCTTCTCCATCAAGTACAGTGGTTATACCGCTACAACCAAGCGCTTCCCTCTCACCTTGGACTGCTGTAGTACTCCACCTATCGAGTACTATGGGCCTGCTGCTACAACCAAGCGCTTCCCACCATGGGTCTGCCGCTACAACCAAGCACTCCCCCTCATAGCCTCTAGAGGTACTCCTTCTGTTGAGTACCATGGGTCAGATGCTACAACCAAGCGCTCCTCCGCCGTGGGTCTGCCGCTACAGCCAAACGCTCCTCCTTCGTGGGTCTTCCGCTACAAACAAGCGCTCCCCCTCATAGCCTCCAGAGGTACTCCTTCTGTTGAGTATCGCAGGTCTGCCGCTACAACCACACGCTCCTCCGCCGTGGGTCTACCGCTACAACCAAGCGCTCCCCACTGGGCTATCCGTAACACACTGAGTCGTTCGATCAACAGTCGTCAATTCTCAACCGGCTCTAGGGTTTCTGCACACAGCATGCTCATTCCGGGAGGGTCCACTCTACGAGCTAAGAGGTCGATGCATCAACTGACATGTAGTCCGGAGTTGACGTATCCCAAGATGTACCGTAGTGGTCACTGCCGAAAACACGGAGGATTCCCGTACAGTTTTCATCATCGTCGCAGTCGAATCCACTGAGGATCTCTGTACAGTCGTCGTCATCACAGTAGCAGTTGCATCCAGCTCAAGGGTTCCCGCACACAGCAAGCTCGTTCGGGAGGGTCCGCTCTATGAGCCGAGAGTCTGATACATCAACTGACACATAGTCCAGAGTTGATGTATCCAAAAGTTCCTTATTGCCAACAGAAACTCAATGTCGCAGACGGCGCGTTAATCGGACGCCCGGTCTGAGAGTTATTGGCCTTTTCGTCCCAGGGGCCCGGTTGGTTTTTAAGAAAAAAACCAACCCGACCGTACTCCACCTGCGTGCAAACCTCAGGCGGAGTAAGCCAAAAGATCCATCTTACTAAGAGGAATTCAAAAAAGTCGACAGAAAATCAATCGGACGTCCGAAGCTCAAGATATGAGCGTTTCCGCTCCGAGGGCCCGGTTGGTTTCGTGTATGAACCAACCCAGCCGAACACAAAGTATTCAGAAACCTTGAGTGTAGTATACCGAAACGACCGTCTCGATACAAGGATCACATATCCGCTGACGGCGCATCATTCGGAAACTCGTAGCTCATGTTACGTGCAAAAGACCGTAAAGGTCCGCAAACGGGGGTCTGGGCTCGGACCGACCCAGTTGGGCGCGACCCGGCCCGGCCAGGGCGGCCCGCCCCGACCTGGGCATGACCCGGCCCGGAGGGTCGGCTCGGCTCGGCTCGGGCGAGCGGCCGAGTGAGGGAAACCGCGGGCGGGGGCACGCTTCCCCCGTGTGAAGGATCCGCGGCCCCGGTTGGGGCCGCCTCTCGCCAACGGACGCAGCAGCCGGCCGCGTCCCTGCCTTCGGTTCCGCGCGGCTGCGGAACCGCACCCCGCCGCCGCGGATTCAGCCGTGGCGGCTCCATCTGGCGGTGCGCTGAGGCGCCGCCGGTGGAGTCCGCGGGCCACCGGAGTTGCTCCGGTGGTCCGATTTCATTTCCGTCTGCGCCATAGCTCATCTCGGGTCCCGTTCTTCCCTGCAGAGTCAACAAATCGTCTCTGCGGCCCATTTTGTCATCATCCGCCATTCCGCACACCAAGAACAAATAGGGAAATGGGTTCGGACTTGTTCGTTGGTCCGCACCCACCACGTTAGCGGTTTGAAACAACACCATAATTCCCAGCAATTGATAAGCCTCGACCCGCAATAATAATCCGCGGACCAACTTGTTAATTGGTTGGTCCGCGTTCTTGCCTTGGAGGAAAACAAACATGGGTATTATCATTTTCAAAACGACCCCTACCTCAAAATCGTCGTCAGACGTGAGTTCGTCGCGGAATTGACCGTCACAGAAGAAAAGGATCGTCGCGTCGCGGAAGGGCGTCGCTGTCGCGCGACACTCGGCGTCGCGTAGACAAACTCCGAGGATCAATAACATACAGATTTAATTATAACAATTAAATCCATGTTGATGTTATAATCCAAAAATAATTAAAAGGACCGCAATCTCCTACCTCAAGATGCTGATCGAAGATTGTCGCGGGGATGGAGCGTCATGGAAGAAGCGTCGCGGAGGGAGAATCGTCGGCGTCATGTCGTCGATCTCCAGGGGTCTGGTGTTCTTCGTCGCCCTTCGTCATAGGCCGGCGTTCTTCGAGTTCTTCGTGAAGGAGGATGAAGGACTTAAATTTTCTGTCAAATCCTCTCAACGAACCATCCTCAAGAAGACATGTGTTGGTCTTATTTAATTCCATGCCAACAAATGAAAACGTGTTAAGAAACGAACAAATTAATTCATAGAATGAATTTCAACGAATAAACCGCCAAATTAATAGGGGCGTTAAGAATTTAGAAAACTTGTCAGTTGACTTTCATTAAAAAGGGTTTTCGTGGGTGCGTTACTTAGGGGAAAAGAAACGGTGGGGCTCATGCGGGCCCCACCTCACAAATATCCTACCAAGAGGGTAGGATATTTTGGGTTCCACCCTATCCGCTTCAACTCAGCTTAAGCAGCTTAAAGTGGCTTTAAGCGGCTTTAAGTGAAATAAAAATAAAGTTGTCGTACCACTTTATTTTATTTCTTAACTTAACCCCAAAAATTTATAAACCACACCCGAGCAAACACAACTCCGGAAGAGGCGTTTCTAAGCAAATACCGGTGCTGCAATTCCATCGGTGCCCTCGGAATTCCATTCCGAGCACCGTTTGAAAAGTTAGAAAAACATGCTCGTTCGTTCACTGAACGTACCCAAGCCAAACTTTGGAAAATGATTCTGGGAACATAGGGCCTCGGAATTAGGTGCCGTCAGAAACTGCGCTCTTGTAAAATTCCAAAGAAAATTAAGAAAAAAATTTCCTTGAAATTTACGGGTCTTTACACCATGAAGGATCAGACCAAAATACAGTGGAAAACTAATTGAAATCCAAGCTGGAGAGAGAGATTAGGTGTAGAGACACGAATTTTGACGTACATGGAAATTACATTACTTTTGTGGAATAATTAATACATAACAGAAACAGACACACAAGGACCATAATAGTTTAGTGTCTTTGGAAACTCGGAATATAATCTTCTAATCGTGGTGAAAGATCTTCAACATCTCCCATAAAGACCTTCCCCTTTTTTTCTTACCTAAAAGATTTCTTTATATCCTGGGGAAAAGAAAACATAAAAGGGGTGACCTCAAATGCTTAGTAAGGGTAAGCATAGAGAACATAAAACAATCCTTAGACATTTGAATGTAAAAAAACATGAGCATAAAATCTAAACATCAAAATATTGAGGAATGACAAAAAACATGGCAGTACGTAAGGCATAGATCATGAAGAAAAATTAATAATGATAAATTAGCATGGGAATAAAACATGTAATTGTGGAAACCATTAAGCACATGTTATGATTTCCATAGTAGAAAAGGCATTGCTTCCAAGACTATCTTAGTGGACCAAGTCCCTTTCTGAATCGAGTTCACCCCTCGTTCCAGTCCAGTATTACTGATCCAGTTTAACTTTCCGTTCCAGTCATGTCTATCTCATGAGATATAAATCTTTACCCAATGCATTAGAGGGAGATACAGGTCCCACCCATATCATAATGAAATCATTCTTACTTGTGCCACAAAATAAACATACATCATTCATAATAACCCAATGAATAAAATGGGTTTCATAAACATCATCCCATCATCACATAATCCATATAAAATAAATGGATATCATTTCATAATAAGAAAATTGAAACCATGTAAATCATATAGTCATTATACTCGAAACATACACATACGAAATAATTCCATCTTAGATGGAAAAATGGTTTTGATAAAACACTTGAAATAAATTCTTGAGGAAAATATCCTTTCTTATTCAAAATCAATTTCCTTTCACAAAACGTCATGAAGTTTTGAAAGAAAGAGATTTTATTGTAAATAGTCATGAAATATTTTGGAGGAAGCTTTATGATAATAAGGCTATATTAAACTGTAAGCATCTGTTCACGCCGTATAAGTTAAAAATAACAATCTCCTCGTACTTTTGTCGGAAAAGTCAAAAAGTACCTCGTATGGTAAACAAAAGAAAGATTCCTTCCATACGATGTGGTAAAAGTAAGAAAAGGATAAAATTTTCTTAAACATCCATGGAAGGAAAATAAACATTTTATAAAAACATTTTGAGAGCATATGGACATGGATAATAAACATAACCCCCAGTAAATACTTACGAGTAAACAATCTCGGATAAGAATGAGATTGGAATAATTATCCTTTACCTTAGGTCCAATATGCTTCGCATGTATCCGAACCTACTTTATAATGATTTAAATAATGTCATTGACTTATTACAGAATCATATTTATTGTTATGATATCATATATGTTTCACTTATGACTTTATATTACCCGTTATTTCGTAAATGCCATGTTAAAGCAGCGTTTTCGGTAAAATCATTTCATTTACTGTATGTGTTTCGACTTGTCGTTCTTGATATTATTACTTATATCATGATTTAAATAATTCCATAATGTAAAACATGATTTATATATAATATATATTCATCATATATATATATATATTATAGATCGATAAAAGGAATGAAATACACTGTTCATGGAGACGGTAGGTCGTACGTACGCATGAATGCTATTTTTGTTTCCTTATTGAATTGAATGAAACCAAATAGATGACATACATATATATATACATAAATCTAGTAGATTTATTATTTCATATATTTCATTATTATTCATTATATAAACATTATGATCATTCATGTATGGTCAACATGGAGAATGAATCTCATCGCATCATGGAGACGGTAGTCCGTACGTACGCATGAGTGATGATATCGTTCCCATAATTATTGAATAGAATTCGAGTTGATGGTATAATATATATCAGAATCAGTATGATTTTATAATTACCATATATAGTTATTCTTTACACCATTATACCCATCCATGTAAGGTGTTGGTGGAAAAACAGATTACACCACGGCGTGGAGACGGTATTCCATACTTAAGCACGCGCGATGATTTTTTTTCCCGTAGGATGGATAGATGGTGAAATAGGGTTGTTTCATACTTCTAATAACATATTAGTATATGAGTTATACTGATGTTATTAATTCATAATGAAACAAATAAAGAAGAATAAGTGGAAGAAGAAATAAAGTTGAAAGAATTGGTAACGGACATTACCTCTTCATTGAAGCGCCTCTTTGAGACCTCCTCTTAGGGAACTAAAATTGGTCTTTGAAGAAGAGAAGAACCTCTAGGATTTTTATATGGAAGTGTAGAAAAGAATTTTTCAGGGGTTGGCCAAGCATGAAGGCTCAAAGTGGTGTGAGGAAGAGAGGGAGGAGGTGCCCTTTTATAAGGGAGGAGAGGGGCAACCTTGGAAAAACGAAAAATATTATTTTATTATAAAGTCATATTCGGTTTTTAATAGATCCAAATTGATTTATTTAGAAACTAATGTAGGTATTGGTCGAAATAATCTCATCCAATATAATTTAGACAAGTTTAGGTTTCTATTTTAACCTTATCATTTATATTTAACCTTAAGTTAAATAATTTTACTTTTACCGTGTCTTCTTGTTTTCTTACACTATAAGGTTAATAAACTTACTATAACAAGACAAACGAACCCCACATTGTTTATTATTAATATATATAACCTTATCTAAGTCATTTTTCCTAACATTATATTTCTATGAATAAAATAACAATTAATAATATAATATTGTCTTTAAAAACTATTTTATGTCAATTTTTACACTATTTGGTAATTGATTTTTGTCAAAATCATAAAAGAATGATTAGTTCTAAAAAAGTAAATTAAATAAAAAATAACATGTAATATTAACCTATAAAATAAGTGAAATTCATAAAAAGTCTCAAATTACATTTATTTGGGTATTTATAACATCAATTATGTCAATATTTCATTAATAAGATAATTACTGCATCATCTTTGTGTAATAAATAGAAATAATTTATTTAATGTCTAAAAATTGTAATTAAAATAAAATTATTTAGGAAATAATTTTACCTTTGTAATGAATATTTATAGTCGAATTTAGCTTATGTATTACCCTATAGTAAAAATGATTTACTTATTAATCTTTGATTTTAACTATTTTAACCCTTCTTTAAATAAATTAATATTAAATGACCTAATCTAATCCAAGTGGGCCTAAATGTTCATATTTTATTCCTAAGGTTGTTTGTGGTCGAATTATACTTATCCAATAGAATTAGGACATGTGTTAGGGTAATATTAATATCATTTGTACCCTTAATTACCTTATTTACTTTTAACTGTGGTAAATAAAAGTAAAAAGTTACTATTCACAAAAAATTATTTTCATCTCATTGAACCACATTTTAGTCCTTGATATTAATCTTGTCTCTCAGATTTTCAAAATTCAATTCATAGAAGTGGTAAAATTTCATGAAAAAGTCAGTTTTTTAACTACCACTAAGTGGTTTCACTATTCATCAAAAATTTAAGTTTTTCAGAAAAATACCAAAAATTCAGCCTAAGCATTATTTGATATTCTGAATTCAAAATTGATGTCTATTTTTAAAAATTCATAACATATAAGTGGAATTAATTAATTTTAAATTTAATTCCCATTATCAAAACAAATAGCGTTTTTTTAAGAAACAAAAACAATGAAAAGATTGATACTTGTTTATATCCAATTTCAAAGTGAAATTAATTCCAATTAAAAAAATTGGATTAAATGGTAAAAATATATTCTAATTACACTTTAAAACCAACTAAAAAGATAATCTAACCATATAAATTATTGCGATGAAAGAAGTTGTATTTAGTTAAAATATAGCGTGTTTTTACTATTCATTAAAATATGAAAGTTATCAGAAAAATATAAAACCTTTATCCAAATTAAATTTTTATATCCTAAATCCAAGGAAGAATTTTATTTTGTAAAATTTAAATTATAAACATGTCAAAAACTATATTTAATGTGGGTGCGTCATTAAAAGGCGGGAAAACTGCAATTTTTGAAAAATACATATTTTACACGAAATATTTATTTTGTTCTCATACCATATTCTAGAAAATGTGTAAGATGAATAATAATGTTATAAAATTCAAAATGTAGTTAATACTATTCATAACATCTAGTCCATAATAATATTATAACAATATATCGTTGTTTTGTGAAACCTGGTATTGCGTACAACACACGCTATCGAGGAAGGTCGCGATTGCGTGTAATGCAAGCCAAGTCAGGGCTGCGTGTTGTGCAAGACTCCTCCGTTGTATCGTATAATAGAATCTAACTATATTTCATTTATACATTGAATATATATATATACACTCAATGTTTTGTAGAATAACTACTATCAAAATTGTGTGTAACATGATCCAAGAATAGTGTTGTGTATACTGCTAGCTCATACGGTATTGCGTATAGTGCAAGGAAATATTGTTGTAGATTACAACACAAGACATCAATGAAATTAAAAGAATATTTTTAATAAAATTTTGGGGTGTTACATTCTACCCCCCTTAAAATGAATTTTTCCCTCAAAATTTGTTGGGGTTATAAATCGTTTACTATTTATAGAAACCCACATCGTAAAAAGGAATACTAAAACATAATTTGAAAAACTAAAGTATGAAATGTAACGATTACCCAAATAAACTCATCACTGGGTTTCCATATAAGAGAACATAGGTGAAAATATGGATATGGAAGAAAAATCTAACCATCACGTTCTGAAGGAGAGTGGTAGAGAACATGGCTATGAAAAATACCTCAATCACAAAGCCATAGATTTGTGATGATCTAAGGTACCATCTGATTCATCGGATATAAGGGCACTAGGAATTTTTTTTTTGTTTTCAAGATGATTTCCCTAAAGTTGATGAAATTGGAATTAGAAGAAATAATTTCGTGATTTTGGTACAGTCTCACAGTTGGTCATTCTTTGGAAAATTTCCACTTCATATCTTAAAGAAATGAAGTTGAATTTGTCATTTGTGAAGTGTTATCAGATCATGTGATAGAATTATGGGTCGTTCCATCTGTCTCAAACAAAAGGTTATAAAAGTTATCAAAAATACATTAGTCCATCTATAGTGAGATTAATCATATATGGTGCCTAAAATGGACTTATACTTCATATAGCATACTGCTTAATATAATAAAACTAGTTTCTAATAAACATAGACTTCCTGTATGCCTGTGGTAGGTAATAAAGGCCAGTCACACTTCAGTTGTGAGTTCGATTCCCACAGCCTTGTCCGATGCGATGGGCTGTCGCCCATCCTGCAGGTTGTCCTTTTTCAAAAACTACATTACTATAACATCCCATCAATAATATCTAAAAAACTTCTATCCTTAAACAATACTAACTTATATCCAACATAATCCATTCCAATATTTAGGCTTATCCATAATACTGCAATCCACTCTCATATTATAGTGAAAATGATTACCAGAGATTTCAATAACAAGCATGTTAATACCATCGTTGATCGCCATATATCATAAGATATGTCTTGTTGGTCACATTCCAAACATTCGAAGGACTTAATCATGTATTCTTTTGAAAAATAAATACCCATTGAATCTTAGTGAATACATGAGTGCTATCAAAAGTTAACTCTTTCCACATACCAAAACCCCAAAATTCTATATACTCAAACCATGATATAACTATTTCCTTATATCAGTCATGAGCTCATGAATACTGTCAAACATTTCATTTTATACTTATCCCTTCATTATGCGCATATCATCTTTTTTCTAAAAATATCTCAATCACTTTCCATGGTTACCAGTACCATAAAATTACTGAAAACCACAATAGACCAATATATAAATATTCCAATATTCCATGATACTATATACAACATTATTTTGGAATCCCATTACATAAACACTTAATCATTTCACCACATCGTTTTCATATTCAACATTTCCAATAGTGATCACATGTGACTTCCCTTTGTCCTTTGCCTTAAGTGGTTTCTCATGTCGATCATCACTGACCCTTGGATTAGGGCATTTATTAGCATAATTCCCCATTTCCTTGCACTTGAAGCATTGATGTGTTGGTGGTACGTTCTCTGCAGTATTTTCTTTATTCACATCATTAGTAACCCTTTTTTCCATTACTTCGACACGCAGCTGCTCGATGACCTTCTTTTCCACACTTAAAACATTTTCTAGTCCCTTTAAGACAATCTCCACCATGCTTCTTTCCACACTTTGACCATAAGGAAACATTCATATTATTTTCACCATTATTCTGTGATTTCTCGTTGAACTCCATCTTTCATTTCTTGTCAAAACCATGAGATGGATAAGTGACACCAACTTCCATTCATACCTTGATAGCACAACACACAATTTCTTCATAGATACTGAAGTCTCTTATAGCTAGGCCCTTCGAAGATTTGGTTTTAAGCCAATAAAGAATCAATCAACTTTACTTTCAGGTTGGATGATAAAGCCATATGCACACCTTGCAAGCCTTGTAAAAATCGCTTCGTATACACCAATAGATTCATCATCCTTTTGCTTTAGTTCAAGAAACTCCTTCTCCATCTTTGTTCGAAGAATACGAGGGAAGTAATTATTGAATAATAAGTTCTTGAACTCTTCCCATTCCATGGACTCAATTTCATCTCTTGGCCTCTTATTCTTGATAAGATTCCACCATTGATTAGCTTCACCTTCCAAATGATATATGGCTAAGATGACTTTATCATGTTTAGAACATTTAAGAACTGAAAATATCTTTTCAGTGGTACTAATCCATTGTTCAGCAACAAGTGGATCAGAAGGCCCACTGAAATAAGGTGGACATTGCCTCATGAAGGACTCAATAGAATATTGTTCCCTTCTCTGCTCATTTGGAAGTCCAGAATGATTCATAGCTTGTGTATGTACAAAAATTAGATTTGTCACTCCTTCTAACATAACATTTGTTTGTTCAGGAGGACAATCATTGCATTTTCCATTGCATTGATCAACACGGTTCTTTCGGGTTCCATCCATCGTCTAAAACCCAAAAAGAATAGTGTGAGAGGGAAAAATCATGCTAGGGAAAACAACATAATAAAGGGGGAGTACCTTCAATATCTAACATCTTAGGTTTAATTCTAAGATCGTTACCTTAATTCTAGGACTATAACCTATACTTATACTAAACCTTAGGGACATCCCTAGACATACCTTAGAAATATCTCTAGGGATCTCACTAAAGTTCATGCATCCTAGTTTCCAAAGTTTGACTAAACCTTTGCTCTGATACAAACTGTAGAGACCCGAAGCTTGACATACATGGACATTAAATTACTTTTGCGGAATAATTAATACATAACAAAAATAGACACACAAGGACCGTAATAGTTTAGTGTCTTTGGAAACTCGGAATATAATCTTCTAAACGTGGTGAAAGATCTTAAAAATATCCCATAAAGATCTTCCCCTTTTTTTTCTTACCTAAAACCTTTCTTTATATCCTAGGGAAAAGAAAACATAAAAGGGGAGAGATAAAATGCTCAGTAAGGGTAAGCATAGAGAACATAAAATAATCCTTATACATTTGAATGTAAAAAAACATGAGCATAAAATCTAAACATCAAAATCTTGAGCAAGGACATAAAACATGGAATTACGTAAGGAATAGATCATGAAGAAACATTAATCATGATAAATTAACATGGGAATAAAACATGTAATTGTGGAAATTATTAAGCACATGTTATGATTTCCATAGTAGCCAAGGTATTGCAGCCAAGACCATCTTAGTGGACAAAGTCCATTTCTGAATCGAGTTCAACCCTCATTCCAGTCATGTATTACTGAACCGGTTTAACTTTCCGTTCCATCCATGTATATCTCATGAGATATAAATCTTTACCCATTGAATTGGAGGTAGATATAGGTCCCACCCATCTCATAATGAAATCATTCTTACTTGTGCCACAAAATAAACATACATCATTCATAATAACCCAATGAATAAAATGGGTTTCAAAAACAACATCCCATCATCACATAATCAATATAAAAGTCATGGATATCATTTCATAATAAGAAAATTGAAACCATGTAAACCATAGATAAATTATACTTGAAACATACACATACGAAATAATGTCATCTTAGATGGAAAAATTGTTTTGATAAAACACTTGAAATAAATTCTTGAGGAAAATATCCTTTATTCTTCAAAATCAATTTCCTTTCACAAAACGTCATGAAGTTTTGAAAGAAAGAGATTTTATTGGAAATAGTCATGAAATGTTTTGGAGGAAGATTTATGAAAATAAGGCTTTATAAAATTGTAAAAATCCATTCACACCATATAAGTTAAAAATAACAATCTCCTCGTACTTTTGTCCAAAAAGTCAAAAACTACCTCGTATGGTAAACAAAAGAAAGATTCCTTCCATACGATGTGGTAAAAGTAATAAAAGGGTAAAAATGCCTTAAACATACATGGAAGGAATGTAAACATTTTATGAAAACATTTTGAGAGCATATGGACATGGATAATAAACATAACCCCCAGTAAATACTTACGAGTAAACAATCTCGGATAAGAATGAGATTGGAATAATTTTCCCTTACCTTAGGTCCAATATGATTTGTACGTATCTAAAACTCCTATATAATGATTTAAATAATGTCATTTACTTATTATATAATCATATTCATTGTTATGATATCATATATGTTTCACTTATGACTTTATATTACCCTTTCTTTTGTAAATTCCATGTTAAAGCAGCGTTTTGGGTAAAATAACTTCATTTATCGTATGTGTTTCGACTTGTAGTTCTTGATATTATTACTTATATCCTGATTTAAATAATTACAGAATGTAAAAAATGATTTATATATAATATATATTCATCATATACATATATATATTATAGATCAATAAAAGGAATGAAATACACCGTTCATGGAGACGGTAGGCCGTACGTACACATGAATGCTGTTTTTGTTTCCTTATTGAATTGAATGAAACCAAATAGATGTCACACACATATATATATATACATAAATCCAGTATAATTATTATTTCATATATTTCATTATTATTCATTATATAAACTTTATGATCATTCATGTATGGTCAACATGGAGAATGAATCTCATCACGTCTTGGAGATGGTAGTCCGTACGTACGCACGAGCGATGATATCGTTCCCGAAATTATTGAATAGAATTGGAGTGGATGGTATAATATATCATAATCAGTATGATGTTATAATATCCATATATAGTTATTTTTTACACCATTATACCCATCCATGTAAGGTGTTGGTGGAAAAATAGATTACACCGCGGCGTGGAGACGGTATTCCGTACGTACGCACGCGCGATGATTTTTTTTCCGTAGGATGGATAGATGGTGAAATAGGGTTGTTTCATACTTATAATAACATATTAGTATATTAGTTATATTGATGTTATTACTTCATAATGAAACAACTAAAGAATAATAAGTGTAAGAATAAATAAAGTTGGAAGAATTGGTAACGGACATTACCTCTTCTTTGAAGCGCCTCTTTGAGACCTCCTCTTAGGGAACTAAAATTGGTCTTTGAAGAAGACCAGAACCTCTAGGATGTTTCTATGGAAGTTTATAATAGAATTTTTCATGGGTTGTCTGAGCTTGAAGGCTCAAAGTGGTGTGAGGAAGAGAGGGAGGATGTGCCCTTTTATGAGGGAGGAGAGGGGCACCTTTGGAAACACAAAACATATTATTTTATTATAAAGTCATATTCGGTTTTTAATAGCTACAAATTGATTTATTTCGAAGCTAATGTGGGTATGGGTCTAAATACTCTCATCTAATAGAATTTAGACAAGTTTAGGTTTCTATTTTAACCTTATCATTTAGATTTAACCTTAAGTTAAATAATTTTACTTTTACCGTGTCTTCTTGTTTTCTTACACTATAAGGTTAATAAACATACTATAACATGGAAAACGAACCCCAAGTTGTTTATTATTATTATATATAACTTTATCTAAGTAATTTTTCCGAACCATATATTTTTATAAATAAAATAACAATTAATAATATAATATTTGTTTTAAAAACTATTTTATGTCAATTTTGACACTATTTGGTAAATGATTTTTTACAAAATCATAACAGAATGATTATTTATAAAAAAGTTAATTAAATAAAAAATACAATGTCATATTAACCTATAAAATTAGTTAAATTCATAAAAAGACTCAAATTACATTTATTTGGGTATTTATAACATCAATTATGTCAATATTTAATTAATAAGATAAATACTGTATCATCTTTCTGTCATAAATAAATTAAATTATTCAATTTTTAAAATTTATAAATAAACTACCATTATGTAGGAAATCTTTTTATCTTTCTAATGAATATTTATAGTCGAATTTATCTTATGTATAACCCTATATTAAAAATGATTTACTTATTAAACATTGATTTTAACTATTTTAACCCTTCTTTAAATAAATTAATACTAAATTTCCTAATCTAATCCAAGTGGGCCTAAATGGTCATATTTTATTTCTAAGGATAATTTTGGTCGAATTATACTTATCCAGTAGAATTAGGACATGTGTTATGGTAATATTAATATCATTTGTACCCTTAATTACCCTATTTACTTTTAACCGTGGTAAATAAAAGTAAAAAGGTACTATTCACAAAAAATTATTTTCATCGCATTGAACCACATTTTAGTCATTGATATTAATCGCGTCTCTTGGATTTTTGAAATTCAATTCATAGAAGTGGTAAAATTTCATGAAAAATTATGTTTTTTAACTACCACTAAGTGGTTTCACTATTTATCGAAAATTGAAGTTTTCAGAAATATACCAAAATTTTAGCCTAAGAATTATTTGATATTCTGAATTAAAAATTGATGTCAATTTTTTCAAATTCATAACATATAAGTGGAATTAATTAATTTTAAATTTAATTCCCGTTATCAAAACAAATGGCGTGTTTTTATGAAACAAAAACAATCAAAAGATTGATACTTGTTTATATCCAATTTCAAAGTGAAATTAATTCCAATGAAAAACATTGGATTAAATGGTAAAAATATATTCTAATTACACTTTCAAACCAATTAAAAAGATAATATAACCATATAAATTATTGCGATGAAAAAGTTTTTTTTAATTAAAATATAGCGTGTTTTTACTATTCATTAAAATATGAAAGTTATCAGAAAAATATAAAAACTTTATCCAAATTAAATATTTATATCCTGAATAAAATTAAGAATTTTATTTTGTCAAATTTAACTTATAAACATTTCAAAACTAGATTTAAAGTCGGTGCGTCATCAAAAGGCAGGAAAACTGCAATTTTTGAAAAATACATATTTTACACGAAAAATTTATTTTGTTCTCATACCATATTCTAGAAAATGTGTAAGATGAATAATAATGTTATAAAAGTAAAAATGTAGTTAATAATATTCATAAGGGATAGTCCATAATAATTTTATAACAATATATCGTTATTTAGTGAAACCTGGTATTGTGTACAACACACACTATCGAGGAAGGTCGCGATTGCGTGTAATGCAAGCCAAGTTAGGGATGCATGTTGTGCAAGACTCCTCCGTTGTATCGTATAACAGAATCCAACCATATTTCATTTATACATTTAATATATATATATACAGTCAATGTTTCGTAGAATAACTACTATCCAAATTGTGTGTAACTTGATCCAAGAATAGTGTTGTGTACACTACTAGCTCATACGGTGTTGCGTATAACGCAAGACAATCTTGTTGTAGCTTATAACACAAGACATCAATGAAATTAAAAGAATATTTTTAATAAAATCCTAGGGTGTTACATTAGGAGGAAACATTGTTAGCAGAAAGGGATTAGCCAGGGGGTAGCGCGGAGGGGAGGAAGCCTGAAGGGAGGTCTGTCCAATAGGAGGGGAGAAGGTGTACAAGAGTGTGGGAACCCTTGGCGGGTCGTGTGAGGGGGAGTGAGTAGGAGGTGTGATATGGGGAGAGGGAGGCACCATGTAAGGGGTGAGGGGGAGGAATAGAGAAAATGAGGGGAAAAATAAAATAATAATTATAAATAAATGAATTAGAAAAAAGTAAAGAAAATAATTAAAAATTTAATAAATAATAAAAAAACATAATATTAATAATATTATTAACCATAATAATAATAATATTATTGGTATCAAATTTTTCCATTTTTTTATTTTGATTTTAATTTAATAATTTATTAAACTTTAAGAAACAAAGAGACTAAAATATAAATACAAATAACCATTACAGAAAGATACCCTGTTGGGGTGTGAAAATTCTCCCCACCATGAAATATTTCTTCCATAAAAAGTCACACAACCATACAAGTAATCAATCTCAAGTTTGAAAATGAATGAGGACAATGAAATCATGAACTCGGTGGGACATTTCAATCCACCAGTCACACCCAAAAAAATCTAAGGGAAAACACGATGAGAAAAACCATGAGTAAATGGGGAGATTTATCCCCACCACTAGAACCCAACTAGCATGTTGAACATTGAGACACTCAGAACAGGATATCTTATAGAACTACCGACACAAACCTAATTGAAAACCACCCCACACTGAAAAAATATTGAATAAGGTGCAATAAGATCCATGTGGGTCTCCTCACCACATAAGAACCAACCAACTTAGTCAAACCATCATGTGTGGTCACAATAAACCCAACATAACTGACCCAAGAACTCTCCACATAGTCCATAACACAAACCTGAATGTGAACCAAACCCCAATTCATTATTTCCTAAGACGTATCCATCTCCAAAATGGGCACAACCCAAAACAGAAACCAAAACTGGTTAAACAGGCTAACCACACAAGGACATCCATTTCGAGACTCACATCCACAAGGATATTATATTTCAACTTACATGAGGCACAACCAAAGAGTAACAATAAAAAACAGAGACCGCAACAAGGAAAATAAGCCTTTATGCCATTCTCCACAAAACAAGACCTTCATAGGTGAAGAAAATATAAGAGAGAAACTTAAATTATCTCTATCCCAAAATAAGAGACAAAAAAAGGGACAAGGTCCTTCACACACCATGATTTCTTGACTGCATGAAAAGATTCATTTTGAGTCCTATAGTTAGAGCTCTGATTTCTTGAAGCATCTATTACCCTGAAGTCAGGAGATGACATCCTTCGGTCGAGACTCTTCCGGAAATTTCCATTAGCGGAACCTCTCAAAGTTTCCCAAATGGACACACCGATGAAACGACTTCGAAGGATGAAAACAAGGAGACTTAAAGTACCCAAACCAGCTACACCAGAATAAAACAAGATAAGGACCAGACTAATAAAAGATGGAATTGAAAAAAAACGTCTTCTATGAATCAGGTTCCTCTGGTTCACTCCCCTCACCAGATGGGGAACCATCCAAAATGGAAAAAATCAATCAGTTATTGATCCTTGGAGTGAGACCCCACACAAGAGAAGATTTAACTAATTCGACGATGCTACCTCCATAAAAAAGGGAACCAACCCCTTGAAATTACTGATTTAAGCCTTTACTACTTATTGGCCTTACTCGACACTCATGATCTTCACCACCTTCCTCACCTTCACTTCCTCTGGTATAAACCATCCAATGAGAGTAGTATTAAACACCTTATAATACATCCCATCATGCAATGAAGTTAGTTTTTTCTCCTCGACCAACCCAAATTTTAAGCCTAAAATGAACTCAAACCAGCACAAACTCTCATATCTTTGGGAGTTCCCAATAACCTATAAACACCAACGATTTCACCAAGCCATTCCACTACATTCAACGGATCATGATCACTAGGGAAGATAGAAAACAACCAAAAATAATTCAATTCCACCACTCCACTAAGAGTCTGGGTAGAACCAACAACTAGAATAGACTCACTAAGACCATCTAAGAGTTTTTTGGGTGTCATAATAAAAAACAAGAGGCACAAAGAAAAATAAAAACTCATCAAAAATCAAGATTCCACACTTCAATCACAAACTAAAACTCAACTCAAACCAACATTCTAACCAAAATTATGTCTGTCAAAATCAAGAGACCATTAAAAAGGATTACAAACAAAAAAAGAGAACACTAAACAATTTCTCACTCCATTTTTAAAACATTTAAGTTACCATTTTTTAAAAACCATTTTTTAGAAAATAGAACAATTATATATCCACCATTGGAATTTCCTGAAGTGTCACATTTACATAAACCCATGTGCTATCTCAGTCACCCATCCACACATAACACCAATTATCCATGTTCCACATGCATAACTCTATATATGTGATCCCTCATAGGAATACCAATGGTCAATTAAAAACACATATCATTTTCAAAATAGATCATTCAATGTAAAGAACATATTCTCAACCAATTTGAAAATGTCACTTATCATTAAAGCAACACATTTCTAAATTCCAAAACATATTACCTTTCAAAAACTATTTTTCCAATCCAACAAGAACATTACATTTTGAAAACCCCATTTTTAGGAACCATTTTCATATTTTCAGTCCACTGATGTCATCCAAAACTAATCAGAAACATAACTCACATTAAAACATCCAAAAAATAAGGAACTAGTGGCTATGCCAACCCGACAACATGGCTTACAAGGCCATTCTCCAATAAAGCATCAACCATATCAAGAAATTTGAACTGTGAAATCAGGTTGTACATGGGTAGATACTCCATGCAAGCCTTCCGTAGAACACTATCTCACTTCCTTTGTCATCCCTCATCCACACAAACAAATCCAAAGAAGAAAATTCAAATCCTAGACTACCCCTAAAAAATCAAGTCTCAGGACAAGAAATGGTTCATGATGTCCTTCCCATACCTACCTATCAAGTCCTGACACACATAATCACCAAGAAACCTGACACCACAAATAAAAAGGGCCCCTTTGATACCAATTTGTCATAAACCAACCCAGCTTGACCCTGAACTGGTCACCCGATTCGGCCTGCGACAAGGCCCGAAGGGCGTTCCCGATCCCCATGGGATTGAAACTAGTGTCAGGAATCAAAATAAACTAGTTGGGAATGATTTTTCCCATAACAAAGACATAAAAATAATAGAAAATAATCCAAACTAGCTAGCAGCGGAAAAAGGAATATGCAAAGCAATGAGACATACATCAAGTGGCCTCATGGGGCACCATGAATAATAAACTACACTCACTCCATGAGCGATCCAAAAATAAAGGAACCTAAAACTGAAAATTAAAAAAGAAATGAGAATTGATATTCTCAGTAGGAATGAAAAGATATAGCAATCCCAT
The DNA here is from genome assembly GCA_963277665.1 of Viscum album. NCBI lineage: Eukaryota > Viridiplantae > Streptophyta > Magnoliopsida > Santalales > Viscaceae > Viscum > Viscum album. Next base: position 126,335,263 of record OY728140.1, on the reverse strand, counting down.
ATGCACTTTCATTTTATAAGAAATATGAAACATGCTAGTTTGAAAATAGGACATAATAAAATAATGTTATTCATTCCTTTCAAATTCAAGTAACAAGATTGAATTTTCATGTAAATCATTTGTCTCTCAATACATATTAAAAATAGGTTCCAAGAATGTATTAAAATTTCAAAATGAAAGTAAAAAAATTTAGATTATATATGATTTTCAAAAATAAGACATAAAATATGAAACGACTATGTTAGAAATCTCAATACATGCACCATGGGAAATCCCTAAGAAGCTAGTGTTAGTTGGGGACCTAGGACCCTCGTACCATAGTGAAACATGGCATATAAACCACAAAGATATAAATTCTTTCACATGAGCCACTAGTAGGGAACACACCCATAACCTAGTGGTTTCCAATCAACACAAATGTTTACTTAGTGTTGTAGTAAAAATCCTGCTAGATGAAACCAGTATGAACCACTTACGTATCATCTGGCATACTAGTCCTAGTCTCCCCACATAGATACCCATGTTTTCTATTGTTCTACATGTCAATTGGTGGTGTGTGTTTATCAAGAAAAACACATCATTTTTTAAAACAAGGGGTTTCTTTTCATAAACTAGTGTTAAGCGTGATTTATTACATACATGGAACAATTTTTATGACTAACTGTCCGAAAGGAAAAACACCTTTAAAAATATTCATTACCAATTCAAAACCACTTAGGAAATGACTGTTCAATAAAAGTGACTTATGACCGATGGGTGTTAGAAATACATTTCAATTTCAAAAACAAAGGAACAATCATTTCAAGAAACTACAACCGAATTTGATAGCATGTGTATATAGTATAAATATAGAACATATTTTTATAGAACAATAAAGCAATCATGGAATTAAAATTAAAGGCATAGGCATAGGGGACCTTCCTCAAGGAGGAACTAATCCATCCACATCGGCTCTTGGCAGTTTCTAACTAAAAGATGTTGTTCCCCCACTAAGTATATGCACCTTCACATACATGTAAGGACACCTAGCCCTAATGAACATACCTGCTTGGCCATGAACATGTGAAAGGGGATCCTTACACATATGATTATATGCATATACTAGTCTCCAATCACTTACGTATGCATTTTCAAATATATACATGGGAACACCTAGCCCCATACATGTATATTCACTACCATGGATGATAATACATGTAACGAAGGAACCCACACACACACACACAGATATATCTAATTATCTTTGAACATGTAGGTGAGTCTCCTTAGACCCTTCAAATCCAAACAACGAAGCAAAGACCATGAATTGCACATATAATTTAACAAAACAATTAAACAGTTAATCAATCTATAAAACATTTCAAAATAACACACCAAGGGTCTGCACCAATAACACACCCATTTATTATAACACATCAATCAATCAAATAAACCATAACCATCATCTGCAACAGGAGGTTCTAATAAGGGTAGTCAATATCACATCACATGTGCCAACCGGGACTTCGCCCATTTCATAAACAATTGAAAATCCATTTCAAAAATAATTTTAAATTTCAAACACAACTCTAAATGAAGGAATTAAAATTTCCAATCATAACAACATAAATCAAGGGAAACCCCATTACCACTTTATAAAACAAAAACACCCCTTTTTATTAAGGAAACCCCCTTAAAAAAATCCCCCTCCTAACCCATATGTCCTAAAGTCCAATGATCAAGTGCATTTCACAAATGGAAACATATATTAGCATATTTATCAAACAAAAAAATGCATCACATACCATTTCCATAAATACACTACCAAAGAGTCCAACCGATCATTTCCACTAGAGATAAAACACTCACACATTTCAAACCACCATTTGGAAGAAAAGTGAAAATACCAAATGATACGGCCTAAAACACCTATTGAAAAAACTCAATTTTATGTCAAAATACAACTTTAAAATTTTAACACTTCATCAATGCTGCCAAAAACAGTTTTATTAGCATACAATAAATAAATAAATCATTTTAGTAGTTTGTAAAGCATTAACAAATGACACAACAATTATTTTCACTAAAAATACAGACTATTTTACACAAGAATTCCATATAAAAATTAAACCGAAGTAAATCTATTTCAAAAAGAACTTTCATAGAAAAAAAATGCCAAAAACAAAAAATCCTAAAAACCCTAAATTAAAATTAAACCACAATGAAGAAATTTCAGAATACTTACCCAAAAACCATCAAGAACACACTTACCTTGACATTAGTGGATACAACCAGCCACGAAGGAACTTGATGAATCCCAAATCATGAGATTCAATCAAAAGAAAACCCCAAACAGATTAGGGTTCATCCAATTTTCAGTAGGATGAAAGGGAGATGTAAAATCAATCAGAAATGGAAAGGGAAGAGGGGAGAAACCCATACCTTGAAGGATCAAACCAAAATCCAGCGGAAAACCAGTTGAAATCCAAGCTAGAGAGGGAGCTCAGAAGTCAGCATCACGAGGGGAAAGGGCTCGACCGAGGGGGTTGTGTGGAGTTGAGGTCACCCAAAGGGAGGTCTATCTAAGGAAGCTAACGAGGAGGGGAGAAGGTTCACCAGAGAGGGGGGAACCAACGGCAGGTCATGTGAGAGGGAGCGAGTAGGAGGCACGATGTAGGGAGAGTGAGGCACCGCTTAAGGGGTGAGGGTGGGGGGAGAAAATGAGGGTAATAATAAAAAAATAAAATAAAATAAAAAATAAAATAGAAAATAAAATTAAAACAACTAAAAAAACTTTAATAAATAATAATAATATTATTAACCATAATAATAATAATAATAATATAAGGAAATTGTTTTCCATTTATTTTATTTTAATTCATTTTGATTTTAATTTAATAATTTTTTAAACATTAAGAACCCAAGAGTCACAAGTATAAATAAAAATAACTGTGACCACAAGATATTAGGTCATGGTGTGACAGTTCCCTTTCTATGCATCTAGATTGAAAAACTCATGTGATATTCGTGGGTTAAGTCATATTATCTTTATGATCCATTATGAAGGATTTGAAAATATGATGACCATGAACAAACTAGTTAAAAAATACAGTGTCATATATTGAAAAGTAGGTGTCCATATTTGGAAAACCTATGTATGATATTTCTTTATTAATCAATTTAATTTAATATTATCGATGGTTTTAAAAACCAATTTAGCTTCACTATGGGATTGAAGATAGAATGATGAAGTTGAGGTGGTAGTATGTATGATCAAATATTAAGGTACCTTATTTGAGATTAGTTATATTAATTCTTGTATATATTGATATGTATCAAGTAATTCTAATGTATATCCTAAAGGATTATATTTTTAATTAGTAATGAAAACCCAAAATGGTATAATGATCATATCTCAAGTCTATGATTCTTTTATGATTGATGTTTGTGGGAAATGATATTCCTTAAACTATTATTATTCTTTATCTAGATGATTTTTTTGTAATCTTATGCATCTAATGACATTACATCCATAGACCCGACATAATATACCTATAAGTGAAGTCACATATGATATTTAAAACCTATATTTGAAAGTCTATTGATGTGACAATAACTATGAAATTATAGTGGAAACTAAATTCATTATATAGGTCTTGATCCCCAATCAAAAGGATTTTTCCCTAGACAATTTGGTGAAACTTCAACCTTGAATATATGCCAATTGTATGGGATATTTTCCTATAATGATTTCCTAGTCTTCATGAAAATTTTGATGTTATTTTTTCAATACAACTAATACCTGGTACTACACCTACTTGAAGTACTCCAAATAGAATAACCATAATTGAGTTGTATGAATTAAATATGAAACTCCTGGAAAATCATTATAATGGATTCATTCAACCATGTTCATACTAATATGGTGAAACTTTTATTTTTGTTAGGAAACATATGGATCAATGTGACACTTCATTAATTATTAGATACTAAATAACATCAAAAACAAAAATTAGTTTCCTCTGCCAAATATTGATTATTTTTTGATTAATTTCATGAAGATTAATATTTTCCTGGATTGAACTTTGATTGGGAAAGTATCATTTTATAGTGAAATATGAAAACATACCCAAGGATATATTCCAGATGAGGTATGGACACTATAAATTTATAGTGATTCCATTTGTATTTACTAATTTCCCCACTATTATCATGGATTTATTTAATAGTGTCTTCGGAGAGGTCCTTGATCTAATTGTGGTAGTATTTATAGTTATTATTCTTATATATTACATGATCAATCAAGATCTTGAAGATCAGTTGAGTATTTTTCTGACAACAACAAATAAGGATATGTTTTATGGTAGTATTTTGGTCATAATATATCAAATGATGTTATATTGGTGGATCCAAAAAATATGGATGTTATTGAGAAATGTACCATACCCTAGTATCCGTATTGTTTTTTCATTTTTATATATTTTATTGATTATTTATGGATAATTTCTTACATTTACCTAATCGACTCACCATTTTAACTCATAATAGAGAAATTTTTTTTTGGAAAATTTAATGTGGTGAAAATTTCAAGGAACTGAAACGAAGTATATTTAATGTGGCTGTGGAAACACTAATAATCATTGGATATGATTTTTTGATCTATGGTGTTGTGTCAAATAAGGTATTATGATGTTTCATCATGAATAAGATATTGTTATAGCTTATTCATCATGATAATTAATGGTCATTAAAAAATTACCCAACTCATCATTTGAGTTTAATTATCTAATTGTTTATTTTTTTATATGGCAATGTCCTGGTCAACGACCAAGATAGAATTTATTAAAAACAAGTAAGAAAATTACAAAAGTCCGAAAGAGGGAATTTAATTACAATCTTTAGCAAGGAGAGGGAGGAGATCATCCGACTACTCATCAGAACACATAATTTTTAGGCCGATCCCCTTGTTGGAAAGATCATCTTCAACCATGTTAGCTTCACAGTAGGCATGGGTGGCAATATATTTGATTTCCAGAAGCGAGTTCAGGAAAATCTTCCAGCTCACAGTAAGGGTCCAAGAGAGGTGAATGTCCCCATTCCAAATTTACTGAACAATGGTGGTGGAGTCACTTTTGATCTAGATTTTGTTCTAGACTTTATTCTTAACAAATCGGATGGCATGGATGAGATCCAACATCTCTTCTTCTAGGAGGTGACCCTGCAGCTACCATAGAAACAACCATGGCAGTGACCTTTGTAGTCTCTAAATATTTCTCCACAACCCGAAGGGCCTCGATTTTCTTTGCAAGCTCCATCTATATTGAACTTGATCTATCTAGGTACTGAGGCTTTCTAGAAGACCTCAAGAAAACGTTTTGTCTGAGGAAAGATGCCTTCAATTTTTAGAAGTCGCAAGATCACGAAGTCACCGATCGAGTTGTTACAATTAGATTTCTGGATCGAGGCATCATCGTTAATGGGAATCAAGATTCTCGTACGTCCTACAATGAGGTTGGGTGAGTGATTATTGTGAATAATGTCATTTATATCATACCAATTAATGTGTATAAGCTCCGCCACAGCAGATAGGAAGAGGTTTTTGACTTGTGGTGAGAAATTGAACTTCGCATACTACTTTATGTGGAAAAGAATATTGTCAGAAGAAGGCCACCTACAATAGAAGATGTCAGCAATAAAATTCCACATGGAAAAAGAATTAGCACAAGATTAATATAAATAGTTGATATCCTCTCAGTGTTGATGACAGAGAGGGAATTTAGAACAAATATGAATACCAAAAGATTGGAGACAAGTCTCAGTAGGGATACAATTTTGCACCAAGTGCCAATAAGATTAATCCTAAAAGGTTTAATCAAAGGTCTTTTAAAAAACTTCAACCAAGAGAAATCAGATTCCAAGTTTGAAAAAAAATGATTGTAAAAAAATTTATAGTTAAGAATGCAATTGTGAGCCGGTTCCCACACCAGGAAGTCCTCATCATTAGATAAAGGGTATCCATCAACCACCTACATGATAGAGTTATGTAGTTCTAAGGATCTGGATTGAACCACTTATTTTATAGTGCAGTTAATGCTATCAGGGGAAGTATTGGGAGGAATATTGGAGATAAGAGGGGATCCCGTCCAGTTATCCAGCCAAAAGCGGATGGTGGAGTCCAGGATAACCAACCATCTAGAGTTATAAATGATTTGGACAAACAATTTTTTAAGGAGGGCCAAAGAGAATATTGGACATAGTTTAGATTCCCATTTTTTAACCTCATAAGAAATTTATTTCTAAGGAATGAAAGGGAGTCAGAGGCATTATTGATCAATCTCCAAGTGAGCCTAGATTTGAGGGCTTCATTGAACAATTTGATATTTTTAATATCGAGGCCGCCCTTCTCAAGAGGGGTGGAGTTGGTCGACTAGGGGATGGTAACAAGTTTCCACTCAATGATTCTACCATTACAAACAAATTTTTTTATATACATATTGATTCTATTAAGAAGAACAAGAGGCCATTTGTTGATCATGAGGGAATAAACCAATTTGGAGATAATGGTCAATTTCACAAGGAAAATTCTGCTATCCATGGACATGGATTTCCCTCTCTAGGAAGAATGTTGGTTAATCACTTGATCAACAAAAACATTAAAATAATTATCTTTAGGCCTACCCCAAAAATTTGGAACTCCTAGATAAGTGAAAGGAAAAGATCCTTCCTTGATGCCATGGGTTTTAATAATGTGACCTTTCTGAGAGAGGGGGAAGGATTTCCCAAAGAAAATAAATGATTTATTCTAATTGATGGATTGAATCGAAACCTCTTCATAGTGGGATAAGGATTTTTTAATGTTAAGGACATTCCGTTAACATCCATTGAGGAAAAGGATTGTGTCATCGACATAAAGAAGATGGGTTGGGACAACTAGGTTCCTGGACGCCGAGATGGGTTTATGTTTACCTTGATGAACAAGTGAGGAGATAAATCTACTAAGGTAGTCTTCCGCAATCGCAAAGAGAATGGAAGAGAGAGGATCACCTTGACGAACTCCTTTAGAGAATTTAAAATATCCCCTGGGAGAGCCATTAACAAGAATTAAGATTGAGGAAGAGTTAAAGAGAGAGTGAATCCTACTAATGAAGATATCATTAAATCCAAAAGCTTTGAGAACATTAAAAATGAAAGACCAGTCAATAGTATCAAAAGCCTTCCTAACATCAGGCTTAATGGCAGTGTTTCCTCCTTGGGAGACTTTTTTTAAAGAGTTGGTGCATTCCGAAGAAAGGAATATGTAGTCTTGAATGGATTTACCTTTGATGAAACCAAATTGGTTCCAGGAAATAATTTTTTTTACATAGATAGGAATGTCTATTGGAAAGAATCTTGGTAATAATTTTATAAATAGTGTTGATTAGAGCAATGGGTCTAAAAAGATGTATTTTAGAGGCATTAGTCACCTTTGGAATGATGGTGAGGAATTGAGCGTTTAGACCATAAGGAAGAGAGCCAGTCTTAACAAAATATTTAACAAGTTTGAAGACATCAGTGTGGAAAACCTCCTAGTTTTTTTTGAAAAAACCCATTATTGAATTCATCAGGACCATGAGCACTGTCAGGATTTAGACTGAAAACCGTGTCTTTGATTTCATGATCCAGGGGAGAAATTAAGAGAGAGAGATATTGTCATCCTCATTGACCAGAGTCGGGATGATCCCAGGGAGAATATTATTATTAATATGAGGACCATTAAAATTGGTTTCAAAGTAAGTGACAACATGATTTTAAATGGCAGCTTCAGAGGATAAGATATTGTCATTATCTTTCCAAGAAGATATAGGGCAAGTGACTTTTCTAATCCTCTGAAGGGCAGTGTAAAATTTAGTGTTTATGTCCCCATCGGTGAGCCATTTCATTTTGAAAACCTGTTTGTGAATGTTATACTTGTGGGATAAAAGGTATTTGAGCTTAACAATAATGTTTATTTAGTCTTGGGGTCAGAAGAAAAGTTAGAGTTAGTGGAGGTGATTTGAATTTGATTGAGATCATTCTCAAGGTTGGAGATTTCTTGGTCAATCTCTTTAGATTTAGCACTACACCAACTTTTGAGACAATGTTTAAGATGATTGATCTTGGTGATACAGGAAAAAGCATCGGATGGATGGCTCATATAATTCCAACAACTTTGAATGAGAAGAGAACAATCCTGATCATGGGACCAAGCATTATTGAATTTTAAGGGAATACTATTCTTGGATTTTTTTTAGTAAAAGGTAACGAGAATAGGATGATGATCAGAATTAAGTTTAGGTAAGGTGGTGCTATAGATGATGTCTCAAGCATCAAGGGTCGGGACATTCACAGGATCCCTATCATGTTTTATAGTAACAACCCGATTATAATGCCTATGATACCATGTGAATTTAGCACATATGATATTGATCTCAACCAGATTACATTCTTCAATTGTGGCTCTAAATTCTCTATATGATATGTGTGAATGGGATGGTCCCAGCTTCTCAGTGGGTGTGATAACATCATTGAATTCCCACATCACCAACCAAGGGTCATGCATGGAGTTAGCTAAGAAAGATGAGACATTACATAGAGGCCTACGATATTGATATTTGTTTTTAGCATAAAAAAAGGAGAAAAAAATGTTCTTTCTATCATAAATAAAATCACAAGTGCTCATTTGGTTAGAGGAAATACTAATATTAACAACATTCAAGGAGTTGTGATAATGTATCCAAATATATTCAACATTACTATCATTAGCACAAGCACTAAGATGATTATAACCAACAGAAAAGTGATGCATAAAATTCATAGAGAAATTGACTTTGGGTTCAGAAAGTGCTAAAATTTTGGGTTTTTGAGTTGAAACGAGTCTTTTAAGGACCAAAAGAGTGTCAAAGTTATCTAGACCCTGACAATTCCAAAAAAACATATCCATAAGAACCTTTTTTTATACCGAGATCCTTTTTTTTATTTTTGGATCCATTCAAGCCCTTGTTCCTCTTAGATCTTATGAGGCTTGAGGGTAAGGCCGAATGAGCCTTCATATCCAGTTTTCTCATAGGAGAAGAAAATAATATGTTAGTCTCTTTTAAAACATTAAAATCTATAGAAGAATCAATAGAATCTATCAAAATAGGGGATTATTTTCTTTTATAGTTTGGGGTTTGGGGTGTAGTAGTCAACACTGGAGGAACTAGTGTGTCTACTACATCAGTAGACGAAGACAAAACAAGTGATTGCTACAGTATAGGGTTAAAATCCTACAAGGTCATTGGGATAGGGGAGTGTGAAGAGGGAGTAGATGAACTCACTACAATGAAATTTTCATGTTTAACCAGACCAGATGAATGCATACCAGAATTACCGTTAGAGGAAGGGGCATCAGTCTATGCCGAGAGAGGAAGTTACATAACATAGGATTATACTGGAGCTACAATTTATTAATGAGGAGCCGAATAAATGACAACAACCTGGGAGTCATCCTTATGGCAGTCCTTGTGAGGCACTGTAGCTGAGATGGGAGAGACCAGCGCAACATCACCCTACCCCTCATGGAGTCCAGGTTCAGAGGCACTGTCCATATGGAGCCTCTCATTATCCTCCAAAGTGCCATGATCAGGTTCCTCAAGTTCCTCTACTTTAACTTGGTCGGCCCAGGTGACACTAGAGCACTCACCCAGAAGAGAGGTTTTTTAACCCAAACATCGGGGTTTTTCTTTGAGGGGTCAGGGATGGAAGAAATTACAGTCTTACCAGATTTCTTCCTCTTCGCTTCAATCCCCTCACCGTTCGTAGGTTGAGCAACCTGATTTTTGATCACATGACATTTCAGCAAGGATTGGTCGACAATTTTATATAGTTCACATCTAATTTTTTATTTAAATATATAAAGGAATTAAATTTATAATGAAATGTGTGAAATATATACTAATAAAAAAATTAGTGTATAAATTCAATCAGATGTAGTTGAATGTGTTCTAGATAATATGGATGGAGTTGATTAGTTATTATGTCTACTTAATACATTACCATACTTGGAATGAAAACAAGGTGAAAACTGGTCTAAGTCAAAAGGATTTTTTCCAAATTAGATATAATTATGATCCTAAAAGATATGATATCTTTTTATTTTCAAAGGGCCTACCATGAAATATTGAAGGAAGGGGGAATATTTTATTGCTCAAATGAGTGTTCAACAATTTATCTAGGTAAATATTAAATAGTTTAAAAGGGAAGATATAGAACTATAATAGAATGTAATAAATGTTCCGGATATCAATGGTTATTGTGATGGAAGGAAAATGTGTTGTAACAATATATGATTCCCATAAGAACTATATTTTAATAAATATATATTTTATAAATATCATAGTTCAATATTCAATATCCATCCTAGATGTATGAAGATGTATAAAGTTATAAAAGAGTATTTTTGGTGGGACAAAAAGAAAAGTAATATTTTATAGTATATATCATGGTGTGGGTTATGTCATCATGTTAAGTATATAATATATAAATCTATGGTGATTTTATAGTTAATACCTATACTAGAATGAAAATGTGAAAACATCACAATGAATATTTTCAACAGACTCCCCAAAACATCTGAAGTCTATAATGTTATTTGGGTTGTAGTTTATTGCCATGAAAATTCCTAACACTTCACTACTATCGGTGAATATTTTCCACATTATTATCATTATATAATATTTGTTAAGGAAGTGGTAAGATTTTATGAAATACCACATTCCATTGTATCTGAATATGATCTAAGGTTTACATCGATGTGTTGGATAAGTATTCAGCAAGAGCTGAATTCTGAGTTTTGTTTCATTATTTGTTATTATACTCAGATTGATGGTCAATCTTGGAGAACAATTTTAATACCAAAGGATATACTATGTTATTAGTCTAGGGATTTCAAAGGTGGTTGGGATCAACAACATTATCCTGTCAAATTATCCTATAAAAATTTCTTTTTATCAAGAATTTAGATGACTACATATGATGACCTATATAAAGTTATGTGTTGAAATAAAATGTTTTGGGATGAAGTTAGAGAAAGAATGCATTTGATACCTCATTTTTTTTTGAAATTGAAGAGAAAGTAAGATCCATTCAGTAGTAAATTACGGCATAATAGAGTCGATGGAAAAGATATGTTTACAACCATTGGTGAAATATAGTATTCAAAGTCGTTTAGAAGTATTCATGTGAATTTCATAATGGAATAAAGTAATGATATTTTTATGGAAGGTAATGTTGATCCCTAGATATATTGTCCCCATAGAGATTCCTTATTGAGTTGGGATGATTTTTTATCACATGACACTTCTGTTGAACCTCCCTCATATTAATGATGTTTTGGATGTGTCTATCTTGAATAAGTACATAAATGATCCATCACATGTTATAACATCAATGCTTTTACTACTGGATCATGATCATTCCTAGGAAGAACAATAGGTATAAATTTCGGAACATAGTGATAATGGTCTATAGAACAAGACTACTCACCTAGTTATAGCTCTCTGGAAGAATAAAAAATTTAAAGAAGCTCATTTGGATCTAGAGGATGTGATGAAAGATAGATATAATAATTTTTTTGTATATGTGTGATGGAATTTCAAGGGTACAATTTATTTCAAGGTGGTATAATTGAAGAATCATATATTTTATGATATATTTTTTAGAAAATAAACTGAATTTATTTGATCGTTTGTGGTATATGAAAACCTGAGTTTTAATGAACTATCATATAGAATACTGATATAACATATCTGTTAAATTGTTGGGGTGAATAAGAATAAATAATTCTGTAAAATTATTTATAATGGTTTTATATAAAGAATATACATTGATTAATAAGTACTCAATTTTTAATAAAGTCTTTATATTCTTGAAAAATATAATTTTCCACAATTTATTTCTATTTATTTTTGAGAAAAAAATATAACTATTTTTTACACTTTTATAAAATTTATTCTAAAAAATTTATTCATTTTTTAAATGATTATTTCATAAATATTTAGTGTGAATTTTTTATAATTTTATAAAAATATTTATTTTAATTGAATTGTGAAAATCATGTTTTTCATTGAAAAATGTGTTGCCATTACAAGTATATAAAAAGTTTTATTTTGTTTTAAAATGATTTACATGTAAAATTGTTTCATCTATATTAAGAATAATCCAGTTTATCTAAATGTAATCAATTTTATGTTTGAATTTGGTATAAATAGTTTTTATTCATAGAAAAACATATTTTCTAGAACACTACTTTGTCACACATTTTGTAGGTTTTATTTTATATTAAATTCTAAATTTTCTGTGAATTGAATTTTAAAACTAGATTCAATATTTATTTTCAGAATAATTAATATTTATTAATATTTTCAAATTAATCTTCGGTCATTATGATGTGTAAAAAGTGTGAAAATTTGTTCAATTATTAGGGTTAAAATGAGTTTACCGTTGGGGAGGGGGGTGTTAAACCAAGAGTTGTGGGTATGTTTTGCAATTATTATTTTTTTAGATATTTATATATGGTCATATTCCAACCCCATAATTTCCAAAAATTGAATCCCTATCTATTTGGAATCATTTTTCTTGTGTATAACATTATTAAATTTTAAACTACTAAGAAATTCTATGTGTGTCCTCACTCAACTTTTAAATAGACATCCTCATTTATATTATATACACTTTTTTGATCGATCTATGTCAACCAAAATTTAATTATTGATATTATAAGATTCCATTTCAATGAATTAGAGGTATTAATCTTTTTTAAAAACTATTTGAAGGGTCATTAAAGAAGGATTTAATGGTGTCTAACCAATGGTCAGGTAACCATTCTGCCCGACCACATTCAATTTATTCTTTCTTCATCCACCATTAAATAAATTATATTAATTATGAAATAAAAAATTAATAATAATATATACAATAAAAATTTCTCATTATTGATGAACCCCATTTATTCACCATCTTTTTCATCAAATTGTAAGCGAAATTATCACCCATCTGTATGTGTAGATTACCGTCTCCAAGTAGAAATAAAATTAACGTTCCATAACCATATTTCATTGATAGTTATAATGATGTGTTTAATTTTAATAAATTATATTTTGAAATCATTATGTTTTTTATTTATAATATAATATATACCTTCTTACCTTATCATCTTTTGGAATACAATAACATCATTAGTACGTGCTTATGGACTACCACCACTATAAAGTGATGTGATTCATTTTTCTTTTATATTTTACATGGATGCTAATAAGGATATTTCAAGTGTTTATATATAATATATATGTAAAAATAATGATTATATAATTTTTAACTATTTTTATCTTTATTTAATTCCATGTATCAACAAGTGAAAATAACATTAATGTGTATGTTCGACCCACCGTCTATGAACATTGTAATTCATATTTCTATATCTACCATTCATGGATGACTCTAAATATTGATATATATAATGAATATATATAATATTTTAATCATGGTTAACATTTAGGAGATAAATTAACTATGATAAAACTATGGGGACCAGAACTACTGAAAACAATTTCCATGAAAAGTAAAACTTGTACCACCCATAAATGATAATTTTAGTACTTAATTATTAAAAAATGAGTGTTAAAATGTTATAAATTGATAATATATGATATTATAATTATCTATAAAACTCTATTATTTAATTATAACTTATTTAAATTTATCATAAAAAAGTTTAGATAACTTTTAATTTAAGTTAAGCATGAGGTAAAGGATTTTCATCTCACATTTGTTTCTCTGAGAGACATGCCATATTCGCCAGTTGATTTTTTATGTGATGTATATACTAACCATGAAATTATATTATGATTATGTTCATAAAATTTATGGGAATATAAATATATATCCATATGAGGTTCTCGATTTCACACGTTTTTGATTCAAAAGTTACGGAAGTCGTAAGGGTTTTATGTCACAATATCATTGTTTATGGGGATTATAACGCACGAACTTGTGAAAACTAGACAAGACACCCAATATTACTATCACTTAGTGGGGGGAAATAAATATAACCAAAAAATCCAATTAATTTAAAAAACAATACGTGAAAAAAGTGTAAAATAAGAAATAAAAGAGATACAAAATATACTATACAATCCAAAAAAAGAAAGGCTAAACCAGAATGTATGCCAATTCATAATGTGATCAAATATCACCAAAAAACTAACAAAAACCAAAGGATGATAAAACTAGAGAAGCAAATATGCTACAAAATTCCCTTGCCTTTTATTGCATCCTACAAAACAACATCTACAGTTGCCCAAATTCAAATGCAGGGTGTGAGAAAAATGCCCGGTTGGATACCACCATAGAGTCTATACAAGTTATAATATCAATAATAAAATAGTTATAGATTTTAAAACAATAAATAGTTTTACAAATAATTTTCATAAAACCATTTATTTTATAAATCATGTTTCCTTTGGGTTTGATAAATTCCTATCATATTATCAACGCTAGAGATATGATAAGAAAATGTGATAAAATCTGGACTCCAATCCATAAATAAATATGTAAATTGGTAAAAACATATCTAAGAAATAACATATCATCTAAAGATATGTTATATAACCTCATATATAAAAACAATGATGAATAATCCATGATAAATACCCAGCATTTGTATAAATGATAAATGCAAAAGCACCCCATATTATGCCCTAGTCTATGGGAATACAGACTAGAAATAAACGAGACTAAAAATTCATAAGTTTGGATAAAAAATTTATCAATTCCTACAACATTCCATTGATATCCCGAATTCTATCTTCCAGTGGTTCCACACTCAGTAAGGATACCCATTTCTATTTATCGATTCACCCATGGTTCCCAATATTCTAATTTTCAGAGTAAATTTTATAACAATAATAAAAATTTATAAAAAAACATTAAAGGAAAACCAATCTTGTTCATTATTTGAAAAATAACTTATAATTAAAAAACAACAAATAATCATTAAAAAAACATAGTAAAAAAACATTTTTTAAAGAAAAAAACTTTTATTTTTTTCATTCCTATGTCACTTAGATTCAAAGAAAAAACCAAATGAATTTATCTAAAATGATAATAAATTTTCTAAATTAACCCATGGTTTTGAAAAAGATACCTAAAAATGGTATAAATCTATCTGACTTCAAAAAAAGTGGCTAGAAACCACAAGATAAGCCTTCAAAAGACAAGTCATGTGAAGAAACTATAAAGAATTAATAGAAAACAATTTCTGCTCAAGAATAAAAACCCTAAATTCAACCAATGGAACTATTAAAACTAACAACAACGAAATATATAAGGAATTCATAACCAGAGAGGCACAATAGAAAAACATGATGATCGATCACTGGACGAGGGATTCAAAATGTAACACCCTGACCCCAGTTACCCAGAGTCGGTGCATTATTAAATAACGTTGGCATGATCACAAAATATAAAGTCTTGATAGACCGATTAGTTTAGTAGTCTTGGAAACACTAGATATATTCATAAGTCTTGAATTACATCATAATGTAAAAAAACTACAACAACATCTTGTCTTCATATCCCCTCATACTATCCCTGTAGGTCATTCATAAATTACTTCTGCACATCCTGGGAAAAATAAAACATTTAAAGGGGTGAGCTCAGATGCTCGCTAAAGATAACAATATAGGGGAAACATTCATATATATTCATAAATATTTAAGGCAATCTATAACTAAAACAAAAACCTTTTAAACTTGAACTTCAACATAATATGGAAAAGATCAAATGAATTAATTCCATTTTGCATATTCACATGGACATTCTACTAGTCAAATAACCACATGCAATATTAATAACCACTTTCATAATGTTGGAATACATAATGCTAGACTATCATAACCACATAGTCAAGGCCTTGTGCCAAGACTACAAATAAGATTTTGTCAAGGCCATCTGCCAAGACACTAGTTTGTCTCATAAGACCTACCGATGCATCGAGGAGCTATAGTGGGCTCCACCCATCACATACTAAGTCCAATGCATCCCTCATATGAAAAGTTTGAAACATAACATAAACATTCGTATTAAAACTATCATACAAAATGTCAATACATTAACCACAAACCATGAATGGTATAATAATAGCACATCCACAGTCAAACATAACTCATTTGATACAATATAAAAGATTGTATTATATCAGATTAACCTCAATTGATATAATGAAGGATATCGACAAAGATTAAAATAATCATCAAACTATTGAGAGAAATATCCCCCTTTTTCTTGAAAACATTTAAAAGTCACACTATTTGTAAAGAAGCCATTTAAAATAGATTTTTGAATCAAAGTGTCCCATACCACATTGAAACTTTTAAAAGGAATTTTTATTTTAAAACTTTAATATCCATATAAATAAATCCTTAAAACCATTTTAAAACATGGACATTAATGATAAATATTTAGAATAACTAATCTTTAAAACATTTTAAAATGATATTTTAGTTAGAGTTCATAACCAAAAGAGAGACACTAAAATACAAATAATTGAGGTAATAAAAGCTATGTAATATCATGAGAATAAAAGGATTCATGATATACTATGTCAAAGTACATTATATACACCATCTAAATGTGATTTGATGTATAACAACAAAGGAGTCTCAATGGAATGTAAATTGAAATGAAATCTCTCATAAAGGCTGTATCCTTAGGTTAAGGATAAATCAACGACATAATTATGTGTGAAAAATATAAATACACTCAATATTATTGGATATTAGGTGTAAAACAATCAATGTACATTCACACATATTCTAGTAAAAACAACACCAATAAATTTGATGTTTAACTCAACAAATAGAGATTGAGTAAAAATTACTCTTATCAAGTTCATACCGATGACTTTAGAATTTATCAATGGAGTGATTATGTGTATAAAAAGTATATCCATGGAAAGGGAAGTGGAAATTATGACATAATAAAATTAATAGTGATTCCACACATAATCTTGGAGTAAAATAATCAATGAAGTATGCGTAAATCCGAATGAGTGGAAATTGAAATTTCAAATTCCCTTATTGATTTGGTAACTTACGAAACATACACCCATTAAAGAAGGATCATACAATGATGATTAAAATATACATTAATTAATGTATATTACACAATGAATACAAACATGGGCAGTAGAAACACCAAATGCAATAAATAAGTGGTGAACAATGGAAATCTCACGGAATTAAAAGTGAGATAAGAAACCCCTTACTTTGTACATTTTCCTTTGTCGAGGGTAAGTTATACTCCTTTATAATGGTGAAATAATTGTTATTGGATTATAAAATAATCATATACATTAATATAATATCATATATGATCTTTTAACATTGCTTTGTTAAATATATCTTAGTATTATCGTCGTTTTGGGTGTTAACTTAATTGTTTTCTTGTATATGTTTTGTTACCTAGGTCGTGTTTGTTATGGATAGGTTGTATCTTATTCATATAAAGAATTATATCAAGTCCTGAAACATTATTTGTAATCCTAAAATGAGAAATAGACTTGTATGGATACGATGGGGAATGAATCTCATCGCGTTCATGTAGACGATAGTCCGTACCTACGCACGAGCGATACTATCATTATTTTGATATTAAAATCATATATAATTGGTTGGTATATCATATATACAGAATCAGTATCATTTTATACTTATTATTTACACGATTTAAACATCATTATTATACCCATTCAAATAATAATGTATTGAATAACAATTACACCCCGACGTGGAGACGGTAGGCCGTACGTACGCACGTATGGTGACATTTCATTCAATGGATGGATAGAATACTGAATATGTATGTACCATATTTATAATGAAATCAAATTATATAAAATATATTGGAGTTAATATTTTATAATGGATATAACAAAGAACTAATAAGTTTAAGAAGAAAGGAACGTGAAAGAGGGTGGTGAAAACCTTACTTCTTCTTCGGGTTCTTCCCTTTGATTTGATCAAAAGGGATCCCTAGGATGGATTTATGATCAAACTAATGCCTCTAGGTTTAAGTGAGGGAATTTGATAGAATATTTTTTCAGGGTTTGGTTGGGCCAAATGGCTTTGAAGGTGTAAATTAGAGAGAATGGCGAGTACCCTTTTATAAGAGGGTGAGGGGTACCTTTGGAAAAGCTAGAAATATTATTTTATAATAAATTAATATTCGGTTTATAATAGCTCCAAAGTGGATTATTTAAATGTTAAGGTGAGGATGGGTCTAAATCATTTCAACAAATAAATTTTAGACAGGTTTGGGTCAATATATTAACCTTATCATTTATATTTAACTCTTAGTTAAATAGTTTGACATTTACCATGTCTCTTTGTATTTTTATATTATATAGCTAATTAAGTTACTATATACCTCCAAGAGACCCCAAGTGGTCCACTAATGATACACCTATAATTATATAAGTTCTTTGGAAGAACCTCATATTTTTAGAAATATAATATCAATTAATAATATAATATCTTTTTAAAAAACTCTTTTATGTCAATTTTCACACTATTCGGTATTTTGTTTTTGACAATTTCATAACAGCATTATTATTTCGAAAACAATTCTTATAACCAATATAAATATGTCATATTAACCTAGAAAATTAGTGTAATGCATAAAAAGTCTCAAATTAAATTTATTTTGATATTTATAATATCAATTATTTTAATATTTCATTAATTAAGAAATTACTGCATAACCATTGTGTCATAAATAAATTAAATTATTTAATGTATAAAATTATAAATAAAATACCATTATGTATTAAATCTATTTATATTTCCAATTAATATTTATAATCGAATTTATCTTATGTATAACCCTATATTAAAAATGATTTAGTTATTAAACGTTTATTTTATCTATTTTAACTCTTCTTTGAATTAAATAATAATAAATGTCCTAATCTAATCCAAGTGGACCTAAATGATAATATTTTATTCATAAGGTTGTTTTTGGTCAAGATACACCTATCCAATCGAATTATTACATGTGTTATGTTAATATTAATATCATTTTTACCCTTAATTACACTATTTACTTTTAACCATGGAAAATAAAAGTAAAAAGATACTATTCACCAAAAATTATATTGATCTCATTGAACGAAATTTAGCTCCTTGATATTAACCATGTCTCTCGGATTTTCAAAATTCCACTCACAGAAGTGGTAAAATTATGTTTTATGTGAATTTCCAAATTCTCCTAGGAGGTGGGTAAAAGACGGTGAAAAGTTCAATAAAATTTTTATATATCTAAAATTATTCAAAACTAACTATAATGAATTACATTGAAATTATATGGGTATTATTTATCTATTTTGACCTTAATTAAATTTAAATAAAATAAATAATTATTTAAATAAAAACTCGGTTTTAAACTATAACATAGTGTTTTTTCACTATTCATCAAAAATTTAAGGTTTTCAGAAAAATACCAAAATTCACCCTAAGCTAATTTCGATATTCCAAATCAAAAAATGAAGTCCAATTTGAAAGATGAAATTTATAAAATTTCAAAAAGTGGGTATTACTATTAATAATGGCTAGTTTGATTGGTTGTGGTGTGTGTTAGAACTCAAAGATGTGTACAACACATGCTACTGTATTATTCAAAGAGAAGCATACCGTGGAAGTTTGGGGTGTTACATTATCCCATCCTTAAAATAATTTAGTCTTCGAAATTTTTAAAATTGGGATTGGGAATATAATGGAAAGTCCCACATCAGAAGAAGATTCAATAAAACTATCACCTTAAAAGAAAGAAAGAGGAGTACAAAGGTCACCCAAGATAACTCATACTAGGATTCCATGTAGGAAAACATGGATATAGAAGATAAACTAAGTGTCATGTTATAATAGAGAGGGATAGAAATCATGATCCGGAGAAAGTTAACAACAAGAAAGCCACAAACTTGTGATGGGGAAAACGATCATTATTTTCCCAGTAGGAAAAGTATACAGACAACATTTTTTTAGTTACATTACATAAAGATGAGGATTTCATTTACGAGATTCTCTAAGAAAATAAAGAGATATACTTTTTAAGTAGAGTTTCATCATTTAATAAATTTCAACCAATAACTCATTTTTTTTGAACGATGAGTATTCAAGAAGACTTTTTCACACTGGAAGAGCTAGAATAAACTTCTATAGAATCACATGATCTACTAAGGATAAACTATATATTTAACTTGTATTTAGAGATTAATCAAAATCAAAATGGTCAGTACGAGATCTGATGATCCCCCAAAAGGATATTCCTTTAGAGAAAGAAACACTAATCTTAATTTCTAAAATTAATCCAAAAATACCCCAAAGTTAAATAAATACCATTAAATAAACAATTGTCCTTAAAATCCTTCAATATAATCCAAACTAATATTGAAACCCAAAACTTAAAATAATTTGGTTATGTAGTCTTCCATGTTAAATTGTATCTTCGAATGACATCAACTACTCTTAAAGTCACATACTTAAAAGTAATTAACCTAATCACATATTCTCTATTATAGGTTAATCATTTCCATAAATAACCCAAATCACTATAAATCCACAATAAAAACGTAGATAAAAATCCACCATTACTCCTCAAAGGAAATCCCATAGTATTCTAGTTTCCTTGGGCATATAGTGTTCCCAACAAAGTGAAAATCTTCCCAAATAAAATTTATCACTTAATCACCAAATCATTTTCCTATACTAAGGGTATTCATTTGATAAGACATAATAACCTAAATCAACTTATTATTGATCAATAAAATCATTTAACTAAAAATAATTAGTCACACTAACCAGGGACTTCACATAGTCCAGTGGTAGGCGATAAATTCCAATCGAACTTGGGTTGTGGATTGGATTCCCACAGCTTTGTCTGATGTGACGGGTTGTCACACGGTCTGCATGTTGTCCTTTTTCAAAAACTATATTTTATAACATTACAAAAATGAGATAAATTCCACAAAATAACTATAGAATAATTTTAACCAGAAATGTTATCTCATACCTTGCATTTTCATCCCAAAATATAATAACTTGTAATTTCCTCAAACCCAATGATCATATAAAACCAAATGGTTATTTATAACTATATCCACAAGGGAAAAGATAAGTCTTCCTCAAATATTATTCTCACATGGAAAACTGCGGGGTTACAAATACAAGGAATAATTATTCCAAAGTAATCCCATCAATAAGGAGCACTATTTCATTTAAACATTTTTCCAACCATTTATTTCCACATAGATTCTTCTTTGACCAAGAAAATATTTTATAGAATAGGGAATTCTCTTGGGTAATGGCCAGGTCCCCTATATTTATGAAAAATGACTGTAAATGGATTTTTGGGACCAATTTTATTTTCTTCTATAGTACTATTCATTTTTCCTCGGAAATTCTTCACCTTATGTCCTTCTTTCTCGCACGTAAAGCATTTATTTGTTCCGTTGAGACACTTTCCTGGGTGTCTAGTTCCATATTTACCGCATGATGGAAATTTCAGATTCTTTTCTCCATGGTCTACACTGCTGGAGCTCTTATCATTCATCACCTTTCTCTTCCTTGTTGAGTCTGGGAGTTGGTTAATTTATATTTTGTTGATCATATTTTTGGAAAATTGATTTGGAATGAACACGATATCTTTTACACATATCAGCATTCCATTTTGTTTCTCATTTCCACCATTGTTCCCACCTTGTACATCATTCTCAAAGTAACTATGACTTCCTTGGACTCCATCCATTGACTAAGACTATAAAGCATTGTGTGAGTAACAGTAGTCATAAAATCATTTAGAGAACATCATGACACTATATTCTCAATCTAAAACACCCTAGGATTAACCAAGGTCATTTATTCTCATCTTATATCAAAATACTTCAAATTGGTTTGTAAAGAAAATGTAAATTATCCTAATCATATCCCATGGGAGTGTCGTAACCAAGAGCGCAGTAAGGCTCGTTGTCGTGCACCAGTTCCCGTTCGAGTCTAGCTCAAAGCGGTGTTTTTGAGTTTTACCCCTAGGTACATATGTGCCAGATCCACCTCTACCTACTCGTATCCCGAAAGGGATGTATTTCTTGGAGAACTCACATAATCTATACAGTACCAAAATTCTAGGAAGTTCTTATATACTAATCCTCAATGTCCATCTTAGGGATATGTGTTATAATCAGAGTTTATCTAAATCTAGTTTCCAAGGTTTGTACAAAACTTCCTCTGATATCAACTATAACTCCCCAACCCTAGTTACCCAGAGTCGGTGCATTATTACAAAACATTGGCATGATCACAAAGGATCAAGTCTCGAAAGACCGATTATTTTATTAGTCTTGGAAACAGTAGATATATTCATAATTATTACATTACATCATAAAGTAAAAAAACTACAACAAAATCTTGTCTTGATATCCCCTCATACTATCCCTATAGGTCATTCATAAATTACTTCTTCACATCCTGGGAAAATAAAACATTGAAAGGGGTGAGCTCAGATGCTCGGTAAGGATAACAATATAGAGGAAACTTTCATAAATAAGCATAATCATTTAAGGAAATGTATAACTAAAACAAAATCCTTTTAAACTTGATCTTCAGCATAATATGGAAAATATAAAATGAAATAATTCCATTTACTTATTCACATGGATATTCTACTAGTCGAATAACCACATGCAATATCAATAACCACTTTCATAATGATGGAATTCATAATGCCAGACTATCATAACCACATAGTCAAGGTCTCGTACCAAGACTACAAATAAGATTTTGTCAAGGCCTTGTTACAAGACACTAGTTTGTCTCATGAGACCTAGCGATGCATCAAGGAGCTATAGTGGGCTCCACCCGTCACATACTAAGTCCAATTCATTCCTCATATGAAAAGTTTAAAACATAACATACACATTCATTTTAAAACTATCATACAAAATGTCTATACTTTAACCACAAAGCATGAATGGTATAATAATAGCACATCCACAGTCAAACACAACTCATTAGACACAATATGAAAGATTGTATTTTATCAAATTAACCTAAATTGATAATAATGAAGGATATTGACATAGACTAAAATAATCATCAAACTATTGAGAGAAATATCTCCCTTTTTCTTGAAAACATTTAAAAGTCACACTATTTTTCAATAATCCATTTAAAATAGATTTTTGAGTCAAAGTTCCTTATACCACTTTGAAAATTTTAAAAGAAATTTTGATTTGAAAACTTTATTTTCCATATAAATAAATCCTTCTGACCATTTTTAAAACATGGACATTAATGAGAATGATTTAGAATAATAAATCATTAAAACATTTTAAAATGATATTTTAGTTATAGTTCCTAACCAAAAGAGAGACACTTGAATAGAAATAATCAAGGTAATAAAAACTTTGTAATATCATGAGAATAAAGGGATTCATGATATACTATGTCAAAGTACATTATATACACCATATAAAAGTGATTTGGTGTATAACAACAAAGGAGTCTCAATGGAATGTAAATTGAGATGAAATATCTCATAAAGTATGTATATTTAAGTTAAGGATAAATCAACAACATAATTATGTTTGAAAAATATAAATACACTCAATATTATTGGCTATTCAGTGTAAAACAGTCAACGGACATTCACACATATTCTTGTAAAAACAACACCAATGAATTAGATGTTTAACTCAACAAATGGAGATTGAGTACAAATTACTCTTATCAGGTTCATTCCGATGACTTGAGAATTTATCAATGGAGTGATTATGTTTATGAAAAGTATATCCACAGAAATAGGAGTGGAAATTATGACATAAGCAAATGAATTGTGATTGCACACATAATCTTGGAGTAAAATAATTAATGAATTATGTGTAAAGCCGAATGAGTGGAAATTGAAATTTCAAATTCCCTTATTGATTTGGTAACTTACAAAACATACACCCATGAAAGAAGGATCATACAATGATGATGTAAATATCCATGAATTAATGTATAATACACAATGAATACAAACA
This sequence comes from Viscum album, assembly GCA_963277665.1. Lineage (NCBI taxonomy): Eukaryota > Viridiplantae > Streptophyta > Magnoliopsida > Santalales > Viscaceae > Viscum > Viscum album. The sequence continues at coordinate 126,311,157 of OY728140.1, read as the reverse complement.
TGGGTAGTACACACACCACATGCAATAAATAAGTGGTCAACAATGGAAATCTCACGAAATTAAAAGTGAGATAAGAAACCCCTTACTTTTTAATTTTTCCTTGGTCGAGGCTAGGATATCCACCTTTATAATGGTCAAATAATTGTTATTGAATTATAAAAGAATCATATACATTAATATAATATCATATATGACCTTTTAACATTGCTTTGTTAATAATATCATAGTATTATCATCGTTTCAGGTGTTAACTTACTCGTTTTCTTTTATATGTTTTGTTACATATGTTGTGTTTATCATGGATTGGTTTTATCTTATTAATATAAAGAATTATATGAAGTTCTTAAAATTTATTTTCAATCATAAAATGAGAATTATAGTTGTATGGATACGATGGGGAATGAATCTCACCATGTTCGTGGAGACGGTAGTCTGTACGTACGCACGAGTGATAATATCATTATTTTGATATTAAAATCATATATAATTGGATGGTATATCATATATACAGAATCATTATCATGTTATACTTATTATTTACATAAATTACAATCATTATTATACCCATTCAAATAATAATGTATTGAATAACAATTACACCACGACGTCGAGACAGTAGGCCGTACGTACACACGTATGGTGACTGTCATTCAATGGATGGATAGAATACTGAATATGGTTGTACCATATTTATAATAACATCAGATTATATAAAATATACTGTATTTATTATTTTATAATGGAAATAACAAATAAAGAATAAGTTGAAGAAGAAAGGAACTTGAAAGAGGGTGGTGAAATCATTACCTCTTCTTCAGGTTCTTCCTTTTCATTTGATCAAAAGGGCTCCTTAGGTTGGCTTTCAGATCAAAGTAAGATCTCTATATTGAAGTGAGGAAAGTTTAGATAATATTTGGTCAGGGTTTCGACGAGCAAAAAGGCTTTGAAGATGTAAATTAGAGAGAATGGGGAGTACCCTTTTATAGAGGGGTGAACGATACCTTTGGAAAAGCTAGAAATATTATTTTATAATAAATTAATATTCGGTTTCAAATGGCTCAAAAGTGAATTATTTAAAATTTAAGGTGGGTATGGGTCTAAAACCTTTCATCCAATAGATTTTAGACAGGTTTGGGTCACTATATTAAACTTATAATTTATATTTAACTCTTAGTTAAATAGTTTGACATTTACCATGTCTCTTTGTATTTTTATATTATATAGTTAATAAACCTATTATATACCTTCAAGATACCCCAAAGTGGTCATTTAATGATAAAAATATAATTATATAAGTCCTATGGCCGAAAATTAGATTTTTAGGAATTGAATATCAATTAATAATATAATATTTGTTTTAAAAACTCTTTTTTGTCAATTTTCACTCTTTTGGGTATTCTGTTTTTGATAATTTCATAACATCATTATTACTTTGAAAATAATTTATATAACCAATCATAATATGTCATATTAACCTAGAAAATTAGTTTAATTCATAAAATTTCTCAAATTACATTTATTTTGACAATTATAATATCAATTATTTTATTATTTCATTAATTAGGAAATTACTGCACCACCATTTTGTCATAAATAAATTAAATTATTGTATGTTGAAAAATTATAAATAAAATAATATTATTTAGGAAATCCTTTTAGATTTGTAATGAATATTTATAATCGAATTTATCTTATTTATAACCCTATATTAAAAATTATTTTGTTATTAAACTTTGATTTTATCTCTTTTAACTCTTCTTTGAATTAAATAATAATAAATACCCTAATCTAATCCAAGTGGACCTAAATGATAATATTTTATTCATAAGGTTGTTTTTGGTCAAGATAAACTTGTCCAATAGAATTAGGACATGTTTTAGGGTAATATTAATATCATTTTTACCCTTAATTACCCTATTTACTTTTAACCGTGGTAAATAAATGTAAAAAGTTACTATTCACCAAAAATTATTTTCATCTCATTGAAACACATTTTACTCCTTGATATTAATAGTGTCTCTCAAATTTTCAAAATTCTACTCATAGAAGCAGTAAAATTAAGTTTTATAAGAATTTCTAAATTATTCTAGGAGGTGGGTAAAAGACGGTGAAAAGTTCAATAAAATTTTTATATATCTAAAATTATTCTAAACTAACTCCAATGATTTACATTGAACTTATATAGGTATTATGTATCAATTTTGACATTAATTAAAATTAAATAAAATAAATAATTGTTTAAATAAAAATTCGGTTTTAAACTATAACTCAATGTTTTTGACTATTCATCAAAAATTGAATGTTTTCAGAAAAATACCAAAAATTCACCCTAAGCTAATTTCGATATTACAAATCCAAAAATGATGTCCATTTTGAAAGATAAAATTTATAAAATTTAAAAAAGTGTGTATTTCTATTCATAACGGCTAGTTTGATTGGTTGTGGTGTGTGTGAGAACTCGAAGTTGCATACAACACAAGATACTGTATTATTCAAAGAGAAGTGTACCGTGGAAGCTTGAGGTGTTACAAAAAAGGAGAGGAGATCTCAAAAATCACATGGGGTGATATATAGTTCAAGAGATGGTGGTTTGAGGTAGAATGAAAGCATAAATTCCCACACAATTTCCTAAAAACCCAAGTCATTCAGATTACTTGTTATCTAATCCCGTTACACGACATGAATTCCATGAATTTGAAAAATGCAGAAAAATCTATCCCCTTTATCTAAAAACCAGTTTTGTTCCATTACACGATGTGAACCAAATACACGGTGTGTAAACATCACACCATAACCCAAATTCAAAAAATCTTCCCAAAAACCACAATAGGACATGTAATCCCATTACACGATGTGTAATTTCCTTATAGACAGTAACCAGTATAGTTTTAAACATAAAAAAACCAAATTACTTGAGTAATTATCAAAAAATATGGATAACCCCTAAAATCCATTAGTAGATTTATATCGATACTTTATTAAATTAAACAAACAAACAGCCTTGAACTATAGGTCATCCGCCCCCAAATGATCTTTATCCCTGAGAAGTTTTATATTACCCCAAACATAAAGGGAAACCAAAGTCAGAAGACAAGTTATACCAAAAGGAAGATAACAGGGTGTTCTAATCTTCCCATCGTAATTTTTTTTTGTCCCCATAAATTCATGAAGATCATGGATCCACAAAAAGAGAAGGTCACTACTACCTCTTCAATGAATCATTCTTCAATATCTCATGGTTATCCCATCCTCAAATCCATAGTACCCAGGCCAGAGGAATTGTTTTACTATATAATACATTTTCCTAACAATCCATAATCTCAATTAGCATCTTAACCATTATTGTGTTGGGATAAAGATCAATATCCTCCCATGCGATCATAATATAAGGATACAGTATATACCTCCTCCAATGAGAAGCATGAAATACATCATGGGTAGTAGTCAAATGTAACAGTACTTTAAATTGCTGGTCCACCCTCCCCTGTCCTCCAATGGTCTCAAAGGGACCCACACTCCTCAATGCCAGGTAACCCTTCTTACCCAATTGACAATGTCCCATATGAGGTGAAACTATGAGAAATACCCGATCACCAAACTCAAAACAGAGTGGCTAATAATGAAAATACAAATAATATTTTTAATGAATCTGTGTCATGATAAATATCCTCTAGATCAACTCCACCCTCTCACTCGACTCCTGAACAAGAATCATCCAAACCAAGGACCTCTCTCCCAACTCTTCCCAGCAAATGGGAGGCCAAAATGGACATCAATACAAAGACAGAAAGTGGTCCATCTTAATTGAGTTTGGATTAATATTATTATGGGGAATCAGGAATAGAAGAAAATACATTCCCCAATATCCCCCAAAATCAAGCACACAAGCCCAAAAATTATTCCAAAGAACCTGAGTAGACTGCTTTGTCAGTCCATCCGTCTATGGATGATAATCCATACTCAATTTCTCCCAGGAACACGTTTCCTCCTAAAAAAATTTCAAAAAACATGATGGGAACCTCAAGTCCCTATCAGAAACAACAATAAAAGGTACCACCTAAATTCTCAAAATCTCTCAAAAACATATGTCCCTAGGGTATTCCACCTGCTTTGTCTTCTTAGAATGTAGGAAATTCTCTTATTTAATGATTCAATCAATGATAACCCAAATATCATCCTTCCCATTAATTTTCCATGGAATACTAATGATGAAATCTATACAACATTATCCCATTTCTATACTAAAATGGTTAAGGGATACAACTGCCCCAAAGTTATATGGTGTTTCACCTAGGGTCTTTGACTCGTATGGAACTGGGAGGAAAAATATGAAATTGATGTCCTCATCACTAACCTCCAATATCCTCTTCTCAAATTGTGATACATATTGGTAAAGCCTTGGTGCTAAGAAAAACATGATCGACATACACTATCCATTAAATCATTACATAAGGAAATTGAACAACCATCCTACTATGGATACAGAAAGCACCACTAGGAGACCAAGACACCCCACCAGAGGTCTCCCCGCCATCAAGGTTTTCACCCAATTAGTGTATGTCACATACTTGAGTAGAACTCTCTCATAAAATGTCAAATAATCTTTTATTGAAGCAAAGAACACATTTTTAACAAAACTCTACACTCTAAATACTATCTTAGAAAAACAACTCATCAATGAACACTACTCAACTTATTCCTTTATGGCCTACATAAGTAATTTTATGGCCAATGCAACAGAAACCAAATTCCCTTTACCAGGAGTATAAGAAAATTCAAAATAAAAATTCTGAAGACACTCAAACAATCATCTTTATCACAATTTAAAATCCCTTTATGTAAAGATATATTTTAGGTATTATTATTAAAATTCCCTATAAATAGCTCCAAAAGGGGCTAACGATGCCACATTTTTAGTACATGCATAACCTCTACCAACTCATGATTATGGGAACAATAGTTATTCTCATGAGTGAATAACTGTAGTTATCTATTGGCCACCGCATGTTTCCCCATAATTAAGACACATACCAATCCCATATTAGAACTATTATAGAAAACATGATAACTAGAGCCTAGTTCGAGTAGAATTAAAACTATTAGTGAAGTAAACCTCAACTTTATCTCCTCAAAATATTTCTGAAATTTTTCGTTCAAATCAAACATTAAACTCTTACAGGTTAAATCTATAATATAAGATGTGGGCCTTGAGAAATCTTGAACACACCACAAATAGTAACTAAAAAAACCCAAGGAGCTTCAGATCATAAAAAAAATATAGAAAAATCCTATGACATAACTACCTATATATTTTTAGGATCCACTGAGATTATTGTCTTAGATATCAAATTCCCTAGAAATCTCACTTCTCATATCAAAAATCCACATTTAAAATTCTTACCATAGAAATTTTTTGATCAATATTCTACTAGGGATATGAAAATAGTTGACCAGCTCCTCCTCTAAATTGGAGTACACCAATACATTATCCATTATAAAAATAAAAAAATATTATATGAACATATGAAAGATATAGTTCATATAATACATAAAAAACCACAGTTGAAATAGTCAGAGCAAATGGCATAACCAGACACTCCAAATTCCAACACTAACTTCTAAATGAAATTTTAGGTAAATCCTTTTCTCTGAATTTCATATAGTGATACCCCAAATGAAGAACAGTCTTTGAAATAAAAAATTCATTTAAAATACTATAAAAAGGTCATAAATCCTTGAAAAAATATATTTATTCTTAACGGTCACATGATTTAACTTTTGATAGTCAATACAAAGTTTGAGCCTCCCATATACCTTCTCAGAAAAGAAGACAAGAAAATACCATAGTGATATGCTAACAAAAAAAAATCCTTTAGCCTCTGGGTCCTGATTCTATAGCTCATGTTGCACCAAATTATCTAGTTCCATTTGATAATATAGAATTGAAATGGGTATCATTCCAGGGATAAGGTCTATAGTAAACTTGACATCTATCTATTAAATTAAACCAAAAAAACATTTTGAATGTCCTTGGGTTACGTACACACCACCATAGGTAGAAAACATCCTAATAAAGGGTCAACTTCCTTATGAAACATCTCTAACTCCTGGAATGGGATTACCCTTTCATAAATAACAACTTTCCCATCCTTTCTCGATATGAGTCCCATTCACCCTGTGAAACATGACTAACCCCTTCATCAAATAAGAAATATAGATGAAGGTGATAACGATATATTTGATCCTTAACACTAATAACTAAATCCATGCTGATAATCAAGTCAAATATTTCAATATCAATAATTAATATATCAAACTCTAAATCAATATCGACTATCATTGCTCGATACATGGGACACTTGATACCTTGTTCAGACGCCTCACAAATGTGTGGAAGGATCCAACATATAAAAAATAAGTTATGAATGTAATACCAATATCTAAATAATATAGGATGTTATAAAAGAATTAGTAGGACCAATATCAAAAAAATATAGAATTATAGAAGAAAAGATAAACATCGTACCTCTAAGTACAACATGCCTTGCTTTAGATTCATCTGGGGAATTATCCACTATATGAAAAATCCTAGTATTAGATCCTACCTAAACATTCATAGCCACATGAACATTCCCCTTAGCATGTGGATAGGACCCATCACCCTTATATAAATCAGTACGAACCTTTGAACCATTGGTGCGAGTGGATCCTACCTTACATGGGATATATATTCATAAAAATACCTTAGAGGGCCTTATAATCCACATTGATGATAAGTCTAAGGAACATCTATGTAGCTAGGCTGGGTATGACCAAGACTCCCATAATGGTAGAGGATAACTAGATGATTCCCTAAATAAGAACTTCAAACTAGTCTTGAATAAAATTAACCACAAATGTGCTTCCTTTTCAGGATTAAAGATACACCCTAGCTAACAACTAAACCATCTAAAGCTCCACCCAAACCTATCCTTCTAGCTATCTCATCCTGAGACAAAGCTATGTTATTAACTAAATCAAAAATGTTATAAGGAAAATTATAATAAACATCAACCAAATATCTAATCTTAGTCCCAAATTAAACCTTCGACCCTTTAGGTACACATTTGTCACTTTCTCGAGTGCCAGATGCACCAGCTCAGAAAAATGGGTGGAATACTCCAAAATGGTACACTCCCTCAACTCAAATGTTAGAAAACCCTAGAGTTTTTAAACATGTATCTTCTCAAGGTTAAACTTCTTATTAAGTATTTTATTGAAGGAATCCCATGTAAGATACTTTTGAATCTTATCTTGAATAGTAGACTCCCACCATCTCCATCCCGGTCCCTCAATCATATATGTAGAAAAAACAACCTTAGAGTATTCAAAAGAAATTAAGAAGTGTGAGATCATATTAATCATCTCAATAAAATTCATATATTTTTAGGGTCCTTTTTCACCATATAATATTGGAGTTAACTAATTATTCAATTATGATCCTTTATCCACCACATGTCATGGGTTCTTGACACCTATTTGACCCAGAGTCTAAATGGTGCAAATTTCTACTTCTATAAATAAATGGTCCACTAGAGGATTCACCTAAAAAAATTATCTTTTAGCTTCCCCACTCAGATTTAGAAGATCTATCCTCATAGTAATTTTCTAATAATAAAAATAAAATGACTAATTTCATCATTAGAACATTCCACAATCCTAGGACTACTTTCAAAATTCAATTCAATGTTGTAAAACAACATGAATTTAAATCAATTATGAATTATATGAAAAAAGACATCACTTATGAAGCAATAATTAAATTTTTATAGACATTTCATACAGTTCATTAAAATGAATTCATACTCCATGCCTCAAACCTAGTAAAAAATCCCTGACCACCCATTATAACTCTGGTTTTGTCATGGAAGTGAGTTGGTATAACAAACATTCTATTTGTTAGACATTAATTCATGATTTATTATGTAAGAGTATACATAATACAAACCATAATATTGATAATTATAGTTTTTTGAGGAATTAGGTACATTACATAACAACTTATGATAAGGTACACAATATCTTTACTGAAAACAATGTTAGCATGTTTATAACAATCCATCATACTTAATCCTCAATGGGATAACCTGAAGACATAAATTCGAAGAAGGTGATATATAAATACCAGAAAGGGAATAAAAATGGAATAACATAATGAAATTAATACATGCTATATAATAGGCATATAAATGGGGAATAAAACTAGTGAGAATCATAACACGGAAAATGAGGCTTGATATGACCTGATAACATAAAGGCAACAAGGGAAATGTGGGAACAACATAAAACACTACTTCATAAATATAGTTCAAGGATAAATACCACGAAATCATGCTAGAAAAAGTACCATGATAGATTAGGTTTACTCCATAACCCATTTTATAACATATCATGATACAAAATCATTACCCTATACATTGGAGTGCTATATAATTCGGGGTGCACCCATCACATTCATTTCATTCTCATGCTTAAGTATTCAACATATATCATAAAAAATTGATACATTAATCATCATATTTTATTCCATAATCAATAAGTTTTGGATAAATACATTTATTACATCAATCAAAGACATATAAGTTCATAAAAGGGAACATCCTTGATAGGAAATGGGAACATGAGTTCAGTATACAATTGTATGGAATGGAAAATTCGTGGTGGAATTTGAGTAGAATAATAGGGGAATATAAATGCCCATGGAAGGGAATGATGATAGTGAAATGGATACATGTTAATTTAAGAATCATATGGTATGTAAGGGGGATATGAAAAAACATATCCCATCATTATGAATTGGAAGAAAAGGTAATAAGATAAGAAGACACGTGAATAAAGAAGATAATGAAAAGCTCCCTTAAATTGATATAGTGACTTCAAACGATTGGGAGGAAATTATTGGGAGATTTGGGTAACCTTGGGAGGACTCTAGAGGGAGTAGGGATGAGTATGGTTGTGATCCAATGTTTTTTATTGAAGAGAAATGAGATATTTTGTGGGTTTATATGGGAAATGAGTGGGTATTTTTTTTATCATTTATGAATTTAAAGACCCATAAATTCCATGTAATTTTTTTATTATATTGGAATTTTAAGAGTCCGTGAAAATTGACGGCACGTGATTCCGAGGCCTGGTGTGACTGAAATGAATTTCTGAACTTTGTTTTGGGTACATTCAGTAAACATACGAGCGGGGTTTTGAAACTTTTGAACCAGTGCTCGGAATTGAAATCCAAGGGCACCGTTGAACTCACAACGCCAGTTATCGCTTAAGGAGACCTTCACCTCAACCAGAGTAGGTTGAGGGTGGAAGTTAGTTTTTTCACTTATTCATCGAAGAATAAAATAAAATAAAATTGTGTAACATTATATTTTCTTTTGAAACTCCCATGTGGATGTTAAGAGGTGGGGACCACCAGAAATAAACCCCCCATTTGAGTATTGGGAGGTTCGGACCACAAGAATTAAACCTACCATGTGAGGTTATGGAGGTGGGGACCACCAAACCTAAACCCCCCAATTTGAATTTAATGGTGGGGACTACCCGAACCCTCCTAATGTGAGAAACCTCTTAAACTCCATCTTTAGTGAGGGAGGTGAGATTTAGGTTTCCCCAAAATTTATTATTCTAACCTCAATGTAATTATGATGCCAACAATTAAATTAGGGAAACATATCATATTGGCTACCTTTTATTTTTGGTGGAATTGGGGGAAGTGATAGCAAAGGGAAATTGGGAGAGAACCTTGGAGGAATTCTTCTTCTCTAATGGAGAACGCTCGTCCATCGAAGAACGCCGACTTTGACTTCTTCCTCGGCATATCCTCCAATATGGTATGTATTGAATCGACTAACATGATTCCCTCCTCATCGACCTCAAAAAATGAACAAGGTAGGGGTCTGTTTTAAATTGATCAATGGTAATTTTCCTCTCACATTGAATCATTCCCCGTGAGTTTCTAGATACCTTCTTAATGTGTAGGGTATGGGCCAAATGAACATGGCTCGACCGATCCGCAAACCTTATGGATCTTTTGTGTGTTATTCGCGATGGTGACAACAATTGGTGCCTGGATTTGGCAACGGTGGAACTCAAGAACCACGGTTGGCACCACGACTAGCCATGACTAAGGTGACAAATGGAGGGTGGCCGGTCAAGCCAACGGCCGGTGAAGGCATGACGGGTGACCGTGCCGCCCGGCCAGTCACGGCGGACCGCCACCCCATGGCCTCCGTCGTCCCGTGGCCTTGCAGCCACCGAGGGCTCACTGCCCTGTGGCCCTCATGGCCCCCACGACCGTGCCACCCCACGGCCCTTGTGGCCCCCGCAATAACGCCGCCCCGCAGTCCTCTGCGGCCCCTGCGGCCTTGCCATGCGGCGACCCTCACAACCCCGGCGGTCAAACTGCCCCACGACCCTCTATGGCACCTGCGGCCTTTCCATCTCGTGGCCTCACCTCCCCGAGGCCCCCGCAGCCTCCGCCGTCCTGTGGACTCGCGGCCTCCGCGGCCCTCACAGCCTCCGCATTCCCCACGGCCTCCGCGGCCCCGCGAGCCTTCGCGGCCCCCGTAGCCTTCGCCGGCCTCGTGTCCATGGGTAGCTCTGCATCCCCCGTGCCACCCAGTGGGCCGGGCCAGACCTAGCGGTCCGTGTCGATCGAAACCGGGATGGTTCAGCCCATATCGGGTTGGGTCGGGTCAGTCTGACCGGGTCAGTTCGGCCCCGGACCAGCTATGAAGTTTTTGCTCTATCGGCCATAACTTTGGCACCATGCATCCATTTGACAAACTGTTAATGGAACTATAAACCATAGAGTGATATGGTTCCTTTGGTATACCCCCACTAGGGTTTTGGATAAAGTTGGGATACATTTGGGTTGGATCAAGCACGAATCCAACCGAGCCCTCAGGACTAAAAGGCCAATAACATACAGACTGGGTATCCGATTGACACACCGTCTATTATGTTGAGACCCATATGATGTGGCAGTCCTTTGGGTTACTTTTTAGTGGGACTTCGTGGCAGTTGGAGTATCGAAAAATAGCTTGAGAAGCAGAACCTCCCGGAGATGAGAAAGCTTAGTGCGGGAACCCAGTATCTGGCTGTGACGTGAAGAATGAATAATGATAATGTGAGGGTTAGCACCTAGCGATCCTGTGTGGGTCGGCACCAAACGATCCTGTGTGGGTCAGCACCAAGTGATCTTTTGTGGGTCAGCACCAAGCGATCCTGTGTGGGTCAGCATCGAGCGATCCTGTGTGGGTCAACACCGAGCGATCCTATGTGGGCCAGCAACAGAGTCTCTTAATAGAGTAATATGATTCAGTAGTTACATATAATAAACTCTACTACTGTACCTAAGAAATACCTGGTGTGAGTTGAGTCTGTACCTGTGTGGTAATTTCTTTTTTGGTAATACCTTGGTGGTATTCTTCTATGTGGCGTACCTGTGTGGGACTTACCTTCAGGGTATTCCTTCCATTGTGGAACAGTTGATCTTTGGGCTTTTGTGTTGGACCCTGTATTTCCTCATGATTGAGATGGGTATACATGATATCATAGGTAAATGTATTGGCATATACCTAAGTAGGGTTGTCAGTTGATTTCATGCTTTGTGGTTTATCCTTTGTGGATTTTTTGAGACCCTGAGGGTCTCAGGGTCCCTACTGAATATCGTTATACTCACACTTTCACAGGCTATTCCTGCACCTTGTTGTGTTTGGTGCAGACTACAGATAGTGTTGATCGAGGTTGAGGGTACCAGGAATAGACGGTGCCCGGAGGTGGACCATACATCATGTCAGAACGCAGGAGATATGGGTAGACGTGGAGTGTTGAGGAGGCGATCTGTACCTACCCTTCAAGTAGGAACCTTGGAGGATGACCCAGTGGATGTCTTTCTTTTTCTTCATCTGTATTGTATTTCGGTTACTTGTACTTTCCAGTTGGGCTTGTATTCTGGCCCCTTTTGCTTACTGTACTTACAATTTTACTATACTGTTTATTTATGTTCGTATCTTGCTGTGTGCTTGGTTACGTGTGTTTACATGATATAAAGGCAATGCCTTCCAGATTTTAGGTAATATGCCTTTCGGTGCTAGTCTCCATCCCCTGGCCTATGGAAGGCGGGCATGGGGTAGTCATGGCACAGGCCCCGTGGGACGGTTCGTGAAAAATTGGTATCAAAGGAGTCAGTTATATCACAGAAAAAAGGACTCTTATCATTTTAATGCAAATATTGTTAAGTGTAGTGAGTGTGGTTACCAGTTTAGCGAATCCAGTGTCTTTGCATAATCCATTTCATGACTTAGTTTTTCCTCTGAGTGGCGGGTTCCCCGATCTTGCAGAGGCTAGGGTTTTCCTCCCAATCCTTCTCCTTCCCTTCTCTAGCAGCTCGAGTCCTGTCATGTCGTCATCTAGAGCTCGGAGTGGCGCAACGTCGGATTAGGCACTGTGGAAGGGCCCATTGTGTCTTTGGATTCACGAGTGCGGCAGGGTTGGAGCGGCTCGACGACGGCTTTGTTGTTCCCTAGTGTTGTTCGTCGACGGCTCTAGAGTGGCTCGGGGGAGGGGAGGTATTCTAGATCTGGTTTGGTTGGATTTTGATTTAGTGTTTGGTTTCCTTTTGCGTTGGATATGAGTTCAGTTTCATGAAGATTTAGGTGGTGTCCCCATGATGTTGTGGCTGTCGGATTAACTCTGCTTGCAAGTCTTGTTTCTAGTGGGTTCATCTGAACCCGGAGTGATTCGCTCATCTGGAGGTCGACCACTGTCTATTGTGCTGTTCTTTCTCCTTCTCCGGCAGTCCGCTCATGGATCTTGGTAGCTGGCTTGGGTCCTTCCGCAGCTTAGATCCGCCTGGATTCAATCCCATGGTGGCGCTTCTTAGTTGGATCAGCTGTGGCGCCCACTCCGATGATTCATCTTGGGTAGGATGTTGGGTCATCCAGCCCTAGGTGGTAGTGATCCGGTTCCCTATCCCATGGCGTGTCGGCCTTAGATTTGGTGGAAAGTAGTTATGGTGATGGATGGAGTCAGTGTGCAGATGGGGATGTTCTTGATGGAGGGTATCAACGCTGGTAGCGGTGCCCGTGATTATGGTGGTGCTGGTGAGAGATGGAATTGAAAATACTTGTGAAAGCTTCTGAATTGGATGATTCTTTTTTTAATGTGTGTTGTTTGGTTTATCAGATTTTGGATGAAAGTTGGAAAATGTTGGTCTTCTAGAGGTGCTGCTGATTTGGCCTTGGTGAGGAGTTTGTATGTTTCATATGTTTCATATGTTATTCTTCAGAGGTTGCACCGCAGTATCCTATGAAGTAGGGTGCAGCATTCGGACAGCCTGGTCTTCCTCGCTCTGGTCTGTTCATCTCCCTTTGTGGATGTGCTCTTCCCAGGGCTCATATCACTTCGCTGGAGGGTTGGGAGGAATCTAACTAGAGTTCGTTAGCAGGTTTTTGGTTTTGGGATGGTGTCTACGGTCGCATCGGTGGGCGTTTGAGGAGACCGGTTCTGAGGATTGTTCAGCTCTATTGATGCTTGTTTCCCATAGTTCGTGGTTCCTCATCCAGTTCTGGGTGACTTCAATTTTAGCGGTGATGGTTTTTCAGTTTGAAGGCTTGAATGGATTCCATTCACTGTGCTTGGATGATTTTAAGTGGTGAAGTGTTGAACTGGTGATGTGGTGACGTCATGTATGGTTTCTCACTTTTTCCATAAAAGTTTTTTCATAATAAAAAAACAATTTTCAGTCCATTTTAATGGAATCTAGGGTTTAAGTGGTGGCCAACGTATCCATACCGTAGGACCCTGACTTCTGATTTCTGACTCAATGCATGAAAACACAGATTGCATGTGTGTTTTGAAGAGTTTTATTTGTGATCTCTTGAGTCAGCTCACCAGGTATAACTTATTGAGCATGGTGCATATTTTTCTTTTCAGGATGCCTGCACACAGATATCCAGCTAGGGTTTCAGATACAGTATGCACTAACAGCCCATCGAGTGACGAGGCCTTGGTACAGGGCCCTCATCCAGCGGAGGCACCAGCGACACCATTACCCATTGGGCAACTGATGCCACTAGCCACAGTAGCAAAGGGTGCAAGCCGCTTGAGTGCGTTGCATGAGTTCCAGCGCTAGAGGCCACCATGGTACAGGGGAGAGATGGATCCACATGCGACTGAGGATTGGCTGGAGGCCGCAGTGAGAGTCTTTCAACTAGTATGGACACCTGCTAATCTCATGGAGATCCTTGCCGCAAACCTTCTATAGGAAGTAGAAGGTAGATGGTGGGGCTTGGTGCTCCAAGTTCACAATGAGGTGATGCTTCTCTAGGAAGACTTCGAGAGCCTATTTCGGGTAGTGTTTGTCCCAGTGACTCTTCACACAGTGCGTATACATGAGCATCTTCATCTGTAGTAGGGTAGCATGAAGCATAGTTCACTGACCTCTCACGCAACTCCACAGATATGGTGCAAGACCCATTTTGAGGTCCCGGACCTTCAAGCAGGGGCTCAGGCGAGATATCAGGGCTTCGATGATATATCTTAGCATCTCGACACAGGAAGGGGTGTTAGAGAGGGCCCTCTTAGTGGAGAGTTTCCTTGGTGAGCAGTCACCAGCAGTGAGACCCACCACTAGTCATCACGTAGCGGAGTCTTCTGTAGCTAGAAGTAGAGAGATGTCGTAGAGGTCAAAGAAGACCAAACCTACAGGTGGACGACTGTAGGATTCATGGTCGGTTGTGCGGGGCACCTGAGGTAGAGCTAGTCATGCCAGGAGTGGGTAGTGTTGCACATGCGGCGGGCAGAGTCACATGGCTCGTGACTATCTGACCCACCATATGAATGATCAACAGAATATCGAAGGACTGCCTAGGCAGAGACATATGTACAACCGAGGAGGTATGAAAGGAGTATGAAAACGTCGTCGAGGAGCTGGCTGTGTAGCTGGTGGTGGGTGACGATTCAAGATGTTAGCATCACCACCACCAGGTGGTCCACCCCGACCACAGAGAGCAGGAGGACAGGGGCGAGCACAGCTCCAAGCAGGTGAGGCCTACGACCACGACGCTTTGGAGATGATGCTTTGTACGATCTGTGTCTACTCCAACTTAGCTACAGTACTTATAGACACAGGTTCTAGTAATTCGTTTATTGCCACTACCCTCTTTTGGATCTTGGAAATTACGACGGAGTCGTTGGCTCAATCCTTATGGCTAGATACTCATACGTGAGCATATTCAACAATTATGCACTGGTTCTAGTAATGCGAGCTTACTCTAGGAGGTGAGAGCTTCAACTGAGATCTCCTAGTAGCGGTGTCAAGGCCTTACGACGTCATCTTGGGTATGGACTGGTTATCTACATTCCATGCTCAGATAAACATTATTAGGAACAATGTGTGGTGTGTCCACACAGATGAAACTAGGTTTACCTTCAAAGGCGAGAATGGAGCCTTTTTCGCATAGGATGGACATACCCAGGGGAGGCTACAGCCGATCACTAATCAGCCGACTAACCTCACCCTCAGAGCAGTTGATGTGGAGAGTCTGAGTTATCATGTAGTGGTTGACCAGTACATAGATGTCTTCCCTGATGATGTCCTGGGTCTACCTCCTCACAGAGAGGTGGAATTTTAGATTGACTTGTACCCCGGGATGACACCGATATCTACCCCATCGTTTTGGATGGCTCCCGCAGAGCTTTGTGAGATGCGGGTACAGCTGGGGGACTTACGAGGAAAGGGTTCATTCAGCCCAGTGTTTCTACTTGGGCAGCCCCAATTTTTTTTCCAAGAAGGTGGATGGGAACTTGAGACTTTGTGTCAACTATTGGCGCCTAAACCAGGTGACCGTGAAGAACAAGTATCCACTTACGAGGATTGACTACTTCTTTTATGAGTAGAAGGGAGCACAGAGGTTCTTGAATACAGACCTCAAACAGGCTATCACCAGCTTAGGGTATGAGACGAGGATGTGTAGAAGAAGACTTTCAGATTTCATTATGTCCACTATGAGTTCTTGGTTATGACATTCAGCTTGAACAATGCTCCAACAGTGTTTATGGGACTCAAGAATAGGATCTTTCATCCATAACTTGATTGATTTGTAGTATTCTTCATCGACGACATTCTGAACTACTCAACTACTAAAGAGAAGCATGACTATAATTTGATGGTAGTACTGCACACACTCTAAGAGCACCAGCTTTATGGTAAGCTCTTGATGTGCTAGTTCTAGATCCGAGAGGTTCAGTTTCTGGGACATGTCATATAGGAGGCTGGTGTTGCAATGGATCCAGTGAAGATTGAGGCGGTACTTGCCTGGGAGCCACCCAAGAGTGTGACAGAGTTATAGAGTTTCCTGGGTTTGGTTGGATACTACCAGATGTTTGTGCCAGATTTCACTAGATTTTCATCACCTCTATCTGCATTGACGAAGAAGGGGAAACCCTTCATGTGGTCAGAGAGATGCCAGCAGAGTTTTCATGAGCTGAGGTAGAGGCTGACTAGTGGCCCCATCTTGAGGCTTCTAGAGGAGGGAGTATGGTACATAGTCTACTGCGTTTCATCAAGGAGTAGGCTTGGATGTGTCTTGATTTAGGAGAGAGCGGTGATCACATATGGTTCTCGACAGCAGAGACAAGACGAGCAAAACAATGCTACCCATGACCTTGAGTTAGCAGCGGTGGTCTTCGCCTTGAAGATGTGGCGACATTACATGATGGGAGAGCGTTTTATAGTGTACTCTTATCGTAAGAGTCTCAGGTATATCTTATCTCAGAATAAACTGAACCTGAGACATCGACAAGGTCTTTTGTTCCTCTAGGACTATGACTTTGAGATATTCTATACTCCTGGGATAGGGAATGTTGTAGCAGATGCACTCAGTAGGAGGTCTGGTATACAGATTCTAGGAGAGGTGACAGAGCAGCTAGACGCTTTACAAATATCCTTTGTGAATCCGGATAGATCATATTTTCTTCAGTCTCTTATAGTTACTCCCCCACTTTTTCAGCGATTCAGGGAGGCACAACGTGGGGAAACTGACTACGAGACTCAAAGTGCTTAGATATCCAAAGGGCAGGCACCTGATAAATTTTCTGAAGGTGGGGAGCATGTCATACTATTCAGAGTACGTACCACGGTACTAGTGTCACTTCAGGAGGAAGTGTTGAGAGAGTTTCACACATCTACTCTAGAGGTACATCTAGGAATAGAGAATATGTACCAAGATCTCTGACGACAACACTGGTGGTTGGAAATGAAGAAATCATTAGCGAAGTTTGTCTCTTAGTGCCTCACTTTTCATCAAGTGAAGGCAGAACATTAGGTACCACCAGGCTTGGATCAGCCTTTAGAGGTCCCAGAGTGGAAGTTGGACGAGATATCCATGGACTTCGTGAGAGGACTTCCACTTACATCCAGAGGTCATGATTATATTTTGGTGATCGTTGACCGACTCACAATGTCGGTCCACTTTCTACCGATTAGAGAGCAGGGTTTAGTAGATAGCTTGGGATCCCTCTATGTTAAAAATATTTTGCGGCTATATAGAGTACCCTTGAAAATTTTCTCTGATCGTGATGCATGTTTTATTTCCTGGATATGGAAGGGGTTGTAGGAGGATTTCATGACTCAAATTTGTTTGAGCAGCTCTTTCCATTCACAGACGGATGGACAGACTGAGCAGACCATTCAGACCCTCGAAGACATGCTATGTGTTTGTGTCCTCAACTTCAGTCACAGCAGGGAGGATCACATTATTTTGGTAGAGTTTTCATAAAACAATATCTATCACTCCACCATTGGGATGTCACCTTTTGAGGCATTGTACGGGAAACATTGAAGATCACCTTTGTGATGGACTGACCCTGGGAAGTCAGCACTCGTGGGACCAGAGATGGTACATGATACCATAGAGAAATTGCAGATCATCCAAGAGAGGATGAAGACTATACAAAGTAGGAATAATTCTTATGCCAACAAGAGAAAGAGACATATAGAGTTTGAGGATGGTGACCACATCTTTCTACAGGTCTCACCCCGACGAGGTTTGTAGAGATTTGGTCGAGGCAACATGTTATCTCCGAGATTCATGGGACCTTTTCTGGTTCTTAGTAGAGTTGGTGAGGTGGAATACCACTTAAATATTCCACCTCAGTTTCACCAGGTGCATGACGTCTTCCACATATCCCAGCTGAAGAGATATGTGCATGAACCTTCCCACATCATCGACCACAGAGGGCTGAATATCAATGATGGGACTACTTTTATGGAGGTTTCAGTTGAGAGTGAGGATCGACTAGATTAGGTCCTTCGTGGGCAGTCAATACCTTTGGTTCACGTTCGTTGGCAGCATGAAAACTGTCAGGATAGCACATGGGAGTGGGAGGCTCAGATTCATGCTCAATACCCCCACATGTTTTCCTAGTTTTGAGTTGTGGCTTATAGGGATGTAAAGCCCTTAGGTGGGTAGATTGTAAAGACCCAGAAATTCCATATAATATTGTTTATTATATAATAATTTTACGAGTCCATGAAAATTGATGATGCGTGATTCTGAGGCCCAGTGTTCCCAGAATGAATTTCTAAACATTTTTTCGGGTATGTTCAGTAAACGTACGAGCGGGTTTTTGTAACTTTTTAACTGGTGCATGGAATTGAAATCTGAGGGTACCGTTGGACTCAGAGAGACAATGTTCACTTAATGAGACCTTCACATCAACCATAGTAGGTTGAGGGTGGAAGTTAGTTTTTCACTTATTCCTGAAAGAATAAAATAAAATAAAATTGAGTAACATTTTATTTTCTTTTGAAACTCCCATGTGAATGTTAAGAGGTGGAAACCACCAGAATGAAACCTCCCATTTGAGTGTTGGGAGGTGGGGACCACCAGAACTAAAAATCCCTTGTGAGGTTATGGAGGTGGGGACCACCGAACCTAAAACCCCCAATTTGAATTTAAGGGTGGGGACCACCCAAACCCTCCTATCGTGAGAGACCTCTTGAAATCCCTCTTTAATGAGGGAGGTGAACTTTAGGTTTCCCCAAAATTTATTATGCCATCCTCAATGTAATTATGATGCCAATTTAATTTGTGCCAACAATTAAATTTGGGAAACATATCATATTGGCAACATTTTCTTTTTGGTGGAATTGGGGGAAGTGTTCTCAAAGGGAAATTGGAATAGAACCTTGGAGGAATTATTCTTCTCCAACGAAGAATGCTCCTCTAACGAAGAACGCCTGCTTCAACTTCTTCCTCGAGACATCCTCTAAAGTGGGATGTCTTCAATCGACAATTGTCCTTCACTCCTCACCGACTTCAACAATCAAATGAGGTAAGAGTGTGTTTTAAAATGATCAATGTTAATTTTGTTCTTAAATTGAATCATTCCCCTTGAGCCATTTTCTACCGCCCTAACGTGGAGGGTATGGGCCAAATAAACATAGCCCACCCCCTCCGCAAACCTTATGGTTCTTTTGTGTGTTCTTTGCGATGGTGAAGACAACTGATGCAATCATTTGGAACTATTTGAACTCGACAATCGTGACAAAAACCATGGTCGGCCACGACGAAGGTGACAAAGGGAGAGCTGCCAGTCAAGCCTGCCATCGATGAAGGCATGACATGCGACCACACCACAAGGACAGCCACATCGGACCGCCGCCCCACAACCTCTGTCGTCCCGTGGCCTCAAGGAACCCGCGACCTTGCAACCCCTGCGGCCTCGCGACCCCTGTGGCCTTACGGACCCTATGGCCTCGCGGCCCTGTGGCCCTCGCGGACCCCATGACCACGCTGCTCCACGACCCTCTGCAGCCCCTGCAGCCTCCGTCGTCCAGCTGCCTCACGGCGCCCACGGCCTCGCCGCCCCATGGCCTCCACCATCCCATGGCCTCTACGGCCCCCTCGGCCTCCGTGTCCCTGTGGCACTTTGTGGCCCACATAGCCTTCGCTTCTCTCATGACCCCACGCTGCCTTGCAGCCCCTATGCCACCCAGCGGGCCGAGCGGGGTCAGTCTGACCGGGTCAGACCGGACCCAGACCAGCTACGAGCTCTTCGCTCTATCGACCATAACTTTGGAACGAGGTGCCCATTTGAGAAACCGTTAAAGGAGATTTAAACCTTGGAGCGAGAAGGTTCCTTTGGTATAACCCCACTAGAGTTTTGGATAAATTTGGGATAAAGTAAGGTTTGATCAAGAACGAATCCAACCCGGCCCTCAGGACTAAATGGTTAATAACTTACAGATCGGGCATCCGATTGACTCACCGTCTATTACGTTGAGACCCCGATGACATGGCAGTCCTTTGGGTTACTTTTTCATGGGACTTCGTGGTAGTTGGAGTATTGTAATGTGGATTGAGGATTGGAGCCTCTCGGAGATGAGAAAGCTCAGTAAGGGAACCCAATAGCTGTCTGTAACGTGAAGAATGAATAGTGATCCTGTGTGGGTCAGCACCTAGCGATCCTGTGTGGGTCAGCACCAAGAAATCATGTGTGGGTCATCACCTAGCAATCTGGTGTGGGTCAGGACGAAGCGATCCTATGTGGGTGAGCATCGAGTGATGCTTTATGGGTCAGCACCGAGCGATCCCTTGTGGGTTAGAAGTGGAGCCTCTTAACAGAGTAAGATGATTCAGTAGTTACATCTAATCATCTCTACTACTATACCTAAGAAATACCTGGTGTGAGCTGATTCTGTACCTGTGTGGTACATTCCTTCATGGTAATACCTTTGTGGTATTCTTATGTATAGCGTACCTATGTGGTACTTACCTTCATGGTATTCCTTCCTTTGTGGAATAGTTGAGTTTTGGGATTTTCTGTTGGACCCTATGTTTCCTCATGATTGAGATGGGTATAATTGATAACTTAGGTATATCTATGATCATATACCTAAGTAGGGTTGTCAGTTGATTTCATGCATTGTGGTTTATCCTTTGTGAATTTTGTGAGACCTTTATGGTCTCGGGGTCCCTACTGACTATCTTTATACTCACCCCTGCACAGGCTAAGAACACACCTTGTTGTGTTTGGTGCGGATGACAGACATCACTGATCGAGGCTAAGGGCACCAGGACTAAACGGTGCCTGGAGGTGGACCATACGACATGTCGAGACACAGAGAAGATGGGTGGATGTGGAGTGATGAGGAGGCGATCTGTACCGAACCTTTAGGTAGGAACCTCGGAGGACGACCCAGTAGCCTTCTTTCTTTTTCTTTAGCTGTATTGTATTTCATTTACTTGTACTTTCCAGTTGGGCTGGTATTCTGACCCCTTTTTCTACTTTACTTACACTTTTACTAAACATATTACTAGTGTTCGTATCTTGCTGTGTGCTTGGTTGTGTGTGTTTACGGGATATAAAGGCAATGCCTTCCCGGTTTTAGGAAATATGCATCTCGGTGCTAGTCACCAGCCCCTGTCCTTTGGAAGGCGGCCCTGAGGTAGTCAAGGTACGGGCCCCGGGGGATGAGTCGTGACAATCACACATAGGTTTTTGACTGTATATAATAAAATAACCAAAACCACAAGACTTCCAATGTTTTTCCCATGGTTTATACCAAAGGGGAGTGGTTTTACTTATTTTATATTGAAAAGTTCTGAAAATAATAAAATAATACCATTACTGATGTGAATGTGAGTCATACTGTTAAATAATGATTCTAAAACCTTATGATATATTAATGGTTTTGGAGGATTCAGAAAGGATTTAAAAAATTAATTAAATAAACATAAAATAAAATTATATTATAGGGAAAACATATGTCTTGTCTCGAATACAAGTTATTGTATTTATTACATCAATATTGGATTATTATTATGTCATAATACATATCGTACATTTATATGGTATGCAAGTTTTTCTAGAAAATTTATCTATCTCAAAAAATAATGAAAATTTCACCATTGGAAATTTTTGACATTCTAATTTTAAAAAAATTATTCATTTTATAAAAATTATTTTCTAAATATGTGTATTTTCACTTTTAAAATAATAAGTAGTAGTTATTGAGAAATTTTGGGATTTTTTAAAATAACAATTTCTGAACCCTTATAAAAATTACATTTGACCTCAAGAAAATTATATGAGAATTTATATTTAATAAAAATTACTTAATAATAATATTTTAGTAATTTGTTTTTCAAAAATACAGTAATTCATTAAAATAGAATTCTTAAATGAAATTGAATACTAATTAACAATAAAATTTGTGTTTTACTGTATCAAAATAAATATCATTCATAAAGTAATGATAAGAAGAAAATTTTTATATTATTATTTTGAAAATTCAATATACATATTCATATAACGATGTTTTTGATACATATCCCCTTAATCCACCAGAAACTTCCCTAAGGGTATGGTATATGACAATGAGACTACCATGGGTGGTTTGATGTATATGGTTTGGGTTATGATCTTGATGAGATTTAACTTCTCCCCTAAATGGTTTCTCTCATTCTTAACTTATTGGATCTTGATTTGGTCTTGGTAAAGAGAAAATCTAAGTGTTTTTGTCTTCTTGGAAGCTCCATTAAATGGTCTTCATAGTGTATTATCCTACTGGTTGAGCCCATCACTTCCTTTGTCTATGTCAATTGGATTTGTTAAAACCCACTCTTTATATTAGTTAAGTGATCACTATTCAATGGTTATATTATGAATGGTAATTATGCATAATGGTGTTTTAAATATGAGAGGATATAATAAAACCAAAGTACTGCATGAGTTTTCTATAACGATAATAAAAAATAAGGCATTTGATTATATTTCAAGGGGAATTTTATTTATAAATGTTGGGGTTGTTTCAATATTCCCCCTTCTGAAAAATTTACTTCAAAATTTTTATTTAACCCACTAAAAAATATGGGGAAAATTATATGTCATATTTTCCATCGATTCACACATTGCTTATTTTAAACTTTTGGTTTCTCCACAACACATTGATGAGGTTAATTGTCTTATTCCACATACATTTTTCTCTAAGATCTAAGATCTTGACTAACTACTCCTCATAGAAATGATCATTCTCCAGTAGTACCAACTCTAGAGTGAGTACAAGTGAGGGATCTTGTATGTACTTCATTAAGAGGGATACATGGAATACATCATGTACTTGAGATATGTTAGGTGGGGGTTCCAGACGATAGGACACCAATCCATTGCGACCAAGGATAAAAAAGGGACCTATGTATCTTGGAATATGTTTTCCAGTATTCCAAAATCTTATCAATTTATTCCATAGAGATATACGGAGGAATACCATGTCTCTAACCTCAAAATATAGGTCTCATTGAATATTTTTTGCATAGCTCTTCTATCAACTTTGACAGTCCTTGATGGGTTTCTAAATAGTCTTAACCTTTTCCCCCACTTCCTTCATTTCAGAACCAAATAGTTTATGTTCCCCAAATTCATCCAAACATGTACCTTTTCTTCATTGATTCCCATCAAGGGCTCAATATGGAACCATTTGGTGGATAGAATGGAAAAGTTTATTAATTGGAAATGTAAAAGAGGAAGATTTTTATCCCATCCTCATTTTAAGTCAATTGAGAAAGATCACAACATGTCCTCATGTGTCTGTATAGTCCACATAGATTGGACATAAGTTTGAGGGTTATATGTCATGATGAAGTTCAAATTAGTATTTGGAGCACGTTGGATAATTTTTTAGAACTTAGAGGAATGTATTGGATCTCGATCAGATACAATTAATAGTGTTGTACCATTCATCCTCTCCACTTCTCTAATGTATATCCTTGCAAGTTGATTGAGTGAGAGGTCCTCTATAATCACAATAAAGGTTAGAGTATTTGTAATACGACCCACCACAACCCATATGTAATTATTTCCTCTTGATGTCTTTGGAATACTAGTGAAAAATTCCATGGTGATTTTTTTTCTCATTTTCATGTATTTATGGGTAATGGTTGTGTTATACCCTGTAAATTTTCATTTCTGCCTTCACTTGCTAACATAAAAAACATCTTGATGTATATTCCATGATAACCTTCTTAATATTGTCCCATTAATATTTCTCTCATAGATCTCCACACATCTTTGTGCTTCCTAGATATATGGAGAAAGTAAAACAATGTGCATCAGCCAAAATCTCATTCTTTTAATCAGTATTTGATGCTACACATAGTTGTGACCCAAATCATACAACTCCTTCATTAACACTAAACTATGAGGAATCCCCTTTTCTTATAGCTTCAATATTATTTTGAATTTCTGCATCATCTCCTTGGAAATCCTTTATCTTCTCTAGAAGAGATGGTTGAGAAATAATTTTTTAAAATATTGATGATGTACATTAATTTTTTATTCCCATTTCCATGTAGTTAGAATATAATATGATCTGATCCTTCTCCATTATGATCGATGATAAAATTGTTGGATCATTTCTACTTAGAACAGCTGCCACTTTATTCTCTTTCCCAGGATGGTAGTAGATTTAGTAGTCATAGTCCATGATAATATCTAACTATATTCATTGGAATATATTAAGCTATTTCTATGTGAATATATACTTGAGTATTTTTCGATCCATATATATTTCACATTTCTCCCCAAAGAGATAATGCTGCAAAATTTTCATTGTGATGATCTCTCCAGCTAACTCTAGATAATGTGTTGGGTAGTTCTATTTATGAACATCCAATTTCCTTGGGGAATAGGCTATCACTTTTTTATTTTTCATTCACAAAAAACCCAATCGCTTCCTCAAATCATCGTTGAATACCGTAAAAAGATAACAACTTATGGGTAGGGTGATTAAAGGTTGATTGATAAGTCAATTTTTCAACTCCTTGAATCTATCTTCACATTCATCATTAAATGAAAAATTTTATCCCTTCCTAGTTAGCTTCATTATAGTGTTTTATAATCATAAAACATTTCTCACAAATCAACAGTATTACCCAGATAATCCAAGGAATCTTTGGACATCTATATCAAATTTCTCGTGATAATATTCCCTATGAATGAGACTTCATTGAAATAGAACTCACCTTTTATGTACATTTCATAATTATTCGGCTTTCATAAGGTCTATAGCATTGTACTTAGATGCTCCTTATGATCCTCCTTTCTTTTTAAGTATACTAGAATATCATCTATAAGGACTACCACAAATTTAATAATGTAAAATCAGTAGAGTCTATTCATCAAGTCCATGAATATTTTTTGAGCATTATTGAGAACTAATGGAATTACAAAGAACTAATAGTGACATTACCTTATACAAAAGGTAGACTTGGGGGGCTCCTTCTAATTGAACCTAAATAGGTAATACCCCAAACATATATCAACATTGTTCAAGTATTGATCTCCATGTAGCTGATGAAATAATTTATCAATCCATGGAAGTGGATACTTTTTATTTATCTTAATTTTTCTTCTCATGATAATAAATGAAATGGTTCATTGACCCATCCTTCTTGAATAAGAGGATTGGTTAAACCCAAGGTGATGCAATTGGGTGTATGAACCCTTTATCCACATTCTACTATACGTTTTTCTTCAGATCCTCAAGTTAAAAAATATCCTTTATATATGGAGTACTAGATAATTTTAATGCCCTTGGTATATGGTTGATTGAAAAATAAACCTCTCGGCTAGGAGAAAGACAAATAAATTATTTGGGAAACACATCATCATATTTTCTTAAAATGGTCATGTATTCAGGGATGATTATTTCCAATGACTTAATAATTTGAACAAGATATACTTTCTCATAGAGATATAATATCCATTCTTGAGATATTAGTTCTAATGAAGACTCATCCTTATCCATGCATGTGTACTTAATTGGTAGTCCATTTTTGATACACAGAGTAATTTTCTTATCATGGAAATTTATGTTGGATTTATATAGGTAAATACTATTAATACCAAGAATTACATCAAATTCCACCAGAGGGATCATCACTAGGTTATCTGGGAAGTTCAGAAAAAACAATTGAAAGGGGAGTTGTTATATACTTTGGATGCAATAATTTACACATTTTATGTTCTCACCAACAGATCCACTTCCACGCTTTGCGGTGGGTTTTTAATAGTTATACAAAACTATCATGAAATAAATGAAGTTATAGAACAATAATAAAAAATAATGTTCATTATTCATGAATTAATATCTATTTTTCATGTCACCACTTCGTTGTCAGGATCCACCTCATCAGTTTTGATGGTAAAATCTCTCCCTTTCCTCCATTTAGGTTTTTCGTTATCTCTACAAATCATTTTCCTTAGTTCATTGGTTTAAAAATTTATCTAGTTATTTACATTTTCATAAATGATAAATATGTTGAGGGTTGACCAGAGCATTAATTTACTCCATTTCATTAGTGAGGTTCTCTCATCTAAAATCTCTATCTTGGTTCTCTTCCTTCTCTCACATAAAGCATATCTTTGTCCCCCTTAGGAAATTTTCGAGGGACTTCTTTCAACACTTTTTACAGGTGGGATGTTGAAATTTGTTACGACTGTCAGATTTCCCTATCAGACCACCAATATTAAACTCCACTTTCCTCTTCTTATCTCCATGATACCCTTCAGATTCTCAAATCTCCATTTTGACTTAGAGGGAACATCATACAACTTACTCAAATCTATCAATGTATTGGATCAAAATGGGTTTTCTTAGATGAGTATTTATCCCACAAATAAAGAGGTAAACCTTGAACTTGGGGGTAATGAAAAAACAAGAGGCATATCATGAATGTATTGTGAATTTTTTCTCGTACTCCCTGATATATTTTTCCTATTTCTATAAGAGGGAAATGAAAACTCTTTCCATTTTAAGATAGAGAGCATGGGGAAAATATTTTTTGAAAAACATTTTCTAAAATTCCCTCCGCCCCATTGCTTAGATCTATTCTTCACTGTTAGTATTTTTTATCAATTTCCACCATTGATTAGCTTATCCCACCATATGATAAACAAAAAATAAAATGTTATCATTCTTGAAACATTTATGGATGGATAAGGTCTTCTTAATGGGTTTAATTAATACTTCTATTTTTAAGGGATTAAATTATTTATTTAATGTGAGATGCATTTTTTGCATAAAATGTATAAATTTACACCTTTTCATTATATGGGGGATCTGGGTGCTCTTGTTGAACTAAGATTGTATTCATAACCTGAGTCAATTGAGAGAGTATCATCACAATTATCGTGTTTCTCACTCTAATAATTTTGGGACTCTTGTTGGGGAATTCATAAAATTTCTTGTCATATTGGTTATTTACTAGATTCCTACCATTTTCAGTAATTGGATAGAATAATGGGGAAATTAGGGATGGTAATTCTTGAACCATTAAACACATAAATGACAATCCAATGACATTAAAGAGATAACTTAAAAATTAAAATAATTTTCTTAACTAAGGAATTTTTAGGTTTCAATATATGTTATCTATGATATATTTCATAACATATATTCTTATTTATATTTTACCCATAATAATGGTTTTTAATGAGATTATTAATTTACCAAAAAAATATACACCAGGAGTGTCAATACATGTATGAAGTAAGGCCCATTGTTGTGCACTATTCCTAGTTATAGTCTAGCTTAATAAGGTGATTTTATGTTTACCCATATGTACATCTATGACATAGACAAATGAACTTGTAGTATCTAGAAATTCATTTATTTTATTGGTAAAAAATACTCTATGAGTTAAATAAATTTAGGGATCTTTTCATATACTTAGTTTTATCCCAAAGGATTTTTCTTGAGTTTTCTAATCTTAATCCCCGAAATAAATAAGCTTTAATTTGATGCTGACTATAAAAAACCTTCTCTTTATTACACTTTTTCCTAATTTATTGCATAATATTACACATAATAAATTGTGAAATATTTAGAAATAATGTTTTTTAGTAATTATGTACATTACATAACAACATAAAACCATGAATAAATCATCTTTACTGAAAACATTTTTAACATGATCATACTATTCCTTCATACTAAAAACTACTTGGGATAGCCTACAAACATACATAAGAAAGTGGTGAGCTATAAATCCCATTAAGGAAATAAAAATAGAATAACATGAAGAATGTAATACATTTGAAACAATAGGAAAATCATTGGGGTCATAAAATGGTTGAGAATAAAAACATGAACTATGAGGCATGGTATAACACAATGAAATAAAGAAAAAATGGAAAATGTCTCAACAACATAATACACTACATCATAAACATTGTTCAAGGATACCTTCTAAGGAATAATGATGGAAAAAGCCACATGATTTATTAGGTGGACTTTATAATCCCAAACATGATGTCTCAAGAGACTAAAACATTTCCTCATGGATTGTAGAGGTATATAATTTTGGGCACACCTGTCACTTTCATTTCAATCTCACGCTCAGGCATACCATGTAGATCATACAACATAAATTAATTCATAATAATTTTATATTCCATGATAATTTACTGTAGAACACATATATTTAATTATAAAATAAAAGAAGTATGTGTTAATAATGTTTAACACCCTTGATAAGAAATGTGTATGGGTATTCACTACACAATTGTTTGGCATGAAAATTCATGGTGGAATTTAAGTTCGATAATGTGGGTGTATAAATGTTCATGGAAGGGTTTATGATTTTGAAAGGGGTTTCATATAATTTGGGCATTATAACAGTAGTAATGGGAATATGTAGGAACGTATCCAATCATTAGGAATTGGAGAAAAAGGGCATAAGATAATAAAGACAAATTAATAAAGGGGAGAAATAAAAGAACTCTAATCATGAGAATATGGCTCCAAATTCTTGGTATGAGCTTGTTGAGAGCTTTGGGGAACATTAAGAGGACACTAGAGAGGGATTATAAGATTAAGGAAGTTCTCCAAGTATTTTTAGTGAAGGGAAATGGGAAATTTGGTGGGTTTTTTAGGAAATGAGTGGGGAATTCTTTATCATTTCTCAAACATAGGATTTGGACTCTATATAATAAAATAACCAAACCAAAAAACATCCCACGGGGTTTTCATAAGATTTCTTCCATAGGGGAATTTTTTCATTATCTTATAAGGACAATGTTAAAAAATAATAATATAATACCATTAATAATGTTGATATGAGTCATACTCTTAATGAATGATTTTAAAACCATAAAATATATTAATGGTTTTGGAGGATTATTAATGGATTTATAAAATTAATAAAAAAATCACATTATTTTAAATATAAAACATATATTTGGTTGTGTATACCATTTATAGTATTTATTACATCACGTTTGGGTGATTATGATGAAAAAATACACATCATATATTTATACGGTATTTAATGTTTTACATGAAAATTATTGTCTTGGAAAATAATGAAAAGTTCAATGTTGGACAAAATTGATGTTTTGATTCCAAAATTAATACTCATTTTATAAAAAAATTTATAAATATTTTTATTTTCACTTTTAAAATATGAATTGACTTTTATTTAGAAATGATTGGTTTTTGACATTAAATGTTTGTGAACCCTTATAAAAATTATATTTAACTTGAAAAAAACATATTATCATTTATATTTAATATAAATTATATAATGATAATATTTTATTAAAATATTATTTATTTCAAAAATCCATTAATTCATCAAAATAAACATCTTAATTGAAATTTACTACTAATTAATAATAAATTTTGTGTCTTATTGTATAAAAAATAAAAAATCATTTATAAATTAAGGATAAAATAAAAATATGATAATTATTCTATTGAAAATTAAATATACATATTCATATTATTATTTTCTTGATACATATCCCTTTAATAAACTAGAAAAACATATAAGGGTAAGGTTCATGATAGTGAGACTTTGATGGGGTGGTCCGAGGTACTTGGTTTGGGTTGTGATGTTGATGAGCTTGAAATTCTCCGATAAATAGTTTTGCATATGAATTATCTGATTAATCACATAATGGGATTAGAAATGGGGAAATCATAGAGATTCTACCTCACTTAGAAGCTCCGATATATTGACTTCATAGGGTACGATCATACTAGTTGAGGAAATCACATCCGTTTTCCATGTCAATTAGATTTGTTAAGACCCTATATTCATACTAGTCACGTGATCACTATAAAATGGATATATTGTCAATGTTAATGATTATTAATGGTCTTCTAAACATGATAGTATATAATAAAACCAAATATGTTCATGTTTTTTTAATTACCGCAATACATAATAAGAAATTTGATTCAATTTCAAGGGGAATTTTATTTATAAATGTCTAGTTCGTTATAGCTAGCGTAGAAACTTTTCTTTACTTACTATATGAATTTTTGTGGTTCAAAATATTGCATTCCGAAGAAAAACAATAAAAAAACATGTAGTTTTGACACAATTCAGGATAATCATTCCATGAGATACCAAATTATAACACACCAACCTGAGACAGCTTGACAGGACACCCAAGATGACCATCACATGTTGATGGGGAAACAAAGATAACTCAAATAATTCTTGAATATAAATATAAAAATACATACCGCTAAAGTAAAATAAAGAGGGTAATATGTGAAACAAAAACTATACAACCCAATCCAAAATAGTCTAAACCAAAAAGTTTGAAAAATCTCTCTATGACTGACATTTACCTTCAAACCAATCCGAACCAAAGGAAGAAACAACTAGAGAAGCCATCATGCTATAATATTCCCTTCCATTTACAAAAAGAATTGAAAAACAAAAACTAATGATACCATACTTATTCATTATATATTTGGTTTTTAATTATTATGATGAGATATTTATAAAAATAATATATTTTCCATGGGATATGACATGATGAATTGTTAAAATGTTTATGAAAGTTTTTTCTTTTCCAGGTATTATTATATACGACAAATGTTTTATAATTGATTAAAAAACATAATAATGGATTATAATTATATAACTTTTGGTTGTAGAATTATATAAACATCAAATTAATGTGGTAAATATATATATCTCATGAGATAATAAGGTTTATAATTGGAAGGGCACCTAGTTCTGTAAGAGACACTATCCACTACAAATGTGTTGGGAGTGAACCTTGACTACATATATGATGAAATATTTAGGGAACAAAATCACTATGAAAGTCTTGATGGTAATAATTATATAAGGAAATGATTTTATATGCTTACTTATAAGCTTCAAATTTATGACTTATTACAATGTTATTCTCTCATGGCTAATGTTCATTAATTTCTTTTGGATTCATTTCTTATGAACTGCCAAAATTTATTCCATGACTCTAGATTTTGACCTATTATTTTATGGGTATGGATTTGAAAGGAAAATATATTGTTCTCACAATATTATTCTAATGTTATTATTTAGTGATCATTGATATATCCCTTATCAAAAATTAATGATCATTTGATCTCCCCTATCTTATGTTTCCTTCACCTAATTATGAAGATTTATTTTAAGCATGTTATTACTAAAAGGGTTCTTGTTAGGAGTAATTCTTTGTAATATAATTAAGATATCTTATGAATAAGTTGTTTATGTATCCCTATTTCCAAATACACTAATTTTTTATTATTTTATTGTGGACTATAATGTTATGTATTTCAATATTCATCTAATAATATTTACAAACTATGTATTAAAGGTATGGATCTATATAACTATTTTGGACTTATCCTCTCCTGCATAGTGGAACAATGTTGATATGATGTGTATAATCATCCTTCATATTCATTTAAATGAATTTTGAAATTATCAAAAATAATTTTCATCATTTAAAATCTGTTCATCAGTGAAAAATTCTTCTTGTTTGGTGAAAAATATTTATTTTCTACAGTATGTTTTATTTTTCTTTAACTCATCCCCTATATTCTGGTCTTCAAACTCTTTTTATATATTCCTAGGATTATCTTACATAAATATTACATCTTTTAGATAAATTTTGAAAAAAATAAAAAATACATGTACAAGGTCTTTAATATTTTAATGTCTTTAGAGACTACATAGGAAATAGTCTTATTTATTGAATGATATTCAATATATCCAATAAGGATCTTCACACATCTTATTTTTCATAAACATATCATATATAAAACTATTTTCATAACATTGGGGAAGTAAGCATAAAAAAGGGTGAGCTCAGATGCTCAATAGGGGTAAAGAAGTATGATTTCATGTCCACTTAGGTATAACATGAGTCTAATGGTATGAGAACATGGGCATAAAATTTTATATCTATACCCTAAAAAACATAGACCATAATACGAAGTCATAAAACAAATATGTTAAGTTCATAAGAAATGAATCATAAAGAAAATAAATGTACATGATCTACGAGATCATAAAATGGACATATGAATATAGAAAAATTTAATCTTATAACATTGAAAACATGTGAAAATAGAAACAAATTCACTCATTAAATAAAGGAAATAAAATCCATCCCTCATATAACACTATGTACATGAAAATGAAGTCTACACATAATTTTATGGACATGAATGAAAAGTCCCCATATGATCATATGTGCATCAAAACTAGGCCCAAAAATAATCCTATAGACATGAAAACTAGGGTCACACATAAAATTGTGAAAAGAAATCAATTTTATACATAAAATATTTACCTCATGAACTATCCATATTTACCCAATAAATTGGAGGGATATATAATTCCTAGACCAAATATCATGAAATGAAAATAATACATATATTCAAGAAAAAATATCATAAAACAATAATTTTATTAGAACCCATGACCAGAATTGGGTTTTATAAATATCTCATCAAAGCATAACTTGTGGAAAGGAGTTGGGTTTTATAAACATTTCACCATTTCATCATAGCATAACTCATGGAAAATGTATGTGTTTCATAAACATCCTTTATTACCATCATAATCCATATAGGTAAATAATAAGGATTGTATCCTTAGTTAATGTACCTAGTTTTTGGTATAATTGAAATCAAGGGTTTTTTTCTTTGATGAATATAAATACAATTAGATGATCATTAAAACATTCATGAGGAAAATATCCTTTATACTTTGAAAATCACTTTTCTAGAACAATAAATACACAAAATATTATGAAAATACTTCTCATTGAAAATATATTTTTCAAATATGTAAATTCATATTTACATTATTTAGTGGTAATGATGGTTGGAAGTCTCATTTATGAAATATAAGTTAAATTAAATAATTCCATTCCCATTTTTGGAATAAATAAAAAAGCATATCATTCGTAAAATGACAATAACATTACAACTATTTTAAAAAAAAGTACAAATGGTTAAAATTTATTTTTATAATTTATATGATAATATTTAATACCATACTTAAAATATCATTATAAAACATAGATATGGATGAAAATGTTTTTTTAATAGAAGAAATAAATAAAGTATATTTTCTATAAAAAAATTAATTAGGTCTCTAGAGTACTTAAAGAGATAAAAATTAAATTAAAACATGTTCGTTAATTAGAAAAACACAGGATTAGATAATTCATGATTTTCATGAGGGGTAAATTATAAGATTTAATCATTAGAAACTTAATCATAAATAGTCCTGATAAATAATGGGATTATGATAAAAAACATTTCCACTTCGGAAAAATGTGAATCATAATCCCCATTAAATAAAGAACGAAAGAATGATTTGTAAATACAAATTAATTTTGTAGAATAATCATATATGAAATTATTAGGTAATATATACCTCACCTAAAAGAAATAATTATTGAAAATGGCATGTTTCATATAGAAACAAAAGTGAGATGAAAATCCATTAACTTGACTTCCAGTTTCTTTAAAAACTATCTAAAACGATATATAAAAAATTAAAATTTATTGTAAATATATATACAAATAATTTGCATCCAAATTGTTTCATATATAATCCTTTTCTAAAATTTTGACTCCAATTTATTAATAATTCTTTGTTAAATTCATTTTTATGTTTTTAACTATTTCATTTTTCATCAGCATTTTAGAATATTATTTCCATTCCTTATACATTTATCATGGTTCCATCATCTCCAAGATTTTATTAATGATACAAATTTCATATATATTCATTATATATATTTTTACATTCATCCATAAAAGTAGAGATATAATAATTAAGTACCCCGTTTGTAGAGACAGTTGGTTGTACACAACCATGATCGTTTTTGTTAATATATTTATGGACGGAACTAAAGAAGTGTAAATAATAAATCACCTTTCATAAATAATTATTATATCATATATATCCATTAAATATATAATCTGTAAAATCCATATAAAAAATAAATGAAAAATGTCATATCACTTCATTGAGATGGTAGTCCCAACATGCACATGAGTGATGTTATTTTTCTCCAACGAGAAGGAATGTAAGTAATAAATAATATATTATGAGTCTAGAATAATAATTATTTAAAAACTATAATTTATAAAATTTAAAAAAATCATAATAAACATCCATAAAATAGTGTGGTGTAAAATTAATTCTATCATTATGTGGAGATGGTAAGACGTACGTATATACAAGAGATATGTTCACTTCCCATTTAATAGGAAATAGGGTGGATTAAGGTTAATTCCTAATAATAATAACGTTAAAGTATATTTTTTATACTATTGTTTTTATATTATGATAAATACATTAGATTTATTGGAGGTAAAAAATAAGTAAAAAATAAAGTGTCCAGTTTAGGTGATTACCTATTGTTTGAAAGAACTCATTTAGATCTCCACTAAAGTTTAATAGGGTCAGTCCTATGGGAATATTAGAGACTCTAGAATGTGGATAAGGGAGATGAAAATATATATTTTTTGGGAATGGTTGATCAATAAGGATTACAATTTTATGAATAAGAGATAAAAGGGGTGGCCTTTTAAAATTGAGAGGAGGGGAACTACAGGGATTTATTAAAATATTAATATATAATAACTTAATTATATAGTAAAATAATTCCAATTAGGTAGTGATTAAAATATGAGGTAGTTTATGGTTGAAATTCTAGTATGAAAATAAGAATTAGATAGGTTCATCTTGATTATTAGTGCTTCTTTTGTTGTCACAGCATGCCAATATGTGTATGAAGTGGTCATGCCTAGAGAATTGTCACTAATGAAGTGGTAACTCCTAGATGATTGTTTTGGAATAAGTGGTTATTCCTAGAAAATTTTTAGAGATTAAACTAATATAATTGAATGTAATGATGGTAAAATTATTCATTATATGGAATTAGTCATCATTCTTGGATAGTCTTTCATTTTCCTTTTTATGATGGTTGTTGTGCAGATCTTGAATGTCTAAGACATGTGTCACTAATGACACATTTTTTTCAAAAAGTTCATAAGATATTAAGGAATTTGATTTGAGTATTTTAGGAGTCTATATAGATACGTTTTATTTGAGCATGATATTTTTACATAGTACTTACTATGTCTAATTTTTAATTATGTTTTAAATAAAAAATATAAAAAACCTAAGGCCATACCAACACGGATCAACATAAACCACATGTGGGACACTAGAGAGATGACCACAGATTAGTGTATAATCCAAATACAACTGTAATGGGAAATGGTGGGCACATGTATAACCATGTAGGCTTCATTGTATATGCCACAAATAAGTGAAAACACCACCCAACAGTTCAGAATGATAGTGAGAAGTGCCGTTATGGGGACATTGAAGGGAGGGGAGAGGTGATTTATGAGTGGTATGTGGTGAGAGTTTGTTTATATAAAACACCCACGATCCATG
The DNA here is from genome assembly GCA_963277665.1 of Viscum album. Lineage (NCBI taxonomy): Eukaryota > Viridiplantae > Streptophyta > Magnoliopsida > Santalales > Viscaceae > Viscum > Viscum album. The sequence continues at coordinate 126,275,344 of OY728140.1, read as the reverse complement.
AAATATCCATTTGGGATGATATATGGAGGTATTTCTATCCCTTAAATTAAAATACTGAAATAATGGAGGCCATATGACCTGATCACCCTATTCGTATAAGGACCAACCAATCATGTAAGAGAAATCTTCTTCCCCCCATAAACATTTCCATTGCAGTCGAGCACCTCTTGTACAAGGGTTTTTATAACCAAGAACCCAAAAACACTACTACCATATGCGTGATCCAAATATTCTTCAAAAGATCATAAGAATTGACAAAGGACAATTTCTGTGAACCAATGAAATTTTTCACGATGGTGAGGGCTTCGTGGGAAATCCATTAGCAGAGAAGAAATCCTCATGATGGATAGAGATGCTTAAATGTGGGAATGGTATGTGGGGTCTAAAAATACCATGGTCATCCTAAAACAACATGTAGTTCACAGATCAAATGGATTGTAGTGAAACTTCACATACAACGCTTCATAATTGGATATCCTTTAAGGAAAGTGGTTCATGAAAAAGATGGGTTGCAGATAGGATTTATTCATTGTGATGGTTAAGGGATGATGTTTGTTTCGTGAATGAAATGTTTTTTGGATGAGATATATTGTAGAATTCCATGAAGTACACAATACTTATATTATGTTAGAGATGAGTTACGCTATGAGAAGTGGGTTTGATTCATGTAGTTCATTCCTATTGGAAGGAATTCTATGCAAGAATTATGTGTAGATAATAAGATGAGAAGAAAGGTTTCATGGGATGTGGTTTGAATATGAGGTATAGCTAGGTATATTTTTAGAGTCTAACAAACCCCTTTAAACTGATACACATGATACCATTGTAATTATGCAATAACCATAAAAAATAACCAGTGAATATTTTCTTATAAATATCATATTGAGTATTAGATGATAGTAAGAGTACAAAAACGAGAAATATTTTGAGAAACATAGTGAAATGTGTAATAGATCTAATGATCAATGTAAAAAAACTTATGACGATTATTTACAACTCACAGTGTTGAGGTGTTTCTCCCTAAAAAAATAAATGTAATTGCAAATAGTATGAAAGAGTATATCTAATTGTAATTAATAGTATGTGGAGTAGTGGATTTTTTTGTGAACAATCTGCTAAAATAAAAAAAATTATGCAATAATATTTCATGAACATAATTATAATTTGGTATACTATTTGAGAAGACTATAATTTGGGATGTCAAGAGGCAGAATATCTGAGGAACAATCCATTTAGTGGGATTGTTCAGAATGTGAGCATATAATCTTTTATTTATCACAATGGATCAAAAGAAAGATCTTTATAAGTTATTGTAGAACAAGTTAACATTCCGATTTAGTCTTTCTTGTGTTTTTTTGTAATAATTTTCTTAACATGGTAGGATGATACTTTTAAACCAGTGGGACACTAGAAAACAGAGTGGGACTCTATGATACTGAATAAATGTACATTGTAACCTCTTGTGATTATAGTTAAGAATTTGTGATTTGGGGTGTAACTAGTCACAATAAGAAGTAGGATCATATAAGACTGAACCCTATAAAAATGATTTGTTCTTACAACTATTATTTTTAATGCTTTAGAGAGAGGCTGAGTTCTCATAAGAGTAGATTGGATCCTAATAGTTCACTAGAGGAAAAATTTAAAAGAATGAAAAATTGTAAAAAAAAAATCAGCACTGATTCAACCCCCCTTGCTATTGGTGTAACTCCTCTCGGGCACTTCAACTTGTTTTAGAAGCCTATTTACCCTCTATCAGAATCCACTATATATCTAATATCGATAATATGAATTATGTTAGTAGTAGGGGAATCACAACTTTCTATGAAAAGAACTATCACAATAGAAAAATATGATGTTTCCCTATCAAATATCTTTTCACCTTGAATTTAAATATGCAACTATTATGGAATTCCCACCATTTTTTCTTGAATCCCTTATGAAATTCAGAGATAATAGAAATAAGGAATATGATGTACATTATTAGAATTCCATTTTGATGCCCCTTTATGAAAAATTTTACACAATATTAATGGGACACAAAGATTTAAAACAAAATTAGCATATACTTGAAGGAATTGAAAAGGAAAAGTGAAATTCAAGGAAAGGAAATAAAAATTTGGAGAAGAAAATTTGAAGATAGAAAGATGTATGAATAATAAAATAATGATGAATATGTGACAAGAGAAAATGAAAATGTTATTTATATTTGGGGGTTGGAGAAAAGATGGAAGATTCAGCTATTGTAAAAAATATTAATGTGAAATTCTCCTCATGGGTTTGATAAAAAAGTATCAACTTTGGAAGAGATAAATAATCTTACTCAAGATGAATGAAATAACATACTCATTGAATATAAATTGAAATATATCCTAGTATTCATGAATAGAATCAATGTTGAGATTTCCTTTAAACCCATGTGAAATATAAATATCATAGATGATGAAATATCAAAATCAAGTGAATCTGATAATGAAAATGAAGATTATTATTTTAATAGAATAATTTATATTGTATCATAAAGATTCCAAAACTAAAATTTTATGTGTAAAAGTAAATTACCAAAACGATTCTTCCATTGAAATGAAATTGGACATTTTTCTGTAAATTTATATAAAAATTAGTATATGGAACATGAGATTGATGTTGAAACCCCACAGAAAACGAAATGTGGGAAGAGATCAAAAGGAAAAACAATATTTAATGGAAAAAATATTTTTTCAATTATAATTTTATGGATAAATTAATATAAATCTAACTCTAAAAAAAGTATCCAATTAGAAGATGAAACTAATTTCATGGATCATGTTGAAAAGGGGTCTGATACATCATAAAGTGAAGTTGATGAAAGTGAATGGACAGAGTGAGAGAACATGTTGAAAATTTAATTACAAAGTTGTATTGAGAAAAATAAAAAATCTCAAGAATGAAAAAAGATTTATTTTTATAGAAAAATAAAATATAACTAAGGAAAAGTAAGAGGGTTCAAATAATTAAATTCATTACATTGTTGAAATCAAAAGACACAAAATTAATGTGGTTGAAATGGAAAGGGTAGTAAATGAAATATTAAGAAAAACAATCTCCCAAATAATAATAGTAGTAAATGGCTTAGACAAAATTTATTTAAGAAAAAAATATATTGAAAATGATCCGATAATATTTATCCAAGGCTGTTAAGATCAAAGATGAATTATTAAAAACTTGTGAAAATATAGGTTTAAAGGAGAAAGTTAATTTATCACAATATGAATATAAAAATAAATATGTTATCTCTATCAATGAAAGTCCAAATAATAATTATATTCAAGTATAGAACATGAATATAAGTGATAAATTATCTCATAATTCTCCAAGAATATTTTCTTCTTCCTAAACAGAGACAATCTTAGTGTTTGGAAAACCCAAAATATCAATCTCCAAGGTCAGTCTATTACTAGTTGAGAAGATCAAGATTTATTAGACACTTCTAGTGTTGTAGAGTTTTTGGGAATAAATTTTATTCATGTTGGTATAACATGAGCTTATTAGAGACGAGACATTAACAAAGGGGGTGGGGAATTTATGAGAACAAGGGAAAAAATTTCCAATTTAATCTAGAAGTTATCAGAACCTCATCCTATCTATCATAAAAGAACAAATTTGACTATTTATATGAATATTTTACAAGATATGGTCAGTAAGGTCATATTTCATAAAATTTCATGAGTATTCTCTCATAAAAGACTAAAAAATAATAAAAGTAAAGGGAGTTCATAAAATAAGTTAAGAAAAATAATGTTTTTCTGATATTTCATTGAATGATTATAGAAACTTCATGTCATGGATTATTGATAGTAGATTTTCATAATATAATACTATTGACATAAAAATTCTAAGAACACATATCAATTATTAAAGAAGAAAAGTAACCATTGGAAATGATTGTTCACAAAAAATCATTGGTGTTAGAAAAACAATATTGAAGCCCAAAATGTAATATCAAATAATGTGTTATTTTTTAATGGGATAAAGAACAATTTTTATAGCGTAATACAACTTTGTGATGATAAAAATGTTGTATTGTTTAAAAATTACTCATGTGTTATCAAACGTACAAAGTATGGAAGAATTATCACCCAGTTAAAAAGTACTAAGGGTAATATATTTCAAATGGATGATTATATAAATCAATGTTATTTGAATGCTAAATATGGAAGGAAAAATTCACAAATAAGTATTTTTCATATTAGTCAAAGAAGTATGAGTATAATCATGAATAATGATATTGTAATATATTTTCCCAAGATAAAAATAGAAAGTAATGAGATATGTGAAACCATTAAAAAGGGGAAATTGGCCAAAAGTTCAAACAATGTGGTGGATATCATATGTTCTAGGCCCCTTAAACATATTCATACTAAATTATGTGGCCCAATGAGAGAGAAGTATAAAAGTAATTATCTTTATTTCATAACATTTATTAATGATTACATTTGAATGGCCAATGTCATTTTTTTTCAAGTATAAGTTTGAGATAACTAAAATAATCAAAAAAACTTAGAAGGGGAGTTGAAAAAGATAAGGATATCTATATAAAGTAGTTGATATTAGACAATAGAAAGGACTTTAGTTCTGATTCTTTTAAAATTTATCTTTCTAAATATGGATTCAAGAATTGGTAGAACACGTTGTATAATCAACAGAAAAATTGGGTAACTGAAAGAAAGAACAGAATAATACGTGAGATGGTCATAACTATATTAGTTGAACATACCACATAGAATTATATTCAGAGGGAAGCTATATGTACTATTGTATATATATGCAACATATGTCTACTAAGACCATAATCACAAAATATATCATATGAATTATGGTACCAAAAAAGGATAACTGAAAAACACTTTATTGTTTTTGGAAGACCACACATTATAAAAATCAAGAACATCAATCTGGGGAAATTTGAGGAAATGAAGACGAAGGAGTGTTGATGAGCTACATATCTGATGGTAAAGACTACATATGATTGAGCAGATAGATGAACAAGATGGTTGACTATAGTGATGTCAGAATTATTGAAATCAACATCTAATCATATATCACAGTTGATGCAGATTCATAATATTCAGAAGAAGATGGATTGTTGATGGAACAGAAGAATGATGATGTTTCTATGAAATATAAAGACAATTCTGATTTTTATTTTGATGATACTAGTGATGAAGATTTAGCTGTTACAAATGATAGAAGGCAGTACAAAAAGTTAATAAAACATGTTTCTTCTGAAGATATCATTGGAAACCAACAAATATATGTTCATACAAGAATAATATTGATAATTGAGAATCAAACTACACTTATTTATCTTGTCAAACAACACAAAGTGGCAGAATTAATTTATCATGAGGAATGGATACAATCAATTCATGAATAGATTAATTAGATTGAAACGAACTCCACTTGGGATATTGTATCAATAACTAAAAAATAAAATATGTTATTAGTACAATGTGGTTTTTCAGAAATACGATATACTAGATAGGTTATGTCTCAAGAAAAAAGGATAGACTGGTATGCAAGGGATACTCTCAATTAGAAGGAATTTATATTTTTGAAAATTTCTCACTAGTAGAATGACTATAAATCATTAGATTTTTCTTAGAAGTTGTAGAAGAATTTTTTTTAATATTTATCTCATAGATGTGAAATCTTCCTTTCAAAATGGTGATCTTGAATAAGAAGTCTATATTGAACAACATTATGGTATCTTTTAGAAAATTATTGCAGCAAGGTATTTAGGTTGAGAAAATCATTGAATGATTTGAAACAGTCCCCTAGAGCTTGGTAATCCAAATTAGGCAGTTCCTAAAGGATATGGTGTTTTTCATAGGAAAATTTGACAGTAATATTTATATGAGAGAGATATCTAAATGTAATATTAAAGTATTGGTATATTTTTATGACATTATATTTTATAATTAAAAGGAAGGCTTATATAATCAACTTGATGGAAAAATGAAAAGAAATTTCTAGATGTCCATACAAGTTCAGATGAAATATTTAATGAGATATTAGGTTCATAAGATACCAAATTCCATAGTTATATCCTAATAAAAGTATGCCAAATAATTTGTAAAAATTCATAGTGTTAAAAGTGAGAAATGATGATTTAACAACCATTTCATTTAGAACTAAATTACGAAACAAAAAAAAAAGAAATATTGTTAATCTGTAATAATTCTAAAGAATAATTGGAAGTCTACTTTATCTCATTAAATCAAGGAAAGATATAACTTATGTAGAGACTCTATGTTCCGGATTTTAGAGTAACCCAAAATAGTTTCACTAATTTTTAATGAAAATAATTCTGAGATATGTGAAAGGAAATTTTAACTGTGGGAGTTTATACATTAACATTGAAGATTTGAAGGTATTAGGGTTTATAAATACTAATTAGGTATGTGACTGTAGTGGAAAGAGATCAACATCAGGTGGAAAATTATTTCTGGGAGATAGTTGTGATAGTTGGTAGAACAAGAAGAAGAGTTTAGTAACTATAAGTTTGGCTAAGGCTGAATATGTTTCAGCTATACACACATGTAAAAAAATGAACTGGATGCAAGTAATGTTAGAATATATGGAAACTTAGACTAAGATACCACTAAATATTTCATGTAATAATCAATGTGATATTGGATAATTTAAATGACTAGTAAAAAATTCAAGACCCATGAATATTGATATGAGGGAAAATCTTGTCAATGAAAAACTAACATATGGAGATACCATGATTATATAAAAATCTACAAAATAAGGTTATAGATATTTTCTCCAAAGTAATATCAAAATAGTGTTTTATTGAGTTGAGGATGAAAGGTCATTTTATGACTTATCCTCATACATAAATACTATCAGGTGGTACCTCCTTATCCCATATTATTTTATGTGTATTATGCTAATAAATAATGGAATGTAAAGAGAAGTGTTGTTCATCAATAATTTTAGTTTATTCCATGATGATGAATTTGGATGCATCCCTTGAAGGGTAGTATTTATGAGGTATTGAGTAATCCAATCATTATACTATCTCATTCTAAATTGTATTTATCAAGAGGGAGTACTTGTTTTATGAAAACGATGAGAAATGAAGAAAATATTCTTTGGCATCATAAATTTCAAATGTGTTTTTCAAGTGTGTACATGATCTTGTATATCCTTTGTGTCTTTATTAGATTAATTTTAGATGCTTGGATATTTGAAATATTAATAAAATAGCCTTGTTCATGTCACTCTTATGTTTTAAACCATGTCATCCCCTGAAGACTTAGTGGTGACTAACTAAATGTTCATTTCTAAATATCCTATAAAAAATGGGAGAAGGGGTTTTTAATAATACATATGAGTTAAAAACACACCAATTAAAATTTTCAATTGGTTTTCATTAATGAGAAGTAATGAAACACACATATTGAGTTTTATGAGAATCGATGTGATGGTATATGTGAAGGGATACTAAAAACAATACAAAGGGGGATATTTTTTAACCTTAGTGTTGTGTTTATTTTCATAGAGTCTCAATATGTGATTGATGATGTGATTCATGGAGAATTGTTATGAATTAAGTGTTGATTCCTAGAGAATTTTAATGGACGAAGTGATGAATCCTGGAGAATTTTTATTGATTCGTCTAATAGAATTGGATTTCATGCTTGGAAAATTATTATTTATATGGAATGGGATGCGACTCTTGGAAAATACTTCTTTGTATTTCATATTGTGATGATTGTTGTACTGATATTCAATATCTAATAAATGTCTCACTAAAGACACATTTTATTCAAAAAATTTAGAAGATATTAAGGAAGTTGAATTAAAATTTTGAGAAGTGGAAATGGTTTCTTAGTATTTGATGGTGAGATTTGTACTTAGTATTTAATAAGACTATTTTCTAAGAAATATTAACTAAAACATTTATACTGCCCATGCTATCTCAACCTCGACCACATGTGGGAACCTAGAGGGTCAATCATGACCAAGGGAGCCAACCCGAGGCAACTATAGGGGAAATGGTGGTGAAAGTGTTCTTTCATAATCACATGTGTATAGGGTGTAGAGGAATGGTAATTCCACAATGCAGTGTTGCATGATGGTGGGATGAACTGGTATGGGGAAGAACCAAGAATGGGATATGGGATTTTAGATAATTATGATGTGGGAGTTTGTTTGTATATTAAATCCCCAAGATGTGCATTTTTGATGTGGGATAATATTACATGGTTACTATTTACCTATCAATTAAAAAGAAGGAAGGAATTTGAGGATGTCTCATTTGATTTCCCTGTTCAAATAAGGACCATCCAATCACATGGGAGAGCACTTCTTCCTCCTATTATATTTTCTATCATAGTTTATCACCCCATGTATAGGGGATTGTATATCCATGAACCAAAAACTATAATACCATGTGGGCTCTTTGAATATTGTTCATAATGTAGAAAAAATCGATAATGGACAACTTACATGAAGTAATGCAATTCTTAGCGATGGTGAGTGATTTGCGGGAAGGCCATTCATAGAGAGGAATAACTCATGGTGTATGGATATTTTTTCAGGTAATAATGGCTCTAGGTGTTTGAAAATACCATGATCATTTGTAAATGACAAGATTTCCATTAATGAAATGGTTCGTGGAGAATCTCCATGGATAGTTCTTTGCGATTGGAGGTCATTTTCAGGCAGTTGTTCGTGAAGAAGATGGTTTGGAGTCATGTTATTTTCATGGATGAAATAATTCATGGATGAGAAAATTTACAAACTTTCATGCAGTATGTTATATTGACGCTATGCTGGAGATGAGTTATTGAATTCATTGTGTGGAAAGATGAATGCAGTGAGAACCGTGTAGAGGGAACTCTATGCGAGCATTATGTGAAGATAAAGTGTGGAGAGGAAGAGTTTTTCAAACAATGGTTCATGGATGAGGTGTATCTTGAAAGATTTATGGAGTCTGACTAACCACTTTAAACTGCTATACATGATGGTAGTGTTATCATGTGATAACATCACAAAATAATTAGTGGATATTTTCTTATAAATATCAGAATGAGTCTTGGATGATAAAAATAGTAAAGGGGTGAAAAATGTTTTGAGAAACACAAAGTAGTGTGAAATAGCACTAAAGTTTAATGTATAAAAAATTCGGAAGATTATTTATCCCCTACAATGTTGAGATGTTTCTCACAAAGAAATAAAAATATTTGACGACAATATATGGGAGTATATATGAATGTATATAATAGTTTTTTGAGTAGTGAATTTGTTTTGAATGGTTCTCTAAAATAAATAAATTCTATTCCTTAAAATTTGATGCAAATAATGTCAAATTTTCATACTATTTTAGTAGTATAGTATTTGATAATTAAAGAGGATGAATATTTGAGGAAGAATATGTTTAATGGAATTTTAAAGATCATGATCATATAATTTCTTTTATATTGAATGCTCGAAAAATTGGTCTTCATGTGTTGTTATAGAAGCAGTCAATATTTAGAATTTGTCTTTATTGTGTTCTGGTGTAATAATTTTTTTAACAATAGTGAAACTTTTATTCTAGTGGGATCTATAAAGCATTTTGGGAATCTATGAATGTAATGAAATTTATGTTGTAACAACTTGTGATTATAGTGGATAATATGTGATTGGGGAGTTTACCCAATCAAAAAAATGGGTATTATTATTATGATACTGATCCTTGTGAAAATATTATGTTCATGTGCTATTTAATTTTAATGATGTTGGGAGAGGTTTTGTTTTTATAGGAGTTTATAAGATCCTAACTAGTTAACATGGGTAAAATTTAAAAGAAATACTTTTTTTTAAAATCACAACTGATTCGGCCCCCCCACCCCTTTAGTGGCGAAACTACTCTTGGGAACATCCATTTTATTTTTATATTAAAACTTATATATTTAATTTACTGCTTGGTTAACCAATTTTAACGTTAACCGTCGAGAAATATTTTTTACTATTAAATGGTTTTAATTTTACATATATACTAAAAATTGTTCAAAATGTAAAAAGGATGACATTGTAAACAATATATTATCTACATTTTACTCTTTAAATATTTTTATAATTTTTATATGAATTAATAAAATATTATTTTGGGAAGATACCATTAATGTCTATTTTGACTCTATTCAATTAATTTTATATAGAATACATAATGAAGAATATGGAATTCAAATATAATCATTTTAAAAATCATAAATTTTTTATATTAATATTAAACATTCATCAAAAAAATATAAATAATTCAGATTATATTTCAGTTAATATTTATTAAATCAATTATTTTATTTTTCTACTAGTTAAAGAAATACTACATCAGTGTTTCATAAGCAAGGTAATTATATAATTAAAAAAAAAATACACAATGAAAATAATTTCATTATTTTCAAAATAGACATATAAATTCATTTTTAACATTATTTTATCCCTATACCGATACATAATATATTTTAAAAATTAATAGAGTGACATTTTCTATTTTTATTTTCTTTAAATATAAAATAAGTCATTTTTATGGACATTCTTCTCTTAATGATGTCTATTTTTAGACCAAGGTGATAATGGTAAGATTACCACCATGAAATAGGAATTTATATGAAATATGGTGACCTTCACACTATGTTTTAACCTAAATTATCATGATTTACCCATTAAAGAGGTGGAACATTTTACCAAGGTAACAATTCATAATACTTAAAAATAAGAGGGTCATATTTACCATATTTTAAAATATTTATTCCAAATATGTAATCCATTTTATCAAATTAATAAACTATAATTATAGGAATATAATTTTAAAATATTTACACAAAAGGCCATGGAAACAACTTTTAGAAAAAAAATATAGTTTTAACTATTAGACTAGATTTATTCTTATCCCATGCATAGTAAAAATTAGATAAATGTTAAACCTTTTTGTTAAAAATATAATTTATAAATTTCAATATAATCATTCACTGATAGTGATCAATTTAATTTATTAATATAAAAAAACATTACTTGCATAGAACCAATTTTTTTTAGAAATTAATATCCTTTAGTTTAAATAGGTTTTTATTTTAATATATAATTATTTGATAAAAAATAAATAACTTTATAAATATGTAAATCATTCATTATTCATAATTTTTTTACTCCTATTCATACCAACTAGTTCAATTACTAGACGATAACTATCACATTAAATAATATGATTTTAATAGTTTATCGTGGTTTAATTAAACTCAATGTTGCATATAACAAAAGGTATTGAGGAAATTAAATTTAATCAAAATATTTATAAAATATTAGGGTGTTACATTTTTATATAATGATATATTATGATAAAAATCAAATTCATTGTTCCAAAAATTATAGAAGTTGAATCACCTTCCATATAATCATGATAATTTACTAGTTTTTGAAATCTATCCAAATTTGAAAGCTTATTGATTTTTGGTAGAAAACATAATATTTTTTGGTCATTTTGGGAGATTTTATTCTTAAAAATACTCACATTAGTTATTTACATATTTATGGTTGTCCCATAATTCTTCCTCTTCCATGTACATAAATTTTTATCAATTTTCCTACATTTTTAAAAAATCCATATTTATTGAAATAAAATTTATTGACATTGTAAGTTTCCTTCATCTCGGAGAGTTGGGTGAGATCTTCTTTATATGACCTCACACTATTTATGCAACCATTTTGAGTCTTCTTTTAGACCTACGTCTCCTCGGATGTTTGTGTGAAAATAAAATGTTTTCTCAATTAATTATAAAGTTATATATTTGTCTTTTATATCTTTCAAATGGACATTAAACTATATAAATTTTATGTTTAGAGTGTTCTTATCATATTTTGATGTTCTAAAACTATATTACCAGTCATTATTCGACTTATAAATTTGAACATGATTATATTTACTTATCTCTACCAATGAGTAGTATAGCTCTTTTACCCTTTTGATTTAACTTATAACTAGGAATTCATCTCATCCATGGAGACATTGTGAAGATTCTCGAAAGCATCGTCTACTTCATTCAAAAAATTAATATAAATAAATTTCTCACATTTATCTCTTTAAATTTATAAAATAAATAATTAATTTTTTTCATTCTATTGAAGGAAATATTATTCCTTGGATTTTAATAGTTTAGTGGTAGAATTTAAGGATCTAATATTCTTTACCATTTCTTCATCTAATATATCATTCTCTTATTCTATTTGTGAATTTTCATTTAAATGGCCCTTAATTAATAAATAAATAAATATATATATATATCACAAATTAAATGGGAACATTTTATATATTATCCTTAGCATAATGGTATATATCTCCATATATTTTGGTGTAATCAACACCACTTTCTGGGATATATTCACTATTTTAATGAAACTTAATATATTTAGAAATTATATCCCTACCATCCTAATTATTTTTAACTGATGATACTTTTAATTTAATATTTTTTCTTTCTTTTATTATTTGCCTATCCATAATTTCTATTTTTTCTCTCTTCATTGAAACTTAAAATTCAACACATACCTGGATGGATATTGATTCGTCCATCAGAGGCACTTACCAAATCATTTAAAATAGTCATTACATATATATATATTTGTATATATATATATATATCATATTGAACAACGAGAAGAAAATGTTTAATTCTTAATTATATGGAACCTCTCTTTAATAAAATTTTATGTACATAATTAGACCAGACCAGACAATTTTTGGTGGAGGGTGAATTGGGTGTTACCTACTATTTTTGAAATTACATAGTTTGTTTTAAACTTATTTACAGTTTATCCTATGTTTTTTAGTGAAAATGGAGTTGTTTAAGTTTAAACTGGAAATCATTATCCATATGCATGAAGGTAAACTTGATAAAAGGTATATAGTATTTTAACAAAGTTCAGTATAAAGACATACTCTTTTCCATATTGGTCATTCACCCCAACAAGGAAACTTTGTGTAATGATAAATATTTGAATATAGTGTTTTGGTGTTTCCCAAACCAATATAATGTATCATTATATAAATAAATTCCTTCTTATCAGAAAACATCTCTTACTAGATAGACTTTGGATATCTTCAAGAGTTTCATGTAGCACTCACACAGTGTAATGGTGGTCTCCATGCATACTCTATGATGCAATGGTTTTACAGAGGCCCACCCTATATTTTCAGGTGTTTCATTAAAGTTATTCATTATAAGTATATATCATTTTCAATATAGGATACTTTGCTTCTGAAAACATTATATTTTTAAACTCAACAGTAGATTATGTGAATATAAGAATATCTTTAAGGAAATTTTAAAACTATGTCACTACTTGAAACTCAGTTTCACTAGATTCTTACATCACTGAAGTCTCATGAACTTCAAATCCAACGAATTCTCATTTAAAGAAATATCATCATCAACATTTGTGAATATACACACCAGGTTATCTTTATGATCTATTTTATTCTTCTTAATCTTCTATAATAATGATCATCGTAAGAATTTATTCTTCTCACTACTTCAAATCTCTCAAAATATTCTTGTAATAATGGTGGATGATATAATTCCATTTTTCACTATAACATGAAATGAATACTCCATGTTTTCCCTTAAGAGTGTTCTTATTGATATTACATAGTGTACAAGATTTTTGATTCTTTAGTTCTCCGCAAACAACAGTAGAGACTTCTTATACATTTTAAATATATTCCTCCTTGATCATCCATAAATATAAAGAATCATTTATGTTAATTAAATGAAATTCTTTAAATTCAGAAAAATTAAATGGAAAGTTGATTGAAGTTTCTCTATCGCACACTAGTATATTGAATTAGGTATAGATATCATATATATATATATATATATATATAATTTTTTGGTTTTACATATCATGGAAGATGGTTTGGGGTAGTTAGTGATAAAAAAAGGCTACCAGGTAGCAAGTGAATTCGTTCAGAATTATTTTGTGGTTGTATGTTCTATGAACCAACCAGTGGGTGGTCACCACCCAATCAGTGGACCACAAGTTAGATGTTGAGGCCCATAACTATCTAGTGATGTCATTAGGTGTCTGATATAGTACGGAGTTAATATGTTCTTTGGCAAGAAATAAATTTCGGTCCCCTCTAATCTGACCCATGTGACCATAACTAAATTTCTTGTGGTTTTGTATATTATTGGTTATAATTTAAAATCTCTCCCTCATTCCATTAGTGAATGATAGTACAGTTTTAATTTTAGTTCATTGATGGGTGAAATCTTGTAGATAGATGATTTTTAACCTATTCTCTTTTTTTCATATCTATGATCTGGGTTCCCTTTGAGACTATATTGTTGGATCTATCATAGACATAGATAATTGAAATTTTTATTTTTATATCACACCTCAAGGATCTAATCTCATTCCCTATCATAACCAGCTAAGGAAGAAGCACCATTTTCATTAGTCGTAAGGTAGGTGTCTCTATCCTAGGGTCTATGCATTAGAAATCCATGAGTTATTATAATTATTATTCTAGTTGGTGGCCTAGAACCAACTAATTTTTACTTTATTCATTAATAAATACCCTATCACATCGTGATTGTTCTTCCACATGACAATGCATGTGATAATATCCTAGGATAGTTGTTGCACTGAAAGGTCATAGCAGATCCCCGCTATGATGAGAACCCAGAAGTGCCATAACACTATTCTTGAATATATGTTCTATGGCCAGATTATGTTATTTGAGGGACACAAATAATATAGGACATCAGGGTTAAGGACTCATAAAACATTGAGACACCTTCTCATGGTGTGCATCCCTGGTAATATCTAAGAGGATATTAAGGGAATGAGACCTACCAGTAGGAAATACACATTTCATAGTTCGTTGGATTTTCCTATCTATGGACGTATGAATTGGTCCTTAGAATCTATGATTATTATTAATGGGTATTAAAACTCGCACACTTAGATGTATTGAAAAAAACTGTGATGACACACTCTTCACAGTGAGGTAGGATATGTTGGGTGTGTCATGAGTAATACCGCATTAATAGATAATGCAAGAAAGGATTTGTCCCTTCTATTCAATAATAGATGTAGATATCTGATGCCCTTTGATGAAATTGATATAGACTAAATAAATCCATGTCCATAGTGAGGAATGGGAAAGTTCAATTCCAGAAACTCAAATAATGAATAATCGAGCACATGGATTGATGAAACTAGCATGCAGCCCGCTTGATTTGAGATATCGAGGCAAAGGGATTATATTACACTGTAAGCATTCGTAGGAGGTGATATGTAATTGAAGCATTAACTTCTTTCTCTATGGGTTCCCTGTCATGTTTCTAGATGCTAAACATGGACTTTAGGAAAGCTCTGCCTAATGCCACTGAGAAAGAGGCCTAGAGGATCACACACTCTGTGTGTCCAAGTATCTTAGTTAAATATTAATTTAACTAGTTGAATAAAAATTATTCCTAATTGTGGTTTAATAATTATTAAAGGATGTTTGAACTCATTAATTTTGACACTTGTAATTGGATATAATACATTATGGGAGAAATAATATATTTGTTAGTGAGTAATACAGTGATATTTATTTGTGAAATAAATAGATGATATTCAATGTCTAATAAATGTGGTGGAGGAAATAAAGAAAAATAAAAAAAATAAAATTACACACCATGTATATTAAATATACACGCCGTGTATTTATTTTAGGAATTAATGAGAAATAATATTATTTATTTAATTGAAAAATATTATGGGTAATTCACTGGGCACACGTCTAGTAATAATAATAATCAACTGTTATTATTAGACATTGTGTATTACTAAGAATTAAATAAACGAATAAATTCTTTCGGGTAATTAATTAATTTTATTATTCTATGTAATTAAAATAACAATTATATAATTCTCATTATCCTATACATTTTTTGTGGTTGTGAAAAATGGATCTAGGGAAATCTATCAAGACAGGAGATAATTCTTTTCTTCCATGAACACTCTCAAGCTACGAGAGAGATATTATCCTCCACCAGATCAAGGCGATCGAAGGTGGACATCGCAAGCAAAGGATCCTCTACGCTAGAACCTGAAGATTGTTTTGGTGATATCCATAGATACATGGAGCACGTGTGGATCTCTTCTAGAGGAATCCAACACTTGGATTCTATGGTGCAATGACGGATCACATCAGATCGTGATTGGAGAAATCAATGAAGAAAGAATTACATCAAGTTAATTCTTGTCAATTAATTAAATTAATTATATCCAACATATGATGATCCTATCTATGGTTCTAGGACACCCCTATTTATTTTTCGTTCTTTGTTATATTCTGAAGATCCAGTGATTTATTATTGTGAAGGATTTCAGGTTGATCATTGTTAATGCTAAAATTAAAGTTTGGTACACCCACCAACGCGCTTCCACTGCACTCAGAACCTAAAATTGGTATCAGAGGGGTCATATCATTGATTATAATTACTTATTATTTTTGGTGATTTACACATTTAATAATTTAGTTCTTTTAATTCAAGTTAATCGTTATTTAAATCTGAATCTCGAGATCTCTTCCTCCTCTCTTGTTTCTCATTCACCTTATAGAAATGAATTTTTCTTTTAATTTTTATTAAAATAAAATAGAGGATCTCATCTCGTGGTGCCAAGAATTATTGGACACATAACACCAGAATACACGACATGTATTCTGTAGTACATGCTGTGTAGTCAAACCCCATATTAGGGCCTGCATGCCCCATGTTTCTTTTATGTAAAACCCCATTTTACCCATCACTTGCATGTGAGATAAAATCATATGTAATGGATGGAAATCCCAAGATAGTGAAGGCAGCTCAAGTTAGGAGCCAAGGTGAAACCAATCTAAGGAGATACCAAGGTGGACATGTGGAAAACTTTAAACACGAACCGAAAAGATTCAAGGTGTTTCTCCCCAAGGTATTAAGTTAGTTTATCAACTGCTAGATAAACTAACCAGTAGAAAAAGCTCATGATCATACAATTTATTTTATTTCTATAAGTTCCATGGTTTATTTATTGTGGGTGTGTTTTCACGATCACACAATTAATGAATTAAAAAAGCATGCAAGATGAAGCTAAAATAATACCAACTATTACGTAAAACATTATCTTGGACATGGGTAATCACTTAAGTATATCCCACTTAATATTAACAAGCATGTAATCAAAGCTAATAAAATGGAAATTTACATATAAGGATAAAATCCCTTTAAGAATTATTAAGTCTGTATAGCCTTCCATAATCGCGGTTATAATTGAACTATACTTCCAAATGCTTGACCAACCCTTGTTTGGGTGATTTCAATTATCAAGGAATTATAATTGAAGATTTTGGGTTGAATTGACTTGGTTCACATCAAGGGTTGACTTCCACATCAGGACATGGTGTGACCAAGAGGCAAAGGTTGAGGAAATCCGAAATAAAAGGATTTTAGGATTGGGGAGTCCACTCTGCTAATCAAGGAGCTATGAGTTAATGCAGTTGGCATTTGGAATGCCTACCTAAAACCCTTCAAGTTTCTTGACCAACCCTAAATGGGGTAATGAAAAGGGAAATATGGATCCATCCACTAGAATATTCAGGAAATATAATATTATGAATTCAATGGTGAGGGATATTAGATTTCGATAAAAAAAGTCGGAGACAAATAAATAGTAATTTATTTATTAGTCTCAGTTTTATCATAATAATGTAATTAACCATTTATCATCTTAATTTGTAGAAATGTAAAGAAAAATGACATCAAACATATCGTTGTGAACTATACTCGATAAGGAAAACCTTCTCACAAGCACCCATTTTCATGAGCGGAAGAGGTATTTACACGTCATCCTTTGCCACGAGAGGAAGTTGTATGTGTTGGAAGAAACTTTTCCATTTGAATTTGGGAAAGAGTCCAGTGATGAGGGACTATCACTCTATATGAAACATATGGATGATGCCATAGATTTCCATTATTTCATTCTATCGTCCATGTCTAATGAGATCTTGAAGAAACATGACAACATGGATGTGTGTAGCATGATGTCTCATCTTAAGGATATCTACATAGAGAAGGTGAGACATGAGAGATATGAGATCTACAACTCTTTGTTTACAACTATGATTAGAGAGTCTGTGCCAGCTAGGCCTCAGGTAGTCTAGCTTATTGGCTACATTGAATGCCTGAACATCTTAGGGATTATGTTCCGGATGAGTTTCATACAGATCTCATCCTATCATCACTACCCCAGAACTTATCTAGATTTATGTCAACTATAACATCTGAAACAGTGAGAAGAGTCTATCAGAACTTCTGACCTTAAGTCACCAGGTAGATACGGACATTGGGCATGACAAACCCGTAGTGCTTATGGGGAATAAGAAAATGAAGTACAAGGAAACGAGTCTAAGGACTTATAAATGGTCTGAAGCCCCCGAGCTCTGTCCCACCAATAAGGGGATGATCCAGAGGCAGGGAAAGCAATGAGAGGCGATATGTTTTGAATGTGGAATGCAATGCCAATAGAAGAGGAACTTTACCTAGAAGCATGGGGATGCTAATGGTGCGTTCGTTATCAAGTGTAATCATTCCATTTCTACACATTGGTTATTAAATACAGCTCATGGGGCTCACATCAATATTCAAATGTAGGACCCAATTAGATTTAGAATTATTTCCAGAGGAGAGGTGGATATTCATGCTGTCAATGGCGTGAGACTGCTTGTATTGTCCATTGGTGATTACCACCTATCATTTTCAACTGGGATGAGTTTGCTTTTACATAACTATTATTATGTTCCTAGTGTTACCAAAAAAATAATTTCTGTATCATTTTTGGATATGGATGGATTTATTTTCATGTTTGGAAATAACAGGTTCTTTATTTATAAGAACAAAATATGTTATGGTATGGAGTAATTAAATAATGGTGTGTATGTATTAAATTACAAAAACCAAGTGTTGGAAATCGATAACGAAACAAACTCACATGACTAATATATCACCCAGCTGTGGCATCACCATCTCAGTCATGTAAATGAGAAGCGCTTGACAAAGCTCTGCCAAGATGGCTATTTAGACTCTACTGATCTAAAACCACCTGATTGATGCCACGCTTGTTTACAAGGTAAAATGACCAAGTATCCTTTTGGTGAATAGGGTGAAAGGGCCACAAAGCATCTAGGATTGGTTCACATGGATGTGTGTGAACCATTTATAATAGAAGATAGAGGTGGGAATTCATAATTCATTACTTTTACTGATGATTTCAGTAGATATGGATATGTTTACATAATGCGGTATAAGTCAGAGTCCTTATAGAAATTTATGGAATTCAAGAATGAAGTAGAGAATCAGATTGGTAATAAGATAAAGAAACTTTGATCGGATCGAGGTGGAGAATATCTTAACCAAGAGTTCATCGATATTCTACGAGAGTTTTCAATTCTATCTCAGCTCACTCCTCCTTATACACCACAGTGGAATGGTGTTAGTGAAAGGAAAAAAGAAAACCTTGTTGGACATGGTGAGGTCGATGAGGTGTCATGTAGATCTTCCATTATCCTTTAGGGTATATGCATTAAAAACTGAATCATACACATTAAACCGAGTACTAATTGAGTTAGAAAATGGAATTCCCTCCGAGTTATGGAATGAAAAAACCCATATTGTCACACACATGTGTATAGGGATGATACGCATTCGTTAAGGAATTATCAGGAAACAAACTAGCACCCTGGGGAACGAAGTTTATCTTTATAGGATATCCCAAGGAAACAAGAGGATATTACATGTATAACTCTTAAGAAAAGAATGTGATTGTCACCAGACAAGTTGTCTTTATTGAGAAGGCTCACATCATCAAAAAGGATCATGGGAGCAAGATTTATTTTGACGAAGTTGATGTCAAGATACACAAGATTTGGTACAGGAACATGTTCCATAGTTCCCCATGGAAGAGGTTCCAAAAACACAAGTACTATGTAGGAGGTCAAGATAGGTAAGGGAACTAGAGAGATTTGGTTTCCTAGTCACCGAGGATGGTGAATTATTATTGTTGGACAATGATGAACCTATCTCCTACAAAGAATTATTAGAAAGATCAGAAACTACAATATGGCTAGAAGATATGAATTCTGAGATGGATTCCATGTATTAGAACCAAGTCTGGGTTCTGGTCGATGATCCAGTTGATGTAAAGCCTATTGGATAAAAATGGGTATTCAAAATAAAACTGGACATAGAAGGTCTATTTAGATCCTATAAATCAAGGCTAGTGGCCAAAGGATTTAGATAGCGTCAAGTAATTGACAATGATGAAACCTTCTCACTAGTTTCCATGTTTAACTCTATAAGAATCATACTTGACATAGAATCTTAACATGACTATGATATTTGGAAAATGGGTGTCAAAACAACATTCCTTAATGGGAACCTTCAGGAAGATGTCTATATAACACAACTAGAAGGGTTGGGGACACCAGGTGAATCCAAACGGGTTTGCAAGTTTCAAAAATCCATTTATGTATTAAATCAAGCATCAAGGTCATCGAACACTGGATTTGATGAATCCATAAATAATTTGGTTTCATTAAGAACAAATGTGAGCCATGTGTTTATTAGTAGTTTCATGGGAATGCGGTCGTTATCCTAGTAGTATATGTTGATGACATATTTCTTATTGGAAATGATGTACCAGTCATACAATCAGCTAAGGACTGGTGGAAAAAGTGTTTCTCCATGAAGGTCTTGGGCGAAGAAGCCTACATTTTAGGGATCAAGATCATTCATGATAGATCCAAAAGGATGCTTGGACTAAGTTAGGGTACATACATTGACCAGATACTAAATAGATTTGGTATGGAACAATCCATAGGGGATTCATTCCAGTGTCACATGGCTTACATCATTCTAAGAAAATGTGTCCTCACACAACAACAGAAAGATAGAATGAGTAAGATACCATACGCTTCGGCTATAGGATCCATCATGTATGCCATGTTATGTACCAAACTTTATGTTTCCTATGAACTGGTCATGGTAGGAAGATATAAAGAAGATCCAGGAGAACAACATTGGACTGCTGTTAAGACTATCCTTAATTATCTGATAAGAACTAAGGATATGTTCCTGGTGCATGGAGGAGACGAGGAGATTTTCATTAGAGGGTATGTTGATGCTGGTTTTTAGACAGATCAAAACGATCTAAAATCACAATCTGGATATGTTTTCTATCTCAATGGAGGATTTGTGAGCTAGAAGAGTTTAAAGAAACCAGTTGTTTCTGATTCTACAACGGAGTCTAAATATATAGCGGTTTATGATGCATCCAAGGAAGCCGTCTGGATTTAGAACTTTGTCCAGGAGCTTGATTTTGTGCCTAGCATTAAAGATCCTATCATGTTTTACTGTAATAACACTCTAGTGGTGGCTCTATCAAAATAACCAATTTCACATCAAAAGACAATTCACATACTTCAGAAGTATCATTTCTTGAAGTATTTCTATAAATTGGGTGAAGTTATAGTGATCGGAGTTTACATAGAAGAGAATATGGCACGCCCCATGACTAAAGTCTTATCTGAGTAGAAGAATGAATATCATGTGAGGGCTAGCGGGTTAAAGGTTTTTAATAGTTGGCACTAGTCTAAGTGGGTGTCTGTTGGAGTTGGTGGCCTAGAACCAACTACTTTGTACTTTATTCGTTAATAAATAACTTATCAGATCTTGATTGTTCTTCAGCATGACAATTCATGTGATAGTGTCCTAAGGATAGTTGATCACTGAAAGGTCATAGTGGATCCATACTATGATGAGAACCCAGAAGTTCTATAACACTATTCTTGAATATATGCTCTATGGTCGGATGATGTTATTTGGGGGACACAAATAATATATTCCATTAGGGATCATGACTCATAAAACTTTGAGGAACCTTCTCATGTGGTGCACCCTTGGTAATATCCAAGGGGATATTATGAGAACGAGACCCGCCAGTAGGAAATCCACATTCCATAGTGTCATTGGATGTTCCTATCTGCGGACATCTGTATTGGTACTAAAAACTTTATATTATTATTAATGGGTATTACAACTCGCTCACTTAGATATATTGATGAAAAATTGTGACGAAACACTATTCGAAGAGAGGTAGGATATGTTCGGTGCATCATGAGTAATACTACATTAATAGATAAAGCGATAAAGTATTTGTCCGTACTATATCATAATGGAAGTAGATATCTCAATCCCTTTTATGGAATTGATATAGCCTAAATAAATCCATGGTCATGGTGAGGAATGGAAAGTTCAATTCCATAAAGTCAAAGAAACAATAATCAAGCACATGGGTTGATGGCACAAGCATGGAACCCGCTTGATTCGAGATATCGAGACTAAGGGATTATATTACACTGTAAGAATTCGTAGGAGGTGACATGTCATTGTAGAATTAACTTCTTTCTCTATGGGTTCCTTAGCGTGTTTCTAGACGCTAACATTGGAGTTTAGACCGGTTCCGCCTAATTCCATTGAGATAGAGGCCTCGAGGGTCACACACTAAGTGTGTCAAAGTATCTCAATTAAATATTAATTTAACAAGTTGAATAAATAGTTTTCCCTATTGTGGTTTAATAATTATTCAAGGATGTCTGATCCCATTTTTTTAGAAACTAGTTATTAGAGAGAATATATTCTGGGAGAAATAATATATTTATTAGCAAGTAATGCAGTGATATTTATTTGAGAAATAAATATCCATTACCCAAGGTCTAATAAATGTGGTTGATGAAATAAAGAAAAATGTAAAAAATACAAGTACACATAGTGTGTATTAAATATACACATCATGTATTGTTTTTGGGAATTTATGAGAAATAATATTATTTCTATAATTAAATAATATTATGTGTAATTCACTGGGCTCATGTCAAGTAATAATAATAGTCAACTGTTATTATTAGACATGTGGTATTACTAAGAATAAAATGAATTTAATAAATGCTTTCAGGTAATTAATTCATTCTATTATTCCATGTAATTAAAAACCCAATTATATAATTCTCATTCGCCTAGACATTTAATGTGGTTGTGCACAAATGATCTGGAGAAAGCTCTCGAGGAAAGAGAGAATTCTTTTCTTCCAATAACACTCTCAATCTTTGAAAGAGAGATCCTCCTCCCCCGGATCAAGGTGATCGAAGGCAGACATCGCAAGCGAATGCTCTTCTGGGCTACCACCCAGATATCCCTTCAGCGACGTCCAGAGATACGTGGAGCCCATTTGGATCATTTCTAGAGGAATCCTTCACATGGATTCTACGACGCACTAACAGATCACATATGATCGTGACCAGAAACATCAACGAAGAAAGAATTCCATCAAGGAAATTCTTGTCAATTAATTAAATTAATTATAACTGACATATGATGATCCTATCTATAGATCCAGGACTGCCCTCTTTCTTTTTCATTCTTCATTCTCTTTCCAAGATCCGACATTTTATTATCGTTACAGATCTCACATTTATAGTTGTTAACGCTAAAATTAATGTTGGGTACACCCACCAACGTGCTTCTTGTAACGACCAAAACTTTTTTTAATGAAAATCACTCTTGATCTAATTAAATGTATTAATATGTGAAATGGTTATACAATATATGTTATTTTTTTTATGTTTTTGGGTTTTAGAATACCATTAAGAATTGTGATTGCTGCTATTGTATCATTCGAACAGTGATCACATTAGTTGTATAAATATGGGCTTTAAAAATCCAATTTACTCAGAAAAAAGAAGAGATGACCTCATCCAGTAGACATTCCCTGTTTGAAGCCCATTTTCAGAGCTCATAAAGGAGGTAGCGTCATTGGTATTTGATCATGACCAATCTCAAGCTGAACTTGAACATGTTAAGCTTGAGAGAAACCTCCTACAAGAGAAGTGGAAGTTGATTGAGATTACCACCCGAGCGATGTTATCTGAGCCACCCTAAGAGTCTCTCACCATCACACACCTCACCGTTCGGTCTTACGCGGGTGTTTTAAGCAGTTATAAAAAAAATACCCTATTACTATGTTTATGTACATTATTTTTGTATATAATAATGAATATATTTTCATTTTATTATTGTTACCTTATAAATAGTTTTTATGAAAAAAATACTATTTTTAGTTAATATGCACCTAAGAAATCTATTTTGATGAATTAATGGATTTTTTAATTAAGTAATATATTAATAAAATAATAATATTATTATTATAAAATTAATTTTTATTAAATATAAATGGACATTTAATTTTATGAATGCAATTCTAATTTTTATTATGGTTTGAAAGCCATTTTTGTCAAAACCCATTAATTTTCAATAAAGGTCGGTTTTTATTTTAAAAGTTAAAATTAGCATATTTAGAAAATTATTTAGATAAAATGAATATTATTTTTGGAATCAAGACATTTAAATTATCCAATAGT
Source organism: Viscum album (assembly GCA_963277665.1). Taxonomy (NCBI): domain Eukaryota; kingdom Viridiplantae; phylum Streptophyta; class Magnoliopsida; order Santalales; family Viscaceae; genus Viscum; species Viscum album. Next base: position 126,250,806 of record OY728140.1, on the reverse strand, counting down.
GAATTTTTTCATATTTTTCTGAGATAGTAAAATTTTTGTTTAAAAATTAAATATCGTTTAAATATATAATCTGTTTTATGACATCATAATGACCCAATAGTTGTGTAATAAAAATACTATAAACTTTATGTTCGGCCAATATATGTTTTACCATAAAAATAATGTTATTTTGGGTTTATTTATTTATTTTAGAAAGATTTAGTGGACCCTTCAAGACTAATTAAATATTTTGTCTTTTTAAATTATTTTCATTGGGAGTGTGTCTCACCTCCTCATAAGAAACCCTATTATTTTAATAAGTTCAGACATTTTCCATATAAAATATTGTTTTCCACTCCCCTTTGGAAAAAACTATGGACAAAAACCATGGGATGGTTTGTGTTTTTGATTAGTTTAATGTGAGGTGTCCCAAACCTCAATAATAAAAAATTCCATCTCCTTTCCTATATGAACCCACCCAAGCTCCCACTTCCTCCTCACTCATAGTCTTTGAAGATCGTCTAACCCCTGCCCTCATCTCTCTAGAATCCTACCAAGGTGCCCCAAGCTCCCAAGAAGCCTCTCTCAAGCCTCTCTCAAGACATTGGAATCACACTTCTAAGTAAGGGTTTTTCTTCATTTCTCGTTTTTGTCTAATATTCTTTAAGTTGTTATGCCCTTTTAATTTCAATTATAAATTTTGGGGTATGTTTTCTCACCTCCCACATACTTAACTCTTTATGTTCCAATGATGGGATACCGCTTTCTCTCTCATTAAATTTCTCCCATGTACACCCGTTACTATGCTGAAATTCTGAAAGGAATTTATCTCTCCTCATTTACATTTAAGAAGTTATTTTGTATCATGAATCTAAATTCCATTAAATTTGTTTGGAAATTGTCAATATGACCCCCTTAATTTCCATTCCATGTAAATATGATGAGACACCCATTTTTCTCTCATCAACCATTTTTATGAGTTCTTATGTCATGTCGTTATGCTGCCAAAATTGCACCGTGTTTTTCCAAGGCAAAGTCATTGTGTAGTGTATACCATCCCCATTTCTTTATCAATGGTATTCGCCTTTATGAAAATTTAATTATTGTTAAATAGTTTCATTTATGTATTCCACATTCTTTTATCATGGAAGAAATTATTATGTTGAATGATTCAATGTTTTATGATCCATGTGGCACACTTACGCATGAAGTGAAATGTTTAAGAAGGGTGCCCCCTGATAATGCTCCAATGCATTGGGTAAAGTATAGTATCATGATACATCATTTGAAATGGGTGTTTACTCATGCTAATTCAAGTTCAACAAGGGTTTAATCATGCTTCATGTGCAATGAGGGTTTACTCATGCTTCATTTGCAATGAGCCTTGGCTAATGCTAATTCCATGTTAACTGTTGTTACTGCATTTCCATGTTATGATTATCATGATTTATCATTCCTTTATGTTTATTCTTCTCTTGTTATCTATTTATATTCCTATTATCTAACATTTATTTTATTACCAATGTTATTCCATGTTTTTTCCATTACTGGGCTTTGTAGCTAACCCTTTTCTTATGCATGTCCCCAGGTTATCCCATGCAATTCTAAGTACAAGGGAATGTAGTGGTCATGTAAAGGAAGTTTTCAATAAATATGTTGTATTTAAAGTTTTATGTTTTTATGTAATGATCCTAATCCCCAAAGACACTAGATCTCTCGATCTTAAATGTTGTATTAAGTGATGTTTATGTAATAAATTATGTTTTATTGTGTAATAAAAAGCAGGGTTGTTATACTTCCACTGCGCCCGGAACCTACAATTATTTGTTTTTGTTTTAAATATTGAGATTGGACTTAATGTTTTGGGAAAATGTAAAGGGGGATTCAAAATGGTTTACATTGAAAATAATATTTTATTCACTTTATTTGTTTGAAAAAAAATTCTTGAAGACTATTTTGAAATGATTTTTTTTCAAGAATGGAAGTGGTGTGGTACTGCTAAAGAAAATTCTTTATGGAAATGTGATCATTGATTTTAAGTTTATTTTACCTTGGAAAATGTTTGTAAAAAACTGTTCTATTTTTTATAAAATAATCAGTGTGTAATAGAAAATGGAGATACATTGGGGTGTGGGGAAGAAATATACATAAATGAGACCAAATGGAGTTAGCTATCACTAGGGGAGTTTCCCTTGATGTCATTATTTATAGGGGTGGCCTTTTCAAGGGACACTAGTTCCTAGAAAACTGGATTCAATTAATGTAGATAGTGTCTGCTATTGTTCTTAGTTGTAAACACCCTCATGTTAGAGATTTATATTGGTTCATTGTGGATGCATTATATGAAAACACATTTATATTATTATTTTCCCAATTGAAATTGTCATAGATATATATTATTAAAAAATATTTTTCTCAATTTTTTCCCATTAGATCTGTGACATGTAAAAATTATTTGTTTATTTGGATACGAAATGTTTTCAAAATGAATATCATGATTATTAATAGGAAACCAAAGGATGTTTTTATATGAAAAATTATTTCTTCTTAAAGTGTATTAGAAATATATTTTAAACAAGAAAAAATGGATGAACATGTTTAGATTTTTTATAGATTCTCTAGTGGTATCTGACTAAGGTATGTTTCTCACACCCTACTTTCGACTATGTTAGTTTGTGGCCTTGGTTTTAAATAATAAATGTAATGTGAATAGTGTTATATAATGGAATTATATCAGAGATAATGTTTCCTTTATTGTGGGTTGGGCTGGTGGTGACTTAGGGTTATAAGGATAAGGACCCACGAGTTTCATTGTATTATATGTGCATGTTCTTTCTTCTATTCTTCAGTCATGGTTATATCTTTGTTGGAATTTACCATTGTTTTTGTTATTTTTACATTTGTTATATTATGGATATATGTTATGATTATATGACTATTTTTATAAAAAATTGTGTATGTGTGAGGGTGAATTAATTCACATGTTTCTTTATATGATACCCTGGGGCTTGTCACCAGCCTATGGTACTAGGGATATGCTTTGGGCCTTAAGGATGGTTAATTCATCTGACATTATAGGGGTACCTAGGTTTGTATATTATATTATCACTTCCAAGAATACTATGTCATCATAAAATTACCATTTTGGGTTCTCATTCTATTTTATGTACAACCTTTTGAACTCATGGAAAATTCTAAGCATATTGTTATTTTATTATTCACATTGTTGAGTTATTATTGAATATATATTTATATATTTTAAATTAGGCATGATTTTATCTTCAGCTAAAAATATCTCCACTAAAATATACAACTTATTAATATCTATAGATATATAAAATACACAACTAACATTCTATAATGTGTAAATATATTCATGTATGTTCAAATTCCCAATAGTTATTCTATATTTTTATTGTAAATTTGAATAAGCTCATATCATGATAATGTATTCCAAACCAAATAACATCAACTTGAAAATTGATCTAACTTCATATTTTTTATTCTTTAAAAATAAATAAAGATAGTTTCACCATTAAGAAATATATCTAGTGGATCATCTCCTTTGGTCTTATAATTTTTTTATCACATCATGGATTAATTAAGGCTCATGATGTTTTAATCATGGAATAAAAACACAAGCATCATTTAATTTTAATTACTTATTTTAAATAATCAATTATGGGAATCTATAATTTGTCACCCTACACACATGGGTTATTTGGTTATGGGAATATATAGTTTATATATATAATATCTATTATAGAATGTATTCACTTATGTCTACTCAACTTTACTTACATGGGATGAATTTGTATTCATGGGTTTAACTTTGTACAATTCAACTACATCTCTATTTTTGGTATGAAGATTGTCATTCACATACATGATTCTCAAATTCTCATATGTAGCAGAATTTGGATACATGAAGCATCAACTACATCAGTAAATTCACAAACATCAGTATTATGTATTAAAATATTTTCTTATGTGGTGGATTTAGGTGTGGGGATTCAACTATATTCTAGAATTCATGCCCATGACAATTCAAATATATGATAATTCGTGTATATGTAACCTAGTCATAAATGATATTTTCATAATTTTTTCATTTCACACTAAGGAACGTCATGTCCATCTCCAACCATTCTCAACTGTTAATAAAATTTTTAAAAAACAAATAAGAATTTATGACACATTCATAAATTCTTTATCATGATTCATAAGCACATAGAAACAACTAAAAGCTATCCTCTTTGAGTTTTTCAATATTGTACATTAAACTAATCTCTTCAGATTTAGTTTAGTGTAAATCCTTGTGAATTTCTACACTAATTTCATCACCTTTATTTTAAAGGTACACTGTTATATATTCTCTAAATTGGAGCTATATTTATCTCTAAAATGTTGGTTATGTTTTCATTATTTGAACCACAGCTCGATAACCTATTTAACCCTCTCACATTAGCAGTCAGATCACTCTTTTAGTTTATCTAATTCTTGAACTATTGTAGACATCACTCAATAAATATATTTCTTTTCAAATACATGTGGTCCATGTAAAAAATCTTACATTTTGTTATGATGCTACTCAAATCTATCGATAAACTTCTTCAATAATCAAAAACAACACACTACATACTTCGTGACCTATAGTGCATGGGAAACACCTTATTTTCTATATAATGGGTGTATACCCCAATACATCACCCAATACATCACCTATTTATAATCACAATTACAATAAAAAAAAGAAAAAGTGAAATAAAATTTAAACTGTTATCCCAAGGACACTTTACTCCCCATTGGATTTAGAATTTATATAGTTTTTAAGAATATGAGAGTATAGTCAATGAACCTCAACATTGAAAGAATAGTTAATTTATAAAATTACAACATTATGTAGTATTTCATCATATGTAAATTTTTATCCTGGGAACTCCTATATCTAAAAAATACATTAGCCATATTATTTAATTTCCTATTTTTCCCAATTAGCTTATTCATGTCTGATCCTTCTCCATCGATGAAAGTACAGAACCCCTCTGTCTTTTCATGGAATTTTTGTATGCTCCTTGTATTAAAATATCTTTTGAATCATTATATTCTATTGATGGTCTAATAATTTTTGGTTTATCATGTTCATATTTATTTTCTAGGGGGAATCATTTCATTATAGTACCACGATTATGACGGTTAGGCATGAACACCCTTTAGTGTTATCATTTATTAAGTGGGTTAACTCTTATTTGGTTCTTGATGCACAAACTATATTTTATGAGGTGGACTTATATAGATTAATGGTTTCCTCACCATTTTTATAATATTTTATTATTTTTAATGATAAAATATACTTGAAATATTGATATTTTAAATCTGGATCATTTTGAATGGAAAATGTAATTCATTAAATATAATTATGAACATGAATATTTTTTGTGCTATGTCGATCAAGTGTTATTACTTTAATATTCATATATACTTTTAAAAAATATCATTGATTATTTTTGGTGATTTATGAGTGAAATACCATTTTGGAAAATTTTCAAAGGTCTTTGGTGTTTGGAATTAATTATTTCAAATTCCTTTCTTTTATATTAAATTATATTTATTGGATGATTTTCCATCTTAATATACAATAGATAGTAAATTTGTAAGAAAATTGGTTAATCCCATTTCATTCTTGTAAGAATTTTTATGTTATTTGGTATCACTATTTTTCCCATAAGGATTTTTGTGTGTGTGTGAACTATTAACTTTATCAATTTTCATGTTGGAAGTACTCTTATAGGATGTTTGGAAGTAGCAACCCAGATGTCGATTTTTCAAGTTTTTTCTCATAATACTTTTTTAGGGATGAACCCATTAGAAGTATTCATGCCCATCTTCATAAGATAATTTCCTAAAAAATAATTGACATGGTTGATCCATGTACGTTTATCTTATTTTATATTTTTTGGTGTCTTACATTATCGACCAAAATAAAAAATGATGGTGTGTTCAATTTAAAACATGGTATATAAAATTCATTAAGGTGATTTGGCCAAGGATAAAACATTAATGATTTCAAAATCCAAGGAAGAAGAATATAATAAGATTGGAATGGATAATGAACTCAATCTCTATAAGTTAATCTTGGTTGAAGTGAATTAATAAAGATGAGGATATTGAAGAAGATTTAGGATATGAATATGAATTATGAAATAGATCACTGGATTTTATTTCTTGTTCTATCATGGTTAGAGAATAAGGCCCCATATAGTTTTAAATTTTTCTGACATAAGTCTAGGGTATGAAAGAAATCAACATGTTCAATCAATGAACTAAAAGAATGTTGAGGTCTATCTAATTGAGATCCTGAAGCCAAGCATCAGGATGAACACATTAGAAGAGGTGAATTTTTTTTAAAGGTAATCTCATGTGAAGGTCATCAATTATATGAATAAATGTGAAACATCACATGTGGAAAGTTTTGTTTTATGGTGTAAATGTCATCACATGGCTCAAGAGGCTTCATAATGTTATATGGTAACTCCTAGAAGGATGAACTACAAATAAACATGGTCTTTAAGTGGATATTTAGTGCTTTTATAAAGGTTAATATCATAAAATGTGGTAATATAATGGTTGGAAACAAGATTCAAAACCAATGTAAGGGTCATTCACTTCATTACATTAAGTCAACTCATCCTACATGGATGATACCTGAGAGTAAATATCAGGATTCATAGCCTATGTAATGTTATTCTATCTCTCATGTAATGGTATCCCATGAGTTTTAAAGACCACCGAAGGGAACTGAGAGAATTTTATGAATGAAAATGGATACATGTGATCCATTTCAAGTCTATTTTTTGGACTTCATCATGGTATCCAGGATTCTATGTAATTGTCAATATTAGGTTTCAAAAGCTATTTTGGGGTTTCTTATTCACTCTAGAGGATACTTCAAGATACTATGAAAGGTTTTTTTCTAGATCCCTATATTATATTTGATTATCAAATTGAAAAACTTCTATCAAACCAGAAGAAGTTAAAATAGTACATAGAGGATTCCTTTAGTAAAATCATAGAGGATCAAGACTGTATGGAATGTAACTCAATTGGGGTTGTGGATATATTTTTTAGAATTTATCTCATGTTACTTAAGGTAGAAGACAATCCATAGTAACTCGCGACATATAGAGGCCATATATTCAATGGTATATGCTTTTAGTATGATGCATATCTAGAGTTGGTGAACTGATTACATTGAAAAAAATGAATTTATCAATGAGAATAATCATAAAAATTTGGAAAACATGATATCAATGGGTCACAAAGGTAGAGACAAAGAGATTAAAATTGTACTTTTATATCAGATGTTGGAGTTATTTGATTGAGATGAGTACTCAATCCATTATTTTTCATTATTTTAATTATTTTCTATTATGAATTAATTGTTGTATCATTAAACTATAAAAATGATTTTTCAGAAAAAAAATATATTGTGGGAGATAAAATTTCTTATCATTCACTCAAATAATAATTTCGGTTTTATCATTTCAATCCAGTTTATTACTTATTTAATTTTACCTCTTCGAAATAAATCTCTAAAACCTTAAATAATAAATAAATGTTGATACTTTGTTTAATTTAAAACTTTTAAGGATCTTATATTCTCAAAATATTTTGATATGAGGTATATGAACATTTATAGTTTCATGCTAAAACTGATTTATAATTTGATTTTTGTGTAGCTAACACCATAATTATCACTTATTCTGTGAACTAAGAAGATGATAGCTATAAGGGATATCTAGTAGCAAACTAGTTCTTCAATTTCATGTTCATGTTCCACTTCTTGGAATTGGTTTCCCACATTATTTTAATTAATTATAATTAAAGAATATAATTTTAATGAAAATAATAAAACATTCACCTAGTTAGTTGATAACTATTTTTTTTTCATATTATTATTTATATACTTTATCTAATGAGTCCAATTCATTCATCTTTTCATTCTGATTCAAAATTATATTCCTCTTTTAAGAATCATCATCATTAGAACATTCAATTTTTTTTATTTGTTTTTTTTATTTTTTTGAGTTGTTTTTTAGATTTGTTCATACACCATCCCTGTCCTTTTGACCTTATACATTATTGAACTAGTTTTAGGAAGGAAATGAATAAATAATTTGGTATATCTAATAAAAACCTAATTTTTTCGTTTATTTATTAAGAAATAATGTGTGACCATGAAATCCCAAAACATCAACACAATATTGGAAAACTGAGATATACTATATATTACATTGACTATTTTTTAAAACTATTACATCTACTCAATATCATGAAAAAAAACCTTAAATCCTATTTCCCTAAAAATTCTTAGCCATATTATAACTATAACAAAACAAAATTAAAATGGAATATATAAGAGAGAGAGAGAGTCCCTTTAGGGAATGAACACAATCTACAACAAGGCATAAGTAAAAATAATATTCAAAGGCATGAATCTTAGAAATATGAGCTAAAACATCCATATATTTCCCTACTACCATCATTTTATGTATTACCTATTGGGTAATCATTAGCCTTCTATAGTGACTTATACAATATTGCGCATTAATAAAAACATTAAAAGAGTATTAATAATTATTTTTGGATTGAGAGAATTCTTTTTTGTATAAAATGGAATGCTTGGAACTGGTATATAACTATTGATGAGAATATATTTAAAACATGAAAAAATCACTATGAATCATTTCTTATGAAATTTTACCCAATGTTTCTTAATAGAGAATATAGAAACAAAATAATTTTTTTTACCAAGTGGATAGAGATTCCTTCTATGATACATGTGATATAATTAGGGACCTTATTAAGTAGTTACACATACTAAAACTCTTTAACTACATCCTTTTTGAAGTATTTTATAAGGTTTTATCATATTCAATGAAAAATTTGGTAAAACAATCTACATGATATAATTTAAAGACAAAAAAGAATAAACAAGTAAAATATTTTAAAATATATCACAAAAATTACAACACAAATACTATAGGAGAAGAAGAGTGAATATAAGTGAGTTCACCACTAGTTCAAGGATGCAAGAGCATTCACATTTATGAAATTAAAAGAAAAATTCAGTTCTTTATGAATTGAAATTATTGAAAAAGTACTAATAATATTGTAATTCAAAGTCAAAAATAATCTCATATAGAGAAATTTCATCAAAGTGTCTTGTTCTTCCACATCACTAGTTGATTTTCAATAATTGAAAATCTATGCCAATACTTAGGAGAGATGAAATCATTAGGTTATCATCTAATGATAGATAATAAAGATGAATCATTTTTAATAGCTATAATCATCTCTATAGTGATCACCTTAATCTATCAGAGTGAGAGAAGGGATTTTTTATAAAAATTGTTGATCTTAGATTTCCACCATAGACTACAAAAAATTCCAAAAAAAAAAACAAAAGTTTGCATATTCCAATTACCAATGGAATATTGAAGCTAAATTTAAATTTATGATATTTCTAATATTAAATATAATAGATTCTCATGAGGTAAAACATAAATATGATTTTGATTAACAAAATACCAATGTAAGTTTGATAAATAACAAGAAGATGATATGATGCACAATATAGAGTTATAATTAGGATAACTAGTTAGGGGCTTCAATAAATGAGATAATGTGAAACTACCTTAAACAAGTGAGGAGAATCCCAGTGATAAAAAATATCTTTCACCACTTGATGTGTTTGAAAAACCCATTAGAAAGTTATGAAAAATTATATGGAATATCAAACTGATTGTCTGGATCAATTAGAAAACAAAAATATAAGAATCACTAAATATATTAAACTAAAAAACATAAATAAACTGAGGTAAACCCTTCCATTACATCTAAAAAACAATAAGAAAAGGTATTTAATGTTATTAAAAATAACGGGAAATAAAAGGGTTGGGAAGAACATGTGTGGATTCCTAACATTTTGAATAATCTATCCCCACACATCCCTTTCCTTCAAAAAATAAATATAAAAAACCAAGAACCTAAACTAATAAAATTCCTTGAGGTATATAATTTTTTTAAAATTAATGTCTCATTTATTCATTATTAATTCATGTTATATCATATATAAAAATTTTGAAAAGGATTTTTTGAGGCAATAAAATTATAGATGATTTTTCCACCTACAACCTAAAAAATAAGGGTAATGGTGTTTTTTAGAATATAACACCTTCTATGAATTAAAAATTATATAGTTTTTTTCTTCTCATGATATTAGAAAATAATGATAAATTAAATTTCCTTTTTAACCTTCGATGTATTGAAAATTTGATCTTGTACTCAATGGTTTTTTCACTTTGATTGGGTGACCTATTTCCCACCCTAGTGGTCTTGTAGTGGTTTGACTACTCCATAGCTCACCCCATAGGTGGAGGGTGTATTTTATTATGGGAGTTGGAATATTATATTTAACTATTCAATTTTTTATTTTACATAAGGAATGTGATAATGAAATATTTATCCTTATTTGTAGGAAATTATTATCTACTAAATTAGATTACATAAATGATTGTAAAGGGAAATTTATATCTAATTGGACTTAAAATATAAGGATTTTAATGTTTTAGGATATTCATGGTATAACCACAAACATAGAACAAAAAAAATAATATAATGAAACTAGAATAACTTTTTATCATGAAAAATTTTAACGTTTAAGGATGTTTGAGGTGATTATAAAAATTACCACACCTGTTGAGAATTATTTAGGAATTATATCTACTATAGTGGTATGCCTATTTTACAGTGTCACAGTGGACAATTATATAATGTCTAGGGGATAATTAGATGTATAATAATTTTACTAATTTATAATTATTTCAATAAACTTCCTTTAATCCTTCTTGTATTTTAACCCCAGTTTCAGGTTAAAAACTATATATAACATTTTATCTTTTACTCAATATACTAAAATTTCATGTAATGAAAACATGAAAACAATTATCATCATTCACTATTTTTAAAAGGTTAAGTCCTCATATATAAAACATACTCATTTTCACATCAACTACTATTTATTCATGGATTCTTCACTACAATACAATTAGTAATTACTAGAGGTTAATCAGGGATCATCTTGTAACTTATTCACTCATTATTACATATGTGGTGTCTCTATATTAAATAGGTGACATTGTATACTTCCAAATATTATTTTTACTCACATCCTGTAATATCTTGAAAGATCTTCCTTTTGATGTAGATTAATAACTCAATCTTGGGATGTTGTTGTACCAATACAATAACACATATAATTCCTATATCAGAGAATCTGTAACTGCCCAAATGTTTTTAAACATAGATAACGCAACTCAACATCTAAAATATTCTATAGCTTATAATTATTCATAGAAACTATCTATGTAAACACAATTCCGATATTCTACTCAAATTCATGGGTTTAAATAGTATTCATATTCACATCAGATAAACTTCAGCTTTGTGGATGCTTTAATTATCTAACTACTTATTAGACCTATACAGTTATAAGTTCCCAACACACCATCTTCTTCTTCAGTGTAGATTATTGAATATATTTCATATTTTTTTCCTCAATTCTAGTTTTAGTCGACTCTTCTCCTTCTAATTATTATTTAACAACATTTACTTTCTTCTCAATTCATCATATATGTCCCTAACATATCCTCATATATTTTAGCTACATTTGTTTAAGGTATAGATGTATAGACTCTTTATCTTAGTATTCCTTGAGGTCTATTTTAATATAACGTGTAAACGGATCAGGAAATGTGTTCATTCCTTATAAAATACCCAAAAAAATTTATTTGGATGGAAAACCAATGACTATAAAAATACCACAATAATAAAATTTCCATTTTAGGTTCCCATGTCTTCTTGTTCGTTACATTTAAAACTAAATGAGTATACTAACGAAACCCAAATTTAATTCTTATCATTTTTAAACTATGTTGAATACACTAATATATTTATTGTTATATTGGATTTTATTCATCTTACTAAAATATTATATAGTTTAAATCCCCAATTTATATATCTCCACAACTATAAAAACATATAATAAAATTACGAAGTGTAGAATTCATTACAATGTGATTTTTTATCATGAGAATATCATAGAACTATTTTTTACAAAAAAATAGTAGCAACTCAGTACTCTTCCTCCTATTTCATAGTCTTATTTTTTCATAAATGACTTAAATCTATAATTAACTAGAATCCATGAAATGGAAATTCATTTTCAATATTCTACAAAACCTTATAAATCTATATTAAACATAAAAAAATACATGTGTTGGAACTCATAACATAATCTTCCTTAAAACATGATCATATCATGGCATGAATAAAAATCATTAATTTTTTTACCTAAAAGCACAACATTAGCACCATCAGATTTATTTTTCCTCTATATTAACAATGTTTTGTAAATATCCTTATTATTGTTCCACTGATCTTCCTTTTCTATAAGGCCCCAGCCTTAAACCTTACTTAATCTTGAGTTATTACAAGATTACACATTGAGGATCTTTTCAGGATTAGAGTTTTAGAGAATTAGGACATAACTATTACATCTCAAAAGATTACAAAGTAGTCGCTTCTACTAAATATCCATAAATTAAAAACTCTTAAAAAGAAACATGTATAGTTCCATGTTTTAGGTAGTATGACTATCCCTTGGTCCCATCCTTGACCCTATTCCACGCTAAGTCCTGTGGAAAAACATTTCAAAAACTTGGGATGAGCATAAGAAGCTCAGTAACGAATACACAAAGAATGAAAACTGTTAGTTTTTCAAAACAACAAGTAAACCATGTATACTTTATCATTGTAATACATTTCACCTTCATGAAGTAGTAAAAACTCTTCACTGAAAAAAACATCATTACATACCTTTTTGTAACCAAAGGATTACCATAAAACCCATATAAAGAACACATAACATATATAAAGGTAACTTGGGACATAAACATACTTAAGTGGAATAACCATACGGTTGACTTCCACACATATCACTTAATGGAATAGCCATACGGCCAATTTCCATACATACTTAATGGAATAGCCATACGGCCGACTTCCATACCCAATACATTGGAGGTTATAACGTAACCACCCATCCTGGTATTCACGGCACCACCCGTCATATGGTTTATAACGTAACCACCCGTTAAAATGTCCAAGTACCAATATAAAATCATAAAACATAAAACCAATATAAAGGAATGATAACATTTCCACATCACAATATATCATAATAGAATCCTTTATCAAAACCATTTTCAAAACCATTTAAAACATTTAATAAAGAGATTTTTGAATCAAAGTGTCCCATACCGCCTTGAAGCCTAAAATTTTAAACCATTAATATCCATATAAATAAATCCTTAAAACCATTTTTAAAACATGGATATTAATAAGAACAAAAAATTAAAACATTTAAAACGATATTTTGGTTAAAGGGGTTTTACCAAAATTAGAGACACTTGAATACAATAATTGAAGAATAACATTTAGTCAGAACTTTATAATATCATGAGAAGAAATGGATTCATGATATAATACTCCAAAGGATAGTATATACACCATATAAGAGTGAATTGGTGCATAACAACAATGAACCCTCAATAGAAATGTCAAATGTGATGAAATCCCTTATAAAGAAGGTATCCTTAAATTAAGGACAAATCAACCTCAAAAATATGTGTGACAAATATAAATACACCCAATATAAGTGGATATTAAGTGTAAAACAATAAAATGTCATTCACACATATTCAATGGATGACATATTCAATGACTACATGTTGAACCCAAAGAAATCGAAATTGGGTTAAAAAGTTCCCTTGACAGCCTAATGACATCACATCAAAATGAGTTGATGAGAGATAAAAATTGTATCTCATCACTTGGACATAAAATTTACATCAATAAGGATATATGAGAACATATCCCAACATAAAAATATGTAAATTAAAAGACCCAACAAAAGAAGTCTTTTAAAAAAGAGGAGGGTGAAAGGTTCCCTTATCGACTTGGGTATCTTTCAAAACATACACCCCATGAAAGAAGGACAATAGATCATTGATGTAAATACTCATAAACGAAAGTATATTACAAAAATAGTAGAATAATGGGCAGTACGTACACCACTCAATGGAATTTGTGGCAAATGTAGCATAAATCTCACGGGAATAAAAGTGAGATGAAAAATCCCTTACGAAAACTCGGCAGCCTAACAGCGCCACATAAAACTTCCGAATATGGATTGATGAGATCAAATAGGGTATGTCATCACATTACAATAAAATTTATAGAATGAGGAATATAAAATAACATCCCCCAACATTACAAAGAGGAGCTTAAAAGAAGTGACATAAAGGAGAGTACTTAAAAATAAAGAGAGAGGTTAGATCTCTTACGAAAATTCGGCAGCCTAACAGCGCCACTCAAAACTTACAAAATGGATTGATGAGAGAGAATAGGGTCTCTCATCACATGAACATAAAAATTACAGTATGTGTAATATAAAATATCATCCCAATAACAAGAAAGATGATCTTTAAAAAGAATGACATAAAAGTGTGTACTTAAAAAGAATGAGAGGAGTAGGATCCCTTACCTCGGGTCCGACTTGACTCGATAGTTGTTTAATCTCCTGAATAATAAACTTGAGTTAATTTCTATTTTCTTAAGAACCTTTTTAAAGTTCATTATTACTTTTATATCACTTATTTCCATGTTATAAACATTATGTAATCATTTAAGTTAATAATGTTTGTTTTGTCGATATTTGGTTCTTAAGTCGAAAGTGGACTTCTTACAATTACATGTTGTTCATGTGGCCAAATGTTTATTATATCCAGAATTGTATTCATGATTTAGATATCATATATTTCATATATATCCAGTACATTCATGAATTTATAACATTACATAACCATTTAGAGGTAAGAAATGAAATGCACCGTTCATGGAGACGGTAAGTCGTACGTACGCTTGAACGCTACTTTCATTTATATTTTGTATTTTATAGAATGTAATAATAATGATATAAAGTTATATTATAATTCCAGTATAATATCATATATAATATCATAGTTCTATCCTTTATACGTCCCACATATGGTATTTAACGAATCAAATCACTTTGAGGGGGCGGTAGTCTGCACTTCCTTAAATGAAGATATTACGTTTACCCATAATGGAAACCATAAAGGTATGCCCAAAATGATAAAAACAGAAGATTAAGGAAAACATAAACATATTATATATCATATATAAAAATAGTGACTTCATAATGGCCACCTTTGAAGGTGTTAAATGAGTATTGAACAATCATCGTTTCGGGAGGCAGAATTTCACCATCCACGGAAACCGTATGTTCTTTAACCATTTGATGTAGTTGTGTGAGAGTGTAGCTCAAATAAATCTTATAACAACATACTAGTATATTGAAGATACTGGTGTTGTTACAAAAGAAGTAAATAAAAAGATTTTAGGGGGTTGGAGAAGAAAAATAAAACAAATGATCATGAGAGAATGAATTACCTTTAAAAGTGTAACTCCTTTTGATTTGATCCTAAAGGCTTCCTTTGAAAGGATTATGCCCAAAGTGAATCCTCTAGGATGAGGATAGGGATGTGGAGAGAGTACATGGGCAGGGGTTGGCCGAGCCAAAGGCTTTAGGAGTGTGTGAAATGAGGTAGATGTGGGGGCCTTTTATAAGAGGAGAGGAGGGGCACTTTTGGAAAGTAAGAAATATTACTTTATTTGAAAATGTGTTTCGGTTTGAAAAGGTCCCACATTGATATAATTCGTGTATAAGGTGATAAGGGTTCTAAATCCACCCATACAATAATTTTTGGACATGTGTAGTTCATATATTTTACATTATCTTTTCATTTTATTTAAATCGTCAAATAATGATGTCATCGCTGCATCATTATTATGTCATAAATAATTTAATTTATTTAATGTCTAAATATTATAAAACAAATACTATGATGTATGAAATCTTTTTAGATTTCCAATGACTATATAAAATCAAAAGGATGACTTATATAACCCTACTTAAAAATAGGTTTAGTAAAACATATCATGTTTGTGTCATTTTTACTTTTACATTAAATAAAAAGTTATTTATGTCATTTCCCAACCAAAGTGGATCCATGGGGTCCCCAAGTTGACCCATGGCTTTTCTTGGTCTGCCATTACACATCCAATGAGGTTAGGACATGTGTCAAGTTCATTTCATTTTTTAAAGCATTATTTTTACCTTAAACTACACTAATTACCACTAATCGCGATTAAAAACTTAATAAGTTACTATTCACCAAAAAATTATTTTTATCCCATTGAACCACATTTTACTTCTTAATGACAACCATGTATGTCGGATTTTCGAAATTCAAAACACAAATATGGAAAAATTTCATTTAAATGGAAAAATCAGTTTTTATAAGTACCACTTAGTGGTTTCACTATTCATCAAAAAATTGAAGTTTTTCAGAAAAATCCCAAAAATTCACCCTAAGCTATATTTGATATTCCGAATTCAAATATAAAGTCTATTTTACAAAATTCAAAACATATAAGTCACATTAATTAATTTAATAATTAATTCCCGCTGTCAGATCAAATAGCGTGTTTTTATGAAACAATAAGTATCAAAAGATTGACACTGGTTTAAGTCTGATTTCAAAGTGAAATTTATTCCAACGACCACTATTGGATTTAATGGAAAAATATATTCTAATTTCACTTTAAAACCAATTCAAAAGATAATCTAATCATATAAATAAATTATATTAAAAAGAGTTTTTGAATTAAAATACAACATTTTACACTATTCATTAAAAAATGAACTTTATCGGAAAGATACCAATAATTTACACAAAGTAAATTTTGATGTCCCGATTCTTAATAAGAGTTTTATTTGGTCCAAAATAATGTTTAAGAGTGAACAAAACTATATTTAATGATGGTTCAACATCAAAAGGTGATAAGAGAACCTTTAGTGAAAACTAGGGCATATACGCCTAAAATTGAATTCTTTCCGTATTTTAAGCCTCTATCCTTTACTGGATAAATGTAAAAACATTTAAAAACATATATAATCATATTTTAGTTATTTCTATCCATTCCCACCAATACAACGGCTACATGTTAACTACCATTTGAAATAATATTATTTTATTATTAGAGTGCAATGTAAGATTCCCAAGAAACTCGTTGTTGCGTGTTGGGTACGCCATCGAGCATAGCATCCCCTTTAAAGTAATATTAATATTTTATTCTCAAATATGGATAAATATGAAAATGTCGTATTCTTTATTTACCTGGGGTGTTATATCCTTCCCCCCTTTTGGGAATTGCGTCCTCACAATTTTTAAAATTGGGCTTGGAAACATCCTTGAAAGTCCCACATCGGAACACGAGTCGGTAAAACAATCACTTTAAAATAAAGAAAGATAAGTACAAAGGTCACCCGAGTTACCCGTACTAGGACTCCATGTAGGATGACATGGACATGGAGGAGAAAACATAGGGTCATGTTCTGATGGAGAGTGATAGAAAACATGTTTAGGAGATGGTTAACCATGAGAAAATTACAAACTTGTGATGGGTTAAACGGTATTTGATTCCCCAGTAGGAAAAGTTAATAGACAACGTTTTTGTTTTAAGCTACTTTTTATTGAGGAATTTATTCATAAGGAAACATAATCACTTATCATGTTGACTTTCAACTTTTACTAGATTCCTTAATCAAACTCATATTTTTTTCCAAAAGATGAGTATTTAGGGAGACTTGTTCACATTAAGAGTACTAAAATCAACTTCTAGAGAATCAAATAATCCACAAAATAGAACTATATACTTCCCATGTCTTTAGACTTTAACCAAAACCAAAAAGGTTAGTATATGGTCAGATAATCCAGAAAAGTATAACCCTTTATAAAAAGAAAATCTATTCTTAATCTCCAAAATTTGTCCAACAAAAACCCAAAGATCAACGAGAACCATTCTATAATCAATTTGTCCATAAAATTCTTCAATGTAAACCAATCTAAGATTGAAACCCAAATATTTGAAGGATTTAGTCACATAGTCTTCCAAGTTAAATCGTAACATTTATCTCCAAACAACATCAGTTGCTCCTAAAGTCTCGTATTGAAATGTAATTATCCTAATCACATATCCTCCATGATAGGTTAATCATTTTCATAAATAACCCAAAATCAAATTACTCATAATTACTAAAATCATATAACTAAAAAGAACCAGTCAAACTAACCAGGGACTTCACGTAGTCCAGTGGTAGGCGATAAATACCAGTTGCACTTTGATTGTGGGTTCGATTCCCGCAGCTTTGTCCTACGTGACGGGTTGTCACATGGTCTGCGTGTTGTCCTTTTTCCAAAACTATATAATTCTTAAAACATTCCCCAAAATGAGATAAAATCTTCAAAAATAATCATAACATATTTTAACCTCAAGTTTATCTCATTCCTTTCATTTTCCATCATATCATAGAGTAACCCATAATTACCTAAAAAGTAAGGATCATATAAACCATAATGGTTACCTTTTTAATTATTACCTAAACTTCCACATCGATTGGTCATCTCGTACATGATGCATTATAGAACATACCAAGGTTCAAGTGGTTGATCATGACTCCTTGATATTTGGTTTAGAACAACCATGAGTTTCCTCATTGAATCCTCCATTTCGTCCAGTCTCTTAAACAAAGAACCACCACAGTTTCCTTCAAACCAATTGTCACTTTGGTGCCTGCTAGATCCATCCATTTACTAAAAACAGAAATGTCAGTGTGAGTATATCAACAAACCCATCATGTACTAATGAGGAAGGTAAACACTAAGATATACTTACTCATTCACTTTATCTAAAACTAGGACTCTTTCTGAAATCCTAACCATTATGGTAATGTCACTTATGCATTAAGAATACCCTAACTTCTAAAGTTATCTAAACCGACCATTGATACCAACTATAAGGCCCCAGCCTTAAACCTTACTTAATCTTGAGTTATTACAAGATTACACATTGAGGATCTTTTCAGGTTTAGAGTTTTATAGAATTAGGACATAACTATTACATCTCAAAAGATTACAAAGTAGTCGCTTCTACTAAATTTCCATATATTAAAAACTCTTAAAAAGAAACATGTATAATTCCATGTTTTAGGTAGTATGACTTTCCCTTGGTCCCATCCTTGACCCTATTCCACGCTAAGTCCTATGGAAAAACATTTCAAAAACTTGGGATGAGCATAAGAAGCTCAGTAAGGGATACACAAAGAATGAAAACTGTTAGTTTTTCAAAACAACAAGTAAACCATGAAGACTTTATCAATGTAATACTTTTCACCTTCATGAAGTAGTAAAAACTCTTCACTGAAAAAAACATCATTACTTACCTTTTTGTAACCAAAGGATTACCATAAAACCCATATAAAGAACACATAACATATATAAAGGTAACTTGGGACATAAACATACTTAAGTGGAATAACCATACGGTCGACTTCCACACATATCACTTAATGGAATAGCCATATGGCCAATTTCCATACATACTTAATGGAATAGCCATATGGCCATCTTTAATACCCAATGCATTGAAGGTTATAACGTAACCACCCGTCCTGGTATTCACGGCACCACCCGTCATATGGTTTATAACGTAACCACCCGTTAAAATGTCCAAGTACCAATATAAAATCATAAAACATAAAACTAATATAAAGGAATGATAACATTTCCACATCACAATATATCATAATAGAATCCTTTATCAAAACCATTTTCAAAACCATTTAAAACATTTAATAAAGTGATTTTTGAATCAAAGTGTCCCATACCACCTTGAAGCTTAAAATTTTAAACCATTAATATCCATATAAATAAATCCTTAAAACCATTTTGAAAACAAGGATATTAATAAGAACAAATAATTAAAACATTTAAAACGATATTTTGGTTAAAGGTGTTTTACCAAAATTAGAGACACTTGAATACAATAATTGAGGAATAACATTTAGTCAGAACTTTATAATATCATGAGAATAAATGGATTCATGATATAATACTCCAAAGGACAGTATATACACTATATAATAGTAAATTGGTGCATAACAACAATGAACCCTCAATAGAAACGTCAAATGTGATGACATCCCTTATGAAGAAGGTATCATTAAATTAAGGACAAATAAACCTCAAAAATATGTGTGACAAATATAAATACACCCAATATAAGTGGATATTAAGTGTAAAACAATAAAAGGTCATTAAAACATATTCAATGGATGACATATTCAATGACTACATGTTGAACCCAAAGAAATCGAAATTGGGTTAAAAAGTTCCCTTGACAGCCTAACGACATCACATCAAAATGAGTTGATGAGAGATAAAAAGTGCATCTCATCACTTGGAAATAAAATTTACATCAATAAGGATATATGGGAACATATCCCAAAATAACAATATGTAAATTAAAAGACCCAACAAAAGAAGTCTTTTAAAAAAGAGGAGGGTGAAAGGTTCCCTTACCGACTTGGGTATCTTTCAAAACATACACCCCATGAAAGAAGGACAATAGATCATTGATGTAAATAATCATAAACGAAAGTATATTACAAAAAGAGTAGAATAATGGGCATTACATACACCACTCAATGGAATTTGTGGCAAATGTAGCATAAATCTCACGGCAATAAAAGTGAGATGAAAAATCCCTTACGAAAACTCGGCAGCCTAATGGCGCCACATAAAACTTCCGAATATGGATTGATGAGATCAAATAGGGTATCTCATCACATTACAATAAAATTTAAAGCAAGAGTAATATAAAATAACATCCCCCAACATTACAAATAGGAGCTTAAAATAAGTGACATAAAGGAGAGTACTTAAAAAGAAAGAGAGAGGTTAGATCTCTTACGAAAATTCGGCAGCCTAACGGCGCCACTCAAAACTTCCAAAATGGATTGATAAGAGAGAATAGGGTCTCTCATCACATGAACATAAAAATTACAGTAATTTTAATATAAAAGATCATCCCAATAACAAGAAAGATGAGCTTTAAAAAGAAGGACATAAAAGTGTGTACTTAAAAAGAAAGAGAGGAGTAGGATCCCTTACCTCGGGTCCGACTTGACTCGATCGTTCTTTAATCTCCTGAATAATAAACCTGAGTTAATTTATATTTTCTTAATAACCTTTTTCAAGTTCATTATTCCTTTTATATCACTTATTTCCATGTTATAAACATTATTTAATCATTTAAGTTAATAATGTTTGTTTTGTCGATATTTGGTTCTTAAGTCGAAAGTGGACTTCTTACAATTACATGTTGTTCATGTGGCCAAATGTTTATTATATCCAGAATTTTATTCATGATGTAGATATCATATATGTAATATATATCCATTAAATTCATGCATTTATAACATTACATAATCATTTAGAGGTAAGAAATGAAATGCACCGTTCATGGAGACGGTAAGCCGTACGTACGCATGAACGCTACTTTCATTTCTATTTCGTATTTTATAGAATGTAATAATAATGATATAAAGTTATATTATAATTCCAGTATAATATCATATATAAAATCATAGTTCCATCCTTTATACGTCCCACATATGGTATTTAACGAATCAAATCACTTTGAGGGGGCGGTAGTCCGCACTTTCTTAAATGAAGATATCGCGTTTACCCATAATGGAAAGCATAAAGGTATGACCAAAATGAAAAAAACAGAAGCTTAAGGAAAACATAAACATATTATATATCATATATAAAAATTGTGACATCATAATGGCCACCTTTTAAGGTGTTAAATGAGTATTGAACAATCATCGTTTTGGGAGGCAGAATTTCGCCATCCAAGGAAACCGTATGTTCTTTAACCATTTGATGTAGTTGTGTGAGAGTGTATCTCAAATAAATATTATAACAATATCCTAGTATATTGAAGATACTGTTGTTGTTACAAAAGAAGTAAATAAAAAGAGTTTAGGGGGTTGGAGAAGCAAAATAAAACAAATGATCATGAGAGAATGAATTACCTTTAAAAGTGTAACTCCTTTTGATTTGATCCTAAAGGCTTCCTTTGAAAGGATTATTCCCAAAGGGAATCCTATAGGATGAGGAGAGGGATGTGGAGAGAGTAAATGGGCAGGGGATTGCCGAGACAAAGGCTTGAGGAGTGTGTGAAATGAGGTAGAGGTGGGGGCCTTTTATAAGAGGAGAGGAGGGGCACTTTTGGAAAGTAAGAAATATTACTTTATTTGAAAATGTGTATCGGTTTTCAAAGGTCCCACATTGATATAATTCGTGGATAAGGTGATAAGAGTTCGAAATCCACCCATCCAATAATTTTCGGACATGTGTAGTTCATAGATTTTACATTATCTTTTCATTTTATTTAAATCATCAAATAATGATGTCATCGCTACATCATTATTATGTCATAAATAATTTAATTTATATAATGTCTAAAAATTATAAAACAAATACTATGATGTATGAAATCTTTTTAGATTTCCAATGACTATTTATAATCAAGAATATGACTTATATAACCCCACTTAAAAATTGTTTTAGTAAAACATATCATGTTTGTGTCATTTTTACTTTTACATTAAATAAAAAGTTATTTATGTCATTTCCCAACCAAAGTGGATCCATGGGGTCCCCAAGTTTACCCAATGCTTTTCTTGGTCGGCCATTACACATCCAATGAGGTTAGGACATGTGTCAAGTTCATTTCATTTTATTAAAGCATTATTTTTACCTTAAACTACACTAATTACCACTAATCGCGATTAAAAACTTAATAAGTTACTATTCACCAAAAAATTATTTTTATCCCATTGAACCAAATTTTACTTCTTAATGAAAACCATGTATTTCGGATTTTCGAAATTCAAAACACAAAGATGGAAAAATTTTATTTAAACGGAAAAATCAGTTTTTATAAGTACCACTTAGTGGTTTCACTATTCATCAAAAATTGAAGTTTTTCAGAAAAATCCCAAAAATTCACCCTAAGCTATATTTGATATTACGAATTCAAAAATAAAGTCTATTTTAAAAAATTCAAAACATATAAGTCACATTAATTA
This sequence comes from Viscum album, assembly GCA_963277665.1. Taxonomy (NCBI): domain Eukaryota; kingdom Viridiplantae; phylum Streptophyta; class Magnoliopsida; order Santalales; family Viscaceae; genus Viscum; species Viscum album. Next base: position 126,227,618 of record OY728140.1, on the reverse strand, counting down.
ATTTAATAATTAATTCCCGCTGTCAGATCAAATAGCGTGTTTTTATGAAACAATAAGTATCAAAAGATTGACACTGGTTTAAGTCTGATTTCAAAGTGAAATTAATTCCAATGACCACTATTGGATTTAATGGTAAAAATATATTCTAATTTCACTTTAAAACCAATTAAAAAGTTAATCTAATCATATAAATAAATTATATTAAAAAGAGGTTTTGAATTAAAATACAACATTTTACACTATTCATTAAAAAAATGAACTTTATCGGAAAGATAACAAAAATTTACACAAAGTGAATTTTGATGTCCCGATTCTTAATAACAGTTTTATTTTGTCCAAAAGAATGTTTAAGAGTGAAAAAAACTATATTTAATGATGGTTCAACATCAAAAGTTGATAAGTGAACCTTTAGTGAAAACTAGAGCATATACGCCTAAAATTGAATTCTTTCCGTATTTTAAGCCTCTATCATTTATTGGATAAATGTAAAAACATTTAAAAACATATATAATCATATTTTAGTTATTTCTATCCATTCCCACCAATACAACAGCTACATGTTATCTACTATTTGAAATAATATTATTTTATTATTAGAGTGCAATGTAAGATTCCCAAGAAACTCGTTGTTGCGTGTTGGGTACGCCATCGAGCATAGCATCCCCTTTAAAGTGATATTAATATTTTACTCACAAATATGGATAAATATGAAAATGTCATATACTTTATTTACCTGGGGTGTTACATTTTCTATGTATATAGATCAACTTCTCTAGTTTATCTTCCATAAATAAGTTATTATTCTATGATTTATGTTTTTTTGAATCATTGTTGAATAAATCTTTAATCGCCCAATTTTATCTTATTTTTCAACATATTAAATTTAGGAACTCATGTTTCTCATATATAATAACTTATAAATTTATTCTAAATCATGATATCTTATGTCAGAGATTTTACTGGCGTATGCTATAAATGTTGTCTAATAAATAATTATATTAATAGAAAATTCATACATTGAATTCAAATTATACATAAATGAATTAGGATAATCTAAAATTCATACGGTAAAGTTTAACTATCATGAATTACATTGTGGATGAAGTTCTACGATCATGACATTGTTAATTTTCAGAAGAACCTATAGTCATATGATCAGTATTAAACTCATACAATGAAGTCTTAAAATCATAAAAACATATGTTTAAAACCTAAAGAATTACATTTACTATTAATTAATATGATCTATCAGGAAATGTTAGAAAACTAGGAAAGAAATATTTTCAAATAAACTCCAAAGTTCTAGATTTCTACCGACAACTTCAGAACACATTTCACTTACTATAGGTCTTATATAACCCATTAATATCATGCTAAAACTTGTTCATATGATTATTATAATAATTAAAATAATTCCAAACTCCATTGAATACACTAATGAGGTGTTTCAACATATAAAAAATCATATTAGAGTATATCAATGAATATATATTTCAGATCAGGTGCAACTTTTATTAGTTCATGTTCCATCTATAATTGAAACAACCTTAATCCAAGTGTGTATAAATACAATAATTTTAGAATGAATAATTATTTGTAGCATCATTATGGGTAATCCGCTATAGTTATCTCTCCACAATGATTTGAAAATTATTTACTCACATTATACAAAACTATACTAGATATCTATCCATAGGTTTATCATCCAGTTCCTATTTCTTTATATCATTCATTCACACTGTTAATGTTAAGGATTATTCACCATCAAAACATTCCATATACTTAAGGAATATCTTATTCAATTGACTGATGTAGTTAGTCTAATGAATCTGTCCAACCTACTATTCCAAGGACCATTATTCCTCTCATTTTCCATGAAAGAACAATGATATAAACTCCATATCCATTCATGGGCATGTATTTATGTATTTAACCAAGTTATTATTATCGACTTAACTCATAAAAATAACTAATTCAATGATTAAAAATACATAAAAATAATATATAAGACCATAAACTAAACCTTTTTATATTATTTTCAATACCATTTAAGCTTATGTGAATATCATATTTCTCCATCTTATTAATAATAAATTGAAGTGGATTGGGAAATATTTTCCACATAATTGACAAAATAGGGTTAATGGTTCATTCTTTACTCCACATTCACTATTAAATACCATTTGGATACCCATTAAAATTTAAGGGAAGTATCATATCTTATTTCTTATACCATTTATTATATCCATATGGGAGGATTTGAACAAAATATTCTATCCAGTTATGAATATCAGCTTCACTCCATGACCTATCTAAACATGAAATATTCATTCAAATCTCATTTAAGAGGATGAAAAATATTTAGCACTCACTACATACTAATGTTAGTGATTTTTAGAACATCAGAATAGTAATGAATTAACTGATATTACATGGAATTCCATTTATATAAAAATTGTATCCTAAACTAATCATATTTAGTTCTATATAGGGAAACAATTTATAAAAAAAAGAGTGGATGGTTTATCAGACAAGTATATACAATAGTAAATCATGTGATATCAGTTTTAATCTTATTAATTATGTGGGATACTCATATATATTTACAATAAATTTTAATAAAATCCACATAGTTGAACAAATACATCAATAAATTTCAAGTTTCAGGTTATCCTCATGGGGTTAGGTAATAAATTTCCTTTGATAAACATAATATATAAATATTAAAATAGTGGTGGGAGAATAAAATCATACCTAATTCATCATAATTAGAATAATATTTACAGATTTCTATATTCAGTATAAATTATAAATCTATTTTATATTTTTATATTTTTTTATCTCCCCCTAATGGGTTACTCTCCTACCTTCATCTCCTTCAATTCCCATTATGGGAACAAAAATATAGTTTACTTGGGAATTGAGTGGAGATTCAACAATACCTCAATTTATACAACATAGATGGGATATATTTCTCAAACAAGAAACTCATTTTCTTAAATGATTGAAATTTATATAACTCTTCATTTTTACTTCAATTTTTGGTTTCTAGAACTAATTATTACCTAAAAACATTAATTTCATTCTATATTCACTTTAATTGTTAGTTGGAATAGGATTAATTAAATTAAGAAGTAGAGATCAAGATTTTATTTCAACTTTCTACAACGTTATATAAAAATGAATTTAATCTTGATTTGTGGTTAAAAAAATAGATAACATTATGACATTTGTTTTTGGGTATGGAATATTTAATCAAAATTATATTTTTAGATCATGAGATTAATGGTTCTTTCTATTTTGATTTTTGAATGTCTTTTTGTTGAAGCCATCATGTCATACATTTTAAAGCAATATGACCAAAATTCTTAGACATTCTATAAACTTATTTTTCTAAATTTAACTAGACCTTATTGGATACCTTATCATATTATTAATGAGGACTATCAAAAACTATACCAATCTAACTTTATAATTAGTAGATCTATTCTCTTTTTATTTTTAGTTTTGTCAATTTTCCTTGAGATTCCTTAAAAATTTTAATTTTGTAATGATGTGGTCTCTTATATTACAATAGAATAATTTCTTCCATGTTGGTTGTGTACTCTCACTACCTATCCTCACTATCTTATTAGGTTAACTTTGATTCACTAATTTAGAACCATATAGAGACTTCAACTATTTTACATTATTTTCATGATTGTTTGGCTCTATATGTTCATCAATAAGTCGATGATACCAGGTTGCATTATACTATCATTCATTAAAAAATAACCAATTATGATGAGTATTTTGTAGATGTTTTCAATGATACTGAATCTATTGTTTCTGAATTGATATATCCTTCTCCATAAAAGATATTTTACATTATAAGGTCACCCCAAGAATTTTCCTTTTCCCAACTTGATTTTGGAATTCTACGATTTTCCCATGTTGAATTTTTTTTCCAATAATCAATAACCCCATGCCTAAATATCTTGTATCAGTAACACCTTCCAATAAATACACTTTTTTTTCACATTGAATCTATATAGATTTTCATACCCACTGTCTTTGGGATGGAAAAAAAATTGTTTTCATCCTTTTTGGGGAACCTTTTCTATGTTATACTCATGTAGTTTCTTGACATATTAGGGGATTTAGAAACGTTTTTGGATTCCACATTTTTATGGTTTTTTATTTTTCCATGGACTTCTAGAAAATGATTTTTTTTAGGTGATCAAAATTTCTAAAGTTGTGGGATACATTTTTTTTATATAATGGTTGTGGAGTATCCTATTTTTCTCATGTTATCCATTTTACCATAATATGTTTTCCTCAATATAGACTCTTATATGATGTTTGTGTGGGAAAATATATTTTATCAACTTTTTTGGAATATTTATCTTTTTTAGAATTCATATTTCATAGCTTTATTTATACCTCTAAACACTTCAAATAGAGGGTATTATTTTGTTTCTGAAAAAAAGTTAATTCTTTCATACCATTCCTTCTTCATCCTTTTACTTTTTTTCCGTTTGAATTACCATTATCTCAATAAGATACTTTAGAATCTATTTTACTATTCTTATTTCAGCTTCCAACATGGCATATTATATATCTATGGATACAGTATGAAGTTTCTCCAATGCATGGAAGGACTCCATAATAAAATTTTCAAAAAAACCATATCATAAAAAAATATTTTAAACTAATCATCAATTAAAGATAATATTTCGTTGAAAAGGGTGTAATATTAATCTATATATTTTATATAATTCCGGATTCTATTATATGAACTCATTTTATTTTGAAATTATTCTTCCATTGCATTGACCTCTTCATGTAGATGTTATTTTTCATCAGTCCATACCTTGATGTATGAGAATATATATGTGAAATATTCTTCCAATAAATATTTAAAATAATATATAAACTAAAGAAAATTCATTGGATGACTCATTAAAATCAAATTCTTTAATACACGAGCTCGATTCACCAGAGTAGTCATTGTCAGTAAATTTATCATGATATATACCAATTCGACTACCTTCATCTAAAAGATATTCCTCTTACCTCATTAAACATCTAATAAAATTTATTAACTATTTATTTTTTAGATTTATTATATACTTCTAAAAGACCTTAAAATATGTTTTAGAATGATTAGAAGTATATTCATCCATCTATGGCGACTTTTCCAAGATGTGAAATTTTCAATTAATATATATTGGATAAAACAACTATGAAATATTTAAGTCTAAATAGTGGTAACCAATATTATTATATAATTATATAAATCTATAAGATCTAATGATAGGTAAAATATAACATTGATACCACATTTTGTGTCTTGGTTGACTATAGAGACACATCTGAGAGGGGGTCAATCATGTGCGGATAGCTTTTACCAAATTCCGATTATTTATTTAATCATATTTTGACCACATTGGTATTTGATACATTTTTTTGATCAAAATATATATAGATATTATTATCTTTTAGTGAATATTCCTTGACCATTTGTAATGAAAAATTTATAAAAAATATCTGAACACAATATGTTTAGAAGTTTTGGCCCTAGTGTGGGAAATTGACTCCTTTAAATGTCAATTTTTTTGAAGCTTTTACTCTCCACTATAATAGAATCACCAATTTTTAGGTATTTGACAAGGATCATCCATTAACTTATTCACAAAATATTACACTTTTGTGGTAACCATATTGCATAGGTGACCTTCTCTCCTCTTCTAGGTTAATTATAATCAAATCCCATGATTTATTGAAACATCCAATTTATAATGTAGGTCAACAAATCTATCTAGGGATCTGGTTCAAACCAAATAATAAATTACCTACTTCATCAATTAAAGAGTCATAGAATAACTGACTTTACTCAATCTCAGTTCCTGGAATATTTCCTGAAGAATAATATACAACTTATAGTTATTCATAGAAATCATAACTTGATACTTAATTAAAATATTCTACATAGAATCAATTATGTATAGAATATTCATAGGTATGCAAAATCAACATTAGAGTATTATATTATTTATCTCTCTACCTACTGGTTGGATTCTTCTTTATGACCTAGAAAGTTACACTGCTCAACACACTATCTTATTACTTACTACAGATTATATTATATAACTATTCTGTTTATCCTCCCCACAAAATACAATGGAATCTCATTCTTCTTATTTTTATTAATGAGATTTTAAATTCTTATATTTTTCTCAAATCTCTCCCTAACATCTCATAGGCCATGTTAACCAATTTATTATTATATGGATTTATAAAAACTTTTTATGTACGATGTTAGACATTTCTAGAATTATTTATTTTTAAACTACCATAAATGGTAATTTATGAAGAAGAAATATCCTCTATCTTAAAGGAACCATAATAGAATTACAATTTGGAGTTACCATGTTTTTCATGGAATTGATTTTACATCTTAATGTAGATTCCATAAATACACTAATTTAATACATCCAATTTTTAGTATTCATCTAAATACAATAATCCTTTTATTTTTTTCCAGGATTGTCTTAATATTCCACAAATTTTCAAGTGTTAAATATTCACCATAAAACTTTATACAACTGTACAAAAGAAAAGAAATAATGTAGGGTGGGATACTATTTATATCATTATATATTATCATTAAAATAAAATAGAAGTAATATTTAGTATATAAAAATAATAAAATTAACTCAACACTCTTTCTCATCATTCGTAGTCATCTTGATTCACAAGTGACTTAATCTATGAAATGAATTATTTTTAAAAATGTGATAAATTGATTTTCAACAACATGAAGTAAATATAATCAAACTCCCCCTCTATTATTCAATATTGAAGATTCATATGATATCCTGAATATGATATATTACATTTATGAACTCTAATTACTAACTTTATCTTCATCAAATTTATATTTCCTAAGAATTAAATATTCTAGAAACTCGATGTTAGGTTATTCCAGAGACCATCACCTTCCATTGATGAATATTAGTCTATCTATTTTTCTTGCATTAATTACATTATATTCAATGTTTTTATGATTTTATAATAATTTTATAATAACTCTTTCATCATCAAATTTTATCATATTTATTATTATATTAAATATATAAATTTTTATTTTTAATCATGAAGAAATTCAAGAATTTTTATAGGTGATGAAATTATACACAAGTGAATTAAATGGATTTCCTAGGGAAACTATTTTGGTCAACACTTATATTTTAATCAATGGATTAAAATTATGTAACATTTCCTAGTTAATATATATAAAATGATTAATAAATTATAATTAATTATTATGGTATAGACTTACACTCCGGTTGATGTCTTACGATCATTCTTTTGTTAATTTATAATAGACACCAATGTTATATGATCAGAAGAAATATCATAAGACGGTGTTTTATGGTTGGAAAAGAAATATTTTCCACACTTTAATCATTTTTTAGTTTCATGACATATTGTCTAGTTGGAGAATTAGTATATTAAATATATATCAACTTTTTAGTGAACTCAAATTTTCTAGATTTCATCGAATGATTTCAGACCTACTTATATAACATCCCAAGTAATTAATGAATAATATATATTTTATCTATGTATATTAATTATTTATATAGTGTTTTAGAGGCTTAAAATGAGAATATATACAATCTTATGCATGAAATACACTAACATTCTTAAAAGATTGTTTTACTGACTTTTGATGGAAAACCATTTTTAAATCTATATTTTGACAATTTTATAAGCTATTTTTGTCAAAATAAACTTATTATTTATGATTGGGACATCAAAATTTACTTTGTGTGATTTTTTGGTATTTTTCCGATAAAGTTCATTTTTTTAATGAATAGTGAAAATGTTGTATTTTAATTCAAAACCACTTTTTAATATAATTTATTTATATGATTAGATTATCTTTTGAATTGGTTTTTAAGTGAAATTAGAATATATTTTTACCATTTTATCCAATGGTGGTCATTGGAATCAATTTCACTTTGAAATTGGACTTAAACTAGTGTCAATATTTTGACACTTATTGTATCATAAAAACACGCTATTTGTCATGACATCGAGAATTAGTTATTAAATTAATTAATTCATCTTAAATGTTTTGAATTTTGTAAAATAGATTTCATTTTTGAATTCGGAATATCAAATATATATTAGGGTGAAGTTTTGGTATCTTTCAGAAAACCTTCAATTTTTGATGAATAGTGAAACCCCTAAGTGGTAGTTAAAGAAACTGATTTTTTGTTTAAATGAAACTTTTCCTCTTCTGTGATTTTATTTTCAAAAATCCGACATACATGGTTTTAATTAAGAATTAAAATGTGGTTCAATGAGATTAAAATAATTTTTTTGGTGAATAGTAACTTTTAAGATCTTAATCGCGATTAGTGGTAATTAGTGTAGTTTAAGGTAAAAATAATATTTTAATAATATGATATGAGCTTGAAACATGTCCTACCATCATTGGATGTGTCATGGCCGACCATGAAAATCCATGAGTCAACTTGGGGACCCCATGGAGCCACTTTGGTTGGGAAATGACATAAATAACTTTTTATTTAATGTTAAAGTAAAAATGACTCAAACATGAGATGTTTTACTAAAACAATTTTTACATGGGGTTATACCAGTCAGATTTTTGATTATAAATAGTAATTGGAAAGCTAAAAATATTTACTACATCATAGTATTTTTTTTATAATTTTTATACTTTATATAAATTAAATTATTTATGACATCATGATGATGCAGTGATTACCTCATTAATAAAGGATTTAAATAAAATGAAATGATAATGTAAAATCTATGAACTACACAATTCCAAAACCTATTTTATTGGTGGATTTCTAACCCTTATCACCTTACCCTTTAATTATATCAATTTGGGACCTTTTGAATCCGAAAATCATTTTAAAATAAAGTAACATTTCTTTACTTTCCAAGAGTGCCCCTCCTCTCCTCTTATAAAAGGCCCACACCTCTACCTCCTTACCCACACTTCCAAAGCCTTTGGCTCGGCCAACCCCTGCTCATTTTGTCTCTCCACCTCCCTATCTTACTCCTTGATGCCTCAATTTTGGAATAAGCCATCCCAAGGAAGCCTTTGAGCACAAATCTAAGAGAGTTACCCGATTCTAAGGTAATGTCTTCTTTTGAGTCCTTTGGTTTGATTTTGCTTCTCCAACCCCCTAAACTCTTTTTATTCTTTTCTTTTGTAACAAATAAAGTATCCTCAATATACTAGGATGTTTTTATAAGAAGTATTAGAGCTACACTTACACACACCTACATCTAATGGTTAAAAGACATACTGTTTCCGTGGATGGTGAATTTATGCCTCCCGAAACGATGATTGTTCAACATTCTTTTAACACCTTCAAAGGTGGCCATTAAGATGTCACTATATTTATATATGATATATAATATGTTTATGTTTTCCTTAAGCTTCTGTATTTTCCATTTTGGGCATACCTTTATGGTTCCCATTATGGGTAAATGCGATATCTTCATTTAAGGAAGTGCGGACAACCGCCCCCTCAAAGTGATTTGATTCGTTAAATACCATATGTGGGACGTATAAAGGATGGAACTATGATATTATATATGATATTATACTGGAATTATAATATACCTTTATATCATTATGATTCCATTCTATAAAATACGAAATAGAAATGAAAGTAGCGTTCATGCGTACGTACGGCTTACCATCTCCATGAACGGTGCATTTCATTTTTTACCTCTAAATTATTATGTAATATTATAAATTCATGTATATACTGGATATATATGATATATACATATTTATTATAATTATGGATATAATGGATACATGAACAACATGTAATTATAAAGGGTTTATTTTTGACTCAAGTACCAATGATCGTTAAAACGACCGTTATTAACTTAAATAATTACATAGTGTTCATGACATGGAAATAAGTGATATAAAAGGAATAATGAACTTGAAAAAGGTTCATAAACAAGTATAAATTAACTCAAGTTTATTATTCAGGATATTAAAAAACAACCGAGTGAAGTCGGACCCGAGGTATGGGACTTCGTCTCAATCTCCTTTCATTGAGGCATATTTTGTTTTATACACAACTTTCTTATATATGGTGTATAAACCCATTTGACCTTTATGTTTATCCAAAAGGAATATTTTTTATATGAAGCATTTTAATTAACGACAAAAGGGAGTGTTTTTGTCATACATATGCGGAGACAACGACTTCTCCGCCGCTGTGACCATTATTTGAGTTTCGACTTCCTCTACAAGTCATACCTTTTTTTAAAAGAAAAATAAATACCATGTTTTACTTTTCTTTTATTTTGGTATTGAAAATGGTTTTCATAATGTTTTTATATCAATGTGTTGTATTGATATCTTGTGATTGAAAGGTGGAAGTGTTATGTTTCCTTTATGCATGTTTTATGTGATACGATTATGTTGAGGTTCTTGGGCATTATTATGAAGACGGGTGGTTCTGTGATAAACTAAGGGCGGGTGAGCCCGATATAGCTCTCCAATGCATTGGGTAACGCGAAGGAGTGTAACGTTAAGGTTTCTCCAAAGAGATTTATGGAATATACTGTGATGGGTATTCCAAACGTAACCAAGAGGGTTACTCCCTACGTAAGAATGTTATGAATGCCTCAAGTTACCTTTATGTCTTATGATTTCTATGATTTATTCATGATTTGATGAGGTATGTTGAAGTTATTATGTTTTATGGGTAAAGTATGATTTCATTCTTATTTATATATGTACCCATTTTTACTTTCCAAATATTTTTATATCCCTTACTAAGCTTTTTATGCTCATCCCAAGTTTTTTTGAAATGTTTTTCACAGGTCAAGGGAAAGGTACATGATATGATGATAGTGTCAAGGAAGTGTCAAGAAAGAATCCATGTTTTATTTTAAATATGTTTCCATTGATGGGAAAGAATAATACTATCTTTATGTAACCACTTTGTTTATATGTGGAATATAATGAAAGTTTTATGATCTAATTCTCTAAAACTCTAAACACAAAAAGATCCTCAATGTGTAATCTTGTAATAACTCTAGATTAATTAAGGTTTAAGGCTAGGGCCTTATAGTTGGTATCAAAGGTCAGTTTAGATAACTTTAGGAGTTAGAATTATATTAAATGATTATCCAAAAATATTTTGTTATGGTCAAATTGAATAGATATAGTATTTGAAGATTACCATGTTGCTTTATCTAAGACATGTTTGTTCAGAATGGTTTTCCGTAGAGGAAACATGGATACAGTTCTAGGAAGGCATACAGAAGAAAATAACCTTCCGAATCAGCATCCTGAGATGGTCGGAATTGGAACTGAACAATTTGTTGCAGTAATGGCGTAGTTGAATCAACCGATAAATGGTGGTGGTATCAATGAACGAGATCAGCCAGATCAACCGCAGAGGAACATGTTAGTGGTGGAACATTTCATGAGGCAAAATCCCCCATCATTCAGAGGATCATCTGACCCTGTGCTAGCTGATGGGCGGATTAAATCACTGGAGAAGATTTTCGATGTCATGGGGTGTTCAGACAATCAAAAGGTTACTCTTTCTATTTACCGTTTGGAGGGTGAGGCAGATCAGTGGTGGTCTATGGTTAAAAATATCAGGGACGCCGATGATATTGATGCTCTTGACTAGGATAAATTCAAAGGTATATTTCTTGAGAAGTATTTTCCTAAGGCTGTTCGACTTAGGATGGAAAAGCAATTTTTGGAATTGAGGCAAGAGGAAGACTCAGCGGCTACCTATGAAGAAACGTTCACTCGATTGGAAAGGTATGCTCCAAATTTTATCGGAGACCTTGATAGTAAAATCAATCGTTTTTACTCAGGATTAAAGCCAAAATATCGAAAGGCTTTAGCTTCTCGTGAGTTTAAAAGTTATGAAAAGCTTGTTCGATGTGCTGAGAAGGAGGAAATGGAGTTTTCCGATGATCAAGTGTTCTATAAAAACCAACAGAAGAAGAGACTGAGGTGGCATGAGAAAGGTAAGAATTCTTCAAAAAAGTCTAATGGTAAGAAAACTAAGTTTCCAGTTTGTGATAAATGTGGAAAAATGCATGCTGGGGAATGTCTTCTGAATTCTGGAAAGTGCTACCAATGTGGTAAGATGGGACATAAGGCTCGTGATTGCACTGAAAAGGATTAAGGTGAAGGTAAGACCAAATTTGATTTATAGTTAGTGAAATGTTATAAGTGCAATGAGATGGGTCACTATGAAAACAAGTGTCCGATAAAGAGCTTGAGTGATGGGAAGCAGTTAGACTACAAGCAGAAAGGGGTGGTGAAATCCTTTGCAACTACTTCAGCATATGTCGGGCCATAAAATGAAGTTGTTTCAGGTACTTTGTTTCTTTTTTCAGATTATGCCAGTGTGTTGTTTGATTCGGTGTCTACACATTCTTTCATCTCTAAAAACCTTTCTAGTAAAATGGGAATACCATCTCAAGAAATGACTCCTGAACTTTTGGTAAAAACACCTGGGGGAAATGTTGAGGCAAAAAGAATTTATAAGAATCTTCCTATCCTTATCTGTGGAAAGAACCTACTTGAAAACCTTATTGTTCTACCTCTAGTAGAGTTTGATATTATCCTGGGTATGGATTGGCTCTCTATTTACCACGCTAAGATTGACTGTAGATCTCAATAAGTTTCTTTTCAGAAAGAATTTCAGTTTGTGTACAAGAATGAACCCTTACTGTTGATAACTTATCAAGAGGCCAATAAACTTATAAAAGATGGAAATTAATGTTACCTTTCACACATCGTTGAAAATAAAGGAACTATTTAGATTAATGATGTGCCAGTGGTAAATGAGTATCCTGATGTTTTTCCTAATGAGTTTCCAGGAATAATACCAGATCGGGAAGTTGAGTTTATTGTTGACTTAGTTCCAGATGCTAAGCCAATTTCAAAACCCCCTTATCAAATGGCTCAAATTGACCTTTTAGAGTTGAAGGAGAAATTGAAACATTTATTAGAGAAAGGTTTCATTCGACCTAGCACATCACCATGGGGTGCTTCTGTTTTATTTGTTAAAAATAAAGATGGTTCAATGAGACTTTTCATTGATTATATAGACTTGAATAACATCACTGTTAAGAAAAAATATCCTTTGCCTCATATTGATGATTTGTTTGATCAGCTCCAGGGTGCTCATTATTTTTCAAAGATTGACTTGAGATCGGGGTACCATCAGCTGAAGGTAAAGGAAGAAGATGTTCCGAAGACCGCGTTTCGTACAAGATATGGCCATTATGAATTTTTAGTAATGCCTTTTGGGATAACCAATGCACCTGCTGTATTCATGGACTTAATGAATAGAATTTTCCATGAGTTCTTGGATAAGTTTGTGGTGGTTTTCATTGATGATATTTTTTTGTTTTCTAAAAGTAAAGAGGAGCATGAAAGACATTTAAGGGTTATCTAGCAAACCGTAAAAGAAAAGAAACTGTATGGAAAATTCTTCAAGTGAGAATTTTGGTTGCACCACATTTCATTCCTTGGTCACATTGTTTCTAAAGATGGGATAACCGTTGATCCTGCAAAAACAAAGGTTGTTGAAGAATGGCCAAGACCCACAAATGTAACAGAGATTCGCAGTGTCCTTGGTTTGGTAGGCTATTACCGAAGGTTTGTCAAAAATGTTTCATGGTTATCTAGTCCAATGACTAAGCTAACTCGGAAGGGTGTTAAGTTTATCTGGACAAAAGAATGTGATGATTTTTTTCAAGAATTGAAAAGAAGATTGGTGAAAGCTCCAGTTTTGGCACTACCTTCCAGGAATGGTGAGTTTGTTATCTACAGTGATGCTTCATTGAAAGGACTTGGTTGCGTCCTAATGCAGAATGATCAGGTAATTTCTTATGCTTCACGACAGTTGAAAACTCATGAGGTAAATTACCCTACACATGATTTGGAATTAGCTGCTGTTGTTTTCTCTTTAAAAATTTGGAGAAATCATTTGTATGGAGTAAAGTGTGAAATATATACTGATCATAAAAGTTTAAAGTATATATTCACTCATAAAGAGTTAAACATGAGACATAGGAGATGGATGGAATTAATCAAGGATTATGATTGTACAATTCATTACCATCCGGGAAAATCAAATAAAGTGGTTGATGCTTTGAGTCGAGAAAGTAATGCTTCATTAAGAATGTTGCGTTTGGAATGTGATCCTTTGGTTAAGGATTTGATGAACATTGGCATACAAGTTTTTGGTGAAGGATGTTCTTCTATTTTGTTTCAGGTATTAGTGAGATCATCTTTATCAGATAGAATCAAGCAAGCACAGAAGCAAGATAGTGAGTTGCAGAAAAAGGTAGAGCTGATTCAGAAAGGTATGTTGCCTAAATTCAACATTGATAATGATTGTGTTTTCAGATTTGGGAAGAGATTGTGTGTGCCTTGTGATTCACAGTTGAAGAGAGAGTTTTTATGTGAAGCTCATAGTTCTCCATTTTCAGTTCGTCATGGCAGTACTAAGATGTACAGAGATCTGCGGGAGTATTACTGGTGGGATGGAATGAAAAGAGATATTGCTGATTTTACTGTAAAGTGTTTGACATTTCAACAGGTTAAAGCAGAGCGGAAGTTACCGAAAGGGATGTTTCAGCCTTTACCAGTGCCAGAGTGGAAATTGGAGAATATATCCATGGACTTTGTTGGGGGATTACCGAAGACATCGTGAGGTAATAATGCAATCTGGGTTATTGTTGATCGCTTGACTAAATCTGCTCATTTCCATGCTATACGGGATACTTTTTCCCTAGATCAACTTTCCCGTTTGTATCTTAAAGAGATATTCAGGTTACATGGAGTCCCTATCTCCATTGTATCTGATCGTGATCCCAGGTTCACTTCTAACTTTTGGAAAGGTCTTCAGAAGTCGTTGGGTACTGAATTAAATTTTAGTACAGCTTTTCATCCTCAATCATATGGGCAGTCAGAACAAAAAATTCAGACCTTGGAGGATATGCTACGAGCTTGTTCGATGGATTATCAGGGAAGTTGGTACCAAAATCTTTCTTTGGTTGAATTTTCATATAATAACAGTTTTCATTCTAGTATACAAATGGCACCATTTCAGGCATTATATGGGAAGTGGTGTCGAACTCCGGTTTTCTGGGATGAAGTGGGTGAAAGGAAGTTGATGGGACCAGAATTGGTAGAAGAGTTGGAAGAAAAAGTTCAGATGATACAGAAACACATGAGAACAGCTCAGAGTAGGAAGAAGAGTTATGCGGACAATAGGAGGAAGGATCTCTCTTTTGAGGTAGGTGATCATGTTTTTCTCGAAGTATCACCATGGAAAAGTGTGATGCGATTTGGTAAGAAAGGAAAGCTGAGTCCAAGGTTCATTGGACCATATGAAATTATGGAGAGAGTTGGATCCGTTTCTTACCGAGTGGATTTACCTCCAAGTTTATCTCAGGTACACAATGTTTTTCACGTTTCGATGTTGAGAAAGTACATGCCAGATCCATCTCATGTTTTGAGTCCAGAGGTAGTTTAGCTGGAAGAGAACCTATCTTATGAGGAACAACCAGTCCAGATTCTTGACCACAGGGAGCAAGTGTTACAGAATAAGGTGATTAATCAGGTAAAGGTTTTGTGGAAAAACAACATGATGGAAGATGCAACATGGGAATCTGAAAATACAATGAGGGATAAGTACCCCCATTTATTTGATAAGTAAATAAATTGCGGGGACACAATTTTCTAAAGGGGGGAATTATGTAACATCCCAAGTAATTAATTAATAATATATATTTTTATCTATGTCTATTAATGACTTAGATAGTGTTTTAGAGGCTTAAAATGAGAATAAATCCAATCTTATGCATGGAATACACTAACATTCTTAAAAGATTATTTTACTGCCTTTTGATGGAAAACCATTTTTATATCTATCTTTTGAAAATTTTATAAGCTAGTATTGTCAAAATAAACTTATTATTTATGATTGGGACATCAAAATTTACTTTGTGTGAATTTTTGGTATTTTTCCGATAAAGTTCATTTTTTTAATGAATAGTGAAAATGTTGTATTTTAATTCAAAAACTCTTTTTAATATAATTTATTTATATGATTAGATTATATTTTAATTGTTTTTGAAGTGAAATTAGAATATATTTTTACCATTTTATCCAATGGTGGTCATTGGAATCAATTTCACTTTGAAATTGGACTTAAACTAGTGTCAATCTTTTGATACTTATTGTATCATAAAAACACGCTATTTGTCATGACATCGAGAATTAGTTATTAAATTAATTAATTCAACTTACATGTTTTGAATTTTGTAAAATAGAAATAATTTTTTAATTCGTAATATCAAATATATCTTAGGATGAAGTTTTGGTATCTTTTTGAAAAACTTCAATTTTTGATGAATAGTGCAACCCCTAAGTAGTAGTTAAAGAAACTGATTTTTCGTTTAAATGAAACTTTTCCACTTCTGTGGTTTGATTTTTAAAAATCCGACATACATGGTTGTCATTAATAATTAAAATGTGGTTCAATGAGATTAAAATAATTTTTTTGGTGAATAGTAACTTTTAAGTTTTTAATCGCGATTAGTGGTAATTAGTGTAGTTTAAGGTAAAATTAATGTTTTAATAATATGAGATGAGCTTGACACATGTCCTACCCTCATTGGATGTGTCATGGACGACCATGAAAATCCATGGCTCAACTTAAGGACCCCATGGAGCCAATTTGGTTGGGAAATGACATAAATAACTTTTTATTTAATGTTAAAGTAAAAATGGCACAAACATGAGATGTTTTACTAAAACAATTTTTACATGGGGTTATACAAGTCATATTTTTTTATTAAAAATACTAATTGGAAAGATAAAAATAATCCCTACATCATAGTATTTTTTTATAATTTTTATACTTTAAATAAATTAAATTATTTTTGACATCATGATGATGAAACGATTACCTCATTAATAAAGGATTTAAATAAAATGAATTGATAATGTACAATATATGACCTACACTTGTAATAAACCTATTTTATGGGTGGATTTAGAACCCTTATCACCTTACCCTTTAATTATATCAATGTGGGACCATTTGAATCCGAAAAGAATTTTAAAATAAAGTAACATTTCTTTACGTTCCAAGAGTGCCCCTCCTCTCCTCTTATAAAAGGCCCCCACGTCTACCTCCTTACCCACACTTCCAAAGCCTTTGGCTCGGCCAAACCCTGCTCATTTTGTCTCTCAACTTCCCTCTATTACTCCTGGAAGCCTAACTTTGGGCAGAAGTCTTCCCAAGGAAGCCTTTGAGCTCAAATCTAAGAGAGTTACCCGATTTTAAGGTAATGTCTTCTTTTGAGTCCTTTTGTTTGATTTTGCTTCTCCAACCCCCTAAACTCTTTTTATTCTTTTCTTTTGTAACAACTAAAGTATCCTCAATATACTATAATGTTTTTATAAGAAGTATTCAAGCTACACTTACACACACCTACATCTAATGGTTAAAAGACATACTGTTTCCGTGGATGGTGAATTTATGCCTCCCGAAACGATGATTATTCAACATTCTTTTAACACCTTCAAAGGTGGACATTAAGATGTAACTATATTAATATATGATATATAATATGTTTATGTTTTCCTTAAGCTTCTGTATTTTTCATTTTGGGCATACCTTTATGGTTTCCATTATGGGTAAACGCGATATCTTCATTTAAGGAAGTGCGGACTACCGCCCCCTCAAAGTGATTTGATTCGTTAAATACCATATGTGGGACTTATAAAGGATTGAACTATGATATTATATATTATATTATACTGGAATTATAATATACCTTTATATCATTATGATTCCATTCTATAAAATACGAAATAGAAATGAAAGTAGCGTTCATGCGTACGTACGACTTACCGTCTCCAGGAACAGTGCATTTCATTTCTTACCTCTAAATGATTATGTAATATTATAAATTCATGTATATACTGGATATATATGATATATAAATAATGATTATAATTCTGGATATAATGGATACATGAACAACTTGTAATTATAAAGGGCTTATTTTTGACTCAAGTTCCAATGATCGTTAAAACGACCGTTATTAAATTAAATAATTACATAGTGTTCATGACATGGAAATAAGTGATATAAAAGGAATAATGAACATGAAAAAGGTTCTTAAACAAGTAGAAATTGACTCAAGTTTATTATTCAGGAGATTGAAGAACGACCGAGTCAAGTCGGACCCGAGGTATGGGACTTCGTCTCAATCTCCTTTCATTGAGGCATATTTTGTTTTATACACAACCTTCTTTTATACGGTGTATAAACCCCTTTTACATTTACGTTTATCCAAAAGGAATATTTTTTATATGAATAATTTTACTAAATGACAAAAGGGAATGTTTTTGTCGTACATATGCGGAGACAACAACTTTTCCACCGCCGTGACCATTATTTGAGTTTCGGCTTCCTCTACAAGCCATACCTTTTTTTAAAAGAAAAATAAATACCATGTTTTACTTTTCTTTTATTTTGGTATTGAAAATGGTTTTCATAATGTTTTTATATCAATGTGTTGTATTGATATCTTGTGATTGAAAGGTGGAAATGTTATGTTTCCTTTATGCATGTTTTATGTGATATGATTATATTGAGGTTCTTGGGCATTATTATGAAGACGGGTGGTTCCATAATAAACTAAGGGCGGGTGAGCCTGATATATATCTCCAATGCATTGGGTAATGCAAAGGAGTGTAACGTTAAGGTTTCTCCGAATAGATTTAGGGAATATACTATGATGGGTATTCCAAACGTAACCAAGAGGGTTACTCCCTACGTTAGAATGTTATGAATGCCTCAAGTTACCTTTATGTCTTTTGATTTCTATGATTTATTCATGATTTTATGAGGTATGTTGATGTGATTATGTTTTATGGGTAAAGTATGATTTCATTCTTATGCATATATGTACCCATGTTTCCATTCCATATATTTTTATATCCCTTACTGAGCTTTTTATGCTCATCCCAAGTTTTTTTGAAATGTTTTTCACAGGTCAAGGGAAATGTATATGATATGATGATAGTGTCAAGGAAGTGTCAAGAAGGAATCCATGTTAGATTTTAAATATGTTTCCATTGATGGGAAATAAGAATACTATCTTTATGTAACCAGTTTGTTTATATATGGAATGTAATGCAAGTTTTATGATCTAATTCTCTAAAACTCTAAACCCGAAAAGATCCTCAATGTGTAATATTGTAATAACTCAAGATTAAGTAAGGTTTAAGGATGGGGCCTTATAACTTCCACTTGCTCTAGGGACTATTTAAACTCTTAAAATATTCATATAACTTCCTTAAATTATTATTAGAATTATTAATAAAATTCAAGCCTCTTTAAAATAGATGTTCATGGTTTTTTGTATATAAAACACTCTTATAGGAGTATTTTAGTGAATATAACTTCCAAATCCTATGAAAGTTACCTTAAATAAATCTAGAGTTATCTTTAATAACATCAATATTCATCCAAGTGTTTATAAAAACAATACCCTTAAAACCCAACATGATTTTTAACTTTAATATGGGTTCTCTACTCTATCAAGATCTCGTACAATATTTAAACCTGATTTAATTATTTTATAGAAAAACATATAGGCATACCAACCTTCTGTTCAAAAACCATATCATATCTCTTCATTTCATTCATTTAGACTATTAAATATAAAGATTAATGACTAAATTTTTTCCATATACATGAAAACTAGATCATTCAATTCAATGATTTAGTTAATCCTAGAAATATTCTCACTAAGTTATTCCATGGACTTTTATTCATATCCATTTATATGAAAGTACAATGATAAAATATCAATCTCATCTCATGGGTGGATAATCAATTTTACAAGAATAGTATTCTAATTGACTTATCTAATGGAATTGACAAGTTATTTTATAATAAATAAAACAAAGAAACACTATTGAAACTAAATATTTGATGATTCTTGGGTAATGTTTTTTTGGAATATCATGAAAATTTTGTTGAGGAAAATATCTTAATACATCTTCAATATTTTAAATTTTAGAAGTTGAATAATCAGGATAAAATTTTAGAAGAGTATTTAATTTCCCTTGTTCATTATTTATGAAACACATTGAAGAATATGGGAGTACTTGGATAAAATATATACATTATATATAATAAGAACAACATCTATAACTAAACACACTCTCATATAACTGAAAATACTATTTCATGGATAAAAATTGATTGTTGAATTTTTTTCATCACTACTGACTTAAATAATGTTCAAGAGTAAATGTTGTAAGATGTGTTGATTTAATAAAAAACTACCATATTTTAATCTATATATGTTATCCAAGGGATTAACGATTCAATTTTTTTTCACAGATCCCAGGGGGACTTGGTTATAAGATATGGGTAGACGAAAAAATAGGATCAAACACAATATGAAAGAATTAAAGAGCGAATAAGTGATAAAATTGATTAATTATAGGATTATCTATCCTATATAATATAGCCTTTAGGAATGTTTTATTCAAGTGGTTCCTAATAATAAAGGATTTACTATTATAATAGAGGAAAATGAAGTGAATATTTAGTTTAGAAAAGTTATTTTTTGGAGATTTTGTGTTGATTTTATAAAGCATAACACATCCACTAGAAAGAAATATTTTTCTAGGTTATTCGTAGAAAACATAAATGAGAGGATTTGATAAACAATTTAATTTTTAAATGTTTTTTTAAATAATTAATAAAAATGATGTATTTTTAGTTGAATTAAAAAATTATTTTTATGTACTTTTAGAAAATACATGGCCATAATGAAATATATATTTGAATGATGGTGTGAGTTTGGGGTAACCATGATTTTTTAAAACACCTTATAGACCTTGAACTTGAATTTAAATATACTTTTTTTGGAAATATTTTTGAGTTGAACTAATTTAAATATTTCTCCAAAATTATTGTCACCATTAAGGTTTATTTTGATTTTTAAGTGTGGGGTAGGTTCTATTAAATTTTCTAAGTGGTAATTTATTGATAATGTTTCAATAATATCTTAATAATTTTAGAAATTTCATATTTTTCTTGCATCATATATTTGGTGCTTATTTATTTGTCATTAATTTTTTGATTGTTTTACAAATTTTGAATGATTAATCATTTAACATTCCCCATATGTGTGATCTAATAACATCCTTTTCATTTCACTCTTAAATATCATTCATCCGATAAAAATTTGGGAGTAATATTTATAAGATTTATTGGGTTTTAATTTTTTATTGGGGGTTTAACCTCATATTATTTGAATTCAAATTGATGATTGTTAAAATATTTTTTTTTAATATTGATGAATTTTTTAAAACTAAATTCTACATTTTTATTAATTTTTAATTTTTATATGAGATGTAATCCATTTTTATGTGATGAAATCCATGGGTTAAAACAACATTGAAAATCATATCCTTTTATCCATTAGAAATTATTCATTATGGAGAGTTATTTAATTATAATTAGATTAACCAATTTACTACTTGAGGATAATAAGTGATTTATGTGTGGGGTAATTAGATTTATTTTCATTTGGAAACATATTTTATGCAATAGTTTCTATGATATTTTAATGTTTTTACGGATAAAATGGGCATCAATTCCTAATATTTTTAATCTAGATCCTTTAAAATAAAAAATGATACTCTTTAAATTTTTTTACGAAAATTAATATTTTTTTCTAAGGCGAAAAATTGATCACTCTATAATATTAATATAATGTTAGAAAAACACTTTGATAATTTTTGTGTTTTTATGAGTGAAAAACAATTTTCAAAATGTGTTAACGGTTCTTAGTGTTTTGAATTATTTTTTCCATGTTTTTTATTTATTATGTTAAAATATGTCCATTATAACACATTTAAATATAATCTATTTAGGTTTGTAAATTTATTATAAAATTAGTTTGTTCCTTTTCACTATTATAGGACTATTTAAGACATTTATGTAAGAATATCACTTTTCTTGAAGGAATTTTTTTGTACGTATAAATTTTTACATTATCAATTTTCAGGCTGGACGTACCCTTATAAGATGTTTAGAAGAAGAAACATGTAATATGTTTTTTAACTATTCTCTCATAATTTATTTTCATGTCCCACCCAGTAAGAAGTTTTGAATTCAATGTTCATAAGGTAATTTATTAAAAATTATGAGAATTTTCATTACCTCATAAGTAGATCACCTTTATCATTTCTGGTTGTCTACAAAGAATTAAAAAAATAAACTATCACTTCTTTAATTTCACAATATGATATTTTACTTTTAAATAAGAGATTCGGTTGAGGCTGGAATATTTAAGCCTTCAAAATATAAGGAACAAGAATATACAATATTGGAAGGAATGATGAACTCAAATTCATGGTGTTGATAATGGAAAATTTAGTTTAATGGAGATTATTAAGCTAATTTTTTGTAAAGGTTGTTCCTCGGTGAAAAACGACCAAAGAAAAATTATTATTAAAATGAAGTTTACAAGAGTATAAAATAAGGGATCATATTACAATATTTCTCATGAATGAAAATAAGAGCAGCAGGGAGTCATCGAACCTGGTGATGTCTTGATTTACTCCCATGTTGGCTTGGCCATCTACAACTGTGTTTTCTTATCCAAAAACATGTGTGATGATGTTGTTAAGATCGCTAAACGAACATGTTAATTCCTCCAACAAGTATTAATTGGAAAAGAAATATGAGTTATTCCATTCCAAATCACTTGTACTATGTCCATTGATTCACTTTCAATACAGAGGATGTTCCAACCAAAGATCATTTCAAAGGAAATAACATGTATCAGACTCAGCATCTCAGTTTAAAGGGGGGTAGAAATGCCACATTTACCCATGAAGCACCCAAGTATCTGACCAAGGTGATTTTTGAAAATATCACCACACCCTACAAGTCCTAGACTACCCTTGCTGGCTCCATGAATATTGATGTCGATCCATCTAGAGAGGTGTGATCTCTAGAACACCTACATAGTGCAATGCGGTTGACAGTAATTTCCACTAATCCTTAGAAATCTTAGGGATCCAAAGTCATGCACGATGTTGTGGTAATATCCCTTCTGTATCAAGGAAAACTTTATGTAGCACAGGGAGGATCCTCATCTGACCACAATTTTGATTGAGTGATTAATTTTTATGAGAAATAATATTCTGATCATACCAAATTTCATGGTGGAGCTCAGCAATCACAGCAAAGAAGAGGTTCCTGATTTGCTGAGAGCCTTCCATTTATGCACATTTTTTAGTTGATATTTAATGTAACCATGAATCAACCATATTCAGTCAAAAATGTAAATAATATAGTTCCAAAGAGCAGAAGTCGTAGCACAAGAGAGGAAGATCTGGTTAGCATCTTCTATGTGTTGAAGACAGATTTTTCACTTAGACCAGAGCTAGATTCCAAAAGATTGGAGGCAACATTTAGTGGGAACTCTATTGTAAACAAGTTTCCAGATGAGATTGAATCCCAAAGGTTTCATACAAGGATTATGGAAATGTTTTAACCAGCTTTAATTGGTCTCAGAGTTATGGAAGTAATGACTGTAGATTTTTTTTTGAGTTAAGCATACCATTGTGAGCAGGTTCCCATGTTAAGAAACAATTAAGGAAAGAGAAATATTTGTTTTTAACAATACATAGAATAGTATCAGGGAGGTGATCATGTTGATAATTTAAAATATTTCTGATAGAGATGTTGATATTATCAGGAGTTTTATCTAGAGATACCATAGAAATTAATGGATTTCCAGTCCAGTTATCCAACCAGAATTTCATAGAGGAGTCTCTCGAGACCATCCATCTGGAATTATTCATAATAATGATGGAGTATTTTATGGATGTACAAATTGATGAATTATTGAAATTCAAATTTCCCATCTTAATTTTGTCAATAAATCTATTTTTGGGAAAGGTTATAGATTCAAAAGTATTGTGAAAAAGGTTCCAAGTGATTATTGTTTGAAGAGATTCATTAAAGTATTTTATATATTTTTATACCAATACCACCATTTTCAATGGGCTTGAAAGATGTTGACTAAGGAAGAGTCACAAGTTTTCTTTCAAGAATACTACCAGTCCAGATGAAATTATTTATGGAATTGCTATTTTTTTAATGAGAACTATAAGAAATTTGTATTCCATCATAGAGGAAACCATCTTGGAGACAATACTGTATTTAATAAGGCAAGTCCTACATTCTATAAAGAGATATTTACCTTTCCAAGAACATATCTAATTTAGAACTTGGTAAACAATTGTGGAAATTGAAAATTTTTGGGTCTGTCCAAAAGACGGGAACACCAAGATAAGTGAAAGGGAGTGTACCTTCTTTCAGACCAAGGACATTGATAATTTTACATTTTTTGCTGGGAGGAAAGTTCTTCCCTAAGAAGATCCAGTATTTATTCCATCTAATGGTTTCACCAGAACCTATTCATAGTGAGAGTGCACAATGTGCGGTTATGAATGTTTCTTTTATCCCTTTGAAGGAAAATAATGATGCCCTCAGCATAAAAAAGATGAGTAGAAGAATTTACATGCCTAAATACATGTATGGGATTCAGTTTATTCAGATAAAACAGAAGGTTTATCAAATGAATCAGGTAGTCTTATGCTATCGAGAAAAGAATAGAGGATGGGGGTTAACTTTCCTCACAACTTTGGTGCATTTAAAATATCCCTTTAGAGATACATTGATCAATATTGAGATAGATGTTGAGTTGAAGAGAGTTCTTATTGTAGTGATAAAAGAGGCACTAAAACCAAAACATTGAAGGACTTTGAAGAGAAAGCTCCAGTACATGGTGTCAAAAGATTTTATGATATCAAGTTTAAAAGTTATGCTTCATCCCTTGTTATTTTTATTCAAATTTTTGACAGGCTCAAAGGAATGAAAAATACAGTCTTGAATGGATCTACCCATTATGAAACCAAATTGGTTCGAAGAGAAAAGTTTGTCTGTGAGAGTGGAAAGTCAGCTAAAAATGATTTTTTGTGATGACATTATAAAGAGTGTTAATAAGAGAAATGGGTCTAAATAGTTGAATATCAAAATCATTATCCACTTTTAGGATCAAGGTTAGAAACTAAGGATTATGTTCCAGAGGAAGCACCACATTGGAGAAGAAGGATTTTACAAGTTCACAAACATCGATCTGAATCACATACCAATAATGTTGGAAGAAACTATTATTGAAGTCATCAGGACCCAGAGAACTATCGGGATTCAGACTAAAAATAGTGTCTTTGATTTCATGATCTAGCATAGTGTTGATAAGGAAGGAGTTATCCTCATCAATTATTACTAGGGGAATGACATCGGGTAGAAGGTCTTTGTTGATTTTAGGACCATTAAAGATGGATTTATAGTAGGAGACGATATGATGAGAAATGTCATCTTAATTTTAAAGGATTTTGTCTCCATACATTTGAAATGTTAATGGCCTATAGGCCGTCCTAATTCATTGAGGATAGTTATAGAATTTAGTTTTTCTATTACCATATGTTAACCATTTAACTTTAAATGCTTGTTTTTTCATATTTTTGTTAAATGTGAGAAATGAGTTGAATTTGACCGTAATGTTTAGTTGATGAGTATGATCAGTTTTGAGGTCATAGGTGATGTTTTTTTAGTTCATTTATATCTTTTTCAATAATAATAATGTCATTACAATGTTTTTAGCTTTAGATATGCACCATGTTTTTAGAGTCTGTTTGAGATGTTTTAATTCGAGATTACAAGAAAAGAAATCATTGTTATAAGACATTGAGGAACAACAGTATTTGATGATATAAGTTAAATCTTCATCATAGAACCACAAATTGTTAAGTCTGAAAGGAAATTGGTGTTTCATGTATTCGGTGGAGACATTTACAAGGATGTACTGATGATCACAGTTCATCCTTTGAATAGTGGTGCTAGATATAGTGTCTCATTTATCTAAAGAAGGGACATTTGTGAAGGCTCTATCCAACTTGGAGGCAACTACTTTATTGTAGTGTCTTCAATACCAAGTGAATTTTTCACCAGTGAGATTAATTTCAATGATATTGTTGTCATCGATCAAGTCTTCAAATTATCTCGTGGAAATTGAAGCATGAGAAGGTAAAATTTTCTTTCTTGAGTCCATAATGTCATTAAAGTCTCCAATAACAAACCAGGGTGCATTAATGTTAGTGCCAAGATATGAGAGTTCATTCCAATTCATTCCCTTTTCTTGGCATCTATTCTTACCATAAACATATGAGTAGAAAATATTTGTGCCATCTATAATAATTTTGAATGTAAAAATATGTTCAAAGATATTAAAAACACTAATATTTTGTAAAGAAGAATGAAAAAAAATCTCTAAAGATTCATCATTGAATTTTTTGTTGATTTTATTAGTAAAAACAATATTATTTTAACATAAATGTGAGTATTTAAAGGAGAAAGTAATTTTTTAGATCTGTAATAGAGAATAAAATTTTTTTATGAGTGTTAATAATTCTCTTTAAAACAATTAATGTGTAAGAGTTAGCAATACCCTGAAAATTCCAAAAAAGGATCTTCATTTAAACCTAGGTTTGGAGTTAGAACTCCCATTTTCTTTTTTCTGGAGCCTTTATTTCTAGAATCCGTTCTATCCTTTTGTGTATTGTTAGAGGTATGTTTATGTTTATTTCTAGATATGATAGTGTTCTTCTTTATAGGTTCATTTATTCGAACACTCACAGTTGATTATATAGAAATATTAGAACATAGCAACAAAGAATTAGAATTGAGGTTCAAAATAAAATTTCCAAACATTATTGAGTAGTCATCACTATATATAGGTAGACAAATAGTTATACCTAGAACCTTTGTAGTGGATATGTACTGCTGTTTGACATTGTCCAAATTAGATAGAATACACTGCATTTAATCCATAGATTCCTCCATTACTTACATATGATTTTGGCCATGTATTGAGGGTGTGTTACCATGTTTAATAGATTCTGGTATGATGAAAACAATATTATTATACTTAGAATTTATGTTTTTTGTCTCATCCTGAACTTCCTTAGGTATAAAGGTCAGTTTCCCAGAATCATCAGTACTGCTAAAAGGTTTAATGTGAGTAAAGGGAGTAGAAACTAATTCATTGTATTTCATTTAGGATTCATTATTTATATCTAGATTAGTTTCATTATTAGCAGGATGTATTATTGAAGCATTAAAGGTAGGGTCTATAGATTTGATATTACACAACATCACAAAAATAGTACCATCACTACTGTCAATAGGTTGAGAACCATCAAAATATAAATTTGAAATAGTGGAAATGGTTGTACTTGGGTCCATTTCATTTTCCATCCTATATTTATCTATGGGTATTTTCTTAGTGGAGACATTTATTGTCTAGAATTGTATGGGATCTGGTACCGAGTGTATAATTCCCTTCAATGGTTTAATAGATTGTGATTCCTTGGAAATAGTTTCAGTCATCTTAGTAGTAATGGGCTATGTTCTGTCCTGAATAAACTTTGAATTAGTCATATGTTTCCCAGATTTTTTAGTATGGGAAGTGGAATCCTAAGTTTTAGAGAAATTAATAGATGTATTTAGAGCATGTGGAAGATAGTATATGTCATTTGTTTTGTTGTTGGATTTATTCATTATCCTGAAAATATCAGTGACATTTAAAAGGTAGGGGTCTTAGACCTGTCTTGTACCCAAATATGGGGTGTGTTCATCTGCAGCTTGTATAGATATTTCCCCAGGGAAATAATAGTTATGAAGGGTTACAGTGTATTTGTTTCATACATTGAATTTTTCTTTTTCAAGTTGATTATCCCTGGTACCCTGGGTATAATCAGAATCCTGTATGAGAATAGATTTTTAGATCTGACCAAATTGAAGAGTATTGGGTTCTTCCTTATCATTGGCTAGATTTACAGTGTCTAAAACTAGATTTTATATTTCTTATAAGTGGCCTTGATCTTTAATGGAGTTGTCTTCTTCTTCAGAAATATATTCCCATCTTATACCTAATGTATCCCCAAAGTGTGTCAAACTATGTGGTTTTCCTTTATGAAACCTCCGAAACCATTAGTATATTTTAAGGATATAAAATCATTTCTTTAAGATTATAACTCACATACACATAAGAAAGAGTATTTTTTAATGTTGTACATTGGAAAAATAAAATAATTGAGTCCACTCCCAATTGGAAAAAACCCATGCGAAAAACCATGGAAGGGTTTGTGGTGTTGGTTATTATATTTTCAAAATTCCAAAAACAAAATAATAATGAAATCCCACTAATTTATTATATAAAACCACCTAGGTTCCCATTTCTCTCAAAATACATGGAGAACATACAATAAATTCCCTCCACTCTATAGGGTCCTCACCAGGCTCCCTATGCTCTTAAGAATCCACTCTAAATTATTTTGAGTCATAGACTCCAGTAAGGTAACTTTGACTCTCATTTCTACTCAAGAACATCATTTATGATATGATCATTAATTTATATTTTTTCATGTTGGGATATGTTATTAAATATCCCATAGTCTTTTGTTTTGATTTATATAGGATTAAATACCCCTTCCACTCATATTAATAATTACAATGAACCATTTTGTACACCCATTACAATACCAAAATTTAGTAAGGCATACTCAATTTCTATTCTTGATTCAAATTTCATTATTATCATATCACTTAAATTAACAATTCAAATTATTGGGATATTTATTTTCGTTTCCATATTACTTCCAATTTGTTTTCCAAATGATTAGAGACTCCTTTCTCTCTCATCAACCCATTTAATGAATTTTTAAGTTACGTCGTTATGCTGCCAAAATTTCACCATGATTTTATATAACAAAACAATTGTATAGAGAATATAATACCCATTTCTTATCAAGGGTGTTCACATTTAAAAACAAACACCTATTTTAATTGGGACATAATTTTTTTATTCTACCCCACATGATCTTGGACTAAATTATGATGATGAATGAATCCTTGTTGTATAATATATGTGGCACACATAACCATGAGAATGAAATGAATGTGGTGGGTGCAACTCAAATTATATAGCCCTCCAATGAATTCAGTAATGTTTAGTATCATGGTTCGTCATGTTGAGAAAGGGAGTGAACCTGATTCCATTATTGGAATTTTTACACAATGATGTCTTGGAAGTATAGCCTCAACCTATGTTTATGATTCATTGTTTTAAGTTTTTTCACATTTACCATGTTAATATTATCATGTTATATCTGGTCTCATTATTCATGTTTATGATTCCTACCCTTTTTATGCCCCATTTACATGTCTATTTTTTTAGCATTTATCAGATTATGATATATTTATTCCCATACTGGACTTTATACCTCACCCCTTTCTTTTATTTTTCTCCAGGTTAAGGGTGTAATTTTGGACCGGCGGCCCAAAATCCCAACAAGCCCAGCCCGAAAGCCTGAGCGGCCTGGCCCGACAAAGCCTGCATCGGGCCAGGCCGGGCTCGGGCCGTAGGGTCAGCGGGTCGTGCCTGGGCCTTTCCAAGAAGGCCCGCGGGCCAGGCCAGACCGGCCCGAAAAAGCCCGGCCCGAAAAAGCCTGACCCGCTAGCCCACAAGAAGCCCAGCCTGCTGTAAAAAAATTAACGGGGAAACTGCGGGTATGGGCATTCGATCAACCTACCTCGAGATCCCAAGGCTGCGCGTGGACCATATATATATATATATGTGCATATATCAATATATATCAAAAAAAATAATATTATATATATACATATAATTATTATTATATATAATTATAATGTGTGTATAAATATATATTTACAACGATATAAAATTATATATATAATAGTGTATATATATAAGCAAAGCCATTAATAATATATATCAATTAAGTGTGGTTTTAAAAATCCATTAATAATATATATATATATATATATGTATGTAAGTATATGTATCTTATTTAATATAATATATATATAAACAAAGCTATTAATATATATATATATATATATAAATGATTTAATATTATATATATATAAAAACTTTTTGTATATTAATAAAAAAATAACATCACCTAGTGATGTTCGTGCAAGTACCTCAATATCATTAATTTTTTTAAGTATGTTGCAACATGCATATATTATATATAATATACATATATAATTGTATTTATAAAGAAAATTAACTCACCCACTACGATGCACCCCCCAACTCCTGATTATTATTTTTACAATTTTCTCATTATATATATATATCAATCATTTAACATTATATATATATATATATAATAAATTATTATATATTAATAAAAAAATAACACACTCACCCAATGATATTCACGCACACCCCCAACCTCACTATTTTTTAAATATGATGAATCTTGCATATTATATATATGTATATATAAAAACAAATATACGAATAATATGAATATATATATATATATATATGCAAACAAAGACATTAATATTATATATAAAGATATTAAAAATATTTATCAATTAAGTTTTCCTTTTAACAATCCATTAATAATATATGTGTGTCAATGATTTAATATTATATAATAACTTATTTTATATTAAAAAAAATAACACACTCACCTAATGATGTTCGTGCACGTCCCCTATCTTCATTAATTTTTTTAAATATATTTCCACTTGCATATATCAAATATAAATTTATTTGGAAAAAAAATTAACCCGCCCACTGCAGCGCACCCCCCAACCCCTAATGTTTTTTACAATTTCTCAAATTATATATATATATATTAACTTATTATATATTTACAAAAAAATAACTACTCACCAAATGATATTCGCACACCCCCAACCTAATTAATATTTTTTAAAATATGATAAAACTTGAATATATTATATATACTATATATACATAAATAAATCTATTTAGAAAACAATTAACTCACCCACTGCTGCGCACCCGCTAAGGGTGTAATTTCAGTCCAGACAAGGCCGGGTCGGGCCTACCTTGAAAAAAAATTAAAAAATGTTTTAAATTTAACAATCCCTTAAAAATAATTTTCATGAATAAGTTAAAAAATTAATATAAAAAAATGTTTTAAATAAAGGATAAAAAAATGTTTA
Source organism: Viscum album (assembly GCA_963277665.1). Lineage (NCBI taxonomy): Eukaryota > Viridiplantae > Streptophyta > Magnoliopsida > Santalales > Viscaceae > Viscum > Viscum album. The sequence goes on along the minus strand of OY728140.1, from coordinate 126,196,380 downwards.
AATAACAACACTTTAAACCCACCACCCACTACTGCTCACCCCCCAATAACTCATTAATTTTTATTTATTTATACATAATATATATATATATATATTCAGAGAAATGCATAAATCTATTTAGAAAAAAATAACATATCCACCCACTAAAAAATGTATTTACATAAAATGTGTTAAATGTTTAAAAAAACACATGTAAAAAATATGCGTTCAAAAAAAACATTTTAAATTAAACGTCTAAAAATAAATGTAAAAAAACATTTTAAACAAGTGTTAAAAAATGGTTTAAATGAAGGTTTAAATAAAAAAGTTTAAACAGGTTTTTAAAACAAACATTTAAATTATTTTTTAAAAACAAAAACTTAAAAAATAATTTTTACATTAAAATATGAAAAAAAGTTAAATGTTTTAAAAAAAATACATGTAAAAAGCATGCGTTTAAAAAAATTCAAAAAGGTTTTAAACAGATGTAAAAAATTGGTTTAAATAAAAATGTTTAAATAAAAAATATTAGCAATCTCTTAAAAAAATATAAATAAGTTAAAAAAAATTTAAAAAAAATTTTCAAAAAATATTAGAAAAAATTTTAAATGATAAGGCTTTAAACTCACCCACGGCAGCTGCGCACCCCTCATTATGTTTTTTATAATTTGAAAATAATATATATATATATATATTCACAATATATAAATCTTTTTAGAAAAAAAAAACATATCAACCCACTGTAAACTGTTAATAAAAAATAAAATAAACATTTTTAAAAAACATGCATTTAAAAATAAATGTAAAGAAAAGTTTTATATAAATGTTAAAAAATGTTTAAATAAAAAAAATTCAAGATACAATTATTTTGATAACAATAAAAGCTCACCATGGCCTGACTCGATAAAGCGCGGCCCAACCCGAAAAAGCCCAGCCCGACCAGATGGTTTGGGCCAGCCCGAGGCCGGGCATGGGCTGCCTCATGGGGTTGTTCGGACCGGCCTGGCCGGGCCCGAATAGTGGTCAGTGGCCCGAATCATTGCATGGTAGGCCCGGGCCGAAATTACACCCCTACCCCAGGTTATCCCGTGGAGTTTCAATAGCCATAGAAGATTTTAAGCATGTTAAGGATGTTTTTATTAATGTTGTTGTATCCCATGTTCAATATGTTATACTATATACCTAAATATCAAATACATTATAATTATTGATATAGTTGGTATTAGATAAAATGATTAGTTACTTTTGGGATTAGGATGAAAAAACACTTGATAAAGCCTTAGGGATAAGACTAAGTATTAGAAAGCATCCATAAATTTTGGTAAATATAGTGTGAGTGGTTTAACATGAAAATGAATCTATTTATAGAGAAAATAAGTGGACATGGTTTTGGAAAAAATTTACCTTAGTGTAATAACTCTGACAAGGTATGCTAGGATTGAATCAATGTAACCTAGTATACAAAAATAAGCCTTACTGAGTACCGAGTTTAACAATTCTGAGGTTTATTGTTTGGTAAATTTATCAACTCGTTACTATCCCTTATCTGGGGAACAAAAAATACCCATAAGAATATATGATAGGAATTAGATCATGGATAATGTAGATTGATGCATTGAAATTCATAATATAAGGAAATAAATGCAATTTGTAACTTATCCCTTTAATATCATTAGATTCCCCTTTATGTGTTTAATAGTTTAAAAATAATCATCCCTAATTTTCTATTTATTCTACCCAATTTCTGAACATATGAGGAATCTGGTAAAAAATCAATGCAATGGGAAATATTATGACCTCCCTAACAAGATTACCAAGCCAATGGGAGCAGGAATCTTGAACTTTATGAAGATACTCTCTCAGATAACTCGGGTTCTAAATAGAAACCAAGATTAAAATGAGCATCCCAATCCCCTTAAGAGAGAACAAGTTGTGATTGGGGATTTTATTCCCCAAAGGCCTATGAATTTTAATGGATCATCTAGTCCTTTAATCAAGGAACAATGTATCCACTCCATTGAGAGTATATTCCCCATCCTTCAATATTCATAGTAAGAGAAGGTTGTACAGACAATCTATCATATATAGAGAGAAGTTGATTAGTGGTGGGCATTGTTCAGTAACACAAAGTATAAGGATGAGATCAATGTGATGGATTAGAGGTAATTATGGCAAAATATTTGATAATTATTTCTAACACACTCTCTATATTTAAATGTAAAGGGATTTACTCGACCTCATTCAAAAAGATGGAGAATCTACTAGGGATTATGAGGATAACATCAAAATAATTACATGATACGCCTCGAAATTTTTCATTACCCCAGAATTCAATGTTGACCACTTCTTTGGTGGGAAAAAATATTATCTATGAAAAGACATGGTGATCCATGACTTTGATAGTTATGATGAAATTGTCTAATATAACGTCAAAGTAAAAATGGAGTTTAGTGAATCTGATGGGTATCATAGAGGTAATATGGGTAAAGTGGATTTAAATCTAGTGTTCCAATTGAGAAATCTAATGTTTCCAGAACAATTTTGCATCCCACTTTTCAATGGTGCTGAAAGAAGAACCCAAGACATGTCCGAAGGGGGAACAAACTTGATTTGAGTTCGGGATGGAAGGACACATAACTAATGACTTCTAGAAAGAAAAAACCAATAATGTGATGGAGGAAAGGAATGATACAGCCAAACCATTGTAAATTGTTAATTGATACAACTCCAGGGAACTAGGGAAGTTCGAAAAACAATGCACTAATATAGCATTTTTCATAGACAACCAATAATATCGATGGTAAAAATGGTGAGAAATTTCCATCCCAACCACTTATATGGATTGTGAAAACGAAGTGGTGATAGGTACACAAGTTATTACTTCATGAATAGTGAATATAATTTTTTAATATGATTCTACACATTCCTTAATATCATTAGTGTTTAGTATAATTATTCAAACTCCACCAGAAATCATGGAAGTTGAGATTTCAATGAAATTGGAAAATGAAGAAATTATTATATCCTATATATATAACTCATATCCTATCATAATTTATTGTTTTAACATCCCATAAAACATTTTCACACTCCATTTAGTGTATTTTGAGCTAATTATATGCATGGATTGGCTTTTCCCATATATAATCAACATAAATTTCGATGAGAAATAAATCACTCTCTCTATCACAAACCGACCCCTGATTCTGTATAATTACAAAGAGGAAGATGAATCATCTTTAACACTAACATCTCAAGAATGGATATTATTTCTGTAAAGACCCAGAAATTTTAGGGAAATTTTTTTCTTAATTTCATTAGAATTTTACGAGTCTGTGGCTTCTGACATCACATAATTTCGAGGCCCGGTGTGCTCGGAATCAATATCTGAAGTTTAGCTCTGGTACGTTCAGTGAAAGAACGAGCGGGTTTTTCTATCTTTTAAACCGGAGATTGGAATTGAAATCCGAGGGCACCGATGAACTCACAACATCGGTATTTTCTTAAGGGGACATTTACCGTGGTGGCGTTTGCACGAGAGGAGAAGTTAAAAATTTATGGATTAAATGAGAAGTGAATAAAATTGTGGAACAATTTTATTTTTATATCTAAGCTGGATTTATCCTACATGGGGGAGTTTCGGTGGGGCCCACAAGCACCTAACTACCCATGTGAGGATATTTTTGAGGTGGGGCCAACACGATCCTCAGCCTTTCACATTCCCTTAACTCACTTTTAACTCTCATAAACACCCCCCCATAATCACCCCTTGTATTAATTTGTAACTCTTCTTCATTTATGTAGCCTTTCCACCTCATCCCCTCTCACTCTTTTTAATTTTCCTACCTATCAAAATTAAAGAATCAAACTCTCTAATTAATATATTAAAGAGTTTGAATTATTTTGAATTTTTTTTTGAAAACATGGCATGCCTTTTAAAGTTGAGTAAGTCTCATCTTAATATGGGTTGGGAAAATCATATCGTAGAACCTCTGGATGAGAAGAGGGATTTATCCATCATGGAATAAAATCTTCCGCCCACGAAGAATGTCACCTCTTTGTTGAAGAATACGGAGGATCCATCTTCACCGACAATACACCGACAAACGATAAGTGATCAGTAGCGTGGTGCAAGCGCAACGAACTATGTCGACTCTGACGTCTTCCTCATGTCAGATCCGACGAATGACGAATGACACGTGGTAGGGGTCGTTATGTTCAGGTTATAATACCGTTCTTCATGGTTCTCCAATATTCGGTTTTGTTTGGCCATTTGATATCATCGTGACGAGGAAGGGCTCAGATCGCGTGAACAAGGTACGACCCTTCCCCTCTCGTTCGTTGTTTGTGGACGATGGAGGGGTTTGCGAAGAACTGTCCGGCGATGGGCTGACCACGAACGGTTCATCAGCGCATGATTTCCGGGTCGCCGCAAAGGCACGGCACCGCCGTGCCACACGGAGTAGAGCCAGACTGTGGCCTAGCCGAGCCATGGTGGAGGGGAAAGGCGCCGTCGCGCCGCGCAGGAGGGGCGCGGTGCCATCGCACCGCGCATGAGCTACAGGAGCCGCAGCCGCGGCGGGCCGTGGCGGAGGGGCGCGACGGATCAGGAAGGGCAGCCGGTCATGCCGGCCGCCAGCGCCATCAAGAGGTGGGACCCAAGGGGGGTCCTGCGGTTATCCAAGGGGCCAACCATTAAGGCCAGCCGATTGAAGAAACTGGGGGGTGTTACACCCCCCATATTTGCGGCTAGGGAGGGCCCCACTGGGCACCGCCACCCCGCTAGGTGGACCAGCCACGCGGCCAACCACCTAGGCCACGCGGGCCGGACCATGCTTGCTGGGCCAGGATGCACTGCGCCCAATCGGTCCAGACCCGGTTCGAGCCGACCCAGGGGGTATTAGGCCGGGTCGGACCGGGCCCAAACCCCCTATTTTCGGACCCTCTTCAATTAAATGCTCATTTCATGGGCTATGGACCTCTGATCGATGCACCGTCAGTTTCGTAGGAATCCTTGGATCTGGAAGGTAATTTAGGTATATTACACTCAAGATTTAGGAAATTTTTGGGTATGGCCGGGTTGGTTTGAACATGAAACCAAACGGGCCTTCGGAGCGGAAATGCTTGTAACTTGAGCTCCGGACGCCCGATTGACGTGTCGTCTACTACGTTGGATTCCTATTATTGAGAAGGTTCTTTTGGAATACTCCACCTGAGGTTTGGATGCAGTTGGTGTATGGTCGGGTTGGTTTATCTTATAAACCAACTGGGCCCCTGAAACGGAAAAGCTAATAACTCTCAGGTCAGGCGTCCGTTTGACAAACCATTAGCAGCATTGGTAATGAAGTTGTGAAATAGTTCCTTTGAGTATACCCCATGAGATTTTGGGGTACAGTTGAGATACGGTCGGGTTGGATCATACATGAAACAAACCGGGCCCCCGGGACTAAAAGGCTAATAACTCACAGACCGGGTGTCCGATAAACGCGTCGTCTGTTGCGTTGAGACCCATTTGACGAGGCAAACCTGTGAGATAATTTTTCATGGGACTTCATGACAATTGATGTATCGAACCCTTGGCTCATGGAGCAGACCCTCCTGGAATCAAGCATGCTGTGTGTGGGAACCCTAGAGCTGGCTGCGACTGTGACGATGATGAAGACTATACTTGAATCCTACGTGGGTTCGGAAGCGATGAAGACTGTACTTGGATCCTACGTGGGTTCGACAACGAGGATGATTATGCTTGGATCCTCTATGGGTTCGGCAACGATGACGACTTTACATGGATCCTACGTGGGTTCGGCAGTGATGGTTACTGTACTTGGATCTTACATGGGTTCGACAGTGATGACTTCTGTACTAGGATCCTACGTGGGTTTGACAGAGGAGATGATTTAGAGGCTACATCTAATCATCTCCACCCCTCTTCATGAGTAGTATAACTGTGTGAGTTGAGTATTGACTTTCAATCATTATCATCGATGTGATTAACTTGTGATTTTTCTTGTGTGGACTGGTTGTGATTTCCTATGTGGACTCGATTGTGATTTACTGTGTGGACTAGTTGTGATTTCTTGTGTGGACTGGGTTGTGCTTTCCTATGTAGACTGGGTTGTACTTGGGCTCGTGAGTTGGAGCCGAACTGGAATTGATGAATTAGGTATATGTATGAGCATATAACTAAGTAGATTTGGTTGATACTTCTTGTTTGTAGCTTTTCTTTGTGGATATACTTGTTGGATTTAGTGAGACCCTGTGGGTCTCAGGGTCCCTACTGAGTATCATTATACTGACCACTACATGGGATATTCCTGAACCTAGTTGTGATGGATACAGACAACAAACAACACTGACAGAGACCGAGTGTACGATGACTGGACAGTACCCAATGGTGGACCTCACGACAAGTCAGTACTCGGAGATGTAATTTACGACGAGATGGTACTCATAGGAGGTTAGTGGAAAGAGCGTTGAGGAGGCTATCTGTACCTACCCTTCAGGTAGGATCCGAGGTGGACGACCCAGGAGCTGCTTCTATCTTCCAGTTGTATGTCTTTTCTGTTGTACTTCGTTCAATTGTAGCTGTATCTTTTCAGTTGGGTTCGTATTCTAGCCCATTTACTTTTTAGCACTATCTTTTTTTACTTAGTGTATTACTTCTTCTTGTACTATGGTTGGACGTGTTTATGTTTTTTTAAAGGCAATGCCTTCCCAATTATCGGGATTTACGCCTTTGGTGCTAGTCGGCAACCCCTGGCCTATGGAAGGCGGGCTTGGGGTAGTCATGGAACGGGCCCCAAGGACGGGTCGTGAAAAATTGGTATCAAAGGAGTCAGTTATACTACAGAACTCAGGGCTCTGATAATGTCTTCTCTTTGAAGCAATAATTGTTAGATTAATGAGTGTGTTTATCAATCCAGGGAGTCCAGTGTTGGTGTGGAGGCTGACATATCCATACACCAGGACCCCGACTTCAGATTTCCAACTCAGTACATGAAAACATTGATTGCATGGGTGTTTCAAAATTTTTCTTTGTGATTACTTTGTGTCAGCTCACCAGGTATAAATCATTTGACCGTGTCGTATCTGTTCTGGATGCCTCCATGAAGACTGTCAGTAGGAGTTCTGAGAGAGTACTCGTTGACGGACCACCGAGCGATGAGACTCTGGTTCATGGCCCTCTTTCTATATGTGCACCTTCGGGTGGTGTACCAGTACTAACACCACCCATTAGGCAGCAGATTCCACCAGCTGTACTAGTGGACAGGGCACACTGACAGAGTGTATTGGACGGGTTCCAACAATAGAGGCCCCCGAGGTTATGAGGTGAGGAAGATTCCTAGGAATTAGTGGACTGATTGGAGGCGATTGTTAGAGTTCCACACCTATTTTAGACACTAGTAGAGAAGATGGTGATCTTAGCTACTAGTGTTTTCAGTGAGCGGCCATGAAGATGGTTGGCGTAGTGATGAGGATTTGGTACGTGAACTGATGCCTAAGATAGTACCTTCAGGTAGTGTGCCAGCTATATCACTACTTGTTGGTCAGGAGTTACAACCAGCGGTACTGGTAGTTGATACATGTAGACTTAGTGCCTTACATATGTTTCAGCATCAGATACCACTTAGGTTCCAAGGCAATCCCAACTCACAGGCGGCTGAGGACTAGCTTGAGGAGGTGGCTGAGAGTTTTCAAGAGCTTTTACAGCTTTGGAAGGATGGAATTTAGGAAGCTGAGTAGTCATCGAGGTGTATCAATCATTTTTCGTACTTGATGACTACGATACGATCAGTGATTTCGAGCTCAGACCTCAGAGAGAGGTGTGTTTAAAGGAAATATGAGCTAGCACTTTTCCTCTATGGATTCCGACATATGCTAGGGTGCTAGGGAGAACCTTTGTGGTTGAATGATCTTTGGATTATTGGATACAGCTAGTGAATGTTATCAGTGTGAAAATAGGAAACTGGCACCAGTATCAGAGACTTAGGTGTGTAAAATGTTTCAAGAAGAGGAAGTGTTTAGAACAGATGAATCTGCAGAGTAGCAGACGTGGAATCAGAGCTGGGAGAGTAGCATGAGGTGGTGTACATTTTGACATTTTACAACAACCCACATTTGTAGTCCCCTCTAGGCTCAGGGACCTGGAGGGAAGGGGAAGAGAGTAGTTGTATGAGGTCAAAGAGTGTGACCCAAGGGCTCTAGGAATGATTCAAGGTACGGTTTGTGTCAACTACTAGCTTTCGTAACAACAGACATTGATATGAATAATTTCTTCCTTCCACGAATCTTGTCCCAGACCAAGAGTTTCCGGTTAAAAGTTGTTGACTTGACCCTCACGTCTGGAGATACCTTTGGGAGGATATCGATAATAACTCTTACGCTGATGGTGTGATCTAACCCTAGAGGTGAGAGTTTTGGTTGGAACCTCTTGGTGGCAGTGTCGAGTCCATACGACGTTAGTTTCAGTATGGATTGGGCAACCACAGTTCATACATAGATTGACTATCTTAGGCAAAAAGGTTGTGGTTTACCTACAATGTTGGGATGAGTTTTTTTCCTTGGTCGGCGAAAAGGAAACCCAAGGCAGCACAGAATGGAATCATACATATGTGGGTGCAGTCGATCACTCATGAGTCTTCCAGACTTAGATTTGAAGCAGACATTTTCTAGTGTTGTTGCAACACTTTTAGCTTTGACGAAGAAGGGGAAAAACCTTCGTTTGGTCAGGGATATTCCATCTGAGGTTTTCCGGAGCTAAGGTAGAGGTTGACCAGTGCGCTCATTTTGAGGCTACCAGAAAAGGTTAAAATCATCCAGGAGTGGATGAAGACTGCACAGAGTAGGCAGAAATCCTATATTGATAGGAGATAGAGACCACTGGAGTTCGAGGATGGCGACCACGTTTTCTTACAGGTCTCACCTCGACGAGGTCTATAGAGATGTGGCTGAAGTGGAAAGTTAAATCTATGGTTCATCGGACCTTTCCAGGCCCTCAGTGGTGTAGGCAAGGTGGCTTACCACCTAGCCCTTCCACTTCAGTTGCACCGGATGCATGATGCCTTCCACGTATCTCAGCTAAAGAGATACGTGCACGACCCTTCACACATCATCGACCAGAGTGAGTTGTACATCGATGACGGGGCGACATTCACGGAGGTTCCAGTAGAGGTTGAGGATCGATAGGAGTGGGTCCAACAAGGATATTCGATTCCTATTGTGAGCTTTCTCTAGCAGGACGAGGACCTCTAAGAGAGCACATAGAGCGGGATGCTCAGTTGCGTGCTCGGTACCTCCTTTAGTTTCCCTTGTTTGTGTTGTAGCTTTATGGGGACATAAAGCTCTAAGGTGGGAGTAATGTAAAGACCCAAAATTAACACCCCGAACTTCCATGATACGCTTCTCATTCAATAATGCAATAGCTTGCATTGTACGCAACTTCGAGTTCTAAAACACGGTGACTAATCAAAGTAGCCGTTATGAATAGAAATTACCACTTTTTAAAATTATAGAAATTTTATATTTCAAAATGGACTTCATTTTTGTATTCTTAATATCAAAATTACCCTAAGTTGAATTTTTTGTAATTTTCTGAGAACTTCCATTTTTTTATGAATAGTGAAAAATTCTTAAAACAACTTTTTTAATCAAAATAATTTATTGTGATAAATTATAATATTTATTAGTTTTAAAGTATAATTAGAATATATTTTTACCATTTTATCTAATGGTGGTCATTAGAATTAATTTAACATTGAAATTGGGCATGAACAATTGTCAATCTTTTGATATAAATTGTTTCTTAAACACGATATTTGTTGTGACAGTGGGAATTAATTATAAAATAAATTAATGCAACTTATATGTTTGGAATTTTGTAAAATAGACATCATTTTTGAAATCGTAATATCAAATATAGCTTAGGGTGAATTTTTGGGATTTTTCTGAAAAACTTCAATTTTTGATGAATAGTGAAACCACTAAGTGGTACTTATAAAAACTGATTTTTCGTTTAAATGAAATTTTACCACTTATGTATTTTGAATTTCAAGAATCCTACATACATGGTTGTCATTAAGAATTAAAAACTGGTTCAATAAGATTAAAATAATTTTTTTGTGAATAGAAACTTTTAAGTTCTTAATCGCGATTAGAGGTAATTAGTGTAGTTTAAGGTAAAAATAATGTTTTAATAATATGAGATGAGCTTGAAACATGTCCTACCATCATTGGATGTTCCATGGCCGACCAAGAAAATCCATTGTTCAACTTGGGGACCCCATGGAGCCACTTTAGTTGGAAAATGACATAAATACCTTTTATTTAATGTTAAAGTAAAAAATGACACAAAAATGAAATGTTTTAATAAAACAATTTTTACATGGGGTTATACAAGTCATATTTTTGACTATAAATATTCATTGGAAATATTAAAGTATTTCCTACATCATAGTATTTTTCTTATAATTTTTAGACATTAAATAAATTAAATTATTTATGACATAATTATGATGGAGCGATGACCTCATTATTTAACGATTTTAATAAAATGAACAGATAATTTAAAATACAAGGCTTACACTTGTCCAAAGACTATTGGATGGATATATTTCGAACCCTTATCACCTTATCCACGAATTATATAAGTGTGGGACCTTTATAATCCGAAAAGAATTGTATAATAATGTAAAATTTCCTTACTTTCCAAGAGTGCCCCTCCTCTCCTCTTATAAAAGGCCCCCACCTCTACCACATCATTCACACTTTCAAACCATTTGGATCGACCAAACTCTGACCAAATACTCTCCCAACTTCCCCCCCTTACTCCTAGAAGCCTCACTTTGGGCAGAACACTTCCCAAGGAAGCCTTTGGCTCAAATCAAAAAGAGTTACCCGATTTTGAGGTAATGTCTTCTCTAATGTTGTTTTGTTTTATTTTTCTTCTCCAACCCCCTAAAAACTTTTTATTCATTTATTTTGTAACAAAACTAGTATCCTAAATATACTAGGATGTTTTTATAAGAAGTATTCGAGCTACACTTACACACACCTACATCTAATGGTTAAAGAACATACTGTTTCTGTGGATGACGAATTTTTGCCTCACGAAACGATGATTGTTCAACACTCATATAACACCTCTAATGGTGGCCATTATGGTGAAAATATTTTTATATATAATATATATTATGTTTTCTTTTCCCTTATTATTTTTTATTTTTCATTTATTGCATACATTTATGGTTTCCATTATGGGTAAACGCGATATTTTCATTTTAGGAAGTGCGGACTACCGCCCCCTCAAAGTGATTTTAATCGTTAATACCATATGTGGGATGTATAAAGGATGGAGTAAATGGTATTATATTCTATATTATACTGGAATTATATTATACATTTATATAATTATGATTTCATTCCATTAAATACGAAATAGAAATGAAAGTAGCGTTCATGCGTACGTACGGCTTACCGTCTCCATGAACGGTGCATTTCATTTCTTACCTCTAAATGTTACGTAATATTATGAATGAATGTATATACTGGATATATATGATATATATAACATCTAAATCATGAATATAATTCTGGAGATAATGGATATTCTACCACATAAACAACTTGTAATTATAAGAAGTTTATTGTTGACTCAAGTACCAAAGATCGACAAAACGACCGTTATTAACTTAAATAATTACATAATGTTCATAACATTGTAATAAGTGATATAAAAAGGATAATGAAATTGAAAATGGTTCTTAATAAAGTAGATATTAACTCTATTTTATTATTCAGGAGGTTAATGAATGGTCGAATCAAGTCGGACACAAGGTAAGGGAATTCCTTAACCCAACTTCCATTCTTTGGGTTAATCTCCTACTTTCAAATTATGTCATGATATTATTATGTATTATTTTATATTTTTACTTTCTTTATGTGTACCTATAGTGAATACACATAATAGATCTATTTTATTTTAAAAATGATCTTTTTAAGGACATCATCTCAATCTCCTTTCATTGAGGCATATTTGGTTTTATACACAACTTTCTTTTATACGGTGTATAAACCCATTTGACTTTTACGTTTATTCCAAAGGAATATTTTTTATACAAAGCATTTTACTAAAAGACAAAAAGGGAATGTTTTTATTTCCGTACATATGCGGCGGCAATGACTTCTCCGCTGCCGTGACCATTATTTGAGTTTCGGTTTCCTCTACAAGCCATCACTTTTTTTAATGAAAAATAAATACAAAGTTTTGACTTTCTTTTTTTTTTGTATTGGAAATGGTTTTGAAAGCGTTTTTATTATATCAATATGTTGAATTGATATCTTGTTATTGAAATGTGGAAATGTTATGTTTCCTTTATGCATGTTTTATGTGATACGATTATGTTATGGTTTATGAAATGTTTAAACCTATTCATATGAGGAATGCATTGGACTTAATAAGTGACGGGTGGAGCCCGCTATATCCCCTCGATGCATCGGTAGGTCTCATGAGACAAACTAGTGTCTTGGCACGAGGCCTTGAAAAAATCTTATTTGTGGTCTTGGCACGAGGCCTTGGCTACGCGGTTATGATAGTCTGACATTATGAATTCCATCATTATGAAAGTGGTTAGTAATATTGCATGTGATTATTCAACCAGTAGAATATCCATGTAAATGGCATTATCTCATTTTACTTTTTCCATATTATGTTGAAGTTCAAGTTCAAAAGGATTTTGTTTTAGTTATACATTGCCTTAAATGTTAATGTTTATTCATGAAAGCTTCTGCAATATTTTTATCCTTACTGAGCATCTAAGCTCACCCCTTTCAATGTTCTAATATTTTCTAGGATGTGAAGAAGTATTTTATGAATGAATTGTAGGGATATTACGAAGAGGATATGAGTGTGGACTATGGAGACTTTGTTATTGTAGATTTTCACTTTATGATGTAATGTAACCTTTGTGAATGTATTTAGTGTTTCCAAGGCTACTAAACTAATCGGTCTTCCGAGACTTGATCATTTGTGATCATGCCAATGTTACGAAGTAATGCACCAACTCTGGGTAGCTGGGGTTGGGGCGTTACAGTTGTTATCAGAGGCAGTTTAGTACTAACCTTGGAAGCTAGATTTAGATAAACTCTGATTAGAGCACATAGCCCAAAGATAGAATTTAAGGATTAGTATAGAAGAACTTCCTAGAATTTTGGTATTATAGAGATTTTGTGAGTTTTCCGAGCGATACATCCCTGTCTGGATACGAGCAGGTAGAGGCGGCTCTGGCACAGATGTACCTAGGGGTAAAACCCGAAAACACCGCTTTGAGCTAGACTCGAACAGGAACTGGTGCACGACAACGGGCCTTGCTGCACTCTTGGTTACGACACTCTCGGGGGATATGCTTTGGATAATTCTCATTTTCTTTACAAACCACTATGAAGGGTTACGAGTATATACTTTATCAAAGAAAACATTTTTATGGATTATATCCATAAATTGTTCAACTTATGTTAAGTATCTTACAAATATGGAATTATGTATTTTGATTCATAAACTAATATAGTTTATGCCATTATTTAGAAATGGCGCCTAGTGGAAGGAATGTAAACCATATCAATGCACGCACTCCGTGTAGGGATTTCCCTCCTGCTCAAGATAATTATTGTGGATATGGAGATACAACTGGTGCTGATCAACTTATTACCATACTGGGACAACTCACTCAGGTTATGAATAATAACCTTACTCGTATAGAGCACCCTGATCCGCAACATGGAGGATCAATGTTAGACTGCTTCATGAGGAAACAACCACCAAAATTCAATGGGGGTACAAATCCATTAGTAGCTGAGTAATGGATAAACACCTTAGAGAAAATATTCCACGCCATGGGGAGTAGCGAAAGAGAGAAGGTTATCATGGAAGTTTACCGCCTCACTGGAGATGCTGATCAATGGTGGTCATTGATTCAAAACACAAAGGAAGATGATGACACATCGAATATGGAATGGAGGGAGTTCAAAGATATTTTCTTAGAAAAATACTTTCCTCATGACCGTAGAGCAGATATGGAAAGGCAATTTCTGAGTCTGAAACAAAAGGAGGATGAGAATGTTGCAAAGTATGAGGCCAACTTTACAAGGTTAGCGAGGTATGCTACAGATTATATAAGTAACCCAAGAGGTTATATTGATTGTTTCTTTGATGGGTTAAATCCATTTCTCCGTCGAGCTTTAGTATCACAATCGTTCTCAACATACGAAGATATTGTCTCATGTGCTATCAAGACAGAAAAGGAAATCTCTAAGTCTTATGACAACAAAGTAAAGCAAGAGAAGAAGAGAACGGTGGAACAAGAGACAGATAAAGGGAAAAAGGGAAAGAAGGATTTTCCATTATGTGATAATTTTGGGAAGAATCACCCTGGTACTTGCCTAAAAGGAATTGGAGTTTGTTATAAATGTGGAGAAAAAGGTCACCAGGCGCGTTATTGCAAGGGAAAGAAAGAGGCTATCAATGTTGAATGCTACAATTGTAGGGAAATGGGGCATTATGCAAATGAATATACTAAGCGTCAGGGAAACTTACCTTAGAAAAGGCCAAGGGATCATGTAAAATCTTATGTTGTTACTACATTCGAAGCAGAATAATTAATGTATTGGTGCTTTTGGACTCATGGATTATATTCTGGTTATTAGAATAATGTGATATATATATATATATAAGGATTGTACTGCAGTACTTGTTGATTTCAGTAAGGTTTTAATATGATGAAGGTAATCATATTTTTATTATGTGACAAAAAGAGAAACTTTAATTTGTTTGGGGAATCTGATAAATTGATTTTGGAATTAAGAGACCTTTTAGAGAAAGTCTGGGAAAAGGTATTTTGGATAACTATAAAGGTTAGAGTGGATTAAGTTGATCTTTGGATAGTATTGTTTAAGGTTAAAAAATTTATGAAGATTATTTTTGGAATATTATAATACTATAGTTTTAGGAAAAGGACAACCTGCAGGGTGGGGCATAACCCGTCGCGTCGGAAAAAGCTGCAGTAATTGAACCCACAATCATAGTGCGACAGGCCTTTATTTCCTACCACTAGCCTACAGGAAGTCCCTGGTTATTAAAAAATAGTTTTACTAATCTAAATGGTGTGTGTTAACATTTGTAACATTATACAATTTGGATAAGTATAATATTTTTGAGTTCTATTATCTTTTTGAGTGAAAAATGAGTTGAAGGTTGAAACTCTAATTGTCAAGCATAAATATATATATACCTATCTCTTATTCAATGAATAAATTAATTCTTAAAATTTAGTAAAGGGATATTAAAACAAAAAGATGTGTTATCCTAATACCTTATGTCTTGTTGAACTGATGATATTTTAAATCAACATAGATTGAAGGCTTTGAGGCCCTCAATTTGACAGTTGATTGTAATTGATGACCTCAATCACTCCCTACAAATATTTACGTTTTTCCTCCAATTATATGTCTATAATTTCCACCAATGTTCTCCTAATCGAGATCATAATTGGGTGGTGACTTTTTCATTTCCCTTTCCCTCTTATTAAAGCTAAATTTTATTAATCTTATTTCCGATGTGGGTTTTCCAAAAAGGTATTTTCTGTTTTCAACCTTTTATTTTCAAAGAAAAATTTCAAATTGCGGGGACGCAATTTATTGAAGGAGGGGAGAATGTAACACCCCGAGCTTCCACGATACGCTTCTCATTCAATAATGCAATAGCTTGCATTGTACGCAACTTCGAGTTCTAAAACACCGCGACTAATCAAAGTAGCCATTATGAATAGTAATAACCACTTTTTAAAATTATAGAAATTTTATATTTCAAAATGGACTTCATTTTTGTATTCGTAATATCGAACTTACCCTAAGTTAAATTTTTTGTAATTTTCTGAGAACTTCCAATTTTTTATGAATAGTGAAAAATACTTAAAACAACTTTTTTAATCAAAATAATTTATTGTGATAAATTATAATATTTAGTAGTTTTAAAGTATAATTAGAATATATTTTTACCATTTTATCCAATGGTGGTAATTAGAATTAATTTAACATTGAAATTTGGCATGAACAATTGTCAATCTTTTGATATAAATTGTTTCTTAAACACGCTATTTGTTATGACAACGGGAATTAATTATAAATTAAATTAATGCAACTTATATTTTTGGAATTTTGTAAAATAGAGATCATTTTTGAAATCGGAATATCAAATATAACTTAGGGTGAATTTTTGGGATTTTTCTGAAAAACTTCAATTTTTGATGAATAGTGAAACCACTAAGTGGTACTTATAAAAACTGATTTTTCGTTTAAATGAAATTTTACCACTTCTGTATTTTGAATTTCAAAAATCTGACATACATGGTTTTCATTAAGAAGTAAAATGTGGTTCAATGAGATTAAAATAATTTTTTGGTGAATAGTAACTTTTAAGTTCTTAATCGCGATTAGAGCTAATTAGTGTAGTTTAAGGTAAAAATAATGTTTTAATAATATGAGATGAGAATGACACATGTCCTACCCTCATTGGATGTGCCATGTCCGACCATGAAAATCCATGGGTCAACTTGGGGACCCCATGGATCCACTTTAGTTGGAAAATGACATAAGTACCTTTTATTTAATGTTAAAGTAAAAAATGACACAAACATGAAATGTTTTACTAAAACAATTTTTACATGAGGTTATACAAGTCATATTTTTGACTATAAATAGTCATTGGAAAGATAAAAAGATTTCATAAATCATAGTATTTTATTATAATTTTTAGACATTAAATAAATTCAATTATTTATGACATAATTATGATGCAGCGATGACCTCATTATTTAATGATTTTAAAAAAATGAAAAGATAATGTAAAATCCAAGGCTTACACTTGTCCAAAGACTATTGGATGGGTAGATTTCGAACCCTTATCACCTTATCCACGAATTATATAAGTGTGAGACCTTTATAATCCGAAAATCATTGTATAATAATGTAAAATTTCCTTACTTTCCAAGAGTTCCCCTCCTCTCCTCTTATAAAAGGCCCCCACCTCTACCACCTCATTCATACTTTCAAACCATTTGGATCGGCAAAAATCTGCCCAAATACTCTCCCAAATTCCCCCCCTTACTCCTAGAAGCCACACTTTGGGCAGAACACTTCCTAAGGAAGCCTTTGGCTCAAATCAAAAAGAGTTACCCGATTTTGAGGTAATGTCTTCTCTAATGTTGTTTTGTTTTATTTTTCTTCTCCAACCCCCTAAACACTTTTTATAAATTTATTTTGTAATAACACCAGTATCCTCAATATACTAGGATGTTGTTATAAGAAGGATTCAAACTACACTTACACACACCTACATCTAATGGTTAAAGAACATACTGTTTCTGTGGATGGCGAATTTTTGCCTCATGAAACGATGATTGTTCAACACTCATATAACACCTCTAATGGTGCCCATTATGATGACACTATTTTTATATATGATATATATTATGTTTTAGTTTCCCTTATTATTTTTTATTTTTCATTTATGGCATACCTTTATGGTTTCCATTATGGGTAAACGCGATATTTTCATTTTAGGAAGTGCGGACTACCGCCCCCTCAAAGTGATTTTAATCGTTAATACCATATGTGGGATGTATAAAGGATGGAGTAAATGGTATTATATGATATATTATACTGGAATTATATTATACATTTATATAATTATGATTTCATTCCATTAAATATGAAATAGAAATGAAAGTAGCGTTCATGCGTACGTACGGCTTACCGTCTCCATGAACGGTGCATTTCATTTCTTACCTCTAAATGTTACATAATATTATGAATGAATGTATATAATGCATATATATTATATATATGACATCTAAATCATGAATATAATTCTGGAGATAATGGATATTCTACCACATAAACAACATGTAATTATAAGAAGTTTATTGTTGACTCAAGTACCAAAGATCGACAAAACGACCGTTATTAACTTAAATAATTACATAATGTTCATAACATTGTAATAAGTGATATAAAAAGGATAATGAAATTGAAAATGGTTCATAATAAATTAGATATTAACTCTAGTTTATTATTCATGAGGTTAAATAATGGTCGAATCATGTCGGACACAAGGTAAGGGAATTCCTTAACCCGACTTCCATTCTTTGGGTTAATCTCCTAATTTCAAATTATGTCATGATATTATTATGTATTATTTTTTATTTTTACTTTCTTTATGTGTAACTATAATGAATACACACAATAGATCTATTTTATTTTAAAAATGATCTTTTTAAGGACATCGTCTCAATCTCCTTTCATTGAGGCATATTTGGTTTTATACGCAACTTTATTTTATACGGTGTATAAACCCCTTTGAATTTTACGTTTATTCAAAAGGAATCCTTTTTATACAAAGAATTTTACTAAACGACAAAAAGGGAATGTTTTTTTTCCGTACATATGCGGCGACAATGACTTCTCCACCGCCGTGACCATTATTTGAGTTTCGGCTTCCTCTACAAGCCATCACTTTTTTTAATGAAAAATAAATACAAAGTTTTGACTTTATTTTATTTTGGTATTGAAAATGGTTTTGAAAGCATTTTTATTATATCAATGTGTTGTATTGATATCTTGTGATTGAAATGTGGAAATGTTATGTTTTCTTTTATGCATGTTTTATGTGATACGATTATGTTATGGTTTATGAAATGTTTAAACCTATTCATATGAGGAATGCATTGGACTTAATAAGTGACAGGTGGAGCCCGCTATAGCCCCTCGATGCGTCGGTAGGTCTCATGAGACAAACTAGTGTCTTGGCACGAGGCCTCGAAAAAATCTTATTTGTGGTCTTGGCACGAGGCCTTGGCTACGCGGTTATGATAGTCTGGCATTATGCATTCTATCATTATGAAAGTGGTTTTTAGTATTGCATGTGATTATTCGACCAGTAGAATATCCATGTAAATGGAATTATCTCATTTTACTTTTTCCATATTATGTTGAAGTTCAAGTTCAAAAGGATTTTGTTTTAGTTATACATTTCCTTAAATGTTAATGTTTATTTATGAAATCTTCCACAATATTTTTATCCTTACTGAGCATCTGAGCTCACCCCTTTCAATGTTCTAATATTTTCCAGGATGTGAAGAAGTATTTTATGAATGACCTACAGGGATAGTCAGAAGAGGATATGAGTGTGGACTATGGAGAATTTGTTATTGTAGATTTTCACTTTATGATGTAATGTAACATTTATGAATGTATCTAGTGTTTCCAAGGCTACTAAACTAATCGGCCTTTCGAGACTTGATAATTTGTGATCATGCCAATGTTACGAAGTAATTCACCGACTCTGGGTAGCTGGGGTTGGGGTGTTACACAAAAATTTCAGGGAATTTTTTTCCTTAATTTAATTGTAATTCTACGAGTCTGTGGCATCAGACGGCACTTGATTCTGAGGCCCGGTGTGCCCAGAATCAATATCTGAAGTTTATCTCAGGTAAGTTCAGTGAAAGAACGAGCATGTTTTTCTATATTTTGAACCGGTGCTCGGAATTGAAATCCGAGGGCACCTATAAACTCGCAACACCGGTATTTTCTTAAGGGTACCTTTATTGTGGTTGCGTTTTCACGGGAGGAGATGTTACAAATTTGTGGATTCAATGAGAAGTGAATAAAATT
The DNA here is from genome assembly GCA_963277665.1 of Viscum album. Lineage (NCBI taxonomy): Eukaryota > Viridiplantae > Streptophyta > Magnoliopsida > Santalales > Viscaceae > Viscum > Viscum album. The sequence goes on along the minus strand of OY728140.1, from coordinate 126,176,682 downwards.
GTGGACAAATTTAATTTTTATATCTAAGGTGGTTTTATCCTACATGGGGGAGTTGGGGTAGGAGCCACAAGCACCTAACTACCCATGTGAGGATATTTTTGAGTTGGGGCCCACACGAGCCCCAACCCTTCACATTCCCTTAACTCACTTTTAACTCTCATAAACTCCCCCCATAATCACCCCTTGTATTAATTTGTAACTCTTCTTCATTTATGTAGCCTTTCCACCTCCTCCCCTCTCACTCTTTTTGATTTTCCAACCTATTAAAATTAATGAAACAAACTCTCTAATTAATAGATTAAAGAGTTTGATTTTTTTGGATTTTTTTTGAATACTTCACATGCCTATTAAATTTGAGGAAGTCTCATCTTAATATGGGTTGGGAAAATCTTATCGTGGAACATCTGGACGAGAAGAGAGATTTATCCATCATGGAAGAACATCTTCCTCCCATGAAGAATGGCGCATCTTCGTCGAAGAATACCAAGGTACCATCTTCTCCGACGAGACACTGACGAACGAGCAGGGATCGGTAGCACGGTGCAGGCGCAATGAACTACGTTGACTCCGAAGACTTCCTTGCATCAGACCCGACAAACGATGAACGACACGTGGTAGGGGGTTGTTATGTTCAGGTTTTAATATTGTTCATCATGGTTCTCCAATTATTCGGTTTCATTTGGCCGTTTGATATCATCTTGAGGAAGAAGGGCACAGACCACACGAACACGGTCCAACCCTTCCCCTCTTGTTCGTTGTTTGTGGATGATGGAGGCATTTGCGAAGAACCATCCGGCGACGGGCAGACCACGAACGGTTCGTCAGCGCATGATTTTTGGGCCGCCGCAAAGGTGCGACTCCGTCGTTCCATGTGGACTAGATCCGGACCGTGGCCTAGCCGAGCCATGACAGAGGGGCGCGATGTCGTCGTGTCGCGCCAGAGCTACATGAGCTGTGGTCGGGGTGGGCCACATTGGAGGGGCGCGGCACTGGCGCACCGCGCCAGAGGGACACGAGCCGCGGCTGGGGCGGGTTGCGGCAGAGGGGTGCGGCGCCGTCGCGCCGTGCCAAAACTGCAGAGGCCGCGGCCAGGGTGGGCCGCGGTGGCGAGGCGCGGCTCCGACGCGCCGCACTGGTGGAAGAAACCCACGATGGATTAGGAAGGGCGGCCAGTCGTGCCGGCCCCTAGCGTCATCAAGAGGCGGGACCCAAGGGGGGTCCTGCGGTCATCCAAGGGGCCGACCATTAAGGAAGGACATTTGTAGAATCAGGGGGTGTAACACCCCCAAATCCACAGCTAGGGTGGGCCCCACCAGGCACCGCCACCCTGCCAGGTCGACCAGTCGTGCGGCCAACTGCATGGGCCACGCGGGCCAGACCGGGCCGCCAGCGCCGGGCCGGGCAGCGCCCAGCTGGGCCGAGCCGTGCCAGCTGGGCCGGGTCGCGCCCTATCGTGCCGGACCTGGACCCGAGTCGGGTCATCCTGGTTTGGGCCGACCCAGGGGGTATTGGGCTGGGTCAAACCGAGCCCAAACCCCCTATTTTCAGACCCCTTCAGTTAAATGCTAATATCATGGGCTACAGAACTCCGATAGATGCACCGTCAGTTGCGTAGGAATCATTGGATCGAGATGGTAGTTTGGTTATATTACACTCAAGATTTCCATGAAGTTTGGGTATGGCCGGGTTGGTTCGAAGAAGAAACGAACCGGGCCATCGGAGCAGAAACGCTTGTAACTTGAGCTCCGGACTTCCGATTGACGTTCCGTCGACTACGTTGGATTACTCTTGTTGAGAAGGTTCTTTTGGAATACTCCACCTATGTTTTCGATGCATTTGGAGTATGGTCGAGTTGGTTTAGATTATAAACCAACCGGGCCCCTAGAACGGAAAAGCTAATAACTCTCCGACCGGACGTCCATTTGACGAACCGTCAGCGGCGTTGGTAATCACGTTGTGAAATGGTTCCTTTGAGTATACCCCATGAGTGTTTGGGGTAAAGTTGAGATACATTTGGGTTGGTTTGTACACGAAACCAACCGGGCCCCCGGGACTAAAAGGCTAATAACTCACAGACCGGGCGTCTGATAGACGCGCCGTCTGTTGTGTTGAGACCCCATTGATGAGGTGGCCCTTTGAGATTCTTCTTCATGGGACTTTGTGACAGTTGATGTATCGACCCCTTGGCTGATGGAGCGGACCCACCTGGAATCGAGCGTGCTGTGTGCGGGAACCCTAGAGCTGGTTGTGACTGCGACGACGATGAAGACTATACTTGGATCCTACATGGGTTAGGCAGTGATGACGACTGTACTTGGATCCTACATGGGTTCGGCAACAAGGACGACTATACTTGGATCCTCCATGGGTTCGGCAGTGATGACGACTGTACTTGGATCCTACGTGGGTTCGGTAGTGATGGTTACTATACTTGGATCCTACATGGGTTCGGTAGAGACAACTTATGTACTAGGATCCTACGTGGGTTTGGCAGAGGAGATTATTCACAGGATAAATCTAATCATCTCGACCCCTATATGTGAGTAGTATACCTATGTGAGCTGAGTCTTGACTTTCAATCATTATCATCGGTCTGATTGACTTGTGATTTTCTTGTGTGGACTGGTAGTGGTTTCCTGTGTGGATTGTGTTGTGCTTTCCTGTTTGGAAAGGGTTGTACTTGGGCTCGTGAGTTGGAGCCAAACTGGAATTGAGGTCTTAGGTATATGTATGGTTATATACCTAAGTAGAGTTGGTTGATACTTTGTGTTTTTATATATTCTATGTGGATATCCTTGTTGGATTTAGTGAGACCCTGTGGGTCTTGGGGTACCTACTGAGTATTGTTATACTCACCCCTGCATGGGCTATGCCCGCACCTTGTTGTGTTTGATGCAGACGATGGACAACATTGAAAGAGACCGAGTGTACGAGGACTGGATGGTAACCGGAGGTGGACCTCATGATGAGTCATTACCCAGAGGTGGACTTTACGATGAGATGGTGCTCGGAGGAGGTTAGCAGTGACAGCGTTGTTGAGGTTATATGTTCCTACCCTTCAGGTAGGATCCGAGGTGGATGACCCAGGAGCTGATTCTATATTCCAGTTATTTTTCTTTTCTGTTGTACTTCGTTAAATTTTTGTTGTATCTTTTCAGTTGGGTTTGTATTCTGGACCATTTACTTTTCAGAACTTTCTTTTGTACTTAGTGTATTACTTCCGTTTGTACTCTAGTTTGATGTGTTTATGTTTTTTTAAAGGCAATGCCTTCCCATTTATTGGGATTTATGCCTTTGGTGCTAGTCGCCAGCCCCAGGCCTATGGAAGGTGCGTTTGGGGTAGTCACGGCATAGGCCCCGAGGACGGGTCGTGACAATTTCCACATGAAAAAACATATATAGCCGAATTGATTGAGTTTAGGGGAATAACGATCCTCGAAGACATACCTATTGAGTGGGAATACACTGATGGGTTTCTCAAGGAATTGTTTGTCTTTCCTTCTATCCAAGATGTTGAATTTTTAATCAAGGTTATACCCGGTGTGTTAATATTATCTATGAATGCATATATAATGGTATTTTTGGAACTTGATGATTTGAAGAAGCAACTACATGAGAATCTCGATAAAGGTTTCATATGCCCAAGGGCTTCACCATGGGGTGAACCAGTCCTCTTTATCAAGAAAAAGGATGGGTAAATGTGCATTTTCATTAATTATCATGAGATCAACAAGATCAAGTTATAGGACAAGTATCCTTTTCAAAATATTGATGAAATTTTCGATCAACAATGTGGAGAAAAATACATATCCATGGTTGATTTTTGGTTGAGATATTACCAATTAAGGGTAAATAAGGAGGATACCCCCAAAAGAAATTTCATACAAGGTACAAGCACTATGAGTTCATTGTTATGACTTTTTGGAAAACTATTTCTCCCAAAATAGTCCTCAACATGATTAATAGAGTCTTTAGATTTTACCTTAGAAAATATTTTGTAGTATTTATAGATGATATTCTAATATACTATAAATCCAAGGAGGAGGAGTAAGAGCATTTTAGAATTATTCTAAAGACCTTTTTAAAGGATAAAATTTATGCCATCTAAAAAAATGTGAGTTCTGGTTGAATGAGATCTCATTCTAGGGGCATATAATCACAAGCAGTGGGATATCTATGGACCATTTGAAGATAAAAAAAAATTAATGATAGAAGAATCAAACATTTGTGATCAATATCTATTGTTTACATGGATTATCTAAGTACTATTGTCAATTTTTGATACATTTTTAGCAATTCTAAAACCCTTATTCATAGATAACATGGAAGGAAATAATGTTTTTGTGGAATTATGAATGTGAAGATAGCATCAAGGAATAGAAAAGGAGGCTTACCATCTTGCCTATTCTAACACTACGCACAAGTGGATATTTTTTGGGGTATTCAGCGATTCATCGATGATGGGCTTGGGGTGTGTGTTAATGATGAACGACAAATTCATATCATATGATTCAAGTTAGTAGAATTTTAATGAACAAAACTAACCAAAACATTATTTGGAGTTGTCTATAGTGATATTCACATTGAAAATATAGAATCATTATATCTTTGGGGAGATGTGGGAAATTTAAATAGATCACAAAATCCACAAGTATATATTGACACTCAATGATCTAAATATGCATCATTTAAGATGGTTGGAGCTAATCAAGGACTATGAATGCTTAATTTTCGACAATCCTAAGAAAACAAAAAAGTTGTATATTATCTATATAGAAAGGATCCAGAAATTATTTCATTTAGGATAATTTAGTAGGATTTGATCTTATTAGATTTAAAAATGATGTACTTGTGAATCATAAAGGAATGTACATCATAAATCCTTTCAAAAATTATTTCTCAATTATCCCTCCTAGAGAGGATAAAATATAATCAAATGGATGTTGTGGGAATTTAGAAGAAAGTTGAAACTATAAGATAAGGTAAATCCTTATAAAACACTGTTAATGAAGAAGGATTTGTGAGATTTGGGTTAAGACTATGTGTACCATAAAATCATGTGTTAAAGAAGGAGTTGTTGGATGATGCACATAGATCAACCTTCATTATCCACCTAGTAATCACAAAGATGTATTGATATCTCTGAGAGCTCTATTGGTGGTAAAATATGAATAAAGATATCATGGATTATACATTAAGATGTTTTGTGAGTTATCCAGTGAAGGCTTCAAGACAAAAGTATAATGGTATGATGCAACTGATACCCATACCAACATGGAAATGGGAAAAAGTAACCATGTAAATTATCACCAGACATTCAAATAAATAAAGAGGAAATAATGTTATATGGGTTGCGGTGGATCTTCTTGAAAATATTTCACACTTAATTGCGATTCAAGAGGATTTATCTCTTGATAAACATGCTTAGATATAAATCAGATAGGTGGTAATGAAGATTGGAGTACCATTATCGATTGTATCTAATCGATATCCAATATTTACTTCCATGTTATGGAAGTGTCTCAAATATTATCTAATTACTGAGTTGGACTTCAAATGACATTTTCCTTCCTAAAATTATGACCAATCTAAGAGGCCAATCTAGATAGTTGATGACATGTTAAGAGCCTCCAAAATTGAATTTAATAGAGGATTCTATCAATATCTTCATCTGTTTAAGTTCTCTTACAACAACAATTTCTACTTGATCATCAAAATGAGTCCCTAGGAATACCTTTATGAGAAGATCTGTATAACACTTGCATACTAGGATGAATTTGGGGAATGAAAACTACTATGTCCTGAAATGGTCAAGGAAATGATGGGAAAGGTTATGATCATGCATTATCACATCAAGGTTGCTCATATTTGATAGAATAAATATGTGGGCAATCATCCATGAGACCTAGAGTTTGATTCGAGATATATGGTTTTCCTCCACATATCTCAATGAATGAAAGTAATGATATTTGAGAAGAAGGGACATATTATTCCAAGATACATCAACCCCTTTGAGATCATTGATCACATATGATTGGTATCCTAACAACTATCACTCCAACCGAAATTATCTCAAGAAGATGATGTATTCCATGTATCCCTCTTGAGGATGAACATACCTAGCCCCTTACATATACTCAATCAAGAGGTTGAACGATGGGGAAAATATGTTTCTTATAAAGATAATCTGATGAAAATATTATATTATAGAGACAATGTTTTATGAAATAAGACAACAAACCTTGTCAGAGTGTCGTGGAGAATTTTTTTTTGAATAATTAATATGGGATCTAGTGGAGGTGATGATAAAGATTCATCCTAATATTTTTTAATGTTGGAAATGGAAATTTCAGAGGATAAATTTCTTATGTGGGGTAGATTTGAATGACCCAAACTGTTATAAATAAAATTCCACCTGTAATTTATTTAAATGAATTTTTATGTAATATAGTTATTGAAAACAGATGCACTTATTTGGTTTTATTATATAATATCAGATTTAATGGACTACTTAGTATTATTATCATTTATAATATATCTATTTAAAAATGATCACATGATTAGTATAAATATAGGGTTTTATAAAATCCAATCGACATAGAGAAAGAAAATGATGGTATCAACCTGCAAGATCGTACCCTATGAATCTCATTTATCAGAGACTATGAGGGAGATACAAAAATTAGGATTTTACATTGACCAAGACTAAGATGAGATAAAACAACCTAATCCTCAGTGAAGATGTTTACATGATAAGTTCATGCTCATCGAGATCACAACACAAAGCACATTCTCTGAACCACTCAAAGAAAGTCCAACCATCTCGCACCTTACCCTTTGTGTTTTTTCTGGTTTATTAAATTATATTTATATTAATACCCTAGAAATATTTGTATGTAATTTATTTTTATATATTAATGAATATATTTTCATCCTAAAATTATTACCTTATATATGATTTTTATTTTGACTCAATAAAACACAAATAGTATTTTTTGTGAATTTTCAAATTTACATAAAGAATTTATTTTGGTGAACTAATTTATTTTTTATATAAATAATATTTTAATATAATATTATTATTAAATAATTTTTATTAAATATAAATGATAATATAATTCTTATGAAGTCAATTGTAATTTTTATAAGGGTTCAAACATGGTTATTGTTAAAAACAAAGCATTTCCCAATAAATGTAGTTTTATTCTAATAGTTAAAATTATCATATTTATAAAATAATTTATATAAAATGAATATTAATTAAGGAATCATAATAATGAAATTATCCAATGGTGAATTTTTCAAAATTTTCTAAGCAAGTCGAATTTTTGGGTAAAAATTAAATACCATATAATTATACTTTGTGTATTATGACATCATAATGACCCAAAAGTGATGTAATATGCAATATAAATGGTATCCCTAAACAAATAAATTTTTTAAATTTAAAAAAAATGTTATTTGATTTTTATTTTATTAATTTGAATTAATTCATTATGAATCCCCCAAAACCATAAGTATATTTTATGGGTTTAAAATCATTTCCTTAAGAGTATGACTCACCTCCACTTAAGAAAGGGTACTATTTTTTTATTTTTAGAATTTTTAATTATAAAATAATGGAAACAACTCCCATTTGGAAGAAACAATGGAAAATACAAGGGTAAGGTTTGTGGTTTGGTTTATTTTTTTTTCTAGAGTCCAAATCCTAAATAATAATGAAACCCCCTTATTTCCTATATAAACCCAACTAAGATCCTATTTCACTAATACTCCTTAGAATATTTACATTCTATTCCCTACACTCTCAAGAATCCTCCCAAGTAACCCCCAATATTTCAATAAGACCTTCCCAATCATTTGGATTCACACACTACTATAAGGGATCTTCCACTTTTATTTTTATTCCAGAACTTATTTTATGTTATGCTTCTTAATTATCATTTGTTCATTTCGGGATATGTTCTTTTATGTCCCACTTAAATTAAAAATTATTTCTATACGATGATTTAACCCTTCCACTCTCATTAATCATTCCAACAAACCATTATGTACACCTTTTACCATGCCAAAATATAATAATGGATCCTCACATTCTCTTATTTATTCAAGTCTTTTATTATATTATTCCTTCAATTTATGACTCCGATGGTTGTTATATGTCTTTTAATTTCCCTATTATTTCCCATTTTATATGCAAATTACGAGATACTCATTTATATTTCACTAACCCATTTTAATAATTTTTATGTTACATCATTATGATGCCAAATTTTCACCATGATTATCCATTCTAAAACAATTTTTTAGTGATTACCATACCCTTTATTTATTGTGGGTGTTGACCATTAAACATGTATACCTATTTTAATGGGGACTTAAATGTATTTATTCCATACTACTTTATCATGAAATAAATTATGACAATGAATTAATCCTTTTTGTATGATATGTATGGTATAATTAAAAATGAGAATGAAATGAATGTTACGTGTGTGCCTAGAAATGTATAGCACTCCAATGCATTGGTTGATGTTTAGTAGTATGATACATCATGTCAGGACAAAGATTGAACCTGGTCTAATTATGGGACTTTTCCACCATGATTACTTATAAGTTTAGCATTGAACTATTTTTTATGATGTAGTATTTTAAGTTGGTGCCACATTTCCCATGATAATATTATGATGATATATCATGTCTCATTGTTCTTGTTTATGATTACTACTATTTTCTTATCCCATTGACATTCCTATTTTCTAAAAACTATCACATTATTCCATGTTGATTCCATTACAAGTATTTATAGCTCGCCCATTTATTATTTATTTTCCCATGTTATCAAATATAGTTTAAAAAGACATGGATTTTTAGAATCATGTTAAGGAAGCATTCAATAATTTTGTTTCATCACATGTTAAAGATGTTATTATCTGTACCCAATTCCTAAAGAAACTAGACTATAGATCATTTTGTTTGTATTATGTATATTTTATGTAATAAATCATGAATAAATATATAATAAATAACATGTATGTTATAATCCTTATTGGTGGATATGTAAGAGTAACCATCATACTTAATTATATATAAATAGGATACCAATATATCATATAAGGGTAAACCATGGTTTTTAAAGGACACAAAAGGGTACTATAAGGAATTTAAGGGTGTGTTGGAGAATATTAGAGATGTGATAATGTCATTTGAAGGATTATGTCATGGTAAACAAATGTCTATAAAAATTTTTTGTCAAGGATTTAGAATCTATGTAATGGTTGTTACTACACACCAAAAGCTTAGTCATGGTGCTTTGAAGCATTAAGTTATTTGTGATACCTAATTCATAATTGATAATAAATATAGAAAGATTTTGTCCAACTCAAAATATATATAGAAGAAAATAAAATAAATCTTGTAGTAAAATCCTAGAAGATAATGATCATGTTGTCCATGATTCCCAGGGGGTTGGAGATGTTTGATGAGGAGTATTTATTTTTTTTAAAGGTTGGGGCTAAATCCTCCATTTATTATTTAAAGAAAATACCTCTTTAGACTAGGTAGAGGGAGACCCATTACATAGACCGAAGGCCCAAGGCCATGTGTCCTGAATACAAGGCTTGAAAGCCCATTTTTGTGCCCAAAGGACCCTTTAGTGAACAATACTGCTATAGTACCTGCACTGCCCACCGCTACAGTACCTGCTACAGTCCCTCTGCTGCTACAGTGCTGCTGCTGCTATAGTTCCACCGCTGCTACAGTACCCTGCTATAGTACTGCTACAGTACCCTCGGAAATTCACCCCTGCCCGGATTTGATCCTGGGACTTTTGGATGCCAAGCAGGAGCCTGTACCACTAGAGTACATGCTCGTTGGAGTGGGGAGTTTTTCTCAAGTAACCTGTGGTAGAAGAAAATCCATGGAAACCAATATCATATAGAAATCGGGTGATTAGATGAGAGATTCTATAATTGACCAGCATAGATGGATTCATCACATGATTAAATTTAAAAGGGGGATTAATTATCAAGAATAAGGTGGACCATTAGGAAAATTTGAGATTAAGGGGGTTCACAGGAAGATACTATGAGAATACAGTAACACATGGAGATAAGAAGTTGGAAATATTTAACAATGAAGACTTATCTCTCCATTATGTTTCATTTATTTCACCACATTCTATTATAACCTCATTTTTTATCTTTATACTATGAAAATTATTACAGGATAAAAATATATTGTTGGGGATAAGATTTTGTATCATTCATTCAACTCTTCATTCTTGTATCATCTTTTCACACTGGTTTTTTTCCAAATTAATATTACCTTACATAACTCAATATCAAAAATATTCAAGACTCAATAATTTTGGATCTTATTGTGGCTCAAAAATTATCACAGAACATATTTTAGAAAAATATTCCTACAAAAGTAATTTAATCATTTTGAGATAAATTCATAAATTGAATGATAATTGGATTTTAGTGGGAATTAATATCATTATTTTTCATCAATTTGTGAACTTAAGAGTTGAAAGCTAATGAGATCACCCAACAGAGAGTCTATTCATGTGAAATCTGGTCCAATAACCACTTCATCCAATTTTATTCCCATGTTATTTTAATTCATTATAGTTGAATAATATCATTTTAGGGAATATAATTGACCAATCCCCTTAATCCAGGATCACTAGTTTATTTTTTCTCCTGCATTCACGCTTCATCCATTGAATCCAACTCTTTTATATTCCAATTATTATTATAAAATACTTTACTCTTTTGGCATCATCATCATCATATATTTAAATTTTCTTGCTATTTAGTGTTTTTATTTCTTATTTTGATTTTTTTTCTTGGATTTTTTCATATAAATTCATTGTGGGTTTGTCATGACTCATTGTTGTAGTAGTTTTAAATAGTAAAAAAATTAATTAATAAATATTTACAATCATATATCTTTAGTTAGTGCCATTAATTGTTGATAATTATGAACCGCTATTTATTCAGATGAGTTTTTTTGAATATCCTGGTACTAGGACACTCACATATTTGACCTATCAATTTTTCATCTTATCATATGTACATTAGATTTTCATAAATGTAGAGATCCTCCATTTGATTTTATTTGGCTCATTATTCATAGTATCATTTTTTCATTTTAAAAATCCAATTGTGCTTAAAGGAATTGGTGATACCTTATGTTGTTTCTTTTAGGAAAATACCCTAACACTTTCTTTCCGTCAACCCATTGGCAATAAAATATTCACAAAGTTAGATCTCCATATTATTCTCCCACATAGGGTACAACAAAAGATTTTTGATGAGGTTCTTGGTTGAAAAAAGTGTTTTTGTGTGTGTGTTATAATTATTTTCTATCATTATTTACTTTTTAAAAATATTATGTCCTATTTTAATGAGTTTTATTGAAAAAAGGATGATGCATGACTCTTATACTCCAATAATGGGATCTTCTATATATTGGAAGGGTTTAATGTTTCCACCATCATGTCTTTCTAGTATAGTGGAACCTCTAGATTTATCATCTCTTTCTTCAGAGGTCTCTAGTTCTCTTGTGGCATACTAACCTAGAATTTAACGTGGTTTGGTTGACTCGAGAGGATTGGTTATTTTTCCCCTTTATTTGGTTAAACATTAATGTGGTGGTGATCTTCATCAAATGTTGGTTCAATCATCCATTGAAAAACTAGAGATTTAGACATTATTTTCCACATTTTTAATGTTTTTTGTTTGTGCCTATGATGCCTTAGTTGTGATAGGAGGATATGGTGAGGGCCTCCTATTCATTGATACTAAAAGAAATGGTGTTTCTAGGCCCTGGAACATGATTGAAACTATTGAGGTTGATGAGGCCATCCTATTTGATGTATTTTGGGATCATGACCTAGATCAATTGGGTTTTGTGGCTTATTTTCTCCCTTGATCTGCTACCTTGTCTTTAGTAGTGTTGGTAAGGGAATTGGGAATGTATTTTTTTGAAGACGATGCCCATTTTATTATTGTGAATACTCATTTTAGTAAATAATTTAGGCTTCTAGAAGGAAATGATACTCTATCATCCCTATCTATGGGAAGTTGAAGGAAAAAAGAAGTCCAAGTGTCACTATACAAAGTTTTATTTTCACTCTTATTGGATCAAAACTCAATTTATTTATAAAACTAAATATATATGGAAATAAATCATTTTCACCTCTCATGGTGAATTTGGAAAAACTTTTGGTTTTGGACATGATGGAGATGTGTGGTGGTGTCTAATATCTTAATTTTTTATATATTCATTTTTCCCAAAACCATGGACAAGGATCATGATCATGAAATTTATAATTAATTTAATTAATATTCAGATAAATGAATACCAAACATTATGATTTTTTTTGAATTTATATCCTCCACAATGACCCTTTAAAATTTACATAATTGCATTATAAGTATCCAACAATAGAATTCCTTGAGTAGTGATACACACATTCCACTTTGATGTCCAAGAAACACCAATCATTATTATGGTTATAGTTTTGTGAATTTATTTTCTTGTGTTTTTTGTGTTGATCTCTCATTCTTCATTATTTAAGGAATCACTCTAGCATTTCCTATTCTTGGGATCATGAAATAAGGATGGGTTGAGAGGGAATTGTTTGCGCCCATCAATTCTCTATTATGGATTGAACAACCTACAAAATATACCATATCATATATTTATTGAGTCTGGGTTTAGGTTAAAATAATTATTTTATTACATGTTTTCCATTAAATAATATTATAAATTTTACTAAACCACGTGAAATATAGTGTTATTATTATTATTATTATTTGACACATTATAAATTGTGTTATAACAAATACTTTAACTGGCTTGTTAACCAATATTTTTAATCGGAAAGGGTATTGGTCCATTAAAAATCTTCCTTATTTATATAATACCCATGTAAAATTATTTTATTCTCTTAATTAAATATTTTATTCCCAAACCAGTAAATAAATATTTATTAAATATTAAAATAAATAAATAAATATATTGTATTCATAATCCAGTAAATTAATATTTATTTAATATATGTGATCAATAAAATTTGACTATAATTAATCCTTTGTGTTGAGAATAATATATATTAAATTAATTAAATTAGAATATACTTGAGAAAAATAGAAAAATTTATTTTGTGACCATTTAGTATTTTTTCTTGTTGAAATTATGTGGGTACTCCAAAAGTTTATGATTAATGTCAAGAAAGTGGTCAAGATAACCAGGATAAAGAACTTAATGTCACAATGTTGACAACCACATATTAATGATCATTGTCTATCATAATCACTTTGTATCAATATTTCATCAATAAAATTACATATTAGTGTTATCAATATATTTTCATGATATGTCTATTTATTTTTAAAGAGGATTAGGACCACTCTTATAGAAGGAAACAGTTATGGTGAGAACTAGGAAGTCTATCCATTTTATCTTCTGAATGAGATGTTATAGTTAAATGATTTCAAATCAGGTTCACTAGTTTTGATTCATTAGAATGATTTGGATGGCGTGGTTTGATGGTTTTATTTTATAGGGTTAAATGAATTTCACAATATTTCAAGTTGGGTTTATAATTTTTTTTCTACGAAAGAAACTCCCAACTTCTCCCAAATCGACAACCGAGTATGGGAATTCTTTGCAAAGGTAGGTGGTCTTTTGGGGTTTCAGACCCAATAAAACTTATGAACTCTCATTGGTCGAGAGGATGAGAGGTCGGGATCATTGCACAATTTAGAGGGAATATATTCCTACTCAAGGAATCTCTTTTAGTTTTTAGATATGTTTGAAAATATATTAATAATCCTGATATAAGACCTACCAGCCTAATAAAATGATCGTATGTTAAATACTGTTATATGCAGAGGAGGGAATTATATTATTTAATACATCTTTATATATATGAGTTTCATCATATATTTCCCATTAATGGGTAGATTCTTATATGTTGATGTTGTATAAACATGAAGCCCAATGTTTGTTTTCATCTAGGGAGGCAGTTAATATTTCGAGGATAGGATTGATCGATTATGAGTTATCCTATATATCCTATTTTATTACAGGAATAAAAACCCACATAATTTTTCAAACTCATATGGTTTAACATCATATGGAAATGATATATATGGAGGCACTTAGCTGATATCTTTTGGGGATCAGACCTAGGAGAGGCATCCTATATATCCGGGTTATAGGAGGAATCATAGTTCTTATAGTTTATTTTGATTTGGCCCTACACATTGAGGTTCCCCTCTATATCAGAGGCTCATGATGTGAATTATATAATCATTAAAAATACCTTTCCCATGTTATCTATGTTAAGAGTAAGAAACTAGGGATATAATATAATCAAAATCATTTCATATTGATTTATGAAAATTTTTATTGGACAACCCTTTTGGTGTTTATTAGGGAACTTGGGACATTAGAAGGATTCTTATGAATCATGGTTATGGGAGATATCAGATTCATCAGTTGACCTCTCAATCCTCTAGTGGATGAGGAAGGATGATCAGCCCAAGGGAGAGATTTGGTCCCAATGGTTGGGGTGTCAAAGACATGGTGGGACATATACTATGATGGAATCCCATTTCATCTCATTTTTTTAGGAAGACATCCGGCACATCCTAGTAAAGATGGAATCAGATTAAACATAGATCAGTTTGATCTGGTAATACACACTCGAGATACGCTTCTATTGGGGGAATTATCATATTGTTTTGTTGATCAAGGCTTACACACAATGGATTCCATTATATACCAATTGTACAAGTCTATCATGTCCCCAGACGTATACTTTACATTGCTTGGTTGTTTTCCTGACATGTCGGGTTGTCCTCTTGACATGTTGGGGGATTATAGACATATTATAGATTTATAGAGAACACATCCAAAGATAATTTCATGATCTATCTTAATTTTTCTAATGGTTTAACATGATCCTAAATGCAATTTCTGGAGGTCATCACATGATCTTGGTAGACATGCCTAGAGGGTGTCGCATGATCCAGATGGAATATCTAGAGGACCCCACAAGATCTAGTTGACATGTCCTAATTTCATCATGATATCTAGATGAAATGTATTAGTGTCATCTCAAAAGAAGGAATATATGATTGGATTATGTCATAAGATCTTGTTGGAAAGACCATATGGCTTCACAAGTCTAAGATAACAAACACATGTGTCACTAGATGCCTTGGAAGGCATGTCTAGAGGACATCAGAAGATCTAGATGGATAGCCCAATGGGATTCATGATACTCAAGAGGAATGCAAAAATGGAATCATGTAACATTATTGACATGTCCCTAGGACATCGCATGACCCAAATGGTATATCAAGGGGAAGTCATATTCCTTGGGAGACATGAACTAGTGTTGTATCATGATCTGAATGAATCATGAGAAGCTTATGAGGATCATAATATACGTTCTTTGCATATGTCTACCATATTTTACTCTTTATTCCATACTTTATTGCATATGTCCCATAGATTTGTTCAGTTTTATCTTGTTTAGGTTTCGTGTGTTTTAATTGATATGGGGTAAATCCTTCCCATAACATATATTAAATTATTTAAGTACTTCGAATGATATTAACTAATCATGTAGAGTTTCTATGCATGACTTATGATCCCATAGATTGTTCCTTTGGTTTCACCTAGCAAAACATCATTCCAATTGTGAGATTTTTCGCACTAGGAAATCTGCTCTGTAGGTGAACAATCATGGATGCCTGGAGGTGGCGTTCTATAGTTCCAGATACCACTCTCTTTTTTCTGAGGGGGATAGATTTATATTCCTCAAAAACCTAGTTACATGACACCATGAGTGGTGTGTTTCTCATAGATTTGGGCTAGGATTTTTTAACGGATTTGGTGTTACACACTTCTCCTAAATGAGTCATGAGTTATTAGGTGGGCATCACACGATTTTTAGTGACCAAATGATAATCCTATCAGAACCAAATTAATTGTAAATTTTCAAATAAAAGGGTTCTTTCCAAATCATGTTGACATTACAATGGGAATTTATAAGGTATGGATTACATTTCCAATGACCTCTGTGAGATCATGACACCTATTAAAAGACTTTCATGTGATATATGTTTATTTTTCAGGGACCTTTTGTGAAAAAAATATGGATTACCAATAGGAATTGGAAAGATAAAAATATAATTCTAAGGGGCCTTGAGGGAAAATTATTCCTTTTCACGGGGTTTCACATGAACAATGGCGATCTCCTAGAAATTATAACTTTGTCTGCATAAAATAAATGCATCCTATCCTCACAATAATATTCCTTCATTTCCATTTTTATTTCATTGTTTAGTTTAAAAGTTCATGGGATCTCATGAATTGTCACGAGTGTTTTCAAAGAAAACTAATATTCCCATCAGTGATGTTCCAAATGACTGATAAAGGGACCTATAATGATGTGGAAGAATTATAATGGAAAATCATTCTATCTGTCTTTGGAGCCTGAGGAAAGTGTATGACAACCTGTACATGCCTGATGCCCTAAGTGTGATGAGGGTGACATGCTAGAGGGATCTTGTGTGACAAGTTGGACATATTTTCCAAGATTCTGTGATGTCTTCATAACCACATGGGAGTGTCGCATGAATATTTATGACCTCAAGAGGCTCCCTTCTTTTTCATATTTAATCCCTTATTTTACAGAGATTTTGGGATAGTATTTAGGTGCCTACTTCTTGAAAAGACAAATGTCTAAGGGGAGATGATAAGACAACCGTTGCATGATCAACAAGTTTCTTGGACGTATTATTGATAGAAAGGAAATTTTTTAAAGGGTCTCCCTATTATCTCCCATATTTCAGTCTCAACACATGTCCCATTCACACAACCTTATGAACTTCATGCGATCATATATCTTTTGGAAGGATTCACAAACTGTGATTTTCATCCATATTAAATTCATTTTCTTTGAGGAGAAAAATGATACCCATGTTTCAGGTGTTTCTTACCCTGTATATTTTTTAATGATCATTTTGGTGTTTGTCAATAATCACCCAACCCCTAAAGAGAGACATGCATGGGGAAAAGTTCTTGGTTTAGAGAAAATTAAATTCCCACATGAGGCTATGGCATTGTTGCCAATGGGTTTTTTGAGAGACACTTTCTAATCTGGGATACCTTTGGTATCCCATAGATGACCCTATAAATAGGGAAATGGAGGCTAGAACATTCACCAACTACCCAACTCTTAGAGATCTTCTAATATTCCTCCATCACGTGTCCCTTTTGCAATACCTCCTATAATATTCGATCACAAACCCCATCTTTAAGACCATATTATGAGAACATATTTGTAATATATTCCTTTCTCAAGAACATTTTCAAATACATCACATATTTATATTTGATAATTATTTGATCCTTGTTCTTATATCATCATGGTTTTCTTGAGGGTGTCATAGGATCTGCTGGATTGATCTCATGATCACTTCTACTATTATGAGAATCATGTGAGAATGTCTATGTCACACAATCATGATTCTCATAATATATTGTGTGGTTGATTGATGTTCTAGGGGTTTATATGGTCCACGATATCTTCAAGAGATATGTGATTCATGAGTCTTATAAGTGATCTCAAATCCCCTGATGATCCATTCCATGTGTATGAGTATCCCATAATTATGCATTCTTTTTTATAGTATTTAGACCATATGATTTAAACTTATTTGTTTTATGAAAATGGATTCTATATATCATCAAATTTTCCATAATCCATCAAAGAATTTGTGTAAAGTAGCATTGGATTTTCATGGTTCTATCATAGAAAGTGTGTATGTTGATTTACCTCGTGTTTTTGGTTCATTTCAGATTAGTTTGGTAGAACTAAATGTCGTGATCATTGGGGAATATTACCTCTTATACATTCTTCCCTATAAGGTTTTTTTCTTACCAATGAAACTCTCATTCCTTCACTAGAGTCATCAATAAACCCCCCCCCCCCCCCCACTTGGGCTCTCAAAACCCATAACACCTTTAAGGAAAAAATCTTTCTTGTGGGACATTTTTTCATTAAGGGGAAGGGTATAGACATGGATATACTGATGTTAATGACCACATACTTTGACAGTAATAGTCATGAACCTGTTTCATATGTCTATATGTATCATTTTATAATTGGTAAGTCCCCCACCAGCCATATGTTTAGGTGGGTTCACAATAAGGAATTTCGATTAGGGGAAGCTATGGAATGGATTAGGTATGACCCTTCTAGGTGAAATATAATAATTCGATGTTATCCACAAATATGAATCATATTGGGATGCATGAGGCCATATGCATCCCATAAACAATTTTCTATTATGAAAAGGGCCTGATGTTAGACCATTTCAGTCATTAGAGTCCTGACACAAACACATTCCACCTAACAAATGATGATGTGGGAATTAGACTCTAGGATACCGAGTAGATCTAAAGAACATCCAAATTGGGGGAAATGTATGATGATTTTCCCCAATGATCATTATTAGATAATTTGGAGAGGACCCCTGCACTTGCTCAAGAGCTGATCAGGCTTGATGAAAAGGCCCTCCTGAAGGAGCCACTTCTTGGGAAAGATATCCTGTTCAGTACATGGGAGACATACTACATAAATAAAGATCATTCCGAGATAGAAAAAAGGACTATCCTCTAAAGGACTACCCTAGTGAAGATTGAAATTATTTTCCTACTGTTTAAGAAGTGTAATTTAACAATTGGTGATGGGAGGTTGTCTTTGTTGTTGATTAGACTACATAGTGAGCTAGTTTCCTTTCTATATACCAGAGAAGATACCTACTCTTGGAAATGGAAAAGGGTGGTGTTAGAGTCACCGATTTCATTATGGAAGATTCTTCGAAAGGAGGGAGGCATTTCAGGTTATCCATCCCTATGATGGAAAACAATATCACAATATGCTCCAAATTTTTGTGGTCAAATCCCCTCATAGAATATCAGTCCCCTTAAAAGTGGGTTGGAGGGGGATCATCTAAGAGGATATGGATATCTAAAAATCCATATAATCCCCAAAATTCACTTTAAACCTTATTTATATTGTGGTAGTGGGGTATGAGCTATTAATCTAAAGGATTTGGTGGTCCGGGACTTGATGACCAATTATGACCATTTCTATTAAAGATCTTATGGGCCAGTGCCTATATGTAATATGGTTGATAAAAAAAATTACATCCTTGGGTCCCTATCCATAATGATGTAACTTCATGAGGGAATCCTTTATACTTGCATTGATGTGGACTTCCTCTATGAATGTTATGCACCATGCCAGTTTATCTATCAGTTCCTATGTATCCAGAAGAAATTTTCAACCCCTATTCATGTTCAATCCAAGGATAATTCTATGGTGGATCTATAGTTTTAGATAACGTTTACAAGGGAGGAGAATGTGGCTGAGATAAACCTTCTTCCATGTGAAACATCAATGAGTTTATCTCAATGCTATTTTGATATTTGGATCCTCTCATATTCCATTGGTTATTTTTCCACATTGGTGAGTGAATCTACCAAATTACTGCTGGCTACTGAGAAAAATTTATGGTCTAGAGAATACATGGATCCCTAAATACCAATAGCCCCAAAATAACCTCCTAACGAAGTAAGGAATTTAAGGATACTCTAATTTCCATTACAATTATTATATGATGTATTGGTAGTGTGTGTAGTGGAAATGAGTGAATTCCCTTCAGTGTTATTATTTCTTACCAAATTTTGAATATGGTTGGTTTGAAGGAAACTAAACTCAAGGGATATGATTTGGGAGGTACTTTTATAGGATGAATTATCTTTATTGGGTTTCAATCACATTATTGACCCATTTAGCATTACTTTGAAATAACTACATTTATATGTCAAGGAATTCTATCTAGATGTTGAAATGATGTTAGAATGTGTCAAGGGATGGGTTTGGTAATCCCGTTTGTTTCATCAAAGGGTGGGTTGGGACACACAAAAATATTCTGTGTATGAAGATGGATATCCCATTATAAATTCAATGGTAAGGATATATGAATATACAATGATGTTTAAAGGGTCATGGTTTCATAACAACCATAATAATGTCATTTTTAGTTGATACAGTGAGAGGCCACATAAGATTGGACAATCCTGTCACCTCATGAATATTATTCTCATGTTGTGACACTTGATGTTGGATTTGGCATTGAACCAAGGAATGATGGTGAGGTATCCTTGGGTCAACTAGATTTGATGAGGTCAGTGATTGTTATCCCTAGAAAATTTGTCTTATCTTTATAACCTTATGGGGGCCTTTCATAATGATATCGGTATCAGTACCATATAGATATCTATCCATAGAAGGGAAGGGGAAAATGAAACAATCTAAATTGTCAGAGTCCATTCCTAAATAATCCTAAAGTAGGTGTGGCACTTCTCTCTTTTGTTGTATTTTATTATTCTAGTACCACATCTTTATTTGTAAAAAATTTGATGGTCCCCACAGATCCCACATTGAGAATCATATATCCACCATTGAGGACGTGGGTGAGAATTTAGTTTCTTCAGTAGAACATTCTCTATCAAACTTGAACCATTAAAAAGAGGAGATGGCTGAGGTTCTAACTCAATCATGCATGTTTCCTATTTCAAATGTCCCATTAGTTACACCATATAATCTTGTATGGATGAATGTGATTTTAGAAAAGACTAATACAATTATCTACTCTATTACTAAATTTATCCTTGAAATAGACGCATTTCACATAAGGTGAATACTTCTTCATATAATCAATACTTTGTTAACATTATGGCATGTCCCATAATATTACCTTTTGTTTTCACATACCTCAAGGGTTGAAAGAAAATCACATCTTTGGGGAAAGAACTAAAAGTTCTATGAATCCACTCACTAGAAAAGGGTGTTTCCTCTTTACTAGAGGATAGGGTCTGAGAAGTGAATATTTTCAGTGATACAACAGAAAAAGTTACGCTTCCAACATTTATCAAATATATCCTTAATTTGATGATATCGTGTCAATTAATTATCAACTGATAAATCCTTGTGCCTTTTATTTTATTACATTCTCCCCAAAAATCAGAGGTTTTATTCCCTTCTACCTTGTGGATTCCTTTGACTGAGACAACCAATTTAGAGGATGGCTCCCACCCCGCTTCATTAAATACCATCGGAATGAATCGTTATCATAGAGAAATAGTCTTGAAATATGTTTATATTCCTTGTGTGGGATTATATCAAGGCCCAATGTCTACATTATTTTACCATTCGACTAATTTTCAAATACGGAGGGAGATCTAGACCGTAGTTTTAGAGACCCTTTGGAAGGTCTGAAAGATTGGATAGTTAATCTTATCAAAATGTTTACCACCCTTGGTTATGAGGGTTTTTATAATAATACCATTAATTCGTGGGTGAAGGAGGTGAAATCTCTAAGAGAGTAGAATATAGACCTTTAATTGATAATGGTAGTCACTGAGTCTTCCTCTTTAGTGAATAAATTTTAGGATGATGCCTTAATCAAAGATTCATAGTTTTTGGTGGACGTGGAAACTCAACATGATGTGGTTAGGGTTAGGAATGTTGAAAATAACTAAATCTGTTATATAGTTGGTTCTATTCATGAATATCTATCCTTGTTTCATCACACACCTCAGATATTAGAGAAAACTGTACTGGAGAAAAAAGTACTCCTTGAAATGGAAATGAATTATAAGCTTGGGGTTATTTCCAGGGAAGATGTATTGTAGAAAATTATGAAGGTGAAAACCAAACCTATTAATCAATTACCCCAATATATTACCTCCCTGGAGTAGAGGTTAATAGAGGTCAGGGAAACTTAAGGGAACATTTCATGACATACATGTTATTTTTATTCTTTTCTTTAGCTCGTATATTCATAGGAGAAAATCTGATATTTATAGATTCCTCCTCATGTATGCCATAAATGAAAAAAATCATAAAAACCATTTATGTTTTCATCAAGACATGTTTCATTCATTATGTGGATGAAATATTTTTAATATGATGATTCATGAATCGTCATGATACCTACTCTTTATATAATATTAAGTACACCTGAATTCCTATATTTTAATGTTTAAATTATAATAGATTCTTCTCAATAAATTCCCATGAATTCCCAAAAACAAGATATTCTTCATTGACATATCATATCCAGCAATCTTGAGATTAATTGATTCACAAAAGGATAGTTATGGTGGAATATATGTCCTTGAGGTAGATTTTATCTATCTTTTTGAAAAGTAAATGGACATTGAGAGAATATCCTAATTTTTATTAATTCCAAATGGTGGGCCTCTACACGCTACTATAAATATGATCTATACTAATGGTTTGAGAAAAACACTGGTATAGGTCACTTATTTGGACCAATACCAATAGTTTGGACAAAACCCTTGGTATAGGTCACTTATATGGACCTATACCAACGGTTTTGGGAAACCGTTGGTATAGGGGGGACCTATAACAACGGTTTGGAAAAAACCTTTGGTATTGGTCGATTATATGTGACCTATACCAACGCTTTTGGCCAAAATGTTGGTATAGTTCCCCCCTATACCAACAGTTTGTCCAAAACCATTGGTATAGGTCCCAAAATCAAAGAACCTATACCAATGGTTTCGAGAACTGTTGGTATAGGTAAATGTATTTTTAATGGAATCTTCTTACAAAGGGCATTAAATAAATCAAAATTTAAAATACTTAGGATAATACATATATATATATATTTATGAAACTATTTTCAGAAAAGTATGTTAGGATAGTGGTTAGGTCGTTCAATTACAACTGGGAGGTGCTGGGATCAAAACCAAATGAATGATTATTTTTTGAATTACATATACCAATGGGTTTATGGAACCATTGGTATAGATTTTTGTATTACTTATACCAAGGGTTATCAGAACCGTTGGTATAGGTCTATACCAATGGTTTTCCCAAAACTTTTGGTATAGATCTATCCTCATGACTTACTTGGAAACAATGCTCCAAACCATAGGTATAGGCTATAACAACAGTTTGGAGGCCTATACCAATGGTTACAAACTGTTGGTATAAGGTAATTTTCTAGTAGTGACAACTTTATATATTTTTAATTATTATAAAAAAATATTTTTTGTTATTTAATTTAGGGTATTTTAGCTAATACAATCTATTTATGTAGTTTTGTGTCTTTAATATCAGACCTTCTAATTGATGTAGTTTAGTTTCTTTTACCTAACACCTTAAATTTCTATAGTTTAGGGTTATTTAACTTTTAACCTCTATTTCTGTATTTTAGGGTCTATTTTCATGGAACTTATATTTATGTAGTTTAGGGTATTTTAGATCAAACCTTCTATTGGTTTGTTTTAGGGTCTTTTATCTCATACCTTCTATTGCAGTAATTTAGGCTCTTTAGCTCGGACCGTATCTTATTATAGTTTAGATTATTTCATCTCAGACCTTTAGTTTCTATAGTTTAGGTTCATTTATTTTGAATCTTCTATTGCTACAGTTTAGGGTCTTTTATAATTGACCTTCTATTGTTTTATTTTAGGGTATTTTAGAAAAATTATCTATTTTTGAAGTTTAGGGACTTATATCTCATTCCTCATGCTATTGAAAATGGAATATCGGGCATACATTTGATGGATGACCCATGAAACCCTATGGTTTTATATTCTGTCATGCTATTTTCATGGGCTCAATATGGTATGATAAACTTTATGGTATGGAGGAGACAGGTTTGTATGGAATTTCAAATCCCATATGTTTCAATGACATGGTAAAACATAGGTTTCTCTTGTCTATTTTGAGGTCCATGCAATATTATGTAGGGGATATGAGAAGATAGATAAAATACATGGAAGTTTAGGTCCACCAAGATAGTTGGAGCATTAGTTGAGTAAGTCATATCCCCAATGTTTGAGTCGAGGAATATGGGATGAGGCATATATTTTGGGGAGGATCCATAGCACCCTATGCTTACAATTTATGCCACGATGTTACCAGGGATCACAATGATTAGATTTCATTTCATATATTTATGAATTGCTAATATTTGGTATCTTAGAGACATCATGTGTAGATATATTTCTCAAACGTAGGTTTCCCCACTCTTTTCAATGTTCCATGAACAATATCTGAAGAATCTAATAGCCAATAGATGAAGTTGTACATAGAGAAAAATCTATCTTGAAAAGATTACGGTACCCTAGGGATGTTTAGCTCTTATTTGTGAAGAACATGATCTACACCACATTATTTAAATCATGAGGTGTGGTCCTTCAAAATGTTTAGGAATGGAGTGTCAAATTCCTTTTTTGAGAAAGGGTATAAAGCACAATGAATTAATGCTGAGGATGTGGAATCTTCTTAAATAGTCTGGTAATGGGGATTGTAAATCATTTTCCAATGTTCTTGGGTCATAGATATGGCATGGTACAATAATGCTGGGAATGGATTGAAACACTCTATGGTGCTGAGTTCTACCTCGATGTTGTTAATATCAAAAGTTTCATAAAATCCTTTTTTGTAAAGTGACACATTTGGTGGGAGACCATAGGTGTATATGCAAGACCCATAAGCATAAATTAGTTTTAAAACAAAGTGCCTCTTGAAGACTGGTGTCATTTTTGAAGGGCCATTGAAGTTTTTTTATTCAAGATGATCAAGTCATGAAGTATAATTTGTAGAATGTGTAGTATCCAAGAAGGATTCAAACACCCGAAATATTGTATCTACATATATATAACATTTTTTCACAATGGATAGATATAAAAAATCATTACTCTATCATTTTCTGGGACAAGGGGGTCCAGCGTGAATAGCTTGGATTTATCTGGGGCTAAAAGGTGGGCCCTATGATCATTACACCATATTTATTTATGCCATATTTTCTTCATGAATTATAGATATTATGAGTTTAGTGAGAATAAATTTGAATTTTGATTAGGCTACCATTTTCAGGTTTTCAATCAGACATGATTTTTGTCTCATTTACTAGAAATTTATGGTGTCATGATTTGTCCCATCAAAGGCTAGAGTATAAGGTCGTATAGATTTTACTAAAGTGAAATAAGTTTATGGTCCGGATAAAAATGCACTTATCATGAGAGGAATTATATATAATAGCTTAATTAAGATACCCAGGGTCAAGATTACTCTAATATTCTTCTGAGAAGTAGATGAAAATGTTGTAAATTAAGGCTTTAGGTTCCCAATTGAAGATTAATGCTATGGGATAATCATGCTATTGATGCCCGAGAAAACCCTCTACTACTGTGTTTTTCTTTGGTGATGTTAGGAACACAAGTATCAAAATACCTTTTTGTAAAGTTACACATTTTTGTGATGAAAAAATGTGCATATGAAGGATCCATAGGCATAAATGAATTGTCAAAATAAATTCTCTAGAAGTTGGGTATATTTTTACCTAGTCCAGGGAAGGGTTATGGTGATATGGGGAACTCAAATCAGAAGTTGTGATATATTGGAGAGGGGATTAAAATATGATAGAAGCACCCCATTAATTGGTTGATCATTGTTAGGTGTTTTGGCCAGTTAATAAGTGACGATAATGGGTCTACATTAATTTATGTCATGTATTAGGGAAGTATTTTCTATGAAGTCTTAATGTATTCTGAATTGGAGAATTTCCTTATAGTTTAAATTTACGCAATAAGGATATTTGATCTAAATTTCCCTATACATGATTGACTCAAACACGTATATGGGGGTAAATTATTTCATACTTGTGGATAGACTTAAGAATCAGTGATTTGGGAGTCGCTATATATCCTTTATTGATAAGAATAAAGAAACACATAGTTCTTGACTAGGATACACTTTATGATGGTCTAACCCATATATAGAGGAGGGAATTTTTCCCATTAATTATTATAGTCAGGCTCAGGATTAGAGGTCCTGGAATCAATATGTATCCAGTGATGGTAATAATCAAGCCACATATAGTTATTGAGAAACAAAACATTTTATGTCATGAAAAAAAGATAAAATATTCCCCAATGTGGAAACTAAATGTTGTAGCTATGACCAAGAATGGAAGTCTTGGTGTTACTACATATCCCACAGTAATAAGAATCAAGACACACATCATTCTTAATGAGGATATCACTATGCATGCATAATCGATATGAAGAGAGGGGTATTTTAATATTTATTTGTTGTGACTAGACTCTAGGATCGATATCTGGGCTTCAATACATATCTTATGATTATTGGAATCAAGTCATACTTAGTTCTTGAATGGTGGTGTTGTGGGAGAACAACACAAATAATAGTGGTCCTCTCAAGTGAGTTCTATAGTAATGTTCTTTCTTATGTCATGAAAGATAAATAAATCATTCATTTTAACATCATGTCATGGTGTTCCTTTTATGGGTTTTCATTCAGGACAATAAAAACCCTATCTTGAGATGATATTCCATGTTCTTATTTGAAATCCCTTATCAGAATTTCAAAGCTCATGTGAGCTATGCTTGATGTGAGAAACAATGATGGGAAAGGGTTCCTCTCACCCTGAAGAGGCAATTAAGGAGTGGATAGGGTCATTTTTTATCTTGTTATGGAATGACTAATACATAGGATTGATGCTTCCCAGGTATCTCATTAAAATCACATCAATAAGTACATAGTTCTATGAACCTATGTAGTTTTGTTTTATATAGTGAGGACGTCAACCATTTCATATAGCATCATGTAGAAAGGTTGAAGGAGACTTGACATAAATGAGGGGAATGTTGAGGATGGACCCAATAATGGAGGTTTTGGAATCACTACTTGTCATGTGATGATAAGAATCAATCCAAACATAGTTCATAGAAACTTTGTAGTTTAGTTTCATGAGGAGAGGAAAATAGTCATGTGGTTTAATGTCTTCCGATAAACACAAGGGTCACCCAATGCATATGAAGATGAACATTAGGGATCCGTGTAGTTTTATGTCATGTGGTGTGGAAATTATATATGAAGGTTAACATCATGTGTTAAGGACATTAGACTCTACAATTTTTATCATCTTGATGCTATAACAAGCTCTATATAGTTTAACATCATGTGGTTATGATGTAGGATGCCATGCAGTTAATTGTATTGTAATCAAGACGAGATCCATATAGTATAATGTAATTTTTAGGATGTAGGATGCTATGCGGTTTATCATTTTTATTCCTGGTTGAGCTCCATGTAGTTTTATGTCATGTGGTTAGGATGTAGGATGATGTACAGTTTGTTGACTTGCAACAAGGGCAAGCTCTAGACAGTATAACGTCATGTGGTTAGGAAATATTACTCTATTTATTTTATCGTCTTACTACTAGTATTAGATATATATAGTTTAACATAACGTGGTTATGATTTATGATGTTATCTGGTTTAACATCTTGCTACCAAGATGAGCTCTGTATATTTTAACATCTTGTTGTTAGGATGTATGTCACGTTATGGATGCCCTAAATTGTAATTATAAAAAAGTATGTCACTGGTGAGGGGTGTGACATGTTCCCTATCCCTTGTGGTAAATGATTATGCTCTATTTTTATAGATCATATGTATAATATAAGGCCATTCCCATTTTTATTACATCTTTAGAGGATTATTTCTTAGTATTATTGTTGTTCTATGAACCAATAAAATGTATCCACCTAGAAATGAACATAGGAAGACCCTTTTATGGAAGGCATGTGTGATATGATTATGATGGACTAAATGGTTATGGAATATACACATCATGTTCTCATAAATCCAATCTAGATCATTCAAACATTAATTTATTTCTCATCATCTAAAAGTTGTCTGTAGAGGCCTATTTAAATCGAGGGTTACTATACGTCTATGGAAAACACTGCCTTATTCCATTTCACCAATGAGCCCAATTTTTTTTTGCAGTATGTGTGGTGGTACAGTATGCCCATAATATATTGAGATTATTTTTTTGAAATGAAATCATGTATTTATTCACCATATTTTAGAGTATATTTTATGAAATCTTATTAGAGGCCTTTATTTGTAAATTTGGTACTGAATGATATTGGGATGTGGGATTTGACTCACTTTTGTACTGTTGGTATAATTTCCTCAACTCCTTAGAACATAAATTGGTTCCTTTCCCTCCAATATTATGTGATGGACCACAAACATAGTGACAATATGAGACATTACAAAGATTATAATATTCATCATCCCAACATCATATAGGGGTATTGCCTCATTCCATTTGTAGAAAAAGGTATTAGTAGTAAGGGTGTAATTAAACATATTAGTTGTCGTAATGGGAGATGAACCTACAACATCTACTACCCATATATAACATGAATAAGAATATTTAGTTGTATGTAGAAATTATGGAGGTTAAAGGTTGAAATTTTCATGGATCTATCATGCCTGACATTTCTTGGTGAATTACATGTAGTCCTATATCATGGTTTTCCTATAGTAAGCATGCCTCTTGATTTGATGGGAGAGTTGTGTCCTAGACTGATGAGAATCATAGAAACCCACAAGGACTTCTTCCATGATGGTTATAGTATCTATTTATATTATTAATTGGAGGAGGATTACACTGAATCCTTTATTTTTAAGGGGATTTTTATCATTTGGACCATCTGAAAGAGTAAAATGCACTACAAAAAATCAGATTTGTTCCCTTCAAGCTCAATCATTCAGGAGGATTGAATTTAGATGACAACCAATTATGGGATCCTTCTTCCTAGGGGTGGATATTATTTCATCATGATCTGTTGATGTGTTGAACTGATTCAATTATTCTGTGTCATAGATGATGAACAATGTGACCATTCATCGACACGTGATATGGATGAATTATTCCTATTATGTGGGTTCATTTAGGGTTGTGGCTACATTATCCAATTCTTCGGCATGATAATTCCATGATATGGGAACATGATGAAACATTGGATAAAAATGAAACTCTTCCATTATTCCCCTAACATATCTTGTTATAAGAGAAAGATATTCCTTTTTGATGGAATATTCTCAATTTATCTAATTCATCACTCATTCTAAATCCTATTTGATATTCAGTTAGGCTATCTGTAGCTTTAGGGATAGTTATAAGCTAGTGATTATGTCTTTTTGTTCTACCTCATTTTTCTTACAACCTTTTTATAGTGATAATTAGTAGGTAATTTTTTTTTCTAGAGATACAAATATAATCCCTAATCCAACCTCATTTTGAATTGTATTTCTATATATTTTTTATAGAAATTTGGGAGGTTCCATAAAAATTAATCTCCCTTGTCTTTTTATTTTCATCGGTACAAAAGACCTCCTCACCTAGGTGTTCATTGTCCATAGTTGTACATTCTAGGGTGAGATGTTATGAAATGAAATTTGATAGGGTGTTCACTTCCACTTTGTTCTATGACATGAATTGAATGAGGTATTATTAAAGAATTACCACCCATTAGTCTAGAACCCAAATAATCATGGCACGACCAATGATTTAATTGGGAGAATCAATATGAGAGAACAAATGGACTCAAAGTGATTAAAATAATTCCTAATATTTTTCCCTATAAATATGAGTGTCTGGTAGTTCTTCTCAATATGATAATTTTGTGTTTGAGTACCTAGAATCGTCGACTGAAGTAGTAGAGACTACTCTGACCCCAGCCTTGTTACTCTATGTGAGGAGCGTTACAAGAGATTATTACATTATTTATATATATATGATGAGTGGATTTACATTCTATGGTAAAATTATGAACTATGGGTGTAGGAGGTACTTCGTGGGACTCTGGAAGGCTTCTTCGCAGTACCATTCAAATCGATATGAAATTCCCTTCATCATTGTGTTGGTGAAAGGGATATATTTTCTAGAAATCTTGGATTTCAAACATTGAATATTAGTGATGTTACCTTGTATACCACTCAATTATTTGAGATTCATGGGGGTGACATTAATAAAACATTTCTAGTCTTTTCTGGGTCAACCTCGATGCCATAATGGCATGCCAAAAAGAAAAGCATATTTTTTAATGTTAATATGAAATTGAATTTAAATGGATTCATCTTGAGAATGTTTTATCGCATATTTTTGAAGATTTTTTGAAGATCCATGAAGTAACCAAATCAATGTCAGTATTTGATAACCAGTTTCTCAACACAATATTCAATTATTCTTCCCAAGTAGGGCTTGAAGATGTGATGCATGAAATGTTGATATGTGGCACCAGAATTCATTAAGACAAATGGAAATAATTGATAGACTAATATCCCTTGGGGATATTTGAATGTATTAGTTTCTTCATATTCACATGCCATATTTATCTAATTGTACCCTGAATAACCATCCATGATGGAATGGTCTTGGAAGCCAGCAGTTTCATCGATCATGTTTTATGTGATTGGAAATAGAAAATTGTCCATTAGGAAGTTTTGATTAAGGTATATGTAATCGATGCAGAACCTAAAGTGATTTTTTCCTTGATTTGGAAAATTTTAGTGATCCATATTGGGTATTACACTTCTAGGAAGAAAATTTCTTTGATCCATATGTAAAATTATGAAACTACATAGGTAGCATGAGAGGGGTGCATCCTATCAGCTACCTGCTTAAGGCCTCGATGGTTATTGGGTAAACTGAGTTGTTTTGTAGAAATATCTAGATCTAATCAAGGAATTTATATATATTTCCAATATAAAACATATCCGTGTTTATTTAAAAATGTGATTTACATTTCTTTCACCTCGAGAGACGTGATTACAATAAGTAGTGTAGGTTGTGGGACTTATTTGATTCCATCATTTACCAACCTATGATCATAAAAAATGTTTTATACACATTACTTGAATGTGTGAGGGGTATTTATAAGGTCAACATCTTCTTATTCTACCTATGAGTATGTGTATGAATTTTCAAAAAATGTTAGCAATCTTGGGGTATCTCGATTAATTTTGATGTGAGAGAGGGTATTAGAAAATTCATTATTATCCCGTAGCAATATATTTGTTGTTGATAGATTCTAGATATAATTATCTTTTACAATTTCACTTTGTAAAGAAGGGGCTTGGACTTATGCGATCATGTTTATTTCCTCAACTAGACTTATGGAGAGCACATTGTCTATATCGAGAATACTATAGGGAGTTTTAGGGTAGGTCACCAAGATTTTTGGTTATGAAACAATCATATCATCATCCAACATTGGTTTTTTTCCTTCCCTTTTGTAGAAATATAGCACAACATATAGTGCCTCTCAAGTAACTAAGGGGGAACTATAACTATGTAGTATGTTTACATTAACATCTTTGGTGTATTTCTGAAAATGGTAGAATATTGAGGGTACCACCACATGGATGTGAAGCCAAGGCCTTCCATTTATTAAAATGTATGTGGTGTTCTGTGGTATATCCACAAACTCATCAATAGATGTGTGATCCCCAAACTGATCTTTGAGATTAAACATCACGAGAGGTCTTTTCCCACACTTATCATACATTTTAAGGTTCATATTTTTTGGATTAAAAACACATTCGCTACATACCAATTGCTTAAGGGCTGAAATCAGGATGATATTGATCCTAGAAGCATTTTCAATAAGTTATTCTTGAATTACAACATTATTGATTCTACTTGAAACATATTGGGGTTTAAGGTGTCCTTATAAGGCCACTTGTTAATATTTATCTTTGAATGAGATGGATATGTTGGATTCTGTTGGCATGGTCTCCATTAGAGATACCTTAGATAAAGATAATTTCATATCAAACTCATTTGGAATATAGAGGTATTAAACGAGTGCCTTACTAGGTTATTTTGAATGATGGTGTATATCCAATATCATGACATTTGTTGGGACAACCACCAGTTATATTAGAATATTATGATTCTGTGCTTGAAATCTATACATTATATAGTGGGGGTTCTACTTATCTTGTGGATAAGGTGCTGAAAAATTTGAAGTAGAAAAGTCTGGATCTTGTGTAGAGGTATAGGGATAATCCTATGCGTGTGGTGAAGGACATGTCGATCATGCCCATTTCCAGGTCAAATCAAATAATACAACCCCCAATTGGAGATAATGTATAATGATTGGGCATAGATGAATATTATAGGGTTCTAGGTAACCTCTATGTCACTTTTGGGATTTTTTGGGGGCTTACCTACAGGGCCCAACTACATATATGTCCTATGTGAGGACTTGATATAAATATTGGGTCTGACCACACAAGTGTTGTCCCATGCATCCCTAGTTCCTACGCATGCGGCCTCTTATTCCCCAGATAGGTGAGGGTAACTCATACTTAAAGTCGTATTCAATAGTAAATAATATTTTTTCCAGGTGTATCACACTAAAATAACCAATGATGAGAAATTTGTTCAATAAGGATTTCATTTGATGTGGTTTTTAATGCACTTTGGATTTTTTAAATAAGAATTATACAAGGGTTAGTGGTTTCGTTAGAGAATAATATTACTGAACTTTTGTGGGTCTATAGAGCTGTGATCTCAAGGTAGAAGGATCTTAGTCAACTTATTTCCAAGTCATCCAGTATTTGATCTTCTATCAATGCTTGTATGAAATTTTTACCGATCAGAACTTTTTTATACTTGGGAACTGGTTACGTTGGTCAACAATCATGGGGATTTATCTAATATCAATATTATTGAATTGAACATGATTTATAGAATATATTTTAAGATAAATTAGTCTTAGATGTTGTGATACATCCATCTATGGAAATTGAAGTAGTCTGGAAGATCAATGAGGTGTTCCTCATTGGGATTCTAGGGATGCGTTACCTTGAGTGGGTTATTTTTAATGACTAGAATGAAATAACAATGGAATTTTTCAATTTTTATCGATTAGGAATTATTCATCCCTTACCACAAATTTTTGGAGACCTTGGTCTCTTTTAACGTTGGGTTGAGGGTATATTTTATATTCGCTTGATAGACGTCTTTGGGGAGTTCGGGACCTGCATGGGTTCTTGGATTAGAATTGCTATTATTTTGAGTGTAACCATGGAAATATCTAACTTTATCATCCCTTACCCCTTTCCTAAATGAATTAGATGAGATTTTTTCACATGTTCACTAAGCGAAGTCTTCGAAAAATTATTCCATTTTTACAAACTCATAGAACCTACCTGGATAGTTCATTAGGATCAAAGCTGTCTATAGTGGATCCTAGAGGTTTACATTATTGATGTATAGTAATTATTCCTATGAGATATGGATGTTGATTTAATTTATTGGACCCTTAATTATGGGTACGAATTCAAAAACCATTTAATTATTTCATTTCTTGTAGTTTTTCAAGTTGTTGATTTTCATTTTCCTCACCATGTAGATGAACTGTTAATAGAATTGATGATGAAAATATTCTCATCCTTCAAAAGATCCTACTGGAAGGATGTTGTACCAATCAAAGTCTAACCCTATCCAAATCTGTAAAAAATTACTCATCTTTTTCACCTCTCTCATATCTTGACGGTCCATCATTAGATTATATCATGAAATGAAATGAGTGAGTTGTTTTTCGAGGTATCCTACCCTGTCAAAGGAGGAGAAGATGTGATGGGTGTAATTGAGTGGGGTGAAATATTCATCCACACATTCGAGATATGGATTTATATTAGGATAAAAATGTGATTTTATACCCTCTGTGGATTTCATTTGACTATCCAGGGAGTCAATGGCATTGATAAATTCTAGAGGTTTTACTTTTTGAGTTACCTTCTATATACAGGAAGTGAGCATGGCCTGATGAGGTCTTCATGTTGGCATCTCCCACTAATTCCCAATTTTTTAAAATAATGAATGA
Organism: Viscum album; assembly: GCA_963277665.1. Classification (NCBI taxonomy): domain Eukaryota; kingdom Viridiplantae; phylum Streptophyta; class Magnoliopsida; order Santalales; family Viscaceae; genus Viscum; species Viscum album. The sequence continues at coordinate 126,142,818 of OY728140.1, read as the reverse complement.
TTTTCCTAGAAAGGGAGTGGTTGTAAATATAATATAAGTAAGTAATGATCATTATCAACTTCCTCATATATGTATACTAGCTTCCAAGATGTTGGGATGATCGAATTCTCAGATGGCACTCTTTGGGGGGGGATCGGGTCTTTTTAGATATATGGATGTAGGGATATTCACCTATTTTAGAAGATGATATTTAGTGGGAATGTTTCCCCTGAGTATCTCCTCATTGATTTTTTAGAGATTTTGAATCTCATTCTCATATTGTACCATTTGTTCCTCAGTGTAATGAACATTGACTCTTTAGGGTAGTGATTGAGATGTAGCCACAACATTCCATTTTTCCATGGCAGTGTCCACCATAGAGGTGGAAACTATATATTCAGAGGATTTAGGTTTTGGATCCTCCTCTTTTTTCAGGCATGAACAACCTCATTAAGACCATCCAAAGACTCCTCTTGGGGTATGTTTTTTTATGGTGTCTCTCTACATATACATCTCGATATGAATTATTTTTTATTGATGGTTTCAAAATTCACATAAGTGTACCATGAAATGGTAGTTATACCATTTATTTCAATACAATAGGATAATTCTACACTATCTATATTAGGGATGTTTCTCAATCCATTGGCAATATTGTTCCATTTTGGATTATGACACTAGATGGATTTGATTGCCTTCATCATACACTCCTCCCATCATGGCTTTTATGTATTGACATAGATAGAGTTTCCACTTGTTATTACTAAATGATCCCCAAATAGGAGAGGTTTTTCTCACGGTGGGAGGAATGTATGAGATGTGGACTATCATTTTTTAACTCCCAAATTTATGAATATTGATTCCCTCTATGGTGACAATGATAAAGAAAATTCCACCAATCCTATGTTAAATAGCCTATATGGGGCCAAAATTATCATTTATTGGTTATATTATTGAGAATATGATCATTTTTGTTGAGGATATAATGAATCATTGGATTGAAATTGAGATATAAACACCAATAGCCCAGTGGGATTGGGTTTTTTGCAGCTGCTACAGACATGTCCTGAATCCTCCCAGATATTGATGATTAGAGGTGTGAAGGCTGTGGATAATATTTCACCAAACATGGAAGGATGGTTTTGCTCATGTATGTATTCTATGGAAAATTATACTGTGAACTATTTTATGTACATTATTCTTTCTCGTGTAGGAGTTGGGTGTAATCGAATCCCATAATGTGAGTCATTTTCTATGAGAAGTCATTGGGTTGATTGAAACATTGGCTATAGTGTCTAAAATTTGTTATTATTGTTTTGATGGGATTAGTTCAAAGATATGTTGGTTATCCCCTTATTTCATTCATGATGTCTCTACACCATTGAAGTAGTAACATTTCATTATTGTGGCTAAATGGATCATGTGTGACCTGAAATCCTAATTTTTTCTAAGCCCATGACATTAAATGATGCCATATCTAAGAGTTTTTTTGTTCTAATGGTGCAGTGATGTATAGATATCCATCCCAATCCTCAAATATAGATACATGGTGTGGCTTAATCTATGAAATGATGAATATGTGTGATGTAGTGGTTGAAAACATGTTGCATATTTTCATTGTGATTTTCGAATTCTACGTCCCAAATTATAGTGATAAAAGAAAATTTGGGATTACAATAGAGTATCTTGATGGTCTGAAGGTGAACCTCATATCCTGGATAAGGGAGGTGTCCAGACTTTTTATAGTGACTTGTTTCCAAAAAATTATGGTTTAGATATGGATTTCACTCCTTTTCTATCTCATATGAGATTTCATAGTCAGAACTCTAAAGGTTCCATAAAATGGTGGAGTGGTTTTTTCCAGAAAACACTCTACATGTTTCAATGTTAGCATCCTACTCATCAGACTTACATGACTCCTTATGATCATACCAATGAGGGTTATTATTGGGGTTGATTGTGGAACATATTGGATTGTTCTTGAAATTTGACGGGGAACTATATATGATTGAACCTGATGATTCATGCACATCAGTATAAAAATTCATCAAATTTTATAACACCCCTCTAGAAAGATGTGTCTGGGAAAGGGGTGGATTTATTGTCCCTAGAAGGCATCATCATGGGGAGGTTGACCATGTAAAATATCAGGACTAGAGTCTCTACAATCAACCGATACACTACCATGAGGATGACTATCACAATAATTATTTCAGAATTATATGTTTGAAGAGTCGATGTACCTTTAGGGAGTTGATAATATGTCTAAAAAATTTCAAGGATGCTAGAATTGAGAAGATTAGAGATATGATCATATCACTATATTGTGGATTGAATATGTTAACCTATATATTGAAATTGTGTAGGGGTATGAGCATTTTGTATGATGGTTGTAGGACATCACTCATAACCATCTATTTTCGTGGGAGTAAAATCCAATTTCTTAGAAGCTACTGGAATATACCAATGATAATCATCAATATTGAAAGCAAAATGAACTTGTACTAAGTCATGTTAAATTTCACTTGGTGAGCACTGATTGTAATGGAGATATGAGAATGATCATGATCATTAAGATAAGTTTGTTGGTAATTTTTTATAGGAATATGAGCCTGCCCCAAGGCATGTGTTTCTCTCACTTAGTATGCCCTGGTAGGAACAAGAATATGAGCTCAGTTTGAATATCAATTACACATCTGAATATTCTAATAGAACACCAAATTTGGATAATGGATATGATCCTACTCTTGTGTGGCCTTAAAAGGTTTCTAGTGTAGTAATTCCTTATAGGAAGTAAGAGTATGTTCCTTTATTTGGTGGTATAATGGAAATTTCCATGTAGATTCACTGACATGAATATGATCCTATCCCAAGTCATGTTTCATTAACATATGGTGATTCCCAACTAGAACACAGATATGAACCCCCACATGAGCCTTTGGTGTATGCCGACCATCTTTTTATATAGGAATATGAGCTTGTCTTGAGGCTTGTGACACTCTCACTTGGTAACCCTTGTCTAGATCCAGGATATAGTCCTGATCCCAAGACTTTGGAATATTATGTTGGCTTATCAATATTGAAAATTTTCCCTATATTGAGGCATGCTTTTCTCTCAGTTGGTGATCCATTTTTGAAATGAGAATATGATCCTGATCCTCGGCATTTAGAATATTCACCTGGTATTTTTCCATAAGAATGTGCCCCTATCTTGAGGCATGTTCCCCTATCACGTATTGTGCACCATTAGGAAATAAAAAATGGGTCTGATCCAACACATGTTCCTTTAATGTAATATATTGATAATCCCCCTGGATGAGATAAATAATGTTATCTTACTCCAGAGAAACCAATTTTCTATACTATCACGAGTTTTGTGCTTCCCTAGCTATTGGGATTTTAATTTGTGCATGTGGAAATATTTTAACCAATTGTAGAATATTCTGAAAGATTTTATCAACTATTTCTGATATTTAATGACACTTTATCATAGTGTGCATAATAATGTAATCCTTCGCATTTTCTGTCTCCACTATATACTAGAATATATCTTCAATTAAAGTGGTGATACGAGAACTATATTTTCATACTTATTCAAGTAGAATATGCCATTGAGATTCATGCACGAGGTTTGGAATATTCCCCACCCCTAAGATCACTACAAGAATATGCCTACAACCTTCATTGGAGTGATAAGGGATATCAAATGGCTCATCGGTTATTACTGGAATATATTGGAAGACATCTCCAATGAGAGTGGGGAAATAATCCCACTCACGATTATCCAGAGCCTTCCATGACATATCTATCTCCCTTGTTTCCTTTGTATAAGGACCAAAGGTGGCAGTGTGTTGTGTGGTACCCCTAGCAAGCGACTGAGGAGCACATGCGGTATGGTTCTGGTGATGAAGGTTGAAAATAGAAATCATTAAAGGCCTTTAAATTTGAAGGGATATGTAGTTTAATCCTTAGTCCACCTTCAACAAATACTAATGGTGCTGATTTTCATGATCTGGGGATAAGCTTCCAAATTGGTTAGATGTTTTAATGAGTGCCACCATATTTATTTCATATTTCATTATATGGTGTGTACTTATTGGTTTTATCATTTAGAGATAATCATAGGCACCCTCAAGGGTCAAAATCATACCATGTTAATGGTATTCTTGGACCATTTCATTTTCCACCTGAAATTGAAGGTGTCAGGATGCTGAGATCATTTCGAGTCCTACGTGGGCTGCAGTCATCAATTATTTTCTAAAATGGTCACTAGATTATGTCATTATCTCGGGTTAGTTGTTGTTTTCTAGATAAGTATCTATAGTCATAATTATAACTAGAAAAATGGTCACCAATCATTACATCATTACATTCTTGGTGCGTTCTCAATTAGATATACATGTGTAACACAATCGTCCATTCTTCTTCCCAATCTAGCCATTATTCTCATGTGGAATTTTCAAAGTGAGGATATACTTATTTCATGAGAACCATGCCTATAGTGGATCAACTATAAGGTCTATATAAGGTTCCCCCTTTATTTTTCACAGTATGTGAAAACAAAATATCATGATTCAAGGTCAATCAATCATTTTTTTATTTTAGAGATTCATATCAAGATAATAATTTTTTTCATCGAAAAGTGGATAATTACCATCTATATGATAGGAAAAACTGGACTAATGAGAACCAGGTAATCTATCCTTTTAATTTTTTGAAGGAGATGAAATAGTTAAATGAATTCACATCGGTTTCACCATTATCGTTTCATCAAAATTTTGTGGTATTCTTGGCCCGATAGTTTGATTGTGGGGATTCAATTTCTATTACAATCATTCATGTTGGGTTTACCATTTGTTTATCTCTAATAGAAACTACCCACTACCCCCACATCCATTACTTATTATAGACATTTTTTCAAAGGAAGGTGGTCCTTTAGAGTTTCAGGTCCAATGATACATAAGAAGTTCAATTGGCCAAGAGGATGGGAGGTCAGGCTCATCACAAACATTTGGGATGAATTATACAATACTCTAGGACACTGTAATAGTTTTATGATAAATTCTATAATCTCTTCCAAATCCCGATAGAGGACCAGTTACCCTCACAAAATGATCATAAGTTCAATCCATTTATATTAATAGTGGGGAATCTTATTAGTGACTCCAAATGTATTTTTCTAAGTTATTATATCCATTTATAATTAGTTGGTAGATTCTTATATGTTAATGTTTTATAACCAATAACTATGGATTTTTTTCCTTTCAAGGAGGCGATTAATATATCGATTATGAGATAGAGCTATTATGAGGCATCCCACGTATCCTATTTTGTTAAACGAGTCAGAACCCAAATAGTTCCTTAAACCCAACCATTTTAATTTTTTAAATAAATTACACAGATATAGGAATATAGGAACTACATATTTTTGCTCGTATTTCATAGAGGATTCTTATGTATCCTGATTACAGCAAGAATCAAAGTTCTTATAGTTCAGTTCAGTCAGTGCTTACACAATGAGGTTTCCTTGCCTATTAGAGGCTCATGGTGAAAATGATATGATCATTGAAACTTCATAATCCCCTGTGATATATGTTATGTGCGATGAAGGAGGGATAAAAAGTATTCAGTCCCACAACTTGTTGATGTTGTGCTTATGTGTTGGGACAACCCTTTGGATATTTATTACGGAGATTCGGCCATTGGAAGGCATCCAATGTATCATTGTTATGGTATGAATCAGATTCATCATAGTTCAGTTGACTTCTAAATCTTATAGTGTGTGAATAAGGATGATCATCTTATGAGAGAGATTGGTTCTTGATGGTTTGAGTGTGGGAGACATGAAATGACTTACACTAAGTTGTATTCTTATTTGAGCTCGTTCCTCTAGTAAGGCATCCAATACAACCTATTTTTGGCATGAATCATACTTTTCATTGTTTAGTTTCATTGGGGTTTACCCACTGGGGTTTCCCTAATCTTGCGGGAATTTCATATTATGATATTGTTCAAGGCTTACATACTGAGGTTTCCCTTATATTCCCACTTGTCAAGGTTATCATGTCATGAGACATATAATTTACATGGACTCGTTATCTACCTGACATGTATATTTTTCTTCCTAGCATGTCTAAGGATGTCTAGAAATGACCTAGTGTCATTGAAGATAGATCCAAAGACAACCTCATGATCTAGTTAACTTGTCTGAAGGGTGTTGAATGATCCCAGATGACAAGTCTATAGGTAATTGAAGGATCTTGGATGACATTCTTGGAGGGCGTCACATGATCCAGATGACATGTCTATACAACATCATGTGATCTGGATAACATGTCCTCGTGTCATCGTGATATCGCGATGACGTGTCTTGGTGTCATCTTGAATCCGGGATAACATGCTTGAAGGGTGTCGCAAGAATCAATTAGAATGCTTAGAAGGCTTTGAGAGACGTAGTTGACATACATTGGTGTCACTGTATAACTTGGGATACATTTCTAGAATACATTGTAAGATATTTATGGTGATCCCATAATGATTCATGAGACTCAGGTTTTTTTTGGATATGACATATTGTTTACAAATATTTAATATTTAATTTTATTTATAAATCCTTTACCAACGCTAATGTTTTAGCATTGATAAATGTGAATTTTATCAAGGATTTTTGAGAACTAATAAATCTCTATATTTATCAGCACTTATTAATTTAGAGCTGATTAAATGGATATTTTTCTGCAGTTTTTTTGAAATGCAGATAAAAGATTCTAATATCTATTTAAATAACCCTAACTAGTCATGTACCCGTCACGATATCTAAAGATTTCTGTAAAAGACGGCTATTTAAAGAACTCATCCTAATTGAATCCAAGATCTAATCAAGGCTTGAATCAAGGATCAAACAACTCCATGGATCCAATCAAAGTATCGGCTGAATCAAGGGTCAAATGAATCCAATGCTCGAACGAATGCAAGGTTTGGAAAAATATCTATATTAATTCAGATGAATCAATGCTCTAGCTTAAGGTATATTATTTTCCAATCCTCCTTACTCGTTCATTTCTTGTTTATAGATATCTTTTTTCATTTTTCTTCATTATCACATACTATGAATTATCCATCGCTGTGCTCCTTCTAGAATGAATTTCTAATTAGGGGTTTCTATGATTTTTGGTTTATATTAACGTTTTAATGGAGTTTCCTGCTTATTTATGGAATATTAATAATTCAACACATTAAAAAATAATTGTAAAATGTTAAGTATAAATTTTTTGAACTTCCTTCCTTGAAAATGACACACATAATGTTTTTAAAAAAAATACAACCATGTTTTTTTAAATAAATCAAAGTGGATTTCATATGATAGTTTTAGTAAGTTGAGGTTCAATTTTATTGGGTTTTTTCAATTTTGAATCATTAGTGGCATTACATGGAGTTTTTTATTTTATGTTATGTTTCTTGAATTTTATCTCTTTTTATTTTCTTGATATCCTCGGTGAACATCCACATATATATATATATATATATTCATTTTTAAATCTACATATACATGAACACATTATTTCATATATATATATATATATGTATTTGGTGATATGAAATATAGATAAAATTAATTAAATAAGGAAGATAATATTTTTTTATTGGTTTAAAAGTGAATTCCAAGAGTGACTGTTAATGTGTGTTTTTTAAAATTATAACATTGAGACATGTTTGTAAATTTTTAAAAATACTCTGAACATCACTATTTTGTTTTAAATAATAATAGAAGAAAGAATTTTTTTCATTGAGAACTTTTATTAGTATCAACTAATGTGGCCTTTTTGGTACCATGAAATAGTTTTAATAAAAAGTTATCAACATCTATGTATGTTTTATATTTTAGTTTTTTTAGGGTAAGATTTTTTTTTCTTTTAAATATAGAGATCGTATTGATGGTTGTTGGAAGGATGTTTTAATAGAAATGTTTGGGATTTGTTTATTGTCTGTTGACATGTTTTCTAAAAATGTGATCATACCTCCCATTATTATCATAATATGGACAATATACATCTTAGTGAGTGATAAAATATTGTTACAATGTAGTCCCGATTAGATTGTATGGGTCCCCACTTTTATGAAAGTCCTTATGGGAGTTTAACAAGGTAGGAATGTTGTGGGTCTATCTTAGGTTATAAATATAGGAAATCATCATCATGCTTATATGTGGTTCCAACCCAAGGATTTCTAGAGTCACATCATGATATGTTTTGGAATTTCCCATGAATATATATTATTCATTTACTACTATTTATATTTATATTATTTTTTATTTTCATTTCATTTAATATTTATCCATTATAATGTGACCAATTTTTTATTTTTTATTTGGTTGTATTGATTGATTTATTTATTTTTTGACTAAGGTTTCTTCTTATTATTATATATTATTTGCCATGAGTGTGGTTATAATGAATCATATTCAAGAACACTATAATATTTATAGAGTCTATAAGTATTTTAATTACTACAATATCTGCTATTAAGGTGAAAATATTTATTAATAGTACTTATGGTGAGTAATGATATTTGATATATCATTAATATCAAATGTAATAATTCTTTTGGTTGGTACATCACCTGTTAAAAAAATTAATGGTGGTTATAAAATTATATAAATGATGGAATAATTATTAGAAAATATATTTAGATATTCATCATTTAACCTATGAATGCATTATTTACTCCCCCAGGAATCACTATTTTCCATCCATGTCTATGTAAGAAATCCTTATTTATCTCTTGCAGTTGATGGAATATAATTAATTATTTTTGTTTATCATATTTGGGTTTATTATTACTTATTAGTTTCTTATATTATATTTTAATTTTTAGGGGATTTGGTAATGACTTTATGGATTATTTTAATTGAGTTTGGACTAGTCTAATTTATAGGATTGAAATTATTAATAGTGGGATTTCTCCTATAAATATTAAATTTATAGAGGCCATAAGGAATCATATATCAAAACATGTCCCCATTGAGAACCCTTTAATTTTAATATTCCCCCCATATATCAATCCCCATTGAGAACATGTATTCCCCCCATATATCAATCTCAATATTCCATGAGTTAATAACTATTACCAATGGGTTAATTCTCAAAAATGGGAGGCATTACCCCATTTAGAGTACACAATGAAGTACAACTATCATCCTTATTAGCTTCATCTCATGAATAAATTTTATTGAATTTTTTTACTTGAGACCCCCCCCCCATCCGTTTTATGTTTCTTAAACTACTCTAAGTAGTATTCATTCCATGGATGACTACTTCTTAGAGTTGTTCAAGAAACATGGGTTAATGTCCACAAGAGATGGAGGACTATCTCATGTAACAAAATGAAATAAAAAATGATTAGGAGATGAAGTTGATGAGGATGATAGTTGTCTATAACATTAACCTATGGATGAATTTAATGGATAACACCAACCATATTGGAGTAATTTTTTTCTTCATTTCAATTACCCATTTCCTTCAAAGCATACTGAAATTATGAGAAATAATCGGATGTTGGGTTCCCCTTATAAGAATTATCTATAACATTCAACTTTTATAGTGAATATATTACGTATACATATTTATTTATTTTAAAAAAAATGAATATTTTATAAACCAAAATATATATATATATATATTAATAGAAAATGGATGGACACTAATTATTTGAAAAAAAGATTAAAAAGATTGATTTAAATAGTTCATCAATATTAAAATAGAACATGCATAGAACCCATCTCAAATCCCATGTTTTCCTTCATATTAACGTAATTCATGAAAATTTAATTCAAAAGAGTATGATTAACATTTTATTTTTTTAGAATAGATCAGAGAAAAAAACTATTGACTAAGAATGGTGAAAACTAAATGTACACACCGATTGGGATGTTACTGTGGTTTATAGATCATTTTATATGAATACTTGTGTAAATGATGTTGGAGATCAGATGGGAGAAATGTAAACCGAAATTGAATATGACCTTCATGATTTTTCAATGTTGTTTGAGATGTTAAATAGATGTTCTAAGAGACCATTGCAAACATTTTATACTAAATAAACAAATTTTATTACTGTATTGAAGTTATATATTTATAAATATGGGAGAAGATAGAGTGACTCCATCTTTATATAACTACCTGTTCTCTTCAATGACATGTTGTGAGAATAAAATGTACTTTATTTTGGAACATATGATGCTAAAAGAATTTTACATTAATTGGAAATGTTATTTAAACAAATAAAATATTGTCTAAATGATTGAATTGTAATTCCATAAATTTTTCTGTGTATTATTTATAAATATTATATGCATTTAATTCAAGACTAGAAACTGAGATGGAATGAAATTTTGAGGCCCAAGCTTCCCAGAATAAATGTTTAAAATATATTAAAATCTTAAATAGTGTGTGCATGATGTTTTCATGAAAATCATAAATAAATACTAAACGGGTGCTTGGATCAGAAATCTGACGGAACCATTGCATTTAGAATAACGAATTTACCCTAGGTGAGGCCTAACATCGACCAGAATGGTCAGCTATGAAAAGTAGTTTATGAATTTTAACGAATAAAATACATTTAATATTTATTTTATTTCATTATGTTTCATCAATGCAGTGAAGGTTTATTTTATAATAAACCTAGAGGCAGGGATCCGAGGATAGACTCATAACCATAGAATTCCATGGAGTCTCTGGAGGGGAACCTAGAGGATTCCCTCAGTGGAAAAAATGATGGAACTTGGATCAGAGATCAAAAAACATCTCTCTTGACATATCTCGCTAATAGAGATGATGTGGAAACTGGTCATTTTCAAAGAGAAATCCATTCCCCAGGTAGGGAATTATTATTTGGAATTCAATCCCCATTTTTAGAATAAATGAATAATGTAGATCATCCAACAAACTTTTGACCCTCTGATCAATCATTCCTGTGGGATGGCTTTTATTTACAGGAACTATTGGGGTCTGATGTAGAGATTATTATTTTTTGTTTCTTGATCATTCTTCTTGGAAGGGATCGAGGCAAGAATGAACAATGGATGAGGATCATTGATTTTGTTTTTATTTTTGCTTTTCTTCCGCTATTATATTCTTCTTTTTCTTATTTATTCGTGTTTTATGAATGAACAATAGTTTCACCTTTGATACATGGTGTAATGATATGAAACTATTGATCCAGCCTCAGTGCGACCTAGAGGAGGTGCGATGGTGATGGAGACAGATGAATTGAAGTAGTTCCAGAATACAAGTTCTTTGGATGATTTTTTGAGAGAATGAACAGAATTGGTCTTTAGAGCTGATTAAAGGCCCAAAATTCACTGATTTAGTACTGTGACGACAAGAAAACTTTGGATGTATAGTTTCATGACGATCAGTCCTTTGGATTGAGCTCCGGTGGCTCAGATGAAGTGTGTGGAGGAGGAGGCAGTTTCTAGAAAATCATGATCAATATGGTGTTTAAAATGGGGTTATATGGCGTGTGGACCCCACTCAGTGACGACAACGGTTTTGGGATTTAGTTAAATTCCATGTGACATGTGACCCTATCACAATACATGTAGGCCCTTTTTGGAGACTCGGTGTGTATCTCAGGATATACATGAACACTGGGTGGATTACATGGGTTTCCCAGATGGTGTGAACCCCACCACATGACTTGGCAGGATGAAGTGCATATACTACCACATGTACTACTACACGAGAAGATCTCAACGGGTTGACACCATGTACTGGAACACGACCAGAGTACATGGGTGGACCCCATATAGAAGGACATGGCGTGTGATCATTCTACGTGGTGGGTACCCATCTTCTAAATGACATGTTCTAAATTAAATGAGATATTGTACACAGGAAGTACCCAGGGTCATGGGACATGGTGTGTGACCCTAATACTTGTTTTTTATGAATTTCTACAAGGCTTGGATCTCTTATACACCATATCTTGAATGAGTTTCATTATGGTTTTTTCACTTGATTGTTTCCCTAAATGTCGATGCATATCATTTCCTACTCATAGGAGTGTGATCACTTCAATATTACTTTATGGATAGAGTTATTGGAATCCCCACATAGAGGCTCAGAGTAGTATCCTATATTCATTCTTCATGCTGTAGGTAGAGTCCTTCGTAGTGAAGTGACCAAATTCATAGAGCATCGATCCTATACATAGTAGTTTAATCAAGATGGAGTTATTGGAATCTCCCCACAAACCTAGCATTGATCCTTATCTTTGTATTGTATCACTCTTCATATATATCAGTACATCTCTCTCGTGAAGGTTTCATATGAACAGTACTTCTTAGACAGATGTCATCAGTGCTATCAAACCTAGGAGTGTGTTATCCAAGATGAGTGATTTGTGGAATATTCAGATTGAATCCCTAGTTTTTTATGCAGTATTTGTGACCTACCTATTGAATATGTGTCTTTGTTTGAGTATATTGGGATATTCTTTTTATATGTATTGGGGAAATATATAGTGTAGTGGTGATTGTATATTTCCTTTGTATATTTATTTGTGGTTTTGGGGTTTCCTACTGAGTATTATTATAATCAGATTTTCATGGGAATTGCCTACATGTGTCATGTCTTGTGTAGAAGAGCATTTTTTATGGATTCCAAGGTGGACCAGAACCATACGGAGCTTTGTGAGTTTTGTAACACCCCGAGATTTTATGAAAAATATTCTTTTAATTTCATTAATGTATTGTGTTGTATGCTACACCAATATTACCTTGCGCGATACGCAACACCGTATTAGCTTGCATTATACGCAACACTATTCTTGGATCGTGTTACACACAATTTTGATAATAGTTATTCTACGCAACATTGAGTGTATATATATATATATATTCAATGTATAAATGAAATATGGTTGGATTCTGTTATATGAAACAACGAAGGATTCTTTCACAACACGCTACCCTAACTTGGATTGCATTACACGCAATCACGACCTTCCTCGATAGCGTGTGTTGTACGCAATATCGGGTTTTACTAAACAACGATATATTATTATAATATTATTATGAACTAGATGTTATGAATAGTATTAACTAAATTTTTAATTTTATAACATTTTATTCATCTTACACATTTTCTAGAACATGGTATAAGAACAAAATAAAATTTTCGGGTAAAATAAGTATTTTTAGAAAAATGCAGTTTTGCCGCCTTTTGATGGCGCACCCACTTTAAATCTAGTTTTTGACATGTTTATAAGTTCAATTTGACAAAATAAATTTTTTCTTTGGAATAAATAAATAATAATTTACTTTGGATAAATTTTTCATATTATTCTGGTAACTTTCATATTTTGATGAATAGTAAAAACACGCTATATTTTTAATTAAAAACAACTTTTTTAATCGCAATAATTTATATGGTTAAATTATAATATTGAATTGTTTTAAAGTATAAATATAATATATTTTTACTGTTTAATATAATGTAGGTCATTAGCATTGATTTTACATTAAATTCGTAGGTTAAATCAATTCAATCTTTTGCAATGTTTTAAAGAAAAACCCGTTCTCTTTCGACAACGGGATTAATTTTAATTTAATTTATGAAACTTTTGAGTATTGAATTTGGAAAAATGTATTCCATATTTGGAATCAGTGGGTCCAAATTATGTTAATAAGCTACTTCTCATTTTTGAGAATTATGAATAGTAACTACGGTAAATTTTATTTACCATAGTTAAAGATAAATCGGGTAATTAAGGGTAAATATAATATTATAAAATTACCCAAACACATGCCAAAATTCTATTGGATGGATAAAAATAGACTCATATAACCTAAGGGTCGGATTAGATTCATTTTATGGACTATTGACCATGAAAATAATTTAATTATTATTGAAACCAAAGAAAGTGACAACATGTCACTCTTTTAAATGTTATAAGTATAATAATTGTAATTTAGTGATAAACATCATAAAAAATAGAACATGAATAGTCTCCAGAAAGCTAATAAAATTATCTACATCATGATAATTTATTTAGAATTTTTAGGGATTAAATAAGTTTCATTAATGGTGATACATTAATGATACAGAAATTATTTATTAAGTGGAAAATAAGTAATATAGTTTTTATTGAAATAATAATACCCAATAAAAGGCCCAAAAACCTGACAAAAATTTATTGGTAGTGTATATCTACACCTTAATCATCCAAGGACCTTATATATAACCGTTTTGAGCCTTATAAAAGTGGTTATGACAATTATATTATTTTATTTTAAATGATGCCAAAGTTGTCAACTTCATAATTTAATAAATATAACAATTTAAATATTGTGATTTTAAGATGATAAATTCGAGTAAAAGTATTATTGTGAAAGGAAATAGATGTATCTTCATCATAGGATTTTATTTTTAATTTTTATGCAACAAATAAGTATATTAAATAATTATAAAAAAATGCTGTAGTAATTATTTTATTCAGAGACAAACCAAATAAATGGTTTTAAAAATAATAAAATAAATATTATATGAACTATTTAATGTGATAAACTAATTTTATAGATACATATGACCTTTTATGAATCTATTAAATTTTTTTAGTTCTAACATATATTCTGTATATATTTTATTTAAATTCATATAAATGAATAGTGTCAAAATTGACACTATTGTTATTTCATAAAAATAAGATATTATAAAATTCTTTAAAAATCGAAAAATATTTCAAAATTAAAAATTTAAATTTACATGGTCTATAATGTTATAAAGTAAACAATTATGGAAAATTAAAAACAAATAAGTAATTATTTTTTATAATTTAAAATTTAGAATTTTATTACCACAAATAAACTTAAATAGATTAAATAAGGATAAATCAAAATGATAAGGTTTAAAATAAGATCCAAACATGTCTAAATTTTATTGGTTGATGCGATTACATCCCTCTCTCATCTAATCTTAAAATATGAGTCGTTTTTGGTGGTTTTTAAGTGGGGTTAGATATATTATAAATTAATATTTTTAAGAATTCCAAAGGTGCCCCTCTCCTCCCTTATAAAAAGGAACTTCCTCCCTCTCCTCCACACACCACTTTGAGCCTTCAAGATCGGCCAAACCCTGCCCAATTCTCTTCTACACTTCCCTAGAAACATCCTAGAGGTCCTGGTCTTCTTCAAAGACCAATTTTAGTGCCCTAAGAGGAGGTCTCAAAGAGGCGCTTCAAAGGAGAGGTAATGTCCGTTAACGATTCTTTCAACTTTATTTCTTCTTCCACTTATTCTTATTAGGTTGTTTCATTATGAAGTAATAACATCAGTATCACTAATATAATGATATGTTATTATATGTATGAAGAAACCCTATTTCACCATCTATCCATCCTACGGAAAAAGAAATCACCGCGCGTGCGTACGTACGGAATACTGTCTCCATGCCGTGGTGTAATCTAATTTCCACCACCACCTTACTTGGATGGGTATAATGGTGTAAATAATAACTATATATGATTATTATAATGTGATATTTATTCTTTAATAGTATACATACACTCCAATAAAATTCCACTATCATGGGAACGATATCATCGCTCGTGCGTACGTACGGAATACCGTCTCCACGACGCGATGAGATTCATTCTCAATGATTAACCATTCATAAATGATTATAAAGTATATATAATAAGTAATCATGAAATATATGACATAATAATACTGGATTTATGTTTATATATATATATATGTATGTCATCCAATTAATTCCATTCAATTCAATGAGGAAACGAAAAGAACGTTCATGCGTACGTACGACCTTCCGTCTCCATGAACAATGTATTTCTTTCCATTTATCGATCTATTATATATATGTATATTCTGAATATATATTATATAAAAATCATGTTTTACATTCTGGATGTAAGTAATCATGATCTAAGTAATCATATAAATAATTACAAGTCAAAACACGGACGACAAATGAAACGATTTTACCCAAAACGCTCTTTAACATGGAATTTACAAAAGAACGGGTAATATAAAGTCATAAGTGAACCATATATGATATCATAACAATTAATAAGATTCTATAATAAGTAAATAACATTATTTAAATCATTATATAGGAGGTTCAGACACTTACGAATAAAATCGGACCTAAGGTAAGAGAAATATCACAATCTCATTTTTATCTGAGATTGTTTATACTTCGGTATTTACTGGGGGTGTATTTTAACATCCACATCTATGTTTCCTCAATATTCAATATTATTTCCATCCACCTACAATTGTTTAAATCTAATTTTAACCTTCGGTGAGTTTTTAGAAAAAGATATGAAAGGAATATTTTGTCGTTTTTCGTACGAGGTACTTTTTGACTTTTCTGACAAAAGTACGAGAAGAATGTTTTTTTAACTTATATGACATGAATGTATTTTTAAAACAAAATTTTCATGAATATTTCTTTAAAATTTTTCAAGTTTATTTTTAATCAACTTCTTCTAGTTTAAAATTATATGACATGTTAAGAAAGGAAAAATGTTTTTGAAGTAGAAAGGATATTTTTCTCAAGAATGGAGTTCAAGTGTTTTATCAAAATTATTTTCCATCTAAGATAATAAAGGGTTCTTTTTCTATCCCTATTATTACATAGATTTGATTATGTTCTGATGGAAATATTTTTATGAATTATTTTATCTTATATGAATTGTTTTATGATGTCACGATGTTTAAAGATTCCCATTTTTATTACATGGGTTATGATATGATGTATGGTTTATTATTTTGTGGCACAAATAACAATGGTATGATTATGAGATGGGTGGGACCTATATCTACCTCCAATTCATTGGGTAAAGATTTATATCTCATGAGATAGACATGGCTGGAACGACAGGTTAAACTGGTTCAGTAAAACAGGACTGAAACGAGGAGTGAACGCGATTCAGAAAGGGACTTTGTCCACTAATATGGTCTTGGAAGCAATGAATTGGCTAATATGGAAATCATTACATGTTCTTAATGGATTACACAATTACATGTTTTATTCCCATGATATTTTATCATGATTTATGTTCCATTATGATCTATGCCTTATGTACTCCCATGTTTTATGTCGTTGCTCAAGATTTTTAATGTTCATGTTTTTTATTTAAGTTCAATTGTATATGGTATGTTTTATTTTATCCATGCTTACCCTTACTGAGAATTTGAGCTCACCCTTTTTATGTTTTCTTTTCCTATGATATAAAGAAAGGTTTTAGGTAAGAAAAAAAGGGAAGATCTTTATGGGAGATGTTGAAGATCTTTCACCATGATTAGAAGATTACGTTCCAAGTTTCCAAAGACACTAAACTATTACGGTCCTTGTGTGTCTGTTTTTTTTATGTATTAAGTATTCCGCTAAAGTAATGTAATGTGCATGTAAGTCAAGCTTCAGGTCTCTATAGTTGGTATCAGAGGAAAGGATTAGTCAACCTTTGGAAACTAGGATGTGAAAACTTTAGTGAGATCCCTAGAGATATTTATAAGGTATGTCTAGGGATGTCCCTAAGGTTAAGTATAAGTATAGGTTATAGTACTAGAATTACAGTAACCCAAGATGTTAGATATTGAAGGTACTCCCCCTTTATTATATTGTTTTCCCTAGCATGATTTTTGCCTCTCACACTATTCTTTTTTGGGTTTTAGAAAATGGCTGGAAACAGGAAGATTCATGATAATGGAGGATATGACAGACAATGGAATGATATTATTCATGAGAAACCAAATGAAACGGGATTTGGAAGTCCAAACATTGTTATTATGCCTAATCAGAAATCTCATAATATGATCAATAATCTCAACTTTGGTAAGTTTCCCGAATCAGATAATAAGAGAAATATGGAGTTTCATGATGATCATAGAGGAAAGAAAGTTCAATTTACCTCATGTAAATCATGTGGGAAGAGGAATCGGGGAGATTGTTTCAAAGGAAATAGAAGATGCTTTGGGTGTTGAAAATAAGGACACAAAGCCAGTAAGTGCAAAGGAAAAGGTTTAGTTAACACCATGGGCGAGGATAATGGTATTGCTACGACATCAACAATGGTTAAATGTTTTAAATGTGGAATGTACGGGCATTATGCAAACCAATTCCCTAAGGTAAAGTCTCATGAAGAGAATCAGTATGGCCATATGGGTAGTATTTATGTGGATGATGATGTGGAGACTACAAATGATATATGAGCTGAAAGAAGTGTTTAAGCTCAGTCGGTTGTTTTAGAAGGTAGTGGAATGATGGTATGTTTATCAAGAGTTATGTTGTATAGTTAATGGTACTATGGAATAAATAATCATCTAAGGATTGTTACACTATTGTTTTTCTTAAAAGTATTTGAAAGTATATGTTGAATGGTACCAGTAACCATGGAAGGTTATTCAGATATTTTTGTGAAGTAGATGATATGCACATAATGAAGGAATACGAAGATAATGAGATGTTTGATTGTATTCATGATCTCATGATTGATATAAGGACTAAGTGATATCATGGTTTGAGTATATAGAATTTTGAGGATTTTGGTATGTGGAAAGTGTTAACTTTTAACTTCATTCATGTTTTCACTAAGGTTCAATGGGTATTCATTTTTCAAGAGAATACATGATTAAGGCCTTCGAATGTTTGGAATGTGACCAACAAGACATATGTTATGATATATGGGGATCAAAGATGGTATTAAATATCTGGTAATAGTTTTCACTATATTATGAGAGTGGACTGCAATATTATGGATAAACCTAAAGATTGGAATGGATTATGTTGGACATAACTTAGTATTGTTTAAGGATAGAATTTTTTTCTATATTATTGATGGGATGTTATAGTAATATAGTTTTAGAAAAAGAAAAACCTGCAGGACGGGCGATAGCCCATCGCGTCAGACAAGGCTGTGGGAATTGAACCCACAACCGAAGTGCGACTGGCCTTTATCGCCTACCACTGGCCTACAGGAAGTCCCTGGTTAGTAGAAACTAGTTTTATTTTATTAAGAGCTATGATATATGAAGTATAAGTTCATTTCTGGAACCATATACGATTAATCTAACCATAAGACGGACTTATAATTTTTGCTAACCTTTTGTTTGAAAGAGACGGAATGACCCATCATTCTATCACATGATCTTCTAACACATCATGAATAACAAATTCAACTTCATTTCATTAAGGGATGAAGTGGAAATTGTTCAATTCATGAACAACAGTGAGATTGTACCAAAATCATGAAAGTATTTCTTTTAATTCATCAACTTTAGGGAAATGATCTTGAAAACCAAAAATGTTGTCCTAGTTCCCTTATATCTGATTAATCAGATGGTACCTTAGATAATCACAAATCAATAGCTTTGGGATTGTTGGCTTTTTCATAGCCATGTTCTCTACCACTCTCCATCAGAATTTGATGGTTAGATTTTTCTTCCATATCCATATTTTCACCTATCTTCTCCTACGTGGAAACCTCGTGATGAGTTAATTTGGGTAACCGTTACATTTCATACTTTAGTTTTTAAAATCCATGTTTTGGTATTCCTTTTTACGATGTGGGTTTCTATTAAACAAACTTTCGAGGAGTAAACCATTTATAACCCCGACGAATTTCGAGGGCGAAATTCATTTTAAGGGGGGTAGAATGTAACACCCCGAGATTTTATGAAAAATATTCTTTAAATTTCATTAATGTCTTGTGTTGTATGCTACACCAAGATTACCTTGCGCTATATGCAACACTGTATTAGCTTGCTTTATACACAACACTATTCTTGGATTGTGTTACACACAATTTTGAAAATAGTTATTCTACGCAACATTGAGTACATGTATATTTATATATATATATATATATTCAATGTATAAATGAAATATGGTTGGATTCTGTTATACGAAACAACGAAGGATTCTTGCACAACACGCAACCCTGACTTGGATTGCATTACACGCAATCACGACCTTTCTCGATAGTGTGTGTTGTATGTAATACCGCATTTTACTAAACAACGATATATTATTATAATATTATTATGAACTAGCCGTTATGAATAGTATTTGTAACACCCCAAGATTTAATAGTGTGTTATTTCTTCAAAATAATTCAATAACTTGCACTACATGCAACACCGAGTTCAATCACACCTTGACTTACAAAAAAAAATCCATTAAAAGAGGTCATGAATAGCATTTACTACATTTTAAACTTTATATAATCCTTATAATTTTAGAATCCATATTATGAGTTTCTTAGTCATAATGCAAGAACAAATTCATTTTCAGTATTGCACTTTTATCAACTTTTAATAGTGAAACCTTTTTAAATACAATATTTTAAACTTTTTGACTAAATGGGGACATCAAAAATTTAAAATGAAACATCCCAAGCTTCCACGGTACGCTTTCTTTGAATAATACAGTAGTGTGTGTTGTACGCAACCTTGAGTTTTAACACACACCACAACCAATCAAACTAGCCGTTATGAATAGTAATACCAAATTTTTGAAATTATATATATTTTATATTTAAAAATGGACTTCATTTTTGGATTCGGAATATCGAAATTAGCCTAGGGTGAAATTTTGGTACTTTTCGGATAACTTTTATATTTTGATGAATAGTGAAAATTACTAAATTTTAATTAAAAACAACTTTTTTAATCAAAATAATTAATAGTGATAAATTATGAATTTGAGTGGTTTTAAAGTATATTTAGAATATAGTTTTACCATTTAATATAATGTTAGTCATTGGACATAATTTTACAATTAAACCGAACATAAACAAGTGTCAATCTTTTGATAGTTATTATCTCTTAAAAACACGCTTTTTGTTTTGACATCGGGAATTAATTTTAAATTAATTTCTGCCACTTCTGTGTTTTGAATTTAGGAAAATGGATTCCATATTTGGAATCAGTATGTTCAAATTGTGTAAATAGGTAACTTTTATTTTTAGACATTTTGAATAATTACCGCGGTAAATATTTTATTTACCATGGTTAAAGATAAATCCGGTAAATAAGGGTTAAAAAATAATATTATAATAATACTAAATTTCCCTAAAACGTGTCTTAACCCTATTGGTTGATACATGGTCGACCATGGGAATCTTTTGGTCTATTTTGGGACCCCATGGATCCACTTGTAAGTGATAATGACACTTTATTTTAATTAAGTTAAAATGAATACAAAAATGACACAAGCATATATCTTTTAGCAAAACAACTGTTACATAGGGTTATATCTGTTGGATTTTAGATTATAAATATTCATTAGAAAGATAAAACGATTTCCTACATAATTATGTTTTATTTATAATTTTTAGACATTAAATAATTTATTTTATTTATGACACAATAATGATGCAGTAATTACTATAATAGTGAAAAATTAAAATAATTGATATTATAAATAGCCAAATAAATATAATATGAAACTTTTAATGAATTAAACTAATTTTCTAGGATAATATGATATATTAGGATTGATTTAATTGACTTTGTTCGAAGTAATCAATCTGTTTTGAGTTTCACAAAAATCAACTATTGAATAGTGTCAAAATTGACATAAAAGAGTTCTTAAAACAAATATTATATTATTAATTGATATTAAATTCCTAAAAATCTAAGGTTCGGCAAAGAGACTTATATCATGATAGTTTCATCATTAATTTACCACTTGGGGGTCTCTTGGATGTATATAGTAAGTTTATTAACCATATTATATAAAAATACAAAGAGACATTGTAAAAGTGAAACTAATTAACTTAGAGTTAATACTTAAAGATAAGGTTAATATAAGTACCCAAACCTGTCTAAATTCTATTGGTTGAGTGGTTTTCGACCTATACCAACCTTAACCTTTGAATAATAAGCTTTTGAGCCATTAGAAACCGAATATGAATTTATTATAAATTAATATTTCTAGCTTTTCCAAAGGTGCCCCTCACCCCTCTTATAAAAGGGAACTCCTCCTTCTCATTTCTTCACACCTTCAATGCCTTTTGGTTCGGCCAAACTCTGCCCAAATACTCTCCCAACATCCCTCACTACAACCTAGAGGCCTTAGTTTGATCATAAATCCAACCTAAGGAGCCCTTTTGATCAAATCAAAAGGAAGAACCCGAAGAAGAGGTAATGTTTTCACCACCCCTTTTCAAGTTCCTTTCTTCTTCCACTTCTTCTTCCTTTGTTCTTACCATTATAAAATAATAACTCCTGTATCTCACATATACTGTGATGTTATTATATATATGGTACAACCATATTCAGTATTCTATCTACCCTTTGAATAACATGTCACCATACGTGCGTACGTACGGACTACCGTCTCCACGTCGTGGTGTAATTGTTATTCAATATAATATTATTTGGATGGGTATAATAATGATGTGTAACTCATGTAAATAATAAATATAACATGTTAATTATTCTGTATATATGATATACCATCCATTTATATATTATTTTAATATCAAAAGAATGATATTGTCGCTCGTGCGTACGTACGGACTACCGTCTCCACGAACGCGATGAGATTCATTCTCCATCGTATCCATTCAAGTATAATTATCATTTGATGATTTAAAAATGATGTTTAAGGACTAGATATCATTCTGGATATGAATAATATACAACAACCACGGCTTATGTAACAAAACATATAAAATAAAATGAGTAAGTTAACTCCCGAAACGACGATAATTCTAAGATATTATTAACAAATCAATGTTAAAAGATCATATATGATATCATATTATTATATATGATTCTTTTATAATTTAATAACAACTATTTCACCATTATACATGAGGTTAACCTACCCCAACCAAGGAAAAGTACAAGGTAAGGGTTATTTCACAATCTCTTCATTATCCGAGGTTGTTTATATGTAATAGTCTACTGGGATCTCTTTATCATCCACATCCATGTTTCTTCAAAATGTATTTCAAAACATTTTTATTATTTACAAGAATATGGGTTAAAGTCATTTATACCCTTGTTTTAATTTTTATAAGAGGAACCTTTCCGTCATTTTCAAAACAAGGTCCTTTTTAACCTTTTCGACAGAATTAAGGTAAGAATGTTTTTTTTAACTTATACGGCGAGTGCGGTTATTTTCTGCCGTTATAAAATCTTCAAAGTTTTCCTTACAAGATTATGAGAATATTTTCAAAGAAAATGTTTTATTTTATATGGATCTTAAATGATTTCAAAATAAAAAGAGATATTTCTTTAAAAAGAATCTTGATTTCATCTATGTCAACATCCTTTGATGGATTTTACGCTTATTTGAAGTTGATTTATTGTGATACAAAACTTCTATATTGTATTAAAGGTTTTGTGATATGTTTGACTGTGGATGTGCTATTTTTTTACCATTCATAGTTTATGATGAAATTATTGACATTTCGTATGCTAGTTTTAATACGAATGTTTATGTTATGTTTAAACCTTTTCATATGGGAATGCATTGGACTAAATATGTGACGGGTGGAGCCCGTTATAGCTCCTCGATGCATCGGTAGGTCTCATGAGACAAACTAGTGTCTTGGCACAAGGCCTTGACAAAATCTTATTTGTAGTCTTGGCACGAGGCCTTGGCTATGTGGTTATGATAGTCTGGCATTATGCATTCCAACATTATGAAAGTGGTTATTGATTTTTGCATGTGATTATTCGATTAGTAGAATATCCATGTGAATAAGTAAATGGTATTATTTCATTTTATTTATGCCATACCATGTTGAAAGTTAATATTTAAAAGGATTTTGTTTTAGTTATACGTTGCCTTAAATGTTTATTCTTATTTATAAAAGTTTCCGCTATATTGTTATCCTTACTGGGCATTTGAGCTCACCCCTTTTCTATGTTTTATTTTTTCCAGGATGTGAAGAAGTAAGTTATGAATGACCTTCAGGGATATTATGAGGGGATTATAGTGTGGACGGTGGAAACATTATGTTTTTGTAGTAGTTTTTTATTTTATGATGTAATGTAAAACTTATGAATATATCTAGTGTTTCCAAGGCTACTAAACCAATCGGTCTTTCGAGATTTGATCTTTCTTGTGATCATGACAATGTTATGTAATAATGCACCGACTCTGGGTAACTGGGGTCGGGGCGTTACAGTTGGTATCAGAGGAAGTTTAGTACAAACCTTGGAAGCTAGATTTAGATAAACTCTGATTAGAGCACGTAAACCTAAGATGAACTTTGAGGATTAGTATAGAATAACTTCCTAGAATTTTGGTATTGTAGAGATTTTGTGAGTTTTCCGAGCAATACATCCCTGTCTGGATACGAGTAGGTAGAGGCGGCTCTGGCATAGATGTACCTAGGGGTAAAACCCGAAAACACCGCATTGAGCTAGACTCGAACGGGAACTGGTGCACGACAACGGGCCTTGCTGCACTCTTGGTTACGACACCCCCGGGGGATATGCTTAGGATAACTCTCATTTTCTTTACAAATCATTATGAAGGGTTTATGAGTATATACATCCTCAAAGGAGAAATGTTTATGATTATGGATTATATCCATAAATAGTTCAATTTATGTTAAGTGTTTTATAAGTATGGGATTATGTATTTTGATTCATAAACTGATCTAGTGTATGCCATTGTTTAGAAATGGCGCCCAGTAGAAGGAATGAGAACTCCAGAAATGCACATGATCCAAAGAGAAGGAAGGATCATATCTTTCATGGTCTTAAGCTAGAATTTATAAGAGAAATAGTCTCCCATGTATTATCATCATATGAAGAAATAATATCATGTGTTGTTAAGATAAGTAAAGAGTTTACTGAGTCCTATGGCTTTGAAGGGAAGCAAGAGAAGAAAAGGATGGAAGAGAGAAAGATAGATAAAGGGAAGAGGGAAAAGAAGAATTTTCCCATATGTGGTAACTGTGGAAAGAAACACCCTGGAACTTGCCTGAAATGAATGGGAGTTTGTTATAAGTGTGGAGGAAAAGGGCACAAAGTACGTGACTGCAAGGGTAAGAAAATGGTTTCAAATGTACAATGCTTCATTTGCAAGGAGTTTGGACACTACGCGAACCTATGTCCCAGTCATCAGACTATGCCGCAAATGATGCTATTGGATAATAATCAAGTTATGATACTACCACAGATGAAGAGGAATGATTAGAGTTCTTATGTTGATTATGTCAATTGAGTGTTGTATCAACAATGTACTTGTTATAATAATTATGGAGTATATAAGGATTGTACTGCAGTACTATTTCATTAAGGACTTGAGATTGTGTGGAACAAAGAAATGTGACTCAATAGCAGGATAAATTTTTAGAAAATATATGGTTGAGAGAAAGATAAACCATAATATGGTTCTGATACCGAGGTAGTGATTTTAGAATAATAAATGATTGATTTGGATAAATTATATTGGATATTCTTTACTACCTTGAAGCTGATTAATGATTTTTATATTCCATCATTATTGGGGTTTAAAACATTTTTGGATTGATGAAGTATATCCAGCATTCTATATGGAATAAGGGAGCATGAATGTAACCAATAAGTATTATGGTAATTTAGGATGTTTCAGTGTTTTAAAAGAATACATGATGAAGGTATTCATATGCTTTTACGGGGTAAAAAGGATCTATATTATGTTTACCTTCCTTATAAATGTTGGACTGTGAGTTTGGACAGAAGTATTTTGGATAGTTCTTGTTTGGATTATTTTGGATTGCCATAAAAGGACAACCCGGAGGTCGGGCGGCAACCCGTCGCGTCTGGCAAGGCTGCAAGACTTGAACCTGCAACCGAAGGGCGACAAGGGTGTATCACCTACCACTGGACCATGAGATGTCCTGGATTAAATAATTTAGTTTTTATTAAGAGATCTTGTAGATGAATTCTAAGTTCGTTTATTTTGGAACCCTATAAAAATAGTGTAAATAGAATTTTTTACATTCTATTATCTTTTAGAGTGAAAGATGAGTTTGTGGTAGAAATTTATTAATGGATAAAACTCTAATTATAAAGTAAGTATATCTCCTTATGATCTTAGCCAATCTCATAAATAAATTCCTCAACATTAAGAAAAGAAACTTAGAATAAAAATGTTTTCCTAGATGGTACCTTAAATCATCACTAATTTATGGCTTTGGGATTGTTTGCCTTTTCATAGCCATGTTCTCTACCACTCTCCATCAGATAATTGATGGTTAGATTTCTCTTCCATATCCATATTTTCCTACATGGAACCCTAGTATGTGTTATTTTCGGTAATCTTCATACATTCCACTCTTTATTCTAAATAGAGGCCTCGTTAATTCATTTTTCAATGTGGGATTTCAACTAAGATATTTTGAAACCTCAAAAATGTGTTATCCTAATACCCTATGTTTTGTTGAACCGATGGTATTTCAAATCATCATAGATTGATGAATTTAAGGACCTCAATTTTACACTTGTTTGTGATTGATGACCTCAATCACTACCTATAAATATTTACGTTTTTCCTCCAATTATATGTCTCTAATTGCCACCAATGTTCTCCTAATCGAGATCATAATTTGGTGGTGACCCTTTGATTTCTCTTTTCCTCATATTAAGACTAAATTTTAGTAACCCAATTTCCGATGTGGGTTTTCCCACAAATATATTTTCTACTTTCAACATTTTATTTTCAAAGAACAATTTCAAATTGCGAGGACTCAATTTATT
Source organism: Viscum album (assembly GCA_963277665.1). Classification (NCBI taxonomy): domain Eukaryota; kingdom Viridiplantae; phylum Streptophyta; class Magnoliopsida; order Santalales; family Viscaceae; genus Viscum; species Viscum album. The sequence goes on along the minus strand of OY728140.1, from coordinate 126,116,105 downwards.
GAAGGAGGGGAGAATGTAACACCCCAAGATTTCATAGTGTGTTATTTCTTCAAAATAATTCAATAACTTGCACTACATGCAACACCGAGTTCAATCACACCTTGAATTACAAAAAAAAATCCATTAAAAGAGGTCATGAATAGCATTTACTACATTTTAAACTTTATATAATCCTTATAATTTTAGAATCCATATTATGAGTTTCTTAGTCATAATGCAAGAACAAATTCATTTTCAGTATTGCACTTTTATCAACTTTTAATAGTGAAACCTTTTTAAATACAATATTTTAAACTTTTTGACTAAATGGGGACATCAAAAATTTAAAATGAAACATCCCAAGCTTCCACGGTACGCTTTCTTTGAATAATACAGTAGCGTGTGTTGTACGCAACCTTGAGTTTTAACACACACCACAACCAATCAAACTAGCCGTTATGAATAGTAATACCTAATTTTTGAAATTATATATATTTTATATTTAAAAATGGACTTCATTTTTGGATTCGGAATATCGAAATTAGCCTAGGGTGAAATTTTGGTACTTTTCGGATAACTTTTATATTTTGATGAATAGTGAAAATTACTAAATTTTAATTAAAAACAACTTTTTTAATCAAAATAATTAATAGTGATAAATTATGAATTTGGGTGGTTTTAAAGTATATTTAGAATATAGTTTTACCATTTAATATAATTTTGGTCATTGGACATAATTTTACAATTAAACCGAACATAAACAAGTGTCAATCTTTTGATAGTTATTATCTCTTAAAAACACGCATTTTGTTTTGACAGCGGGAATTAATTTTAAATTAATTTCTGCCACTTCTGTGTTTTGAATTTAGGAAAATTGATTCCATATTTGGAATCAGGATGTTCAAATTGTGTAAATAGGTAACTTTTATTTTTAGACATTTTGAATAATTACCGCGGTAAATATTTTATTTACCATGGTTAAGGGTAAATCCGGTAAATAAGGGTTAAAAAAATAATATTATAATAATACTAAATTACCCTAAAACGTGTCTTAACACTATTGGTTGATACATGGTCGACCATGGGAATCTTTGGGTCTATTTTGGGACCCCATGGATCCACTTGTAAGTGATAATGACACTTTATTTTAATTAAGTTAAAATGAATACAAAAATGACACAAGCATATATCTTTTAGAAAAACAATTGTTACATAGGGTTATATATGTTGGATTTTAGATTATAAATATTAATTAGAAAGATAAAAAGCTTTACTACATAATGATATTTTATTTATAATTTTTAGACATTAAATAATTTATTTTATTTATGACACAATAATGATGCAGTAATTACTATAATAGTGAAAAATTAAAATAATTGATATTATAAATAGCCAAATAAATATAATATGAAACTTTTAATGAATTAAACTAATTTTATAGGATAATATGATATATTAGGATTGATTTAATTGACTTTGTTCGAAGTAGTAAATCTGTTTTGAGTTTCACAAAAATCAACTATTGAATAGTGTCAAAATTGACATAAAAGAGTTCTTAAAACAAATATTATATTATTTATTGATATTAAATTCCTAAAAATCTAAGGTTCGGCCAAGAGACTTATATCATGATAGGTTCATCATTAATGTACCACTTGGGGGTCTCTTGGATGTATATAGTAAGTTTATTAACCATATTATATAAAAATACAAAGAGACATTGTAAAAGTGAAACTAATTAACTTAGAGTTAATACTTAAAGATAAGGTTAATATAAGTACCCAATCCTGTCTAAATTCTATTGGTTGAGTGGTTTTCGACCTATCACTACCTTAACCTTTGAATAATAAGCTTTTGAGCCATTAGAAACCGAATATGAATTTATTATAAATTAATATTTCTAGCTTTTCCAAAGGTGCCCCTCACCCCACTTATAAAAGGGCACTCCTCCTTCTCATTTCTTCACACCTTCAAAGCATTTGGTTCGGCCAAACTCTGCCCCAATACTCTCCCAACATCCCTCACTACAACCTAGAGGCCTTAGTTTGATCAGAAAGCCAACCTATGGAGCCCTTTTGATCAAATCAAAAGGAAGAACCCGAAGAAGAGGTAATGTTTTCACCACCCCTTTTCAAGTTCCTTTCTTCTTCCACTTCTTCTTCCTTTGTTCTTACCATTCTAAAATAATAACTCCAGTATCTCACATATACTGTGATGTTATTATAAATATGGTACAACCATATTCAGTATTCTATCCACCCTTTGAATAACATGTCACCATACGTGCGTACGTACGGACTACCGTCTCCACGTCGTGGTGTAATTGTTATTGAATATAATATTTTTTGGATGGGTATAATAATGATGTGTAACTCATGTAAATAATAAATATAACATGTTAATGATTCTTTATATATGATATACCATCCATTTATATATTATTTTAATATCAAAAGAATGATATTGTCGCTCGTGCGTACGTACGGACTACCGTCTCCACGAACGCGATGAGATTCATTCTCTATCGTATCCATTCAAGTATAATTATCATTTGATGATTTAAAAATGATGTTTAAGGACTAGATATCATTCTGGATATGAATAAGATACAACAACCATGTCTTATGTAACAAAACATATAAAAGAAAATGAGTAAGTTAACTCCCGAAACGACGATAATTCTAAGATATTATTAACAAAACAATGTTAAAAGATCATATATGATATCATATTATTATATATGATTCTTTTATAATTTAATAACAACTATTTCACCATTATACATGAGGTTAATCTACCCCAACCAAGGAAAAGTACAAGGTAAGGGTTATTTCACAATCTCTTCATTATCCGAGGTTGTTTATATGTAATAATCTACTGGGATCTCTTTATCATCCACATCCATGTTTCTTCAAAATGTATTTCAAAACATTTTTATTATTTACAAGAATATGGGTTAAAGTCATTTATACCCTTGTTTGACTTTTTATAAGAGGAACCTTTCCATCTTTTTCAAAACAAGGTCCTTTTTAACCTTTTCGACAGAATTAAGGTAAGAATGTTTTTTTTAACTTATACGGCGAGTGCGGTTATTTTCTGCCGTTATAAAATCTTCAAAGTTTTCCTTACAAGCTTATGAGAATATTTTCAAAGAAAATGTTTTATTTTATATGGATCTTAAATGATTTCAAAATAAAAAGAGATATTTCTTTAAAAAGAATCTTGATTTCATCTATGTCAACATCCTTTGATGGATTTTACGCTTATTTGAAGTTGATTTATTGTGATACAAAACTTCTATATTGTATTAAAGGTTTTGTGATATGTTTGACCGTGGATGTGCTATTTTTTTACCATTCATAGTTTATGATGAAATTATTGACATTTCGTATGCTAGTTTTAATACGAATGTTTATGTTATGTTTAAACCTTTTCATATGGGAATGCATTAGACTTAATATGTGACGGGTGGAGCCCGCTATAGCTCCTCGATGCATCGGTAGGTCTCATGAGACAAACTAGTGTCTTGGCACAAGGCCTTGACAAAATCTTATTTGTAGTCTTGGCACGAGGCCTTGGCTATGTGGTTATGATAGTCTGGGATTATGCATTCCAACATTATGAAAGTGGTTATTGATTTTTGCATGTGATTATTCGATTAGTAGAATATCCATGTGAATAAGTAAATGGCATTATTTCATTTTATTTATGCCATACCATTTTGAAAGTTAATATTTAAAAGGCTTTTGTTTTAGTTATACATTGCCTTAAATGTTTATTCTTATTTATAAAAGTTTCCGCTATATTGTTATCCTTACTGGGCATTTGAGCTCACCCCTTTTCTATGTTTTATTTTTCCTAGGATGTGAAGAAGTAAGTTATGAATGACCTTTAGGGATATTATGAGGGGATTATAGTGTGGACGGTGGAAACATTATGTTTTTGTAGTAGTTTTTCATTTTATGATGTAATGTAAAACTTATGAATATATCTAGTGTTTCTAAGGCTACTAAACCAATCGGTCTTTCGAGATTTGATCTTTCTTGTGATCATGCCAATGTTATGTAATAATGCACCGACTCTGGGTAACTGGGGTCGGGGCGTTACAGTATTAACTAAAATTTTAATTTTATAACATTTTATTCATCTTACACATTTTCTAGAACATGGTATAAGAACAAAATAAATATTTCTAGTAAAATAAGTATTTTTCAAAAAATGCAGTTTTGCCGCCTTTTGATGGCACACCCACTTTAAATCTAGTTTTTGACATGTTTATAAGTTCAATTTGACAAAATAAAATTATTCTTTGGAATCAAGAAATAAAAATTTACTTTGGATAAATTTTTCATATTATTCTGGTAACTTTCATATTTCGATGAATAGTAAAAACACGCTATATTTTTAATTAAAAACAACTTTTTTCATCACAATAATTTATATGGATAAATTATAATATTGAATTGTTTTAAAGTATAAATAGAATATATTTTTACCATTTAATATAATTTATGTCATTATCATTGATTTTACTTTAAATTCGTAGGTTAAATCAATTCAATCTTTTGCAATGTTTTAAAGAAAAACCCATTTTCTTTCGACAACGAGATTAATTTTAATTTAATTTCTACAACTTTTATGTATTGAATTTGGAAAAATGGATTCCATATTTGGAAACATTGGGTACAAATTATGTTAATAAGCTACTTTTCATTTTTGGGAATTATGAATAGTAACTATGGTAAATTTTATTTACAATAGTTAAAGGTAAATCGGGTAATTATGGGTAAATATAATATTATAAAATTACCCTAACACATGCCAAAATTCTATTGGATGGATAAAAGTAGACCCATATAACCTAAGGGTCAGATTATATTCATTTTATGGACATTTGACCATGAAAATAATTTAATTATTATTAAAACCAAAGAAAGTTACAACATGTCACTCTCTTAAATATTATAAGTATAATAATTTAAATTTAGTGATAAACATCATAAAACTTCAAACAGGAATAGTCTCCAGAAATCTAATAAAATTATCTACAAAATGATAATTTATTTAGAATTTTTAGGGATTAAATAATTGTCATTAATGGTGATACATTAATGATACAGAAATTATTTATTAAGTGGAAAATAAGTAATATAGTTTTTATTGAAATAATAATACCCATTAAAAGGCCCAAAAACCTGACCAAAACTTATTGTTAGAGTATATCTACACCTTAATCATCCAATTACCTAATATATAACCGTTTGGAGCCTTATAAAAGTGATTATGACACTTATATTATTTTATTTTAAATGATGCCAAAGTTGTCAACTTCATAATTTAATAAATATAACAATTTAAATATTGTGATTTTAAGATGATAAATTCGAGTAAAAGTATTATTGTGAAAGGTAATAGATTTATATTCATAATAGGATTTTATTTTTAATTTTTATGCAAAAAATCAGTATATTAAATAATTATACAAAAATGTTGTTGTAATTATTTTATTAAGAGATAAACCAAATAAATGGTTTTAAAAATAATAAAATAAATATTATATGAACTATTTAATGTGATAAACTAACATTATAGATACATATGACCTTTTATGAATCTGTTAAATCTTTTATTTAGAACATATCTTCTGTATATATTTTATTTAAATTCAAATAAATGAATAGTGTCAAAATTGACACTATTGTTATTTTATAAAAATAAAATATTATAAAATTGTTTAAAAATCACAAAAATATTTAAAAATTATAAATATAAAAATATTTTGTCTATACTGTTATAAATTAAACAATTATGGAAAATTTACAACAAATAATTAATTATGTTTTATAATTTAAAATTTAGAATTTTATCCCACAAATATAATTAAATAGATTAAATAAGGATAAATCAAAATGGCAAGGTTTAAAATAAGATCCAAACATGTCTAAATTTGATTGGTTTATGCGATTACAACCCTATATCATCTAATCATCGAATATGAGTCATTTTTGGAGGTTTTTAAGTGGGGTTAGATTTATTATAAATTAATATTTTTATGAATTCCAAAGGTGCCCCTCTCCTCCCTTATAAAAGAGCACCTCCTCCCTCTCATCCACACACCACTTTGAGCCTTAAATCTCAGCCAAACCCTGACAAATTCTCTTCTCCACTTCCCTAGAAACATCATAGAGGTCCTGGTCTTCTTCAAAGACAAATTTTAGTGCCCTAAGAGGAGGTCTCAAAGAGGTGCTTCAAAGAAGAGTTAATGTTCGTTACCGAATCTTTCAACTTTATTTCTTCTTCCACTTCTTCTTATTAGGTTTTTTCATTATCAAGTAATAATATAAGTATCACTCATATACTTATAGGTTATTATATGTACCAAACAACCATATTTCACTATATATCCATCCTACGGAAAACGAAATCACTGCGCGTGCGTACGTATGGAATACCGTCTCCATGCCGTGGTGTAATCTATTTTCCACCACCACATTACTTGGATGGGTATAATGGTGTAAATAATAACTATATATGATTATTATAAAGTGATATTGATTCTTTAATATATACATACACTCCAATAAAATTCCAAGATCATGGGAACGATATCATCGCTCGTGCGTACGTACGAAATACCGTCTCCACGACGCGATGAGATTCATTCTCAATGATTAACCATTCATAAATGATTATAAAGTATATATAATAAGTAATAATGAAATATATGACATAATAATACTGGATTTAGGTATATATATATATATGTATGTCATCCAATTAATTCCATTCAATTCAATGAGGAAACGAAAAGAACGTTCATGCGTACGTACGGCCTACCGTCTCCATGAACAGTGTATTTCTTTCCATTTATCGATATATTATATATATGTATATTCTGAATATATATTATATATAAATCATTTTTTACATTCTGGATTTATTTAATCATGATCTAAGTAATCATATGAATAATTACAAGTCAAAACACGGACGACAAATGAAACTATTTTACCCAAAACGCTATTTAACATGGAATTTACAAAAGAACGGGTAATATAAATTCATAAGTGAACCATATATTATATCATAACAATTAATATGATTCTTTAATAAGTCAATAACATTATTTAAATCATTATACAGGAGTTTTAGACACTTACGAATAAAATCGGTCCTAAGGTAAGGGAAATATCACAATCTCATTTTTATCTAAGATTGTTTATACTTCGGTATTTACTAGGGTGTATTTTATCATCCACATCTATGTTTCCTCAATATTTAATATTATTTCCATCCACCTACAATTGTTTAAATATAATTTTACCCTTCGGTGAGTTTTTAGTAAAAGATATGAAAGGAATCTTTTGTCGTTTTTCGTATGAGGTACTTTTTGACTTTTCCGACAAAAGTACGAGAAGAATGTTTTTTTAACTTATACAGCATGAATGGATTTTTAAAACAAAATTTCCAAGAATCTTCATTTACAAGTTTTTAAGTTTATTTTTAATCAACTTCTTTTAGTTTAAAATTGTAAGATATGTTAAGAAAGGAAAAATGTTTTTGAAGTAGAAAGGATATTTTTCTCAAGAATGGAGTTCATGTGTTTTATCAAAATTATTTTCCATCTAAGATAATAAAGGGTTCTGTTTCTATCCCAATTATTACATGGATTTGATTATGTTGTGATGGAAATATTTTTATGAATTATTTTATCTTATATGAATTGTTTTATGATGTCACGATGTTTAAAGATTCCCATTTTTATTACATGGGTTATGATATGATGTATAGTTTATGATTTTGTGGAACACATAAGAATGGTATCATTATGAAATGGGTGGGACCTATATCTCCCTCCAATGCATTGGGTAAAGATTTATATCTCATGAGATAGACATGGCTGGAACGGCAGGTTAAACCGGTTCAGTAAAACAGGACTGAAACGAGGAGTGAATTCGATTCAGAAAGGGACTTTGTCCACTAAGATGGTCTTGGCAGCAATGCCCTGGCTACAATGGAAATCATTACATGTGCTTAATGGATGCCACAATTACATGTTTTATTCCCATGCAATTTTATCATGATTTATGTTCCATTATGATCTATTCCTTATGTACTCCCATGTTTTATGTCGTTGCTCAAGATGTTTAATGTTCATGTTTTTTATTTAAGTTCAAATGTATATGGTATGTTTTATTTTATCCATGCTTACCCTTACTGAGCATTTGAGCTCACCCAGTTTATGTTTTCTTTTCCCAGGATATAAAGAATGGTTTTAGGTACGAGAAAAAGGGAAGATATTTATGGGAGATGTTGAAGATATTTCACCACGATTAGAAGATTACGTTCCATGTTTCCAAAGACACTAAACTATTACGGTCCTTGTGTGTCTATTTTTGTTATGTATTAAGTATTCTGCTAAAGTAATGTAATGTCCATGTATGTCAAGCTTCGGGTCTCTACATGTTTATACAGCCTCCAGTGTTCCTATGTCTTCGAGCAGTAGTCCTAGTACCTCTTTTGTTTATAGGTTGCAATTTATAGTTTATAGACTCTTTCTTTTGGTTCTATTTTATTATGGCCCAGTTTACTTTAGAACACTTTACTTCCTATCATACGTTATTGGTTGGGATAATTCTATGCATGAATTTGTTTCTTATTGTTTTTTACATTTCAGTATTTGTTGTTTTGGGGATGTTTCTATGTGTATAGGTACAAAAGAAATGCATCCCATGTTGGTGATATGGATACTAGGGGCCACTCACCTTCCCCTAGCCTATTAGAGGCGGTCTTGGGGAGTCGTGGCTTTGTCCCCACTGGGACTGGCCATGATAGAGGGGTATTAGAAGTTGTTGATTCTACCTTAAGACTCAATGCCTATGAGATTGGTTTTGGGAAACAATGTTATTTCTTTCGAGTTCAACTTTCAGAACAGGGACCCCTGTGTTGGTGTGGGTGGTTGACGTATCCATACACCAAGACTCCAATAACCAACTTTTTGACTCGGTACATGATAACACTAGTTGTAGGGAAAATAATGGTATAAACATTATAAAGGAATGGGTTGTGGTTCCTTTTCATTCTTTAGTTACCTCTACAGATTTAATCATTGATTGTGGTAAATATTGTTTCCTTATAGGATTCCCTGAAGATGAATACAAGAAAGGATTCACCATAATGATCATGTAGATGGCAGCCTTAGTGACAAGGATTTTATACAAGGTCCAGTTCCCCAGATGTTTCCTCCAGGACATGTACCAGTTGTACCCCCACCAGTGGATCATCACGTGATACCTGAAGTAATAGCAGATGAGGAGCTCTGTCATAGTGCACTCCATGATTTTTAGAGACAGATACCCCTCAGGTTCCTAGGATAGACTGACCCTTAGGTGACTGATGAATGGATTTAGGTGGTGACCTTATTTTTACTCTTAGTTTAGACCCCAGAAGATCAGATGGTGGTCGTGATGGAAAGCCTTATACAATGATCAATAGGGAAATGGTGGGATTTTTATATCCAGAATTACGATGTAGAGAAAATTTATTGGATAGAGTTTGAGAATCTTCTTATAGAGGATTTATCACAAATTACATTAAGATGATGTGCGGGTATAGGAGATTCTGTATCTCCAGTAAGGTAGCTTGACCGTGGCTGAACATTCATCGAGGTTCACCAATCTTTCCAAGTATTTGATGGATATGGTTATAGATAAGTAATTTAGGGATCAGAAAATTGAGTGAGGTATATGTAGAGACATATGATACAGAGTTATAACTCTATGAATTTTGACTTATGTTGGAGTTCTTGATCAGGCTTTGGTGGTCGAATGCTTCTTGGCTGAGCAGATACATCCAGTGACAGTAAGTAGTAGTCATGTAGGTGCAGATACCTCAATGGAATGGATCCAAGTTCAGCCTCAGGGATCTGTACATGTGAGATATTTTAGAAGGAGGTCCTAGGATAGAATATCTATGTTTTCGAGCTCTCAGAATGGAGCCAGTCATCCTAGGAGGAGGCAATGCTACACATGTGAAGGAAGGGGAAATCTCACATGATATTGTCCAACTCTTCAAGCTACTGATAGGGATATGTTGGATAGACCACTGAGGAAGAGACAATGTCATGATCAGGAAGATCCGTAGGGCTGTAAATGTGTAGGAGAATCTTCAAGAGAAGTAGATGGTGGTTGAAATTTCACTTTTTCACCACCACCACCCCCAGGAGGTCCACTCTAGGATAAGGGAGATGGAGGATAGGGGTGGGGATAACTACATGCCATCGAGGCATATAACCTAGGTGATCTTGGTATGATTCGAGCTATAATCTATGTCTTTTCCAATTTAGAAACAATATTGATAGATATAGGTTCTAGTCATTCCTTTCTCTAATTTCACCACAAACCTTGAATGATACCCTGAGATTCTGGTAGAATTGTTGACTCTATCCTTAAGCTTGGAGAAACCTATGGGAGTAGACTTGATGAGCACATAATTATGCGGATAGTGTGATCTGGGACATAGTGGTGAGATTTTTGGATGGAGCCTCTGGGTGGTAGCATTGAAGCCTTATGAAGTCACTCTTGGTATAGATAAGTTATCTTTGGTCTAGGACTAAATTCAATGTTTTAGGTGAAAGATGTGGTGTGTATATAGATATGGAATGAGGATTTCATTTATTTGTTAAAGGGAAACAAAAGAATCATATAATGGACTAATTCATAGGAGGGTAAATGCAATTACTCATGATTGGCCTAGACTAGCACTCATAGTAGTAGATTTTATGATATTTCAGTTTCCAATAATAGTCACAGAGTACAAGGATGTCTTTCCAGAAGATGTTCCAGGTTTACCTCCCCACTGAGAGATTAACATTTGTGTTGACTTACACCCTATAATGACACTGATATCAGCACAAACATATCAGATGGATCCCATATAGTTTTGTTAGCCGATGGTGCTGTTGGATGACTTTCATAGGATGTACTTTGTGAGACCCATTATTTCACCCTTACCGGCCCCATTTTGTTTGGCAAGAAGGAAGATGGGAGATTGAAGTTGTCCGAGGACTACTGGTGCCTGAACAAGGTGACCATGAGGAATAAGTATCCACTACTGAGGATATATGAAATATTTGATTAGTTGATAGGGGAATGATGATTCTAAATGATTCGATTAACAAATCAGTAGTTGTGAGTACGAAATGAGGATATACCAAAGATGGATTTCAGATTCCACTATAGTGACTATGAGTATTTTGTGATGGATTTTTGTGTGATGAAATACCTTGAAGTGTTCATGGGGATCGTGAATTAGATCATTTATCCTAAATAGAATGGTTCATGGTAGTTTCCATCTATGATATCCATTTGTAATCGGTATCCAAGGGGAATCCTATGAGAAACCTAAGTATAGTTTTGGATATACACAAAAAGAAGAAACATTTTGGGAAAGACTCAAAGATACAATTCTAAATTCAGGCTGTCCAATTTCTTGGATATTTTATCTCATTGGATGGAGTGGCAGTGGACATGGAAAAGGTGGAGGTGGTGTTAGCATGTGATCCACCTCGGAGCATGATGAAGGTGCGGAGCATCCTTGTGCTATCAGGATATTACTGGAGATTCATACTTAATTTATCAAGGATATCATCACCTATAAAATCATTTAATATAATGGGGAATCCTTTTGTGTGGATAGAGATCATCCAGTAGTCTTCCAAGAAGTTGAGGTAGAGTTTGATGACCACTCAGATCTTGAGATTACTTGAGAAGGTTGTTGAGTACATAATGTTATGAGATGAATCAGGGAAAGGACATGGTTGTTTTCTAATGTAGAGGAAATTAGTGATTTCCTCTGGTTCATTCCATTTGAGACCACATGATCACAAATACATGACCCATGATCTTTATTTGGCAGTAGTAGTATTCACATTGAAGATGTGGTGACACTACCTGATAGGAGAGAGGTTTATCATCTACTCTGATCATAGGAGTCTCAAGTATATCTTCTCTCATAAGGATATGAACATGAGATAGAGGTGATGGGTAGATTTATTCATGGACTATGATTTTGAAATTATCTATACTCCTGGAAAGAGGAACGTGGTTTAAGATTCTCTCTGTTGGAGATCTAGTTCATAGTGGTTAAACATGGCATCATAGAAGTTGGTCGTTACAATTATCCGTTGTGGATGGAGATGGAGTATCTTACCTACAGTAAATGGTTGTCACCCCTTTACTCTTATAGTGAGTCAAGGAGGTAGAACATGTGGATACCTACTATGAGGCCCTATGTGCTAGGATGTCTACATGACACGTGCCTGATGGATATTCACAAGGTGGGGAGCACAAAATATTTTTAGGAGGACGCACAGTTATACCAGTGGAATTGTGGGAGTATTTTACATAGGGGATCCATGAATCCCATCTGGTGGTACATCCTAGACTGGAAAATATGTACCAGGAACTAAGAAATTAGTTTAGGTGGATAGGGATGAGGAAGGATGTGGAATATTCTGTTTCACGATGCCTTACATTCCAGCAGGTACATGTTGGGCACTAAGTCACAATAAGATTAGAAAAACCCCTTGAGGTTATGAAATGGAAGTGGGGTAGGATATTGATGGACTTTTGGATTAGTTTACCACATCCGTCCAATGGATACGATTCCATCTGGGTGATTATTGACTGACTCACCAATTCGGCCCACTTCCAATCTATTCAGAAGTAGAGTATAGAACAGAGCATGGGATGCCTATAAATTTAGGAGATATTATGATTACATGGAGTTCAATAGATGATAGTTTCTGATCATGGTGCTCATTTTACATCCTAGTTTTTTAAGATATTATAGGAGGCATTTGGGACTCAGTTATGGTTCGACATGATGTTTCACCCACAAACATACGACCAGATGGAGAGAACCATTGAGTTCCTAGAGGAAATATTGTGGGCTTGAATGATGGGATTAAGACATAGTTGGGAGAATCTCCAACCTCTAGTGGTGTTCGCATTCAACAAAAACTATTATTAAACCATTGGTATGGAACCATTCATGGCTTTGTACGGGCAACCCTGCTGGTCACCATTTTGTTGGACTGACCATGTAGAGTCAATACTCAATGGCCCGAAGTTGGTGTGAGCTACTACAAAGAAGGTAAAGATCATACAAGAGAAGATTAAGACTACACATAGCTGTCTGTAACCATATACTGATAGGAAGTAGAGGCCTTTGGAGTTCTAGGAATGATACCATGTTTTCCATTGAGTTTCACCTTGATGTGGATTGTGGAGATTTGGATGGGGAGAAAAGTTATCTCTACGGTTTATTATCCATTTTTAGATACATAATAGTGTTGGAGAGGTGGTTTACCTCTTGGAACTACCTCCTTAGTTGGAAATGGTACATGATGTATTCCACGTATCACATCAAAGGAGGTATGTGCATGATCCATCGCATGACACCAACTGGGGAGAGCTGGAAATTACTAATGGAGAGGATTTTACTGAGTACATAGCTGATATCAAGGATTGGATGGAGACGATCCTATGTGGGCAAGATATTCCTCTGTTGTGTGGCTGGTGGAAGCATGGGAATTTTTAGAAGAGAACATGGGAGTGAGAGGCTTAGATTCATGCATAGTACCCACATCTTTTGGTATAGCCTTTGTTTTTGGATTTTCAGGGAAGTAAATACCCATGGTGGGGAAAATGAAATATCTCATATTTTTCCATATGTTATTTTTAAATATTATATGGAATTAATTCAAGACTAGGAGATGAGACAGTGTGCGATTTCTAGGCCTAGGTTGCCGGGAATAAATTTTTGAAATATATTAAAATATTAAAAAGAATGCTCGTGAAATTTTCCTAGAAAAGTAAAATAACATCTAAATGGGTATCCATATTATATATCTGAGGTCATCATTTCATTAAAATAAGAGACTTTAATGTAGGTAAGGACTAACATCGGCCGGTGTGGGTTGGCTGTGAAAATTAATTTTTGGCATTTTAACGACTAAAATAAATCGAATATTTATTTTATTTCATTGTTTTTCATTGACACAATGATAGTTTTTTATAAAATAAATCTATAGGTAGGGATAAAATGTGAGTCTCATAACCTTGGAATTCCTTATATCCTCTTGAGAGGAACGTAGAGGATTCCCTCGGCAGAAAACAACGATGGAACTTTTATCAGAGATCAAAAGATGTCTTTCTTGAAGGATCTCACCAGCGAAGAAGACATAGAAACTGATATTCTTCAATGAATGATACAATCCCAAGGAAGGGCATTGTTACTAGTAAATATTTCCCCATTTTTAGATTCAATTATGAAGGTGGATCAATCAATGAACATGATGAAAAACAGATCGATTGTTATTACGATATGGGTTTTATTTGTGGGAACTATCAGGGTTTTATGTAGAGAATATTTTGTTTGGATTTATTAATCATTTTTATAGGAATAGGTTGATCAATAATGAACAATGGCCATGTTTTGTTGCATGGGATTTTCTTTGTGATTTTTCTCCCCTGCTATTTTTTTGTGATCTTCGTTCTTTGTGGTTAATGAATAAATGATCATTAATCCTTAGATCCTTGGCGCAAAGATCTAAAATTCAATATCTTCCATCATGGAGTCCTAGAAGATGTGTGACGATGATGGAGAGTGGTGAATCAAATAGGATAGGGAATACCTGTTATTTGGATGATTTTTAAGTGGATGAACAGAATTGGTTTTCATAGTAGATTGATGGAAAAAACTCATAGATTTGGTGTTGTGATTGTGAGATGATTCTGGATATGTGGTTTTGATATGAATAGAACTTCAGATTGAGCTCCAGAGGATCATCCATGCATGTATATTAAGGATACGATCTCTAGAAAATCAGGACCAACACATCGTGTAACTTGGGGTTACATGGTGTATGGCCCCCACTCTGTGAAAACTAGGGTTTCAATAGTTTTTTAATTGATACATGGAGTGTGACAATATCACACGATGTATAGACCTTATTTTAGACATTTTGTGTATCCCTGGATATGTACGAACATGTGGTGAAGTACAGGGGTTGACTACACAGTGTGTACCCCAACACACAACTTTTACATGACCACATACATGGACTACCCCATGTACTGGTACACAGGCAGAGCTGCACGGGTTGACCCCATGTACGAGCACACCACTATTGTACACAAGTGGACCCCGGAGGGAAGGACATGGCCAGTGACCCTTCAACATGAGGTATACCAATATTCTACAAGACTTGTTCTAAACAACATGGGTCATTTTACACAGTAAGTACCTAGAGTCAAGGGACACAACGTATGACCCTAATACATGTCATATACACATTTCTATATGGCTTGTAACTATCATCCATGATATCTTAGAAACGTTTTGTTAGGGTTCATGCCCTTGATCGCTTACCTTAAGGATAATAAGTATTGTTTCCTACTCATAGGAATATGATCCCATCAGTAGAACTTTCTTGAAAGAGTTGTTGGAATCCCCTCTGAGAGTCCCAAAGCAGGATACTCTATTCATTCATCATGCCCTAGGTAGAGTAAATGGTAATAACATGACCAAATTCATTGGGAATAGATCCTCTATATAATTGGTTAATCTAGATGGAGTTGTTGGTATCACCCTATGTAACTAGCTATGATCCTCATCTCTGTGTCATATCTCTCTTTAGATTTATCAGTGTATCTCTATCACAAAGTTTCTGGATGAACATTACTTCTCATATGGCCTTGATCAGTTCTATTAGACTCAGGAGTGTGTTCTCCTAGAAGAGTTCTGCAAGGAATATTTGGAACGAACCACTAGTTTTGGTATGTGGTATTTTTGATTTACCTCTAGATTGCGTGTCTTTATTTGAGTATATATGTATGTTCTTATTATATGTACTATAGAAATATATTGTGTAGAGATGATTGTATCTTTCCTTTGTGTATTTCTTTCTGTTTTGGGGGTGTTCAACTAAGTATTATTATACTTACCCTTGCACAGTATTTTACCGCACGTGTCATGTCTTTTGCAGATGAGCGACATTTTGATAGAGTCCCAGGCAGACCAGGACCAGACATAGATTAGTGAGTTCAGACAAGCCAAGGTGTTCCTATAGCTTCAAGTAGTATTCCGAGTACCTATTTTTTACATGTTTTCCTTTGTAGTTTAAATAATTTTTATTTTTGTGGGATTTTATTATAGCCTAGTTTACTTTACTACACATTTCTTCTTGTCATACATTTTTTGGTTTGGAAAGTGTTATGCGTGTATTTGTTTCTTAGCGGTTTTTAAATTTCAGTATTTGTGGGTTTCTAGATGTTTGTGTGTGTGTGTGTATAGGTACATAGACTGTGCCTCTAATGTTAGTGATATTCCTAATCAGTGCTATTCACTAGTCCCTGGCCTATTGGAGGTGGGATTGAGGAGTCATGAAATAGGCCCCACTGGGATGGGTCATGAAAAGTATATTGTTTTTCAAGGACCATGTATCACTTATAAAATGCCTAAAGTGTGGTGATGATTTATAGAATAAAAATTAATCAGGTGCTTAGAAAGTTGCATGGTACTTTCATATCATCCTCTGGTTTAGAAAACTATATGGACATCTAGAAACAACTATACAATTGACATGGAATGTAGATACATGAATTTAATATGTGAACCAATGTCATCCATAAGATTCTCCTCAGTGTATAAAAATTGAATACAAGTATTCCGAATTTTAAAATGATCTGAGAAACATCCATATTTCATTATCAACAAAGGGAATAAATCCTTTTGGGGTATGGAGTTGTACTCTATGTACATGGCCTATCATGTTGGTAAATTATAACATTCCACTATAGTTATACATGAATAATAAATACATTATGTGGTCTCTATTTATATATGGACCAAAGCAACTCAATAATGACATCGATGTTAATTTGGATCCATTGATCGAAGATATGAAATTGATTTGGGATACATGTGTTGCAATATATGATTATGAAATTTGTGAAGAATTCACTTTGAGGTCCATGTTGAACCATATGATAAATGACATTATTTATTATGAAAATTTATCTAGATATAGGATTAATGAAATATTAGGGTGTCCTATTTGTGAAGAATTCACACACGCAGTTCAGTTGAAATATTCCACAAATACTGAGATTTGTGGTAATTAGGTAATATTACCTTGAAAAAAAATACAAATTTGGGATGATAGAATTCTATCATAACATCAAACAATGTACAACACTCTTTTCACAAATGGGTGATAAACTATTAGATAAACTAAAATTCATTGACATTATTTTTGGTAAACCATTTTTGAAAAACCTAATAAAATAAGTTTGGAAGAAGAGATTAATTTTATTTTATATTCCATATTGAAACTTATTATACATAAGACTTTTTATTGATGTCATTCATGTATAATTATTTTGATAGTGTTAATGGAACATTACAAATTTTTTTTAGAAAAAACAAGAGATTAAATAATATTTGTGTTGGAAATGAGTGACATGAGGATAAAGGGAAGAGTTGTCATTATTGATGGATAAAGGGTGAAATTTTCTAACTTCAAAATCTCTGTAACACCCCAAGATTCAATGGTATATTTACCTTTGAATAATGCAATAGCTTGCACTGTACGCAACTTCGAGATTCAAACACACCACAACCAATTAAACTAACCATTATAAACTGTAATACCCACTTTTCGAAATTTTATAAATTTTATCTTTCAAAAAGGATGTCATTTTTGGATTATGAATATCAAAATTAGCTTAGGGTGAATTTTTGTTATTTTTCTGAAAACATTCAATTTTTGATGAATAGTGAAAAACACAGAGTTATTGTTTAAAACCGACTCTTTATTTAAATAATTATTTATTTTATTTAAATTTATTTTAGGTCAAAATAGATACATAATACTTATATAATTTCAATTTAATTAATTGGAGTAATTTTTTAATAATTTTAGATATATAAAAAATTTATTGAACTTTTACTGTCTTTTACCCATCTCCTAGGAGCATTTGAAAATTTGCATAATACTAAATTTTACCTCTTCTGTGAATTTAATTTTAAAAATCTGAATGACAAGGTTTATATCATTAAATAAAATTTGGTTCAATAAGATGAGAATAATTTTTGGTGAATAGTAACTTTTAACTATTATTTATCATGGTTAAAAGTAAATAGGGTAAAAAAGTGTAAAAATGATTTCATAATTACCCTAACACGAGTCCTGATTCTATTTGATAAGTATAATTCGACCAAAAACAACATTATGAAGAAAATATGATACTCTTTGATCCACGTGGATTATATTAGGACATTTATTAATATTTTATTTAATGAAGAGTTAAAAGAGTTAAATTCAATGTTTAATAAGTAAACCATTTTTAATATAGGGATACACAAAATATAAATTCAACTATAAATATTATTTAGGAATATAAAAATATTTCCTACGTAATGGTATTTTATATATAATTTTTAGACATTAAATAATTAAATTTATTTATGACACAATGATGATGCAGAAATTACCTTATTAATGAAAGATTAAATTAATTGATATTATAAATATCCAAATAAAAATAATTTGAGGTGTTTAATGAGTTAAAATAATTTTATAGGTTAATATGACATGTTAGGATTGATTAAATGAATTTGTTTGAAGTAATCATGTTGTTATGACTTTAACAAAAACAAAATACCAAATAGTGTCAAAATGGACAAAAAAGAGTTCTAAAAAGAAATATTATATTATTAATTGATATAATATTTCTAGAAATCTATGGTTTGGACAAAGGTCTTATATAATGATTTGTGTATCCTTAATGAACCACTTGAGGTTCTCTATGATGTTTATAGTATGTTTATTAACCATATAATAAAAAAATAGAAAGAGACACAGTAAATGTCAAACTATTTAACTAGGAGTTAAATCTAAAAGATAAGGTTAATATGTTGACCTAAACCTATTTAAAACCAATTGGTTGAAATTATTTCGACCCATCCCTACTGTATCTTCGAAATAAATTATTTTAGAGCCATTTGAAACAGAAAATGAATTTATTATAAAATAATATTTCAATCTTTTCCTAAGGTTCCCCCCACCTCTCTTATAAAAGGTAACTTCTCCTTATCTTAATTTCACACCTACAAATCCTTTTGGATTAGCCAAAACTATCCCAAATATCCTCCAAACATCCCCCACATAATCTAGGAGTCCTTCCTTTGGTCATAAAGCTAAATTAAAGATCTCTTTTGATCAAATCAAAAGAAAGAACCTGAAGATGAGGTAAATATTTCATCACCTCTTTCAAGTTTTTTTCTTCTTGAACTTCTTCTTTCCTTATTATTTCCATTATAAAGTAATAACCCTAGTATATTCTATATACTGTGATGTTATTATAAATATGGTATTATAATATTCATTATTCTATCCATCCTATGAATGAAATGTCACCATACGAGCATACGTACAACTTACCGTCTCCACGCCGTGTTGTAGTTGTTATTCAATACATTAATATTTGGATGGGTATAATAATGATGTATAATTGATTTAAAAAATAAATATAATATGTTAATGATTTTGTAAATATGATATACCATCTATTTACATACGATTTTAAATCAAAATAATGATATTGTACCTCGTTCATACGTACGGATTACCGTCTCCACGAACGCCATAATATCTATTTCCCCATCATAACCATTCAAGAATAATTTTCATTTTATGATCAAAAATCATGTTTAATGAACTTAATATCATTCTGGATATGAATAAAATACATCTTATCGATTAAAAAATGACTTATGTAACAAAACATATAAAGGAAAACAAATCAGTTAACACCCGAAACGATGATAATAATAAAATATTATTAACAAAGAAATATTAGAACATCATATATGATATCATATTTATGTATATGGTTCTTGTATAATTAAAAAAATGATTTAACTATTATACAGGAGATTAACGTACCCTCATCCAAGGATAAGTTCAAGGTAAGGGTTAATTTCACACTCTCTTCATTAGATGAGGTTGTGTATACATAATTATCTATTGGGACCTCTTTATCATCCTCATCAATGTTTCTTAAAAATGTATTTCAAAACATTTTTACTATTTACTTGAAAATGGGTTAAACTCATTTATACCCTTGGTGGACTTTATATAAAATGTTTTGAAAGGAATCTTTCCGTCATTTTCCAAACAAGGTACTTTATGGAGTTTTTCGAAATATTAAATAAATAATGATTTTTTACCTTATACGGTGGGTACAACTATTTTGCACCGTTATAACACCTTATAAGCTTCCCTTAAATTCTTATAACAATATTTAAAAAATATGTGTTTTCTTTTAAATGGTTTCAAAATATATATTGGTATTTCTTTCAAATAGTTTTCATTTCATCTATGTCAACATCCTTTGAAGGATTTTAAACTTGTTTAAAGTTTTTTGATAATGATAAAAATATTTCATATTGTATTGATGGTTTTTTGGTTTGTTTGACTGTGGATGTGTTATTTTAAACCATTCATGGATTATGGATTAATTATTTACATTTTATATGCTTGTTTTAATATGAATGTTTATGTTATGTTTAAACCTTTTCATTTGAGGAATACATTGGACTTAGTAAGTGAGGGGTGGAGACCGCTATAGCTCCTCGATGCATCGGTAGGTCCCATGAGAAAAACTAGTGCCTTGGCTCAAGGCCTTGATAAAATAGTATTTGTAGTCTTGGCACATGGCCTTGACTATGTGGTTAGGAAGTCTGGCATTATGCATTCCATCATTATGAAAGTGGCTATTGATCTTGAATGTGATTATTCGACTAGTAGAATATCAATGTGAATAAGTAATTGGAATTATTTGATTTTATCTTTTCCATATTATGCGGAATATTAAGTTGAAAAGGATTTTGTTTTAGTCTTATACATTGCCTTAAATGTTTATGATTATTTATGAATGTTTCCACTATAATGTTATCCTTACTGAGCATTTGATCTCCCCCTTTCTATGTTTCATTTTTTCTAGGATGTGAAGAAGTATTTTATAGTTGACCTAAATGGATAGGCTAAGGATATAAGTGTGATAAAAAGGGACAAAATTTTGTTGAAATTTTTGTTTCATGGTGTAATGTAAAACTTATTAATATATCTAGTATTTAAAAAGCTACTAAAATGATAGGTTTTCGAGACATGATTCCTTGTATCATGAAAATTTTATATAATAATGCACCAACTCTGGGTAACTGGGGTCGGGGCATCATAGTTGGTATTAGAGGAAGCGTAGTACAAACCATGGAAGATAGATTTTGATAAACTCTGATTAGAGTACATTACCCAAAGATATACTATGAGTATTAGTATAGAATAACTTCCTATAATTTTGGAAATATACAGATTTTGTCAGTTTTCCATGAAATACATCCCTATTTGGGTACGACTAGGTAGAGGTGGCTCTAGCATAGATGTACCTAGGGGTAAAACCCAAAAACACCGCTTTCAGCTAGACTCGAATGGGAACTGGTGCATGACAACAGGCCTTGCTGTACTCTTGGTTACGACACTCCTGGGGGATATGATTATGATAATTTTAATTTTCTTTAAAAACCATTATGATGTATTTATGAGTATATACCTACTCAAAGCGAACATTTTATGATTATGGATTATATCTGTAAATTGTTGAATTTATGTTAAGTGTTTTAAAAGTTTGTAATTTTGTATTTCGATTCAAAAACTAATCTAGTATATTCCATTATTTATAATTGAAACCTAGTGGAAGGAATGAAATTTATATCAACACACGTAATCCATGTAGGGATTTCCCTACTACTCAAAACAATTATAGTGGAGCTGGTGATGAAACTAGTGCTGATCTGATTATCACCATACTGGAAAAACTCACTCATGTTATGAATAAAAACATTACATATATGGAGGACTCTGATCCACAATGTGGAGGATCAATGATAGATTGCTTTATGAGGAAACAACCACCAACATTTAATGGGACTACAAATCCATTTATAGCCGAGAAATGGATATGTTACTTAGAGAAAATATTTCATGATTTGGGAAGTATCATTGCAACAAAGTTTTGTGAATAAGTTCCCATTAGGGAATATAAATGTTCTTTATCTGTTGATCTCATCATCATACCCAGGATTGAATTTGATATTATCCTTAGTATGTATTGGCTTTCAGACCATGATGTGAATATTTATTGTAAGAAGAAAGAGGTTACAATTTTCGATGATGATAAGGAGTACATTATTTTTAGAGCAGAAACATCACCATCAGAATATTATCTAGATCCACCCCCAGTAGTTCAACTAAATTCAACTATTGTAAAGGAAGAGAAAGAAATAACTGCGGGTGAGGAAATTAATGTTCAAATAGAAGATGTACCTATTTTTCAAGAATATTATGATGCGTTTCGAGATGATTTACCTAGATATCCTCTAGAGCGAGAAATTGAGTTTTCCATTGATTCATGGTTCAAAGACTATATCAAAGACCCCTTATTGAGTAGACATTGTGTAATTAGTAGAACTAAAGAAACAAGTTGAGGAATTTAATAATAAGGGATTTATTCTCCCTAGTGTTTCTCCATAGGGAGCCCCTATCCTTTTTGTTAAGAAGAAAAATGGATCTTTGTGGCTGTGCATTGACTACAAGGAGATCAATGCTATAACAATAAAGAACATGTATCCCCTACCTCACATTGATGATTTATTTGACCAAATCCATGGAGCTCAATATTTTTCAAAGATTGGCCTTCGATTTGGATATCATCAGTTGTGTGTGAATAAGGAAGACATTTTAAAGAATGCATTTCGAACCAGGTATGTGCATTCTGAGTTTACAGTAATTCCTTTTGGATTGACTAATGCACCCTCTTTCTTCATGGATCTAATGAATAGAGTTTTCAAGGAATATCTTGATGACTTTTTAGTGGTAATTATTAATGATATCTTGGTATATTCCAAAATCTTTGAAGATAATTAATATCACTTGCGCAATATTCTAAAAACTCTTAGAAGAAATGATTTATATGGGTAGTTTAGAAAGTGTGAATTATGGATTCAAGAGATTTATTTTATTGGCTACATTTTCTATAAGTATGGAATCTCTATTGATCCTTTAATGACCCAGGCAATCCACAAATGGCCAGAACTGATGAGTATAACGGAGGTATGCAGTTTTATTAGTTTAGCAAGTTATTATCGACATTTTGTCTGGAATTTTTCCTAGTTGGATAACCCATTAACCAAGATCACACAGAAAGGGGTTAAATTTTTTTGGACAAAAGAGTGTGAAGAATGTTTTTAAGAACATAATAGAATATTATTCAATGCTTCTATCTTGACTCTACCATCGGTGAATGATGAGTTTGTTATTTATAGTGATTCCTCAAAGAAAGGACTTGGTTGTGTTCTTATGCAGAATGATAGAGTTATTGCCTATGCATCATGACATCTAAAAATTCATGAACAAAACTATACCACTCATAATATTGAGTCAGAAGCTGTAATATTTTCTTTGAATATTTGGAGACACTATCTCTATGGTTAAAATGTGAGATATATACCGATCACAAGAGTTTAAAGTATATTTTATCTCACAGAAAGAACTCAACATGTGGAAAAGGTGATGGCTTGAACTACTCAAAAATTATGATTGCACTATATACAACCACCCCGGGATGGAAAATAAGGTGGAAAATGCTTTGAGATGAAAGTATTATGGATTTTTGAACAAGATGAGAGTCGAAAAGGATCCTATATACATGGATCTAGTAAAGATGGATACGATAATAACCATGGAAGGTGAAACATCAATGCTTTTTCAAAGGGTTTCCATATCATATTTACAAGATAGGATATAAAGTTCTCAAAATGATGATGATGAGTTTCAAGATAAAATTAAAGCTGTTAATGATGGGAGATTGACCGACTTCGTATATGAAGATGTGATTTTCAAATTTGGGAAGCGACTTTGTGTTCCTAACAAACTAGATCTAAAAATTGAATTTTTGGATGATTCTCATTGATCCAATTTATCTATACACCCTGGGAGCACCAAGATTTATAGAGATTTGAAAGAACATTTTTTATGGGACAACATGATGAGAGAGATTTCTGATTTTCTGTCAAGATGTATGGTTTTTCAATAAGTGAAAGCTGGAAGACAACATCCTAGATGAGTCATGCAACCTCTTCCCATACCTAAGTGGAAATGGGATAATATTATGATGGAATTTATCATGGTTCTACCAAGGGCTCTTATAAGGAATGATGCTATATGGGTCATTTTTGATCATCTTACCAAGTTAGCACATTTTCATGATATAAGAGAAGATTTACCACTTGAACATTTAGCAAGATTATATATTAATGAAGTTTTAAGACTTCATAGAATACCCTTATTTATTGTTTCGGATCATGATCCACATTTTACATCAAGATTCTGGAAAAGCATTCAGAAAGCCCTGGATACTGAACTTCATTTGAGCACTGCCTACCACCCTCAAACTGATGGACAATCAGAACGATATTTTAAAACCTTAGAAGAAATGTTGAGATCTTGCTCACTTGACTTTCAAGGTATGTGGGATCAATATTTACCTTTGGTAGAATTTTCTTATAACAATATCTTTCATTAAAGTATTTAGATGGCACCATATGAAGCGTTATATAAAAGAGATGTCACACACAAACTTGTAGGGATGATGTTGGTGAACAAAAGCTCGTAGGCCCAGAACTTGTTGAAGAAACGATGGAGAAGGTGAAGCTTATCCAAACCCACATCAATGTAGCTCATAGTAGGCAAAAGAGCTATGCCGATAACAGACTGAAGGATTTGGAATTTCAGGTAGAAGATCATGTTTTCTTGAAGGTATCTCCATGGAATGGAGTTATACGATTCAACAAGAAGGGTAAATTAAGTCCTAGGTACATCAGACCTTTCGAAATTCTAGAATGAATTGGGGTTGTAGCTTACCGTTTGGAAATGCCACCATGTCCCTCCAAAGATCACGATGTGTTTCATGTATCACTATTGAGAAAATACATGCCTTACCCAATGCATGTACTCATCTATTAATAAATATAACTAGAACCCGATATGTCTTATTTTGAAGAGCCTATCAAGATCCTGGATACCAGATAATAAGTGTTTAGAAACCGGACAACTCATCTTGTAAAAGTTCTATGGAGAAACCACAAGATGGAAGATGCGACGTGGGAACCCGATGACCTTATGATGGAGAACCACCAAAATCTTTTTTTGTGGTAGTATTCTCGCAATTTCTAGGATGAAATTATTTGAAGGAGGTGAGAATGAAACACCCCATGCTTCCATGGTACGTTTCCCATTGAATAATGTAATAGCTTGCATTGCACGCAACATCGAGATTCAAACACACCAAAACCAATCAAACTAGCCATTATGAATATTAATAACCACCTTTTGAAATTTAAGAAATTTTATCTTTCAAAATATACTTTATTTTTGATTCTAAATATTGTAATTACCTTATGGTGAATTTTAGGATTTTTTTTGAAAACTTTCAATTTTTCATGTATAGTGAAAAACTCCGAGTTATTGTTTAAAACCAAATTTTTATTTAAATAATTATTTATTTTATTTAAATTTATTTTATGTCAAAATAGTTACATAATAACTATATAATTTCATTGTAATTCATTGCAGTCAATTTATAATAATATTAGATATATAAAAATTTTATTGAACTTTTACAGTCTTTTACCCATCTCATAAAATCATTTGAAAATTTGCATAAAACATAATTTTACCACTTCTGTGAATTCAATTTCAAAAATCCTAGAGGTATGGTTGATATTAGTAAGTAAAATGTGGTTAAATAAAATGAAAATAATTTTTGGTGAATAGTAACTTTTAACTTTTATTTACCACGGTTAAAAGTAAATAGGGTAATTAAGGGTAAAAATGATATCATAATTACACTAACACATGTTCTGATTCTATTAGATAAGTAAAATTAGACCGAAAACAACCTTAGGAATAATATATGATCCTCTTTGGTCCATTTGGATTATATTAAGACATTTATTATTATTTTATTTAAAGAAGAGTTAAAAGAGTTAAATTCAAAGTTTAATAACTAAACCATTTTTAATATAGGGATACAAAAAATATAAATTCAACTATAAATATTCATTATAAATATAAAAATATTTCCTACATAATGGTATTTTATTTATAATTTTTTGACATTAAATAATTAAATTTATTTATGACACATTGATAATGCAGTAATTATATTATTAATGATAGATTAAAATAATTGATAATATAAATATACAAATAAATATAATTTTATACTTTTTATGAATTACACTATTTTTATAGGTTGATTAAATTAATTTCTTTTGAAGTAATCATGTAGTAATGACTTTAACAAAAACAGAATACCAAATAGTGTCAAAATTGACATAAAAGAGTTTTAAAAATATATATTGTATTATTAATTGATATAATATTCCTAAAAAACTAAGGATATGAAAAAAGACCAATATAATTATATTTTTCATCATTAATTAACCACATGGGTTTCTCTTGGTAGTTTATAGTAAGTTTATTAATCATATAATATAAAAATACAAAGAGACATGGTAAATGTCAAACTATTTAACTAAGAGTTAAATCTAAAAGATAAGGTTCATTTGGTGACATAAACTACCTAAAACCAATTGGTTGAAACTATTTAGACCCATAAATACCTTATCCTAGAAATAAATCATTTTTGAGCCATTAGAAACCGAAAATGGTTTTATTATAAAACAATATTTCAATATTTTCCTAAAATGCCCCTCACCTCTCTTATAAAAGGGCACTTCTCCTTCTCTTAATTTCACACCTCAGAAGCCTTTTTTCTCGGGTAAAACCTACCCAAATATCTTCCCAACTTTTCTCAAATTATCCTAGAGGCCTTAATTTAGATAGAAAGCTGACCTAAAGATCCCTTTTGATCAAATCAAAAGGAATAACCTGAAGAAGAGGTAAATATTTCATCACCTCTTTCAAGTTCTTTTCTTCTTCCACTTATTCTTTCTTTGTTGTTTCCATTATAAAATTATAACTCCAGTATCTTCTATATAGTGTGATGTTATTATAAATATGGTACAACCATATTAATTATTCTACCCATCCTATGAATGACATGTCACCATACGTGCGTACGTACGTCTTACTGTCTCCACGTCGTGGTGTAGTTTTTATTCAATACATTATTATTTGAACGGATATAATAATGCCATATAATTGATATAAATAATAAATATAACATGTTATTTATTCTTTATATATGATATAGCATATATTTATATTCTATTTTAAATCAAAAGAATGATATTTTCGCTCGTGCGTACGTACGGATTACCATCTCCACGAACACGATGAGATTCATTTCCCCATCGTAACCATTCAAGAATAATTTTCATTTGATGATTAAAAATGGTGTTTATAGAACTTAATATCATTATAGATATGAATAAAATACATCCTATTCATAAAGAACATGACATATGTAACAAAACATATAAAGGAAAACTAATCAGTTAACACCCGGAACGACGATAATACTAAAATATTATTAAAAATGCAGTATTAGAATATCATATATGATATTATATTTATGTATATTGTTCTTGTATAATTTAATTACAATGAATTAACTATTATACAGGAGGGTAATGTACCCTACCCAAGGAGAAGTGCAGGGGAAGGGTTAATATCACAATCTCTTCATTATCTGAAGTTGTTTATAAGTAATTATCTACTATGACCTCTTTATCATACACATCCATGTTTCATAAAAATATATTTCGAACCATTTTTACTATTTACTAGAATATGGTATAAATTAATTTATACCCTTGGTTGACTTTTTATAAAATGTTTTGAAAGGAATCCTTCCGTCATTTTCCAGACAAGGTTCATTATGAAATTTTTCGACAAAATTAAGGAAAGAATGTTTTTTTAACTTACATGGTGGGTATGGATATTTTCTTCCATTATAACACCTTCGAAGCTTCCCTTAAAATCATAGAAGAATATTTACAAAATAAATGTTTTCTTTTAAATGGTCTCAAAATAGAAAGAAGTATTTCTTTCAAATAGTTTTCATTTCATCTACGTCAACATCCTTTGATGGATTTTAGACTTGTTTAAGGTTGATTTATTATGATACAAATCATTCATATTGTATTGAATTTTTTTGTGATATTTTTGACTATGGATGTGTTATTTTATACCATTAGTGGTTTATGGATTATGTATTGACATTTTACATGCTATTTTTAATACGAATGTTTATGTTATGTTTAAACCATTTCATATGAGGAATTCATATGACTTAGTAAGTGACGGGTGGAGCCTGCTAATTCTCCTCAATACATTGGTAGGTCTTTTGAGCGAAATTAGTGTCTTGGTACAAGGCCTTGAAAAAAAACTTTTTTTAGTCTTGGCACAAGGCCTTCACTATTTGGTTATGAAGTATGGCATTATGCATTCCATCATTAAGATAGTTGCTATTGATATTGCATGTGATGATTAGACAAGTAGAATATCCATGTGAATAAGTAAATGGAATTATTTAATTTTATCTTTTCCATATTATTCTGAAAATCATTTTTAAAAGGATTTTGTTTTAGTCTTATACTTTTCGTTAAATGATTATTCTTATTTATGAAAGTTTCCGCTATATTGTTATCCTTACTGAGAATCTGAACTGACCCTTTTCTATGTTTTATTTTTTCTAAGTTGTGAAAAAGTATTTTATGTTTGACCTGTATGGATATGATAAGGATATAAGTGTGTTAAAAGGTGACAAAATGTTGTTGATGTATTTATTTCATGATGTAATGTAAATCTTAATAAGGTATATAGTATTTCCAAGGATACTAAACTTATCCGTCTTTCGGGACATGATTCCGTGTATCATGACAATGTTATGTAATAATGCCGCAACTCTGGGTAACTGGGGTTGGGGTGTTACAATATTAAACTCTATCCATAGAGGAAAAATTTTAATAATTCCATTTCGTTTCAAATGTTAATGTTCCAAAGGTTTATTCATCACATATCAAGAATTTCATGTCAATGAATAATTTAAAATTACTATGACTAAAATCATACGACATTCATGTTTTGATGCCAGATTTGAAGCATGTTTCTTTCCATTACATTATGACTAAGAATGTACAACATAAATTAATGAGACCATCCATCTTTTTTGAAGCCATATAAAGTAAATTTATTAACATGAAGAAGTTTCCAATCATGAATAAGGAGGTTTTAGTCATATTATGTGAATTTTAGATGTTATTCTCACCACCATTCATTGATATAATAGTCCACCTGATGGTTTATGTGGTTAGAGAGGTTAAACTTTGTGGCCCTTTTCATTACATAAGGACGTACACCATTTAACGGTATATGAATATTATTAAAGGGTATTTCAATAATCATATTCAACACAAATCTTGTATTGAAGAATGACATATATTTTAAGATTGTATTGATTTATAAACTGATTACCTAACATATATTTTTAGAATAAATGTCCCAAAGTCTCAACTTAATGGATTCATTATAAGTAAAGGGATTTCTATAATAGATGTTGTCACAGTTACCTTCGTAGAGCTGGATCAAGAAAACATCTACTTTTTATATAATAGTTAAGATGTCGATCCATACATTGAATCCCAAATACAATTCTTAGATATTTTAATCCATCATGGGGTAAGGAATATACATCAAATACATATAATAAACAGTTTATATGATGGTTCCAGGATCAAATTTTTAAGGAATTATCTGAAAATTTGAATTCAATTGTTTAATGATTTTGATGTTTATCTATGGGCCAAATGAAAATGTTATTTCAAAAAATGATTTTTTAGTCAATGGATATTCATTCTATATTAAAATAACCTGATCATTGCAGTACGATGAAAAATAGTGGAGTTATACTTGTGGAAGAAGTGATGCTCATATCTAGTTTGAAGTAATGAAATCCAATTTATGAAAATATGTTATATTTTTCCATTATCAAAGAGATATATGAGTCGGATTATATAAAATTTCAATTTTTGATTTTCCATTTCAAATTTCTTGATAATAGGAGTGAAATTAAAGTTAATTAAATGGGATTGGTGATGGTAAATTTTAGTGATGAAGGGGAAAAAGATGATCCATTCATAATGGCATCACAAGTAGTGTGATTATTTAATATCTGAAATCCAGATAATATGAATTGGATGATTGTCCTACTGGAAAATAAAATAACATTAGAGTTAATAGAGGCTGACCCTTTCATTAGAAGACCACAATTATTTCATGTTGGTCTAAAATTATCAAATTTATTGTATGTTAGAGGGGGCTATAAAGACAGGATTTGGATTCTCGATAGAGGAGAAATATCCCTAAATCCATAAAAAAGAAATATAGTTAAACGTGCAGCTAAAAGTGTTTGTTAATATACTATTTCTTCCTCATAATATTATTTTTTCTATATTGGCTTAACATAATATAATTTAATTGTTTGACTACATTTTTAGGAAAAGAAACAATGCTTCCATTTCTCAACAACAGAGGAAAAATTGATATTGTCAACGAAAAATCAATGTCCTTAGAATTTACATATTGTTTCATATTTATGATTAATTTATTTCTTTTTATATTTATTAAGATAAGAATTATTTTATTATACAAGTGGATTATTTTGGTCAATTTGGTGTTTTTTGTTTAAAGCTGCTCATGATCATGAGTAATTGGACTTCAAGGCCGCTACTAATATAATGATAATGAGGAAATGGGTCTATAATGTTTACAACTGTCATGAAAAGATGAATTACTACTACTTATTTAATTATTTTTTCATCATTTTATCTCATATTTTTAAACTAATTTCAATATAATTATATCTAATAGATATTTAATTTTCTTTCTATATCTTTTGGGAAGTTATATTTTTCTTTCAACAATCTGTAACCGGACACAAAAAAGATAACATGTTCATTTTCTCTAAAAATACCAAGTATTCCATTACCTTTCTTTGTCGAACTTCCAACGCTACATATTTGACTGAAAAATTATATTATGAAGGTAATTATCCATTATAAAATAAATATTTTACAGAAAAATAATATAATGAAATGTTTATTTAATATTCATTATTTCTTATAGAGTTTGATTATTTTAGAAGATTTTGGTCCATATTTCAATCCATTATGCACCAAAATTTCCACAAACTTTTTTATAATAAAAAACAAATCACCCCTATAGTATTCGTATTTATCAAATTCATTGATGTTACCTTAAATTCCTTTTTAGAAAGAGAAATTTCACTTCCTCTTCTCAATCACGTAGGAAATATTTAGGTTTTCATAGTAATATCATTTTAGATAGAACTAATTTACTTTTTTATATTTATGTTTAATTTATTTATTTTTATAATAAACAATAAAATGATTATTTTTCAATATATGTGGATTCTTTTGTTCCAATTTAGGTGGTGTTTAAATAATCTCATGCTTCTAGTATATTGGACATTGAGGCTCCAACTGAGATATTGAGAATAAAGAAATGGGACGAGAATGTATACTACCATCAAGAAATGATGAATTCATACTACTTATTTAATTAATATTTTAATCAATTTATTTAAAATTTAAAATTTAATTACCTTATAATTTTTATCTAATTCTTTCTTAGATTTTTTCATATATATTTTCAGAATTCATATTTTTATTTCAACTGTATATAATACGACCCAAAAGAAATAACAAGTTCCTTTCAACCAATGTAACCATGACATTCATTTCATTTTTTTGTCAAAGTTCCAAAAATACATATTGAGTTTTCATTTTTAGTCGAAAAAACATTCTTGTTATGGAAAAACAAAAGACTCATTGAATATCATGTGCCTTTATTC
Organism: Viscum album; assembly: GCA_963277665.1. NCBI lineage: Eukaryota > Viridiplantae > Streptophyta > Magnoliopsida > Santalales > Viscaceae > Viscum > Viscum album. The sequence continues at coordinate 126,084,096 of OY728140.1, read as the reverse complement.
TTGTTTTCAACAAGAAGAAAGGGTTTTCAGCTAAAAACATCAACTCAATATGCAGTGATGGAATTTAGACAAAGAAATTCCATGGAATGCATGTTTAAATTGGAAGATTATATTGTTTTGATACTTTATGACAACAATCCATAATTCATTTGGTGAATGTAGAAATAATCCACACATTAATTCCAACACATGGTGTGACCAGTGTGACTCAAATTTAATCTTCATATTTCAAATTGATAATAATTTTAGTAAAAACTATAAATAACATACTAAAAACTAAGAAAATGAATCCATATTGTTTTGATAAATAATTACAATGACCCTAAAGTAATTTTCTACATAAAAGAATCAATCCCACCAAAATCCAATACATGATGTTCCCAGTTTGACTCAAAATGCCCACTATCTATTTAAAATAGAAATTTTAATCAAAGAAAAAGTGCCCAGATTGTCTTGATAATTTTGGAAAATGATTCATAAGTTATTTTTGATGTGTATGAATCGGTTTCACATCAAAGAGAAACAAAATGTGACCAGTAAGAATCAAATTGTGTATTTATAGTTTAAAATGATATTTTAGTAGAAAAGAAAAGTGAAAGAATCAAAACTCATCAAACACATTCAGATTGTTATAATAATTTATGAAAATTATCCATAAGTAATTTGGGATTTTTAGGTATTATATTAACCTAAATTCGATGCACTGTGTGACTTGTAGAAATCCAAGTATACATTTTCAAAATATATTGGTTTTATTTGAGGTTAAAATGTTATCACATCCCCAAAACTGAGAAAATGAGCAATGATTGTTTTCACATCATTATATTTTATATTAATAAATTAATTTACTTATCATTTTTATCTTATTCTTATTTAGTTAATTTTTTTAGATTTAATGTGTGAAGACATAAATGAATTGATATGATGAGCAATAATGAACTACAACTAAATTTTATACACAGTTTTCCTAGTGTGACTTGATTTTTAGTTTAAAATTAAGAATTTTTGTTTTATTTATTTCATTATATTATTATTAACATAATAATTTCATTCTTAAACAATTGTGTTCTTTTTATCAATTGAGGTGGTTATTTCAGAAATATAATGAGTCGATGTCATTGGAAAAAGGCAAAGGAATATATATGGTTTTGAATGTATATAATAATTTTTACTTACTCATGTAATTTAATAAAAAAGTATGATATTATTATTATAAAATTTGTTTTCATGTCTTTTTTCTATAAACATTATATCATTAAATTCTATTTAGAAATATGAATATGAATATTTTTGTTTTTTCTATTGCTAAAATTTTCTATTAGCACACAACACACTAGTGATGTAGTGTGCTTCTATAACAAAATATAGTATTCTTATATAGAATATCTTTCAGAAGCTTTGATAAATATGGTCTTTTATCAGAACTTCTAAAAGATATTATAAAAACATGGGGATTTTAATCATGCTCTGATAGTCAGTTCTTTTCTTGGGTTGATAAAGTCCCTTTTTAGCACTGTTGAAGGTCCATTTTGTTATAGTGTATGGAGTTGTATTTAACTTTATAATAGTTCACATTGCAATAGAAAAATAACTCTAAAAGTTTTATGATATAGCTTAATAAAAAAGTTTCATTGTATAATACATGATAAGTTTTTGTATTTATAACTAGTATCTAATCTCAATTCAGATAAAAATACTTTAATAGAAATCCACAAGTCAACAACAATAATTTTTATTTGAAAAATAATTATCTTTACATATTTGGACAGCAGTAATATATTTTATATTTTATATTCATAATTTAATGCAATGAATATTTCAAATCTGATTGTTACTAAAACCATTAGTTCAGTATTGAAGTACCATAAATACATTTATTCTAAAAGGAAATAATATTTTATTTTTTCTTGTGGGACACTGAGATAAAATTCTGGGTAATACTTATTACAAACATTAATCAATATAAAATAGGGATGAAAAACAATGAGCTCCCCTTAGCTAACAAAAGAATCACTATTTATCAAATCCTTTTGATTTCACTCTATAATATTTCAATTCATGATCATTTCTTGTATTTAAATACATGTATATTGTAATAATATTTTAATTAGTACCAAATCAGAGTATATAAACTTGATGAATATTCCCATAGTGGGTAAAAATACTTTCTTATTCAATTCATTATAATTTATTTTCTACAATATGTTATTTCCATGTAAGAATCAAATAATATCTTCTTACTTCATATGCCTTTGGATATTTTTTCACTTTGAAGGATGCTGTAAAGGATATTTTAGCTCTTAATTAGACATGGGATCCTTTTTCTTGTCTTTCAATATTTTTCACCACAAGGGGTGAAAAAATATCTCTCAACCAATCCTTATCAGGTTGGTGAAGTATTGGAAAAGGTTTCCTTAAGGAATTAATAACTTTTTTATCTATGATTAGACAAATAAAGATAATTTTATTGGTATGAATAATTAGATATAATTAATGAATAATTTATATCCAATTGGAATCCTATTTTTGGTAATTAATCAATATAATCTGCCATTTTGAAATTGTGATTAGTAGCTATATCTCATTCTTCCAGATTACATTAATATAGAGTATCAATTTTTTTTTATTTTAAGACTTTAATTATATTTATCAAGAGAGTTGATATGTGTTATTATATTGTAAGAATCTATATATTGATGTTGTATCATCAAATATATGGTCACATATGATAATAAAATACAATGGACAAAGAAGATTCCTCAACATATCTCTAGTAGGACTCCCTTTCACTTTCACTCACCAACTGGCATGGAAGAATTTGAATAGAGGATTACAACACACAATTCAAGATTTTAGATAATTGGGCATCATATAAATGATTGTACCACATATGAATATATATTTTTTGTAATGATATACACTGAGTTAAGGGATTATTTCCCTACCATTTTGTTTTTTCATTCCATTTTATGAAAATAAATATAATAGATTATCATTACTTTACATGATTACATTTTATGTGAAAAATAATAATAATTCAATTTTCTAATTAACCAAATATTTTAACAATTTAAAATATCCATTACCATTGAACTTGGATTTTCGAGTATCTAGGACACTATATTGGAAAGGATATATTTGTACACTTTCACAATGCCAACGACGGTTAGTCAGGATGCTTGGATTTTTGTAAGTTGGATAGTCCATGGAAAATGCAGACTCACAGCTCCTTGATCCATTGAGTGGACTATCGAGTTGTGAGATCGTGACATATATTTACCCAAAAACTACCTCCAAGTTGTATCATTTCTAGAGAGGACTTCTTATCATTATGTATGATTTTTAATTCATCCCAAAAAATTCATAATAACACTACGTTAAAAAATACATAATATTCATTTATTATTTATTATATATTATTAAGATATTCAAGCTTGTTTTGAGTAATTAAGTAATTAATTAATTAATTTATTTATTTATTAATTCCCATTCATCTTAGTGGCCTTCAGAATTCATTTATAGATAACCATATCTAAGGAATTAATTGAAAATAAACAGTGTAACCAATAGTGGAAAATTTATTACAATAAATTAATTGGGCACATAAAATTCATTAAAAAAATTATTAAATTTTCAATGACATAATGTGACTATCAGATAAGTAAGGATTTAATGATATAATTTTCAATTTAGTTTAATTTAATAATACCACTTATTGGGAAACTACATGATATGTACTATCCAGCTACTTTTCATGTACCTATATATCCATGTATCTAGTCATAAGTCTAGGGATTTAGTTTTTTAGCATGATAAACGAATATATGGCATGTTTCTCTAACCACCACATGCTTAAACTATTCCTTAAACCAACAAGTGGTATCAAAGTGAGGATATTTCACATCAAATTTATAATTAATTTATTTTATATAGGATGATATAAATACATGGGATTTGGATTTTTCATTGTTGTGAATATTGATCATCTGAATAAAGCCATTCGAATTGTATTCAATTCAATATGAGGATCTCTAGATAGAATCTTAGTTTCAATTATCCACACATTCTCTTTTTAACTCTAGGAAATAAAAAATCGATCTCTACGTTCTAGTGTACTAAATTGATTATCTTACATTTTTTATTGATCAGTCATCATTTGGTCTTGAAGAAATTTCTCTTGCTTTTATCATTCTTTATAGGGATTGAAAAGGGAGAGTTGGTATATAATTAATGATGACCAGAAATTATATATTTTCGATTGCACAACCTACACAATAGACATAAATTAATATTTATTGAGTTATGTTTTAGTTTAAAAAATTATTTAATTGCATGCCATCCAAAAAAAAATATAACTTTTAATAATCCTCATTATACATAATAATAAAAAACAATAATAATAACAATAAAAATAATATCATTCTTTTATGTGTACTAAATTGTTCAATTAAAAATATTTTTATAGATTTTGATAATTAATATTTGTCACCATACACGGTCTTGGTATTTTGGAAATCCTCGACATTTATTGATTACACGAATAAAATTATATTATTTTATTAAATAAATATTTTGTCTAAAACCTAGTAAATAAATATTTTTTAAAAAATCAATAAGATAAATAAATATTTTTAATTCATAATAAGATGTAAAATTATTTATTTAATTTATGAATTAATAAAACATGAAAAAAATTATTCTTTGATCTTGAGAATAATGTTTATTGCATTAATTAATTTAAAATATATTTTAATCAAGATTAATTAAAACACTTAATTTGTGACCCTCAAGGATTCCTTTTCATTGGAATTAAGTGAGTATGCCTAATGTACAAGATTATTTTCTAGTAATGGGTCAAGGAACCAAAGAGAATGGACTTAATCTTGGAATGACTATAGCTGTATAAGGTTCATTGTGTAATATAATCCCTTTGTCTCGATATCTAATCAATCATGTTTCATATTTTTTTCATTATCATGTTTTCTTATTATGTATTTCATTAAATATAAAAAAAGTTTTTTCAAAATGGACATGGACTATAAGATAATGTTATATTTCAATCAAAGGGATGAGATATCAACTTACATAGATATGTAGGGGACAAATCCTTCATTGACTTATCAATTAATAACTTTTCATTTTTGAAGAATGAATTGTACCCTACCACACCGTGAATATATGTCATCGCCTATTTAATTATAATATCTATGTGTGCAAGTCATTATACACATTAATGAAAATATTAATGTATAAGGATCATTATACATGCTCATAGATCCGAATAACTTGATTACATGAAAACATACATAATTCTCATGGGTTGGTATCTTATAATAACCTCTAACACCAGAGATTACAAATTTCAAACTACATTATATGAATTATTATCCACTTATGAGTAATCACACCATGATATTATATATACTATGTTCTCCCATCATATTATTTTATTCGACTTTAAAACTGTATTTGAGAGATGGCTTTATGGAATCTAACGATCTTTATCATAGCGATGAACTGTTATGACCCTATAAATGCAATAGATACTCTGGAAAATTATCACATCAATTTTATACATAGGAGAAATAAATATGTGAAAATATATTTAAATTAATTTTCACTACTTTGAATATAAAATTATTTTTGTGTACAGTGTATTTGGTTCTAGCAAAACTACTCCAAGTGAAACCATTGATTTTTTTGAACACTACCAATATTTCTTATGTGTATCTTCCATTGAGACATCATTGGTCTTGGGGAATATGGAATGTGTGATTAATTCATGAAACAAATGGATAACTTTTATTATAAGAATATAATTATTTAGGAACTATATTATAAGGAGAAGGACCTACATGGCCTTCAATCCAGCCAAATAATTTCTCATTACATTCATACATCACTGACTAATATGAATATATGGATATATTGGGGGGATACTATATGAATATCATTTTATAATGTTTTAAATTAGCATATCCTATTTAATTTTTAATCTCTTAGTCATGGGATACTTTTAATACAGGTTTATGCATGAATTGGTAAGGAGGATACTTTTCATCTTAGGATGAGTTATCTATATTCAATACAAAGTGGTTTTCATAAATTATAGGGTTTAATTTAAATTTATTTCAAAAAATTTTGTAAAAATGGGAGGAAATTACTATTCTAGGATACTGAAATAGGAATTTAATATCTTTATAAAATGTGATAAACTAAATTATTTGGAGTTTTCTGGTGAGATCATTTCACACTATAGCGACTGGAAGGGAGAATGATAGTTGTGTATTATATAGGATATATGACTAAAAAATATATGTGGCACTAATTCCTTCACATGCATGAAGGTGTTGAATAATTCATAGTGTCTATTATATCATTTGATAATGGATTTAGATATTATATTCCACACACAAAAGAAATGGGAATTATGGTATTCCAACATATGAGATGAAGAAGAAGGGGTTTTCATGGTTATTTACATATCTTTGGGGGTTGTTATCATTTGAATTCCCAAGGTTTTCTTAATGGAAAAACCGTGAGTAATCTAAATTAGACATCAAGTAATTTTGGGGGATGCTATCATTAGACTTAACAAGGTGTTCATGTAGATGTATATCTAGAAATTTGGGTAAGATTGTAATGTAGATGGCGATGGTAATAATTAATTCATATAGGAGATTGAAAGTAGGATAGGAATCTGCATTCAATATGGAATTGATATGTTCTTGAGGATATGGTAAAATATAACAATACATTAAATTATATTCTGATGAAGGAAGAAGATGATGATAGGGAGTGTTCTCAGGTGTTATGTTTGGAATAATGATATCAAAATACATACAACTTTCACACATGTATTAAAGATATGTAATATACGGGGAGACTCAAAATTCAAAGGGATGATAAAACTTTTAAGTATAATATGTATGTTATTAGGGAACTATGATTAAACTATTATTCTCATAATCTTACGACATAATTTTTATCTCTTATATATGGGGTTAGATAGATGAATGGATTTTGATTATTGATTATATTCCAACCCTAGATCATGATATTCGTTACTCCATTCTCTCTAGTCTAATAGTCGAAGACGAGATCCTGGAATATGTTAAGAATATATTCCTTGAATGTTATCTTATACCTCATGTATTTATGGAATATGTCATGTTGTTTTATTGATATATAATAAAAGAGGATGTAGTGTGTGATATTAGTGAATTTTTAGGGGTGGAAAATACTTAGGGAAATGGAAGCCACCATACAGATTTTTATTCCCAAAACCAATAAACCTTATCTTTGTGAAAACATTCATTTGATTATTCTTTTAATCATAGATAATATGATCATTGATAATATTATTAATGACATTATTTATTTGATACTTAATAAAATATTCTCAAATGAGGATCACTGTTTCGTTAATGAGAGGGAAATTCAATATTTTGTTGGCCTATATTAAGAAAATAAAGTGTATTTGAATGGAAATTTCCTTGGGGTAATGTGATGTTAAAAGCTTATAATTTGAAATAATATTATAATATGGAAAGGGGATACAATTATCTTCTTTTTTAGGAATATATATCTCTATAGGATGTCTTGTATCATAATTTAAAGTGTGTTATTCCAAGTGTAGATTAATCATTATAATAGAAAGAGTGTTTGGTTTCATCTAGTTAGTTATATGGTTTCAGTTGGGTTAACCTTACCCTATTTCATTTCTTATTACTAACCAAGAAATATTTTGTAGAAACTTTAATTAATTCCTGGATAAGGGGAGGGTGGAGTACTTTATTAGTTTCCATGGGTTCCTTGTACTATCTCATCAATTCATTAAAAATAATGTTTTTATTTTTCTAATTGGATACCAAAGAACCAATAAAATTCATGGAAATTATAAAACTATATGTTTTAGGGAGTGGATAAAGATTGAAGTATACTAAAATCAATGTACTTGTATCTAAATAATTTTTAATATAATGATTTTTCATGAGTGGTGGTTTGGTATTGGTAGGAGGGATTTACCTAAAGAATAAAATTGGGTTTTAATGAATTAGGGGAAGACTCATATTTATTATTTTTATGAAATTGTTTTGCAATGTGGATTTTCCTATTTTAAATTAATGAATAATATATTTTTGTTTGGTGTCATGATAATTTTGATCAAGAATGTTTTGGTATCTATTCATGTTCAATTACTCTCTATATAAGTGGTTCCAAAGGAGGATATTTATAATATTGGAATGACTTTTTAGAGTTCATATAGAGAAGTGGAATGGTCTAATGATTTAATTTTCTAGGGTGGAAGTCTCCTACTCTTACTGTTGAGTAGGGTGGTATTAACTTTCATGAATAAATGGGAATCATCATATCTCTTCTTGAAAAAATTGAAGGAATTTTAGTCTAGGATCATCACATAGGTCATGATTAAATATAGGTAATGATAGTGATGTTTGAGAAGTAATTAATATGTTTATAGTGAGAGTGGCTTCCAAATTCTAAAAAACGGACATTATCAATCCTTCCTTTAATTATTGATTCGGGAAAATGGATTGTGGTTACTGATAATAAATTTTATAGGATTGGTTGGTTGGTGCTCTTCCACATTTCCTCAAGTGTGTGACACCAAATAATACAATTTATGAGGCACTAGTATACTCATGTTTTCTTAATTATATTATTGGTGAGGAATAAAAAGAAACTAAAATTATTATTTTCATATAAAGTGATATGACTAAATAATGTACATACCCACCACATAAGTTGTAATCTATTTTTATGCCTACCTCTTTTTCAACATGATTTTTAAGCCACTAGTAGAGTTGTGTAACATCTCGACACAGCTCACCCCTAAACCGGTGGCCAAACCAGTCTCCACATTACCTCAATTGCGTCCCCTTGTATGCTTGAGGCTTCTGACTAGCAGCATGGGTCAAAGGATAGTCAGTGGGGCGACTATAACATTTTATCAGAGTAAAATCATTGGAAAATATCAAGAAATGGAAGAAAAATGTGAATAATGATAAAGCAATAGAAGAAATTTTTTTATAAATATTGTATAAAACAAAATGTCCAATGCCAATGTTATACAGTGCATGCAAGTTATGATGGTACAACTATGAAAGAGATAAAAAATACTTCGTTGTTTACATATCAATTAAGAAATAAATAAACTTTTACTCAAGACCTATGTGTGATCTCCTTGAGAATCCAGAGCTTCCTCTTGGTCCTTTGCTCCTATCTCTGAAGTATAGAAAAACAACACAATCCTTCATCCAAATAGAATCTACTCTGGTACCCTGGTGAAATGGCAGCCCAAGTTGGGTGTGAGATACAAATCTCAGTATGTCAGGAACACTGGTGACTACACCAAATACAAAAAACCAATAAATAATTTAAATAGTGTGAAGGAATGCATAAATATAGTATGTAGTACAATGTAATTGTATTCCAATGTACCTACCTCAAGCCTCAACTGATGTTTGAACCTGCATTATATATTTGTTGTGCATACACAACAGTCATCACACATTCATTGTAAATTATCAAATATTCAAGCCTTGTTAAATTATATAATAATCACTTAATTATGTAAGCCTCGTTAATTGATATTATTTATTTAACTGCATAAATCTGTCGGTTCCCCTGGACACCTGTATCTCTGTACCGACCTCAACTATGTCGGGATCTGAACCATTTCCCATATTTAATCACAAATCATTACATCACACTGACTTTCATTAACTATTTTAGTTAGTTAATGTATGACCAATTGGACACACAGTCCAATGTAAATTAATGGGTGCAGAACGTCATGTCTAACACCCTCGTGGGTATTTGGAGCATTAGTTATTGTCTCACAACCCATGGGTATTTCGAGCATCATTCCCTATCCCATAAAAGAACATTTGAATGCAAGAATGATCTAGAATGCCATGTCTATCACCCCGTGATTATTTGGAGTATTAGTACTTATCTCACATCCCATTTATCAATCATACATATATATTTATCATTGGTGTAGAATGACATGTATAACACCCCAAAACCATACATTAATTAATTCATAAATTAATCAATCAAATCTATTAGTTAATTCGACAACTAATTAACAATATAAATATCCAATAAAATAATTCTATAATCAATTGACCATTAAAAAACTCAATACTTAACAATTAATTAACAATTAATTATTCTTAACCACAAGCAAATCAACTAGATAATTAATTCGGCATTTAATTATCCCAATTCCTTGATTGAAAACATGATAATTAATTTACCAATCAGTTATCCTAATTCCGTTAATAATCCAATCAAATAGTTAAATATACTAAATATATCAGTTAATGCAACAATTAACTAAGCATTCATAACCATTAATTAAACCTTCAATTAATTAATGTACAAACAAAATCACATCACATAATTAATTTTCAAAAAATTAATTATCTCATTCTTAATCTCAACTCTCCATAATTAATTTCCACAATTAATTATTTAAATCAATAACTATAAAATCACATAATTAATTCTCCATTAATTACATCAATTAATCCAAAATGACAAATCACATTAATTAATTTTTTTTAAAATAATAATATATCACATCACGTAATTATTTAATCTTATAACTTTAACCAATTCATCAATACATGCTTAAAACCAACTCATGGTCATTTCCTCGTTTATCTTACATGGGAAGCATCATTTAATAACATCAACAGTCGTGAATCAACAGATCATATATCACATTTAATTTATTAAAACTTACTAAATTCACATTTGAATGGAATTCAATATAAATAATTCACTACCTAATATATAAATAAAAAAAGTGCAGCATTAATTTTATTAATGCACTTATTAAAGTTGAGGACTTGAAAAATGATCCTACCTCGGGGTGGAACCAATTCAATACTCAGCATCTTGACATACGACGACAAACAATCCACAACTGGTCTTCAGTCACACATACACACACACTCATATATATATAAGTGCGCGTTCTCTAAAACATTGATTAACAGTTCACCAAATCAATATTATAAGACCATAACCCATTTAGAATGGTCTACTCACCTACTGATATATCCCAGGGACTCAGATAAAATATCAGTCTCCAAAATATACATTACAAAACCAACAACATTATAAATTATTACCTCTAAAACAACGTCGACAAACTGAATCATCCCAAACCTATAAGGACTCAACCATAAAACGTTACTTAGTCTTGAATTTTACACAAGACCATACATTATTATATATGGAAAAATTAACCAAGATTTCATTAACTTAAAGCCATAAGAAAATAAAATAATAATACAATTTATTATTCATCAGGGTCATATTACTATACATATTACTATTCATAAGGATATGTTACTATTCACAAAAAATTAATTTGGTTCTATTAGACTCCAAATAACTTACTGAGATTAATTTTATATGACTATTTTTGGGAATAAAAAACATAGAAGTGGAAAAAATATGTTTAATGTCTAGTAATAAATATCTCAAAAGAGTTTCATGAATTTTAATTTATTTTAAAAAACATTAGTTGTCACATTATCCCCACCTTATTGAAATTGCATCCTCGCAATTTTATTTACTCATTAAACAAGTGAGGGTACCTTTACCTCCTACCATTTTTAGATTCCCATGTTTCTTCTTCAACCATGTGGTTTCTCCAAAAAACCATTACCTGGTGGATTACATTATTCCGCAATAACTGTTCCCTTCGATCAAGAATCTGAACTGGTTTCTCTTCATATGAAATGTTCTTATCCAGCTGAACTGCTTCTAGACTCAAGACATGAGTTGAATCTAGCACATATGTTCTCAATATTGAATCATGAAAAAAAATTATGTACCTGAGATAAACTCGGAGGCAAATCTACTCGGTATGCAGCTCATCCAACTTTCTCCATGATTTGAAAAGGACTGATGAATTGCGGACTTATCTTTACTTTCTATCCAAAACACATCACACTTGTACAAGGAGAGGTTTTAAAGAAAACATGGTCACCTACCTCGAAAGATATTTATTTCCATCTGTTATCTATATTACTTTTTTCCCACTTTGAGCTGTCCTCATGTGCTACTAGATCATCTTCACTTTCTCATCCACTTCCTATACTAATTCTGGTCCCATCAACTTCCTTTCCCCAAATTTATCCCAAAAGGAAAGAGTTCAATTCCACTTCTCATAAAATGACTCAAAATGTGAAATATATATACTGGAATGAGAGCAGTTATTATAAGAAAACACAAATAAAGAAATATGGTGATCCCAACTTCTATAGTAGTCCATCGATCAAGCTCGAAGCATATCCTCCAAGGTCTGAATCATTCGTTCTAACTTCCAATATGATTGAGGATGAAAAGCTGTACTTAAATTTAATTATATGCCCAACAACTTCTGAAGTGCCTGCCAAAAGTTAGAAGTGAACCTAGGATCCCAATAAGATACAATGGAAAGAGGAAATCTATGTAACCTGGCAATCTCTTTGAGGTACAGTCGAGAAATCTGATCCAATGACATTGTATCTCAAATAGAAAAGAATCGTGTAGATTTTTCAGCCAATAAACAATAACCCAAATTGCTTTGTTACCTCAAGAAGTATTAGTTAGTCCTACCATGAATTTTATGGAAATATTCTCCCATTTCCACTCTGGAACTGGAAAAGGCTGAAGTATCCCTTTCAGTAACTGCGGATCTTCTTTAACCTGTTAACATGTCATACATTTCACAGTAAATTATAAAAATATACCTTTTCATTTCATCCCACTAGTAATAATCATGAAGGTCTCTGTACATCTTAGTACTTCCAGTGGGAACTGAAAATGGAGAACTATGAGATTCACCCAACAAATATTTATTTAATTGGGAATCACAATTCACACACAACCTTTTTACCCAATCTTAAAACATAATATTTATCAAAGCTAAATTATGGCTACTTACCAATTTTAACAAATTCCAAATTGTACTATATCTCAGGGTATTCCATCTATGCTTTCTTAATTCTATCTGATAATAATGAATGAACTGAAACCTGAAACAAAACAGATGTATTCCCTACACTGACAACTTATAAGACAAAATTCATCAATTTATTAATCAATAAATAGTGTTCTGAACGTAACATGGTTAATGATGAATGATTTTTCTTACTCAAGACATCCACCACATTGTTTGATTTCCCTATATGAAAATTGATCGTGCAATCATAATCTTTTATAAGTTCAATCAATCTTCTCTTCCTCCTATTTATTTTCTTCTGATTCAATATATACTTCAGACTATTATGGTTAGTATATATTTGACATTTGTCTATGTATAAATGGTGCCACCAAATTTTCAAAGAAAAATGCACAACTTCAAATTCCAAGACATGTGTGGGATCATTTAACTCATGAGTGTTTAGTTGTATTGAAGCATAAAAAATTACCTTATCATTCTACATCCGAACATGACCAATTCCCTTCAAAGAAGTATCACAGTAGATGAAACATTCACCATTTTTGGAAGGCAAGGCCAAAACTAGAGCATTCACAAATTTCTTCATTAGATCTGGAAAACAAACATCACATTCTTTTGTCCAAAGGAATTTAAACCCTTTTAGTGTTAACTTAGATAGCAAGCTAGATAACCATGCATTGTTTTTAAAAAACCATCAGTTATAACTAACTAATCCAAGAAAACTATGAATATCTGTAACATTTGTAGGTTCTGTCCATTCATCAACCACTTTTTTTCCCAGGATCAACTATTATTCCATCCTTATATAAAATGCGCCCAACAAAAGAAATATATTGCAACCAAAAATAACACTTTCTGAATTTTACATACAGTTTATTTTCTTTTAATGTTTGGAAAACAACCATTATATGTTTTTCATGCTCTTATTTACTTTTAGAATATACCAGAATTTCATCAAAAAACAAATCCACAAACTTATCAAAGACTCATGAAATATTTTATTCATAAGATCCATGGATACAACAGGTTCAATAGTCATCCCAAAAGTCATAACTAAAAATTCATAATGATCATATCAAGTATGAAACACAGTCTTCAAGATGTCTTCATCCTTTACTTTCAACTGATGCTACCCTGACCTCAGGTCAACTTTTGAAAAATATTGCACTCCCTAGAGATGATAAAACAATCATCGAAATGAGGAAAAAGATACTTGTTTTTAACAGTAATATAATTCAAGGCTCTACAATCAATGAAATGTATCATTTATCCATCTTTTTTCCTAATAAACAAGACATGAGATCCCCATGTTGAAGTGTTGGGTTGGATGAATCCTTTATCTAATAATTCTTGCAACATATTTTTAAATTCCAAAAGTTCCATTTGGGACATTTGATAAGGAGGTTTAGAAATTGTATTAGCATCAGGAACAAATTCAATAGTACACTCAACCACTTGATTCGGAATAACAACATAAAAATGATCAGGAAAAACATCAAAGTATTTATTTATCATCGGTACATCATTAATCTAGATGGTTCCTTTACCTTAAAAAATATGAGCAATATAACTTTTATTTAGATACATTATCAGTTTCTTAGAATCCTAATATGTTATTAATGGTATGAGTTCATTCTTGTACAAAAACTAAAATTATTTCTGAAAAACATATTCTTTTTCTCTGTAATCTATCTTAGCATGAAAAAAAATAAAAACATTACATACCCAAAATAACATCAAACTCCACTAGAGGAAAAACGAAATGTTTTATAGGTAAAATATTTTCACATAAAAGGATAGGAAGGTTATTATAATTTACATTTTCTACAATATTTCAACCAGGTTTTCTTACCCAGAAATATGGTTTCATTTCATGAGGTTGAATTCACAATTTTTTGGAAACTTTCTCAGAAATGAATGAATGTGTATACCCGGAATCAAACCATACATTTGCGAAATTAGTAAAAATAAGAAATGTAGATGATACCACCTCATTTTTTGGATCATCATATTCTTATTGCTTTCAAATTATTTTACCAAACCCTTATTCTTCTAATCGTGCTGATTCTATGCTTGAGTAACTAGCTTTGGATAAAAATTACCAAAATGAACTAATTCTTTATAGTTAAAGCATCTCACCATTGGCTTCTCATTAATTTTCAGATCATCTTACTTGCACTCATGAGACAAGTGTCCAAAAAATCCACATCGGTATAATTACCCTGAATTTACAAGACATTCACCAGGATTCCTTTTACCACACTTTTCACAAGTAGAAAAAATCATTTTCTTACCACGAGACTTCATCGACGAGTTCTTCCCCATTACCTTCCAACATGAACGCTTCTTATTATTTTCATCACGAGGAAAATATGTGTCAGAAAACTCCATCTAAACATTTTCATCACCACAAACAAGATTTTAATAAATTTTAAACTCTCTTTAAGCCAAAGATCTCCAAAAAAATGGTTTCAAACTAGAGTAAAATCTATTAATTTTACATTCAAAATCCGGAGTAAAATCTGGTACATACCTGGAATGTCCTATAAAATTGGCTTCATATGCTTCCACAAGATCATCATATTTCTACTTTAGTTAAGAAAATTGTTTCTCTATTCTGATTCAAATAGTTTTTGGAAAATGTTTTTCCATAAAACGACTCATAAAATAATCCCATTCCTGACTGTCAAGATCATATTTTTCTCTCATATTCTTAACCAGAGACCACCATTGATCAGATTCACCATCCCAATGATAAATGTATAGTATTACCTTTTGATGTTCCAAACATCCCATGAAATCAAAAATCTTTTCTAGAGCAATGATCCATCTTTCGGCTATTTATGGATCTTCCTTTTTACTGAATGCTTGAGGATGTTGCTTCATAAAATTCTCCATAAAAGACATGTTTATTCATGGTAGATCATGTTACTCTCTTTCATGTTTTCCACTCTTTTTTATTTCTTTATTATATTAATCCATTGTTTTTACAAACTGATCAATTCCAATTACCACCATTTCGGGCCACATATTCGAAGTGACATCAGCCTCTTAGTTCCTTCCTACGTCAGTTCCCTCTTTCTTCTGCAGAAAACTATTCTGTACAAACATAATTTTGATGAAGGAACATGGTAATACTTAAATTATATAAAATTTCAAATTACCATTGAGTAAAAATCATGTATTCTATTCTTTTAATACAATAAAACCCCAAAATATATCTAAACCATCCTCTAATATCAACTATAAGGTCCCGACCATAAAACATTACTTAATCTTGAATTTTACGCAAGACCAT
The DNA here is from genome assembly GCA_963277665.1 of Viscum album. Lineage (NCBI taxonomy): Eukaryota > Viridiplantae > Streptophyta > Magnoliopsida > Santalales > Viscaceae > Viscum > Viscum album. The sequence continues at coordinate 126,067,807 of OY728140.1, read as the reverse complement.
ACATTATTACACATTGAAAAATTAACCAGGATTTAATTATCTTAAATCCTTAATAAAATAAAATTATAATACAATTTACTATTCATTAGGGTCATATTCCTATTCATATTACTATTCATAAGGGTTTTTTACTATTCACAAAAAATTAAGTATGTTCTATTAGACTCCAAATAACATACTGAACACAATAATAGATGACTGTTTTTCAGAATTCAGAACATAGAAGTGAAAAAATTTTGTTTAAAGGCTAGTTATAAATATCTAATTAAAATAATGTTTCATGAATTTCAATTAATTTTTAAAAACATGGGGTCTTACAGAACCACCACGCCTTTGGGGGAAGTTTTCAGAACGTGGGCCAAAGGGTCCCAAAACCATGTTTCACAACCTTAGAATCAAAGAAACATGGAAACCCAATTAAAACCATAACTCGGTGTTTCGACCGAGAGAAACAGGAGATAGAGGAGTCAAATGGACAATGAAAATCACAATTTATACGTAGAAACAATCACATTGATGAGGCAGACAAGACTCGAGAAGATATCAGAAGGATTCGAGTGCACGAAGAGTAGCAAAAAATGGGGGGGGGGGGTAGTTTTCCTCATAGGGGGTGGGGGCCTGGTGCGTGTCACTACTCCTCCAGTGCACCTCCTTCTTCATTCTCCCTCAATCAACTAGTTAACACCCTAATAAAATAATAGATATAATATAACAATAATAAAATTTATTATTCTCATATAATATAACATTTCAATATTAATTAACCTTTAAGTAAATGTTTAAAATTTAATTCTGAAATCCCCCATTAATCATCCAATTAAATTCTTTTAAAAATTATTTTATTAAATAAAACAAATTAACATATTATTATTATTATTTAATGTTTATTTTATTTAAATTAAGTAAAAAAGGTATTTTAAAAACTGGGTATCAGCATAGCTGACCCGCACAGTTTGACTAACTGTGCACAACCAGATTACACCCAACTCTTCATTTACTGGTCTTTTAATATTACCCGTCTTTGATAACCACTAACTCCTCATTAACACATTATTTAATTAAATTAATTCATAAAATTTAATTAAATAAATTCCACACTTCATGTTATTTAATTAAATTCTCTCAACACAATTAAATTAAATTAAAAAAATCCAACTCTACATTATTTAATTAATTATCTTGACACAAATTAATTAAATAAAACCTCCACTTCACAACGATTAATTAAATTCCTATTTACCTTGAATTTAATTAAATGAAACCCCCAAAAACTCATTTAATTAAATTTATTTCAACCTCAAAATAAATAAATGAAACAAGCATAATAATAACCATCATCATTATTATCATCTAAAAAAACACTTCATTAATAAAACCCAAAAATCCCCACTACACATCATTTAATTAAATTCCTTTTAATATGATTTAATTAAATTAAACCATTGTTTTGCAACAATTAATTAAATCCCCCTTTGGCTTGGTTTTAATTAAAAAACTCCAAAATCCATTGTTATTATTTTTCATAATAATAATAACCATAATTCATAATAATAATTATTCTCATAAAACCATAATAATAATAATCACGTTATTTGTTTATGATTATTCAACCTTAGATAAAACCCAACACCTCTATTAAATAAAAAAATTTATATACTAATACTGAAGCTCCTGATTTAATTAAATGCATTTTCATTAAAAATGAAAATCCTCATTTAAAAAAATGTTTCTTTGAGATACCCACATGCCTCATTAATTTCATATAAACACATCCTTAATCATGCAATTAAAACCTGTTAACATAAATGTTAAACCACATTAATCATGAAACTAAAATCTTTTAACATCCAAATAATTATGACAACATAATAATAATAATAACATTATTATTATTAACAAATCCTTCTATTTAAACAAAATTCTCCCATTTAATAGTATTTAATTAAATTAAACAAAATATTAAACTGGGTAAGCTGCACTGGTTGGACCGCAATCATGCATAGCCCGTGTAGATCCATTAATGTGGAGTTTTATGGATCTGATGATCCCGAGACATATCGGGAAACCTGTGAAATTTTTTGGTTATTTAACCAAGTCCAAAAACAACACCTTTTAGTGTTCAAACACTCAGAATAATGTTTCAGAGCTCAGTTTAAAAACTGACCCGTCGATACATGGAAAAAAATAAAAAAAACCATCGTAATTTAAACCTAGTTAAAAAACATGAGACATTACAATCATCCAAATTAAAAAAATTATCATACCCAAGAATTCATTTGGAAATAATTCAACAGCTTCTAACCCACCAAGGTCATGATGATTCGTTTGAAGAAAGACATTATGTTTCCGAAACACCAAACATTCTACTAACCAAAACATATGTCCAAACGCTTAATTATTTAAAACCTGGGCCAAAGCTCACTGAAATTGAGCATATATATGAGGCCATTATAGATACCTCATTGAAGAAAAAGGTTGAATCTTGATCGACCAAGAGAAACTAGATCCTCATGATTTCATGGAAAGACTGTATAGTCCCAAAACCTACACTCACCATTAAACTGGTGATATGCCTTTTTGAATTATTACATCACCAACCGCTTGTACACCAAAGTCCTTACCCAGCCTCTGGTGACATTCCCAAGTCAATACATCACAAGTATATTTAAAAAAAACTAATATTCCCTAACATGAATGACCGAATAGCCCAAAGAAACCACGCATCCCACATACCACCCAGATAACAACCACTCATCAAGCACAACAACATTTAAAACTGTAGAACGGTGTAAGAATGTCACTATCTAAGTGTCTCTATAATGAGGTCAAGATATGGTACATTCTCATCTCATTTGGAAGAGAGAACTAAGAGAAAACCACAGTCACTAAAAATATCAGTCGAACTACTACCAGATGACTCTATTCAAAAAGCTCAGTGTCACCTGCCGATAAGTTTACCGAAGTCGATGCGAAACTACCCACCTAGAAATTTTCCATGCCGTGAAAACACAATATCAGCAGCTCACCAGCATTATATCTCTGAAACTCTTTAAAATAATGTGTGACATTCCTATAACCATGATTACCATGTCAAACATTATCGCAAGAAATCAAAAATTTATACCAACCGACAGGTCAAAACACCCGAGTCCTACAAGATAGTCTCTTAAAAAACATAAATGTCGACCCACCCTATCGGTCATGCAAAAATGATATCACTATTCTCAAAAGATCCTTTTTCATCTTATCCATTTATGTATTTAATTTAAACCTTTAATCATTTGAATGAATTTCAACAAACCCACAAGTACTTTTCCACAAAAAGTCACATAGTTTTCAAAACAACTCCCTATAGAACAACATGCATTCTTGAAAAAACATCCTCTTTAAAAATTTAACATTCAGTGTAATTTCATTTTTATCAAGCAATTTTGCATCTAAATTCCTTTTACCAAAAAGACAACCTCTAAGGGTCCCATTTATTCAATCTGAGTTCTTCAAAATGCAACCCCACACTAGTTAATTACAATCAAAACTCAAAAAATTTACATTCATATCCCTTTTCAAACATACTATGCTTATATTGTTCAGTCACATGGATATCCATCTACTAGTCGATAAGGCGCCCGTACACCTTGCCGCAGAAATTTGGATCCCATTTATGATATCCAATTTTCATTTAACATTTTATCTTCTATCATCCTTTTTAATTGTTTGAATACACTAGTTACCCTTTTTAAAACTTACTAGGCACCCATACACCTTACAACTGAAAATAAATTCTATCGTAATTAAATACAAATAAAATTATCCAAAGAAACCAATCATTTATCCGCAAGATAACAAGTCACTACAAGTAGCTATCATAGATCAACATACTTAAATCACTAATACATGCTATAACACAAAAGCATGGCACATAATCATTTCATATTATCACCCAAGCATGTTAATTATATCACTGAAACATGCTATCTAAAAAGGAATGAAAAATAAGTACAAGACATGGAATATATTCAAGGATCAGAGTCAATAATAGCAGGCATCCTACTAATTCAACTACATGACATGAAATATATTCATGTGTTTTGTAGTTCCTTGAAATGTTTGTTCTATTTTTAAGAAACACTTCTTCCCGGCGGTTTTCTTTGGATTTATTTATGGAACCAAAAACTTCCAAAAATTCTTTATCCAAAGGGGAACTACTTTCCAAAGGCAAGAATTAATTATGTTTAATCATTAAGATACACAAAAATGTGTGTTTCTCTAGTGGATGGGAGGTCGGACTCATCACACCCTTTTGGGGGGAATTATAGTCTAATTCGATACTCTCTTTATGAATTTAAGATATTTTCATTAATCCCTATTAATTCACCAAGTATAACATAAGTTTCATTTAGATGTTTCAATCACTTATTAACATGTGTAAAAATTAGGATCATCTGTATGTATTCGAGGTTCTTTACTAACAAAGATACCCTCTCATGTACTACTTAGAGATTCTTTTAAACATTGTTATGATGATACGGGTTTTTAAGCCACTCAGTGGGGCACTCTGGAATTTATTGTCATCTATTTTAAGCCACTGAGTGGGGTACTCTGGAATTTATTGTCATCTAGGGAGATGAAGGTTTGTTTTTATATTGGGATCGTACCCATAAATGGGTTACCTACATATCCTTATGAAAGGAATTAGAACCCTCATAGTTCAGTGCCGATTAATGGGACTCATCATACCTTTTATAGTCATGTGATAAGGACCTAGCCGTAGATTAAAATGTCATGTGGTATGGACGTCTAAGAGAAATTTTCTTAGTAAAAGTTTGTTGTGGTAATTATGCGAAGGTAGCCCAAAGAACATGGAAATGATATGGGTTTCCAAGTAATATTAGTCCAGTTTGGGAATATGGCCCAAGGAGAACAGGGTCGATTTGAAGTGTTTGGTTTGAACCTCATGGAGGCTTCTTACGTATCCCATGTGGATGGGAATCAAATCCCACATAGTTCGATAAACCTCCTAAGAGAGTATAGTCCTTTGAGAGAAATGATTTTGGGCTTACTTCTGGAAATGGATTCCTTAAGGACTTGGGGGTTTTAATTTAGGGATTATTCCTAAGGAGGATGCTCGAATTAAGGGAATTAGGGTTTGTTTCCTAAAGAGGATATCCAATGAGCTTGGGCCCTGAAAGGGATTCCTACAAATCCTAGTTTGAACATGAATAATAGATCTTGTAGTTTATTCTAGTGAGTATTTGTGCACATGTTGGTATCGTCACGAATCCTTAAGCGTATGTGAGTCATGATTAGTGTGTGAAATAATATGATGTGAAAGATTCAACAAGGATACATACACATTTCATCCTCCGCTAGTGGGGGAGGGCGAGCCTACAACGAACAGCATGGATGAGGGAGAGGCGACGAGCCTTCCATATTTTCACTTTACATTGAAAAAGGGTCCAATGAAAGGAATAAGGGATGAAGGTTTAGTGGCTTACACTGGGATAACTACCCTAAAATTGATCCTGGTAGGGGAGGGAGACTTTTCATTCAGTTGAATAGAAGAAAATGCGTTAACTTTACCTTCCCTACTAGAAATATGAGGTTTTAGGTCTTCAAGAAGGGAGAGGTCAAGACCTAAAACCTAATTCTCTAAACCAGGAACCTCCCAACACTGTTCCTGGTATAAAGTTCCTATGAATGCAGATATTAAAACCCATAGACAGTCCATGAATCCTAACATCATTGTGAAACAAATGTGGGAAACCTATGACTTTAGATATACAAACCCAAATAGTAGACACGCTGATGAGTCATTCCCAAAAAATTAATAATTCAAGAGACTTTGGTGGAGGTCTCAAAAGAATCACTTTCAAACATGGGAGCCAATTTAGAATAACCCTTGTGATAAATGGATTTTAGGAGTGCATGATGTCTTGTAGACCGATGAGATGAAGTGAATCAAAGAGGGGCGCCCAAGTAGGTAAGGGCATGAAAGCATGGGCACGCAAGTGGGCTTGGGTGACCTGATGTTCACATAAGCGATGAAAAAACTGTATGGTAATACTTGGGTGAGACCTGGCTCAAGCCCTCAAGAGTATTCACAGGTGATTCCAGAAGTGGGGCGCTCAAGTTCCTATCAAATTAATAGGTGGCACACAAGTGTTTTTGATTTTGGAATGTTGGTCGATTTAGGTGCACAAGTGTTATGGATTTCAAACTCTAAAAGGACTTATTTCTTATAATCCTCCCTTATTTCCTCTTATTTAGGTTTTAATGAACTACCTTGAAATGTTTGGAGGACTTTGGCGAAACACTAGGGAGACCAGAGCATCAATTGGGATTCAGGGAAATTCATCTGTACAAATGAAGGCCCCAAGGGGCTATTTATAGGTAAATAATTGACCTTGGGAGAAATAAAATTGGGTGCGCAAGTGACTTACGCGTTATAATGTGAAAATCAAGTACGCTACGCATCGACGGTTTTTTGGCTATACTAAGGTGAAACTTTGAGGACTTAGAAAAACTAAATACTTTAATCATCTCCAGCAAGGGGGCAGACATGTGTTTGTGCGTGGGTATCTTGGGAGTTTCTTTAGGGACATAGAACAAATAATTTCTCCATACTGAGGGTGTTGTGCCTCCACACCCCTGATTTGGATTAGTGCTGGGCTGTAGTCCTGGTCCATCGGGCTGCTGCCTTCGCTACCGTTACTAACAACCATGAAAAATTCAGAATCACACTGTGATCTTTTCGAGCCTGATGGAGGAAATTTTTCATAGAAGTGCATGGAACACATTTCAAGGTTTCTAAAAAACCACCCCCTTTGAATTTGATTTGTTCAGAATGAACAGTATCTTGTTCTAATGTAAAATTAGGGCACTATGACGCATTCAAACATAATTTGGTTAGATTCGGAGTTGTTTCCAGTTTGGAAGGATGGTCTAGTTTTTACCTAAGCCCTGGGGCCTAGTGATTAGAGTTTTATTTTCACTATGGTTATACAAAAAACCCCATTAACTTTGTATCTTTTAAATTTTTATTTCTCCATATTACCTAAATCAAACAAAATGTATTTTTAGTGATTTGGGACTCGACTTTTGTTTATAGTTCCCTTTGTGGGTTCTCAATCTGGTGAGTACCTTGTATCTTGTTATTGGAAATTTAAGGTCATGCATGTTGGACTATAAAGGGATAATTTTTATGGTCAAAATATCTTTGACCATAAATTTTGAAATTAAATCCCAAACAAGATTCAGTAACTAAGAATTTATTTAATATTATTTAAATATATTCAGGGGGAATCTTGAGCCTTGATTTTTGTGGTCACAAAATTTAAAACATGTATCAACACAAGGGGTGTATTTTCCAGGAAGTAATTTACCATTATTTGGAAAACATGTTATGGTAGTTGTGTTTTGCAAGGAAAACTAGGACATATCATGCAAAGCCAAATAGTGGCATCTTTTGGATGACATGCCCATTATATCAGCAAATTTTATGCAAGGGAACGTAAGGGAAAGTACTATATAGTCAATCAAAAGAGATATTAATAATTTAATATTTTACTATTGATAGATAAGGAAAAACAAAATTAGGGTGACTCAAGACCACAGTGGGATGTTTTTCCAAAGAAATAGTTTTTAAGAATAAATGGATATTTTATGCCGACATATGTCATGAATAGGAAAACTACATCTATAAAAATTTGGTGTATAAAGAATAGTTAAAATTTATGAGAAAGGTGAATTTTTGATATAAAACTATGCAGTTTTAAGTCATGCAGTGAAGACATTGTACTTTTCAATTTTAAGTCATTCACTAAGGACATTTTACTATGCAGCTTTAATTCATGCAGTGAGGACATTATACCATGCAGTTTTAAGTCATGTAGTGAGGAAAATATACTTTGTAGTTTTAATTCACGTAGTGATGAAATTATGTATATTTAATTATGGTCCTTAGCTCTAACCAATGGTATGTGGCTCTCCCAATTTCTTGACAATTTGTTTGGAAACATACTACCATATTCAGGTATGGAAGGGAAAATTGTAAAATGTGATTTGGGAATTTCTAAATCTGAAGAATGATACAGGAAGAGGGATAAATTCTTTAGAGGAATTCTTTTCCAATAACGAAGTTATAATTATTTTAAAAACCCGTTATGGGGGTTGTGTTATGCAGGGCCAATTAAGGCATGTGCTTCCTAGACAAATAGGGGAATATTTTGACTGACACGACCGTTATATAGGAATATTTTATGCAAGGCCACCTAAGGGAATGTGCTACATATTCATACAAAAGATCACCTAATAATTTAACATTGTATTGCTAAAAGACGAAGATAGTTTATGGAGATTCATATTGTTTTAAGAACAGAGATTGATTTATAGAGAAAGGTAACTGAATATGGACAGGTAATTTCAAACCAATATTTACAAAGAATCAGTGTAATCAGACTTCTACAAAGGTTTGAACCAAACAAAGTAGGTAGGGTGTTAGTAGTTTCAGTTAATAAAACTAGGACCCGAAATGGAAACATTATATGATCTGTGGACATGTGATTACAAGGTTATTTCATATTTCATTGAACACATAGAGAGGGAAATGTGTAAACCATGGTCTTGAAGAGTTCCATATTGAGATAAATATAATGAAAAAAATATACCTAAATGACTGTTCTAAAATATAGATTCTTATATATTGACATCAAAGTTTGAAGGGGACAAAGACACTATAACGAAGAATGAAATTACTGTCATTTTAAAAACCCATTATGAGGGTTGTATTATGCAGGGCCAACTGGGGAATGTGCGGAATAGCCAAATAGTGGAATCTTTTTACTAATAGGATTGTTATGTAGGAAACTTATGTAAGGCCACCTAAGGGCATGTGCTACATATTCAGAGAAAAGAGCTCTCAGATATTTGATACTCTGTCACTAGAAACTGTAAGAATGATTATGAAGATCTAGAAATATTCATGATTAAGAGTGTTAAATATAGAAGGGGGTTATGATCAATGCATGTAAGAAATATTTGAATCAATATTGGCCATGATTTTTATGTTCTTTACATAGATCTGACTCATATGTAAAATGGAGACTTTCTTTGTTTCCATTGAATTGACATTATATTATGTAGTTTTAAGTCATTCAGTGAGGAAATTATACTGTGCAATTATAAGTCAGGCAGTGAGGACATTGATATCCCTATAAGAAATTGAGACACCTTATTTATATAAAGTTTACTTTTACTAAATTCATAAGCCCACGTGAGCTATTCTTAGTGTGAGAAACATGGAGCAGTAAGGGTTTCTTCTATATAACACAATGTTGAAACAAGTGATGAATATGATTGTTGGATTTCCATGCAGTTTAATGTCATCCGATAAGGATGAAGATGAACTGATATGAAAATAAATACATGTTGTATCTAGACTAAGGAATAAAACCCAAGTGTCACTATGTGTCTTGTTGGGGGAAAGAATCATTCCATACATATTTCTTTAAGCATTCCCTAAATAAGTTTGACTCTTATATAAGAAATAAAGGGGGGTTTTATCATGGCTGGGCCCAAGATTGGAGATCTAGGCGTCTCTACATGTCTCATATTTAAGATAATCAAGTGGTATATAGTTATTTAATCATTCTTTTTCCACAACAATCGAGTTTAACAAGGGAGATTGGGGGCTTTAACAAATTCTAGAAGAATGATTAAATTTAAGACATCGGATGGTATGAAAATTAAATCATGTATCTTAAAGGATCACTCTGTATAGATCTAGTTCATATACATGAGAAGAAAAATTGAAATAATAAATTTTTGGTTGCAGTTGGGCCCAATATTGGAGATCCAGGTGTCACTACATATCTCAAATATATGAGAATAAATCCACACATAGTTCTTGAAATGAGGCCCCTATGAAGATATGATTCATAAAGAGGATATAAAATGACTCATGTGTCACTAAGGAGTTGCAATGATATTTAATGATGCTTCCATATAGAATCTCCTAATGTCACATAGAGAAGACGTTAACAGTACAGTTTGATTTTGTGTAACGAGTACAAATGGTGCTACACATTTGAACATCAAACAATATGGATGCTTATGGTTGTTATGTAGTTTAATGTCTTGAAACTAGGACTATGTAATATGCATTTTTAGGTCTTATAGTAAGGATGTTGGGGCTGTTTAGTTTTCAGTCTTGCAGTAAGGATGATGTGGGAAACTAGACAAAGTATTTCTTCTTGAATATCGCATTGGTTGGAGTTGTAATAAGCTCTCTATTCATTGAGATTAAAGCACAAGATCCATTTGAGTAGAAATTATGTATGGAATAAGGTCCTTCCCACATTGGCCCAAGATTTGGAGGTTTCTTTCCTGGTGTCATTGGAGTCCTGAGGACTAATACCAATTCTCTTCGAGGAAATGAATAGAGGTGAACTTTATTGTTAAAATCTTACGCTATTCAGTTTTTATAGACTTGTAAATTATGAAAAGTATGCAATGTTGTTTCTTGTAATCATTCCATCTCATTAAATCATTTCTATGACCTCTAATCTGTATAAAATTGATCACAAATACAACTCTAAGTGAATGAAATTTCATTTCAATTGAAAAAACTACTTCTTTCCGTATACAAATGAATAAGGGGTTGCCTAGGTGGTAGTACAGGTTGTAGTCCGATAACCCCTTAAAGCATGAAAAAGTTTATCACATGAATATTTCTTATCATTATCCACCATTTTATAGAGTATAATTGATATGATCTTATTGAAATCCTCTATTGGTCCATTGGTCACAGCATGATAGTGAGATGAATTGTTGGACTTGATATTGTGCTCCTAATATAACTTCTTTACCTCAACAGAGGAGAGATTGGGACAATTGACCATCAATATAGTATGAGGGACATAAAATCTAATAATGATGTTATCTTAAACAAAACTAACAATTCTTCTTGCTTCGACATCTTTGAGAGGAAATCCCTTTAACCCATTTAGAAAAGAAGTCATTACTAGTAAGAATATACTTTAACTTCTTAGCCGAAGCTGGAGGATAAGGTTCTACTACATCCATTCCCCATGTGTAAAATGTCCAGGAGTATTTAACTGTATGTTGAAACTCATGGGGTTGATGAATAAATTTTTAATGCATTTGGTAGGTGTGAGATTTCATAGTGAAATATGTATGCGTCATTTAAGGCCAAAAGTATCCAAGCCTTCGGATTTGATCGAAAATTTTAAGCCCAGACGGGTGAGAACCACAAGCTTCTGAATGAACTTCTTTCATGACAGCTACAATTTATTCCCAATCAATACCTCTAAATAGGATTCCATCAAAGCCTCATTTTTATGGGATCTTCTAGTTATCTATACTATCGTAAAGAGTAAAATTGGCCGCTCATCATCAGATATTTTCTTTTTTAGCCCTATATGGTGGAAGTACTCCATTTTGAAGATATTCCATGATGTGTGTTCTTCATCCTACAGTATGACCATACATCTTATAAATAGGTCTAATTTCATTAATTTCGTCTATTTTGGATTGAACAAATGGTGAGAACAAATGAAGATGAGCTATTATGATGACTTCCTCATCTTGATTTGGATCTTCCATGGTTGTAGCTACCTTAGCCTGTGCATCATCTTGGGCATTTTGTGATCTTGGGATAGAAGAAAATATCGAATCTAAAGGAAATTCATCCATTATCCCTTTGACTTAATGACACTGAGGGATTAACTCTACATTTCTTACACAATATTCCTCATTTATATGTTTAATTACCAACTCTAAATCACATTTCAATTTAATGTGATTCACTTGTACCTGAAGTGCCAATTCCAATCCTGTAATGAGAGCTTGATATTCTTCTTCATCGTTGGTAACACCTTCTCATAACAAGAAATAGTAAGGCAATAATACCTTTTTTGGGAAAATAAGTACAATTCTTACACCAAAGTTTTTGAGTTTAGGGTTTTCTATTTTCATTCCTATTGGACTTCTTGAAGAATCATCAATGTACATCTCCTTTGATTGGGGATTATCTTAAATAGAGAAGAACTGTTCATTAGAAAATATATTATTCAATGATGTATTTTCCGCATATGGACGTTCAACAAGGAAGCCATCCAGATCATGGAATTTTATTACCTTTTGGGGAACAAATTTTATATTAAACTGTTGCAAAATAACTTATCACCATACCAGACGCCCTGTAAGAATCGGAAGAATGAGTATAAATTTGAGTGGGTTATTGTGAGATACTAATTGGACCTCATGATGTTGTAGGTAGTGCATCAATTTTGGAACTGCAAAGATAAATTCTAGGAAACACTTTTCAATAATTGAATATCAAGTTTCTACATCGACCGTAGTTCGACTGAGATAGTAAAGGTTGTTTTACATCCCAGCATCATTCTTTTAGGCAAGGAATACCCCCAGTGATCACTCTTAAGTTGTCAAATAGAGAATAAGTGGTCTTCCTTAAATAGGTATCATTAATACTAATAGAATCAAGAGATATCTCTTGATGGTATCAAATGATTCTTGGAAGTCTTCACTCCACTGATAGGTGACCCTCTTCTCTATTAATCTGGTGAAGGGAAAACACTTTGCTTCCAAATTGGAGATAAAGTGCCAAATATAGGCCAAGTGTCCTTAGAGTCCTCTTAATTCGTTCAAATTTTGCAGAGGATACATTCTAATGATTGATTTTTTTTCTCAGGATCAACTTCGATACCACGATGGCGTACAAAGAAGCCAAAGAACATTCCCGAGGTTACTGTGAAATCACATTTCAAGGTGTTGATCTTCAAATTGTATTGCCGATGTTTATTGAATGTGGTCTCGAGATCAGCCAAGGGATTGGAACATTTCTTGGATTTGGCCAACAAATCATCCACATAAAATTCAAAAAATTTCCCTAATAAGGGTTTGAAGATATGGGGCATGGAAAGTGGATATGTTTCACGTACATTCATTAATACAGACTACATTACCCAATAGAAAAACAAACCTTGAGGTGATCTGAAGGCTTTAGATTCTTCATCCTATGGGGCCTGCAGATCTTATTATACCTAGAGTAGCCATCCATAAAGGAAAGAGCATTATAGCTAGATCTTGCATTAATTAAAGGCTCTGTGTTCGGAATTGAAAAATCATCTTTTGGACAATTCCAATGAAGATCTCTAAAATCAATGCAAACACTAAATTTTTTATTCATCATTTTTACTCGGACAATGTTGGCCATCCATTTTGGATATTTAACTTCCCTGAAAAAGTTATCCTATATAAGCTTATCAACTTCAGCTTCAATTTTAGAAGCATGAGTTGGGTGTTCACTTCTTGCTGTCTACTTGATTTCACAATGTTCTTCTAAAAATCCCAAATGATGAGTGGCTATATTGAGATTAAGACATGGAATTTATATATATTTCCATGAAAATATATATCGAAGTTTCATTAAAAATTAATTATAATACACTTGATATTCAGATGTAATGGGCGCACGAATTAGAGTGGGCTGTGGATCTTATTTTTTACCCAGATTTATTTCTTTGAGCTCATCCATAGTGGTAGAGACACCTTCCTCAAATTATGGAGGAGTGTCCCTCATATATTCTTATTTTTCTTCTTTGAATATTACATATTCTATTTCCACTTTCATATTAGATGATGAAACAAAACATTCAGTGTTAAGAGAGGAGTCAGTATTTGAACATCCGGAGGGAGAGGATACCAATTCTGACCCTCCTGATGATGAAGGGCCTTTATACGGTAATAAAGAGGAGATAATGTATTGGGAATCAACATGTTTTCCATCCTATCGAATTACTGAAAATTATTCTACTCAGATTGACAATGTAGATACTTGTTGTAGTTCAATGGATGAAATGAATACATCTCGATTTAAGCATCCATCACTACTTTGTGAATCAACAATTTCTCCCAGAGTGTCAGGCTCGATTGCCAAGTTTGACATTATGGAAGTTACTGGGCGAGTTCTTGGATTTGGCTTCACCATTCCTATTTTATTGATAGGTAACACATAATATGTACTCAAATGTATGAATTGTTTTGCTGGTATCTTTTCCAGTCCATTCGAAGCATTAAATCTGGTTATCTCCTTTCCGAGGGACATCATTCCCTTTGTGTGATAAAATTACGACTCTATGTATTGAGATTCACAAGTTTTAAATAAAGCCTTGCCACTATACAATGTACTAATTTGACCATTGAAATATTACATAAGACGTTGGTTGTATGAAAAATGTATGGATGCATGTTGATGTAGCCAAGGCCTTCCAAGCAGAAAGTTGAAGTAAATGTCCTAAAGAACAACCATGAAATCTGAATCAGATACAAGATCTCCAAACTGAGTTATGATTGTAATCTCATCCAGAGTTTCTTACTGATTCCTGTCATATCCTTGAAACATTAATGTAGAAGCAGATAATCCATATTCAGTCAGTCCCAATCATCAATGTGTACGAACGAGAATGAGGTTCACTCCAGAGACATTATGAACGAAGGATTGTCATATTTCTATGTCATTGACCTTTTAGATAGATACAAGGGTCTAATATGTCCATTCACACCATAATCGTCATCATTATTCATAAAATATACGACTTCATGACATTTTGCAGGATCATTCTCTATACAATAAACGTCAGCACCAGAAAATTAAGTTTCAAACTCTTGAAGACTTAACAAATCCTCAATATGTTCTTCTCAAAGATCTTTTTAAAAACTTAAGGTATCTAAAATTGACAACATGGCCTGTACTTGGGCCAATTGTTTTAAGACATTTTACTTTTGGTCCAAAGGTCTATTTTTTCCAGCATAGAGATGCAGTTTTGTAGGTGCCTAAGAAGTTGATGCTTTTGATGTAGATATACCCTAGGTAAGAGAAGAAGCTAGAAATACACATGGATTTGGTAGATTAGACTGATTATGTCGATTTTATTTCTAAGACGACGATGGTGTGACTTCAAATCGGTCCTCCAAAATAATAATGTCAGGACCAAACATGTCTTGCGTGGAAGAATATTCATTTTCTTGTTCATCCAGTTGAAGGGTTATTCCACAAGCTTTCACCACAAACACGGTTTGAGAAGGGGTAGAGTTAAAATAGAGGCTTCTAGAATACCCACGTCTTCCCCGGTATCCTCCACCTTGGCCTCTTCCTCTGGTTCCCCATTTAGGTATAAGGAACTCATGCTCATTATAATCAAAATCACCATTGGTATAACGTTCTGTTAAGTGGATGAGGTTGACGGAACCAAAGCTTAATTATTCATATGATGATGATTCTTCTGGAAAGGTTGGTTCTGGTTCTACCATTTGGTGGGGTGGTTCCCTCTCTTTTGAAGCATATGGCATAAAATCTGTTACGGTTGAGGAAACATTTGGCCATAACATGAGCTCATCTTATTCTGACTAATTTTTATCATTATGATCACGTTTCTTCATTATGGATTTTCCTTTTGATGAAGATGGTTTTGTTGTGGCATAAGTGGCGGGAGACATAATCAGATGTTTCAACTTTGTTCGTAGAATGACATCAGTTCGGATTATAGTTTTCTCGATCATCCAATCATTATATTTCAGCACATTTTTACTTTTGACTTCCATCGATTCACCTTATTCTTCTGGATCAGTAGCATTAACACATGATACATGAGCTGACAAACTTTTCAGTTTCATTTGTTCAGAGTCTACAATTTTTTGCAGGAGGTCCTTGAGAAAAAAACACTCCTGAATGGGATTCCCCAACATATGGTTAAAGTGAAAATAATTCAAGATATCTTCATCTCCATATTTTCGTGGCTTCTACGGCCTCATCAACTGAACCCAATTGTTTTCCAGATTTGAGATTATGTTTCTAAGAACTTGTTTGTTCTACAAGGAATAAACATTGATCTTTAATTATGGAAGCTGTTTCCGGCTTTGATCTCTTTAATCATCTTGACGAGGAGGTTATTGCTTTTGATGCTATGGAGGTGGATCCCTTCAATACGATGATGTTTTTAAGTGGAATCAGGTACAGGTTCTTGCTTGAGTGTAATGGTAGCAACCTATGCTTTCCCTCTTCTCCGTCCCAGATCTGATGCAATTACAAAAATTTTAGATATAGTTTCAATAATATAATATTTTATCTATTGAGAAATTGATGTAAGGTCTCAAAACCTTCCTGTGTATTTCACAAGAATAAGTGGTTTTCATAACTCATCATGCAAATTTTCCACACAAATTGGCAGTAAATTTTATTAAGGGAGTGCTAGAATTAGGGAATATATTAATCCTTTCCATCGATCAATGAAATATGAAACACTTTCATTATCCCTTTGTTTCAAATTGGTGGTATCAAAAATTGTCTTCTTATGTAGAGTTGACATAAATTGAAGAAGTAATTTCTAATGAAGATCTTCCCATCTAGTAATTGATTGAAATTGTAAACTTGTATACCAGACAAAAACTTGTCCCTATAATGACTACACAAAACACCTGATCTTTACTGCCTCTTATTGTTGAGAAGTTACCATCATGGGATCAAAACAGGAAATGAAATGTGTTATGTGTTGTTCCAGATCTCCAGACCAATTAAAAATTGGAAATGTAGTATTCAAAAAATTTGGTGGGGGAGGAATCAGGTCCACCCATTCAGGGTAATATTTCTTTTTTGGCTGAACTGCAACACGTCATTCTTACCTATCTTCCAATTGATTCGTTAATGCCTAAATTGTGCTCATAATCATTTAGGGAATATCTGGATGAGCTAGAACTTGTGTAGGTACAACAACTAGAGTGTGAGCTGGTGCAATGACAAAAAAACCACTCTTGATGGTGATGGTGTTTTCCTTAGATAACCCACAGGAATTGGATTATCAAGATGTGTTTAATCATTCCTTGGATTTGTACCCAAAGGACAAAATTCATTATCCACATATGTAGTTACCACAGATCCTATTTTCTAAGGAGATAATTCTAGATGTGCAAGTTGAGGATCTTCCTGGGGAGTACGTCTAGCAGAAATGCTGCTTCGAAGTAACTCTATATTAAGTCTTCCCAACCCAGTAATCTATTCTTCTTTCTATGAAAATCTCTCTTTAAGTGAAAGAGATTGTCCTTATCCAGTGGAAAAGTGGGATGCAATCTGAATTTTACCTGTACCATTGTTATATTACTTTCAGAGGGGTGGGAGTTAGTTATTTGAAGGTATACCTATATTCCAGATAATCCTCTTTTTTTCAGGTACATAAACCTTCTTCATTTTCTTCAGTGTGTACCGAATTATGGATAAGAACATCATCTTCTGATTCCCCTGAACAAGACTCATTTTCTGGAGGATCTTCTATAATGGTTTTAATGAAATTTACTGATGCATAATGAATTTATAGAATTTTGTCAGTATCTTTATAAGAAATTCTCCCTCTATATATTCCATGAGACTTTGCTCTCGTATATGATGGATGTTTTGGAGCCTTTTGATGCACAGTTACCCAAAGACAATCCTTGTATAGTTTAGTTTGGTGCTTTATTTGTGGATTCTTACCTTATTGGTAGAAAACACACTTCTGTTAATGAGGTCATTGTGGATGAGAAAAATCTCCCAGCCTTGTAGGCTAGGGCTGTTCCTATTCTTCTTCTTCAAAAATTTGAACTTTGTTTAATGAATTTGAAGGTTTAATTAAATGATCCCCAACCCTTCATGCTGGGGTGGCTCTTGAACTACAATGGATTACATTCATGAAGTATCTATTGTGTTTTTTTGAATTTTTGTTCATACATTAGATGGATGTATTATATGAAAACCACTCAAATCACCTATTTTGGAAGATCGCTGTGATATTTCAGAATTTTGTGTTATCTGATGGCTGAAATCCTCTAAGAGGGAGGCCTTCTCAAGATTCTCAGATTCTTGATGTAAAAGTAACTCAAAAACTCCTTTTCTTTGGACCTGACTCTGATAAGAGATATTTGAGGCATGTACTTGAGAATACATTTGATTACATAAAAAATATGTTGATTTTGGCTGACCATGGGAAATTATATTGAATGATACCACTTTTGGTGGACTTTTTTGGTTCTAAAGTGCAGTGAAATTCAATGCTCCATGTGCACCCCATCCTCAGATACGAACACCATATGGGGAATTAGAAATTAACTAGCGTATCCTCTCTAGGTCATTGAGGCATGCACGTTGAAGGGTTATCTGTTGTTTTTCAACCTTTATATGTTAGGAAACAAAGAGAGATGCCAAGTCAATTTGGCATTCCAACCCTTCTATTGCATTTACAAGATTTTGATATTCACCGTATGGTAATACTTTGGTTTTAAAATGATCAATATTCTTCCATAAGTTGAGGAAGATATCATGAATTCAATCTTCTTCCATCAATTCTGGAATGTTATACTGATAATTTTACAAAGGCCCAAACATGAATAATATTTCACCTTTAGCCAATTGTCTTCTCATGTTTAACATATCTTCATCGTTATTCACTAGTGATTTATCTACTTGGTCTAACCAATTTGGATACTCTCTATTAGAAGATAAATGACACAAGTTAGGTTCGAATAATGACTATTCCCTAAAGATGTCTTCTCTTTGAGAAAGTGTTCCACCCTTCAATGACAAGGCATCATACTTGACTGACCATCTGTTTTCACGTTTCTCGAGATAGGAGAGATTTATCATTGCTACATCATCAATTATAGTACTATTTTGAAAATTTCAAATACTACTGCGGGTAGGACTTTCGCAGAAAATGACATCATGGGGAGGACCACTATGGTGGACTATAGTAAGGGATGAATCCTCTTTCCCCTTTGTCTTCTGGCTACATGGAGGGTTACCGTGGATCTCATCTAGAGATATGATCTTTGGATTGACCAAATTTTAATGAAGAAAGCCTTCCTGATGATGTGTCTTATTGGGAACATCAGAATTACTGCTACTACTCCGATAACATTGTAATGAGAGGGTAGGATCATGAGACGTAACAGATAAATGTATGATAGATTCAAGAAATGAAACATTAAGAGGAGAAAAATTGTAGTTTGACACATTCTTTTCCAACCATGTTTTCTGAGAATTATTCTTGGATGTTATCTTACACTCAGTTGGGGCCACTTCCTGGGAGAAGTGGTTTTCATTGGAAGGGGTATGTGCCTTCCTTGGAGCGTCCACCCGAACGGACAGATTACCACCAATTGGAAAGGGTGTGTGTTCCTGATATTATTGTCCATGTGATATGGGGGAGTATGCCCCATGACCAGACTTTAGTAGAATAGAGGTGTGTATGTCCTCTAGGATGGCATGCCGATGTATCATCCCATGTGTGGGGACAAATTTATGTGTATATTCCCCTAGTACTGCCGAAGTATTATTTATAATATCCCGAAATGCTTCGAGAAGATGGGTAGGAATTTGTGTTTTCCATTTCACCATTGACAAGATATGTTTGGAGACATGAGTGTCTAGAATGGTAATATAGGTCCATTCAGTATCTGGAGAAGGTGTACATGCCTTCTCCAGTCCTCCTTTTCTAATCTATGGGTATTAACAGTACTCATGAATGGGGTCATATAATTGAGTCTGGACCAAATTTATATTTGGAGCTTTCCAACTGACTTCTCTGGGTGCTGCCAAATGAGACAATTGACAGGCTTGATGAACACTAGAAGGTGTATGTGCCTACTGGAAGTTCCCGTAATTTATGGTTGACGGGCTTCCTTCAATACTGGCAGACAAGACTGCTGGCAACATCGATAATTGTAAGAAGGTGTATATTCCTGTTTACCAGTGGCCACCATATTGGATTGGAGGGCTTCTTTAAATGAAGTCTGATGAGCCTACTAATGGGATGATAACTTATAAGCAGGTGTATGTTCCTATTCACAGTACTCCACCAGATTTATCAAGTGGGATTGGTGGGTTGCTGCTAGATGAGCCAGCTGGATAATAGAATTAGGAAGGATGGGTGTATGTTCCCGCTCGTTGGTTCCCATCATGTAATGTTTAATGACTTCTCCAGAGGGGGAAAAGGTACGAAATTGATCCCTATTGACCAAAACGTTTTCCCAAAAGTTCATCTTTCATGCCCAGGTCTGAGAGACCTGGGCCGAATGTCTAGAGGCAACACCCCCTTAAAGTTGTGGGCTCACTACTACGTGGTTCTTTTGGCGGCGATTGTTGGTTGGAGCCCTTAGGAAGGACACCTGCATCCTTTAATTGAGTCCCTGAGTGTCCTCCTGATCTGCCTACCTATATTATGGGAGGTAATGGTTGTTGTGTTCCAGGGATACGGTCCCTAAACTGTTAAAAATAGTGGTTGGAACCATCTATATCTTGATCATCCGTCGTTGTTGGCCAGATGATCAGGGATTATTATTGACCTAGAGGGCCTATAGGGAAGCCTCTAATGTCGATATTGTACCATGATAATGGTTCTCATTTACCAGCACATTGGAGACCCAACATTGAAGATTCCGGGAGGGTGATAACGCCCTTCCCATGGATGAGGATCCAGCTTGAGTAGTAGTCAAGATGTTTTCCAATGTCGTCTTGAAGAAATCCATTTTTCACTTAAGAGAGTTCTAAACAAAACATGAAAGAAAAAATAAACTCCATTAAAGAGACATATTTTATATAGATACATGTGTGATTTATTTCTTTGTCTAGACTTCCTTTATCAATTAATAGGGGCCTAACAGGTCGGTAACATTATTGACTTGGTTAAGGATTCATGTCGGGTTCACCATTTGTGTTTTGCAGTTCCTTGAAATGTGTGTTCTTGTTTTAAAGAATCACTGCTTCCAGGTGGTTTCCATTGGATTTATTCATGGAACCAAAAACATCCAATAGTTATTTATCCAATGGGGACATGATTTCAAAAGGACGGAGTTTGTTAATTTTGAACATTATGATACATAGGAATGTGCATTGGTCAGAAGGATGGGAGGTCTGACTCATCACACCCATTAGGGAGAATTATTTCCAAATACGGGACTCTTATTATAAATTTAAGATATTTTCATTAATCCTTATTAATTCACCAAGTATAACATAAGTTTACCTTGTATTTTTCAATCACTTATTAACATATGTATTCTAGGTTCTTCATTAATGTAGATACCCTCTCATATACCACTGAGAGATTATTTTAATCATCGTAATGATGATACTGGTTTTTAATCCACTCAGTGGGGAACTCTAGAATTTATTGTCATCTAGGGATACGATGGTTTGATTTGATATTGTAATGTTACCCCTAAAATGGGTTACCTACATATCCTTATGAAAGGAATCAGAACCCTCATAGTTTGGTTCCTCTTAATAGGACTCATCATACCATTTAAAATCATGTGACAATGACCTATCCATAGATTTTAATGTCATGTGGTATGGAAGTCTAAGTGAAAGTGCTTAGTCAATATTTGGTGTGGGATATATGTTGAGGTATCCGAAGGAACTTGGAATGAATATGGGTTTCTAAGTAAGATTATACCCTTTTTGAAATATGGACCAAAGAGAACTGGGTGGAATTGAAGTGTTGGGTTTGAACATCAAGGAGGCTTCCTACATATCCCATGTGGATGGGAATCAAATCCCACATAGTTTGATAAATCTCATAGGATAGTATATACCTTTGAGAGAAATTGTTTTGGGATTACTTCCTGAAATGGAATCCTTGATGACTTGGGGGGTTTAATTTGGGGCTTATTTATAAGGAGGATTCCCATATTAAGAGATTTTTGGTTCGATTCCTGAAGAGGATATCCAATGAGCTTGGGCCCTAAAAGGGCTTCCTACATATCCTAGTTTGAACAAGAATAAAAGTTATTATAGTTCTTTCTAATGAGTATTTGTGAACATGTTGTAATCATCAAGAATATCTAAGACCATGTGAGTCATGCTCGGTGTGAGAAACAAGAGGATGTGAAATATTGAACAATGATCCATACAATTTTCTTCCTATGCTGGTGGAGGAGGGTGAGCCAACAGTGGCTTGGGTGGGTGAGGGAAAGGTGAAGAGCCTTACCTCTATTCACTTTACATTGGACAAGGGTCTAATGAAAGGAATAAGAGATTATGGTTTAGGGGATTACTCCAGGATGGTTACCCTAAAATTGATCCTGGTAGTGGAGGGAGACTTTTCATTCTCTAAAATTGAAAAGAAAGCATCAACTTAACCTCACCTTCTTGAACTTTGAGGTTATGAGTCTTCGAGAATGGAGAGGTAGAGACCTAAACCCTAATTCTCAAAATCGGGAACTTACCATCACTATTTCGGGTAGAATGTTCCATGATACAGTGTATATAAAAACCAAAGAAACTCCATGAATCCTAACCCCATTGTGAAACAAATGTGGGAAACCATTGACTGCTGATATACAAACCAAATTAAGGGACACACTGATGTGTCTTTCCCAAAGGTTTGATAATTTAGGAGGAATTGGTAGAGGTCTCAACACAATCCATTTCAAACAAGGGAAAAAATGAGGAAGATTCCTTGCCATTAATGGATTTTAGGAGGTCTTTATGGCCTGCAGACTGAAGATAAGAAGTGAATCAAAGAGGGGAGCCCATGTATGTAAGGGCACGCAAGTATGGGAACACAAGTAGTCTTGGGAGACCTGATGTTCACATATGTGACGAACAACCTGTATGGTAATACTTGGGTGAGACCTGGCTCTAGCCTCAGGAATATTCATAGGTGAATCCAGATGTGGTGTGTTCAAGTTCCAATTAAAGGAATTACTCGTGTGCAATTGTTTTTGATTTTGGGAGGTTGGGTGCTTTAGGAATGCAAGTGTCATGGATTTCAATCACTAAAATGACTTATGTCCTATGATCCTACTTAAATTCCTATTCTTTAGGTGTTAATGAACTACCTTGACTATTTTAGAGGACTTGGGTGTAGCACTTGGGAGAACAGAGTATCAATAAGGATTTAGGGAAATTATTTGGTACAAATGAAGTCCCCAAGGAACTATTTATAGGAAAGTAATTGACCTTGGGAAAAATGAAATTGGGCACGCAAGTACATTGCGCACCAATGGTGTTTTTTCGAGAATAAGGAGACCCATTGAGGACTTAGGAAAAAATAAATACTTCAATCATCTCCAGCAAGGGGGAGCGCATGTGTTTGCGCATAGGTATCTTGGGTGCCTCATTGGGGACTTAGCCAAAATAATTACTCCATACCATGGGGGATGAGCCCCCACACCCCTTCATTCAATCACTGTCGGCCTACAGTCCTGGCCCTTCGGTCTAGTTCATTCACTACCATCACTGATCCCCATTAAACATATAGAGTCACATCACGAACTTTTCGAGCGTAGTTGAGGACATTTTGTGAAGAAGTTCATGGAACACATTTCATAGTGTTTACAACATGGAATTTTAATATATAAGTTCCTAATATGATGCATGTAATGAAAATTCCGTTCCATATCAGGACAAATAATTTTTTTGAAAATTTTCATAATCAATAATAAGTGGAATGTACACCAGTCACTCAAGGTTAAATCATATAAACTAAAATAGCGAACAATGTGAACATTAATCCAAACCCCAACTACTTGGACATTTCCCATACGTGGGGTGATCAATCCCAAGCATGGGTATTTACCCAAGGGTTAACACATTCCTAGTCTCATTTATATCAACCCCATAATAGTAAGGCAATGGAAGAGAATCCTTTGATACCACTTTGTAACATCCCGGCCTAGCTCACCCCTGAATCAGTGGATAGACCGGTCACCACATGACCTCAAGAGTGTCTCCCTATATGCCAAAGGCTACTAACTAGAAGTGAGGGTCTATGGATAGTCAGTCGGGAGACTATAACAACTTATCAGACTGAGAAGAGTGAACATTATCAGCATATGGCAGAAATAGTGTGAATAACGATAATGCAGTGGAAGACATACTTTTATAAATCTTGTATAAAAAAATGTCAAACGCAAATGTTATATAATGCATGAATTTTATGATGGTATAACTATGAAAGTGATAAAAAATACATCATTATTTTCTTATTAATAAAGAAACAAATAAACTATTACTCTAGACTCGGGGGAAATCTCGCCGAGCATCCCAAGATTCCTCTTGGTCCTCTGCTCCTATCTCCCAAGTATATGCAAAAAACAATATCCTGCTACCAAATGGAATCTACTCTGGCACCCCAACACAATGGTGGCCCAATTAGGGTGTGAGATATAAATATCAGTAGGGTGAGCCCACCGGTGTCTACCCCAAATCCATAAAATCAATATATAATTTAATCAGTGTGAAGGAAATGATAAATAATGTATTACAATGAAACTATATACCCATGTACCATCTTCAACCCTCAGTTGGTGTCTGAACCTGCATTATACATTTTTCATGCATACACAATAGTCCCCACATATTCATTTTCAATTATCAAATATTCAATCCTCGTTATATTAGATAAACATTGCTTAATTTTATAGGCCTCGTTAATTTATATTCATAATTTAACTACATAAATCACTAGGTTCCCCTGGACACCTGTATCTAAATACCTACCTCAGTCATGCCGAGATCTGAACAATTTTCCATTTTCAATCACTAATCATTACATCAAACCAACTTTCATTAAATATTTAATTCAATTCATGTACGACCAATTTGACCCATAGTCTAATGTCAATTAATGGGTGTATAATGTCATGTCCAACACCCTCATGAGTATTTGTAGCATCAGTACTTATCTCACAACCCATGGGTATTTGGAGGGTCTGTCCCTCTCCCATAAAAGGATATTTGCATGAAAACTGGATCTAGAATGCCATGTCTAGCAGCCAGAGAGTATTTGGCGCATTAGTCCCTATCCAACACCCGTTTATCAATCATACATATATATTTATCATTGGTGTTGAACTTCATGTTTAACACCCCAAAACCATCCATTAATTAATTCATAAATTAATAAATCAAATATGTTAATTAATTCAACAAATAATTAACAAAATAAATATCTAATAAACTAATTCAATAATAAATTATCCATTCAACATCTCAATATTTAATAATTAATCTAAAATTAATTATTATTAACCACAAGCAAGTAAACTCTATAATTACCTCGACATTTAATTATCCCAAGTCCTTGATTGGAAATATGATAATTAATTCACCAATCTAACATCCTAATTCCCTTAATAATCTAATAGATTAGATAAATATACTAAATATATTAGTTAACGGAATAATTAACTGACTACACATTACCATTAATTAATACTTCAATTAATTAATCTAAAAAATAAATCATATCCTATAATTAATTTTTCCAAAATTAATTATCTCATTCTAAATATCAACTCTCCATAGTTAATTACAAAAATTAATTATTTAAATATGTCACTATAAAAGAAAATAATTAATTCACCATTTATTAGGTCAATTAAGCCAAAATGACATAGGCCATTAATTAATTTTTTTAAAAAAAATTATTTTATCACATAATTTAATTATTTAATCATATCACTTTAGCCAATTCAGAAATACATGCTTAAAACCTACCAACGACCATGTCCTCATTTATCTCACATGGGAATCATCATTTAATAACATCAAAATTCATGCGTCATCATATCACATATCACATTTAATTAAATAAAACATACTAAATTAACATTTGAATGTAATTTAATATAAATACTTCACTGTATAATTTAAAAATAGAAAAAAGTGCATAAAGAATTTTATTAATGCAATTATTAAAGTTGAGGACTTGAAAAATGATCGTTACACAGGGTGGAACCATTTCAATAATAAATATCTTGACATATGGTGGCAACCAATCCATAACTGGTCTACAGTTGTATGCACACACACCTATATTTAAATATATGCCCACACAAAAACACACACACACACACACACACATATATGTCCGCATTGTCTACAATATTGATTAACTATTCACCAAATCAATATTAAGAGACCATAACTAGTGCAGTAAGGTCTACACACCTACCGCTACTTACCAAGGACTCAGATAAAATATCATACTCCAAACAGATGGTTAAAAACCAACAAGGATATAAAATCTTAGCTCTGAAACAACATTGATAAGCCAAATCATCCTAAACCACCTCACCTACAGCGACATCTTCCAAAATGTAGACCGAAGTGTCCTGAAACCCCATTGAAAAACCATAGAATCAATGAAACAAGGAAGCCCAATAAAACCCAAACATTACGGTCTCAGTTGAAAAAACAATGCAACAGAGGAGCCAAATGGCCTATGTGAATCACGAAAAATACACACACACACTCACCTTGAGTAGGTGGACAATACTCGGGAAGATACTAGAAGGATCATATCATGAAAAGAGGAGCCAAAAAGGGGGGTGTACCATGCCTCTTAAGGGGGTGGGGGCCTGGTGTGGGTTACTGCTCCTACAGTGCACCTCCTCCTTCATTTTCTCTCAATCAACTAGTTAACACCCTAATAAACTAATAGATATAACATAATATAAATAAAATTTATTATTCTGGTATATGATCATTGATATATAGGGTATCATCTTTTATTTTTAAGATCATATTCTCAAACTCATTTTATCATGTTTATGCTTACATGTCTTCCTTGTTTGTCCTTACTGGAAATTTGAGCTCATCCATTTTTATGTTTCATTACCTAGTTTATGAAGATATATTTCATGTATGACATGTCTAAGAGGGGTTTTAGTCTTAAAGAACTTAGTGGGGGATAATGTACCTCCTTAAAGTACAAGTGCTTACACTTCAATTTTTCCAAAGGAACTAAACAAATATATTCTTTGGGAATACGTTTGTATAATTATTTAAGTATTCCACATAAGTAATGTAATGTTAATTTATGTCAATACTGGTCGGTATAGTTGGTATTAGAGTATAGGTTCAGTCAAAATTTAAAAACTAGGATGAGAAAACATTAGTGAGATACCGAGGTATATTTCTAAGGATATGTCTATGGGTGTATATAAGGACAAGTATATGGATAAGTTATCATTTAGGAAAATTTAATGGACTTTTAGTAAAGTATGGAGTGATTGGTTTCTTCGAAATACATAATTATATAGATACTACATGTTTATGTGCCTTTGGAAAAGCTATACCAAGGGTTAACAGGTCCAACATGTTGTCCGGGGCCAAACTTTGGGTAATCCAATACATGACAATGGGCCTTGTTGTACACTTGATTTGACACTCCTGAGGGATATGCTTTGGGAATTCAAAAACTATTTATGAAACATCCTGAATTATTTAAATAGTGGATGACTATGAATAAACTAGGATAATCCTAAGCTTTCATGGATTACTGAACTATGATCCCTGATTTTGGAACTAGATAGATAATTTTTCATGATTATATGGTATCCCAGTATGATAAATGTTTCCCACACTATTCATTATGGTTTTATTTAATGGAGAGTACTATAAAGAACATGTTTAAAAATTAATGTTTTAGATGTGTAAATTATGGGAATTATGCCAATTTATTTCCAAAGTCGAAATCTCAAAATGAGAATGAGGATGTTGGTATGATTATTGGTTATACTTATGAAGATAAAGGGACCCAAAGCAACATGTGAAAGGTATATGATTTTCATCGAGTCTTTCTTGCAAACGAAGAATGAATATATTACATTTGAGGAACCTTAAAACATGATTCATATTTCATATTCTAGGAAATAGATACTAAGGAATAAGTTGATGAAGACTATTTAATTATTTAACAAAAATTATAGATGAAATAATTATTTGTGTTTTCGAATTCAAAGACTATGTTACATGAATCATCAAATATACACTTATTTTTAGTGTAAATTTTCATTAGGGATTGAAAATAACATGTTTAATAGTGAAATAGAAATATAAAAATAAGTTAATGGAAATATGATATTTTTATTAAGGGATGGTGGCCATTAATTAATTCTTGATGTTGAGATAATGATGTTTGGATAAAGATATACTATATATTAATTAGTAATTTGGATGGTATAGATCACCCTAGAACTAATTATTGATATAATGTTCTATGTCTTCAAGGATGAAGTTTAAAAATTCTTGGATTAAATGAATATATCTAGTAATAATTGAAATATGGAAGCTTGCGCGTTTTCCAAAAGTATTAATGGTAATTAAGAGAATATATGATGAGTGTATTCACATGTTTGGAATATGACATCCAAGTGGTACTTTGTGATATTTCTGGGTTAATGTTTAGCTTATTTCCTGAATTTCATTCTAATGATTTGAATTTCCATTTTTTAGCAGAGTTATAAGGATAACAATTTACGGAAATTTTAAATTAAACATCAGATGATGTTAGTACGATTAATGTGTTATTTCACTATATGAGGATTTATGCCTTTTGGATAGCCTTTTTAAACTACTTTCTATTGATGATAACTGATGGGATATAATATAATGGGTCTCATGATATGTTAGTTCTTCAGGAATGAAAAATTCACCTTCCTTTTTAGAGAAATAGGGGAAGTGGATCAATGAACAACAAAGGGTTACATTGTCCATAAATCATGAAAGTATATATTTTCATGAAAATTGTTCAACTTTAGGAAAAATGATCATCAGGCCAAAAATATTGTCATAGTACCTTCATTTCCAATGAATCAGAAGGTCCCTTAGGTCATCATTTATTTATGGATTTGTGATTGTTAACTTTATCCTGACCAAGTTTTGTATCACTTTTCTTGAGAACATGAGAAATAGATTTCTCTTCCATGTCCATGTTTTCCCTTTCCACCAATGTTATCCTATATGAAAACCAAACTACGTGTCACTCTGGGTAACCATTATGGTTCCAAATTTATATTCTTAATGGATGTTTTAGTTTTCATTATTATGATGTGGGTTTATATTAATGAAACATAAAATTATTAAACCATTGGTAACCTAGATGAATTTTGAGGGTGGAAGTCATTTCAAGTGGGGGTTGAATATAATACCCCAAGTTGTTATGGACCATATTTCGAATGAATTAATTTTCATTGATGTAATTTATTTCACTATGTGAACTATTACTTTTACAAGGAACCAACTTGGAATGCAATACACATAACACTATCATGGCATTTGTTATACACAATACTGAGTTTATACGAAACATAATTTTATTTTCATAATTAAATAAACGAGATAATTATAATTTTGTTGTTAAAAATACAAATATGAATAGTAATAACTACTTCTATGATATTATTTATAATTTTCTTACATAAATAAAAGATATTGATAATGAAATATATATTTTTTGTAAAGTCTTTAGATGTTTTAAAATAATATTTTATTAAAAAACTACTTTTAGGTCTTTCTGCGAACAATAATAAAATTACTTTTAGATAATAATAGAAATTTAATTTGATAAAATTAAATTATTTTTTGAATTTATAATTCAGAAAATAGATTAGAGTGATTTTCTGTGATTTTTTTTGAAAAACACTATTTTGGGTGAATAGTAAAAAATTACAGCAATTTAGGTAAAAAACCTTTTCATTTAAATAATGATTTGTTTTAAATTATATTTTAAATTGGTTTTTAAAGTCAAAATAAATAATTTATTAATAAATTAATAAAATTTAGGTCATTGGAGGCATTTTTATTCTGAAATTAGATATAAAACTTATTAAACTTTTGAATGATTTTACTTTTGAAAATCACTTTCTCTACATATTGGAAAGATTAGTGTGAAACCTAATTTTTCCATATCTATAATTTGGATTCTGAAAAAAAAAAATCAAACTATTTTAATCAGCATGATATTTTTTTACAAATAAGGTCAAATTAATTTTTGACAAAAACATTAGTGAAAGTGTATAAAATTATTAACATCGGTTAAGGTAAGATTAAGCTTAATTGAGGAATAAACCATAATTTTAAAAGACCAAAATTTCATTGAAACATGTCCAAAATCCATTGGCTCCCAATATTTCCATTATATCCATCCTTGTTTCCATGTTTATGGATTATAGGTATATTATTAAATGTAAGTTCCCCATATAAAAGGTTAAGTAAGAAAAAAGAAGAAAAATGAAATATTCCTTACCATTAACATTTATAAAACCTTGATATATGAAACAAAACCTCATATTTTAGGTTATAAACATAATTTTTAAATATAACTAGTTTTGTTATCATAATAATTTATAAATAATTTTTATAGATGATTTACCTACTTAAAATTCTTACGAAACAACAATTTAGTGATTATTTAGTTAAAAATTAACTAAAATAAATGATACTATAAATGAAAAAAGTAAAGTGAATTGATTGAATTTTTTTCTTAATTTTTTTTATGATTAATATATATTTTTAAAATTAATCAAAATTAATTAAATTAAATTTCAATATTTTATCGATATTTTAAAATGAAAATTAAATAAATATTTTCAAAATTGATATTATAGTTATTTTACAATGAATGATATTTTATTAAATAAATTTAAAACAATAAAAATAATATGTTCTTCAAAATGATTTTAAGGGTCTAAAAATATTAAATATGTTCTATTAATGTAACAATTTATCTATTATAATTATCATATTTACCTACATATTGTAAAAACATTGTTACCACGGTCTATGTTTTAATTGTGTTTTTGGCGTCGCATGCACATGTTTTAAAAAATAATTTCAAAAAACCCTTGAGTTTTTTTAAATTAGGTACTATATTTATTATTAAATGATCTATATTATATAATAAATCTCAAATTATTTGAAAACTAATTTTAAAATTACATATGTTAGAAAAAAAGATGCTTTAATAAAATCCAAAATTATTAATTAGGGGAATCTTAGAAGTTAAGGAACCAAATTGTTAAAATAAACATATTTTTGTGTAGTGTATATTTTTTTGACCATGAATTAACATTAATATATTTGGTGTCCATTTTTTAGTAATATTTGATAAAGGATACCACCCATTATTGATTACCTTTTGGTATTTACGAGAGTCGCACTCCCCCTCCACAATAAAAATTCAATCATTCTACCACTTCCTCACACATATCAAGACACATTGGATTATTCAAAAACTACCTAAATAGTATCAAAAAATAAATACCTTCCTCATATAAGCATCCCATTTCCTATAAAAAATCCAAGGAATCATTATGGTGAAAAAAAAAACGAGTTACCCGAATAAGAAGTAACATTTTTCCTCAAGTTCTTTTATTTTATTTCAATTCTCCACTCCATAAACTCCTCTAGTAACATGATTTTAATAAAACAAAAATATCATCAATATAATAGGATTTTTTTATTATAATGGTTCACCATTCACATACTCACTTCCATCTAATGGGTAACTAACATATCGAGTACGCGTAGGATGAACTAACACCTCACGAAATGATGATTGTTCATTTTTCATTTACCGCCTATCATAGTGGAAATTATGATATAAACACTATGTATATTTTATATATATTAAATTTATTATATATTTATACTTTTTCAATCCTTTTAAAAACAATTATCTTTATACATTACATTTTGTGTAAATTTGATATTTGTTTTTGAGAAAGTGTGGACTACCGCCCCCTTAAAGCGATGTGATTCATTCACACACTACATGGAAAGTGTTGAGGATGTATTTAGTGAAAGTAAATGATATATATGATATAATAATACAAATTTAATTATTATATATATAAATTTATAAAAATATATTTTATTTATTCTATTTCTTTCAATACGACAATAAAACCGACACAACATTCATGCGTATGAACGGTCTACCATCCCCATGAACGATGTATTCCATTTCATAAATTCATATTATATAGATTATTATAATAAAAATATAATGAATTTAAATGATATTTATATAATTTTTTACATTCATTAAATCCTGATTTATGTATAAGGACCAAAGATATAACAAATTATGACACAAGTGAAAAAATTAAATATTACCTGAAGTGAAACATTAACATTAAAATTTTAACAAGAGGTTAATATAAAACCATATATGGTATTAAGTATAAGAATATTTTTTGTTAAAATTTTTATAATAAACCTATATTTATTATACAGGAATATTTTTCGAGTATAAATAGATTCAATACATAAGGAAAACAGAATATTATCATACTTTTTATTTTAGTGAGATACATGTTTTATTCACCAACCATTCCTTTTATGTGGGGTGTATGATGATAATAGATTTATTCTATGATTATTATAATTAATTTTATTGGTATTTATAGATCCATTTGATTATATTTATTTCATGAAAACTATGTGTCAAACGATACCAAATTAGTAAACTGATTTTGCCTCAATTTTCTTTCGTTGAGACACATGCCTTATTATAAACCTATGTTTTTATGTGAGGAGTATATAATACCTTGGAATTATTATATCAGGAATATATTTATATTAATGATTTTTTAATCTTCATGTAAGTTCATTTTCATAAATCGGGAGTATGGTTGAATGTTACCTAGTGGTAAGAGTTTATTGAAACAATATTATTACATTATGATATTATTTATGATTATTATTACTTTGATGAAATATTATGATCAATATCTCAGGAACACTCATGAATTTTATTCATATTTTTTTGTTTCTCATATATTCATATATTGGTACCATTTTTCCACTCTTTGGTACATAGGATATTTATGAAGGTGTTTTTATGAATGTCTAAACTTACTTATCTCTTCCATCGGAAATCTGTGTTCCATCATAATCATGTTTTCTAAAAAGGGTTTACAATAATAAAATACTATTCTAATATAATAATTAAAATTAATTTTTACCCTTTTGTATTTTCTCAAAGTGTTCAAAGGAATAATTTTTCTCTTTCTGAACAAGGAATTATTTTACCTTTTTACCAAGTAAAAGGAATATTATTTTTACCTTGTACAACATGCACATATTTACCCATTTTTATTTCTAAAAAGATTACATTCCATATTTTAACGCTAAATAATTAGGAAATTGTTTTTAAAAGTTATTTTTAAGGAATTTGTTTTAAATGTTTTCATGATTTTTTCAAAATTTTTCATGTAAAAATATTTTCATAACATTCTCTAGATTTTTATAAGTTTTAAAAGTTATTTTTCAAAGAAATTGTTTTCAATACAATTTGAAGAGTTATTTACAAGTTTTAAACTTTACTTTCAAATAAATGTTTATAAAAATGTTATTAATAATTCTTTAATTGTTTTTTTTAAAACTATTTTTTTTTTAATTTTTATATTGCTTATTCTATACGTTTTTAAGGAAAAAGGTTTTTCAAAATAATTTCATGTATTCTTAGTAATATTTCATGTCATTTCCTTCAAAAATTATATTCAAATGTTTTTATGCATTAATTTTTTTTCAAAGAATAATGGTAATTTTATTCAAGAAATTTTCTTGAACGATAATTAAAAATTATTCTGTATCTAAGATGACATATTTTGATGCTACTGATTCCTTTATGGGAAATAATCTAAAGGTTACAGTCATATTATTTCTCTAATTTGGTTATACATAATTTCATGGTCTTTTTGAAACCAGTATCTCTTTCACATGTTATATGTTTATGAAATATGTTTCTCTTTCATAGGTTATATATTTATGGAATCTATTTCAATTTCATGATTTATGGTTTTGAAGAAATTATTATGAAACCTATATCTTTTCCATAGGTTATTATATCATTAGATATTTATGATACTGATTTCATTTTATGGGTTATGATATTATTGATTTTCATTTTTTGGAACATGTATGTTATTTCACTATGGTAATAGTGAGGAATATATATCCCTCCAATGCATTGGGTAAAGATTTATATATTATGAGATAGACATAGAAGGAATAAGGGGTGAACTTGATTCAGTATTATAGGTCTTAGACATGCAGTGAACTCAGTTTAGTAATACTTCGATTCAATGAGAAGTGAACTCAGTTCATTAATACATGGATAGAAAGGGGTAAGAACCCTATTTAGTAAAATAATTTTTCAACTAATATGGACATGGTAGTGATTCCTCAACTAATATAGAAATAAATATATATAGTTATGTGTATGCCACAATTCCATGTATTATTCCTATGTTATGATTTCATGTATTATATTCTTTATTTCTTTATGATTCATCTCTTATGAACTACAAATATTTATTACATGATGCATGTAGATGATATTTGATATGTAGGGTGTGATGTTATATTTTCCTAACCATGTTCTCATATTACTATGCTCTTGATTATGCTTTAATGTATCCCTTGTTTACCCTCAATGAGCATATGAGCTCACCCTTTTTTTGATTCTATCCCTAGGTAATAAAGATATATTTATTGTATGATATTTTAATAAGGGTTTATAGTATTATAGAAACTAGTAAGATATAATTTATCTCACTCATGTACCAGTTTCAACATTTACATATTTCCAAAGGCCCTAAACTAATACGATATTTGGGTGTCTATTTATATAATGTTTTAGGTATACCAAAATTTTATGTAATGTTAATGTATGACAGGACCAAGTATTTATAGTTTCTATAAGAGAAAAGGTTTATTCAACCTTTGGAAAATAGGACTAATAAACTTTAGTGAGATCCCTATGTATATTTTTTAGGATATGTCTAGGGTTATATCTAAGGATCAGTATAAAGATGAGTTAAACATTTTGGAAAATGTATAATAATTATAGTAACAGATAGAGTGAATGGTTTCATAGAAATACATCTTTGTCTAGATACTAAAAGTTGATGTGGCTCTGACATAGATGTACCTTGGGTTAATAACTTTGACATGATGTCCTGGACATGACTTGAGTTAATCTGGTACACAATAATGGGCCCTGCTACACGCATGGTTTGGAACTTCTAGGGGATATGATTTGGGAATTCCCAAACTCTTTAAGAACCCCCCAAAAAGGATTTAAATAGAGTATAACTATAATAAACCTATATTAATCCTAGGGTTTCATAGATTAAAGTGGTAGGATACATGATTTAGAAACCCTATACATAATGTTTCATGATTATATGGTATCCCAATATGATAAATGTTTATCACACTACGTCTTCTAGTTTTAGTCAATGAAGTTAACTATAAATAATATGCTAAACATTTAATGTTTTAGTTGTGGAAATTATGTAATACCCTCGGTTTGAGGTATGTGGCCTTTGTTTATGCATTGTTTTTGTGTTTAATGTTCATGGGATGAGTTGGGAAGAGGTTGGGAGAGATTGGAAGGGTTTTGTATGAGTTTGGAGGATTTTCATAGGGAGCACGGTTTGAACATGGTTAAGGGAAACCATACGGGTTCTACAAGAAACCATGTAGGGGGAGACAGTTGGCTTCGCATGTCATGCACACGGTTTTCCAACCCGTGTGAGGAAACTGTGCGGACCCCTCCTTTCGAGAGAGTAGCGTGTGTACAGTTAGCGCACGGCTTGTCAAACCCTGCGGGTTAACTGTGTGGCCACTTAAAAGTAGGGTTCTAAAATCCAGGCTCCCTTAGGGTTGCCTCATTTCTCTCCAAATCCTCTCCCACTCGAGCGTCACTTAGGATTTCGGGTTCTCAGGGGTTGAGGGTGATCTTCCACTCATTTTTGAATCTGTTTGAAGAGGTTTCTTGTTGGATTGAAGGTGGTTTCTCCCAGGAAAGTCTTTCCTCTTGGTTTCATTTTGATTCTCTCTAGATCTACTCTTCCCCCTTCCTTAGTTTTCTAGATCTACATTAGTTGCATGTATATATAGGGTTTTGGTTGCCTTGGATGTTGATTTAAGGATTATGGATGTTAGGGAAGGAGATCTAGAGTGGTTTCAGTGGTGTGTTCACTGGTTTAGTTGGTGTGGTAGCTTGTGTGTCGATTTCGTCAGAACCCTAAATGTAGGTGGCGTCACTCTCGACTCCACTTTTCAAAAACTTGAAGCTTGGTTACAATTAATTTGTGTTTCTTAAAATTAATTGGGTTTTTGATGTGTGAAATTGATTTGAAATCCTTTTGGTGTTGTTTTGGGGATTTTTGGGAAGAAAGGGGTTTTTGGGTAAAATGCTCTTATTGTGACTTTGAAATGGAGATTTTAAAATGGGTTGTTTTGTTGAATTAATTAAGATATCTTTTGAAATAATTTTTCAACAAAGGGGTTATTTTATTGAAATGGTAATTGGCATGTAAAAAGTGTGGAAGGGTGTTTTAAATAATTTTTTGATTTATTTAAGTGGTTTCGCATGTAATTGGAAAGGTTAATTTCATATTTTAGAGACCTTGGTGGGTTATATTCTTGGTTATGGCTCATTTGAATGTTATGTTGAAGGGGATTGGAAGTTCCACAATAATAATGGGATGGGTAGTGGATGGATGGGCCACTATAAATGGTAAGTGGACAATAAGTGCCACTATAATAAGGGGATTGGTAGTGGACGGAAGGGCCACCATCAATGGTAAGTGGATGGGAAGTTCCACTAAATTTGGGAAGGAAGAAACGGGTTGGACGGAAGTGCCTTCGTGATTTTTATACCAGTATTGGATTGTAGAACCTTGTGTGGTGCATTGCTTTTCATGATGTAAATTTTTGTGCAAATTTGAAATGATGAAATGGCTTGTGGCATGTTTTTTTGTTTCCCTTGGCTGGTTAGGTGAGATGGAATGGTAATGGTGTATTTGGCTTATGTTAATGGTTTCACTTGTGATTATTTCATATAAAATGCTTTATATAATTGTTCTAACAGTTTTATCCAAGTGGAGTGTGTAGGGAAGTCATATGGGGAAAACCTACTGAGTATTAGTACTCACCCCCTGCTTTGGAACTTTGGTGCTTTTGTAGATGTCATATTCCGAGACACAAGTAAAGGTAAGGTGTCTCATTGATAATGAATAATGGTGATTCTTGGGAAATGTGGTGGGGTTTGGAGCATGGAGCTTGGTGTCGAGTCATGGAGTGTGTCTTGGTTTATTTTGGGTCTCTTTTTTAGTCTCCCTCTTAGTACTCTGATATCTTGTTGGATTGTATTTGTTTTGGGGTGTATTTTGGAACAACATGGTTGTATTTTTGGAATACATGCTTGAATTTTTTA
The DNA here is from genome assembly GCA_963277665.1 of Viscum album. Classification (NCBI taxonomy): domain Eukaryota; kingdom Viridiplantae; phylum Streptophyta; class Magnoliopsida; order Santalales; family Viscaceae; genus Viscum; species Viscum album. The sequence continues at coordinate 126,030,716 of OY728140.1, read as the reverse complement.
TTGACATGAATCATATAGTGGTTGTTAGTGGATGGTTTGGTTGGTTTTGTGTTAAGGGAAAATCGTTCCCTAGTTTGTTCTCGAAGCCCTCGGCATTTATTGCCAGCCTTTGGAACCTTGGGAACGTCTCTTAAGGACAAGTATCCCTCACCTACTCCTCAAGAAAATGAGGTAGGGGTGGGGCATTACATGTGGTATTAGCTTGTTCGGTCCTTTGGAGTTGACATTGGTTGTGGAATATTCCTTGAGTCAGGATGGTATCAAGGCGTTGGAATGTCAGAACTTGGAATGTATGGCATAAAAGGATGTAGATAACCCTCTTATGCTGAACTTCAAGTTACCAGGGAGTGGGTACACATGTGTTTTGGGTGTACTTATAGGCATTGGAAATCTCATTGTCGTGGGTGTAGCTGATGAGATGTGCATGGCATATATGTTATAAATGACATCCCTCTAGGATGCATATTTCATTGAGTATAAAGACTTATCAACTGAATTGAGAAATGGTTTTTAAATGTTTGAAATGCTAATGTGAATTAACTTGATATTTTGAAAATGGTTTGATTTTCAAAAATTATGAAACATGGAAAATGTGGAAAAGGTGGAACGCCTCGTTGTGATACTGTTGTGTAATGAAAATAGAAATGTGAATTCTTGATGTCTATGGATGTGAGGGATTCTTCTGACTACTGGATTTTAGTGGCGGCGCGACTCGGAGCTCTCTCTTCTAGGGTTTCTTCTCCACATCCTTCTCCACCCTCATTCAGTGTGACTCAAATCGGCTTGGCGTTGGCTACTCAGTCCGAAGGAGGTCTCGGCGTTGTTCCTAGCGTGATTTCGGTTCTGGACAGTCTCGCTTTGGCCGGGACTTGCGTCGGTTCTGGTGTAACCTTGATTCCATGGATCTAGATCTCATCCTTGTTTCTGGTGCGGCCACGGCATCAGTTCTTGGTTCTGGTGGCCTTGTCTCCTTTTAGATCTGTCTCGGCGGTGTTGGCCCCAGCGTTGTCTCATCCTGGTGCTCGGCCCTAGCTTCGGCCTCGTACGGTCTCGATGCGGAGTGGCCTCGGCGCTGACTCTGACCTCGTCTCTGCTTCCTAGTTCTTGGATTTTTGGTTCTAGAGTGGCCTCGGCCTGGTCTGGATCTCGCTCGGCTTGGGCTCAACTCAGTTTTTTCCTCATCTTCGGTTCTAGAAAGGGCTCAGCTTTCGGTATCTCAGCCTCGGCTTTGTTGAGGGCTTGCTGTGGTTCTTCAGCATCGCCTTTCACGGCGGAGGTGTGGACTGGCGTTGATTCCGGCGTGGCCTTGGTGCCGGTTGTGGCGTCTTCTCGGCCTTCTGGTTCCAGATTCCGTCTTCGGTGTGACCTCGGCATCGGCTCTGACATGGAGCGGCCTCATCCTGGCGGGGCGTCAATGCGCCCATAGTGCTCGGAGGGGGGAGGATTGTGGTGTTTTGGTGGTCCAACATCTTTATCTACTGTTCTGTTTTCATGTTTTTGATTTTGAATGGTTTTTTTGTGGTATTGGTCTTCGGTGTGAAGGCTACAATACGATGGAGGGGTTTCCTACAAGAAAAATGGATTGATCACGTGAAATACTTGGTGATCGCGACATTTGGTTGAATATTAATGAGGTTTTGTGGTTAAGGGTGAAGGAGGAATGGCCGAGTTGTTTGTGGAATAGGGTGCGGCATCAGGGTAGCCTGATCTTCATTCTGGTTTCTTCAACGTCCTTTTGTGGATGGATTCTTCTTGTAGGTTCATCTCACATCGCTATTCGATTGGGCGAACTCCTTCTGGAGTTTGCTAATGTGTGGATTTGGGCTGGTGTCGATGGTCGCACCAGTGGACGTTTGAGGAGGCTGACTCTGAGGATTGGACTGCTTATCTGATGTTTGTGCCTTGGTTCATTGTTTCTAGGCCTTGATTTTGCTGTTTGTAAGTGGTGAAGTGATGAAATGGTGAAGTGGTGATGTGGAGGTCTGATGTCGTGGTGGGGCAATGAAGTCATGTTTGGTTTCTCGCTTTATCCTCAAAAGTGTTTCCATAATAAAAACAAAAATTCATTTTCAGTCAGTCTATGGAAGTGAGACTCATGGTTATTTGGTTTCTGTTTATAGAAGTGGCACTGGATAGGCGTCGTAGTGACCAATCGGAAGTGGCCGATGAGAATGTGGTTGCACCTCAGCCCCAGGTGAACCAGTAGTTAGTGAAAAGTATAGTGAAAGCTTTCCAAGCTATGGAAAGTAGAAATAAAGCAGATGAACCAAGGCATGTGGCTATTGCGATTCCATTTCAGAAGAAAAATCCACCCATCTTCATGGGATATTTGGATCCAAAGTGGGAAGAATCATGGTTAAATAGAATGAACAAGATGTTTTAATTCTTTAGAACACCGGTAGAGTTAAAACTGAACTTGGCCACGTATATGGTGGATGATCTTTCCCTTCAGTGGTGGGAGTTGGTAGTCCAAGCTGGAACGGATCGGGGTATGACATAGGATGACTAGGAGGAATTGTTTAATAAAACATTCTACCCACATACATTCAGAATTCAGCACACAACTGATTTCTTCATTCTGAAGAAAGATCATATGTCTGTGACGGAGTATGCAACTATGTTTATGAACTTAGTGAGATTTGCACCCGAGGTGGTGGGTAGCACATTGTTGAAAGCTCGTATTTTCGAATATGGTTTGAGACAGGACATTCATTCCAATATAGCAGTGTTTTTTGTAGATGATTACACAGAAATGGTGAATAGAGCCTTAGTGGATGAGCGGGATTTTTTTGGAGCTTCGGGCGGAGGAAGCATGGTGGTACCCATGGGGAATAGTGGGACCTCTAATGGTGGGTTCAAGAAAAGGAGGGACAATTTTTCCTAGGGCAAGAATATGGAATATAATTCGATTGAAATATTGGTAAATCTTCCTCCGAAGCCCGAGAGCAATCCGGGATGTTTTAGGTGTGGTTCGACGAGCCACATCAAGCGGGATTGTACGACAAAACCTCAAGCATGTCATAATTGTAAGAAAATTGGGCATCTACAGCGTAATTGTCAGAATGCTCTGAGGTCAGGTGTGCATGACACTCCTCAGGGATCGCAGACATCGTATGCTTCGATGGGACGGGGACAACAACATACCCCTCGTCAGCAGAACAAAGTCAGTCATGGTGATTCTCAGAACACCACAACTCCTCATCAGGACAATAAAGAGTAGAGTGTGGCAACCAAGGCGTTGTTCGGAGTTGATCATGTTGTGGTGGATAATTAGTTGGGACCATCCACGGTGCGAGGTACTATTCTTTTATATTCTACCTTGATGCAAGTGTTGTTGGATACAGGTACTTCACACTCTTTTATTTCTCCACGTGTGGTTGATTTGCTGGGATTAAGGGTAGAAATGATGCCTTCGGTTTTGAAATATCAAACTCCTCTGGGTCGAAGAGGGTGTTGAGCCTTCTTATGTAGAGCATGTTGTATAATTGGGGGCGATATTGAGCTAATGTGTAATTTCCCAGTGATTGAGATGGATGGGGGTGATGTAATACTGGGAATGGATTAGCTGGTGGATTTTAAGTCCAACATCAACTGTAATGCGCGGAAAGTGGATTTTACAACACATGATGGCGTTAGACATCTCTTTAGAGGAGAGAGAAATGAAAGGTAGGGTCCATGAGTTTATTGGCATAAGAAGTGGGCACGTTATCATATCAGTTAGCAGTGTTTTCATTAGAATCAATAGAGGCTGTTGAGCATAGTGTTCTTCTGGAAATGGTGGATCAGTTAATGGATGTTTTCCCTGAATAATTCTCTGGGTTACCTCTGGTAAGAGAAGTGTAGTTTACGATTGATCTCCTTATGGGGACCAGCCCTATCTCATTTCCCTCTTACCGAATGACACCTAATGAATTGAGGGAATTAAAATTCCAATTAGAAGAGTTAGAAAACAAAGGGTTTATCCAGCCAAGCACATCTCTGTGGGAAACGCTAGAGTTTTTTGTGAAAAAGGCGTATGGAACTTTAATGATCTATGTTGATTATCATATACATAACAAAGTTACGATAAAGAATAGATATCCTATTTCTTGTTTGGATTTACCAATTACAGCTTTGACAAAAAAGAATGTTCCATTCTAGTGGAATGAAGAGTGTCAGCAGTGTTTCAAAGAGCTAAAGGGTCGCCTTATATCAGCACCAATTTTGGTTTTTCTAGAACCTGAAAAATGTGTACGTGGTGTATTACGATGAATCAAAATCAGGGTTGGGGTGCAACCTCATGAAAGGGAATCATGTGTTTGCATATGGCTCATGGCAGTTGAGGGTGCATGAGAAGAACTCCCCAACTCATGATTTGGAATTAGCAGCAGTGGCCCATGCTTTGAAAGTGTGGTGTCATTATCTCTTCGATGAGAAATTAATAGTATATACAGATCATATGATCTTGGAGCACATTTTTGCACAAATGGATTTAAACGTGATGCAAAGGAGATGGATGAAATATTTCTAGATGTGTGATTTTGACATGATGTACAGAATGGGTAATGGAAATTCGGTGGCAGATGCATTAAGTAGAGAATCATATGCTCATGTGGTGAAAGATGAATTGGACCAGTGACAGTTGATGTTAGTTACAGCTGACATGCGGTTGGAATGTGAGGACCAGGGTGATAGAGTGGTATTTTTTCTGGTTTTGTTGATTCCACACATGGTTGGCCTCATTAAATGGGCACATATATATATGATTCTTAGTGTGTGACCATGAAGTTGAAACTCAATGGTGGGGAGACCATTGAGAGTTGGCAACTAAATAGAGATTCAGTTTTGTATTTTCGGAATTGGATGGTTGTACCAATTTCTTTTCAAGAGGATATTTTCAGGCCGTATCATCATTTCTAGTGGGTTGTTCATCCTGGAATTCTTAAAATGTATAAAGCATTGAAAGAAAAGTTCTAGTGGGACGTTATGAAAGGAAGAGTAGCTGAGATTGTTTCTGGAGGCTTGACTTGGCAGCAGGTTAAGGTGGAGCATCAAAAGCTTGCGGGAATGTTGCAATATTTTCCAATCCCTGTTTGGATGTGGGAGAAAATAGTGATGGATTTTGTCATAAGTCTCCCAAGAATGGTCAGAAATCACGACGCCATTTGGGTGTTAGTTGATCGGCTAACGAAGTCGGCCCATTTCACTCCAATTCGTGAATCCCATACGGTTGAGGATCTATCCAAAATCTATATCTGGGAGGTGGTAAAGAGGAATGGTGTTATAGTTTCTATTGTATTAGATAGAGATCCAAGGTTCACATCTCGTCTTTTAAAATCCATGCAGAAATCCATTGGGACAAAATTGACCATGAGTACGGAATATTACCTTCAGACGAATGGTCAATCTGAGAGGACGATAGAAGATTTAGAGGATCTATTGTGGGCTTGTGTCATGGATTTTGTTGGCTCATAGGAGGAGCACTTGTCGTTGGTTGTGTTTTTTTACAATAACATTTATTAGGAATCCATACATATGGCTCGGTTTGAAGCGTTGTATGGGCGACCGTGTCATTCTCCACTGTGATGGGTAGAAATGGTTGAGTCCTTGATGGTTGGAAAGATCCTTGTACAGGATACTATGATGAAGATAAAGTTAATCAGGAAGTGAATGGAGATGAATCAGAGTCATCAAGAATCATATGTGGATCATCATCGACGACCTTTGTTGTTTGAGGTGAGTGATCATATTTTCCCGAGGATCTCTCCTAGTTTTGGAGATCATCAGTTTGGGAAGAAGGGAAAGTTATCTCCGAGGTATATTGGACCTTTTGAGATTCTTGAACGGGTTGGTGAGGTGGCTTACCATTTGGATTTTCGACATAGGTTCAGTGTGGTGCACAATGTGATTCATGTGTCACAGTTGAAAAATTATCAGTTGTATCTGAGCCATGTTATTCGATGGGATCATGTTGAGCTAGAGCCAGATGCTTCGTTGGTGCATGTGTCAGTGTGGGTTGTGGACAGGAAATAGAAAGTATTATAGGGTAAAAGCATCGGTCTGGTTCTGGTTTTGTGGCAGCATGTCCAGATCCAATAGGGGACTTGGGAGAAAGATAAATAGATGGTCGAGCAAGGGCCCGAGCTCTTTCGGCAAAGGATGGGTTCACTACTTTCTGAGGATGGAAAAGCCCATTGTGGGGAGAATGTAGAACCCCGGGTTTAGGTATGTGGACTTTTTTATGAATTTTTTGGTGTTTAAAGTGCATGGGATGAGTTGGGAAGTGGTTGTGGGAGTTTGGAATGGTTTTGTATAAGTTTGGAGTCTTTTCTTAGGGATCACGGTTTGAGCATAGTTAAGGGAAAGTGTGCGGGTTCTCCAAGAAACCGTGTAGGGGGAGACAATAGGCTTCACACGGCCTACACACAGTTTCCATAACCATGAGAGGAAACCATGCAGCCCCATCCTCTCAAGACAGTAGTGTGTGCATGGTTAGCGAATGGTTTTTCAATCCCCGCGGGCTAACCGTGCGGCCACATAAAAGTAGGTTTTTTAAATCTGGGCTCCCTCGGGGTTGCCTCATTTATCTCCAAATCCTCTCTCACTCAAGCCTCACTCAGGATTTCAGGTTCTCAGCGATTGAGGGTGATCTTCCACTCGTTTTGGAGGATTATTGAAGTGGTTTCTTGGTGGATTAAAGGGGGTTTCTCCCGGGAAAGGCTTTCCTCTTGGTTTCGTTTGTTTTCTCTCTAGATCTACTCTTCCCCCTTCCATTTTTTTAGATCTACATTCGTTGCATGTAGATCATGGATTTTGGTGTCCTTGGATGGTTATTTAAGGCTTATGGATGTTAGGTAAGGAGATCTTGAGTTGTTTCAGTGGTGCGTTCACCAGTTTTGGTGGTGCAGTAGCTTGTGGGCCGATTTCGTCGGATCCCTAAAGGTAGGTGGCTTCTCTCTTGACTCCACATTGCTATAACTTGAATCATGGTTACAATTACTTTGTGTTTCTTAAAATTAATTATGTATTTGATGTTCAAAATTTATTGGAAATCTTTTCGGTGGTATTTTGGGGATTTTTGGGAAGAAAGGGGTTTTTGGGTAAAATGGTCTTGTTGTGACTTTAAAATGGAGATTTTAAAATGGGTTGTTTTGTTGAATTAATTAAGATGGCTTGTGAAATGTTTTTTCAATAAAGGGGTTGTTTTATTGAAATAGGAATTGGCATGTAAAATGGTTGGATGGGTACTTTAAATAAATGTTTGATTTATTGAAGTGGTTCATCATGTAATTTAAATGGTTAATTGCATATTTTGGCGAGCTTGGTGGGTTATATGCTTGGTTATGGCTGGTTTGAATGTTCTATGGAAGTGAACGAGAACTGCCACTATAATAAAGGAATGGGTAGTAGATAGAAGGTCCACCATCAATGGTAAGTAGACGGGAAGTGCCACTATAATAAGGGGATGGTTAGTGGATGGAAGGGCCACCATCAATGGTAAGTGGATGAGAATTGCCACTAAATTTGGGAAGGAAGAAAATAGTTAGAAGGAAGTGCCACCGTGATTGTTATACTAGTTTTGGGTTGTGGAACCTTGTGTGGTTCATTGATTTTCTAGATGGAAATTGTTCTTCAAATTTGAAATGATGAAATGGCTTTTGGAATTTTTGTTTGGCCATCCCTTGGCTACTTGGGGGAGATGGCTTGGTAAGGGTGTGTTTGGATTATGGTAATGGTTTCACTTGTGATTATTTCATATAAACTGCTTTATATAAATTTGGTAACAGTTTTATCCTAGTGTCGTGTGTAAGGAATTCATTTGGGGAAAACCTACTGAGTATTAGTACTCACCCCCTGCTTTGGCACTTTGGTGATTTTGTAGATGTTGTATTCTGAGACATTTAAAGGGAAGTAATCTCATTGCTAATGGATTGTGGTGATGCATGGGAAATGTGGTGGTTCATGGAGCATGGAGCTTAGTGTGGAGTTGTGGAGTGTGTCTTGGTTCATTTTGGGTCTCATGGTTAGTATTCCTATTACAACTCTGATATCTTGTTGGATTTATTGGTTTCAGGTTGTATTGTGGAACAACTTGGTTGTCTTTTGGGAATACATGCTTGAATGTTTTATTGGCATGCATTATATAGTGGTTCTTAGTAGATGGATTGGTTGGTTTTGTATTAAGGGAAAATCATTCCCCAATTTGTTCTTGAATCCCTCAACATTTACTTCCAGCCTTTGGGGCATTGTAAACATAGCTTAAGGCCATGTAGCACTCACCACATCCTCAAGCCAATGAGGTAGGGGCTGGGTGTTATAGATAGTGTGAGTGGTTTCCAAGAAATACATCTTTGTCTGGATACTACAAGTGGATGTGTCTCTGACGTAGATATACCATGGGTTAACAAATTTGATAAGATGTCCTGGACCAGACTTGGGTTAATCTGGTACACGACAATGGGCCATGCTGCCCGCATGGTTTGACACTTCTAGGGGATATGATTTGGGAATTAACAAACTCATTAAGAACCCCGATGAAGGATTTAAATAGAGTATAAATATTAAAAACCTAGATTAATCCTAAGGTTTCATAGATTAAAGTGGTAGGATACATGATTTAGAATCCCTATATATAATTTTTAATGAATACATGGTATCCAATATGATGAATGTTTATCACACAATGTCTTCAAGTTTTAGTCAATGGAGAGAACTATAAGGAACACAGTAAACATTTAATGTTTTAGTTTTGGAATTTATGGTAATTAAATGAATCAATTTACAAAGTGGAAATATCATAAATATAATTAGGTATTTGGTAGGAGTTTTGGTTATATATCAAAAGATAAAGAGACTGAAAACGAAATGTGAAAGGTATGTGATGTTCATATCGTATTGTTTACATAAGAAGAATGAATAGATTATGGTTTAGGAACTGTAAAACATGACTCATATTTTATATTCTAGGAAATAGTTATTAAGTAATAAGTTCATGAAGACTAAGTAATGGTTTAAGAATAATGTTGGATGAATAAATTATTTATGTTTTGGAATTTAAAGATTATATTATATGTATCATGAAATATAGAAGTATTTTTCAATATAATTTTTTCATTATGTACTAAAAAGGATGTCTTGAATAGTTAGGAATACATATAAAAATTATTTCATGGAAATGTGATATTTTGATTTAGGGAATGAAACCCTTAATTAATTTCTGATATTGAGATAATAATGATTGGATGATGGTGATTTTGATATGAATAAGTTAATTGGATGGTACAGATTACCCTGGAATTGGTTATTTCCAATGTACTCTATGTTATAAAGGAAGAAGTTTACAACTTCTTGTATTAAAGGAATATATCTAGTAATCATTTGAATAATGATGCATTCATGTTTTACATAAGTATTTTTTATAATGAATGGAATATATGATGAGGCTATTCACATGTTTGGAATGTAAAAACCAAGTTGTATTTTGTGATATATGGGTTTCAATGTTATGCCAAATTCATGATCTTATTTATGTAGATTTGTATTTTCATTATTCTAAAGTTTTATAAGGCTTATAATTTATGTAAATTTCAAGTTAAACATCAGATGTAGTTAGTAATATTTACGTTTTTTCTCTCCATATGATGATTTATGCATATTTATTAGCCTTTTCAAAATAATTTTTTTATGATAACTGATGGGATGGAATATCATGGGTCTCCTAATATTTTAGTAGATTAGGAATGAAAAATTCACCTTCCATTTTAGAGTAAGATCTTATGTCGATGAATAAACAACAAAGGGTGAAATTTTCGTGAATTCATGCAAGTATATCTTTTCATGAAAATTTTACAACATTAGGAAAAAGGATCTTCTAGAACAAAAAATTTATCTTAGTACCATCATTTCTGATGAATCAGAAGACCCCTTATGTCATCTAGGATTTATGGCTTTGTGATTTTTAAATTTCTCCTGACCAAGTTCTCTATCACTCTTCTCTAGAACATGATAGTCATATTTCTCTTCCATGACCATGTTTCCACTTTCCACCTATGTTCTCATGCAATTAAACCTAGCTATGTGTTTCTTTGGGTAACTATTATAGTTCCAGATTTCTTTTTATAAGGGAAGATTTACTGTTAATTTTTATGATGTGGGATTCTATTAAAGGAACTTATAATTATATTATATTTGATAACCAATAAGAATTACGAGGGTGAAATTCATATTATGTGGGTAGAATATAACACCCCCAGTGTTTATATACCTTTTATTTGAATTAATTAATTTTAATTTATGTATTTTACTACACTATTTCAAATATTCTTTTCACATGAGACCATCTTGGCTTGCACTATACACAATGCCGACTTGGTGTGTTCTATACACAACACTGAGTTTTTTTAAAACATCATTTTATTATTATTATTATTTAAATGAGATAATTATAACAATGATGTTAAACATGTTAATATTAATAATAATAACTAATTTTCATCTATTATTAATAATGGTTTCAAATATAAAAATCAATAAGGACCCAGCCGTAAAAAATTAAATAATCTTGATTTTTAATGAAAATTTAATTTCTTTCCCATTCAATATCTTATTTGGGATAGAGCTTTATAAAATTATCACAAAATAAATACATAACAACCAATATCTATATAGAGTGTATACTACTAAAAAAATATCTATTTATTCGAAAATAGAAAACTTTTAAAATAAAAAATGGTCTATTTGAAAAATATTTATAAAATTTAACATGAATTATTTATTTATCACAAAAATACTTATAACCTATGAAAACATTTAAAATTATGGGATGAGTGAAAAAATCTCAGTCAGGGATATAGAGAAAGAAAATATTCAGTCTAGTGAAAACATGAAATATCATTAAATTCCTTTTCATGAAAACTAATAAGAATACATAGAAAAATAAACCAATAACCTTGGAACTTAATTAACATATCACTCACAAATTCACACTTACAAATTGAATAATATTTCTGTCTAATTCCATCTTCGATTACCCAATTCATTGGAGATATATAATGGGGCTCACCCATAATATCTTAAGCTATAATGGGATCAACCATACATATCATGATCTATAAAGGGGCTCAACCCATCATATCTTGATAAATAATGGGAAAAACCAATATATATTGACATATAAGGGGATATAATAATAATAATAAAAACATCCAAGGAACACATCATGAATAAAACTCTATATAACTCTTTTAAACTGTTGAGGAAAACACATTCAGATTTCAAAATACCCTTCTTCATAAAAATTAATTTAAAAATATAAAATATGATCACATAATAAAGAAATCCTAATATTAAAAAATTACTTTGTAAATAAATAAGAAAAGAAATATAATAATAAATAGTCATTAAATAATGATAAACCTCTCATTCCATATATAAAAAATTATTTGTTTTTATTTTCTAACAAGTGACATTTAAAAAGAAGTAAAACAGAAAGTCCCTTACATAACAAATGAAATAGATCCCTTCCTTAAAGACATGAAATTAATTAAATTATTAATACCCATATAAATAAAATAATAAAATCAATTTTTATCACATTGATAAAAAATAGAATGTTTTAGAAGAATACCAATTTAAAACATTTTAAATAACATTTTAGTTAAAGATTCAATTACCCTGGGTTCCACTTCCTTAAAATGTGTTTAAAACTCTTCTATAATGTTTTTAATAGTGTTATTATTTTTTTAAATAAATAATATCTTGTTTATAATACCATACAAAATTATTTTATCTCATTTTCCACACACAATATTTTTTTTTCAAGTGTGTTATTTTCAAGGTATCCATGGTCAGTTTATTTATGGTCTTCCTTGTAAAAATGAAATAATAATTCAAAAGTGATAATATAAACGCATCACGGACGATGATTTCGATATTTAATAATAAAAGGAGAAGATTCGAGATTTTTTGATACATATTCCATAAACTAAAAATAATAATACAGTATATATTTGATAATTAATATTTCAATAAACATTGGATAATAGGTGGTGATACTCTATAAGTGAGAAAAAATTTGAATGAGAAAAAAAGAATCATACTTCTTGAAATATCTTCTTTGAGAGGCACCACTTGGCTCCTGGAAGTGGTCATTTTTTGAGACCAGACACATCGAAATGTGGTAAGAGATTAGAAGGAGGAAATTTTTAGAGTTTATCTATGAAATAATGATTACGGTGATGAAAATATTTAAAGGAGGGAGCATAGTTTTATTAATGGGGCTAGGGTTAATTTTGTAATTACTCAAATTATTAAAAGATAATAAATATATTATAGGGATTAAGACTACCATAAAGGCATAAAACCTAGAGGGGATTCCATTTTAGATGGTATATCATAATTTTTTGAATTTTTTAATTATTTTTTAATTTTAAAATAATTTAATAAAATATTTTACTCATCAAATTTTTTTTGTCAAAATAAAAATGATTCAAAATCAGGACATTACGAACATATAAACAAGGTTTCCAATTCAGATAATTTTTTATTATATAATTTTAAAGTTATATTTATATATAGAATTAATGAAATAACTTTAAAACATCATATTATATTTATCTTATTATTTTAAATATTATTAATTTTATTTATTCATTAATAAAATAAATACTGCATTATCCTTGCAAAAACCATTATGGTATTTATTTATTTTTCTAAAAATTAAAAATAAAATTCTATGAGAAATATAATTTCATTATACTTCAAAATAATATTCTTTTTTGATTAAAAATTATTTAAAAAATCATATTAAAATAATATAAAAATTAAAAACTATAATGTGACAACTGGACATTCTTTTGAAAGAAAATATTTCAAAGGCATTAAAGTGAATCTTATGGGTCCAAAATGTCCCAAATCTGAATCACAAAATGAAAATAGTCGATTTTTTATTATAGAAAAATATTTATCCAAAACATGGGTCATTAATAGTTCTTATTATTTTAAATAAGAAATGTATTTATTTTTCTTATGCTTGAACGAGCACCGCACCAGCGTTTATCCATGCATTAATGTAGATAATTTCATATATAAAAATTAAAAATAAATTGAAATCATAAAATTAAATTAATTATTCTCAAAATAAAATTCTATATTATTTAATTACGTATACTCACTCATACACATGTCAAAAAAACATCTTAAATTTTATATTTTGTCTATTATTTCCCTCTATAAGTGTTCCACATGTATTTAGACAAGATTAATATTATATAACTATAAAAATATAATTCGAGAGATAATAATATCAATTATAAATAATAATTAGTAAAAACGTTTTTAAAATAATTTTAACCACTCAATTATTAATTACAAGGAACCTAATTTGACATTGACAATGCTGTGTAGACACTGCATCGACATTAACATTATTTTTTATACCTATCATGAAATAAATTATAGCATACATATTATGAATTATTTATGTTCAATATTACTACTATAAAATCATAAATAAGTTTTTAATTAAATGTAATGAATTTTATATCATAACTATATCTTCAAGATGTCATAAAAAATACCATATACTATAAAAAATCATATTTACACTATTCAAAAAAATTAAACTTTTCAAAAAATTATAAAAAATTCATAGTAATATAATTCCAACATGATGATCTAAAAAATATAAATATGTTTTTCAAATTAAAAATCTATAATTGAAAAATTAATGTTTTAAATAAATAACCATATAATAAATTATTTATTTTATGAACTACTATTTAAAAAATTTCTAAAAAATATAAAAAAAAATTATTCCATAAACTATTGGGTTATTACAGAAACATAATGGTAAATAAATATAAATATTTTTGTTATGTATTTATATGTCTTAAAATGATATTTTCTTAAAGAAGCTTCATTCTATGTCTTAATGTGAACAATATTAAAATTAATTTTAGACAATTAATATAAATTTATTTTGATAAAATAAAATTCATTTTTTAATTTATAATGTTTATATTACATTAGGGTGAATTTTCAGGATTTTTCGGAAAAAAACTAGTTTTTTGGTGTATAGTAAAAATTGCAGCAATTTAGTTAAAAACAACCTTTTCGTTTAAATAATGAATAGTGTTAAATTATATTTTAAATTGGTTTATAAAGTCCAAATAGATAAATTATTAAAATATTATTCCAATTTAGTTCATTGGATTCATTTTTATAAATAAATTAGATATAAAAACTTATTGATTTTTTGAATGTATCTACTTTTAAAACTCGGTTCCTCGCCAAATTTGATAGAATATCGTTAAAAAATTTTCCCACTTTTGTGAATTGAATTTTTAAAAATTTCCAGAACATTTTATAATAAGTTTGATATTTTTACTATATTAAGATAAACTTAATTTGTTCCCAAAAAGATTAGTGAAAGAGACTAAAATTAATCACATCGATTAAGGTAAGATTAAGCTTAATAAAGGACTATACTGTTATCTTAAGGACCAAAATGACATAGAAACATATTCAAATCCATTGGATTTTAATAATTAGGCCATATATCTTCTTGTTTTTAATTGTATTGGTAATTTTTATATATTAAATAGAAGTGACCTATGAAAAAGGATATGTAAGATAAAAGAAAAAAAGGGAAAATTCTTTATTTAAAATTTATAAAAATCCAAGATGTGTAAAATATTATTTTTTATAAATATCCTTCTAATGAAAAATGGGATATTATTATCATTATAATTTATCAATTATTTCTATATATGGTTTAGTTAGGTGAAATTCTTTGGAAATTCCAACGTATTGACTATTTAGTTGATAATTAATATAAATAAATGATACTAGAAATGTTACAAGTGAAGTGAATTGATTAAACCAAATTATTTAATTATTTTTTAACATTCGTATATCATTTTAAAAATCTATAAATTTAATTTATTTGAATTCCAATATTAGTTTGATATGTTTAAATTAATCTTTAATAAATAATGTCAATATTGACAATTTTGTTATTTTTAGATAAATGATATTTTATTCAATGATTTAAAATTAATAAAAATACTATATTATTACAAGTGATTTTTAAGGGTTAATATATATTAAATATGATTTATTAATGTACCAATTTTTCTTTTATAATTAACGTATTCACCCATATATTGTAAAAACATTGTTAGCATAGTCCGGGATAAAGCACAGTTTTGCGCATCAGATACTCTTATTGTAAAAATTAATTTCCAAAACATATGATATTATTATTTTGTAAATTAAGTATCATATTTATAATTAATTGTATCTATATTATATAATATATATAACTCTAGTTTATTATTAATGATTACATTACTTAGGTGAGAAAAATAAATGCTTTAATAAAATCAAAAATAATAAAATTATGGAATCATAGAAGTTAAGGAACTAAATTATTAAAATGAAAATTTTTATGTGTGTCATATATGTAGTTAGAAAATAATTTTACATATTATAATTATTTATCCATTTTTGTGAAACATTATGTAGAGACCCAAGATTGACGTACATGGATATTAAATTACTTTTGCAGAATACTTAATACATAAAAAAACCAACACTCAAGGACTGTAATTGTGTAGTGTCTTTGGAAACTCGGAACATAATCATCTAATCATGGTGAAATATCTTCAAAATCTCCCATAAAGATCTTACCCTTTTGTTTTATTACCTAAAACATTTCTTTATATCCTGGGGAAAAGAAAACATATAATGGGTGAGCTCAAATGCTCAGTAAGGATAAGCATGGAGAAAATAAAACCAAACATATACTTTTGAACTTAAAAAAATGATCATAATGTTTAAACACGAAAATCATGAGAAATGAAATAAAACATTGTAGTATATAAGGCATAGATCATAATGGAACATCACTCATGATAAAATATCCTGGGAATAAAACATGTAATTGTGGAAAACCATTAATCACATGATATGACTTCCATAGTACCCAAGGCATTGCTGCCAAGACCATCTTAGTGGACAAAGACCCATTTCTGAATCGAGTTCACTCCTCGTTCCAGTCCTGTATTACTGAACTGGATTAACTTACCATTCAAGCCATGTCTATCTCATGAGATATAAATCTTACCCAATTCATTAGTGGGAGATATAGTTCTCACCCATCTCATAATGAAATCATTCTTTCTTTTGCCACAAAATAAACATAAATCATTCATCATAACACAAAGAATAAAATTGGTTTCATAAACATCATCCCATCATAACATAATCCATAAAAAACAAATGGATATCATTTTATCATAATAATAATCAAACCATTTAAATAATAGAGACATTATACATGAAAAATAAACATTCTAAATAATTTCATCTTAGATGGAAAATAGTTTTAATAAAACACTTGAAATGAATTCTTGAAGAAAATATCCTTTCTTCTTATAAATAATTTTCTTTTCACAAAATTTCATGCAATTTTATAAGAAAAGTTTTGTTTTGAAAATATTCATGAAATATTTTAGAGTATGATTTATTATGAAAAGGCATTATAAAACCGTAAAAATCCGTTCAGGCCCTATAAGTTAAAAAAACATTCTCCTCGTACTTTTGTCGAAAAAGTCAAACAGTTCCTCGTATGGTAAACCGAAGAAATATTCCATCCATAACATGTGTTAGAAGTCAAAAATGGGTAAATAGTACTTTTGACATACATGAAACCATTTTTAGAAAATAGGTACCTGGATGATAAATATAACCCCAGTAAATACTTACAAATAAACAATCTCGAATAAAAATGAGATTGGAAAAGTTATCCCTTACCTTGTGTCTGATATGCTTCTTATGTATCCGAAACTCCTGTATAATGATTTAAATAATGTCATTGAATTATTATATAATAATATTAATTGTTATTATATCATATATAGTTCACTTATGACTTTATATTACCCGTTCTTTTGTTAATTCCATGTTAAAGTAGTGTTTTGGGTAAAATCGTTTCATTTATCGTACGTGTTTTGACTTGTTGTTCCTGATATTAATACTTATATCCTGATTTACATAATTCTAGAATGTAAAACATGATTTATATATAATATATATTCATCATATAAATATATATGAAAGATCGATAAATGGAATGAAATAAATTGTTCATGGAGACGGTAGGCCGTACATACGCATGGACGCTGTTTTCGTTTCCTTATTGAATTAAATGGAATTAAGTAAATGAAACATATATGTACATAAATATAGTATAATTATTATTTAATATAATTCATGATTATTTGTTATATATACTTTATAATCATACTTGAATGGTTAATCATGGAAAATGAATCTCATCGCGTTCGTGGAGATAGTAGTTTGTACGTACGCACGGGCGATGATATCATTCCCATAATTATTTAATAGAATTGGAGTGGATGATATAATATTTCAGAATCCATATGATGTTATAATAAACATATATAGTAATTAGTTACACCATTATACCCATCCATGTAATGTGGTGGTTGGAAAACTGATTACACCACGGCGTGGAGACGGTATTACGTATGTATGCATGCATGGTGATTTCGTTTTCCATAGAATGGAAAGAAGGTGAAATGTGGTTGTTTCATATTTATAATAACATATAATTATATTATTGATACTGGTTTTATTACTTTATAATGAAACAAATAAAGAAGAAGAAGTTGAAGAAGAAAGAAATTTGAAAGAATCGGTAGAAGAGATTACCTCTTCTTCGACGCAACTCTTTTTAAGCATCCTCTTAAGGCACTAGAGTTAACATTTTCAGAAGAACAGAACATCAATAATGTTTTTAAGGATGTTTATAAGAGAAATGGGCATGGTTTGGCCGAGCTTGAAGGCTCAATGTGTTGTGAAGAGGAGAGGGCGGAGGTGTCCTTTTATAAGGGAGGGGAGGGGTACCTTTGGAATCATAAGAAATATTAATTTATAATAAATTCAAAACCCACATAAAAACTTCCAAAATGACTCACATAATAAGATTAGATGATATAGGGTTGTAATCGCATCAACAAATAAAATTTATACATGCTGGGAATTTATTTTAAACATTATCAACTTGATTTATCCTTATTTAATCTATTTAATTTTATTTGGGGTCATAAGATTATAGATTTTAAGTTGTTATAAATAATTACTTAGGTGTTGTAAATTGTCCATAATTGGATAATGTATGATATTTTAGACCATATAAATTTTAATTTATAATTTTTAAATATTTTTGTGATTTTTGAACAATTTTATATTATGTTATTTTTATAAAATAACAATAGTGTCAATTTTGGCACTATTAATTTATTTGAATTATAATAAAATCCACATTGAAGATATGTTTGAAATAAAATCTTTTATAGATTAATAACATGTCATATTTTTTTATAAAATTAGTGGAGGAAATTAAATAGTTCATATAATATTTAGTTTAATATTTTTAAAACCATTTATTTGATATTTCAAGGAATAAACTAATTTCAAAATCACTATTATGTCACCTATAATGATAATTATTTAATCCCTAAAAATTATAAATAAATACAAAATATTTAGATAATTTTAATATATTTCTTTAGACTATTCATTTTCGAAGTTTAATTTAGTTTATCACTAAATTAAAATTATTATACCTATAAGCTTTAAGAGAGTGACATGTTGTCACTTTCTTTGGTTTTAATAATAATGAAATTATTTTCATGGTAAAAAGTCTATAAAATGAATCTAATCTGACCCTTAGGTGATATGGGACGACTTTTAGTCATCCAATAGAATTTTTCCATATGTTAGGGTAATTTTATAATCTTATGTTTACCCTTAATTACCCGTTTTATCTTTAACTGAAGTAAATAAAAATTACCGTAGTTACTATTCATAATATCAAAGAAAAAGTAACCTATTAACATAATTTGGGACCACTTAATAAAAATATGGAATCTATTTTTCAAAATTCAAAACACATAAGTTGCAGTAATTAAATTAAAATTTATTCCGTTGTTAAGAAAACTGGTTTTAAAAGTTAAAATATTGCCAAAGATATAAATGTTTTTACCTATGAATTCAATGTAAAATTAATGGTAATGACATAAATAATATTAAATGGTAAAAATAAATTCTATTTATACTTTAAAACCATTCAATATTATAATTTAACCATATAAATTATTGCGATGAAAAAAGTTGTTTTTAATTGACATATAGCGTGTTTTTACTATTCATTAAAATATGAATGTTATCAGAATAATATGAAAATTTTATCAAAAGTAAATTTTTATATCCTGATTACAAAGAATAATTTTATTTTGTCAAATTGAAATTATAAACATGACAAAAACTAGATTTAATGTGGGTGCACCATCAAAATGTGACAATACTGCATTTTTTGAAAAAATACTTATTTTACACGAAAAATTTATTTTTTTCTCATACCATGTTCTAGAAAAGGTGTAAGATGAATAATAATGTTATAAAATTCAAAATTTAGTTAATACTATTCATAACGGCTAATCCATAATAATATTATAACAATATATCTTTGTTTAGTGAAACCTGGTATTGCGTATTACACACGCTATCGAGAAAGGTCGTGATTGCGTGTAATGCAAGCCATGTCAGGGATTCCTGTAGCGTACAACACAAGACATCAATGAAATTAAAAATAATAATTCTCATAAAATATCGAGTTGTTACATTCTACCCCCCTTAAAATGAATTTCTCCCTCAAAATTCGTCAGGGTTATAAATGGATTACTTCTTGAATGTTTATTTCATAGAAACCCACATCGTAAAAAGGAATGATAAAACTTAATTTTAAAAATGAACATTAGAAACAAAATGGATACCCATAGTAACTAATCACTTGCGTTCCCACATAGTAGAACGTAGGTAAAAATATGGATATAGAAGAGAAATCTAACCATCAAGTTCTAATAGAGAGTGGTAGAGAACATGGCTATGAAAAAGCCAAAAATCACAAAACCATAAATTTGTGATAATCTAAGGTACCATCTGATTTATCAGATATGAGGGCACTAGGAAAACATTTTTGGTTTTCAAGATCATTTCCCTAATGTTGAATATATTTAATTAAAATAAATACTTACTTGATTTTTGTATAATCTTTCTGTTTCTCGTGCCTTGAAACATTTCCACTCCATCTCTTAAAGAAATGAAGTTGAATTTTTCATTATTGAAGTGTTAGAAGATCATGTGATAGAATAATGGGTCATTCTATCTATATCAAACAAAAGGTTAGAAAAAGTTATCAAAAATGCATAAGTCCATATATGGTGAGGTTAATAATATATGATTCCAAAAATGGATTTATACTTCATTTATCATACACCTTAATAAAATAAAACTAGTTTCTACTAAATAGGGACATCTTGTAGTGCAGTGGTAGGTGATAATGGCCTGGCGCACTTCGGTTGAGTGTTCTATTCCTACAGCCTTGTCCGACGCGACGGGTTATCGCCCATATTACAGGTTTTACTTTTTCTAAAACTAAATTTTTATAACATACCTTCAATAATATCGAAAAAGTCATATCCTTAAAAAATAATAACTTATGTCAAACATAATCCATTACAATATTTTGGCTTATCTAAAATACTTCTGTCCAAAACCATAGTATAAAGAAAACAATTACTAGAAATGTCATCTACCAAGCATGTGAATACCATCATTTATCTCCCATATATCATATGATATATCTTGTTGGTCACATTCCAAACATGTGAATACCTTAATCTTGCATTCTATTGAAAAAATGAATAGCCATGGACCCTTATCAAAAAAATGAATGCTATCAAAAGTTAACTCTTTCTACATATCAAAATCCCAAAATTTCTATATACTGAGTCCATGATATCAGTCATGAGCTTATTTCATTTTCTCTTTATCCCTTCATTATGCGCATATCATCTTTTTTCCAAAAATATTTCAATCTATTTTCATGGTTACCGGTACCATATGATTATTGAAAACCAATACATAGATATTCCATAATTCCATGATACCATAAATGAGATTCCATGATACTATTTTGAAATCCCATTACATAAACACTTAATCATTCCACAACATCATTTTCATACTCAACATCACAAATAGTGATCGCATGCGACTTCCCTTTATGCTTTTCCTTAAGAGGATTCTCATGTAGATCATCATTGACCCGTGTATTAGAGCATTGATTAGCATAATGCCCCATTTCCTTTCACTTGAAGCATTGATGTGTTGGTGGAGCATTCTCTGTAGTCTTTTCTCTATTCACATCATTAGCTACCTCTTTCCCATTACATCGAAACTCAACTACTCGATGACCTTCTTTTCCACAATTAAAACATTTTATAGTTCCTTTTAGGCAATCTCCACTATGTTTATTTCCACACTTTGTGCATAAAGTAACATTCATCTTCTTTTCACCATTGTTCTGAGATTCTTCCTTGAACTCCATCTTTTGTTTCTTTTCAAAACCATGAGATGGATTTGTAACACCAACTTCCAATTCATCCTTGATAGCACAATGCACAATTTTTTCATATCTAATGAAGTCTCTTATAGCTAATTCCCTTCAAAGACTTGGTTCTAATCCACAGAAGAATCAATCAACTTTACTTTTAGGTCGGACGATAAAGCTAGATTCATACCTTGAAACCCTTGTAAAATTCGCTTCGTATATACCAACATATTCATCATCATTTTGCTGAAGCTCAAGGAACTCCTTTTCCATCTTTGTTCGATGAATATTATGGAAGTTCTTATTGAAAAATATTTTCTTGAACTCATCCTATTCCATGGATACAATTTCATCTCGGGGCCTTGTATTCTTAATTAGAGTCCACCATTTTTCTGCTTGACCTTCTAAACAGTAAATAGCTAGAATAATTTTCTCATCTTCCGAACAACGAAGTATGGAAAATATATTTTCAATGGTACTGATCCATTTTTCAGCAACAAGTGGATTTGATGACCCATTGAAAGAAGTTGGACGTTGCCTCATGAAGGACTCAATAGAATATTGTTCCCTTCTTTTCTCATTTGGAAGTACAGAATGATTCATAGATTGTGTAAGTATATCAATAAGATTTTACACTCCATATCCCATAACATTGGTTTGTTCAGGAATAAAATCATTGCATTGTCCATTACATTGATCAACACGGTTCCTTCAGGTTCCATCCATCGTCTAAAACCCAAAAAGAATAGTGTGAGAGGCAAAAATAATGCTAGGGAAAACAACATAATAATGGGGGAGTACCTTCCATATCTAACATCTTAGGTTTAATTCTAATTTCGTTATCGTAATTCTAGGACTATAACCTATACTTATACTTAACCTTGAAGACATCCCTAGACATACCATAGAAATATCTTTAGGGATCTCACTAAAGTTCTCGCATCCTAGTTTCCAATGGTTGACTAAACCTTTCCTCTAATACCAACTGTAGAGACCCAAGCTTGACGTACATGGACATTACATTACTTTTGTAGAATACTTAATACATAAAAAAAACTAACACTCATGGAACGTAACAGTTTAGTGTCTTTGGAAACTCGGAACTTAATCTTCTAATCATGGTGAAAGATCTTCAACATCTCGCATAAAGATATTCCCCTTTTGTTTTATTAACTAAAACCTTTATTTATATCCGAGGAAAAAAAACTATAAAGGGTGATCTCAAATTCTCATTAAGGGTATGAATGGAGAAAATAAAACCATCTTTATACATTTCAACTTAAAAAAATGAACATAATGTTTAAACATGAAAATATTGAGCAATGAAATAAAAAATGGCAGTACGTAAGGCATAGATCATAATGGAACATCACTCATGATAAAATAGAATTTGAATAAAAAATTTAATTGTGGAAAACCATTAATCACATGATATGACTACCATAGTAGCCAAGGCATTGCTTCCAAGACCATCTTAGTGGACAAAGTCCCTTTCTGAATCGAGTTCACTCCTCGTTCCAGTCCTTTATCACTGAACCGGATTAACTTACCATTCTAGCCATGTATATCTAATGAGATATAAATCTTTACCTAATTAATTGTAGGGATATATTTGTCCCACCCATCTCATAATGAAATAATTCTTAATTGTGCCACAAAATAAACATAAATCATTCATCATAACCCAAAGAATAAAATGGGTTTCATAAACATCATCCCATCATGACATAATCCATATAAAACAAATGGATATAATTTCATAAAAATAATAATCAAACCATTTAAATAATAGATAAATTGTACTTGAAAACTAAACATACTAAATAATGTCATCTTATATGAAAATTAGTTTTGATAAAACTGTTGAAATGAATTCATTAGGAAAATATCCTTTCTTCATCAAAATAATTTTCTTTTCACAATATGACATGAAATTTTAAAAGAAAAGTATTTTGTTGAAAATAGTAATGAAATATTGTAGAGTAAGCTTTATTAAGAAATGGCGTTATGAAACTGTAAAAAACTGTTCATGCAGTATATGTTAAAAAAACATTCTCCTCGTACTTTTGTGAAAAAAGTCAAAAAGTTCCTCGTATGTTAAATAGAAGAAATATTCCATCCATAACATGTGGTAAAAGTAAAAAATGGTTAAAGATTACTTTAAACATACATGGAACCATTTTTAGAAAACAGGGTCACGGATTATAAATATAACCCAAGTAAATACTTACAAATAAACAATCTCGGATAAAAACGAGATTGGAAAAGTTATCCCTTACCTTGTGTTCGATATGCTTCGTATGTCTCCGAATCTCCTGTATAATGATTTAAATAATGTCATTGAATTATTATAGAATCATATTCATTGTTATGATATAATATATGGTTCAATTATGACTTTACATTACCTTTACTTTTGTAAATTCCATGTTAAAGCAGCATTTTGGGTAAAATTGTTTCATTTATCATACATGTTTCGACTTGTTGTTCTTGATATTATTACTTATACCCTGATTTACATAATTCCAGAATGTAAAACATGATTAATATATAATATATATTCATAATATAAATATATATTATAGATCAATAAATGGAATGAAATACACCGTTCATGGAGACGGTAGGCCATACGTACGCATGAGCGTTGTTTTCATTTCCTTATTAAGTCAAATGGAATTAAGTAAATGAAACATATATGTACCTAAATCCAGTATCATTATTACGTAATATCTTCCATGATTATTTGTTATATATACTCTATAATCATACTTGAATGGTTAATCATGGAAAATGAATCTCATCGCGTTTTGTGGAGACGGTAGTCCGTACGTATGTACGAGCGATGATATTGTTCCCATAATTATTTAATAGAATTGTATTCGATTATATAATATTTAATAATCAGTGTAATGTTATAATAACCATATATAGTTATTATTTACACCATTATACCTATCCATGTAAAGTGGTGGTTGGAAAACTGATTACACCACGGCGTGGAGATAGTATTTCGTACGTACGCACACGCTGTGATTTCATTTTTCCTAGGATGGATTGAAGGTGAAATGGGGTTGTTTAATATTTATAATAACATATCAGTATATTATTGATACTTATATTATTAAATTATAATTAAACAACTAAATAAGAAGAAGTTGAAGAAGAAAGAAACATGAAAGAATCGGTAGAAGAGATTACCTCTTCTTCGACACACCTCTTTTAAGCTTCCTCTTAAGGCACTAGAGTTGGTCCTTTCATAAGACCAGAAACTCAAGAATGTTTCTAGGGAAGTTTAGTAGGGAAATGGGCAGGTGTTTCCGATATTTAAGCCTCAATGTGTTGTGAAGAGGATAGGGAGGAGGTTCCCTTTTATAAGGGAGGAGAGGGGCACCTTTGGAAACATAAGAAATATTAATTTATAACAAATTAAAACCCCACATAAAAACTTCAAAAAAGACTCCAATATGAATATTAGATGCGATAGGGTTGTAATATCATCAACCAATAAAATTTATACATATTGGGAATTTATTTTAATCATTATCAACTTTATTTATCCTTATTTAATCTCTTTAATTTTATTTTTTGTAATATGGTTCTTGATATTAAATTGTTATAAATAATAACATATGTGTTTTTAATTTTCTATAATTGGATAATGTATGAAATTTTTGACGAAATAAATTTTCATTTATAATTTTTAAATATCTTTGCGATTTTTAAACAATTTTATATTATGTTATTTTTATAAAATAACAATAGTGTCAATTTTGACACTATTCATTTATTTGAATTTAAATAAATCCACACAGAAGATATGTTCGAACTAAAAGATTTAATAGATTCATAACATTTTATATCTATCTATAAAATTAGTGGATAACATTAAATAGTGCATATAATATTTATTTTAATATTGTTAAAACCTTTTATTTGATATTTCAATCAATAAAATAAATTCAACATCACTATTGTGTCACCTTTAATGATACTTATTTAATCCCTAAAAATTATAAATAAATACACATGATGTAGATAATTTTATTATATTTATGGAGACTATTCATGTTTGATGTTTTGTGAAGTTTATCACTAAATTAAAATTATTATAATTATAAGATTTAAGAGAGTGACATGTTGTCACTTTCGTTGGTTTTAATAATAATTAAAATATTTTCATGGTCAAAAGCCCATAAAATGAATATAATCCGACCCTTAGGTGATATGGGTAGAATTTTAGTCATCCAATAGAATTTTGGCATGTGTTAGGGTAATTTTATAATCTTAGGTTTACCCTTCATTACCCGATTTATCTTTAACTAAAGTAAATCAAAATTACCATAGTTAGTATTAGTAATATCAAAAAAAAAGTATCCAATTAACGTAATTTGGACCCAATGAATCCAAATATGAAATCCATTTTTCATAATTCAAAACATAGAAGTTTCAGTAATTAAATTAAAATGTATCATGTTGTTAAGAAAATAGGTTTTAAAAGTTAAAATATTGCCAATGATTGAAATGTTTTTACCTATGAATTCAATGTAAAATTAATGGTAATGACATAAATTATATTAAATGGTAAAAATATATTCTATTTATACTTTAAAACCATTAAATATTATAATTTAACAATATAAATTATTGCGATGAAAAAAGTTTTTTTTGATTAAAATATAACATATTTTTACTATTCATTAAAAAATAAAAGTTATTAGAATAATATAAAAAAATTAACCAAAGTAAATTTTTATATCATGATTTTAAAGAAGAATTTTATTTTGACAAATTTAACTTATAAAAATTTAAAAAACTAGATTTAAAGTGGGTGCACCATCGAAAGGCGACAAAACTTCTTTTTTTTAAATACTTATTTTACCCGAAAAAAATATTTTGTTCTCATACCATGTTCTAGAAAATGTTTAAGATGAATAATAATGTTATAAAATTAAAAATTCAGTTAATAATATTCATAATATCTAGTGAATAGTAATATTATAAGAATATATCATTGTTTAGTGAAACACGGTATTGTGTACTACACACGCTATCGAAAAAGGTCGTGATTGCGTGTAATACAAGCCATGTCCGGGATGCATGTAGAGTACAACACAAGACATCAATGAAATTAAGAAGAATAATTCTAATAAATTCTCAGGTTGTTACACATTATTTAAATGATACATCCCATTATTTAATACAGATTGGTATTTGCAAGAGTGCCACTCCCCCTCCACTACAAAACGAAAGAACACTACCCCTTCCTCACACATCTCAAGTAAATTGGGCTCATAAAAACTCTTCCCAAATAGTCACCCAAAATAACTAACTTCCTTATAGAACCCCCCCAAGTAATTACAGAATCCCAGGAATCCATTTGGCTTAAACCAAAAGGAGTTACCCAAATAATAGGTAACATTTTCCCTCAAGTTCATTTATTTTATTTCAAATCTCAAACCCCTAAAATATCCTTATTCCATGATTGTCTAAAACATAGTTACCTAAATATAAATGGATTTTTTATGATATTTTTTGACCTAAAATTACCCAAAAATCCATCTAATGGGTAACATACACACTGTTACATGTATGGAAAACTACCACCTCACGAAATCATGATAGTTCATTTTTCTTTTTCGCCTCTCATGGTGGAAATTATGATGGAAAATATATTTATATATGTTATATATTATATTTATTATGTCTTTAACTATCTTTAATCCATCTATAACACACATATTTATAAATTCAATTTAGTGTAAATACAACAATTTCATTTTTGGAATTGTGGTCTACCACCCCCTCAAAGAGATGTGATTCATTCACACACTACATGGAAAGTATTAAAGATGGGTTTAGTGAAATTATAATATATATATATATGATGTAATAATTATTCTATAATAATGATATATATATACATATATATACATACATTCCATTTTCTCACTTTCTTTAAATATGACAATAAAACAGAGACAACGTTCATGCGTACGTACGACCTACCGTCTCTATGAATGGTGTGTTCCATTTCATAATTATATATTCTATATATTATTATAATAAGACTATAATTTATAAAATTTATATAATTTATATTTATTCAATTGTTTTAATTATGGAAATCATTATATATGTATAAGGACCAATGATATAAAAAATTATGACAGGAGAAAAAAAACAAAGAAAATATTACACGAAAGGAAACCATAAAATAAAATTGCTAGGAAAAGGGTAATATAAATACATATATGGTATTATATATAAGAATATTTTTATTAAAAATATATAAAATAATCTTGAATTTATTATGTTGGAATATTTTTTGAGTATGAAGAGAGTCAAGACATATTGTAAGAGAATACTATCCCATTTTTTATTTTTGTGAGATAAATTCCTTATTAACGGGCCATTAATTTTTTGTAATGTTTATACTAAAAATGGATTTATTATATGATTATAATACCTAAATTTATTGGAATTTAATTATCCATTTTATTTTATTTCATTCATTTCTAATATGTTCCAACATTTACCAAATCGGTAAAATGATTTTGTCTAAATTTTCCTTCATTAGGAAAAATGCATGTTATGAAACTATATTTTTCCATTAGGTATATATAATTCATTTATAATATTATATCAGGAATTTATTTATATTCATGATATTTTAATCTTTATTTAAATTTTCATAAATGGGGAGTATGGTTCAAAGTTACCAAGTTGTAAGAGTTTATTGAAATAATCTCATCACTTTTCGGGGTTGTTTATCATTATACTTCAATTAATGAAATATTATGTTCAATATATCAAGAAAATTCATAAAATTTTTTATAACATGGTTATTCATGATATATATATTTATTGGTTTCATTTTTATACTATTTAGTACATAAGATAGTTAAGAAAGTGTTTTTATGATATTTTGAATTTACATCTCTTTGGCCAGAAACCATTGTTCATTTAAAACCATGTTTTCTAAAAATGGTTTAAAAAAATAATCTACCATAAAACATATATTTATAAACTAAATTTTCAACTTTTTTTATTTACGTAATTTTTTCAAAAGGAATATTTTTGCGAATTTCTAAACAAATCACCTTTCTTACCTTTTTACCTTGTAAAAGGAATATTATTTTTACCTCATATAACATGTATGGATTTACTCATCATCAGTTTTATAATGCTTCATTTCAATGTTCCAAATATTACTTTTTTTATAAAATTAATTTAAAAATAATTTTCAAGGAAAATTTTTTTCAAACAATTTTTACGCTTCATTCATAAACATTCATGAAAGAAATGTTTTCCAAACTTTTTCAAGAATTCTATATAATTTTTCAAAGTTATTTTCAATGAATTTTTTTACCAAATTTTTTTTAATATTTATTTACATGTTTTCAATTTTATTTTCAAATAAATGTTCTTTAAATTTTTTAAAATATTTAGTTTAAATATTTCAAAGTTTTTTTCATGAAAAATGATTCTGAAATGGTTTTAAAGCTTATTTTATTCTTACATGTATCCAATGTTTACCTTTACTAATAACCTTCGATCAACTATTTTTATATTTCATTATACATGTTATGAAGATATATTTCTTGTATAATTTTTCCATGAAGGGTTATAGTCTTAGATATTCCATTGGGAGATAACATTGCTTGCTCATGTACCGGTGTTTATGTTTCCTTGTTTCTAAAGGCACTAAACAAATACGTTCTTTGGGAATCCCTTTATATAATGTTTTAAGTATTATGAAAATGTTATGTAATGTTAATGTGTGTAAACATTAGGAGATTATATGAATTTTAACCCAATAGATTTTGTGGTACTAATTATAGGCATTTATGTTCACTTGAAATATGGGTTTTGCTCTCACTTAAGAGAATTACTGGATAATATATTTACTAAATGGTCATAGGAATTATAATTCTAGTATTATTTTACATACATCATGGAATTTTCACTCTAAATGAGATCCTTTGAGTTAATCCCCAGTTTTTAATTATTTAACAAAAATTCTAGAAATATATGGATCCATAAGAATGGTATTGTTCTATAATTTTATTTGGAATCTCTAGTGGATTCATAATAAAATTAGTTATTAAAAAATAAAAATTCATGTTACATTACCCATCATCTTTTTTGTAATATTATAAAATATTTAGTGGTAGATGATGGAATATTAGGTCTATATTATATTCTTTTATCTATATTTTTAGATATCCATCGACAGAGATATCAGCTTACTACACTGCATTGAGGGAAGTGGATTTGATAGAACCATCATTATTTTGTCCATCAGACGAAAAAAATAGATATAAACGAAATTAAATTATAAAGTGAATGAGGTATCATTCCTAAATTTTATGGATCAATGGTGTTGGGATTCACTACTAACATTGGGATTTGATCATCATTTAAAGAATAAGATAAGGCATTTCTACTTATTATTATCTTGTCATATCAGAGAGGTGGTTATTTTTCATGAATTGAAATGGATGTTTCTTACATGTTTAATTTTTTAAATGAAGAAAAAATATCACACTTGAATATATCTTACATTATATAAGACTCTCTAAGTAGTATGGTATAGTAAACCATCATATATTATACTTGGGTAGATGAAAGTATTCTAGTAGACTCCCTTGATTTATATGAAAATTCTGTTAGTGAGGTAATGGTCTACTATATTTCTTATAGATTCCCCTTTTTTGTGTAATTTTAATTATATAAATAATGTAATGGGGATTTATTTATTCTTTCCTCAATAATAGTGGGTTATTTTGTGATCTATTTTAGGTTATTTTATGTTTCTTATTTGTATCATTAATTAAAATTCAGTTTCCAATGTAAAAATATCTCCTGCAGAATTTCATCCTTTATATTTACCTACATATAAGAAATAAGAAAACATATGTAAGAATATTTTGGTGCCAAATTTCCCCTATATTTAGAGACAT
Organism: Viscum album; assembly: GCA_963277665.1. Classification (NCBI taxonomy): domain Eukaryota; kingdom Viridiplantae; phylum Streptophyta; class Magnoliopsida; order Santalales; family Viscaceae; genus Viscum; species Viscum album. The sequence continues at coordinate 126,000,290 of OY728140.1, read as the reverse complement.
GATATTGGGAGATATTTCTCAACCTAGAAACGTTTTCATTATAGTTATATCTTTATGGGGTATCTTCATGTGTGCTTACTTTTTGATACTATATACGTCAAAATTTTATAGGATTTAGGGACTTATTCCTTTTACCTTCAAAATTAGCTTCATGAAGAACATTCTTATTCTCATATTATAAAAGGGAACATGTATTCTTATGATATTATTATATCTTACATACCACATTTATCTTTTTAGGAAAAATATTTATGCATATAATAACAACATGTTTAATATTATCCTATATTTTAGTCGTCTTATTTGCACCAAGTTTTACATGTTATCCTTGATGAAATATTTTCTTTATGCATAAGATCATTATATCATGTTAGTATTGTCATGGAACTCTCATAGAACTATCTATCATAAATTTATCACACACAAAATTTCTTAACATCCATTTAGTTTCCAATCTTTTTAAAAATTTTATTAATAATGAATATTATATTTAAGGTGTATTTAATTAGACAAATATTAATTTTTATTTGTTGAGTTTATTTTCTTTATTATCCATACATGCTTCCAATAACTCTAATATTAATGGATTCCTATCAAATTTATATTATGTTTCTTTTCCTTCAATTTAAGAAGAATATTTTAATGGTTGTACAAACTTATTTTTATTTTTTCTTGGGTATTTAATAGTTTGTATCATCTTTTTCATTGCATCTCATTGATGACATACGTTATACATTCATTTTATTTTTCTTCAGTTGTTATAGACTTTTTCTTTTTTTAAAAATTTTATTATACAATTTAGATGTAAATCAAAAATCATCATTATAATGACCACCATCGTTAAACCTTTCATAGTTCTATTTGAGGTAAATAACATTACATTTATCTATGTAATTTAATTGAATATTTTTGAATTAGTAATTAATTTTTATTTTTATCCCCATTAAATAAACCCTCATATAAGAGTTCATAGTTGACATATTATGTAAACAATCAATTTCATGCTATCTAAATATTCCATAGAAATTAGAGATGCTAATAAATCATCTTTTCACCTTTTCATTTCAGTTATGCCAATGGAAGTATATACTTGATATAAAATATGAAACCTATTCACTTAAACACATTATTGGGAAAAATTTAAGGACCCATACTTAATAATTACATATTATTGTCACTTTAAACTATAATTAACTTTCTTACATTCCTAAATATATTTTTTGGTGTAGAGTTTTATAGATTTAGTTCATAACTCCTATATATCTAACCCATATATACATAAAGTGTAAAATTCTATTCAATATCAATTTTAACCAAAATATATATCATGTAAAATAAACCATGATTTATTTTGAGGAATAATATTCATGACTTTCGACTTGACTTATTTCTTTACCTTACCCATACTTAAACCCTGTGAGAAACATTTTAAATAATTGGATGAGCAGAAAATTCTTGGAAAGGGATATAAGAAAAAGAACTATATTATTCTAGTTAAAAATATGCAAACCCATGGAAAACCTTTTATTAAAAACACAATTTTTTATTGGAAAATAACATTATCTTTCCTTAAAAATTATCATTATCTTACCATATAATATAAAAGAATGTTTCATATAAACTCAATATCATTCATAGAAAAGTAATGCAGGTTCCTTAAGACAATATAATTATATAATACTAAAAAAAAGATTAAATGTTTAATACCATATAGTAAACATCCAATATAATTATCTAGAGAACATAACCATTTCCCATTGTATTGGAGCACTATATGGGTGAACCCATTCTATACACTATATCAGGATGACCCATCAGTTATAATAGGGCTCAACAATTTATATTCAACGTCTTGAGAATATATCACGAATAATACCCTTGTAAAACTCTTTTTAACCTGTGTTTAAAACAATTTCAGATATCAAAATACTATTTTCTTTTTATTAAATACAATTTTCAATAACAAAATTAGAAAAAAAGGGAAAACATATTTTTCATTGTAGAAAAAATTAAATATTATAGAGGAATAAAAACATAAAATAATTGTGATGATTATAGTAAAATATTTTCCATCTTATATACAAAAATAGAAAAATATTTTTTTATTTTATAAAGAAATTAAAAAACATTCCATAAAATGAATTATTTTGAAAATAATTAAAAGAAATTAAAAAGAGAAATAAAATTTTATTTATAAAATTTTATGTCCATATAAAAATATCCAAAATATTACTTTTAAAATATGGATACAGAATTATAATTGAGTTTCAAGGTATAATTAAAAGGAGTATTTTTAAAATAAAAACCCTTACCTTGAGTCTGACACGTCATGTACATTATTTATCATCCAAAGAAAAATAAAATTATATTAATTATTTAATTTTTTCAGAAACATTTTCATGTTTATTATTCCTTTTATTTCACTTGTTACCATGTTTTAACAATTACTTAATTATTTATATTCATGTTGAATGTTTTTCCGATATTCGATTCATAAGTCCAACTATATTCGGTAAGATGAATTTGTTCCAAGAGGTAATTATTAAATAATTTCAAGAAAAATAATAATTAATAAATTATCATTTCAATTAATCAAATATACAATTAAAACGAATCAATAATTGTTTTTTGAAAACTTAATAACATTAAAATCATTGAGATGTTAGGTCGTACGTATACATGAGCAACAATTCCATTTTCTAAAATTAATTAAGGATAAAATTTAAAGTATATTTTTATCATTAAAAAATTTCCATATTATTATAAATATATTAATATTTATTTAATTATATTTTTATATATCATCCATGTGATGGGGTGATGAAAAAAGAATCATATCACTTCATTGAGGTTTTAGTCCACACGTATGCCTGAACGAAATTATAATTTAGCAGTGAATGGGAATATAAGAATGTAAATGATATATTATATTTTAAGAATGGAAAATTTGTATTAAATATCATTTATATATACCATAAATTAATAATTATAACAACTCTGAAGATAGAGTGATGGAAAATTAATTGCATCACTTCGCGAGGTGGTAGTTTTTCATAAGCACGAGCAACAGTCTCATTTCCCATTTAAAGGAAGAGGACATGTATATTTTTTTAAATTAAAATAAAAACACCATAGTATTTTATTGATATTATTGTTATTATATAATTATTATTAAATAATATTTTAAGGTGGTGGAAGAGAAAACAAAACTAAAACATGGGGTTAAAAAACTATACTTATTCATTAGAATGTATCTGGATACACACAGTAATCCCTCTAAGTATGTTATTATGCCTAAAAAGGAACTATATAATGATGTGAGGGATTATAGGAAGGGATTGTGGAAGAGTGTTTCTGAACCTAATGGGGTTTGGAGTGTTATATAATTCGAAAAATCGATGTCCTTTAATTTTTGAGGGGATGTGCACTCTTGGAATTTCTCAAAATATTATTTTGATATAAATGAATTTTCATTTCCAATTGGATCCAAAATAACTTATTAAGAATATAGAAAGTGTGTATATAAATCCAATCATATGATAAATATTAAAATATTTGTTATCACATTATTACCCTTCTCTTTTTTTAACCCATTGTTAACCCCTTTCAAACTTACCATGACAAAAAAAATTTTACTCTCTGAGGGTCAATAAGGTGACTAAAAATTCAAAAAAGAACAATAAATGGATCCTAAGTTGAAGAAGGGTGACATTATAATCCATATCCAAATAACATGAATGAATATAAGGTATTTATTATTTTAAAAAAATATTATCAATGATAATATATCATTAATGTCAATTATGAAAATAAATCATTACATTGATTTTAATAAAACCAAGAGAAATATAAAAATTTTATAAAATTTTTATAATAATTACCTATAATATCATTTTAATATACATAATATATTGATAAAATAAAATATCTAAAATTATGTTACTCCCGAGTTTAAATTTTCCATTGGTTATGACTTGGGTTAGGTTTTTGGGTGAGCCGTTGTTAAAACTTTGAGTTTTTGAGAAAAGAATGCGTATGTGTGTTTGGTGGCATCTGCGCTCGAGCAGAACACAGTCGAGGGGCTGTGCATTGACACCCTTGTCACCGCGCGACCTACCTGGTTTGTGAGGCGAACTAAGATATTGAAGGAATATTAGAATTGAAGTTTAAAAATTGTTTTAGAAATAATCATAATATTATCATTTTTATTAAAACATTGTTTTTATTATTAAATAAATTCTTATTATTGTAGGAATTATTTTATCTTTATGATATTTCTATTAGATCTATTATTATTATTATTATTCTCTTATTATCATTATGTTTTTTTTCATTTATTTTTTTTTTTATTATTTCTTTTCTATCCTTTATTTCTTCTTTCTTTCTCCCCTAACCATACTTACCATTTTTCCGTAGCCCTGCGCGCTGCCTCCCTCAATCTTTCCCTTGCGCAGCGCAGCCCCCCCAGGTTTCTCCTATCGTGAGCAGGCGCCGACTCCCTCCATCTCCCCCCGGTTCCCCTTCCCATCCCTGCATGACCCCCACCCCAGCCGCCTACATGCACCGCCCCGTCTGGCCTCCCCTGCCCTGACACACCCGTTGGCCTTCTCCCTATGCAGCGCAATGCCTCCCAACACTACCTCTCTCTCCTCCGACGACCTATTCACGGCGAACCCCTCCCCTCCTCACTTGCTTCAGCAGCCTGGCCTCACTGCTTCAGACCCCTCCTTCACCGGCGCTCCGGCCGACTTCCTATCCGGTTGTACCTCTGTCTCACACGGTCGGTCAACCGAACCCCCTGAAAATTTATCTCTTCCCGCACAACACCACCCTCCATCACCCCCTTTTCATTCTTGGTCTGTTCCCCGCAACCCTCCCTTGTTTAGCACACTTTTCCCCTGACCTACGGCCTCTAGTGAGCTACCTCTCGCCCGCGTTGCCCCCTAACCGGCATTACCCCCTTGGCAACATCCTCTCCCTATGGAGACGCCCTACCTTTTCGGTAAGGGGTTCTTGGTTATGTGTTCCTTGAGGAGAGTTACTGTTTTTGATAAAACCTTATGTGTTGGGGTTCAATCATGTTGTGCATGGTTTAGTTGTCCTTCTAGAGCATACAGATGCAGTGTGGATGTGATCGTGCATTGATCTCGGGCATGCGTTTCCATTCTGCCTTGAGTTGAGTTATTATTCATTTGCAAGGACACTTTAAATTTAGTGGTATTTTAATTATTGAATGACTTATTTTTATTTAATATTAACTAATTATTTTTAAGTATATTTATTTTAGAAGAAATTATGTGATATTGAAGATTTTTTTTTGTTTGGTTAATTGTTTTTCCTGATTTAATATTTTGGCGTGTTTTGTGATTAATGAGTTCAGTGCGAAGTTCAGTTTTTTTTTCTTACATGAACCTAGTTTGCGTTTTTCACCTTATAGGATGTTCATGTGAATTAAGATGCATTTTATGAAAACTAGTCCTGGGTTGTTTAATTACCTTTTTATAAATCATGCAATTAGTTTATTTAATTGTGAAAGTGGTGCGTTTTCTATTTTAGTAGGATGTAGGTGGGAGTTTGATCAAAAATGTGTTTGTGAGTGAGTTTTATTTGTGTAAAGATGTGAATTAATTTTGAAATATTGTTTTATAAGTTTTAATGTGGTTTATTAAATAGTGTGGATGGTGTGCACTGTGTTTTGAAAGAATGCCGAAATGGTCTTTGCTCCGTTTGTTTGTTTGAATTGTTTTAAGTAACTGTTTATGTGTTTTTAATTCTTGAGTCATGGTTGCAGCGTGACGACGATGAAAACCGTGATATTGCAGTCATCAGCTTGTGTAGTTGCGCACCTTTGCGAGGAGTGTCGCGTCATTGTGTTTCGACTGCGTATCAAGGTAGGTCCTCCACTACACATGCCTTTAAATTTAGAATTTATTAATTTCTTGATATTTTTTTAATTTTAATTAATGATAATTAATATGAGATAATTAATTTTAAAATTATTATTTGGTGTAAAAAAGAGCTGTTTATTTTATACACAACAGTTGAAATATTTTCTTGACGAGCGGACACCCAGTAGTGAAAGAATGCCCATTTGGATTTTGAATATAATTCACAGAATTTCAAATGTAGTTCTGGTTTATTAATAAATGATTTCTTTTGAAGAGTGAGCTAGTGTTTTGGTTCTCTTGAGAAATGAGGATTTTGTTTAAAAATGGTGAAGGCCTGTTTGGCACTTTAATAAAATAAATTGTTTTGGAAACTCTCTTTGGGGTGAATCAGAGGTGATATTGGGTGCACGTTGACTACATGATTTGTGTGTGATGTTTATGTTACTTTATTGACTTTGTTGACTCACCCCTTTCTTGTTTATTATACGTGTTGGCATGGGAACTTGGAATAGTAAGTGAATATTCTGAGAACGATTGTAGCACTAGTTTAGATTACGCACTGGCTAGTGGCCCCTAGTATAGATGACACTCTGCTAGGGGATTGGGCCCCTTGTTTAGGGTATTTAGGGAAAAACCAGGCATTAGGGCGTTATGACATCATCGAGAGTAGGCATGCCTTCAGGATGAGTCACATGTATAGTAGGTTCTGGATTGTTCATGAGATCCTAGGTACGACCCATATTTTTATTAAGTGTTCATTTATATGTGGAGGATGGTTGAGGGGACTTGTTCGGTTACTGGCCTATGTGTGCCACACTTTTTCCATTGCCCTTAGTGTGTGTTGTGTGTTGTGTATAGTTTTCCTTTTGACTAACAACTAAAATATGGATGTCTAAATTGTTTGAAAAAAGGTTTTAAAATGCAGTGCACTTATTTCTTCATAACACTGAACATTTTTTATATTAAAAAGGGAAATGGTCTGTTACTTGTTCTTGAAATGAAAGTGTGTGCGGAAACCAGTATTTTATATAATTTAGTTCAAACCTGGAATTGATAAATTCTTTATTTAATGGTATGTGAATTGGGAATAGAATTATTTGGGCCTACCTACTGAGTTTTAATACTCAAGCCTATAGTGTTTTCTTGTTTTTTTAGTTTTGATGCAGGTTTGGTTCGAGCTTGCTCGACATGGATGAGAGTGGGTTGTGGACTGGTTAGTGAATCGCGGAGTCGCATGGAGTTTTGGTTGAAACCAGGTTAGTGTACTTTGTTGGTCGTTCATTATTTTCAGAGTTATCTGTTTACTTTGTGTTATTATACTTTTCTACTGCATTATTTATCTTTATTGGGTGAAATCATTCTCATTTTTCTTCTATTGATGCCCTGGCACTTGTCGCCAGCCCGGGAGGATCGGGAACGCCTCTCAGGTCATGTTGTGGGCTGGCTCGTGTGATTGGTTTAGGGTCGACCTAGGTTGATTCGTGAAAAAATGGTATCAGAGGAGGTTGGCTCTTGAGTGGACCTTGTTTTTCAAAACGCCCATCGTTATTTGAGGTTGTCATGGTAGAAGGAGTATACTTGTCGGGAATCGAGGCACACAGACGAGAAGGACGTCATGAACCCTTGCTTGTTCTAAACCTCGGGTTACCATGGGATGTTAGGGTTATTGATGTCTTTTGATTTTTATGGTTTGTTTGGTACTGGGAAATGAAATGAGAGTCAAGCAAGTGACCTTTTTGAGCTCGCATGGTCTAGAAAACCCTGTGGAGCTAGAGACATTACCCTATAATGCTCTTAGTGAGAGTGGTGTAACTGGTGTATGGCCACCAACCATGTGGCTGAGTCACCCATCATCACTTGTTTCCCTCTGGTGAATCATTTGAGTTTTCCTTCATTCTGAAAATTGTTTTGTAATGTTTTATTTTGGAAATTGTGAAAAGTTGAAATTGAAATGGAAATAACCATGTTTTGATTATGTTATTTGTTTCCTTATTCCTTAGTGTTCACCCCACGACAGTTTGATGGATGCCCAAGGTGCATCTTTGGGAGGTTCACCCCTAGAAAATCCTCCAGTTGATCAGCCCATAGACTATGTTCTAGAATTCCGGAAGTTGAACCCTCCCCTGTTTTATGGGAAAGCAGAGCCTCTTGAGGTAGAGGAGTGGTTGCTGAATATTGAGAGGAAGTTCATTTTCATTGGTCTTCTTGAGTTGTTAAAGGTGAAGTTAGCTACCTTTATGCTTGAAGGCCCAACTTGGAAATGGTGGAAGTCCCTGTCTCGAAGCAAGCCTCAAGAAGATCTCACATGGGAGTTTTTCAAGTCATCGTTCATCCAACAATACTTCTCTGAGTTGACGAAGTTGAGGAAGAGGATAGGGTTGTGTTGTATTTATTAGGGTGTTGAATAAGTCCTGTAATTCTATCAACTTTTCTTAGGCCTAGTTCAGTACGACCAATGGTTTGTTGCAAATGATCCCAGGAAGGCTCGACAATTTGAGTCTAGACTCCGACCTGAGCTGCGATCGAAAGTGGAAGAGCTCAACCTAACCACCTTCTCGGATGTTGTGGGGAAAGCCTTTTTGGATGAACCTGGGTTAATAGGAGGACTTGAGTTGGAAAATCCTCCAGAATTTGGGAAGCAGTGCAATGGATGTTGTTATGAAGATTGAGAAGCGACCTGGTGTCAGTGGTGCTGGTAGAGGAATCAAGAGGCCTTCAGACCTTCAATCATCATCTCCACAGTGAAATTTTGTGATCTGTCCCCAGTGTGGTAGGAAGGGTCATAAGATGACAACGTGTCTGAGTGCTCTGAGACCCTGCCACACATATGGACGTTGGGGTCACTTGTAGTGATTCTGCCACGATGTTTCCAAGAAGCACGCGGAAGCTAGACATGGCTCGTCGAAGGCCACCGCAGCCCATCATCCGGAGTAGGAAAATGTTTGGGGAATAGTTTGAGGTTTTATCTTTTTATTATACCCTAGAATTAGTGGTTGTCTCTTGTGGTGTTTTGCAGTTTTTCTTTTCTTTTAGTGGTACGAATGGTTGTGGTTGAACCTCTTTGAAACCTTTGTTTTGAAAGGAAGTGTACTTGGTAAAATTCTGATTTGTGTGTTATCTTAGGGAATTTATGAAGCCTGACTACAAGGCAGGAGATGCTTCAATCATCGGTTATCCAACCATAGGTCCCAGAGTGAAGCTGGTGTGTTGTCAGGAGAACCCCCACGGTAAAAGAAAAGGGCCTTGATTTAATTTCAGTCCTTCGTGTGACGTGGTTTATGTTCTTTCGAGGGTGTGACATCGTTCAGGTATTGGTGAAGATAGTTTTGATGATCTATTGGTCGGGTCCTTCCCTCCCCTAACCTTATGGTGGGTTTTTTGGTCAGTGGGTAAAGTGTTCAAGTTCGGTGAATCTAATCAGTTCTTATGGTGGGGAGACAGACCCATCATGGGTCTCCTTGAATTCAGTTTGGCTTGTTTCCTATGGTGGGGAGTCCGTTCGGACCTCCAGTGTCAATATCCTAGTTTTCGTCTGGGTTTTGGTTTGGTGGTGGGTGGTGTTGTGCGGAACAACCTAATTCTATATTCTATTTTTTAGTAAAGAGTTGGGGTGTGACAATTCCAGTGTCAGATTGGAGTATGGTTTTAATAGGTACTCGTTGGACGTGGTCTTAACTTCTTTGTTGGTTTCAAGAGGGTTGTTCTGTTTTTCTTGGTGTTGTTCCAGATGTTGTGTTTTAAGGTTGAATTGAGGATGGAGGAAATGGTTGATTTCCATTTAATGGTGTTTAAGGTGTTTTCATGTTGGGCTTGGGTTTACCATTGTAAAAGTTCTATGTCCTTTGAAGCGAGCAACTGGAGGTGGTCACATTTTTGGAGGTGGGTGACACTTAGCGGGAAGTTCCTTTCTGTTGCATGAGTTCTTCTAGTTTATCTCTACCCTTTTTGAAGTATTTTGGGACCTCTTTGTTGTCGTTCTTTAGAGATCTATTTTAATTGTAATGTAATTTTGGTTCTTGTTTTGGGTTTTGATCTTGTTATGGCTTTCCGAGGGCGGAAAGCGTTATGGTGGGGAGATTTTTCACGCTTGAGTTTAAATTCTATTTTGGTTATGACTTGGGTTGGTTTTTTGGGTGAGCCATGGTTAAAACTTTGAGTTTTTGAGATAAGCACACGTATGTGTGTTTGGTGGCGTCTGCGCTCGAGCAGAGCACGGTCGAGGGGACGTGCAGAGACACCCTTTTCACCGCGCGACCTTCCCGGTTTGCGAGGGGAACTAATATGTTGAAGGAATATTAGAATTGAAGTTAAAAACATTTTTTTATAAATAATCATAATATTATCTTTATTATTAAAAAATTGTATTTTTTATTAAATAAATGCTTATTATTGTAGGAATTATTTTATCTTTAGGATATTTCAATTAGAGTTATTATTAATAATAATATTATTACTATTCTCTTATTATCATTATTTTTGTTTTCATTTATTTATTTCATTTTTTATTATTTATTTTCTATCCTTTATTTCTTCTTTCTTTCTCCCCTAACCCTACATACCCTTTTTATGTAGCTCTTCGCGCTGCCTCCCTCCATCTCCCCCTGGTTCCCCTTCCCTTCTCTATATGACCCCCCAGCCTCCTACCTACGCCGCCCCGTCCGGCCTCCCCTACCCCGATGCACACCCTGGCCTTCTCCTTGTGTAGTGCAACGCCTCCAAACACCTCCTCCCTCTCCTCTGACGACCTATGCGTGGTGAACCCCTCCCCTCTTCCCTCGCTCTGGCTGCCTGACTTCACTACTCCGGACCCCTCTTTCACCGGTGCTCCGGCCATACCTCCCTCCCACACGGTCGGCCAACCGAACCCCCTTCCGATTCCTCTCATCCCATACAACACCACCCTACAGCACCCCCTTGTCGTGCTTGGTCCATGACCTGCAACCCTCCATTGTTTAGCACACTTTTCCCCCGACCTACGACCTCCAGTGAGATACCCCTCGCCCGCATCGCCCCCTCGCTGGCATTGCCCCCTTGGCGACATCCTCTCCCTCTGGAGACGCCATACCTTTTTGGTAATGGGTTCTTGGTTATGTGTTCTTTGAGGAGATTTACTCTTTTTGCTAAAACCTTATGTGTTGGGGATCAATATTGTTTCAAAGGGTTTATTTATGCTTCTAGAGCATATGGTTATGGTGCGGATGTGATCGCGCACTGATCTCAGGCATGCTTTTCCATTCCGCCTTGAGTTTAGTTATGATGAATTAGCAATGACTCTTTAAATTTAGAGGTATTTTAATTATTTCGTGACTTATTTTTATTTAATATTAACTAATTATTTTTAGGTATATTTATTTTATAATAAATTATGTGGTATTGTAGATATTTGTTTTTTGTTTGGTTAATTATTTTTCCTGAATTATTTTTTTGGCATGTTTTGTGATTAATGAGTTCAGTGAGAAGTTCTATTATTTTCTTACATGAACCTACTTTGCATTTTGCACCTTATATCATGTTAATCTGAATTAAGATGTGTTTTATGAAAACCAGTCCTGAGTTGTTTAATTTCCTTTTTATAAATCATGCAATTATTTTATTTAATTGTGAAAGTGGTGCGTTTTCTATTTTAGTAGGACGTAGGTGGGCGTTTGATAAAAAACGTGGTTGTGAGTGAGTTTTATTTGTGTAAAGATGTGAATTACATTTGAAATATTGTTTTATAAGTTTTAATGTGGTTTATTAAATAGTGAGGATGGTGCACACTGTGTTTTGAAAGCATGTCGAAATGGTCTTTTCTCTGTTTGTTCGTTTGAATTGTTTTAAGTCACTGGTTATGTGTTTTTAATTCTTGTGTGGTGGTTACAGTGTGTTAGTGATGAAAATCGTGATACTGTGCTCATAAGCTTGCATGGTTACACAACTTTGCGAGGAGTGTCATGTCATCATGTTTCAAATGTGTGTCGATGTAGGTCCCCCAGTGCACTTGCCTTTAAATTCAGAATTTATTAATTTCTTGATATTTTATTAATTTTAATTACTGAGAATTAATATGAGATAATTAATTTTTAAAAGATTATTTGGTGTAAAAAGAGGCATTTATTTTATACACGACACTTGAAATATTTTCTTGAAGAGAGGACACCCAGTATTGAAAGAATGACTTTTTGGATTTTAAACATAATTCAGAGAATTTAAAACGTAGTTCTTATTTATTAATAAATGATTTCTTTTGAAGTGTGAGATAGTGTTTTGGTTCTCTTGAGAAATAAGTATTTTCTTTAAAATTGGTGAAGTCCCATTTGGAACTTTAATATAATTAATTGTTTTGGAAACTCTCTTTGGGGTGACTCAAAGGTGATATTGGGTGTACGTTGACTGCATGATTTGTGTGTGATGTTTGTGTTACTTGATTGACTTTGTTGACTCACACCTTTCCTGTTTATTATATGTGTTGACATGGGAACTTGGAATAATAAGTGAATCTTCTGAGAAAAATTGCTACACTAGTTTAGATTAGGTACTGGATAGTGGACCCTAGTACGTATGACACTCTTCTAGGGGATTGGGCCCCTTGGTTAGGCCATTTGGGAAACAATGGGCGTTAGGGTGTTATGAAGTCATCAAGAGTAGGCATGCATTCAGGATGAGTCACATGTATAGTACATTCTGGATAGTTCACGAGCTCTTACGTTCATCCCAGGTTTTTAATGAGTGTTCATTTGTATGTGGCGGATGATTGAGAGGTCTAGTTTGGTTGTTGGCCCATGTGTGCCACACTTTTTCAATTTCCATCAGTGTGTGTTTTGTGTTGTGTATAGCTTTACGTTTGACTAACAACTAAAATTTGGATTTCTAAATTGTTCGCAAAAATGTTTTAAAATGAAATCCACATGTTTCTTCCAAACACTGAACTTGTTTTTATATTAAAAAGGGAAATGGTCTATTACATGTTTTAGAAATGGAAGTGTGTGTGGAAACCAATATTTTATATAATTTAGTTCAAAACTAGAATTGATAAATTCTTTATTTAATGGTATGTCCATTGGGAATATAATTATTCGGGCCTACCTTATGAGTTTTAATACGCACGCCAATAGCGTTTTCTTATTTTTTTTAGTTTTGTTGCAGGTTTGGTTCAAGATTGCTTTCTATGGGCGAGACTCGGTTGTGGACTGGTGAGAGACTCTCGGAGTCGTGAGGAGTTTTGGTTGAGACCAGGTTAGTGTACTTTGTTGTTCGTTCATTCTTTTCAGAGTCATTTGGTTACATTGTGTTATTCTACATTTATGCTGATTTATTTATTTTTACTGGGAAATTCGTTCCCATTTGTCCTCTATAGATGCCCTAGGGCTTGTCGCCAGTCCGGGAGGATCAGGAATGCCTCTGGGGTCATGTCGCGGGCCGACTCCGGTGATCGGTTTAGGGTCAACCCGAGTTGGATCGTGAAAAATTATATTACTTTTATTTTTTTAATATCATTTAGTTGATTTTTCCATTAAGTGAACAATCATTGAATTAGTGTTGTGTAAAATTTTTAGGTAATTATATATTCGATAACAACAATAAATAAATTAATATGATGAATATATTTAATTTTTATTAAATAATTATATTTATAAATTAATATATCCTCTAGTTGAGAAAATTTCAATAAATTTATATTTATTAAAAACTAGAGTTTTCCATTTTTTAATTTTCTATAAATAATTATGTTATATATGATATAATCACATCCAAATGGGAAAAAACAAATATAACCTAATAAATTATGGTTATGGATGACAATTCCTTACAAAATAATTAAGTTTATTTTTACGGTATTTTTATAATTTTTTCCATTTTATTTTTAGCTTTAATTACTTGATATAATTTTTATCGTGCAAACAAAAATAACTAAGGTTACTATTCATATTGATGAAAAAAAATGTTTTCCTTAAAAAAATTGAACCATATAATTCCAAATATGAAATCCATTTTTGAATATTTAAATAAAATAATTAAAAGTATTTAGTATAAAATTAAAATTAAAAAATGGGATGGAAAATGTATTTTCATAAAAAAATTATTTTTTAAATATAAAATGTTTTTATTCAAAATGAAATTATAATGTTATTTTAAAACACAAAATTTGATTATATTAAATCATAAATAAAAAATTTATTTTTAAAAATAATCTAAAATACAATTTAACTTTGTAAATACTTTAATTGAAAATATGGTTTCAATAAAAAATGGTTTTTATCAATATTTAATGACAAATCAAACTTTCCCAAAAAATAAAAATTTCAACATAGGAAAATTTAGAAATGGTGATTTCAAAAAATATTATTTTTTATCAAATATTATATATTAAATTTACATTAGTTAATTATATTATTTTTCACAAAAAGTTTAATAAATTTTTTTTGAGGAACACATTCCTATGAAGAATAAAATGGAATTGTTAAAAATTGAGTGATTATTTTATAACAAATAATCGTTTTATTTGAATTTATTTTATATTTTATATATATATATATTAAAAATCAATTAATACTACTCATACCCTCCAATTTGAAGTCTAGGTTATAATAATCATATTTAAATAATAATATTTCACTGTTTATTTACACTCGATGTTGCATATTTTTTACAAATCAAGCATAGTATTATTTTAAGAAAATATAAGGATATTAAAATATCCCACATTTTTAAAAAAAGTTCCTCAAAATTTTATCTTTGGATCAAAATCGAATGATTTTACATTTCAGAAAATATTTGTTGAAATACCACATCATAAAAATGGGATAATAAAAATTACACTTGAAAAGAGATAAAAGGGAAGTACAATATTCTTCCAAAATAACATATGACTAGTTTTACATAGGGAAACAATAATTTGAATTGAAAACAATTACCTAGATGGAAAAAATAATGACCAAGGATTGATAGAGTGCTTTAGAGAACATGTCCATGATAATGTTAACTACCTGAAATCCATAAATCTATAGTGGGTTACAAGGATATTGATTTCTCTCTAAAAAATTAATGGTATTGAATTTTTATTTCATGATCATTTTTCTAGAGTTGAGGAATTCAATTATCATATAAATTAAAATAATTAGGATGTATAATTACATTCGTATCATAATTTAATCATTTGGTTAATTTTTAACACATTCTCATATCTTTCTCCAAACGATGAGTATTCAATATGAGTTCTTTATTCCTAAAAATTAAAAAAACATCCAACATATCACATAATTCCATAAAATTAGAAAAATTATTATTCCTATATTTTATCAATATCCGAGACCTAATTTGTCTTCACAGGGTAATATTATTACCCAAATAAAAAATCATCATATAAATAAATACAATATTAATCAAAAAATCAAAAACAAAAACACCCAGATATTAACAAAGATCATTTGATGAATAAATAAACTAAAAATTAATAAAAATATAGAAAAAGATGATTAATACATAAAGAATTTTAGGATTTTATCAAATATTCCACTATGATAAATTTATCATTTATGTCTAAATAACATTAATCACTCTTAATTTATCATACACAAAGTGTATATACCTTAATCATATAATCTCTAAGATATGATAAAGTTTTCCATAAATAACATGAATAAACATAAATAAAAATTTACATCATAAATAATTTTAAAATATAATTAAATCTTGAGTCATCAAAGAAAATCTTAGAGTATACCATAGTATACCCCAAATTTACAACGACTATATTCTAAAATCACTTAATCACAAAATCACTTTTCAATAACATGGTTATGATATAATGTATATTCCCAAAATCAAATTAATAATTATCTATCAAAGTATTTCAATAAACATTGATTTCATACTAACTAATACATCATGTAGTCCCATGGTAGGTGATGCACTCTTTTCACCCTTCTATTACGGGTTCAAGCCCACGACCTTGCCCGATGTGATGGGTTGTAACCCAACCTATGGGATAAAATTTTAATTCAACTACTTAAAGATATTTTTTATAAATTTTACCAAAATATGGTTAACATACTCGTAAATAACCTTAATTATAAAAGATCATATAAGTGTTATGGTTAACAACACCATTAAAAATATTTCTAACAAATAGAAAGAGAATTCTTCCCTAAATAATTTTTTCACAGGTAAAAAATAAGTGTTATATATACCACATACATCTACTAAAACTCAATAAATATCTACAAATGTATTCCCATGATATAAAAATTCAAAGGGGGGGGGGGTTAAGACTTTGATTTTATAGTATACCACGACATTATAACTCTTGAGTCACTATATATAGAAAAATTAATAATTAAAAGTTATTTATTAACCATAATTTTCAACTTATTCTATAATACTTTCTTCCTCCAAAAAAATGAATCATGTCTAAATTTTAGACAATATAAAATCATAAGACAATATATAATCTATTTTTTTCATATTTCATTGGTAGTTCTTTCTTCATCAACAATAATGGAATTATAAGTTACAAAGAATTCATCTGTACGGACATGATGATCCCATTCTTGAGATTTCCCCCAGTGATTTTTTTTCATAATTCCAATACTACCCACTTTTAAAAATTCAATGGATTCCATGGGAAGAAACTTATTCATGTTCATGGTTTAACTGAAAGCTTTTGATTATCAGGATTTTTATTTCCTTATTCACTTATTTTTTATATATAAAACATCATCCCATTATTTTAAAAAAATTTCCAGGGTGCCTTTTCCCACATTCATGGAACATAAGTCAATTCATCTTTTTACCATTTGATCATTCTCACATAAATTTCTATGTAAATCCACATTAATCTTATTTTATGAGTTAGGAAACTCACCAAGGTTTATTTTGTTAATCATAACTTGTGACATCTGGTTCTGAATAACCATTACATTTTTCACTATAGTGACATGTTCATTACATTTCTCATTCAAAAAACCATAAAATTTCCCTTCACTTCAATTCATACTATGGTTCTTTCTAAATACATCCATTTACTTAACCATAAATGTTAGTTTGATATGATCAATACAATCAAAATAAACCATGTTATAAGGATGATAAACATTAATATACCCTTATCCACGATATATTCAACACTTTTCTATTTATCAAAATTAAAATAATTCTCCCCAACTTACTATCTTTTCTGATTATAGTGGAATTTTATCATATGTTTAAATAACATCCTACCCTGTAATGTTATCTAAACCCTTTCATAATAACAACTATAATGGCCTGATCTTAAATATTACATATTATAGTCAATTTAATGTTTAGTTATCTTTATTACATTCACAATGATATTTTCAATTTAGTATTTTAGGGATTTAGGTCACAAATCATATATAAAAATACCATATATATAAAAAGTCTATGCTTCTAGTTAGTATCTATTTTACCAAAATATTAATCATTTAAAATAAAACACTATTTAATTTCATGAAAAAACTTCATGAAATTCAACATGACTTTCTAATTTACCATATCTATCCTTAAACCCTATGAAATAAATTTCAAAATTTTAGGAGAGTGAAAAAAATCCCATTAAGAGAAATAAGAAGAAAAAATGTATTATTCTAATAAAAAACATTAAAATCGATGAAAAAAATCTAAAAAACATAACTTTTTTTCGAAAATAGATTCATTTATTCTTTATATAAGATACTTATATTTCCTTTTTAAATAAAAATATATCCATTATATCTTATTAGAATGAATATAATCGTCATGAAGGTGACTTTGGACATCATTATCATATAACTAATAAAAACCCTTACAATTTGAAAATCCATATGACCAACTTCCAAAATATTTATTCAAATTAAATTAACATTACACAATGAATTTGAGTGATATATGTAACAAACCACTGTATAATCTACATATAGATTACAAGTGACCTATAATGTGGTTCAACCTTTGTTATGCAATGTTAATGTACCATATTATTAATTAAACCCTTGAAAAAATCTTTTAAATAGGTGTGAAAAACACATTAAGATATCAAAATAACCTTGTTTCTTAAAATCAATTTCAATTCCAAAATACCCTGAAATATTGATAGTGTTTTTTTCTTTTAATTCAAAATGAAAATCTATAGTGATAGTTGGACTTAAAATAATTGATATGGTGGTAAGAAAACATCATTTCACCATATATGATAGACATAGAACATTGATTATTTCATTTTGTAAATAAAGTCAAATCACAACACAAAATGATTACTTTTGAGAAAATTTGAAACTATGTCAAAACATGACATAAAATATCTAATATAAATATTTTATGTCGATAAAAATAAAGTAATGTAACTTTAAAAAAATTTATATGTATTTAAAAGAGAGTTTGTTAGGAAACATTAAAAGAATAATTTAAAAAGAATGTATCTTACAAAGAGTCCAACTAATCATGTCGTAGACCCTGGAAAACATGTCCCAAAATTTTTCCAAATGCTTCCATACATGATCAAAGATTATAGAACTTTTCTCAATCTACAATTTGGTCGGTCGTAGGGCCCGAATAGTGTTACAGATTAGGAGTTATGGACACTTGAAGTTGGGATGGAAAACTGGTTCGCAAAGCCCATTCGCGAAGTCCCCTCTACGATCGTAGAGCGCTTCCGCGATGAAATGAGGCGGGAAGCTCTACGAACCTGTTTGACGTTCGCGACGCGCTGTGAAGACCCGCTGTGAAGCACATGAGGTGGGATGCTCTGCGAACGAATTTGATGTTCGCGAACCCACCGCGAAGCGAAGGAGGCGGGACGCTCTGCGAACCCATTTGACGTTCGTGAGCGCGCCTCGAAGTCACCAATCCCCTCTTCAAAACGCCTCTTGCCTATAAACACATAGCTTTCCCCCGCTTTTCCAGGATTTCCACGGCCACTTTTCCCCTTGGGCGGCTGATCTCCCGGTCTGCAGAGCTCCACTTTGCGGCTACGCGAGGCCATGCTCCGCGAGAAGCTTCCTTCGTGTTGCTACTCTGCGAGTCCCTGCTCCGCGAGCAGCTTCCTTTGCACAGCTGCTCCGTGAGACTTTTCTCTATGAGTTTCCATTTCTCTGGAAGAGGCCCATGATCCATAAGATCCCTCTTCTCCACGAGACCTTTTCTCTGCGAAGCTACTTCTCGAGGCTCCTACCTTCACACCCACCGGTCCATACCGCTAGGGTTGCACCCCTGCACCCTCGCTCAGGGTCAGTGCCAGGTAGTGGTCCCGTCCCTCCGGGCCGGTCCTTTCACTACCGTCGTAGACTCCCATGAAAAATGGAGATTCATGCCGCTATCTTTTCCAGGCAGGGACTTCAGGATTTTCCATTACACCCTTATGCACACCCACCTTCCACCTATGGAATACCATGATTTGAGATACTCCTCCACACACCATGAAACACCTTGAGTTGACATATTCCTCTTGGTTTCATTCCCATGTCGTGATTTGAGATTCCCATCATCAATTCTCCGAGTGCCTTGAGTCAAACCATTCCTCAGAAACTCTTCAAAACCCTATCACTTGGCTCCTATGCCAGATTGATCCAGAAAGGGTCGCCCTTGCATAATATCCAACACCATCCATTCCCAGACACCTTATGCCGAACAGTCCTATCTACATGACTATAGACTATAGTACTCGCTATCTAACAAATTATAGGATGCCTCTTGCTCCATGCAATTGATACCTTATTCTCCAAGCATGAGATGCCAATAGTCCTACCTACAAGACATTAAAATATACTTCTCCCTATGATCAAATCATAGGATGCCTCTTGCATAATACAAGAGATGCCTCATGCTCCTTACATGAGAAGCTAATAGTCCTATCTACATGACATTAAACTATAGTAATCCCTATGTTCCAAACAGAGGGTGCCTCTTTCTCCAAATAAGAGATGCCTTGTGCTCCAAGCATGAGATTCCAATAGTCCTATCTACAAGACTATAATCTATAGTACACCCTATGTTGAAAATATAGGATGCCTCCTGCTCCAAGCAATAGATTCCTTAAGCTCCAAGTATGAGATGCCAATAGTCCTACCTACAAGACTCTAAACTGTAGTTCTCCTTATGATCAAATCATAGGATGCCTCTTGCTTAATATAGGAGATGCCTCATGCTCCTAGCATGAGATTCTAATAGTCCTATCTACACGACTTTAAACTATAGTAATCCCTATGTTCCAAACAAAGGATTCCTCTTTGTCCAAATAAGAGATGCCTTGTGTTCCAAGCATGAGATGCCAATAGTCCTATCTACATGACTATAAACTGTAGTACACTATATGTTCGAAACATAGGATGCCTCTTTCTCCAAATAAGATATTCCTTGTGCTCCAAGCGTGAGATGCCAATAGTCCTATCTACAAGACTATAAACTTTAGTACACCCTATATGCCAATCATAGGATGCCTCTTTCACTAAACAAGATATGCCTTATGCTCTAAGCATAACATGCCTAATCCCATGATTACAGTGGCATGATTCCAATGCCCCTTGGCATTATCCCGCTTGTGAACTAGTGCATAGGTGAAGGTCTCAATCCACCAGTGGGTTGGGATGCCCTCATGGCCAGACATGAGGAAGACATTACGGTCAGCTTCCTAGCGTTAGCCCCATTCACCAGTGCCAATCCATAGAGGCACCCGGGTAGCTTCGGCACCCGGGTATCTTTCTAGCGTAAGCCCCATTCACCATTTCCTCTCCTTAGCGGCACCCAGGCAGCTTCCTTGTGTATGCCCTGTTCACCATTTCCACTCCATAACAGCACCCGGGCAGCTTCCTAATATATTCCCCATCCACTATTGTGATCATATGTAGTGGTAAGCCTTTGACATCCTTATCTAGAGGTAAGCCGTTGTGATCTGATCCAATGGTAAGCTATTGTGACCCAATCCAGCGGTAAGCCGTTGAAACCCCATTCAGCAGTAAGTTGTTGACTTCCTCATCCAGCGGTAAGTCGTTATGACCCCATTTAGTGGTATGCCATTCACATCATTATCCAGCGGTAATCTATTATGACCCAATCTAGCGGTAAGCCATTGAAACCACCAATCGGCAGTAATCTGTCATCAGAAGAACTACGCGGACTTTTATTACCTGCCACATGGATACGTAGGAAGCCTCTTCGAGGCTCAAGCCCAAAACTATCATCATCCTTTTCCTTGGGCCTCCATCATAGAGTAAGTCCCAGCACCATAGGCTGCCTAACACATAAGCCCCTCTTTTCATCTCACAGACGCATGCTTCGCGACGTGATCGTCAGGTCCCTGCTGCCTCTTTTTTCCCACACCGAGCACGACTCACATGGTCTTAGAGTAAGCATCAACCATAACAATTACCTCATCCAACATGACATTAAACTATATGCCCTCGTCCAGCATGACATTAAACTTCACACTCGAACTATGGTGTCTTAGATCCATGTCAAGGTATGGTACGTAAGAAGCCCCATGGGGTTCAAGCCAACTACCAGTGGACCCACAGGTTCACCTTCACGTCGGTTAACCAGCGGAAACCCCATCTTAACTACAAGGAATTTGATCCATGTCAAGCCATGGTACATTGGATGCCTCCCTGAGGTTCAAGCCCAACAATCATTGGCTCCGACCGTCTCCATGTCAGTGTGCCAAGCCCCCATTTTTACCTGAACTATGTGGTCTTTGATCCATGTCAAGGCATGGTACGTACGAAGCCTTCCTAAGGTTCAAGCCCACCGTACACCTAGACCATGGTCATTTTTTACGTCAGTTCTCCGGAACTCCCCATCCTGCGTGATGTTAAACTGCATCCTAATCTAGCGGTAAGCCATTGTGACCCCACCACCCAGTTGTTCCGACATCCCTTCATGTCAGTTCAACAACCCCTTTTCAACCCAAACTATGAGGAAATTGATCCATGTTAAGGCATGGTATGTAGGAAACCTCACGAGGTTCAAGCCCAATACCCATTGGACCAAGGTCCTTCTTCACGTCGGTTCACCGGCGTCCATTATGAACTACGTAGTCTTTGATCCATGTCATGACATGGTACATAGGAAGCCTCCCTGAGTTCCAAGCCCACCACCATTCATCTGGACCAAGGTCCATCTTCACGTCGGTTCACTGGAACCCCATACCAAACTATGTGGCCTTTGATCCATGTCAAGGTATGGTACGTAGGAATCCTCACGTGGTTCAAGCCCATCACTCAGTCATTCCGACCCCATTCATGTCGGTTCACCCCTGTCCCGCATGACGTTAAACTGTATCCATCTGAACTACGTGACCTTTGATCCATGTCAAGGGATGGTACGCAGGAATCCTCACGAGGTTCAAGACCATCACCCATCAGACCCAGGTCCATCTTCACGTCGGTTCACTGACGACACTATCCTGAACTACGTGGTCTTTGATTCCCTTACACGGGGATACGTAGGAGGCCTCCATGAGGCTCAAGCCCATCACCTATCCATGAATCCATTCTCATGGTCCGCCTCCCCAGGTGTCCCATCGTCCCACCGAACTACGCGGACTTTGATTCCCTACCACAGGGATACATCGAAAGTATCTTCGAGGCTCAAGACCAACTTCACCGTCACCCTTGCGATTGTCCCATTTAATTCCCCCTTCACTTCATTCAACTCTCCATCATCCATCCTGATTCTCACCCGGGCAGCCACATCTCGGTGGGATCATGCCATCTTCCTCCTCGCTACTCCTAGCAGTACTTGGGCCAATATACACACGTAAGCCCCAACATGTCTCTGGGTCATTGTCCTCTCTGTACACCCTGATTCATCTCCCCTTTGAACTATGTGGGTTTTGATCCCTGTTGTCTACACGAGGTATGTTGGAAAACTCCATGAGGTTCAATCCTAGCAAATGGCAAACCTTGGTGATTCCCTATTTTGGGGTGCACACTACCTGATCCTCCCTTAGTGTTGTTCAGATCAGCCATTACAGTGTGACATCTCCCCTCCAGGGAGCGCACCACCTCTGATCCTTCCTCATTCGGTGTTCTGACCCATCCATCTTCCAGGTGTTCTCTCCTTGGGATATACCAATATGATCTATCTCTATGGGATGTTATGATCACTCTAGTAACTGTCTCCGCAAGTCGTTAAACTCGCAGCCTACCTCGTGATAAACATGAGATGCCTGAGGAAAACCTTGGATGACTCTCCTTTGGCATAACCATATCCACAAGACGTTAATCTTACGGCCTACCTCTTGATAAACATGAGATTCCTGAGGAAAACCTCAGATGACACGCCTTTGGCGTAACCGTCTCTGCATGACGTTAAACTCATGGCATACCACCTGTTAAACATGGGAAGCTGAGGAAAAACTCAGGGATATTCCTATGGCAGATGATTCCCCGCATTCGACGTGGGATGCCTCACGTTATGCACCCTTGAGATGCCCTCTTATGAGGAAGAATACAGTTTCCCCAATGTCCACGCATCCAGAGATACCCTGACATGCCTGTTGTTGTCATCTACTCCGACCGAAGGTAGATACCATGTCAAGATCCCATGGAATGTCTTGACAGAAGCAGTGTAATTAACCGGCGTCCATGAGGATATGGTATTGGGAATGAGATTCACGAACAACATATTAAATCTATGAGGGAGACCCCGACTAGGTGACGAGTTCTGAGGAGGAATCCACGAAAGGAAAAACCGACATCCCATCATCCCATTTAGATCAAGGAGAAAACATCCCTGAACATGGAGCGATTTCCACCCGCCTTTGGAAAGCGAGAATGTGGGGTAATAAAACAGCCGCGCCTGTCGGGCCCAAGTAGACGGACGCGCGCGCCCCGGTGAAAGAGTCAGGAACACATGTAAATTATTTATCTTACATAATAATAAACTGATGTTAATTTTTTACTTGATTGAGAAAATGTTTCAAGGTTGTTATTGATTTTATTTAACTTGTTACCGTGTTATAAAAATTAGTTAATTATATACGTTCACATGATATGTTTTATCAATATTCTGTTCACTAGTACAAAACGGATTCAGTAAGTTCACTATGGTCAAATTCATAATTATTACATCATATACATAGTAATAATCATGTAATAATTATCATTTTTATACATTTATAACACATTTATAACCAATCATGAAGGTTTTTTTTAAATTACCTATGTTATGATTATGGATATTTTAGGGTGTATGTACGTATGAGTAACGGTTATAGTTTTCAACGACCATTATGAAAAGATAGTATCATTTTTAAATTATGTAATTTTTATAATTTCATAAATATCATATTATTTATTTAATAATATTTATATATATCATCCATGTGATGTGGTGATGAATAAAGAATCATATCGCTTCGGGGAGTTGGTAGTCCAAAAGTAGAGAAAAATGACAATATCATTTTTTAGTGAAATGAATGGTAAGAAACTTAATGACATATTATCTTCTAAAAATGATATATATTTACTGAATAATATATATATATATGTATATATATATATTTAAATCCATTCTTATAACCATTTTCTGAGATATGGTGATGGAAAATGAGTTACATCGATTCGCATGACGACAATCCACCATACACATGAATAATTGTTTAATTTTCCAAGTTGGAATATGAGAATGATATATGTAGTGAAATTAACATAATAACACCTTAGTATATTACATTTAATATATATATTATATTATATTATATTATAATAGTTAATTATATGATTTTAATGTGTTTTAGGAAAAAATAGGCTTAAAATATGCGGTTAACAAATATACATTTTCTTTGGAATGTCTACTACACTTAACACCTTAATCCCTCTATGATTTGTATATTAAATCAAAAAACCTATAGAATGAGGGTAGGTATTGTATATGTGATTTTTTTATATATTTTCTGATAATTTGTTTTCAGTGTGATATAAATGGAAAAAAGGATTCCCTTTAATAAGAGAGTGGTGGGGAACTTTTGAATTTCAATAAATATTAAATTAATATAAATAAATTTTCAACAAACAATAGATGAAAAAGATTTCATTAAAGGATATTATTATTATGGAATGAAATAACTACATCAAACAAAGAGTATACAAGTTTTTATAACATTTTAGCCATTATATGTTTGTTTTAACCCCTCATTAACAACTTTAACACTTTTCGTGAAAAATTTGGATTCATACTCTTTGTGGGACAATAAATTTACTATAACTAGAAATCTATCCCATAAATGGTCCTTTTATGATATAATCATCTATATTCTATTATCTTGTACTAATATATGATTTTTAGTAATTTTATATCATTTAATATCAAATTTTAGATCTATTCATTACATTGATTTAAAGAATATCATGAAAACATGTAAAATATGTATAAATTATTTTAATATATTCATAACATGTAATTTTAATCAATAATTGTTATTGTAACACAATAAGTTTCTCAAATTATGTAACATTTAATATTTTAATTTCAATTATTTGATTTCCCATTAATTGTATAATAACTATATCAGCATTGTGTAAGCCTTTATAGTAATAATATTTTAACTAAAAATTATAGATAAATTACCATGTATTAGATAAATAATTTACATTTCAAAAATATAATTATAAATTAACATTGCCATTGGTCCACCCGATTTAAGAAATATTATAGTTATTAAAAACATGAGTGTATATTTTTGAATTTTATCTAAATAAAATATTATAAAAGTTATAATCACATAAAAATGTAAAAAGGACATATAAATAAATTTTCAATGTTTATGTATAAACTAAAATCATCCAATTATATGAAGTCATGTTTTAGGGTTATTTTATAATTCTTATAAATTATTTTATATCTTTAATTACATAATTTACCCTTTACGATGGTGAAGAAAATTAAAAAGGTTACCATTCATATTGACCAAACAAAAGGAAAATATTTACCAATATTTAATCCCCTAATTAAAAATATGTAATCCATTTTCAGGAATAAAAATAAAATATTGGTAGAAATATATTTAAAATTAAACCATCAATAGGCGATGAAGATTTATTTTTCTGAAAAATATACTTTTCATAAATATAAAATAATTTTAAACTAAATTAAAGTAAAAAAATTAATTTCATAACAAAAAATTGGATTATTTTAAATAATATTTAGCTAATTAAATTTTAAAAATAATCCAAAATATAATTATATGTTGTAAATATTTTACAATAAAAATAGTTTTAAAAAATCCATTTTTTTATAATTCAAAGAAAAATAAAAAATTTATGAAACATTTATGAAACATTTACAGATATAAACATAGTAAAAATATTATGTGATGATTTAAAAAGTGATATATAATTTATTATATATTATTTAAAAAATATAAAAAATTATGTTTATCATTTCCATACAAAAATCAATAATATTCTTTTCTTAAGAAAGCATATCTTGAAAGAATAAAATGGATTTACTAATGATTGAGTTCTTATTTTCCAAAAAATAACAAATAAATTTTCATTGATTAAAAAAATATTTATATATTTAAAATATTAGTTAATCTTAAACATAAAACCAATTTAACAACTAGTTTATAACAGTCACAGTTAAATTATAGTATTTCATGGATCATTTATGATCTATGTTGATGTTTTTGTACATTATCAACCATAAATTTGTTTTAAAAAAGCCTCAAGATACTATAAACAAGGTCATATTTTCTTCTTTTCTATCTCATTTAATTAGATGGTGGTTATATCATTACTTTTCTCCACCCATATTTGTCCAAATCATTAGTTGTATCCTACACTATTAAAAGGATTAGAAATAGAGCCATTAGAATTTATAGGACCTTGTGATACATTTTTTTTTTGAAATTGTGTAATTTGTATCATTAAATTATATAATGAACATTATACTACATGATAGAGTATTTCTAGAGGTAATAAAATTCTGAAGAACATTCAAAGATGCTACTCTTCTTTCAAAATTCTATAAAGGTTCAAATAGAGTGACTTTAATGTTTATCAATTTTACTTCAAACTTAATGACTATATATTTAATATGATTTTAGCATATTCTATAGATCCCAATTTATATTAACATTAGTATTCCATATTCTAATATATTTAATAAGGAAAGTTAATCATGTATCATTAGGAATGATCATACTTTTTACTCATTTTCATCGATCTCTAGTTTAGTATCCTTGAAATCATTTATTTCTTTGTTAGTATCCAACAGTTCCTAAAAAACCACTTTAGTAAAATCCATAGATAATTTTTTTCATAAAAATTAACCTTCCAATCTTCTACAAGTAGAGATATTATTTCATTGAAATTTGTACTAATTATTCCTATTATTATACATGTTTAGGGAGAGTGTTTCACTTACGAATTTGTTTAGCAAGTACAATATTTAATTCCTGGGATTCTTATTCCAGTTTAGTATTATCAACATATAGTTCCACAACGAATGAAAATATATTGGTAAAAATTCAATATGTTCTTTAATCGTCTAATATTTAATTTCAGAGTAGATATATCAATCAAACATAACTATCTTAATTTCCTTATACTCTTCATGTGTTGAAATAGAATCTTCTAGTATGGTTAATAATAATAGATAAATCAGAAGAGAATAATCAACTTTAATTACCTTCAAAGAGTTCTATTTCATCATCTTTTTTATTTTTAAAGGTTAGATTCTTTAATTTATTAGTATCTTAATCACTTTTTTCATTATTCTTGATGAAACCTCAATAGATGAAATCATAGGAGAAATTATGTTTTCTATAACTAAAATATATATATAAGTTCTATAAATAGAAACATCATGTATTGTAATAATAAAATAAGAAAAAAATTTATATATAATCAAAGGGAAACTTGTGATTTAATATCGATTTATGTTCTAGGTGGATCTTGAAGTCATAGTTAGTTGGGGGTGAATCAATGTTGTTCAATATTATGTAATTATTTTAACATAAAAGATTATGCACTTTTTATTATTCAAAACTATGATATATGTTATGATGAATAGATATTGAATGTTTCCAAAACTTTTAATCCACTTTTAGTCAATAATGTAAATGATTAGATCACATGGTATCTTTTTAAGGCTTGGTCCCCATCCACACTATCTTTAATTAATATCCTGGGATATAGATATCCATTCTATTACACAAGTCAATACAAGGAGTATTAATCTCCATGAATTATAGCATTACCCAAACTCTATAGTGGTAAGGAATAAACCCTAACCCTTGGTAAGTATTTAACCATCCCTGAATCCTTAATATATTACACAAGTGAAGAGTGATTTATACTGTAACCTGATAATCTTCACCCTATTAACAGGAATGGGGTAGTTGTTTATAATAAACCCACTCATCTGAAAAGGGTCTCCTAAAATAACTTATAATAAATAACATAATTAATATCTAGGATATCTATTCATCATTTATGAGATCTTTTTACCTAGAAAAATTATTTGACTTCCACTAAATAATCAACTCATACTTCATGAATGTTAGCCTTATGTTTTTTATTTCAAAAAAAAATAAAAATCAATCACTACTCTAAGTACATAAACATAAAAATCATATAAATGATATTGCTAGAAATTATAAATTTTCTTTCACTTGATTACCAAAATTTTAGAAGAATATTACAAATATCTACAACATACAGTTCATGATCATTTGATTCTTCATCCCAAATGATCCTATATAATGTACTAATCAACTCCTCCCTCTCTCTTCAAATATTTATATAGATAAAAAAATCCTAAAAAATATCTACATTTATTTTGTAGCATTCAGGATGTGTTGAAACATCATTAAAATACCTCACTCAATCTCATGGTCATCCTCTAGATAAATCTATCAAGTTTATTGATTATATGAATTTATCTAAGAGCTTAAATGTCTTTATTTCTTCCGCAAATATCACTGGGATTATATTCCTATGACTTAGTATATTTTGATCATTGAACATATATCTAGGTATCACTACCATCAAATTGAATTTAAATAAATGATATATGTACCTATATAGAATCTTAAAATTACCTAAATTATATATACTTCACTTCACCTACTAGATTATCATTTGTCTCTTTATCATTTTTCTCTTCAATCTATCTCCATTACATCTTATGAAATACTACTTCCCAAAATTTATCTTCTATAAAACAAATTTGAAATCTAGCTAACAACATCTCCTACTTTTATCCTTTTATTAACACATAATCTATTTATCTTGACATCTTTTCTTTTGGTTATAATCAACGCATGATCATAACATATGAACTTCCTTAGCATTATAACATCATAAATTCTAATTATACAGACTTAAGAAATTTATAAACTTGAAAAACCTTCTAGTTGAAACACATGAAATCATAATCATTATTTTCAATTTCTGATTCATATTTTTTGTATTTTTATTCTATAAAAATTGTATTTCTTTTAATTTTTTTATTTACATCAGTATATTTTGATAGAATAAATTCCTAACTCAATATTCAGTGCTCATACTTTAGCATTCTTAACATTGGATTCTGGTATGATCTTCCTTTTAGTACATGATGCTCCAAGAGAATCCATATCCTCTATTTCTACAGTGTTTTCACTTCTAAAAGACTTTCATCTGATACTCGTATTTTTATACTAGATATTATTTTAATATATATGTTCATGATTATCTATTACTCATAACTTTTATAAGACTCATCATCAACCTATATAACTCCTCCATTTGTTTCAATAGGAGCAATCAAATTTTTATTATTAATATCATTTCCTCTATTATTCATTCATTATCAAATACATATTTTAATTTGTTCATTCAACTTATCTTGAATATCTATTGATATCATCAATCATAAAAATGTTTAATTCAATGAAATATCAGTGTATCATCATTATACATGATTCATAAACTATTATAATAGTTTGGTCTCTCCAGTATTTACATGTACCATATCTTCTAATTAAATATCAACTCAACATATAAAAATTATCTTTTTATATAACAGATTTAGAAACATTTATCTTGTCACATTTTACTAATGGATAACTCTTACATTCTGATCAAGTGTCTCATGAGTTCATAGAAAAGTAAAAATAACCCTAGAAGTCTCAATGTTTTCACAATAGTGTTACAAAGTCTCACGTGTCATATGAAATCATAGTAAGAATAATAATTTTTAAATTTACCTTCCATATTATCTTTGGGACTTTAGAAAACAATACTTGTTTAAGTATTTTATAGATGTAGAGTATCTTTTTTTATTGAATATTATTTGATATTTGATCCTTTAAAATTCATGAGTTTGTACTTAATTTATCATATCTTCTAGAAGTGTATCTTCCATTAGTGTATCATCAATAAGTATATTAGCTTGGATTTACAATTCACATTGTCAATTATTGAAAATAATTTTCTCCTATATATGGAATATCACACACTTAATGAAAGAATATTTTATATTTATTTTACTAACCATTAATAAATTTTATATATTCACATTTTCGTAGGTCTGAGCATTTCCTATCATCTAATGTGTTAATTTAAAAACCTCAATATTCTATAACTTCTATAAGAATCACGTTCTTCTTCTTCTAATTCTGTTTATATTAACTATACTTTTTATTGATAACAATTACAAAACACATCATCATAATTCATTTGGGATCATTAAAATGGAAGAAAAAATAAATTTATATAACCATGCACTGTATAAAGATGGATACGACATATCTCCCATATACTCTAGTGGAAGAATAAGAGAAATGAAAGGAAATATAATATAAAAATGTGGTCATGTTTTATAACTACATGAATCAAATATAAGTAAACCTTGTATATGAAATAATTATGGAGTGACTAAATCTACACATTATGGATCTAATTCATCTTGAATCCCATGTGATTGGATCTTCTATTTCAAAACATTTGATAACATTTTTCAATTTTTGTGTACCATACTTGTTATATAATTATATAGTATGGGTTAAATTCCTAATCCATGACAATAGATATAATAAAAAATGAATACAAAATGTTGTGTTTAATGGATATAAAAATTCCAATATATAGTATATTTTTTGAGTAAATAAATAATTATACCAAAAAAATATAAAAAATAATGTTAAATAATGAAGAACAAATTTTTTTAGTGATTTAGTTAAATCCATAATCCACTCTTCAAATACTATCAAACTCATAGAGAGATGAAAACATTATCTAGATGTGGAATTTTATAATGGGTGCTAACAAAACATAATTTATTTAAATGAATAGAATATTTCAAAATAAGAAAAGGTGATATATAGTGTTGGAGTCCTAATGTATCCTCTTCCACGAAAAAATTAAAATCTAGTTAATAGGTACCTAATGATTTTAAACTTACCAAGGGTGTGATTTCATTACATTTGGTAACATGGATTCCCTCCAACTTGTTCCCCTCACACTAGATGTGATGGAAAATGTTATTTTGGATAAGATAGCTTCTTCAATGTACGATTATAAATGCTATGGATAGGTCGAATTGGAAGGATCTTATAGCCCATAGGTCATCGTTAATTTCCTACTGGGCTACCCCAATTTTATAATTTATAAAAATCAGACAAACTACTAGAAATATTTTATTGAAAAATTCCATGTTTCAAACACACATGGACTATCTATATGTTCTAAATTAATTAATGAAATTTAAACTGAAATTGTATGACTATTTTAAGAAATAATGAATGTGAAACAATGACTGGGATGGATATTATTATAGAAGCATATATGGTTTGGTGATTATCAGGTGTGTTCCCTAGGGATTCAATTGGTAATTGGTTTATTAAAGATTTGTGATGGAATTTTGTCAGTAGGGATCCTTAGTATCAATATCATTCCCTAATCG
This sequence comes from Viscum album, assembly GCA_963277665.1. NCBI lineage: Eukaryota > Viridiplantae > Streptophyta > Magnoliopsida > Santalales > Viscaceae > Viscum > Viscum album. The sequence continues at coordinate 125,968,539 of OY728140.1, read as the reverse complement.
TATGCCCTCACTACTGTAATGGTCATCTAATGGGTGCAATAGAAAATCTAGGCAACATAAAACCATTTTTAAATACAATTAACCTCAATTTCTTAATGGTCCTACACAGAATAAGAAAATTAATTGGTTTAATGAATTTATAATCCTCATAATGCATCAATTTTCATGAAATATGAAAATAACATGAATTGGAATTGATAAAAGGTGTTTTAGTAATCCCAAAAATTATGAAGAAAATAAGTAATCCCAAATAATTGCATCCACATAGAGTCACATCACCTAGTAAAAGAAAAATATTCAATCATGTTAGTCCAAATGAGAATGAGTATCATGAGTACCCGAGGAAAAAAGGAGGGGAAGAATGATGGTGATGTAGGGCTCCGGATCATCACTCTTTGCATAGAAGTCATCCATATCGTTATTAATCCTACTTTGATCCCGAACTATCCTTGTTGTTTATATGAGGTGTGGATATATAAGTTTTCTCATCAGACCGTCATCCTCCAGCGTCATTATTTTTCTATCCTTCAAAACATGCATGACTTTTAATATTTCACAGGATGTATAATCCTATTTTTTCGAAAACTTTTCATATATTTCCATACATAAACATTCGCAATGTGTATTTATATACACGATGAGTAACTTATAATCAAATTGAGTAATGACATCATGAACTTTCCTGAGTGGAAGAAGATTCTAAATCAAATTACATAGTGTAATGAAACTAACGTCATGTAATTATTCTGATCTAGTTCTTTAACCCTATTATGTCCTTAATAATCTGGTTTTGTTCCGTGAGTTAATCTTGGTTCATTAAGTGTATTTTAGCTTTAATATTCTCTCCATTTTTTTGTTCTTTAATAAATCTGGTTTTGATTCCAAGAAATATTAAACAAGTTAAAATTTTCACAGATTGTAATGATTAATCATCTAAATATTGAAATGAATGTACTAAAATACCGTCAAAAGTATTCATGAAATACATATATCAAATTCCCTTACACTTGAATTCATACTTGTCCTCCAGGATGAAATCTCAACATACTATAAAGGATTTTTACCTTACCATTCTTAAAATTTGATTTTATAAAATGTAATTGATATCGTAGAAAACTAAATGTCCAATCACTACATAATAAAATTAATCAACACCACATTTTTCAAAGATACAACTCAAAAAAAATTCTTTTTTATTTTGAAATAGTCAATACTTTTAAATCATCCATTTTTATTTTTCAATCCATTATTAATATGCATTTCTTTTCAAATTTATGTCACATTGAATTTTTTTTCTCATCATCAGGGTGAAATAGTTGATAGAATTCATCACATACATCAATAATACATATAACTACCATATGATATCAAGAAATCTAACATATAAACACATAAAGAAATAATCACAATTAGTCATTAGGGCTTCACTGTTAGGATCAAATGACTTTGAGTGTAGCAACTAGGCCCTAGTGACAACATAGACACCACTCATTAACATGGCCTACTAGGTACCACCAGTTTCCCCGCACACACATGGTCCCCACATTAGGTCCCACCCACATTCCCACACTGGTAATCTAACTAGTGACTATCCCCAAAGGCCAACACATTCCATTTCCAATGAGATTTTTATTCACTCTCTCACACACCATGAGAAACTTCCCAGAAGGTTACCCATCGAGATCACTACTTATCCTCAAGGATAAAATCTTAGAAAACTATAAAGAATTTATACCTTACCATTATTCATATTTGATTTAAAAAATTTAATTCATATTATGGAAAATTAAATGTTCAATCACCACATAATAAAATTCAACAACACAACATTTTTCAAATAAACAACTCAACAAATTATTTTGAATTTCCCCTAAAATAGTCAATCCCTTTCAGTCATCCATTTTCATTTTTCAATCCGATATTAAAATTCATTTAAATTTAATTTTTTCTCATATAGAATTTTTATTCTCATCATCAGGGTAAAATAGTTGATAGAATTTATCACAGACATCAAAAATACATGTAACTTGAAATAATCTAGAAAGGCATCTAACATATCCACACATAAATACAGAATCAAAATTAATCACGAGGGATTCACTTTTAGGATCAAACGACTCCGAGTGTAACAACTGGACCTTAGAGACAGCACAAAAAACCCACCGTAACATGGCCATCAGGTCATGGACCACCAGGAAACACTAGTTTCCCCACAGATACGTAATCCCCACACTGCGGCTTTCCCACTTTCTCTCACTGGTCATCTGACTAATGTCTATTCACACAGGCCTACACATGGCCTTTTTAGTGTGCTTTTTCCTCACTCTATCACGCAACCTGAGAAACTTTCCAGAAGGTCACCCATATTAATCACTACTTTTCCTCAAGTATTAAATCTCAACATAATATAAAGGATTTTCACCTTTCCATTATTTAAATTTAATTTCAAAAAATATTGTAATTGATATCATGGAAAAGTAAATTTTCAATCACCATAGAATAAAATTCACCAACACCACATTTTTCAAAAAAACAACTCAACAACTTATTTTTCATTTTTTCCTTTGATATAGTAAATCATTTTCAATCGTACATTTTGATTTTTAAATCCATTATATTTATTCATTTAATTTTAAATTTAGGTCACAATGAATTATTTTTTCTCATCATAACTGTGAAATGTTGGATAGAATTCGTCCCACACCTCAAAAATACTTATAACATACCATATGCATGAAAGGAATCTATCATATCCAGAAATAAAGAAATAATCACAATTAATAATGTGGGCTTCACTATGAGAATAAAAAGACTCTATGTGTTAAAACTGGGCCTCGGTGATAGCACAGAAATCCCGCCAAAACTTGGCCATTTGGTCATGACCCGCCAGATACCGCAAAATGCCCCGCAGATACGTGATCCCCACCCTAACCCCACACCCCACATTCCCATAGAGGTCATCTGACTAATGAATATCCTCACAAGACAACACATACCCTTTTCAGTGTGCTTTTTCAACACTCTCACACACACCCTGGGAGACTTCCAATAAGGTCACCCATCCATATCACTACTCCAGGCCAATCACACTTAACTATAGAGTTCTAATCAGGTAGTATCCCTAATAGTAAGGTTCACCATATTCACACAAGTCATATCATTTAGTCATTTAACTATTTATCATTCTAGGGTGTTACATTCACCCCCCTCCCCCCCTGTAGAGGACAACCTCCTCATTGTGTTCCCTATATCTCAACCCAGGTAGTGCACCACAATTATGGCTGGGTACCACCACTGATACAAAATGTAACAACTGGGTCCCAGTGGTAGCACACACCCATCCTTAACATGGCCATTAGGTCCAGTCCTGCCAAGTACCACGATTTTCCCTGAAAACATGTGATCCCCACCCTAGGGCCCACCCACATGCCTGCTTAGCATAAATTGAATTTTTCTTCTCATAATCATTGTGATGTTGTTCATATAATTATTCGTAGACCTGAAAAATACATGTAACTTACCATAGGATTTCAATGAATCTAACATATCCACACATATAGACAAAATCACAATTAATCATGAGGGATTCACTATTTTTATAAAATGACTTTGAGTGTAACAACTGGGCCTTGATGACAGAACATACACCCTTCAATAACAAGGACATTAGGTCATGTCCCTCCAGGTACCACTAGTTTCCCCGCAGACATGTGGTCCCCAACCTAGGTCCCACCCACGTGCCGGCACTGGTCATCTGACTAATGATTATCCCCATATGCCAACACATGTCCTTTCCAGTGCGCTTTTTCCTCACTCTCTCACACATCATGGGAAACTTCCCAGAAGGTCACCCATACAGATCACTACTCCAGGCCAAGAATGCTTAAATATGTAGTTCTAATCTAGTAGGATCCCAAATGGGAATGTGCACCAAGTTTATAGTATTGATATCATTTAGTAATTTAACCCTTTATCATTATAGGGCGTTACATTCACCCCCACCCTTTAGAGCACAACATCCTTGTTTTGGGACCTACATCTCAATACAGGCAGTACACCGCACTTAAGGCTAGGTACCACCTATGATAAAAAATGTAACAACTAGATCCTAGTGGCATTAAAGACACCCTGCCTTAACAGGCCATCAGGTCTTGGACCTCTGGGTACTACCAGTTTCCCCACAGACACATGGTCCCCACCATGGGGTCCACCCACATGCCTGCACGGGTCATCTGACTAATGCCTATCCTTACATGACAACACATGTCCTTTTCAGTGTACTTTTTCCTCACTTGAACACACCCTAGGAATCTTCCCAGAAGTTCACCCATTCTGATCTCTACTCCAGGACGAGCACACACAACTATGGAATTCTAATCAGGTGGGCTCCTGAAAAAGAAGGTACCCCTTGTTTACACGAGCCATATCATTTAGTTATTTAACCCTTTATCATTCGAGGGTGTTACATTCAGCCCCCCCCCCCTTCGAGCAAAAAATCATCATTGTGGGTCATACCTCTCAACCCAGGCAGTGCACCACACTTAATGGTGGGTACCACCTCTGGTACTAATTTTAAAAACTAGGGCTCAGTGACGGCAGAAACACCCCACCTCAACATGGTCATCAGGTCTTGTCCAACTAGGAACCACCAGTTTCCCCATAGACATGTGTTCCCCACTCTAGGGCCCACCCACATGCCCAAACGGGTCATATGACTAATAAAAATCCCTACAAGACAATACCTGTCCTTTATAGTGTGCTTTTCCCCCACTCACACACACAATGGGAAACATCCTAGAAGGCCACCCATCCTTATCTCTACTTTAGGCCAAACAGACATAACAGTGGAGTTATAAACAGATAGTCTCTTTAAAAATAAGGTTCACCTTGTTGACATGATTCATATCATTTAGTCATTTTAGGGTCATGGGGAGTTTTTTTCATGGTCAGGTTAGTGTGTTGTTGTTGGTCATTCATTATTTTTGGTGTATTTTATTTAATGTGTTTTGTTCTACCTTTTTCCACAAATTTATTTATTTTCTTTTGGTGAAATCATTCCCACTTCCTCTTTGTTGATTCCTTGGTAGTTGTCTCCATCCTAGGTGAATCGGGAATGACTCTCGGGCCATGCCGCAGATCAGGATTAGGGTCGACTAAGGTTTGTTCATGACACTAAGTCTTCCAGTTATGTAGGTAAATGATATAAAAAGTAGAACTAAAAAAGTTGGTCTGACTTTCAATAATTTTTCATGATATCAAAATATATTCTCAATAAAGATCTTCCTTCACATATTTAATTTCTCTCTCCATTAAAAATAGCAAAGTGGGCCCATGATACATGTAATAATAATGAATGACTCATCCTCCCTTCCTCTCTATTGTATTTCTTTTCAATTTTTTCATTATCAAAATATATGTTTAAGACAAATCTCACATCCACCACCTAACCACATATGATCAAAGGTTCATTAGTCTAGCATTGTTGATTTTTGATCCTCCTAATGCATAATCCTATTTTTTATTTTGAATGTTATTTTTATAAAGATAAGGGATTAATAAAATAAAATGAATGTTTTCATGGTCTCTCACAATATCATAATAAAAAATCTCCTAGAAAAATATCCTTAATGACATATATCCCATTGCACACTGCAAAATCCCTCAACCAGACTTATTCTTTTAAATACCATAACAATATTAAAGGATGGTATGAATGGATAAATTAGGATAGTAACATGGATCATTTACTAACAAGTCTATTCATGGATTCCGAGAGATTAAAAAGGATTATTGTGTGGTGGGTATTGGGATATGGGTAAAACAAATATTCCTCAATCATATTAAATATGATTTTATTCAATGCTATTTTTGAAAATCATCAAATAACGTTCTAGATAAAATCATACACGAGTTTCTCAAAAAATTTAATATAGAATTAATTTGGAATATTATGCTCACATGATGTCTTAAGAATGAGAAAAATGGTTGGGAAAACTACTCATGGAAGGGAATGTGAATAATTAAATCAATTAATTCAAATATCAGAAATTCAAAGTAGTAAAAATATAAAAAAGTTCATTTACTAAAATTAAAATGCTCCCCATAATCATGATATCTCAAATCCTAATCCACATTATTATTGATAATAATTTATTTCTTCATTTGAATCATTTAATTTTATTGAAAAGCAAATTCAAAATTCATGGGATGGTAATTTTCAACGGAATTTTATATATCCTAGTCTGGTTGATTAAATAATTAATCATCTGAGGGAATGAAATTTATAATTAAAACATTTAAATAGTTAAAATGTGTGGAATATAGAAAAAAGATAAAAAATTGAAACACTTTATCCCGTTAAAAATTGGCACTTAAAACAAAGGCTAAGAAGGTTCTTATGGTACCTTTTCACGATGTGTAACTTCTCTTCATGACCTGATATCATTTTGTAGCTCACTCTCCTATTCTATTCTTCCGCTTGCTTCATAATTTTGATTGTCCGAAATAATAAAAATACACAAGTGAAATCACATTCCATTATAATGAAATTAAATTTATTTACGGATGAGTGATTGTTGATAAAAATAGAAAATAAACAACAAGAAATGATAAAAACTTGGGTTACCTTTGGGTAGTGCATTTCTTTACCATCATTGAATTGACCGTAACTCCTTCAGCTCTAGGTGGATGATAATAGGAAATTGGATACCTAATAAAGATTAATAAAATGTCCAATCTAGGATTCCTCTATGTATATAAAACATTTCTCTTTTTATAAATATAATTTCACTCTAAAATTGGTGAATACTTTATCAATTTACATGGTCTAAATCCAATTGTTCTAGGCCCATATTGAAAAATGAAATGGTAGTTCTTTGACTGTCCAAACAAATTATTCTTCTTTAATAATCCACTTGGACTAATGTTCCTCCACTATAATAATATTTTCCCAAAATTTTCTTACATTCCATCATCATTTTCATAATCTTAAAATCACTTAATATAACTGCTACATCATATCTTTATCCATGGACAATAATTTCATCTACTTTCAAAAGGCTCTCTTATAAGAATTCATCAACTTAGTCATCTGATTTCCTTATTGCTTGATAAAATTAGAATTTAACCTCTAATCATCCAACTCCTAAATATGGTTCTCCATTTTTTACATCAATTAGTTCCCTTCATGTAGCTACGAATGGTCTTCCCAATATTATTGGGGGACTCTCTTCATCTATTTCCATATCCCGAAAATCAACTGGAAAATATATTTTTTCTACGTCATTGATGAAATCTTCAATTAGTCCTTGATGATGTATTACTATTTCATCATCTTGATTAATAATAACACAATTATGTTTCATCTCTCTCAATTCATGGATCATAAATGTTTCATATGAAATTATATTTACATTGGAACCTAAATCACTTAAATCAATATCAATTTCTTTAGAACCAATAGTAACCAAAATGAAGAAACTTGTAACGCCCCGACCCCAGCTACCCAGAGTCGGTGCATTACTTCGTAACATTGGCTTGATCACAAAAGATCAAGTCTCTAAAGACCGATTAGTTTAGTAGCCTTGGAAACACTAGATACATTCATAAGTCTTTCATTACATCAAAAAGTAAACAAACTACAATAAAATGGTCTTCATAGTCCACAATCATATCCCTTTCTGACTACCCCTGTAGGTCATTCATAAAATACTTCTTCACATCCTGGAAAAATATTAAAGCATTGAAAGGGGTGAGCTCAGATGCTCAGTAAGGATAAAAATACTGCGGATGCTTTCATAAGAAAACATAAGCATTTAAGGCAATGAATAACTAAAACAAAAGCCTTTTAAACATGAACTTCAACATAATATGGCAAAAGTAAAATGAGATAATGCCATTTACTTATTCACATGTTTATTCTACTGGTCGAATAATCACATGCAATATCAGTAACCACTTTCATAATGATGGAATGCATAATGCCAGACTATCATAACCACGTGGCCAAGGCCTCGTGCCAAGACCACAAATAAGATTTTGTCAAGGCCTCGTGCCTAGACACTAGTTTGTCTCATGAGACCTGCCGATGCATCGAGGAGCTATAGCGGGCTCCACCCGTCACTTATTAAGTCCAATGCATTCTTCATATGAATAGGTTTAAACATATCATAAACCATAACATAATCGTATCACATAAAACATGCATAAAGGAAACATAACATTTCCACATTTCAATCTCAAGATATCAATACAACACATTGATATAATAAAAAAATTTTCAAAACCATTTTGAATACCAAAATAAAAGAAAGTTAAAACTTTGTATTTATTTTTCATTAAAAAAAATGATGGCTTGTAGAGGAAGCCGAAACTCAAATAATGGTCACGGCGGCGGAGAAGTCGTTGTCGCCGCATAAGTACAGAAAGAAAAACATTCCCTTTTTGTCGTTTAGTAAAACATTTCGTATGAAAAAGATTCCTTTTGAATAAACGTAAAAGTCAAAGGGGTTTATACACCGTATAAAAGGAAAGTTGTGTATAAAACCAAATATGCCTCAATGAAAGGAGATTGAGACGAAGTCCTTACAAAAATAATTTTTAAAATAAAATATATATATTATGTGTATTAATTAAAGGTACACATAAAGAAAGTAAAAATACAAAATAAGACATAATAATATCATGACATAATTTGAAAGTAAGAGATTAACCCAAAGAATGGAAGTTGGGATAAGAAATTCCCTTACAAAGATAATTTTTTAAATAAAATAGATCCATTATGTGTATTTACTATAAGTACACATAAATAAAGTACAAATACAAGACATCACAGAATAATATCATGACATAATTTGAAAATAGGAGATTGACCCAAAGAATGGATGTTGGGTTAAGAAATTCCCTTACCTTGTGTCCGACTTGACTCAACCGTTCTTTAACCTCCTGAACAATAAACTAGAGTTAATATCTACCTTATTAAGAACCATTTTCAATTTCGTTATCCTTTTTATATCACTTATTACAATGTCATGAATATTATGTAATTATTTAAGTTAATAACGGTCGTTTTGTCGATCTTTGGTAACTTGAGTCAACAATAAACTTCTTATAATTAAAAGTTGTTCATGTGGTAAAATATCCATTATATCCAGAATTATATTCATGATTTAGATATCATATATATCATATATATACAGTATATACATTCATTTATAATATTACGTAACATTTAGAGGTAAGAAATGAAATGCACCGTTCATGGAGACGGTAAGCCGTACGTACGCATGAACGCTACTTTCAGATCAATTTCGTATTTAATGGAATGAAATCATAATGATATAAATGTATAATATAATTCCCGTATAATATAGTGTATAATACCATTTACTCCATCCTTTATACATCCCATATATGGCATTAACGATTCAAATCACTTTGAGGGGGCGGTAGTCCGCACTTCCTAAAATGAAATTATCGCGTTTTACCCATATTGGAAATCATAAAGTATGCCATAAATGAGAAATACAGAAGAATAAGTAAAACATAAACATATTATATATCATATATAAAAATAGTGACATCTTAATGGCCACCTTTGGAGGTGTTATATGAGTGTTGAACAATCATCGTTTCGTGAGGCAGAAATTCGCCATCCACAGAAACCGTATGTTCTTTAACCATTAGATGTAGGTGTGTGTAAGTGTAGCTCGAATACTTCTTATAACAACATCCTAGTATATTGAGGATACTGGTGTTGTTACAAAATAAATGAATAAAAAGAGTTTAGGGGGATGGAGAAGAAAAATAAAACAAAATAACATTAGAAAAGACATTACCTCAAAATCGGGTAACTCTTTTTGATTTGAGCCAAAGGCTTCCTTGGGAAGCGTTCTACCCAAAGTAAGACTTCTAGGAGTAATAGGGGGAAGTTGGGAGAGTATTTGGGCAGAGGTTGGCCGAGCCAAATGGCTTGAAAGTGTAAATGAGGTGGGAGAGGTGGGGGCCTTTTATAAGTGGAGAGGAGGGGAACTTTTGGAAAGATTAAAATGTTATATTATTTCACAATGCTTTTCGGATTCTAAAGGTCCCACACATATATAATTCGAGGCTAATGTGATAATGTTTCGAAATCTCCTCATCCAATAGGCTTTGGACAAGTGTAAGCCTTGTATTTTGCATTATCTTCTCATTTTATTTAAATCGTTAAATAATGAGGTCATCGCTGCATCATAATGATGTCATAAATAATTTAATTTATTTAATGTATAAAAATTATAAAACAAATACTATGATGTAGGAAATCCTTTTATCTTTCTAATGAATATTTATAGTCAAAATATGGACTTGTGTAACCCCACTTAAAAACTGTTTTAGTAAAATAACTCATGTTTGTGTCAATTTAATTTTAACATTAAATAAATATATATTAATGTCATTTTCCAACTAAAGTGGCTCCATGGGGTCCCCAAGTTGACCCATGGGTTGTCTTGGTCGTCCATGACTCATCCAATAGGAGTAGGACAAGTGTCATGCTCATCTCATATTATTAAAACATTATTTGTACCTTAAACTACACTAATTACCTCTAATCGCGATTAAGAACTTAAAAGTTACTATTCACCAAAAAATTATTTTAATCTCATTGAACCACATTTTACTTCTTAATGACAACCATGTATGTCGGATTTTTGAAAATCAAATCACATAAGTGGTAATATTTCATTTAAACGAAAAATCAGTTATTTAACTACCACTTAGTGGTTTCACTATTCATCAAAAATTGAAGTTTTTCAGAACAATGCCAAAATTTCACTCTAAGCTATATTTGATATTCCGAATTCAAAAATGATGTCTATTTTACAAAATTCCAAACATATAAGTTTCATTAATTAATTTTATAATTAATTCCCGCTGTTATGACAAATATCGTGTTTTTAAGAAACAATTTATATCAAAAGATTGGCAATTGTTTATGTCCAATTTCAATGTTAAATTAATTCTAATGACCACCTTTGGATAAAATGGTAAAAATATATTCTAATTATACCTTAAAACCACTAAATAGTATAATTTATCACAATAAATTATTTTGATTAAAAAAGTTGTTTTAAAGTATTTTTCACTATTCATAAAAATTAGAAGTTCTCAGAAAAATACCAAAAATTCAACATAGGCTAATTTCGATATTCCGAATCCAAAAATGATGTCCATTTTGAAATATAAAATTTCTATAATTTTAAAAAGTGGTTATTACTATTCATAATGGCTACTTTGATTAGTCGCGGTGTTTTTGAACTCGAAGTTGCGTACAATGCAAGCTACTGCATTATTGAATTAGAAGCGTATCGTGGAAGCTCGGGGTGTTACATTCTCCCCTCCTTCAATAAATTGCGTCCTCGCAATTTGAAATTTTTCTTTGAAAATAAAAGGTTGAAAAGAGAAAATACCTTTGAGGAAAACCCACATCGGAAATAAGGTTAATAAATATATAACATTAAAAGAAAGCAGGATAAGTACAAAGGTCACCCAATATAGCCCATTCTAGGATTATATGAAAATATGGATATGGAGGAGAAACAAACCATTAAGGTCTGATGGAGAGTTATAGAAAATAGGATTAGGAGAAAGTTTAACCACAAGAAAATCAAAAACTTGTGATTGGTTAAACGATCATTGAATCCCCAGTTGGAAAAGTTAACTGACAACATTTTTGTTTTAAGTTACCTTTTATAATGTTGAGGAATTTATTTAGGAGATTTACTAAGAACGTAAGGGAATATACATACTTGTTATGTATACTTTCATTTGTTAATAAATTTTTACCACAAACCCAACTTTTACTCCAAATGGTAACGGAACTCAAAAATATTCTATTTATCCTAATTGTATAAGGTTCAAAATGTTAACACATACCATTTAGATTAGTAAAACTATTTTGTAATAACCAGGGACTTCCTGTAGGCTAGTGGTAGGAAATAAAGGATTGTCGCAATATGGTTGTGGGTTCGATTCCTGCAGCTTTGTCCGATGCGACGGGTTATTCCCCACCCTGCAGGTTGTCCTTTTCCTAAAAATATAGTATTATAATATTCCAAAAATAATCTTCAGAAATTCTTTAACCTTAAACAATACTATCCATGGTTCAACTTAATCCATTCCAACCTTAATAGTTATCCAAAATACCTCCATCCAGACTTTCTCTAAAAGGTCTCTAAATTCCAAAATCAATTGTAACATCAGATTCCCCAAACAAAGAAAAGTTTCTCTTATTGTCACATACTAAAAATATGATTACCTTAATCATATTAAAACCTTACTGAAATCAACAAGTACTGAAGTACAATCCATATATATATATCACATTATTCTTATAACCATAATATAATCCTTGAGTCCAAAAGCACCAATACATTAATTATTCCGCTTCAACTGTAGTCACAGCATAAGTTTGTCTTGATCCCTTGGCCTTTTCTGAGGTAAGTTTCCTTGACGCTTAGGACATTCATTTTCATAATGCCCTGTTTCCCTACAATTGTAGCATTCAACTTTGACAGCCTCTTTCTTTCCCTTGCAATCACGAGCCTGGTGACCCTTTTCTCCACATTTATAACAAACTCCCATTCCTTTTAGGCAAGTACCAGGGTGATTCTTCCCACAATTATCACATAATGGAAAATCCTTCTTTCCCTTTTTCCCTTTATCTGTCTCTTGTTCCACCGTTCTCTTCTTCTATTGCTTTACTTTGTTGTCATAAGACTTAGAGAATTCCTTTTCTGTCTAGATAGCACACGAGACAATATCTTCGTATGATGAGAAGGATTTTGATACTAAAGCTAGACGGAGAAATGGTTTTAAACCATCAAAGAAACGATCAATCTAACTACTTGGGTTACGTATATAATCGGCAGCATGCCTCGCTAACCTTGTAAAGTTAGCCTCATACTTTGCGACATTCTCATCCTCCTTCTGCCTCAAACTCAGAAATTGCCTTTCCATATTTTCTCGATGGTCACGAGGAAAGTATTTTTCTAAGAAAAGCTCTTTGAACTCCCTCCATTCCATATTTGATACATCATCATCTTCCTTTGTGTTTTGAATCAGCGACCACCACTGATCGGCATCTCCAGTGAGGCGGTAAACTGCCATGACAACCTTCTCCCTTTCACTACTCCCCAAGGCATGTAATATTTTCTCTAAGGAATTTATCCATTGCTCAGCTAATATAGGATTTGTACTCCCATTGAAGGTTGGTGGTTGTTGCCTCATGAAGCGGTCTAACATTGATCCTCCACGTTGTGGATCAGGGTGCTCCATACGAGTAAGGTTATTATTCATAACCTGCGTGAGTTGTCCCAGTACGATGAGAAGCTGATCAGCACCAGTTGTATCACTAGCTCCACCATAATTATCTTGAGCAGGAGGGCAATCCCTACACGGAGTGCGTGCATTGATACGGTTTCCATTCCTTCCACTAGGCGCCATTTCTAAACAATGGCATAAACTAGATTAGTTTATGAATCTAAATACATAATTCCATACTTGTAAAACACTTTACATAAATTGAACTATTTATGGATATAATCCATAATCATAAAAAGAAATGTTTTCTTTGAGGAAGTATATACTCATAACCCTTCATAGTGGTTTTTAAATAAAATGAGAATTATCCTAAGCATATCCCCCGGGAGTGTCGTAACCAAGAGTGCAGCAAGGCCCATTGTCGTGCACCAGTTCCCGTTCGAGTCTAGCTCAAAGCGGTGTTTTCGTGTTTTACCCCTAGGTACATCTGTGCCAGATCCACCTCTACCTGCTCGTATCCAGACAAGGATGTATTGCTCGGAAAACTCACAACATCTCTACAATACCAAAATTCTATGAAGTTCTTCTATAGTAATCCTCAAAGTCTATCTTCGAGCTATGTGCTCTAATCAGAGTTTATCTAAATCTAGCTTCCAAGGTTAGTACTAAACTGCCTCTGATACCAACTGTAACGCCCCGACCCCAGCTACCCAGAGTCGGTGCATTACTTCGTAACATTGGCATGATCACAAAAGATCAAGTCTCGAAAGACCGATTAGTTTAGTAGCCTTGGAAACAGTAGATACATTTATAAGCCTTTCATTACATCAAAAAGTAAACAAACTACAATAACATGGTCTTCATAGTCCACAATCATATCCCTTTCTGACTACCCCTGTAGGTCATTCATAAAATACTTCTTCACATCCTGGAAAAATATTAAAACATTGAAAGGGGTGAGCTCAGATGCTCAGTAAGGATAACAATACTGTGGAAGCTTTCATAAGAAAACATAAGCATTTAAGGCAATGTATAACTAAAACAAAATCCTTTTAAACATGAACTTCAACATAATATGGCAAAAGTAAAATGAGATAATGCCATTTACTTATTCACATGTTTATTCTACTGGTCGAATAATCACATGCAATATCAATAACCACTTTCATAATGATGGAATGCATAATGCCATACTATCATAACCACGTGGCCTAGGCCTCGTGCCAAGACCACAAATAAGATTTTGTCAAGGCCTCGTGCCAAGACACTAGTTTGTCTCATGAGACCTGCCGATGCATCGAGGAGCTATAGCGGGCTCCACCCGTCACTTATTAAGTCCAATGCATTCCTCATATGAATAGGTTTAAACATATCATAAACCATAACATAATCGTATCACATAAAACATGCATAAAGGAAACATAACATTTCCACATTTCAATCTCAAGATATCAATACAACACATTGATATAATAAAAACATTTTCAAAACCATTTTGAATACCAAAATAAAAGAAAGTTAAAACTTTGTATTTATTTTTCATTAAAAAAAATGATGGCTTGTAGAGGAAGCCGAAACTCAAATAATGGTCACGGCGGCGGAGAAGTCGTTGTCGCCGCATAAGTATAGAAAGAAAAACATTCCCTTTTTGTCGTTTAGAAAAACGCTTCGTATGAAAAAGATTCCTTTTGAATAAACGTAAAAGTCAAAGGGGTTTATACACCGTATAAAAGGAAAGTTGTGTATAAAACCAAATATGCCTCAATGAAAGGAGATTTAGACGAAGTCCTTAAAAAAATAATTTTTAAAATAAAATATATATATTATGTGTATTAATTATAGGTACACATAAAGAAAGTAAAAATACAAAATAAGACATAATAATATCATGACATAATTTGAAAGTAAGAGATTAACCCAAAGAATGGAAGTTGGGTTAAGAAATTCCCTTAAAAAGATAATTTTTTAAATAAAATAGATCCATTATGTGTATTTACTATAAGTACACATAAATAAAGTACAAATACAAGACATCACAGAATAATATCATGACATAATTTGAAAATAGGAGATTGACCCAAAGAATGGATGTTGGGTTAAGAAATTCCCTTACCTTGTGTCCGACTTGACTCAACCGTTCTTTAACCTCCTGAACAATAAACTAGAGTTAATATCTACCTTATTAAGAACCATTTTCAATTTCATTATCCTTTTTATATCACTTATTACAATGTCATGAATATTATGTAATTATTTAAGTTAATAACGGTCGTTTTGTCGATCTTTGGTAACTTGAGTCAACAATAAACTTCTTATAATTACAAGTTGTTCATGTGGTGAAATATCCATTATATCCAGAATTATATTCATGATGTAGATATCATATATATCATATATATACAATATATACATTCATTTATAATATTACGTAACATTTAGAGGTATGGAATGAAATGCACCGTTCATGGAGACGGTAAGCCGTACGTACGCATGAACGCTACTTTCAGATCAATTTCGTATTTAATGGAATGAAATCATAATGATATAAATGTATAATATAATTCCCGTATAATATAGTGTATAATACCATTTACTCCATCCTTTATACATCCCACATATGGCATTAATGATTCAAATCACTTTGAGGGGGCGGTAGTCCGCACTTCCTAAAATGAAATTATCGCGTTTTACCCATAATGGAAATCATAAAGTATGCCATAAATGAGAAATACAGAAGAATAAGTAAAACATAAACATATTATATATCATATATAAAAATATTGATATCTTAATGGCCACCTTTGAAGGTGTTATATGAGTGTTGAACAATCATCGTTTCGTGAGGCAGAAATTCGCCATCCACAGAAACCGTATGTTCTTTAACCATTAGATGTCGGTGTGTGTAAGTGTAGCTCGAATACTTCTTATAACAATACCCTAGTATATTGAGGATACTGTTGTTGTTACAAAAGATATGAATAAAAAGAGTTTAGGGGGTTGGAGAAGAAAAATAAAACAAAACAACATTAGAAAAGACATTACCTCAAAATCGGGTAACTCTTTTGGATTTGAGCCAAAGGCTTCCTTGGGAAGCGTTCTACCCAAAGTAAGGCTTCTAGGAGTAATAGGGGGAAGTTGGGAGAGTATTTGGGTATAGGTTGGCCGAGCCAAATGGCTTGAAAGTGTAAATGAGGTGGGAGAGGTGGGGGCCTTTTATAAGTGGAGAGGAGGGGCACTTTTGGAAAGATTAAAATGTTATATTATTTCACAATGCTTTTCGGATTCTAAAGGTCCCACACTTATATAATTCGAGGCTAATGTGATAAGGTTTCGAAATATTCTCATCCAATAGGCTTTGGACAAGTGTAAGCCTTGTATTTTGCATTATCTTCTCATTTTATTTAAATCGTTAAATAATGAGGTCATCGCTGCATCATAATGATGTCATAAATAATTTAATTTATTTAATGTCTAAAAATTATAAAATAAATACTATGATCTAGGAAATACTTTTATCTTTATAATGAATATTTATAGTCAAAATTTGGACTTGTGTAACCCCACTTAAAAACTGTTTTAATAAAATAACTCATGTTTGTGTCAATTTAATTTTAACATTAAATAAATATATATTAATGTCATTTTCCAACTAAAGTGGCTCCATGGGGTCACCAAGTTGACCCATGGGTTGTCTTGGTCGGCCATGACTCATCCAATATCTGTAGGACAAGTGTCATGCTCATCTCATATTATTAAAACATTATTTGTACCTTAAACTACACTAATTACCTCTAATCGCGATTAAGAACTTAAAAGTTACTATTCACCAAAAAATTATTTTAATCTCATTGAACCACATTTTACTTCTTAATGACAACCATGTATGTCGGATTTTTGAAAATCAAATCCCAGAAGTGGTAATATTTCATTTAAACGAAAAATCAGTTATTTAACTACCACTTAGTGGTTTCACTATTCATCAAAAATTGAAGTTTTTCAGAACAATGCCAAAATTTCACTCTAAGCTATAATTGATATTCCGAATTCAAAAATGATGTCTATTTTACAAAATTCCAAAAATATAAGTTTCATTAATTAATTTTATAATTAATTCCCGCTGTTACGACAAATAGCGTGTTTTTAAGAAACAATTTATATCAAAAGATTGGCAATTGTTTATGTCCAATTTCAATGTTAAATTAATTCTAATGAACACCTTTGGATAAAATGGTAAAAATATATTCTAATTATACCTTAAAACCACTAAATAGTATAATTCATCACAATAAATTATTTTGATTAAAAAAGTTGTTTTAAAGTATTTTTCACTATTCATAAAAATTAGAAGTTCTCAGAAAAATACCAAAAATTCAACATAGGCTAATTTCGATATTCCGAATCCAAAAATGAATTCCATTTTGAAATATACAATTTCAATAATTTTAAAAAGTGGTTATTACTATTCATAACGGCTACTTTGATTAGTCGCGGTGTTTTAGAACTCGAAGTTGCGTACAATGCAAGCTATTGCATTATTGAATGAGAAGCGTATCGTGGAAGCTCGGGGTGTTACAAAACTACTTGGGTATCTTTCCATCTTTTGCAGAATTCTAGAAACTACGACTGAAAAATCCCTTTCTATTGGAATGATAGTTAATTATTCATGATTATTTCGATTATTCACCAAATACATTATGAAAATTACACAGACATGAATATTTTGATTTCCTTAGAAAATGTGATGTTGATGTGTTCTTTTTAAAATCATTATGAACGTTTTTCTTTTATCAATATTCTCCTCCTTATTCCGATCTGGATATGGTAATGGTGGTCAGAATGGTGTCAGATCTTCCTTTTTACTATGTTCATCCACTTCACTGTTGTTTTATTTACAGGATCAACTTGGATGTTCCAAATTATTCCCAAGAAAATTCTATACAAATATTTTGGGTCTTATTTCTACATCTATGAAATATGGATTTCACATATTTATGTGGATTTTATTCTTGTATTTCTAGAAGTACTCATATAATAATTTATCTACCTTTCCTAGAAATATAACTGACAAGACTATATAGGTTCTTCATTATAGCTTTTTGTATTTGTGAGTCATTTTCCAATTGAATGATTGCATTTTCATGACCCTTGGAGTATGTGGTCAACTATTTATGTGTATTTCATACAATTGTCATACAATTTTTAAGGTTCTCCTCTTGTTATTGAACATGACTTGTCTGTGTAGGTCATTTATTATGAGGTTTAAGACCTTGTTTTCTTGGATGAATTGCTTGTCCATGATTTTGATTCTTTTGACCTGGTTGTTGTGTCTTCATCACTGTGTATAATTTTAAAGAATATAATTAGAATAATTTAAATCTTCACAATAAATACATTGTGGATTTTTATTTTCAAGAATTTAATTTAGTTTCTTTGACATAAAATTCCTTTGGGTGGAATCCAAGCCATTATATAACATTTTAGCTCCTTATGCTATCCCTTATTTTAGTTGAAACCAAAAAATGTAACTCAGAATCTCATCTAATAACTCATCCCTCCCCTAAATTGACTTTTATCATAATAGAACCATTTGCAGTAACATTGATGATTGAATTATTTCTCTGTGATAATCTTATGTAGATAGTTGGACTTATTAATCACATTTTTATGCCATTATGAGAGAATAATATTATTAAACATTTAAGTCTATCCCCTGAACTATATTGATATTTTTTAAGTAAATTAATCATAAATTAAAACAATTACTTGTAAATCAATAGACATTGAGGGAACAAAACCCCTTGATAATAATTTTCTTACCATATCCTCCCATGTTTTGATTAAATGAGGGGGTACACTTTGGATCGAGTCCTATGTTTTTTCATTTAATAAGAAATGTTATTTTTATATCTTTATATCACCATTTTTTACATTTTGAAATTTAATTATATCACATATTTCTTGTAAAATCATATGGTGTGAGTTGGGGTATTCACGAGGTAGTCTGATAACTTGGGTTGAATGTGTGATCATTTGTATGATCGCCGACTATATCTCAAAATTTCGAGCAGTGCAAGGGGGTATGAGAATACATAGATTGATATCCTTCTCTTAGTGTATTCTATATTTAATCAATTCTTTTATCTCTTTATTTATTTATTGAAGCTGTAGTCTTACTCTCTGGTCTAGGTTAGGATAAGCACCATGAAATTCATCTCCTCATACCATAAAGCCTTTTTCTCCTTTTTTCCATCCTCATTTTCCATCAATGTCTTCTGAATGGCCTATTACAACTCTTTGTTGTATGTAAGATCATTAATTTTATCTTTCCCACAAGTGGGGAAGTCATGTAGTGGATTATTACCTGAAACCAGAGCATTAATAGTTGAAGGGTAAAAAATTTAATTAAAATAAAAACATATATCAATATTTCTAATAAATTTATACACAGCAGTAACCATACCATTCAATAGGACCAATAATTTGACATCCTTCACGGCATTGTTAGTTTATTATGGGGCTCAATAAATTATTTAAAAACTCACACAAACTACTATAAATATATTACTTAGTAAGTCCGAATATCATACCCATAGGGATGATCCTTATGTTCTAAATTAATTAATTAAATTTAAACTTTAATTGTTTTATTTTTTTATGAAAGAAAAATTGTGCAACAATTATTGGGTTCGAAATTAGGAGAGATGCATTCAGGTTTAGTGATTTCTAGGTTTATACTCTATGGATTCAACTGGTTATGGGTTTATTCAGAATTGGTGTCAGAATTGGATCCGCAAGGATCCTTGATCTTGGTATCATGTTGTAATCCTATGACTTCACCATTTTAATTGTCATCTACTAGGATCAATCACAAAATTAGGAGAACCAAAATCATGTTTAAACATAATTAACCTTGATTACATAATTTTCATATTAAAAATTGTCCAATTAAATAATGAAATGAGACTATAATCCTAAAAAAGACGCTATGGTCATATAATATTAAAAGAAGATGAATTGGAGTTAAAACAATTGTGTTGTAACTATCCAAAATAGGAATGAGAAATCGAAATAATACATAAGATGAACATACCCCAACAATCATATCATCCCACACAAATAAAACTACTCACTCATGTTTTGCATGATGGGAAGGTGCATGATGGGTACCCATGAAAGAATGTGGGAAAATGGTGGTGGTTAAGTAGGGATTCATATCATCACTCCATGAATGAAATTTATTTATCTATGTTTCTTTACCTCCTCTAGTACCATATTATCCCTGCTATGTGGTCTACGCATAAATATATTCGGGTTTTATCCAACCTTTGGATTCCAACATAATTATCTTTATACTCATCGAATCATAAAAATGTGTAATAGTTAACTTGACATGTAGTCCTCATGAATAATGAATTTTTAATATGTTTTCTTCCATGAACATTTATGTAGTGATTTATATATAAAACATGTAAATTCATTTCACATACTGTAATGGTGTCGCAACATGTCCTAAGATAAAAACCATACTAATGAAATCATGTATTATAATAAAATACATGACATTTAATTATTATAATCTAATTTGGCAGCTCTTTTTCATCCTCAAAAATTTGGTTCTACACTGCCCCTTCTCATTTTTCATTCAAAAATTTGTTGATCCTTTTATTAAAATATTAAACAAGTTAAATTGTTCACAAATTGGAATGATTAATCATTTAAATATTGAAATCAATTGACTCAAATATTGTAAAATGTATTCATGAAATAAAGATATCAGGATCATTGTAAAAATTTAATGATTAATGATTAGTTAAATTCAACCACATAGAAATTAATTAACCTATAACTAAAAAATTAAACCACTAAGAAAATTCTTTTCCCAATATTAGATTAGTCCTCATTAACTAGAAAACTCACTGATGTTTAGGATGAAAGAGACGTTACTGTAAAGAACATGCCTCCACCCCATATAATATCATTTGTACACGAACATTTATTGTTGATCATCAATATTAAGTTAGGGGAATATAAAAGATAGGGTGTCATTTTCTTCCATTTAAACACTTCTAAACCACATAAAAACTAAAATTTTAACACCACATGGTGTTACCACATCATAGGATCACAAGCTCCAAAATAATAGTGTCAAATAAAAATTTTAGATTTTAGGGAGTTGAGTGTATTCCATAATGTTTGTAACCATTATGAGAGTCCATGATTATGTAGAAGCTAGTGAATAGTTTCACATAAGAAAAAAACTCTAAACATCAAAGGGGGAATTTCACTTTTTAACTATGTAGAATTTAAGATATCAAAAGATTCAGGAGATTGATTCATTCCCAAAAGATTCTTCTGGAATGGCTATATATAAAGGGCCCAATCTCATATTAAGAGTAGATGTTATTATGAAAAGTTTTGAGGATTTTTTTCACAATGAAAATATAATTTACCATACTTTTTTGACTCATTACATTTTATTTTTGTGTAATTAGAGTCTTTTCATGTGATACTAGAGTTGTTCTAAAGGATAGAGGAGTTATTTTCCATTTATAGTGTCACAAAGATGCGGGTTTTCTAATGGGGTTGGTCGTTTTGGCCTTGGGTTCATGGTGGTTAGCCATGGCGTTGGTAGTATGGTACTACTAATTTAAGCAATGTCAAAAAAAATTGCTTGTATTTGTTATTGGGAGTGTTATTTGAGTGTTCTCCCTATAAAAATTACGAAATATAATTTTTTATAAGGTTGGTGTGGTGCAAGGTAAATTAATTAGGGAGCTCGATAGTGTACAATGGTCAGTCAAAGGTCACCACACAATTATCGTAGAAATGGTTAGGAGAACATGATGATGTTATGGGAACTATGCCGTAATGGATTGTCATGGAAACTGTCAAATGATCCACAACATATTAGGCCATACTGTGGGTGAAGATGTGATGATGGTCAAAGTATATTTTATGAATTTTTTTAACATAATATTTTTTAGATCTTGAGATAGGGATTTAGACCACCCATTGATGATGGTCACCACGATGTATTAGGAGGTCACCATGAAATGCTGGTGTCTAGTGAAAAATCCTCTATAAATTGTGGTTTGATTCATCCTTAGTAAAACGTTAATGCCTTCCACATTGAAATTATTTGACCCAGACCCCACTTAGAACCTCTTGATCATAATTTTGAAGATTGAATCCTTATAGTTTGTGGATAATAAATTTACCTTGATTTAGTTTATATTATTCCCCACTTTTTATCTATTTTGTCTCGCCATTGTTTTATGAATTTTCATTGTAGAAAACCCCAATTTTTGGGTGATGTATGGATCATGGTATGGCAATGGGATGTATTCATTATGTTTTAGTGGTTTTCACTTTGAACATGGTGAATATTGAACACTTGATACTTCTATTTTAATCATATTTATCCTTTAATACATAACAACATGAGATTTTATGGAATTTTTTTCTCAAATAAATCTAAATTTTTAGACATATTTCATTCCATGGAACACTGAGTTTTAACAAAACTCAATATATTATTAATATTATAATTTCAACAAGACCCTTATAAAATATTTGTAATACATGTCAGTGTGAATAAGAGTGCCCTATTTTGAAATACTAATTATAATGGTTTTACAAAAACAAATCATATTAATAAAAATTGCATAATTTTTTGTAAAGTAGTTATATGGATCCAAAATAATATTTTCTCAAATAATTATTTGTGTTGATTTTTGTGAAAAATAATTTTTTTTTCATATTTATAAAATTTATTTAAAAAACTAACCTTCATTTTTGATATCCAAATTTTAGAGTTTCCCTTGAGTTAATGTTTGATAATTTTTTGAAATGTTTAATTTTTCAATAAATAGGTAACCAATACGTTTTTTATTTAAAAACTACCTTTTCATGTAAATAATTGACAATATCCATTTTAATTTTAAGAGGTTAGAAAAGTAAACTTTTTTAAATTAAATATTTATTAACACAATTAAGTTAGCTGGAATGAATTTTATTTCAAACAATGATATTTGAACATTCTATCTTTTGAAAAAAAAAATTATTAAACCACTTTTTCATCATGTGTGTCGATATTATTTCAAATTATCTCCTTATACTTCTATGAATTGAATTTTAAAAAATTAATTCAATATTTTTAACTATAATAATAAATATTATATAATAAGGTAAACATATTTTTTGTCAAAAATAATAGTAAAAATATTGAAAAGTAATTACCATTGGTAAGGTTAAAATGGGATTATAGGGGTTTACACTAAAATGATAAGATATAAAATATCATTTACACAAGAAAAAAACCTATTTTTTGGAAAATTTTCAATATTATATCCTCTAAAGTTATCTAATGTCCAATTTTGGGACCTTGTTTCCTATGAAAAACATAGTACACTTTATTCTTTTCAAAAATATCAAGTGTGTCATCTCGACCACTTATAAAATGAAATATAATATCTTGTCCTACTAACACATAAAAAAACATTATGTTTTGAAAAAACCTAAAAAACTATTTATTACTTCCATAGAAATATCCAATAGTTCATGTTATTATTAGTAAACCCTCCTAATAATGCTTTAGGAATGAACCTAAAGAAGTTCCCTATGGAAAAGGAAAAGTTCATAAACATGTGTTTTTATTTAATTTCATCTCCAACCACCTTTAAGTAATATTAAACTATTATAATATAATAAATGATATCTACAACATACTGATATCTTATAATTTTAATTCCATTATGTACATCAGTATCCTCTTCGATCAAATGTGAAAATAAATCATCAACCATGCGTATGGTGGATTAACACCTACCGAAATGATATCAGTAGTTTTATATAACAAACTATTAAAGATGGATATAATTATGTACTTAATATTTTTTATGATATTTATTCTATAATTAATCTTTATGATTTATAATATTTCGTATACTTTCTTACCTTACAACACATTGGAAACCAATAATGTCGCTTGTGTGTACGGCGGACTGATGCCTCATGAACGGATGTGATGTGTTTTTACCATTTCTATTTCACATGTATAGTAATATGGATAGAATAAAAAAATGATATATGTAACCTAATTATACATATTTATTTATTATATCACATATAACTTCTTACTTTCCATTTCATTGGGGGTATGATAATATCAGTTGTGTGTATGGAGGACTACTACCTCGTGAAGAAATGTGATTCTTTTCACTAGTAGTTTAAATTAAAGGTAATAAGGATAAATTTGTTTAATATAAATGATATATAAATATAATATTAATTACTCTATAATTTTTATATATTATTTACCTTCTTTTCTTTTTCACTCTTTTAGAAAATGGAAAAAATGTTCATGCAATCGTAGGGCATACCGTCACCATAAACGGTTTTATTAATTTCATATCTCTAACATCATTGGATTAATCTAAATTATTATATAATTAAAATATATGATATTTATATCTTGTATAAAACTATTTTTATTATTTAATAATGATCCAAATTAAAGTATCTAAGAAAATACTTAGAATGTACACAAAAAATAATGATGTTTATACATGAAATGTTATTTTTTCAAGTAATTATTAATAAAAGAGCCATTAAAATGTCATTCTATAATCATATATGGTATTGTATATATAATTAAGATTCTAAAATTTAATTATAAAAAATTTAAATTAACTATAGAGGAGGATCAAATATGTGTGAAAGAAGTTGATACATAATGTTTGTGATTTTTGTCTTAATTGTTATTCTCTTGGACATACATTGTGTTTCACACCTATATTATTTTAGAGAGTGTAAATATAGCCCCATTAACATTTAATATCATAAATTTATTTTTTAAAAATATTTTAAGTTTAATTTAATGTTACAGATTCATCGGGATAACTATTCAATGTTACTAAAGTGTTAAGGGTTTTACGATACAACCTTATTATTTATCAATATTGTTTATATTTTTTATCTGAATGATGATATAATAAAATCCATGTTTCAATTAACACATGAAATTTATTCTACTTTAGAAATTTCATGAGAACACGTGTTTTTCATTAATTTTTTTCTTTCGGTACTATATATTTCAAAATAAGGTTTTTAATAAAAAATGTGAGTATTTCTCTCTTCGATCAAAAATCCTTTTTTACAGATACATAAATCTCAAAAAAATATTTTGCTACTCTACAGTGATTTTTTAATTATATTATTACCATTTTCATACTTTTGATAAAATTTTTTCAAATGAATATTCTTGTATTTTCCCAAAAATCCCAAAATATATTTCCCTAAAAAATGTGAGTGGAATATTTTTTGTAATGTAGACAACCTAAATAAACTTTCCCCCCTTATAGAAGCATAATGTTTTAAATCATAATTTATAATTTATAATTTTTATTTTTATTTACTTTTTATTCAAATTTTTTTTATTAATATTTATTTTTAAACATATAATTTCAATAAAAGGTAGTTTTATTTAATAATTGTTCCAAGTGATATTTCAAATTAATTTTCCTTCTAAGATGAAATAATTTGATGTTACTTATGCTTTAAAAGGTTTATGATCTAAGGATACCATCATTATTCTCTCTCTATATTATTTGTATAATGAAAAGATGTTTGTAAAACTTGTTTCCCTTCCACAGGTTATACCATAATAAAATTAGAGAGAATCCAGATTCCTTTTCCATGTGTTATGTGTTGATGAAATTATGAAATGATAATGAAATTTATTTCTATTCCATATATAGTTTTATGATAAAATATTTATTAAAATAATTTATTTTCAAGGGTTCGGATAAGATGCATGTTGTATGATATTGTTGAAAACATAATTATTATTTTCATTATGTGATGGGTGGGACCTATATCTCTCTATAATGGATTGGGTAAATATTGATATATATTGAGATAAATAGTACAGGAAGGGGAAGTAAAACAAGTTGAGTAGGAAATATTTTCCACTATGGTAGTCTTGTGAGTGAACCATGATTATGATGATGGATTGGGGACTGAACCCGTTACACTATGATAGTTTTCTAAGTGATCCTTGACTATTAAGGAAATAGAATTATATGATTATCTATACGCCAAAAATCTATATCTTATTCCAATTTTAGGATACCATGACTCATGTCCTTTTTTCCTTTATGATTCATTTTCCAATGTTTTTTTGAATCATGTTTGATATCAATGATAAACAGGGTAAGATTTTCAAATGTTAATATAAATTTCTCATTCTCTTAAGCTCGTGTTATTCTTATGTGATCATTTATATCACCCTTGTTTACCCTGGTTTTGTATTTTATCTCACCCTTTATTATTTTTATTTTCCCCAAGATAGATTGACAGGTATTACGCATGCTATTTCTATAAAGGGATCTAGTTATGGTGAAATTTGCTGTATATGGCCTACCTCAGGACTGAACCAATTTTTCATGATTATAAGTCTCCAAGGGAACTATACGTAAATTATTCCGGTGTATACAGTGATGATATGCAATGAATATTGGTTTATTGAGATGAAATAATTATGAATTAGAAGTATGGTTATTTACATTTGGTATCAGAGAAAAGAATTATTTTACCATTAGAATATACTATGATAACACTTCATATAGATATCCATGCATATGTCTATGTATATATATAAGGATATGTACAAGGATATGACTAAGGATGAGGCAATGATTAAGAAAATGTCATGAAATTTAGGAAAAGTATAAAGTGGGATTTTTCTATTAAACTAAATCCCTATTTGGAAACATAAGTGGTAATGGATCTATTAAAGAGGTACCTAAGATTAATAACTCTGAAATCGATTCATTGATCTTGACTCAGTGGTCATATGTTTAATGATAATGGGCCTTAATTCACATATAGTATGAAATTCCCATGGGATATACATTAGAAATTAAAAAAAAATATTTACGGACCACCAAGAAGGAATTAAATAATGACCATGAGTTAAATCTGTTAAGCCCAATATGTCATATATTGAAAATTATATGTTACACTTTAGACATACTATAACATTTGTTTCAAGATTATGTGGTTTTCTACTTTGTTTATTGTATCTTACAATATTATTTTTAGTTTTTTTAAATGTATGTAACCTGAAGGAACCATGTTAACACAAAGTGTGATAGAAAATACAGTGATTTTCCTATTATAAAACCAAATGTTCTGGGTGATTGAATACAAAATACCATTTCTAAAATCACAGAACATTCGGAATTTTGGAATCATGATGATATTCCAAATTATAAGAGGGAACAATGTTCTATTCTATCCTTGATGAGGAAATGTACACAATATTCTATTCGTTTTATTTATCCACTTATTATAGATAAATTGATCAGTTCCATTGAAATGATATTTTCTATTCTCTATTAATTGGATCATGAATTTTTTTTTGGTTTTCTATCATGTGGAAGGCTTTATAGATCAATGGTGGACTCTAAACAAGATTATGAGTCAAAATGATGAAATTGAGTCAATATAATGGTATGAGCTTAAGAATTTATTTTTCATTAAACTATTTCCTCATATTCATTAAATGAAAATAGAGAAAAAAAATCATTAAGATAGATGAGAATGATGTTGAATCCATTGGTGACTATGAGGTTAATTTTTAATGACTTGCGAGGTACTATTTATGTATCATAATCTAACCTAAAATATAGGATTTTCAATTATTCAGTGGATTAAATCCTAATCTCTAAAGTGAGTTTGAAATAAAGGGCCTCAGAAACTCTGAAAAAATAATTAATTATTCTATTAAGTTAGAAATGGATATTAGGGTTACCCCTCAATTTAATGGTTTTGATAAGAAAATAAATATAAAATACAATTGAAAATATAAACTCCTTAGAGAAAAGAATGTAACAAACCAATATTCTATGAATATAATTCCATTTTTTTTAATGTGTTATAGAAAAAATGCACTTTTTATTATTATTGTATTTAAATTATTATTATGTATCATTACAATTTATAATATAGTCATTCAATAGTGATCACATGACGAGTATACATATCGGGTTTTAAAAAATCCTTTTGAAATAGAAAAAGGTAGTGATGGCCTCAACCTGTAGAATCATTCCCTTTGATGTCCATTTATCATATCTTTTGAGGGATATATCATTTCATGGATTTTCCCTATACAAATCCCATAATGAGATCCAACAACATAAGTATGAGTGAAACCGTTTATGGGAGATGTTCAAGCTCATTGACATCACAACCGAAAACATGTTCACCGAATGGCCCCAGGAAAGCCCCACTATTTACCACCACATTCTTAGAGTGTATACCAGTGTTATAAATGTATATGTAACAACACCCTTTCATTATGATTATGTGATTTTTTTGGGTATCGAATAATGAATATACAATCATTTTATTTTTGATACATTGTAACCGGGTTTTAAAGCAAAATTAGTATTTTTAGTTAATATTGAACTTAAATTATGAAATATATTTTGATAAATTAATGTATTTTTGGATTAAATAATATTTTCATAAAATATTATTACTAAATTAATTTTTAAATATAAGTGATCATATAATTTTTATGATGTCAATTGTAATTTTTATTAAGTTTTGAAAGTTGTGTCTGTAAAAACACGTCAATTTTCAATAAATTATGTTTTCTATTATAAAAGTGAAAATTCACATATTTTGAAAATTATTTAGATAAAATGAATATTATTTTTGGAATGAGTATTTTGAAATTATCCAATGGTGAATTTTAATAATTTTCTAAGACAATCAATTTTTTATGTGAAAATGAAACACCGTATAAATATATTTTGTGTTTTATGACCTCAAAATGACCTAATAGTGACGTAATAAAATACTATTAAAGAGATAGTTGGAAAATATATGTCTCAACTTTAAAATAATGTGATTTTAGATTTCAGTTTTTAATTTTATAATGCTTTAGTGGACCCTCTAAGACTTATAAAATATTTTGATACTTTAAAATGATTTCCTTGAGAGTGTTACTCACCTCCATATAAGCAAACCTAATATTTTAATATGTTAGTTTAATAGCCATATAAAATAATTTTTTCCACTCCACTTTTGAAAAAAAACATTGGAAAACACCGTGGAAGGGTTTGATGATTTGAAGAATTAATTATATAGATTCCAAAACCTAAGTCTGTGGAATATTAAATAATTTCCCTCAATTTTAATATATAAACCCACCCAATCTCCAAATTATCTTCATAGAAAATCCTTATATAATTTTCATTATCTTTTATTTTATCTCTAGAATCCTCCCAATGTTCCACAAGCTATGAATAATTCTTTATCCAATCTATTTAATTTACACTCTCAAGTAAAGAATTCCTTCCTTTCTCATTTTTATCCATGTTTCATTATGTAGAAATACCCTTTTCATTCAATTAAAAATGACGGGGTTGATTTCAAACCTCCCCAATACCTCCATTATTATTTTTCTAGGATTATATACCAATTTATATCTTATTAATTCCTTTATTTTCCACCCATTACGATTCCAAAATTCCATATGATATTTCTCTCTTCTTATTTCAATTCAAGTATTTCTCCCATATTATGCATTTAAATTCAATTTCATATGTTGGGATAATATGTTCCATGATCCCCTTGCTGTCTATTTGAGGTTTAAATTATGAGATGCCTCTTTCTATATTATCAACCAAACTTATTAATTCCCATATGAGGACGTTATTTTGCCAAAATTGCACTGCGATTTTCAAAGACAAAATAATCCTGTAGTGAATACGATACACATTTCTCTATCAAGGGTATTCACCATTATGAAAATATACTTATTTAATGGTACTTATATGTATGTATTATACATTCCTTAATCATGGAATAACTAATTATGTTTAATGATTATGTGTTATATGATCCATGTGGCACACTTATGCATGAAATGAAATTTCTATAAAGGGTACACCCAAATAACGGCCCGATGCATTGGGTAATGTTTAATATCATGATAAACTATGTGTAATGAGGGATTAATCATCTTAATTAATGTTCAATGAAGATTTAATCATGATAATTTATGTGGAATGAGGGTTTACTCATGTTAAAACATGTTTAATGAGCCTTGGATCATGCTAATATCATGTTGTATGTTGTTTCCACATTTCCATTTTTTGATAATCATCATATGTCATGACTTCATGTTAATGATTATATTATGTCCCATTGGTATGCCTATTTCCATAAATGTACTTTATTATTCATTTTATTCATTTTTTACTCCCTTACTATTCTTTATAGCACACCCTTTTCTTATGTATGTCATCAGGTTATCCCATGCAATGATTTGTTTGAAGGAATGTTTTGTTCAGGTAAAAGTAGTTTTCAGTAAAGATGTTGTATTTTATGACTTATGTTTTCATTTAATGTTCCTAATTTTCATTAAACTATACCTCTTGATCCTTAGAGTTGTATTAATTGATAGTTTATGTACTAAATCATGTTTAAATATGTAATAAAGAGAAGGTTTTTTATAGTTGGTATCAGAGGATGGTTTTGTTATTTTTGGTATTAGGGTTATAAAAATCTAGTGAAATCCTTAAGGATAATACTGAGTATAAGAAAATAATCATTAAATTTTTTTGAGTATCAAGTGAGTGGTTTATAAAAAAAATAAATATATATCTGGATACGAACAAGTAGATGTGGATTTGTCAAAGACGTATCTAGGGGTAAAACATGAAAACACCTCTTTGAGATAGACTCGAACGAGTACTGGTTCATGACAACATGCCTTTATGCACTCTTGGTTCAACTCTCATGGGGGATATACTTGGTAAATTCATAATATTAGTATGAAAAATAATAAAGGTAATAAAAAAATTCATTAATAATATATGTTTGGCATTAGATCATGGATAACATATATTGAAGACTATAAATTCATAAGTTAAGGAAATCAATGTAATTTATACGTTATACCTTTTTTTCATTGGATTACCCTATATGTGTTTACTAAACATTCCTCTAAGTTTCCATTTATTCTATCCAATGGATGGTAATAGGAGGACGTAGGCTAACAATTAATGCAAAGATCAATGTGATGAATAATCTAATGAGATGCCCAATCCGATGGGAGTGGGAATCGCAATATTTTTCATTATAATATCTCAGTTAAATATTTTTTTAATAGAAAAATATGTCAATAAGAACGTATACCCCCCCCCCCCATAGAATGAATAATCCGTAATAGAGATCTTCATGAGACAATTGCCTCCTATGTTCAATGGATCATATGATCCCTCAATCGTCGAACAATGAATCAACTCCATTTAGAAGATCTTTTTCATCCTTCAATGTTCCGAACAAGTGAAGGTTATTATGGTATCTTATCATATATAGGGTAAATATGATCAATGTTGGATATTGATCAAATATATGAATCTTGAGGAAGAGATCGAGGTGTAGGAATGGAAGGATTTCTCGAAAAAAATTTCGATAAATATTTTCCTCGCACCCTCCGACTTATGATGGGAAGGGACTTCCATTCCCTCAAGGAAAAATATAATGAATCTATTGGATAATATGAGGAAAACATCACAACTATTTCACGATATTCCTCCTGCATTGTTGTTACCACTGAATGAAAAGTTGAACAATTATTTTGTGGGATAAAACCTAGCCTATGGAAATCCATAGTGATCTATGACTTCGATAGCATTGAGGAAATTTTCTGTTGTTCCCTCAAATACGATATGAAGATCATAGAATCTCAGGGGTATCATGGGGATAAGAATAGGAATGTCAACATTAATTCTAGTGGTCTGATGGATAAATCCAATGGTTCTAACAAATTCCAACACCCCATTTTCCAAAGGCGCGGAAAGAAGAACCCTAGAAATTTCATGAAGGGGATGATTAAATGATTTAGCTGTGGAAGAGAAGGAAACCTATCCATTAATTACTGATAAGAAAAACCCACTGCTGATATAGAAGATATAACGCTCGATTTGACCCTGAATGGACTTTTCATTGCAATAACTGCAATGAACCAGGGAACTTTATGGACTACTGCCTTAATCTAAGGGTTTTTAGAGTCAACCAACAACCTCCAAGTCATCAAGGATGCGGTTTTGACATAAATACCACCAAATAGAATCTTGAAAATGATGTTTTTATTGGTAATATTGTTATTCATTAAATAAGAGGGAACATACTTTTTGATTATGGTTCTATGCAGTCCTTTATATCCTGAAAATTCATTAGAATAATCCAAACACCCCCACAAATATTTGATGTAGAGACATCATTTAGAAAGGAAAATGGGGAAATTACTGCATCCCATGAATATAACTCCCCCTTTCACAATTTGTGGATTGATCTTCTTGAAGAACCTCGTCATTCTCCCCTAGTGGAATTTGATGAAATTATGGGCATGTATTGGCTTTCCTTATATAAATCAAACATTAATTTCCATGAGAGGGAAATCACACTCTATATAGAGAATCGACCCCCCCCCCCGATTATGTACAAGTTCAAGGAGGAGGATGAATCTCTTTTAGCACCATCATCTCAAGTGTGGGTATTAATACACTATGGTCATGCATATCTTGCTCAAATGAATGATTCTAAGGATAGAGCCATACTCAAATACATGCCTTCAATGATAGAATTTTCTGATGTGTTTTTCATGGAATTCCCTAGTCTTCATTATATAAGAGATTTTGAATTCTCAATTTATCATATACCTAGGGAATTTCCAATATCCAAGACTCTATATAGAATTTACATTGTGGAGCTTGAGGAGATAAATAAACAAATACATGAGAATCTGGATAATTTTTTTATATGACCAATTTCTTCACCATGGGTTTTACTAGTCCTCTTCGTCAAGAAGAAGGATGGGTCAATGTGCCTTTGTATTTATTATCATTATCTAAACAAAATCACGATAAATAACATGTATCATCTTCCACAAATTGATGAATTTTTTTATCAATAATGTGGAGCACATTACTTATCCAAGGAGAATCTATGGTTGGGATATTACCCAGTAATATTGAAGAAGGAGGATATCCCCAATACCGCTTTTCGTACAATGTACATGAACTATGAATTAATATTAATTCCTTTTGGACTCACTAATGCTCCAGCAATATTCATGGAATTCATGAATAGAGTCTTTAGATATTACCTTGAAAAAATTGTGGTAGTATTTATAGACAATATTTTAATATACTCCAAATGATGGAGTATTATGAGGAGCATCATTGTATTATACTAGAGACATTGTGAAAAGAGAATATCTATGAAAATTACATTAAGTGTGAGTTTTGGTTGAAGGAAGTCTAATTATTGGATCAAATCATCACAAGAAATGGGATATCTATGGATCCCTCCAAGAAAAATGAAATTGAAAGATGGCCGTGGCCAACATTTGTGATGGATATCCATAGATTCTTTAGGTCGTCTTGATATTATCCCCAATTTGTGAGAAATTTCACATGATTTTCAAACCCTATTAGCAAGCTAACTTGGCAGGGATTCATGTTTGTTTGGAATGATGAATGCAGGGAGAGATTGAAGGAGTCCAAAATGAGGCTTATCACTGTGTTCATGCTCAGACTACACATGAGTGGAGAACACTTTGTGGTATTCTGTGACACATAAAAGAAGGTCCTGGTATTTGTGTTGATTCAAAATGACAAAGTCATTGCCTATGCATCAAGGCAATTGAATGTTAATGAATGGAACAATCCAACACATGGCCTGGTGTTGTCTGCAATAATATTCACTTTGAAAATATGGTGACATTACCTATTTGAGGATAATTGTGAAATATATACAGATCAAAAAAGAATCAAGTATATATTCCTATAGAAATAGTTGAATATGAACCAATGAATATGGTTAGAGAAGATCAAAGACTATGACTACCCAATCCATTACCACCCTGGGAAAGAGAACAAGGTGGTTAATTCTCTATGTAAAACGGACCCTGTAATTCTATCGTTGATGAGAATTGAAAATGATCAAATATTCTTAGATTTGATGAATATTCAATTGGGAATCGTAAAGAAGTGAATATCATCAATACTTTCATAAATTCATGCTCAACCTTATCTTTTATAAAGTATAAAGGATGATCAAAATGATGATGTGGGAAATCAGAAGAATGTGTAAACTATTAGAAAAGGGAAATCCTTGGAGTTCAATGTCAACGAAGAAGGAATAGTGAGATTTGTCTTAAGACTATGTGTTTCATCAAATTTATAGTTAATGAAATAAATTTTGGATGATTTATATGGTTTGAATTTCTACATTCATCTAGGAAACAAAAAGATGTTTCGAGATCTCTAAGATAATTTTTGGTGGGATAACATGAAGAAGGAAATCGCTGGGTATACATCAATGTGCCTAATATGATAGAAGGTGAAGGAAGAGAGGCAAAATACTAAGGGGATTACGCAACCACTAACCATACAAACATGGAAATGGGATAAAATCACCATGTAATTTGTCACCGGAATTCCGAATACATCCAAAGGAAACAATGCTATCTAGGTTGTTGTGGATAATCATACAAAGACTACACACTTCATTGAAATTTAGGAGGATTTATCATTAGATAAACTAAAATAGAAATATATTACAGAAGTGTTAAGGTTGTATAGAGTACCACTATCTATTTTATCTGGTCGAGATCCAAGATTCACCACTATGTTTTGAAAGAGTCTGCAACATGCTCTATGTACTGATCTCTACTTCAATATGGCTGATCATCCTCAAATTGATGGCCAATATAAGAGAACTATCTAAACACTTGATGAATTGTTGAGATCATGTTCAATGGAATTCAAAGGAGGATGAGATTAACATCATCCTATGGTGAGTTCTCTTACAATAATAGTTTCCACTCAAGCACCCAAATGGATCCTTATAAAGGACTTTAGGGGAAGTGGTGCAGAACAATGACATGTTGGAATGAATTGGGTGACCGAAAACTTATAAGTCTATAAATGGTCAAAGAAATGGAGGAGAAGGTTAAAACCATCCAACAACACATTAAAGATGCTCAGATTTAACAAAAGATCTATGCTGAAAATCATTGAAGGGACCTAGAATTTAATATTTGAGACATGGTATTCCTCCACATATCACCGTGGAAGAGAGTTATGAGATGTGGGATGAAGGAAAATCATAGTACAAATTACATCATCTCTTTTGAGATCCTTGATCCCATCAGAGCAGTGGCCTATCGATTAGCACTCCCACCAAACCTGTCTCACGTACATTATGTATTCTATGTATCACTATTAAAGAAGTACATACCATACCCCTCAAATGCACTCAATCCAGAGGAGGTACCATTGGATAATGACCTCCCTTATGAAGAGAATCCAGTGAAGATCATAGATCATGGGGAAAAAGTTATACAAAATAAGGCAATCCCCCTCATCAAAGTGTTGTGGAGAAACCACACATTTGAAGAAGCCATGTGGGAACTGGAAGAAGTGATGAGGCAAAGTTACCCTCATCTGTTTTAGTGTGGGAAAAAGAAATTCAGAGGCTTAAATTTCTTCAACAGGGAATGTTGAAATGACCCGATATTTTATGAATAAAATTACCTTTTTCTATTGTATTATAGAAAACAAGTGCAATTTTTATTTTTATTAGGATTAAATGACCGTTAAGTATCATTTCTATTGATAATATTGTCTTTGAATAGTGATCACATCACTATTATATATATATATATATATATATGGTTTTAACAAATTATTTTGAAACAAACTAAGTAAGGGATGGCCTTGACTAGTAAGATCATTCCCGTTGAAGCCCGTTTATAGGATCTTTTGAGGGAGACAACATTTATGGGCTTCTCTATAGATCAATCGCATGTCGATATCCAACAACTTAAGCATGAGTGAAACCGTTTATGGTAGACTTGATCACGGCCCAAACCATGTTCACTGAACGACCCCAAGAAAGCCCCACCATCGCAAACCATACTCTTAGGGAATATTCTGGTGTAATAATGGGATATGTTACAAGACACTATAATTATGATTATGTGCATTATTTTTGGTATAGAATAATGAATATACATTCATTTTATTATTGTTACATTGTATATTATTTTTAAAGCTCAAATAGTTTTTAATTAATATTCAAATGTAATTAAGAAATATATTTCAATGAATTAATGGAATTATTAATTAAATAATAATTTAAGAAAATATTATTAGTAAATTCTTTTTTAAATATAAATGATTGAATATATTTTATGAAGTCAATTGTAATTTTATTAATGTTTGAAAACGGTGTAAGTAAAAATCCGTTAATTTTCAATAAATGCTGATTTTTATTTTAAAATTAAAAATTCACATATTTATAAAATTATTTTTAAAAAATGAATATTATTTTTAGAATCAGGATTTAGTAACTATCCAATGGTTATTTTTTCATAATTTTCCAAGGCAATCGAATTTTTGGGTAAAACTTAAATGCTATATAAATATAAGTGATTTATGACATCATAATGACCCAATAGTGATGTAATAAAATAAAATAAAATCAATATTATTCCAATATATGTTTTACCATTAAAATAATTTTATTTTAGATTTTTTGGATTAATTTTATATTGCCTTAGAGGACCCTCCAAGGCTTATAAAACATTTTAACATTTATAAATGATTTAATTGAGAGTGTGACTCACCTCCACATAAGCGGTAACACCCCAAGCTTCCATGGTACTCTTCTCTTAGAATAATACAGCAGCATGTATTGTACGCAACTTCATGTTCAAAAACACACCACAACCAATCAAACTAGCCATTATGAATAGTAATACCCAGTTTTTTAAATTTTATAAATTTTATCTTTCAAAATGGACTTAATTTTGGGATTTGGAATATCTAAATTATCTTAGGATGAATTTTTGGTATTTTTCTAAAAACATTAATTTTTTGATGAATAGTGAATGAACACTGAGTTATAGTTTAAAAAAAAAATTTATTTAAATAATTATTTATTTTATTTAAATTTAATTAGGGTCAAAATAGATATATAATACCTATATAAGTTCAATTTAATTCATTCGAGTTTCTTTAGAATAATTTTAGATATATAAAAATTTTATTGAACTTTTCACCATATTTTACCCACCTCCTAGGAGAATTTGGAAATTCACATAAAACATAATGTTACCGCTTCTCTGAGTGGAATTTCAAAAATTTGAGAGACACGGTTAATATCAAGGAGTAAAATGTGGTTCAACGAGTTGAAAATAATTTTTGGTGAATAGTAATTTTTTTCTTTTATTTACCGTAGTTAAAAGTAAATATGGTAATTAAGGGTAAAAATGATATTAATATTACCCTAACACATGTCCTAATTATATGGGACAAATTTATCTCGACCAAAAACAACCTTAGGAATAAAATATTATCATTTAGGTCCACTTGGATTAGATTAAGACATTTATTATTATTTAATTCAATGAAGAGTTAAAAGAGATAAAATCAAAGTTTATTAAATAAATAATTTTTAATATATAGTTATACATAAGATAAATTTGATTATAAATATTCATTAGAAAGAAAAAAATATTTCCTACATAATGGTATATTTATATAATTTTTAGACATTAAATAATTTATTTTATTTATGACTCAATGGTCATGTAGTAATTACATAATTTCTGAAATATTAAAATAATTGATATTATAAGTTTAAATATAAATGTAATTTGAGACTTTTTATTAATTAAACTAATTTTATAGGTTAATATAACATATTATGATTGGTTATATAAATTGTTTTCTAATTAATAATGCTGTAATGAAATTATCAAAAACAAAATACCCAATAGTGTGAAAATTGACATAAAAGAGTTTTTAAAACAAATATTTTATTATTAATTGATATTTTATTCCTAAAAATCTAGGGTTAGAAAAAAGGACTTATATAATGATAGGTGTATCATTAATGGACCACTTGGGGTTTTCTTAAAGGTATATAGTATGTTTATTACCTATATAATTTAAAAATACAAAAAGACATGGTAAATGTCATACTATTTAACTAAGAGTTAAATATAAATGATATGGTTAATATAGTGACACAAACCAATCTAAAATCTATTGGTTGAAAAGATTTCGACCCATCCCCACCTTAATCTTTAAATAATCCACTTTTTAGCCATTATAAACTGAATATGAATTTATTATAAAATAATATTTCTAGCTTTTCTAAAGGTGCCCCTCACCCCTCTTATAAAAGGTTACTCCCCCTTCTCTCTAATTTACACCTTCAAAGCCTTTTGTCTTGGCCATAACCTGCCCAAATATTCTTTAAACTTCCCTCACTTCAACCTAGAGGCCTTGTTTTGGTCATAAATCCAACCTATGAATCCATTTTTATCAAATAAAAAGGAAGAACCCGAAGAAGAGGTAATGTTTTCACCACCGTCTTTCAAGTTCTTTTCTTCTTCAACATATTCTTTCTTTGTTATTTCAATTATAAAATAACAACTCCAGTATATTTTATATACTATGATATTATTATAAATATGGTACAACCATATTCAGTATTATATCCATCCATTGAATGACATGTCACCATACGTGTGTACGTATGAAATACCGTCTCCACGTCGTGGTGTAATTGTTATTCAATAAATTATTATTTTAATGGTTATAATAATAACATGTAATTCATGTAAATGATAATTATAACATGATAATGATTCTGTATATATGATATAACATCCAATTATATATGATTTTAATATCAAAATAATGATATTATCGCTCGTGCGTACGTACGGACTACCGCCACCACAAACACGATGAGATTCATTCCCCATCATATCCATACAAGTATAATTATAATTTTATGATTACAAATAGTGTTTAAAGACTTTATATAATTCTGTATATGAATAATATACAACCTATCCATAACAAACATGACTTATGTAACAAAAAATATAAAAGAAAATGAGTAAGTTAACACCCGAAACGATGATAATACTATGATATTATTAACAAGGAAATGTTAAAAGATCATATATGATATTATCTAAATGTATATGATTCTTGTATAATTAAATAACAATTATTTAACCATTATATAGGAGGATAAACTACCCTAGACCGAGGGAAATGTACAAAGTATGGGGTTTCTTATCTCACTTTTAATTCCGTGAGATTTCCATTGTTCGCCACTTATTTATTGAATATAGTGTGTGTACTTACCATGTTTGTATTCATTGTGTAATATAAAATAATTCATGGATATTTACATTATCATTGTATTATCCTTCTTTCATGGGTGTATGTTTTGTAGGTTAGCAAATCAATAAGGGAATTTGAAATTTCAATTTCCACTCATTCGGCTTTACGCATACTTCATTGATTATTTTACTCCAAGATTATTTGTGGAATCACTATTCATTTCTTTATGTCATTATTTACACTCAAATTTCTATGGATATACGTTTTATAAATATAATCACTCCATTGATAAATTCTCAAGTCATCGGTATGAACTTGATAAGAGTAATTTTTACTCAATCTCTATTTGTTGAGTTAAACATCTAATTCATTGGTGTTGTTTTTACAAGAATATGTGTGAATGCCCTTTCATTGTTTTACACTGAATATCCAATCATATTGAGTGTATTAACATTTTTCACACATAATTATGTCGTTGATTTATCCTTAATCTAAGGATACTTCCTTTATGAGAGATTTATCTCAATTTACATTCCATTGAGACTCCTTTGTTGTTATATGGCAAATCACTTTTATATGGTGTATATAATGTACTTTGGAATAGTATATCATGAATACCTTTATGCTCATGATATTACAATGTTTTTATTACCTCAATTATTTGTATTCAAGTGTCTCTCTTTTGGTTAGGAACTCTAACTAAAATATAATTTTAAAATGTTATAAATATTTACTATTATAAATCTTTCTCATTAATGTCCATGTTTTAAAAATGGTTTTAAGGATTTATTTATATGGACATTACAGTTTTCAAATCAAAATTCCTTTTAAAGTTTTCAAATTGGTGTGGGACACTTTGATTAAAATATCTATTTTAAATGGCTTCTTGACAAATAGTGTGACTTTTAAATGTTTTCAAGAAAAAGGGGGATATTTCTCTCAATAGTTTGACGATTATTTTTATCTATGTCAATATCCTTCATTATTATTAATTAAGGTTAATCTGATACAATAAAATCTTCCATATTGTATCTAATGAGTTATTTTTTACTGTGGATGTGCTATTATTATACCATTAATGGTTTGTGGTTAATGTATTGAAATTTCGTTTGATAGTTTTAATATGAATGTTTATGTTATGTTTCAAACTTTTCATATGAGGAATTAATTGGACTTAGTAACTGACGGGTGGAGCCTGCTATAGCTCCTCGATGCATCAGTTGGTCTCATGAGACAAACTAGTGTCTTCGCACAAGGTCTTGACAAAAGCTTATTTGTAGTCTTGGCATGAGGCCTTGACTATGTGGTTATGATAGTCTGGAATTATGCATTCCATCATTATGAAAGTGGTTATTGATATTTCATGTGGTTATTTGACTAGTAGAATATCCATGTGAATAAGTAAATGGAATTATTTCATTTTATCTTTTCCATATTATTCTGAAGTTCAAGTTTAAAAGGCTTTTGTTTTAGTTTTACAATGCCTGAAATGTTTATGATTATTTGTGAAAGCTTCCTCTATATTGTTATCCTTACCGATCATCTGAGGTCACCCCTTTCTATGTTTTATTTTTACCAGGATGTGAAGAAGTAATTTATGAATGACCCATAGGGATAGTATGAGGGGATATGAAGACAACATGTTTTTGTAGTTTTTTTTCTTTATGATGTAATGTAAGACTTATGAATATATCTAATGTTTCCAAGACTACTAAACTAATCAGTCTTTCAAGACTTGATCTTTTGCGGCCATTCTAATGTTATGTAATAATACACCGACTCTAAGTAACTGGGGTCGAGGCGTTACAATTGGTATCATAGGAAATTTAGTACAATCATTGAAAACTATATTTAGATAAACTTTGATTAGAGCACATAGCCCTAAGATAGACTTTGGGTATTGGTATAAAAGAACTTCCTAGAATTTTGGTATTGTATAGATTTTATGAGTTTTCCAAGCAATAAATCCCTATATGGATACGAGTAGGTAGAGGTGGCTCTGGCACATATGTACCTAGGGGTAAAACCCGAAAACACCGCTTTGAGCTAGACTCGAACGGGAACTGGTGCATGAAAACGGGCCTTACTGCACTCTTGGTTACGACACTCCTAGGGGATATTCTTAGGATAATTTACATTTTCTTTACAAACCAATTTCAAGTATTTTAATATAATATGAGAATAAATGACCTTGGTTAATCCTAAGGTGTTTCAAATTGAGAATATGGTGTCATGATATTCTCTAAATGATTTTATGACTACTGTAACTCACACAATGCTTTCTTTTTTTTTAAATGGATGGAGTCCAAGGAAGTCATAGTAACATTGAGAATGATGTACAAGGTGGGAAAGTTGGTGGAAATGTGCAACAAAATGGAATGTTTATAGGCGTAAAATATATCGTGTTCATGCCAAATCAGTTTTCCCAAAATATGATCAACAACGTATATATTAACCAACTCCCGGACTCAACAAAGAAGATAATAGTGATGAATGATAAGAGATCTAGCAGTAGAGACCATGGAGAAAATATTCCTAAATTTCCATCATTTAGGAAATGTGGAAGGAGACACCCAGGAAAGTTTCAATGGAACAAAGAAATGCTTTACGTGCGGGAAAGAAGGACATAAAGTGAAGAATTGCCCAGAAAAAAATGAAGAGTACTATTGAAGAAAATAAAAATGGTCCCAAAAATCCATTTACAGTCATTTTAAATAAATGTAGGGGACCTGGCCATTACCTGAGTGAATGCCCTATTCTATAGGTTATTTGCGTGCTCAATAAAGAAGCTATGTAGAAATAATTGGTTGGAAAAATGTTTAAATGTATTAGTGCTCCTTGTTGATGGGATTACATTGGAATAATTTTCTCTTGTACTTGAAACCCCACAGTTTTCCATGTGATAATGATATTTGAGGAAGACTTATCTTTTCCATTTTGGATATAGTTATAAATAAACATTTGATTTTATATGACCATTGGGTTTGAGGCAATTACAAGTTATTATATTTTGGGATGAAAATTAAAGGTATCAGATAACATTTCTGGTGAAAATTATGTTATAGTTATTTGGAGGAATTTATCACATTTTGGTAATGTTATAAAATAAATTTTTTGAAAATAGACAACACGCAGACCATGTGATAAACTGTCATGTTGGACAATGCTATGGGAATCGAACCCACAACCATAGTGAAATTGGGATTTATCGCCTACTACTGGACTACGTAAAGTCCCTGGTTAGTGTGACTAATTATTTTTAGTTAAATAATTTTATTGATCAATAATAAGTTTATATGGGATATTATGTCTCATCAAATGAATACCATTAGTATAGGAAAATGATTTGGTTATTAAGTGATAAATGTTATTTTGGAAGATGTTCGCTTTGTTGGGATCACTATATGCCCAAGGAAACTAGAATAATATGGTATTTCATTTGAGGAGTAATGGTGGATTTTTATCTACATTTTTATTGTGGATTTAAAGTGAATTGGGTTATTTATGGAAATGATTAACCTATAATAGATAATATGTGATTAGGTTAATTACTTTTAAGTATGTGACTTTAAGAGTAGTTGATTTCATTTGGAGATACAATTTAATGTGGAAGACTACATAACCAAATTCATCTAAGTTTTGGGTTTCAATATTAGTTTGGATTATATTGAAGGATTTTAAGGACAATTTTTTATTGAATGGTATTTATTTATCTTTGGAGTGTTTCTGGTTTAATTTTAGAAATTAAGATTAGTGTTTCTTTCTCTAAAAGAATATCATTTTGGGGGATCATAAAATCTTGTACTAACCATTTTGGTTTTGATTAATCTCCAAAGACAACGTAAATATACAGTTTATCCTTCTTGGATCATGTGATTCTATAGAAGTTTATTCTAGCTATTCCAGTGTGACCAAGTATTCTTGAATACTCATCATTTAAAATAATGAGTTAGTGGTGGAAATTTATTAAAGAATGAAACTCTACTTAAAAAGTAAGTATATCTCTTTATTCTATTAAGCAATCTCATAAGTGAATTCCTCATATTTATGTAATGTAACTAAAAAAAATGTGTTCCGTATACTTTTCCTACTGGGAAACTAATGACTCTTTGTCCTATCATAAGTTCGTGGCTTTCTTGTTGTTAACTTTCTCCTGATCATGATTTATATCCCTCTATATCAGAACATTACACTTATTTTATCTTCCATATCCATGTTTTCCTATATGGAATCCTAGTATGAGTTATCTTGGGTGACCTTGGTACTCCTCTTTCTTTCTTTTAAGGTGATAGTTTTATTGAATCTTCTTCCGATGTGGGACTTTCCATTATATTCCCAAGCCCAATATTAAAAAATTCGAGGACGAAATTATTAGAAGGAGGGGAGAATGTAACACCCCAAGCTTCCACGATACACTTCTCTTTGGATAATAAAATAGCGCGTGTTGTATGCAACTTCGAGTTCTAACACACACCACAACCAATAAAAGTAGACGTTATAAATAGTAATAACCAATTTTTAAAAATTTATTAATTTTATCTTTTTAAATGGACTTCATTTTTGGTTTCGGAATATCGAAATTAGTTTTGGGTGAATTTTTGGTATTTTTCAGAAAACATTCAATTTTTGATGAATAGTTAAAAAACACTAAGTTATTGTTTAAAACTGAATTTTTATTTAAATAATTATTTATTTTATTTAAATTTATTTAAGGTCAAAATAGATACAAAATACCTATATAATTTCAATGTAATTCATTGGAGTTAGTTTAGAATAATATTACATATATAAAAATTTTGTTGAATTTTCACCGTCTTTTACCCACCTCCTAGGAGAATTTGGTAATTCACATAAACCATAATGTTACCGCTTCTATGAGTGTAATTAAAAAAATATGAGAGACATGGTTAATATCAAGTAGTAAAATTTGGTTCAATGAGATGAAAATAATTTTTGGTGAATAGTTACTTTTTACTTTTATTTAACACGGTTAAAAGTAAATAGAGTAATTAAGGGTAAAAATGATATTAATTTTACCCTAACACATGTCCTAATTCTA
Organism: Viscum album; assembly: GCA_963277665.1. Taxonomy (NCBI): domain Eukaryota; kingdom Viridiplantae; phylum Streptophyta; class Magnoliopsida; order Santalales; family Viscaceae; genus Viscum; species Viscum album. The sequence continues at coordinate 125,923,944 of OY728140.1, read as the reverse complement.
TTGGAAAAAGGTATCTCGACCGAAAACAAACATAAGAATAAAATATTATCATTTAGGTCCACTTGGATTAGATTAGGACATTTATTATTATTTAATTCAAAGAAGAGTTAAAAAAGATAAAATCTAAGTTTAATAACTAAATCATTTTTAATATACGGTTATACATAAGATAAATTAAATTATAAATATTAATTATAAAGAAACAAATATTTCCTACATAATGGTATTTTATTTATAATTTTAATACATTAAATAATTTAATTTATTTATGACACAATGGTGATGGAGTAATTACCTAATTAATGAAATATTAAAATAATTGATATTATAAATATCAAAATAAATATAAATGGAGACTTTTTATGAATTTGACTAATTTTATAGGTTAATATGACATATTAGGATTTGTTATATAATTTTTTTTGAAGTAATAATGCTGTTATGAAATTATCAAAAACAAAATACCCAATAGTGTGAAAATTGACATACAATAGTTTTTAAAACAAATATTATATTATTAATTGATATTATAATCCTAAAAATATAAGGCTCGTCCAAATGATTTATATAATGATAGGTTAATCTTTAATGGACCACATTAGGGTCTCATGGTGGTATATATTATGTTTATTAACTATATAATATAAAAATACAAAGAGACATGGTAAATGTCAAACTATTTAACTAAGAGTTAAATGTAAATGATAAGGATAATATAGTGACCCAAACCTGTCTAAAATATATTGGTTGAAATTATTTAGACCCATCCCCACCATAAAATTTAAACAATCCACTTTGGATCCATTAGAAACCGAATATGAATTTATTATAAAATAATATTTCTAGCTTTTTCAAAGGTGCCCCTCACCCCTCTTATAAAAGTGTACCCCCCCTTCTCTCTAATTTAGACCTTCAAAGCATTTTGGCTCAGCCAACCCTAGCCCAAATATTCTCTCCAATTCCCTCAATTCAACTTAGAGGCCTTAGTTTTATCAGAAAGAGAACCTAAAGAGCCCTTTTGAACAAATCAAAAAGAAGAACCCGAAAAAGAGGTAATGTTTTCATCACCCTCTTTCAAGTTCCTTTCTTCTTCAACTACTTATTTCTTTGTTATTTACATTCTAAAATAATTAATCCAGCATATTTTATATACTGTTATGTTATTATAAATATGGTACAACCGTTTTCAGTATTCTATCCATCCTTTGAATGACATGTCAATATACGTGCGTACGTACGGCCTACCATCTCCACGTCGTGGTGTAATTGTTATTCAATAAATTATTATTTGAATGGGTATAATAATGATGTGTAATTCATGTAAATAATAATTATAACATGATAATTATTCTTTATATATGATATACCATCCAATTATATATGATTTTAATATCAAAAGAATGATATTATCGCTCGTGCGTACGTACGGACTACCGTCTCCACGAACGCGATGAGATTAATTCCCCATCATATCCATACAAGTCTAATTATCATTTTATGATTAAAAAATTTTTTTAGGGACTATATATCATTATGTATATGAATAAGATACAACCTATCCATAACAAACACGACTTATGTAACAAAACATATAAAAGAAAATGAGTAAGATAACACCCGAAACGACGATAATACTAAGATATTATTGAAAAAGCAATGTTAAAAGATCATATATGATATTATATTAATGTATATTATTCTTGTATAAATCAATAAAAATTATTTCACCTTTATACAGGATACAAACCTGCCCTCTACCAAGGAAAAAGTTCAAAGTAAGGGGTTTCTTATCTCCCTTTTAATTCCGTGAGATTTCCACTGTTCACCACTTATTTATTGCATGTGGTGTGTGTACTGCCCATGTTTGTATTCATTGTGTAATATACATTAATTAATGGATATTTAAATCATCATTTTATGATCCTTCTTTCATGGGTGTATGTTTCATAAGTTACCAAATCAATAAGGGAATTTGAAATTTCAATTTCCACTCATTCGGCTTTACGCATACATAGTTGATTATTTTACGCAAAGAGTATTTGTGGAATCACTATTCATTTGATTATGTGGTAATTTAAACTCCCCTTTTTGTGGATATAATTTTTATACACAAAATCACCCCATTGATAAATTCTCAAGTCATCGGTACGAACTTGATAAGAGTAATTTTTACTCAATCTCCATTTGTTGAGTTAAACATCCAATTCATTGGTGTTATTTTTAAAAGAATAAGTGTGAATGTCCTCTGATTGGTTTACACTGAATATCTAATCATATTGAGTATATTTATATTTTTCACACATAATTATGTCGTTTATTTATCCTTAACCTAAGGTTACAGCCTTTATGAGAGATCTCATCTCAATTTACATTCCATTGATACTCCTTTGTTGTTATACACCAAATCACTTTTATATGGTGTATATAATGTAATTTGACATAGTATATAATGAATAACTTTATTCCCATGATATTAAAATGTTTTTATTACCACAATTATTTGTATTCAAGTGTCTCTCTTTTGGTTAGGAACTCTAACTAAAATATCATTTTAAAATGTTTTAAATATTTATTATTCTAATTCTTTCTCATTAATGTCCATGTTTTAAAAATGGTTTTAATGATTTATTTATATGTACATTAAAGTTTTCAAATCAAATTTCCTTTTAAAAGTCTCAAAGTGGTATGGGACACATTGATTCAAAAATCTATTTTAAATGGCTTCTTGACAAATAGTGTTACATTTAAATGTTTTCAAGAAAAAGGGGGATATTTCTCTCAATAGTTTGATGATTATTTTAATCTATGTCAATATCCTTCATTATTATCAATTGACGTTAATGTGATACAATATAATCTTCGATATTATATCAAATGAGTAATGTTAGACTGTGGATGTGCTATTATTATACCATTCATGGGTTTTGGTTAAACTATAGACATTTTGTATGATAGTTTTAATACGAATGTTTATGTTATGTTTCAAACTTTTCATATGAGGAATGCATTGGACTTAGTAAGTGTGGGGTGGAGCCCGCTATAGCTTCTCGATGCATTGGTAGGTCTCATGAGGAAAACTATTTTCTTGGCACAAGGCCTTGACAAAATCCTATTTTTAGTATTAGCACGAGGCCTTGACTATGTGGTTATGATAGTCTGGCATTATGAATTCCATCATTATTAAAGTAGTTATTGATATTGCATGTGGTTATTCGACTAGTAGAATATCCATATGAATAAGTAAATGGAATTATTTCATTTTATCTTTTCCATATTATGCTGAAGATCATGTTTAAAAGGCTTTTCTTTTAGTTATACATTTCCTTAAATGTTTATGCTTATTTATGAAAGTTTCCGATATATTGTTATCCTTACCGAGCATTTAAGCTCACCCCTTTCAATGTTTTATTTTTCCAAGGATGTGAGGAAGTAATTTATGAATGACCTACAAGGATAGTATGAGGGGATAATAAGACAAGATATTTTTGTAGTTTGTTTTACTTTATGATGTAATGTAAGACTTATGAATATATATCTAGTGTTTCCAAGAATACTAAACTAATCAGTCTTTCGATACTTTATCTTTTGTGATCAAGAAAATGTTATGTAATAATGCACCAACTCTGGGTAACTGGGGTTGGTGCATTACAAAAGCAAGCCAAATATTTTAATAAGTTTGGATGTTGTCCTTATAAAATAATTTTATATACTCCAATTTTGATGAAACCATGGTCAAAAACCATGGTAAGGCTTGTGGTTTTGAATAATTAATTATATAGATTCTAAAACCTATGTTTGGGGAATATTAAAGAACACCCCACTCATTTCTTATATAAACCCACCCAATATCCCACCTTTATTCACTCAAAATACCTTTTCATGTACCTAATATACCATAATCTCCCTATAATCTTCCCTAGTCTCCCCAATCTTTCATGTATCCCATCTTTAATCTCGTGAATTTACACACTCATGTGAGGGATTCCTTCCTTTATCATTTGTATCCGAGTTTATTTATTCTGTAATACCCATTTTATTTCAATTAAAAATGTGTGGGTACTATTTATAACCTCCCCCATACTTCCCTCCTTTTGTTTTAACGATGATATACCACTTTATCTCTCATTAATTCCTTCCATGTACACACATTACCATTCCGAAATTCTGTAAGCAATTTCTCTCTTCTTATTTCCATTCAAGTATTTATACCATATTATGCATCTAAATTCCATATCTTATGTTGGGATATAAGGTTCCAGGATCCCATTAAAATCTATATAGTGTATAAATTATGATATACCCCTTTCTCTTCCATCAACTCAAATTATTAATTCCTATATGACGACGTTGTTCTGTAGAAATTGCACCATGATCTTCAAACCAAAATGATATTGTAGTGAATACCATAAACATTTCACTATCAAGGGTATTCAAAATTATGCACATATACTTATTTAATGGTACTTACATGTATTTATTCAACATTCCTTAATCATGGAATAACTTATGATGTTGAATGATTCCTTGTTATATGATCCATGTGGAACACTTATGCATGAAATGAAATGTTTATAAAGGGTGTGCCCTGATAGCACTCCAATGAATTGGGTAATGTTTAGTATCATGATACACCATGTTCAATGACAGTTTACTCATGATAATTCATTTTCAATGAGGGTGTAGTCATGATAATTAATATTCAAGGAGGGTTTGCTCGTTTCAATACATGTGCAATGAGCCATGGATCCTACTAATATCTTGTCGTATGTTGTTTCCACATTTCCCTGTTATGATAATCATGCTATAACATGAATTTATATCCATGTTTCTCTTATGACCCATTGATATTCCTATCGCCTAAAATGTATTGTATTCTTCATTTTATGCCTTTTTACTCCATTATTGGGCATTATAGCTCACCCTTTTCTTTTGTATGTCCTCAGGTTATCCCATGCAATGATAATTATGAAGGAATGATGTGGTCATGTAAAAGAAGTTTTCAATAAATATATTGTATTTAATGTCTTAATTTGTCATTTAATGTTTCTAATTTCCCATGACACTAGACCTATCAATCATCATAGTTGTCTTAAGTGAAAATTTTTATAATAAATCATGTTTAAATATGTAATAAAGAGTGGGATTGTTATAAAGAAGATATCCATTCTTTCATGCTGAATGTGTGGAAGGAAACATCGACGAAATTTTCTAAAGGGGGATAGTAAAATTTTTATGTGTGGGATGGAAAGTCATCTAGAAATTTAGTTCCAAATTGATGTGAATAAGATATCTAATGATGTGAATTGAGAGGAATCTCTACAGAATGTACCACCCACACTCTAATGTTTCTAATTAATGTATTATTGTAATTTTTCTAACCATTATCCCAACCTAAAGGTTAACGATGAGTAATGATGTCAAAAAACATTTATTCTAGGAGATAATGGGAAAAGGTACACTTATCATCTAATCTAGAATAGCTAATGTCGCATTTGACGTTTCATTTACGCATTATTTTATATCTGTTGATTTTTATAATGGTATCAAAGTACCATAAAAAGAACTAGATGGTTAATTATCAGGGAAAAACCAGACTAACATGACAATATAATATCAAGTCTATAATTATTATTCAGTCAAAATGTATGATAATGTGATTTTGGAAAATATTTTTATTCTCCTCGTGGTTGAATTTTATGCTATATTAGGTATGGATAGGAATTCACTATACCTATAACATATCAATTTTGAAGGAGTGGAGTTTATGCTTTCTATTCTAAACCATCCAATAATCTTCTATCAATGTGACAATAATTATAAACTCTAGATGGTGATCACATTCATTGTGTGGGTCCTGATTCCAATTCCGAATGGGTTTTCTTATTAGGTGGTCGGGGAGAAACATAACATCGATGATATGGATATTATGTGGAAGCATACTGAGGTATTTCCAAAATAGTTCCCCAATGTTCCGGTGTGTTTTGATGTTGATATTCGAATAGATATAATACATGGTTCCACTCCATTTTAAAAAATTCATATATAATGTCCCAAATTTAGTTGTAGTAATTGAAGAAAAAACACCAAGAGAACCATGATAAGGGAATCATTTGGTTAAGTGTATCACCTTGGTGTGAACATGTTACTATTCTTAAAAATAAAAATGGATAAATGAAATTATGAAATTATTTTAAGAATTTAAACAATATCAAAATTATGAACATGAATCCTCTACCCTATATTGATGAAGTGTTCTATCAACTACATGAAGCTCGATAATTTTCAAAGATTGAAATTCATTATGGATATTATCAATTGATAGTCGACACAAAGGATATACCCATGACCTTATTCCAAACAAGGTATGGAAGATATTATTATATAGGGATGGAATTGAGTGTTACTAATTCCTCCACTATACTCACGGATTTAATAAACAGATTATTTATATTTTACATTGACCATTTTTTAGTAGTCTTTATAGAATTTATTATTGTTTATCCTATGAGTAATGAATCACATGATAATTACTAGTCAATTATAATAAATACCCTAATTAAAGATAAAACATATGAAAAATATAAAAATTGTAAATTTGGGAAACATTTGGATTCATTTTTTCCTCGTATATTCTTAAGAGAGGGTATATCTATAGATCCATCAATGATATAGGATATTGATTGTTGGTGCATACAAACAATGGTGACTAAGATTATTATTATTATTGGTTTAGCTAGATATTTTCTATGGTTTGTGAATAATTATTCATGCCCATATATTCCAATAACCATGTTAACTCGGAATGGATCCATGTTCCTCTGTAATTATGAATCTGAGGAAACTTTCATCGAACTAATGAAAATATTATATAGTGCACCTATTATTACATTACCCTATAGTGGAGGAGAATATATAATATATAGTGATGCATCGAAGATGGTTTTAGGATGTGTTCTTAGGCACAATGACATGTAAATATATTTTACTTAATGAAAATTTAAGGTTACTGATAAAAATTACCCAAATTATGATTTGAAGTTAGCTACGGTAACGTTTTCATTAAAGATATGGATAAATTATATTTATGGGGAAAAGTGTGATATATAAACTGATCAGAAAATTATATAATGTATATATTCACCTAGAATTATTTGATAATTAACCATAGAAGATGGTTATGAATAATTAATTATTAAAACTATTTAATTCAAATCTTCCATGGGAAAGAGAACAATGTGACCAGTGATTTGTGTCGAAAATATTATGATAGCTTATCCATGACTAGGATCAAAATGATATTCATTATTTATTTATTTTCAATGGATGGATCATGAAATATTATAGTAATAAGAGAAATCTTATCATTCTCAAATAAGTGTATAACCATATATCATCATCATGTTGATATTTATTCAAAGAAAAAACAAGAGAGCAGAGGATTCAGCCCTCAGCACCCTTAAAGCCAAGAGATTTAAGTAAGGAGGAATGAAATGATGAATCCCAAGAGCATCCCCCCTAATCAGATTGACCCCCTTTGGCTTTAATCTTACCACAATATGCAAGAAAATATTCTCAGAACCATAAACATCCAACAAGGCCAAGTAATCAACTACTTTGTTCCCCTCCCGCTAAGTGTGTACCACTTGGGTGGTATTGTTGAGAAATATTTGACACTTTCTAATAATGTAGTTGATAGACTAGAGGGAGATGATGGAGTCATGTAGGGAGTTGTGCACTAAAAACTAATAAGTTTCAACTTCAAATATATCCAAATTCCTCTGGCTGCATAAGGTGAGTCTTGTGAGATAATCCAAGACCTCCACCTGTAGAGAGGTCCCCTGACCGAGTCTCAAAGAGATACCCAAGTAGATAGACCCGTTTTCATCCTTCACCACTCCTCCCTCGTGCATAAATCCCTGTACACATGATCCATCTATATTTAGATTCAATCCCTTCAAATCATGGAACCATCAGACCTAGATACCCCTAACGCTGCTGCTGGTCAGATGATAATCCTAGGGACCAGCTTGAAGCTGGACTAGCAAAGTAGCTTCCTCCCAGTTGCGGAAAATCCGAGTAAAGTTGATGAGAAGATTTATTGTGCCTACTATAATAGCATGAACAAATGTGGAACCCCCTTAATAAATTACATCATTCCCCGCCTTCCAAATGCATGAGGAAACAGTACGCAAAATCACAGTGTGGGACAATTTTTTTGGACCACTTATGCTCGAGCCATGGTACCACCTGTCCATGAAGGAGTGTCTCTCCATTGAAGGAATAAACATAGTAGTGATTTCCCTGAATAATTTCCACAACTCATTCGCCCATTCACTTTAAAAGAACAAGTGACCCTCCCTTTCCTCTCTTAGGGCCGTACAACACACACACACACCTAGAAGCCAGTTTGATCCTGTAGTGTTTGTTGTTATCCTCTATTGGAAAAGCCCCTTTACTAATCTTCCAAGTATGAAAAATGAATTTTGTTGGAATACTCTTAACCCAAAGTGCCTCATCCCAAATATCAATATAGAGATTCAAGTTATTGATGCACCAAATGTCTTTTTAGGAGAATAAACCCAACAGAGAAGGGGTAAAAACACATTTATCTGGGGTAGGGTTCATCTCAATGAGGTTGAAGTGATCCATCAACTCATTGTTTAGAACTGCATTGATGAAGCAATGAAAGTAACTTGCTTCCTCAAAGGTGATTCAGGTTGCTGGGAATCCAGGAAAACCAAGAACCTCACCGCACCAATTTTGGTTCTAGAAGGAAAAATCTCCCACCCCCACAATTCAGCGGGTGTGCGGGCAGAGGAGGGAGACCAAGGGACCAATGATCGACTATAAAAGAGAGGTAAATCTTGTCACTGAATTATTGTGGCCTAAATAGATGTCCATATAAATCCCCCAAAGGATACGACATTCCAAAACACACCACACGGGGAAATCATGCCTAAAGGAAAGGGTATCTTCAAGATTGAGGACATTCACACCTCCTTCACTAACCGGCCACACCATCTTGTGCCAAGAGACCCAGTGTTGTTGCCCTCAGAATGTGGGTCCTAGATGAACAGCTCTAGGATATGGTCGAAGATTTTAATAACACCTTTTGGGACACTAAATTCCAAGAGAGTGTGTACTGAATTAACTAAAAGGACACTATTAGCCCGCACAATCTTCCCACCAAAAGAAAGATATTTATTCTTATAGTTCTGCACCCAGTCATTAATACTGTTGATAATGAAGTCAAAGTCCCTGATACGCATCCTTCCAGATGAGATGGGTGCACCCATGTATTCAACAGGAAATGACCCAATCTGCATACCCAAAATATTTCTCACAGCTGAGACTCGTAGGGAGCTTCACCCACTAGAGATATAGAAGATGATCTTATTGTATTTAATAATTTGACCGCTCCAGTGACCATACTCCTCCAACACTTTAATCAGTCCATATAAGGAATGTCTAGAGGAATTAAAGAACAAGATGGTATCATCTAAGAGCATGAGGTGGGACACACTTGGAGATTTCCTCCTCCTTCTAAAAGGCAGGATATCACTGTTGTTCAAGATTCACTGAATGAGGTGACTCAGAACCTCATGGAAATGGATAAATAGGCTTAGAGAAATTGGGTCCCCTTTCCATAGGTCATGAGTGGATTTGAAGAAGTCGTAGGATTTTCCCATGAAGGTCACTGAGATCCATGAAGAGTTGAAACATCTAAAAATAAGATCGACTTTTTGAGAGTTGAGACTCATACCTGCAAGAACACAGTTGATGAAGCTCCATTCACCCCGATCAAAATCCTTTTTCATATCGACCTTGATGGCCACATTAGAACCATGGGTTTTAACAATAATGTCCCTATACATTTCCTGGGCCAAATCAATTACCTCCTGAATATATCGGCCCTTAAACAAATTCATGTTTTTCCAACGAGACCCTTCGCGGAAGATGAGTAGCCAACCTTGAGTTAATGATGTGCACTGAAATTTTTTAAGGGACATTTCACACACTAACTGGATGGTAATGCAGAAGAGATGTGGGGTTCTTGATTTACGGGAGAAGCACTAACGTAGTGGCACATGAAACATGGGGTAAGATGCCACCTCATAAGAATTCATGGATGGAAGAAATCAAATCTTCCTTCACTACGTCCCAAGAAAACCTATAAAATGCACCTGGGAAGCCGTCCGGGCCTGTCGCACTACCAGGGTTCTGGTGCAACATAGAATCCCGAATCTCCTTCTAATCTGGCACAAACCCTAGAAGATCATTATATTCATCAGAGATAAGGGAGGGAAATGAATCAATGATCCCTATGCTTTTACAGGGGTACCCATTGGGAAATAGAGCGTTAAGACTAGTAAGAACCTCAGATAAGTAGAAGTTTCCCATGCCTTCCACCACATCCCAATCCTCTGTGAAAGATCCATCATCCAGTTGAATATTTAGTTTAACCATCCGCTTCTTCTCCTTTAGGAATTCATGAATGAATGCAGGGTTACTATCCCCCTCTTGGAGCCATTTTATCCTCTCTCACTCCCCAGCCAGGCGCTCCTTCTTCAAGAGAAAATATTCCTTGAGATCCTTTTTCTAAGAGATCTCCTCAAAAACCCTGTCCTCCCATCCATCCTCCAGAAGATTATCAAGACACTGAATGTTCAGCATGGTGGATTTAAAAACCCCATAAACTAGAGGCAAGTCTCTAGACCATTATTGGAGCTTCATCATCAGTTGAGGTAACTTATTTTGAAGATAAGACCACCTAATTCCCTAGGAGTGCTCGTCCCAGGAGGTACTGACCAGGTCCTAGAAACCTGGAAAACCAATGCAAAGTTGGCTATATCTGAACCGATTCTGTACCTCTTGCACTGAAGATAGAGAAATTAGGAGGATGGAGTGGTTTGAGATCCCGTGAACTAGATGGTTAACCTTAGATATGGAATAGGAGGATAATGAATGCATTTTGAAAAGACAACAATCCAAGCGGCCCCATGAGCGATGAAGTCCCCAATGAATGATGAGGTCTAGGAACCACGTATTTTTTAATACATACCTAATTTGAGGAAGGGGCTATTAAAAGAGCTTCATATGACTTCATTCTCTCTTCATTCTTAAGGTACAAAAATATATATAGATTTGAAAGATTATTCTTGGTGGGCTGGGATAAAGAGAGATATACTAGAGTTTGTATGTAGGGGATTGGTATTTCAGAAAGCTAATATTACATACACATTTCTATAGGGATGTTACAAGGATCACCTATACCAGAATGTAGATGGTAAAAATCACCATGGATTTTGTCCTCAGTCCCCCCCCCCCCCAAATGTCTAAATGGAATAATGTTATATGTTTTATGATTTGTAACATCCCAGACACAACTTCCATTAAAGAGTGCATCAAACCCGGTGGGTCACATGGACTCAAGAGAATCTTCCCAAACTCAGAGGCTTCCAAATGGTACTGATGGCCTGGGTGAGTTTATAGGGAGACTATCCCCTTAATAGTAGAGTGTAACATAGTGGAATATCAATATCAGATATAAATAGTGGAAGTATTATACCATACAAAAGAAGTGAACACAGGACGACTAATCGTATAAAAAAAAACAAAAATAATATTGTACACCAGATGAAGATATATGTCACATTTTTTAATAAAAAGACCAAAATAGTAATAGAAGGAAGTTGTAAATTTCATATAACAAAATTAAAAAAAACCTCAAGATTCCCAGTATCATTGCATTCCTTCTCTTGGTCCCATTCTCTCCTACTTCTAAGAATCATGCTATGTATTTGTAAGATGGAACTTTACCTTATCAATTCCTACATTCATAAAATCTATTTCGGCCCAAAATCCTGACCAAAAAAGGTTGTGAGTCTAAATCTGAGTAGGAAACCACCCATGCTATGTTCCAATAAGATAGTGAATATATATATTAGTTAGTGTGAAATAAGGAAAGAAGTAGGAAATGAAGTAATCAAAAGTAAACAACCTATATGAACTGGTTTTCACTTACATTCATTTCATACCCATTTAAAAATTATATATATATTTAATATATAAGCCCTGCTATTAGGCTCATACCTGACATCCCCCATATAATATTTAGCACAAAAGATGCCTCTGATGGTCATCTAAATAGATACAACTGTAAAATGAATCCATGCCTATGATTTTTCCTAGTAGGCGCATCATAAATAATTTTATTTATGTTAATTCTGAACATGATATGATCCATGTAATTACTGAGCTGTAATTCAAGTGTCTCTCCAAGTAAAATTTCAACCAATACTCTAAAAGCATGTCCCTGGGAACCTCTCAGGAACCCAATACCTCTCTAGGTGAGGTATAACGTCCCTTCTAATCTAATCGGTCATCAGCACTCCTCAAGATAAGCTCGAGTATCAACCCTGGAATAATAGACAAATTATATTTGATTACATCCATGTAATTATTATAAGAATACATGTATCAATTTATATATAATTCTTACCTCAATGAGTGTGTCTATGGGATCCATCCCTTGGATCCTTGTAGAACCCATATCTTAATCATGGTTCAAGGATATGAGTCCATCCATGGAATTCTAATGTGAATCCACGTATCACCCAAGGCATATAAGTCAATAGGTATAATAATCTGTCAATCTAATTCAAATTTGAATCCTTATATCACCCTTTCCTATTAATCATTTATTCAATTTCATTTCTTTTAAACATTCATGTAGACATTCCATGGTAAACACCAAGTGCATCTAGTTTTAATCTCACCTTAAGGGCGAAACTCAATCATTGGACAACCTCATAAGGAATGAAATTTCATTTACTAATATGGGAATATTTATTATTACATAGTTCAATGGATTACCAAGATACAACATGTCTTTGTTATCCTATAACTCATATGAAAAATAATTAATAGGTGAAATCTATTCCTATTAGGGAAATTTAAATACAAGGCCAAGCTCATGGGATTGCTTTCAAATACTCACATGTGTTCTTTTCTGATGACAAGGAAAATTATCCTATCAAGATATCACATGGATTAATTATCATATATCTCATGTGGTTGAATGAAAAATTTGAGCAATTCAATCCAATTGCAACAATTCAATTCATAGTCTATATATACTCACATGGGCATAAAAACATATTTTTAACAGTAAAGGAAACATGGGTTAGGAGGAAATAATACATCCCATACCCATTAACCAATTAGATTACAATCAATCATTATTTCCAAAAAAATAAGAATCAGTTCCATTTTAGCATCCCATAAAGGGGTAAATAGAATGCCTTATAGGCATCAAAGGCCCAAATACATAATGGGTCATACAAGGAAACCCACCCATGGGGTTTCCCTTACACAAGGTATACAACCTATAACAAGAATAAATAAACATATATAATTACCTAATTTAGGATAGGAAACATAAGGGTTCAATTCCAATTTATGGTTATTCCCCAAAAATGGGTACACGACACACCATTATTTATAAATAGATTGACATTCAGCAAAAGGAAAAATACAACATACGTTATGTCCAGGCTAGATAACTCTTCAAGTATCATGATTTGATTCATCATGGTTTTGGAGGAATATGAATAATGGACGAACAATGGGAAATTATTTAATTTGAGCTTAAATTGAATTATCTCTATCGATATCTAGAAAAATTGAGAAAGGCTAAAAATGAATCAAGGCCTACCGATTATGTATCCAAGGATATGAACCGCATTAAAATCGGTGTTTGGGTAGTGACTAGATCTAAAAATGAAGAATATGCTAGCATGAGAGGTTTTCTAGGGAGGATCTATGATCAGTTTGAAGAAAACTCAAAAAGAGATTAATATAAGTTTTTTTATTTTAAATTTAATACATTAAAAAATCTACATAGTAGGGATTTCATGGTTTAAGTGCATGGTTTTTCAAATAGTTCACCATGTTGGGTGATCAACTATTGGATAAAGGGAATCTCTCATTTTTTACCTACATCATATACAAACACTGCAAAAAATGTGTAAACATACTCTTTGAAATCTACAAAAAACTATAAACCAGTCACACAATCGCGTTGCTCCTCTTGTATAGTTCCATTAAACCGTGCGACTTGTAGACACTCACTGCCTAGCATCGCATGGTTTTGTCAAACCATGCAGCCTACCCAGCATGGCTTTCACAAAATGTGAGCTAGGATAAAAACACCCAACCATAGGGTTACAGGAACCGAACCATCCCCAGGAACCGTAAAGACCTACATGACCCCAACATGCATCAACCGTAGGCTATGTTTATGAACTTCAACTGATGATTTATGGAAAAAAAATATCTATTCCTCAAATAAGAATAATGTTCATACAAACTCCCCTCATTAAATAAATTCATCCCGGAATTTCCCTTCCAAGGGTAGTGAAACAATATCTAAGATAAAATCTAGTCGCTATGATTGTACATCAGCATCCCTCTCCCAGGTCTTGTCCTCCACTCGATCATGCTTTCAAATCACCCGTACTAAAGGAACAAACCAACATCATAGATCCTTTGTGTTATGATCCAAAATTCATATAGGTTTCTCCCCAAAGGATTCATATACCAGAAGCTCAACATTCTCACACTAAAAACAATGAGAGGGGTCTAAATAGTAACTTCAAAGAAGAGAAACGTAGAAGAAGTCTTGAATAACTTGGTACCAATAATGTAACTGCAAATGATAAGCTACCAGAAAAACTCTCAAACTTCCCAACAAATATAGAAAAATATTACCATGTATCCTAATCCTCTTGTGTCCCATCCCCAGTGAAACATGTAAGAAAACCCCATCCCCAACCCCAAACTCTATAGGTCATCTGCAACAATCAGCGTAGCATTTTAGACAAGACCGCATAGTATACATCCACTTCCAAATCAACTATATATATTGTGTGGTCTCCTGTCTAAGACGAGGTCCTTATATATATATACATATTCTTCCTCTATACCACACAAGGGTTATTGGAATGGCGTACCATACAAGGACTTATATGGAGATTTATGTATAGTAGCGTGAAATCTATTATTGTAATAGATCTCAACTAGGGGTATATGCCTCTCCCAAAAGCCCCTATAATTTAGGACACATTCCTAAAACATATCCTAAAGAACTTTTATCATGAACTCTGACAAGCCATCTATCTGGGGGTGGTATGTCATGCTCAGAAGCGCCCGTGTACCAAGTTCCCTATGTATCCCTTTCTATATATGAGAATTAAACCAGGAATCCCAATCTAAAATGATAGAATTTAGGACCCCATGCAGTCATACTATCTCATAGATATACAAATTCCCAAGGTCATCAAAAATAAAGGTTTCCTTGATCGGTATGAAATGAGAAACCTTCGTGATCATGTCAAAAAAAACCCATACAAGATCATTACCTCGAGGTGACCATGGTAAAACTACCAAATAATCCATCATGACATAATTACATTTCCACTTGGGAATGGGTAGCAGATAATAAAGTCTTAATGGTCACTGATGTTCATCTTTCACCTACAGATAGGTGGAACATCACATGACACAAACAACTACATATCTTTTCATTCATAGACACTAATATTGATGATCTAAATCCCGGTACATCTTAGAGACACTAGGATTTATATCCAAATAATAAGAATTAATATTTCCCAAAAAAATCCTCACGCATGTCTGAATAAGCCCACACTTGACCATTTACTTGCATGATCTCATCCTCACCAATGGTACAACATAGAGGAGTGTCCTCACCAGCCACACTCTTCCATAGAAATAGGCCTTTGGAATCTAATTGCTTCCTCATCCACACTCGATCTAGTAGGGTTGAGGTAATAACTAAGGATGATGGAAACCTCTTCCCTTGACTATCATGAACCTCCAATTGCATCCCAGAGAACAATTCCATACGATTTCACTCGCTACTAACCTATTATATTTCATGTATCTGATTCTTTATGCTTAGTGCATTAGCCATAACATTACCATAATCAGGTGTGTAGGCAACCCTGAAATCAAAATCCCAAAGGTGTTCAACCAACCTTAGCTGCCTCAGATTCAAATCACGTTGAGTATATTTGTAATTGATGTTTTTATTTCCTGTGAACATCACAAAATACACTCCTAGTATGTATTTTCTCCAATAGATCAATGCATGAACAACTACATACAACTCGAGATTGTGCATGGGTAGTTCCTCTCATGTGGCCTCATGTGCCATGACCTATAATCAACAACTCGATCCCCCTGCATAAGAACTAATCCTAGCCTGATACCTGATTCATCACAATATATAGTGTAACTACTTCTCATCTCTATAAAATTAAGTATCAGTTCCAAATTCAATCTCCCTTTATACTATGAAAATTCTGCCTCATATGAATCTTACCATACATACTTCAAACCCTTCTTTATCAAGCCAATTAGTGGCAATACTAAGTGGTAGATGCCCCGTATGAAGAATTTCTTGTAAAAATCCAACCCTAAGAAACTCTGCACCTCAAAAATGAACTTGGGTTTCACCCAGATAACTAATAATGTCTCCTTTTATGGATTCTCTAATACTCATATATCCGAGATGATGCGACCCAGGAAGTGAATCTATTCCATCAAGAAGTGGCACTTTGTGAGATGAGCATATAACTAATACTCTCTTTGTGTATTCAAAATGATCTCAAGATTTTTGTCTTGGACCAGTCATTTTTGAGAATACACCAAGATATATCCATGAATACCCCAAAAATTGAATCAAGGTAAGGATGGAAGACTCGGTTCATCAATGCTATGAAGACCACTGGCACATTTGTGAGACCTAACAGTATTAAAAAATACTCATATAGAGCATACCTACTCTTGAAGGCTATGTGAGGTATGTTTGATGGTCTAACATGAACCTCATGGTAACTGGATTTCAAATCCATCATTGAGAATACCTGAGCTCTTAAAAGCTGGTTGAATTGATCATCTCTCCACAATAGAGGATTTTGGTTCTTAACCATCAACTCGTTCAATTTCTGGTAATCCACACATATCCAAAGGGTGACATCCGTATTTTTCACAAAAAGGAAAATAAAATGCCATTGAGAAGTACTCGGTCGAATGAAATCCTTTTAATCTAAATCATCTAGCTACTTTTTGAGATCTTGAAACTCATTTATAGAAATCCAATAAGGAAAAATGGATACAGAAGTGGATTTTGGAACTAGATTGATAGAGAACTCTACCCTTCTCACCAGATGTAATCCTGAAAGTTTATCGAAAAATACACCCCTGAAATGATCAACTAATGGAGGGAAATTGAATTTATGTGTACCCAGATCACCCTGATATAAAATCACAATCAGGGTTGTTATCTCTCCCATCCCATGATGCTCAAGTCCATCTCGGCTTGCCTGAGCATCCCATTCACCCTTGGGAAAGACCTCCCCACCCTCTAGTGATATAAATCTCACGATGTAGTGAAAGAAATAAAAGATTTATCATAAGGTAAACAACCAATAAATTATAAAGATGACTTCAAAGTATGCCATCTTGAGGATGTAGAGGTCCCATATGATGTGAGAACCACCAACCCCAAGGGGAACTCCCTATACTGATGCACACCTTCTATCCTAATCTCTAACGTAGTTTATAGCATCATCATAAAAGCTGAAGTATAAACATAGATCCCAATGATCTCCATAAGGGGAATATGTTTAATGTTATGAGAATCCTCGATATCAAAGAGCAGAAAAGCTAAAACAGAGGCTACTAGAATAGTACATCTGACAGTGGAAGGTTTGGGATCCTACTCTTGATTGGTCTGTTACACCGCATAAGCCTAGATGGTACTGCGACCCCATTACACTATCTTGCTACCCTGAGCTAATCCGGACTTCTATAATTGTGAGCCTGCATTCTGGATACCATGTTCACAACCACCACCACGTACTAATCATCTTGATGTACACCCACTCCCTATCTGGTGAGAAGTTATTATCCCTGCTCCGGAATGTGGATTTGGTGTATAACCACTCCCATTGTAAAATTAGGGAAATGTTCTGCAGAAGCACGATATATGGCCCATCTATCCTCAAGATCGAAACAAGAATGGGTTCTTCGTACCATATCACCACATATGTCCCAACCAAATGCACAGGTAGCACCTCACCTAACTACCTAAAGTAATGGTCTAATGGCTAGTATAACCACATAGAAGCTCTAGATGATGCTTCCTACTACTATTCAATTAAATAACAGAACTAGGTCCAAGCATCCATGGATTTCACCAAAAAATTTCCTCAAGTTATTCTCTCTAATCAGCACCCAATTCATTATCCCTGATACAGTGTTCATCCAAATTAAATTTACCTACAATCAGATGTTTTACCAAATACTATCCTCGAATCACCTGTATTTTGATAAATTTTCACCCAGTAGAATTAGTGTGATGTGCAAGAGATCAGTGAAATGGGACAAATAGTGTATTACTGATAGCTCACTCTGCTCTATATGTAAGAACTCATGGGAATTATCATCCCTTAGTGTACCAGGATAGAGATATTTATATAAGACAGTATGAAACTCCATAGAGGCCACCGCTCGATGATGATAAGTCTAAGTGATAACATCCCACCATATCATGGAAGAATCATATAACACGTATGTATATATCTTTACCCTCGTATTAGGATGAGTCTATAAGTGATTGAAGATATACATCATGGCCTCGAGCCATGACTTCGTAGCCTATGGTCCTTCATCCCCAACAAATTTACGTTGATGTTGCTGCTAAAAATCAATAATCAAACAATCCATAGTTGGGGAAGGTCATGGTACTCCTTGATGTGACATACTGACCTGAGAACCACTGAAAGGTTCCCCAAGCTATTTGGCCACATTCCCTCAAGCGTGCCTCCCCATTTTCCAGAGGGTTCCAACTACCAACGAGGGTCTGGTATGTCGGTATTAGGGATATTAAATCCAATTTCATAAAAATAAAAATTTAAAAATAAGAAAACAAAAATAACCAATAGAGGATGAATATAAATAACCAGAATAATACCCTGTCATATGATAGTAAAAACAAAAAAATACAATAATCTAATGAAAGGTAAATCATGATTTGACAATGTAGGTGTCAGGTGTCTTTAATGAAACTAAATGTAAAGACGCAATGACTCCCATGCGGGTTTGAAACAACATCTATTTCCCTCTCCTAGGATCAAATCCCAAACCGCAACCCATCCTAGAGCCTTTACCTTATCTAGTCCTGCAACAACAAAGTCTACTTGGGTGCTGATCAGGCGGCCCAAATAGGGTGTCAGTACAACTCAGTAGGCCGCCATAGATGGTGTCTAAAATGAGTCAAGTCAAAAGATAGTTCATAAAGTTCTATGATGAAATAAATACAATTAATAATTTCAACTGTTATCTCATTGACTTTTAATCATTAATAATCACATTAGGCCTAGTTTAAAACATGTTTTCCATTTGACTCATCATTCATTAATATCATTTATTCAGTGTAGGTCACCATTCCTAACACCCTAAAATCTCATTTGAATCATCATTAATTATTATCATTCATTTGTTGTCGGTAGTCATTCCTAGCACCCCAAATCTCATTAAGTTTAGGTCACCATTACTATCAATTTATATCTCATTTGGTGTAGGTTGTCATTCCTAGAAATCCATAATCCCAAGCTTGGATAACAATTGGGGAGGAATGCCATGTCCCAATACCGGTTTCTAATTGGTTTATAATTCCATGTCAAGCACCAAAAAAATCTCAGCCATTTAATCATTCATTAATTCACAAGAATTGGACACATCATTCCATTACTAATCCAATTCTTTGTTAATCATTTCATTGGCCATTAGTTAATTCAAGAAGTAACTAATCACATAATACGTTAATTAATTCATCAATTAATTAATCAATCAGCACAATTCTAATTCCATAATTAATTCATCTCAATTAATTATCCATATCAGATGTCAACCTATCATAATTAATTCAATCAATTAATTAACATTGATCAACGTCATCACCGATAATGAATTCGCACAAATAATTAACTTTTGTCAACATCATGGCACATAATTAATTATCATAATTAATTATCTTTGGTCAAATAATTAAATAATTAATACCCCCAATTAATTATCTTATCACAATCAATAAAATATCCAAAAGAAAAAATATCAACCCATAATAAATCTCCAAAACAAATATCCATTTGGGAAACCCAAATTTGTTTGTTCCTTGATTCAATTTACTATTAATCACCCAGGAAACTCAAATCAATTCCTCCTTCATAATTACTCCAGTTTAGAAAAATAAATTATTATGGAAATCTAGAAAATTCATAAACTCACATACACATATCAAATGACAACTATGTGATCTTTATTTAGATCACCAACCTTGTTTTCTTGATGAAAGTTAGCCCATAGGAAATCCCCAAAATTGGAGTGGCACAACGACATCGATCAAGCTCCGAATCTAAATCCCAAAACCAAAATTAAGATCAAAGTCATCATGATCATGAAAATATAGATATATATATATATCCAAAATCCTTGATCTAGATATGAACTCATAGGTTTCGATCCCTGGAAATTGTTGAGATCATCCATGAAATGATTATGAAAGAATAGAGGAAAGAATGAGACAAGAAATGGGATAAAATCAACTAACCGGGAAGAGAGCAGACATCCATTATGGGATTTCAATATTTAATAATAGTGTTTGGATCAACTTGGAATCCCTATGAAAGGCTCTGATATAACCTAGAAATTTTCAATCCCATGCGTAGGTCAAACTAGAGAGGTTTTAGGGGTTCAAGTGGTTTTAAAACCAATTTTCAGATTAATCTTCTTCATGAAAATATTTTCACCTAGGAGGCCGCATCATTAGGACCAACCGTGTGCCAACCATGAAATATTCCACTACCCTCATGGATTGATGGTGCATGGTTAGGAAAACTATTACCAACCATTCTGACCTACAATGTCCATATAGTTAGCTTGCACATTTTTTGTCCAAACTGTGCCCAAACTGTGCACAACCCCCTCTCTTCCCACATCCTTTAAAAAATTCACTCAAACACACCCAAGGTCATACCCTAACCCAATGGAACTTAATAAAAAAAAGTTCCTGAAAATAGGAATGATATTTCTCCAAACAATGTTGGGATATTATAATCTGCCCATCTTATAATAGCTCGTCCTCGAGCTCCACTCAAAAATTCCCTAATATTCCAAGCCAAAAATATTGGGCCATTGAGTGCTCATATCTCCTTCATGTTCCAATGTTTCTTCTAGAACACTTCCATGATTCCATAACCAATGAACTAATGACGTGGTATTTCACCAAAACACTTTCTCACTGCAACCCATCACACCTATCTGATGCTCCTTAAAAGACAAATCTTTCTCAATATCAACCTATTTCACATCAATCACATGGTAAGGGCTAGGGTGATATCTATGTAGTTGTGATACAAGGAAAACATCCTTAATTGTGCTGAATTTCTATAGAGGTGATAAAAATTATGTCACTGTCTCGATTCTCTCTGGCACCTCAAATGGTCCTACAAACCTAGGCGTAAAGTTTTCCAACCTCTGTATCCTATGGTGACCCAATATAGGAGACACATGAAGGAATACATGAAAACCCTATATAAACTCTAGGGAAAGTCTTCATCTGTCAACATATGACTTATTTCTACTCATACCCATAGTCATATGTTTTCGAATCAACTGCACCTAGTCTGATGTCTCTTGAACAAGAGTCAGTCCTAATTACTCTGACTCACTCTCATCTAAACAAAAAAGTGGTGATATACAAGTTCTTTCATAGTTTTCATCATATGGTTAAATCTTTATAGTTTCATGATAACTATTATTATAGGAAAACTCAACTAAAGAAAATTGATTCTCCTAAGAACCACTAATGTCAAGCAGACATGCTTACCACATATTCTCTAACACCAATATGGTATGCTCTGGCTACCCATCTTTATGTGTATGGAAGGTTATATTAACAGAATATATGTACCAAGATCCTTCTATAATCCCTACGAGAAGCATGAAGTAAAGAAACAATTATGATATGAAACTATTGACCATGGAACCCCATTAAAACAAACTATATCTCATATGTACAGTTCTCCTAACTACTATACTGTAATGGTTCCCATCAAGGCTAAATATTCCAGATCCTCATATTTCATGTCCCTGATCTATCTCAAGAGTATAGATTCTACTTATAGAGATACCAGAGTCATCCTCTCCTGTCTCCCCTGAACTACCACATGCATTTCCCCCATAAATTTCATCATCTTCCACTCTACACTCGAATCATGTTTCAACTGAGTCTGAGGTTTCCTAATCAAGGAATCAGCCACACTATTCCTCTTTCTGAGTGTATCTTCTAGTTCAAAATCCAAGGACTATATATAATCTACCCATAATTTCTACCAAAGATTCATCTCACCCTGTTAAAAGATATTCTTCAAGATTTATTTATCCGTAAAAACTATAAACTCTTCACCAAAAAGATACTATCACCAACCCTTAAGAGAATAAACCACAACTGCCAACCCGAGGTCATGCATAGGGTAATTCCTTTCATGTATACTCAACTATTGGGAACTGTTTGAAACTAATCTATCATCTTGCATCAACACATCACTGAGTCTGATCCAAGAATCATCACAATGCACCGTGTACTCCTCACTACACTCAGGTAACAACAACATTGGTGTCGATGTAAAGTGCTTCTTCGACTACTACGAATAATTATCACATGATCTTGTCAAATCAAAATTTGTCCCTTTATTTTTCAAACCTAAAAGTGGTACTGCCAATTATGGAAAAGTCCTAGATGAAACTCTTGTAATATCTAGATAATCCCAAAAATCGTCATATATTAAAAAAATTCTTGGGATTCACCTAAGAAACCAACACCATATACTTTTCTAGGTCAACTGCCACACCTTCTTCCGATATTATGTGCCCCAAAAATTGTACCTTATGAATCCAAAACTGAAATTCAGATAGCTTGCTGTATAGATAATGATCTCTCAGTTCACCCAGGAAAATGTAAATATGTTGTGCATGATCGTTATGAGTCTTAGAGTACAAAAAGATGTCATCTAGAAACACCAAAACAAAATGATCTAGGTATGGATGAAGGATCTTGTTCATCAAGGCCATAAATACTACTGATTCATTTTCAACACAAAAAATATTACAACAAACTCCTAAAGGCCATACCTATTTCTAAAAGCAGTTCTCATTATATCCTATGTACTAACTCTCATATAACGATACCCAGATCTCTCATCGATCTTTGAGAACACACAATCCCCCATTACCTATCCAAATAGATCATTGATATGCAGAAGATGATATTAGTTTTTCACTATTATTTTATTCATCTTCTGATAATCTAAAAACTAGCGTAAACTCCTGTCATATTTCTTTGAAAACCAAATAGGTGATCCCCAAGGAGACGTACTTGGATAGATAAACCTTGTATCCTACAAATCCTATAACTACATTTTGATCTCTTGAATTTCATCTGGTTCCATTCTGTAAGGTGGGATAGATACTGGCTCAGCCCCCTGCATGAGATTAATAGTGAATTACACATATCTCTCAGGTGGAAACCCATAAAATTCATCAGTAAAAACATCCTAAAAGAGTTATACTACTGTTAAAAGTACATCTATTCTACCACTCTCATTATCCTACATAAGACTAGAAATTTTGGCTGTGAGCTCTCGCAGTTGCTGAGTAATTGGCCCAGCTCTGCCTGTATGGATATCCAATTCTCCATGAAGAACATACTGGTAACCCGTAGAAGACACAAAGGTAACTCTCTCGTGGTAACAATATATGTGGGCTCAGTATGCGACTAGCTAGTCCATACCCATAATTAGGATGAAGACCGTTATATCAATGACATAGATATCCCAATGTAAATGATACTCTCCAATCTCTCGCGAACATCCCTTTCACAAATGGATATACCTAGATCGTATTCCCAAGGGGGTATCGATATTCATCACCATTCTTATGGAATATTACTCTAGGACAAATCCATTAACATGATTCCTAGATGTAAAGGAATGAGAGGAACCAGTATCAAACAAGGAAGTAGCTAAAGTAGAAGAAACTAGAATAGTACCTCTCATTGTCGATGGACCATCCTTACTATCCACAAGTATAGGTCGTACTGAATGTAACTGTCTTGAACCTCTTATTTTTGGTGTTGTCTCACTACATTGAGTATTACCACTCTGCTGATAGGGGTGCTCATACCCTAAAGCACCATGCCCACTACCTCTACTACCTCTTCCAGAAGAACTTCAGCTGTCATACCAGTATGCTGTAGAACACCCCCTTATGACACTCTGACTTTGAGCAGCTACTCCCTCAGCACTAGCCCACCTCTTCTTCCAAGATAACTTCTCTAGGATGCCCATCATGTCACAAAACCACCACTCCACTGGTGGCTGAGAAAAATGTGTACGATAGTGTCCCTATAGATCGAACTGGTGGAAAATAACGTGCGTAAGATCTGGTGCAACAATTTCTAAAGACTATCAACATCACTTTAGACTATCCTAAATAAGGTTCTCGTGATGACACTTCCTTCTCTCAGAAGGAAGATTCCCTGATTTTCCAGATACCTATCCAGTATTTGAAGCCACCGTGAGGTTCCCCTCTGAAATGAGAACCTGATTCACAACTTATTATAATTCCTTAAGCCTAAAGATATTAACCTAGGACATAATTTCACACCTAAGTCTATCCTGAAATTGTTTTTCTAAAGAAACATCATCTACCTCCAAATCTAGAGAAAAACACTAAAATTACATGAAACATCAAGTTTATTCCATTATGGTCATGTTTCCTTAAGTCAGGTGCATAAACTCTGAAGCCTTCTCTTGTATCAGCGTGTCTATATAGAAGTGTTCTAAGAACTTATATAGAATGTACTTCTATATCATCTCATCATTCTATCCAGATAATACCTGAAAGACCCACTAGCGGTTTGATGAACCCCGTAGAATATATGAATCTTACTTGACCATTCTCCCAGCCAACGTTTCCAAATGGTCAAGTATCATCTCTACGGATTCAATCCAGAATTCAGGTCCCTCAGGTCCACCATCTCTAGTAAACGTAGGAGGGTGATGTAGCTAAAAATCCCTTGTTAACTTAGACATTCTTTTCTGAACCCGCCCTGGATCTCTCTCCTTCAATTGAATGAGACTATAAATGTTCTCTCGGAACTACTCTATTTCACCCTGATCTTGCACCGATGGTGCCTCAAGCTCCCTCTTATGATGTTTTTTTTGGGCCATACCCCTCAGTCTGTCCCTCAATAAGAATCATAGAGGCATATGTCTACAATGAATAAAAAACATCTTAGGTCTCATTATGAAACCTTATAACATTTACTTTATAGGAGAAACTACCAAAAAAAGTTTCAACATTTCATTTTTTCCTTTTTCTCTCCACACGGTCAACATTGAGGCCTCAACACTACCTGTAACCATCCTACTCCTAGGTCTTGGTTAACAATAGTAAATTAATACTAATTAATTAATTCATCCATTAATTAATCACATTATCTCATATTAATTAATTTAAAAATTAATTAATTAATCATACTCATTTATTAAATCACGGTTTTCATTAGACACCCATTTATTCTCATTTTTCATCATTATTTTAATCACACAATAAGGAAAAACAATTCTATTTCAACATCTTACCCATAAAATGTTTTCCCAAAAGTTCCTAAAATGATGCATGCAGACACAAGTATCATGCCTCATTGGGCCATGAATCAAAATTCAATTTTTTAAAAACAAATATAACGTCCCACCATAAGAATTTCACCCAAGGTGAAATAATATACAATTTTAAAAACAAACAACAATCAAAATAATCCCACCATGAGTACTTGGATTTTCCCTCATAAATGGGTTTTCAAATCCCATACACATGCTCATTACCAACCCTTGAAACTTCCTAGTCTCCTCTCTACAATTCAAAAAATAGAAAGAAAAAAATGAACAAAGAAAAGAAAACACCTCTGATAGCACTTTGTGACGTCTCGACCCAGGATCCACTAAACAGTGCCTCGAGCCGATTGGCCACATTCCCTCAAGCATGACTCCCCGTGTGACAGAGGGTCCCGAATAACAGTGGGGTTCTGGTACATAAGTCTTGTGGATACTAAATCGTATTTTATCAGAATAAAAACACCATAAGAATAAAAAAACAATAAACAAGAGTGGAAGCATATAAATAACCAAAATAATAACATGTTATATGATAGTCAAAACAAAGAAATATAATAATCTTCTGAAAGGTAAAACATGCTATGACAATACATGTTTCAAGTATCTAAAATACAACTTAAATTAAAGACACAATGACTCCAATGTTAATCCTTAACCACATCTGGATCCCTCTCCCATGCCCCAGTCCCAAACAGTAACCAATCCCAGGGCATTTCCCTTATCATGTCCTACAACAACAAAGTCTACTCTGGTGCGGGTCAGGTGGCCTGAATAGGGTGTGAGTAAAAATCAGTAGTCCACCACCAATGGTGTTTAAAACAAGTCTGGTCAAAATATAGTGCTTACAGTTCTATGATGAAAGAAATACAGTTCAGAATTTAAACAGTTATCACATTAACATTTAATATTTAACAATCACATGGATCCAATTTCAACCATGTTTTCCAATTGATTCATCATTCATTATTATCATTCATTCGGTGTAGGTATACATGCCTAAAATCCAAAATATCATTTGAATCATAATTAATTATTATCATTAATTTTGTGTAGGAAGCCATTCCTCGCACAACAAATCTCATTAAGTGTAGGTATCCATTCCTATCACTTTATATCTCATTTGGTTTACATCATTATGCCTAGAACCCCATAACCACATGATTGGATAACTATTGTGGTGGAATTCCATGTTCAAGTACCAACATGTAATTGGTCTAGAACTCCTTGTCTATCACCAAAAAAATATCATCCATTTATTTATTCATTAATTCAAAATAATTATCCAAATCATTCCATTATCAATATAATGATTAGTTAAAAATTTCAGAGGCCATTAGTTAATTCAAGAATTAACTAAGGACATAATCCACTAGTTAATTCATTACATAATTAATCAATAAAAACAATTCTAATTCCATAATTAATTATTCACAATATATTATCCATATCAAATCTCAACTATTCATAATTAATTCTCTAAATTTATTATCTTTGTACAGTATCATGGCACATAATTAATTCTCATAATTAATTATCTTTGGTCAACATCATGGCACATAATTAATTCTCACAATTAATTATCTTTGGTAAACATCATTTCATAATTAATTTCCCCCAGTTAATTATCTTATCAAAATCAATTAAATATCTCAAAGGCCATATCTCAACCCATAATTAATCTCCAAAATAAATATTTATTTGGGAAACCCCCTTTTTTTGTTCGGTGACTAAATTTACAGTTAATCACCAGGGAAACATAATTCAATTAAACTCTTCTAATTACTCATATTTAGGAAAATCAGTTATCAATGGATTCTAGAAAATTCATAAAATCGCATCCAAATATCAAATCAATTCTATGGTAGTTTGATTTAGACTACTTACCTCAGTTTACTGACGGATGTTCAGCCAATGGAAATCCCCAAAATCCAAGCAGCACAATGAAATAGATCAAGCTACGAATCTAAATCCCTAAATCAAAATTAAGATCAAATACATTAATATATTAATAATCTAGATCTAGATCCACAGTACTTGATCAAGATATCATATCATATGTTTGGAAACATGGAAATGGTGGAGATATTCCATGAAAAGATTAAGATAGAATAGAGGCAAGAATGAGAGATGCAACAGGATGAAATTCACTTACTGGGAAGGGAGAGGATCTAAATATGGGATTTAGATCTTGAATAATGGTTTTTAGTTCACCTTGTAATCCCTTTGAAGGCTCTAAAATCACCCATAAATTTCCAAGCCTGTGCCTAGGTCAAACTGGAGAGGTTTCGAGGGTTCTGGTGGTTTGAAACAAATAGTATTAAACTGCTCAGCATGCATGGTTTTCCCTAAAAGGATGCACATTTAGGCCAACCCATGAACCAACTATGTGGTCTTCCACTACCCGCATGGATCGATGGAGCACGATTTGGAAACCTATGCTCCATCTGTGCCAACATCCACTATCTGCTGAGTTATCTTGCGCACAGTTTGGCCAAACTATGGGAAAAATGTGATCATCCCCTGTCTTCCCATGTTCCTCAAAAAATTCACCCAAACCCAACTCAGTTCATACCCTAACCCAAAGTTACGTAATAAAAAAAATTACTAGAAAACATACCCAAGATTTATTCATAAAAGGTCTGGATCTTCCACCTGAATATTCTACTTGAAGATTATAAAACCTTCACAGTATTGTGCCTTAGCACCTGCATCAGGTATAAGAGTTGGAGACATTTTTGGCATGACTAAAGGTTCCACTAACAACCTATGTCCTACCACCTCCAAAATTTGATCATCACCACTCTCCTATATAATATCTAGAGGTCTTTATGGTGGCATGAATCTACAATTCCAAACTCATGCCTTAGTTTATGATCATAATCAATTTTCACAGCTCAAAAGTTCAGATATCTAACAAGATAGGTAAAAACATTCATATATCAGAACTCACCCTTCTTCCAGTCCCATGGGTTAGGTATATGTGTCAATGGATAATGCAAAAGTGAGACATTACCAAAATCCCACTACTAAGGTCAGATCTGGTCAAGTTATCAATCAAAAGCCATTTTAGATTCACTTGATTTCATATTAATTTAATTTTAAAATGATTTCGCATTCATATTCACTGAATTGATACTCATTTCAAGTTTATCACATCTCTTTTATAAGGGTAACCCAATGGTATGCTGAATTCTTTATCCGTGGGGGCCAATTCACCCTAGGGATCAAAGAGGAGCTCCCGCCTATGGAACATCATAACATAATACACTTTAAGGATGAAGCATGATCTATTGAATTCTATTCCTAGAGGTCCAATACACCTTAGGGAATAAATCTTGGATCCCATCTATTTCACCATATAATATACAGAAATATGTCTAACACAACAATAGGCATATGTATCACATTACCTATCACAACAAAATGAAATAGTTAATGCATCCTATATAGAATGAAATAATTCGTTGCATGTGGAATCTAGAATGTGCCTATACGATGCTTGAGATGGAATACCCTTATCTCATCAGTATCAACACAATACAACACAATATCATATAAAAATTACCACATAAATGAAGTAAAAAACACAATAGTGAAATTGAACCAATTATAATTTCTAAAATCCAAAAAACCAATAATTCAATTCGAGGAAATTTGTATTTTCCGCGTACCTGGGCCAGCTACACCTGCACAGAACTCATTAAAAAATCACAATTTCTTCCTATCCCTTTTTATTGTCTCAATATAAAAAATCAAACCAAAAAAATCATGTGATACTACTTTGTAGTGTCATAGACCCGGATTGCACTGAAGAGTGCCCCGATCCTCGTGGGTCAAATGGCCTCATGTGCATCTCCGCAAATTCTAGAGTCTGCCAACTATCAGTGAGGGCCATGGTGAGTCTTTGGGGAGACTATTCCCTTATTAGAAGAGTATGGCACAAAAAAATATAAATATCAAATACAATTATTGAATGTATTAAAACATACAATATAATTGAATAGTGGAAGACATATAGTATTAAAAATCTTAAAATCATATCATACATAAGATGACGGCAGTTTTCACATGTTTCTAACAAAGCATCCAAAATAGGATTATAAGGTAGTTGTAAAATACTTAAAAAAAGTACAAAATTTCTAAAAGAAACCCAATATCACGGCAATCCCCAACTCAGTCTCATGCTCTTCTACTCTTAAGCAGCATATCAAGTACATGTAGGAGGGAATTTTCCCTTATCATTACGTACAATCATATAATCTATTTTTCCCAAAGCATGACCTAAATAGGGTGTGAGACTAAATCCCAGTAGGCAACCACCCAAGTCCTATTCAAATTATTCAGTGAATATATATAGCAGGTAGTTTCCAATAAAGAATTGAGTAAGAAATGAAGTACTCAAAATAAAACAACCTACATGAACTTGTTTTCATTTACATGAATTTCATAGTCATTTAAAAATTAAATTTCATTAAATCTTTATGTCTTGAGACCTGTCTCAAACCTGGTATCCCTCATATTACTTGTAGCTCAACAGATGCCTTATATGGTCATCTAGACAGGTACATGTGTATAACAAATCCAAGATTGTGATTTGGTCTAGAAGATATATCAAAAATCATTTCATTTATATCAATTAATAACTTGAGCCTATCCTTGAAATTTTTATGTTTTAATTCATGTTTCACTCCATGTTTTGTTTCAACCAACACTCTACAAGCCCATACCTGGAGAACCTATCTGGAACCCGGTATCACTCTAGTTGAGCTATAACATCCCATCCAATCAACTCCATCATCAACACTCCTCAACATAAGATCAAGTATCACCCTTGTAATAATAGTACAATTACCTTTGAGTCCATCCATGGAATTATCATAAGAATCCTTGTGTCACTTGACATATAAGCCTAACCTCAATGAGCTCATCCATTTCATCCCTCCCTTGGAACCATGTATCACTCAAGGATTAATAAAGGATCAAGGAAATGATTTAGTCCATGGAATATTAATGTGAATCCATGTATCACCCAAGGAGTATAAGTCAATAGATATAAGAATATGTTCATGACATCCCAATCCAAATCCATGTATAACACTTGACTTTTAAAGATTTGTTAAATTATAGAAGGTATGACGAGTGAACTCAAGCTACAAATATGGACATGGGTCTGAAAAATGACTAAACATAAGGCATGGGGAGTTAACCCATAAGCTCAAAATGTGTTAATTATAAAACATCATTATTACAACTTGTATATCCTTTATTATTTTACATTTTGGACTTATTATTGAACTGTTTCTTTCAAGGGTTTTTTTGTGAACTTTAACATTATAATCAAGGAAATGTACACTATACACATATTTCCTTTGAGTTGCATTTTCTATATCATTATCAAATGTTACTATTCTTTGTTTTTATATAATTCTTATAAATCATGTGCCTGTATATAAAGGTCATCGCCCACAAAAAATGACCTAATTTTCCCATAAGAGAGTATCTTTTATAAATATTAAGAAGTTTATATAGATTGATGGAACTTTTCTATATGAAAAGTATAAAAGAACATTATGGATTTCTGCCACACAAGACAGACCATAATCATGTTGTGAAACCACTAAATGAATCAAAATCAACTTATCACATTCAAGTTGGAATCCCATTCATTATTTGCAAATATTTTTTTGATTTATAGTAACATATATGGTCCTTTTATAACATATTACAACCCATTATTTAATAATATTTCATTATTTTCATTTTTTCAGTTTCTTTTGTTTCACATATATAGAAGAAATTAATTTAAAAATAATCCCCCATACCGGACAACACTGAATCTTTTTAAAGCAAAAAAGATCAATATATTTCAATCTTCTTATATTCTCACCTTATAAGCCTTAAATATTGAAAAATATTGTTGAAATACATTCCTACCCACTCTCCCTATGTCCATGTTCATCTTATCTAATAAAAATATTAATTCCATGTTCCATAAAAATATCATTAAAAACATTCCTGAGTAAAATACCTTTTCCATTTTAAGAAAAACATTCTATAACGTAAAACATTTTGAGTATAGTGTTCTTAGGAGCAGTTTATCATCTACTATGATCACATGAGTCTCAAGTATACCTTCTCTCAGAAATATATGATCTTGAGATAGAGGTGATGGCTTATCATCTCCTAACCACTATATTAGGTATATTCTCTTCTCAGACTCTCAACTGGAAGTAACATGATCAGCATTCAATCTTAAAAAAGAAACAATCCAATAGAAATATCTTCTAGGATTTATGATAATAACTAAATTTTGAATAAATTATATTCATTGTGATTATGATACTCTGATAATTGAATCTATAGTGATTCGGATATTTAGTCTAATTTTATAGAACTAATGGTAATATAAGTTGGCTATGAATAACCTAGGATAAACCTAAGGTGTCATATTTTGATGAAGGAATCATAATTTAAACATCCTATAAGTGGGGTTTTCATGTCCTTGGATTCTATTTTGGTATTCATATTATTTCTCATGCAATATATGGCTGGTTTGGTTGTTTTTATTTTGTCTTCAAAGAAAATGAAATGTTTTATAAGAAAATGTTTTTTTCTAAAAGGTGGTATAATCATGATTTATGCACATAATTTAAAATTAATTATTACCAATTTTATAAATTTATCTATAAATCATACCTCATGTTCATTGATTTTGGATTTTTCATGGGTGGCCCT
The DNA here is from genome assembly GCA_963277665.1 of Viscum album. NCBI lineage: Eukaryota > Viridiplantae > Streptophyta > Magnoliopsida > Santalales > Viscaceae > Viscum > Viscum album. The sequence goes on along the minus strand of OY728140.1, from coordinate 125,891,380 downwards.
CTGATTTCATTGCATCTCAGTTATTAAATTTATATGCCTTTATTATAAACATTATAATATATATCTCCTCATAGGTTTTGTTCAAGATGTTTTATAAATAAATACCTACACTCATCTTCAACAATCACATTTTAAACATTCTAGTATAATAAATCATGATACTCATTTTCTTCTAGCACATCATTAATCTGAATACTTACTTTTTTTCAACAATATGTGAATTATAACATTCAATTCCATCCAAAAGTTTTGGATACCCTTCTTATTTATTTTGGAGTAATCTATTGGCGATTCATTGTGATTTTAAGGCCTATATTCCTTCATAAGGGTATTTATGAATTAAATTTGTCATTTAATATATGAGGAATTTACTCAAATTGAAATGATGGGTTGATCATGGTTATAGATTGCCCTTATATAAAATAGTTTTTAATCAGAAAATTAGATTAATTTTTATATATTGTTTATAAAACACATAATATGAATTTTAATCATTTGATTTAATATATATTATATACATATCCAATCAAGGAGTGGTTGTAATTTAATATGTATCAATCATCCCATAATATAAGAGTTCATTTTATATAGAGCCTTGGGAGGACTCTATGGACTAGAGGGAATAGTGCTTTCATGATCCAAAGAGTTTGAGTGAAGAGAAATGGGATCAAAATGGGCATGTCTTAGAGTATAATTCTATCATTTGTCTCAATAATTTGTGTTGCCTCATGATTTAACCAGTATCTGTTCATTTTATTTATCAAATACATAAATAATTCTCTAATATCCACTATAAAAAAAACTACCATGATCATGAAAAACCTATTTCTATAAATTACTCCTTATACAACTTTAAAATATTTGTCTTAATCACATGCAATTAAATTTTAAGAATTTATCTGGTATAATATTGAGTAATGGAAAAAATATTGGAATTTTATATGGAAATAATCACAAATTAATCAAAGAATAGAATCCATGAGAGATTGACATTGTTCACTTAATTATATGACATGTACATTTTAAGGTCATGTGGAAAGGACTGATCTCTATATTTTAATGTCATTTGGTAAATAAAATTATAAAAAATAGGATCAAATTGCTCAAATTGTATACTCTATCACATGAGATATATGATAATTAATCCTTGTGATATTTTGATAGGATAATTAGGATTGTTATTCTATAATCTCCCATGTGGGTATTTGAAGGAAATCCCTTGAGCTTGGTCTTGTTTTGATATTTCCTTAATATGAATGAATTCTTATCAAACCCCATACATACTCACTTGTGGAAGGAAAACCTATTTTAAAAAATAAATACAACATGGGTCAATGGGAAATATTCCATACAATACCCTTTAATCGATTTGATTACAATTTATTATTATTTAAAACCTAATAAGAATAAATTCCATTTTAACATTCCATTAAATGGGTAAAAGGAATGAGTGAAAGTAATCCAAGGACAAAAAGTAGTAATGGTTCATTCAAGGAAACTCGCCCATGGGGTGGTCCTTAATCGTGGTATAAAACCTATAAAATGCATAAACAATCACATTTAATTACCTAATTTAGGAGAGGAAAAAACTTGGTTCAATTCCAATTTAAGGTGTTAACAAAAAAATGGGTCCATGACACTCTAGACCGTATAAAATTCTTGATATTTAAGGAAAGGAATGATACAACCTACCATAGGTTCTTTCTTGGTAGCTCATCCAGTACCAAGCTCTGATTTGTCCCAGTTTGGGTGAAATCTAAAGAATGGAAAAATAATTGGAAATTATGGAATATGATACTACATACTAATAGTTGAATTGATATCTAGAATAATTGAGAAATACCAAAACTGATTAAAGGCCTTACCATTGTAGATACAAGGAGATGAACCACATTCAGATCATAGTCTGGAAGAGGAGTTGACCTAAAAATGAATAATATGCTATCTTGAGATATTTTTTATGGAGGAGCTATAATCTATTTGAATAAAACCCAAAAGGTATTAATATATTATTTTAAATTTAAATTTAAAATACTAAAAATCTTACATAGTAGAGATCACACAGTTTAGGATCACAATTTTTCAAACAGTTCGGAAATTCACAAAGTCTACTGTAGAAGAAGGGGGCACTCAAACAGTTTACCCGAACAGTTTACAAACTCTGGAAAATCATGAAAATATCCTCTATCAAGTCCATTGAAAAATGCAGACCTGTCGCATTATCGTACTGCTCCTCCAACACGGTTCCATTAAAAAATGTGTCCTATAGACCCCCACTATCCATCCTCACTGAGTTTTTTCAAACTGGGCGACCTTCCACACATGGTTTTCATTAACCATGTGCCAAGATAAAAACTACCAAACAAAGGGTTCCTAGCTATCATCCAGTCCCAGACACCCCAGGGACCTCCCTCACCTCATGGAGCATAATCCTTAGGCTATATTTAAGTAATTAAATTGAAAATTTACTAAACAAGAAAGATCAATACCTCAAAAACGTATAAGGTTCATACATAATTGATCACCTCAAAAATTCAGCACACCAAATCACTATTATAGTAGATTTATATCTAGTTCATCTTTCTGGAATATATATTAAATATTTTGTATCATTTCATGGATTTCTAGATTAAATTGTATTTGATCAGGATCCATGGTGTACCTCAACGTTCTTGGGATGTTTTAAGAAATATATTGATACAAAGATGATTTTTAGCACTATATATCATCTTCATAAAGGTCTTACATTTGAGAAAACAATTAAAACCCTAGTGGATATGGTAAGATCTTTTTCTATGTATTTAAAAGGTGGGTGGGATAAACACCTTCCCCTAGTTGAGATTTCAAAGAAAAATAAATTTACCTGAAGCGTTAATAGGGCTCATTATGAATACTTATATGGAAGGAATTTTAGAAATACAACTTCCCATGACATATCTAGATAATGAATACTTTTACGTACTAATTTAACAGTGAAAATGCTATATCCATTCAGTAACACATTAGTTTTTCATAATTTCAGAATAAAAATTATGATGATAATCCCCAGGGTAATTTGGAATTTGATGTTTGTGATAAGGTGTTTCTAAGAATATCTCAATGAAATAAGGTTATGATATTTAGGAATAAATTGAAACTAATCCTTGGTTATATCGATCCCTTGGAAATTATTGATCATATTGGGACTATACCATATCACAAGGTGCTTCCACAAAACCTCTCTAAAGTCTTTGATATTTTCCATGTATCACTTCTAGGAAAGTACATAAATTATCCCAAATTTGTGATAAACTAATAGGATATATATATATATATATTGAAATTTCATTTTAGGAACAACTAGTATGGATTCTAGATCATAGAATGAAATTTCTACATAACAAGACCATTCACCTTGTGAATGTATTTTGTGAAACCACCTATTGGAGGAAGCTACATGGGTTCATAAGGATATAATAAAGAAGATTTATCCTCATTTTTTATACCAAATTGATGTAATTGAGAGTGTAAATTTCATTCCAATGGGTTTATAATGTAAAACAATGATATTTTATGAAATCTTTTATTAAGAATTTGTTTTTGTTTTTTGATATCCTGTGTTACACGCAACACTGAGTTCCAATGAACTATGATATATTAATAATATTATTATTTTACACACTGATATTATAACCTGTAAATTAAAAATGTAATTACTAATAAGAAAAAAAATAATTAATATTGATAAAAAATAAAACATATTTATAAAAAATTACTTAATTTTTAGAAAACTTTTTATCTCATTCGAAACTATCAGTTTTTCAAAATAAATGAATAGTATTTATTTAGGAGAAAAAATTATAAAACTAAAATTTTCATATTTTATTAAATTTATTTTAAAAATTAATAATTTTTTTTTGAAATATATATTTGAAATTTATCTATGAGTGAATTTTAAATAATTTTCTGAAAAGATTTATTTTTCTTTGAATAGTAACAAATGTATTTATTTATATTAAATACTTTGTATTAATTTAGAGAATTTAAAATCTCTGTTTTATTTATATATGGGTTTAAAAATAATATTATTTTAAATATATATTCATTAATATAATTTAATCCATTCGAATCTATTAAAATATGTTTTTTATATTAAAACATTCTACACTTTTGAATCATTTTATTTGGAAAATTGATTTTTCATCCCATATAAATGTTTAATTATAAATTAAAAATTTGAAATTAGTTGATTATAATTTATAAAAATTTATTCAATAGTTTTAATCATAATAATTATTATTACATAATATGGCCAACTTATTTTTTAATAATAAATAATAAAAATAATAAAAATTAATTACTATGGTTAAGGTTGAAACGAGTTTACTGAGAGGTTAAACTAAATATATAGGGGGTAAAATAACATAGAAACATGTCCCAAACTAATTTAATATCCATATTTTATCTTTATCACTTATAATGTTCAATAACTATTCATTTTTTATCCTTTTGTAAATAGAAAAACAAGGGTGCACATTATTATTTTCAAAACATCAAAATGTGTCCTCTACCCCACTTATAAAAGGCCACCCCCTCTACTCTCCTCTTCACACATCCAAAAAATATTTTATTTAAAAAATGAAACAAAATAACTTCCTTAATTCCCTCCCTACATCACGGTGTCTTTATAATGATTATTAAACACTTCTATAAAAGAATTAAGGTAGAAACCTAATGGGGTTCTCTGAAAAAGAGGGAAAAATCATAAAATTGTGCCTCTATTTTATTTATTTTTCAACATCATTAAAATCATCATAAAAAATAAAAATTTAATAAAAATTTATATTCCATATACTGTTATTTTGTTATTCTAATTTAATTGTCTTCATTTATCTCCTCCTCTATCCAATTGGAAATGAAATTTTCTATCATGTTTATGGTGGACTATTGCCTCACAAATCGATATAGTTCATTTTCCATCACCACCTATAATGACTAAATATAATTATGGAATAAATTATATATATATAATAATTATGATATAATAATATTTTTTAATTATAATATTACATAAAAATTCTTATCAACCAACATGTTGAAAAACAATAACGTCGATTGTGTGTACCGCAGACTTCCACCTCGCAAACCGATGTGATGTATTTTTACTATTTACATTTTTAATGGATGATAATAAGGATAGATTAATTGAATTTATATAATATTATTAAAATAATTATACCTCTTTAATTATGAAATAAAATATACCTTCATAATTTTTATTCCATTGGGGATACGATGACGTCATTCATGTTTATGTAAGATTGTCACCTCACCGAGTGATGCAATTTGTTTTTCACATTAAATTTACATGGAAGGTGATGAGGATATATTTAATGAATAAATGTTATATATATAAATATATTTATAATTACCATATAATGGTGATATTTTATTTAACATCATTTTTTTCATCTGTCGATTAAATGGAAATAACATTCTTGCATACGTAAGGCATACCATCTCAAAGAATGATGTAACTCATTTCAAATATTTAAAATTAATGGACTACCTTAAATGATTATGTAATGATTATATATGATATTTATATTATTTTTAACACTACTAAGTTCATGTAACCATGATAAAAATAAAAGTACTGAATATACCAAATGAGAACATACAAGAAAAACAAAACAGTTGTTACCCGAAATGTGATTCTAACAATTAATTGTTATTGAATTATTTATAAAAGGTCATAAGTAAATCATATATGGTTACATATAAAAATATTAATATTTATTATACTTTTAATAAACTTATATTTATTATATAGGTGGTTTGAATGTGTACGAAGGATGATGAGAATTAAGGTAGGGTATTTTAGTCTCAAATTGTCTTCTTTGGCACAAACATTATATTACATACATATATTATTTTATTTGGTGTATATATAGAAAAAATGACATATAATATCATTAATTTAGTTATTTTTAATATTTTTTATGTTTAATTCTATTTTATTCATTCAAGTGGAATAAAATTCTACGTTACCATAGTGGTATGGTTTTTATAATACAATCTAATTTTTTTAGGGATTATTTATGTTTATACTATCAATGATGAAATTATATGACCAATCTATCAATAAACACACAAAATTTAATCTTCATTGTGTATGTTATCAAAATACATGTTTTCATTAAATTTAATATGTTTATGTACAAAAGAGTTCAATTTTTTTTAAGAAAAATTGACTATATATCTATCTTTTGTCAAAAATATGTTTTCTTACACATCCCTATTTTATAAAAATATAATGTGTTAAATAATGTTGTTTCTATTCTCCAATTTGTTTTAAAGACATATTTACCATTTTTTAAAAAAATTACTAAATATATTAAATGGAATCTTCATGTCATTTTCTAAAATATTCCCATTTTGGATTTTATTGAATGTATTAATTGACTATTTTTTTAACATTATATACATGAACATAAATTGACACAATCATTAAAAACATTTTTAAGTGTTTATTATTATGTTTTGAAATTTTACCTTCAACAAAAATTAATTCAAAAACATTTTAATTCTTTTTTAAAAAATTATATTTAATGAAACGTTATTTTAAGAATGAAATGTTCCATGTGAAATTTAAAAATCATTTTCCATATAAGATGAAAATGTTATATGTTAACTATACTTTACCGTGGATATGACCCAAGCCTTCCATGACTACTCTTTCTTAAAAAAAGTTTATGTTGATGATGAGAAAATGTTTACAAAACCGATTCTCTTTAACATTTTAGATCGTGATAAATTCTAATGAAACCTACTTTTTCCATCAGGTTATGCCTTGATGAAATTATGAAATAATAATGAAACTATTTCTATTCCATAGTTTATGTTATAATGAAATGATTATATAACCCATTTTTTCATGGGTTCGGATATGTTGAATGATTTAATATTTTTTGGCATAAATATGTATAAATTTCATTATGTGGTGGGTAGGACCTACATCCTCCTATATTTAATTGGGTAAAGATTTAAATATCATGAATTATATAGGTCTATAATGGAGATTGAAGCATGTTCTATAATGAACATTGTCTAATACGATGGTCTTGGGAGTAAACCTTGACTACTATGTTGATTGGAAAGTTAACCCATTCCACTTAAATAGTTTTTGGTAATGATCCTTGACAACTAATTAATAGTATTTATATGATAATGTGTAATAAATAAATCTATATCTTTCTCCAACGTTATGATATCAAGTATCATGCAATTTTATTGCTTTATGATTCATGTATTATGATCTTCCATGATTTATGCCATGACTGATGTTTATGATCTATGATATGCTGGTTATGTTTCTCAAATGGCTATACCATGCTATCATACCCTTATGATGATGTTATTCTAATGCCAAAATTGATATTTCCTTTGTTTACCCTCACTGATAATCTAAGATCACCCTTCCCTATATTCTCTTCCCCCAAGATATGAAGAAAGTATTATGTATGATATGTATAATAAGGGTTATAGTTTTGGAGAACATAGTGGGAGATGATGTAACTCACTTTTGAACCAATAGTTTTTGATTCCTAGATTCCAAAGGCACTAGACCTAAATTATTCTGGCATGTGTAATTATGTTATGTAATAAATATTCATCTATTATGATTTAATATTTATCTATGAGTTTTTTGGGTCTTTAGAAAATCTATAATTGAGGAAGGGTGTCCTCCTTATCTTTTTGTTTTATTTTCATTTAGGGTAATTTTATTATCCTATGTTACTCTGTGTTGCTAGTATTTGTTGAGAAAATTAGGTAATTTACTAAATTAAATTTAAAATATAAAGGAATGGGAGTTCTCATATTCTTTTTCTCCTTTTTTTATATTTCTTTAGTAATTTTCCATGTGTGTTTCCCTCCTAATAAAAATGGTATTTAGGAATCCTGTTTTCACTATGATTGTTGTCATTTATGAGAAAATTGTTGTGATTTTTGGATTAATATCTCCATGAATATAGGACATAATAACTTTAATATGGTTGATGAACCTGTTTCTAATAGAAATATTGATTTTTTTTATAATACTGATGCAAAAGAATATGTTGTATTTTGAACACCATTTAAATTAAATTATGGTAGATACAGAAGATGAAGTGTGATCTTATGTGTTAATGTGATGGTTTTGTTGACTTTTTGAATTCATGGAGTTCTTGTGGGGTTTTTGTTTATGATATAGAATCAATGTTTTTGGTGAAATGTGTTGGGATGTGAAGACATGGTTGGTTGACATTGGATATATTGATGGATTGTGTATGGTTGTTGTGATTTTTGGGTGTTTTGGTGGGCTGGTTGGGTTGTGGTGATGAATTTGGAGTATGTTTTTTGTGACATTGGTTGATTTTAGGATAATGCGCTGAAGTGTATTGTAGTTGTGTTCTTTTCTAGGATATCCATGGAATGATTTTGATATGATCAACTAAGAATATCATGCTCTATATTTTTTGTGTGGTATATGTTTTAAATGAATTGATAGATAAAAGGATGGATTATTTTAATGTGAAATAAAATGCCTTAGTAAATGAGATTTAGTGAAAAATTCACAATTTTGGAAATGGTGGTTCCTCTAAAGGAAAGTGGGATTGGGTGGATTTTTTGTTACAGTTTTGTGTTGTAGTACACTAGTTTTTGAAACAATGTTGAAATATGATAGTAACGATTAAATAGTTATGGTAGTTTTTTGGCTTTGGTTGTATGGACACATAGGTTGGGATTGTTTGTAACTATTATAAATCATATTTTCATTATGATGTCAATAAAGACTCCACCTTAGTTGTTTTCTTTGAAATATGTGAAAAGGTTTTGGGGCTTCATTGTCATCATAAAATCTCTTGGAGAAAAGGGTGGATGGATGGCTACCCCACATCCCAACTCTCTCTTCACGGTGATGTTGATATGTACATGCTTTAATGTATATAAGTCAAAATTACACTATGAGTTGAGGAATATGATGTAATGGCTTAGAGGTGGCATATATTCATGGGTTATGATGGCTAGAAGTCAAAAGTGAACTAGAGGTGATGATTGATGATAGGTTGAGGTAGTTCATTGTGGGGGTCATACACGGTAGTATGAGGAAATGAAGTTGATATACTTCATGTTCTGGATACCTTACTAATATATTTTATGCTAGATGTGATGGAGTGTTTGGAATATGTTACTAGTTGGAGATATCCAATTATGATTAGGCTTGTGATGGTATGAGGAAGACGAATATAGAATGGATGGGAGCATTAGGATAGACAATGTTGGGTATTTAGAGATAAAAATTAGTTTGGAAATGGTGGCATGCATTTTTTAATAGATATGAATCTTCTTATATCACATTTCATGGATGAGATATTTGGATAGAGTGTCATGGGGTGTCTAGAATTGGCTTATGGACCTATTTAGGTTCATATTGGTTCTGCTATTTTGAATTTTATTTCTTGGCTGAGAGATAGTGTGTGGATTAAAGTTAATCACAAGTTATAACTAAATGGGTATGTAGGGTAATAGTCTCATTTGATCATGGTGTTTGATATAAACCAAGAAGACTAACCAGGATATGGGGTTTTATCCCCCCCTAGTCTAATTCACAGACTGTGAGTATATTGAATTACTAATTGATGTGGTGTCTCATTAAGGGTAGATATCTATGTATGTTTCATGAATGATTATTATTTGTGTTTTTAACTGAAAATAGAGGTTATTTTAATAAAAAATTAATATAATTTTTATAATCCATGCAATTTTATGTTTGTTTATCAAACTGTTCTAGTGGTGTCATTGCTGATGACCAATTATGTTTTATGAATTAGTTGTTTTAACTAAAAATAAAGATTAAAATGTTGATTAACTAGCATGATATATTTTTTCGAAATATTATTGAGACTTAGAAAGTGATATTCCATTTCTTTTGATAACTATCACTATCATGAATTTAATTTTATGTCCATTATTAAAAAAAATTATTATATTCTTTCCTATTTTCCTGATTTTTGAAATTGTAAATGAAGCATCGTTATATTATTTTTCATTAATAAAAAAACCAAATTCTAAAAACCATTTGAAGAATTTTAGAACGTGTATATTTCACACAAACATTCCGACATGAATTTTTTGAAACCATTCTTGGGATTATTCTGATTTCCATTCATGGTGGTTTGCAATGCATTACTTCGCATTATGATGCATCATACGAATATATAGGGGATAATAATAAAAACTAATTTTGGTTATTCGAATATTGGAATAATTCTTAAATTAATAACTTGTTTTTTTATGATCCATTTATATTTGAAGAGCTTCACATGAAAAACCGTCCCATAATTTTTTTGCATGACTTCATCTTTGTTGTATTATTCCATTTTCATTTTTGAATCAAGTGATAGAAATTCATAGAAAGAAGAATTTTTATAACCCTCTATATTTAAATTTTGGAGAATGATAATCATTCTTAGTGATAACTGTAAAAAAAATTGAAACATTTCTAAATCCATAAATCTACCACTATCTCAATTCCTGGTTAGAATATTTGTTATGGTTGATTATTTTGTTTATTGGACATGCAAATGAGATTATAAATCTGTTTTTGTTTCTTTCAATTCCCGATATGTAACTTTTATGTGTAATTAATTTAGTTTATGGATGGATTTTGATTATTTGGTCTAGATTCATAGAAAATTATAAACAATCTTATGGAAACCTATTTATACATTAAAATATTTACATAAATGAAAATTTATTTTGGAAAATTAATATTTATCTTTTATTTAAATAAACATCCATCACAAGTTAATCCATGATTAGTTTATTATTTGGAGAATGTTTAAAGGTGAAAACATTTGTACCATCCATTATGAAATTAATTTCATATAGATCATGAACACACAACATGTTTAATATATCATAATAATAATTTGAAAACATGTTATATATTTTCCATATTATATTAAAATATGTAATAAAAATCATTTTTTCCTTATTGACGTTTATAATAATTTATTCCTAAACACGGAAGTGTTTAAGGTATGTTTAGTTTGAGAATGATAGGCATGACATAAGGCAATACACCAGGTGTAGTTTTAATTTTGATATGAGAGTATATTTAGTTTTAGTAATTAAAAACAATATTTTATAAATAATGGGTTATTTTTATTTACCATGAGAACCTAAAATTTTCACAATTCCATATGAATTTTTAAGTTTGATTACTCAGTAATAATAAAAATGTAGACTGTTTTGATTAATAATATTAAGCGTGATACCTGAGATATTTCATGTGTATTTTCACTTTTCCTAAAAGCGTATTTGCCTTGAGATGATGTGGTTATACTATGTATGTCGTTATAGTTTTTTAGTAATGTAGAAAATAAAATTCTCATCATTAATTATTATTTATGTTGAATGTATTTAAAATAAAGGCATGATGTCTCCCTGAAAATGACTTAAAACAGTTGAGTGTTTATTTTCTTTCAATTTTTATTGATTATAATAATTAAAGTGATGAAATTACTTCCTGAAAATATATATTTTTAATTAAGAATTAATTTTTTAATTTTTTTAATAACAATATGTTATATAATGAAGCTTAAACCTGAAAACATTGTATTTATTAACTTCAAATTTTTTTGATCCTTAAGGTGATGTTTCTTGTTGTTTTCATTATATATATTTGTTGTGTGTTTTTTGTATTTTTTTCTCTATTTAAAGAATCTACTATTTTATACAAAGTTTTATCCAATTAATGTAATTAATAAAAAAATTTAATGGAAAAAATTTAATGTTTTTGAGTTAATCATTCTTGTCTCACCAAAATTATTGTGAATAAGTGATTGTTTGCTATATATTATTGATTGAGTTTTTTGTAATTGATTTTATCCATATGTTTTTTATTACAGCTACAAGAATATGCAATGAGGGATATCAAATCCTGGTCATTACCTGTTATATTTATGACATGTTCTAAAATTGTGAAGGTGAGTCAGGCCCTCCTAAAGTGGATAATATCCTGATGTGGTGTGTGGGTCCTGTTGATTCTTATGCCTCTAGTAGCGATGGTTTTCCTCTTTATATGGAATGAGGATGATTTTTTTTATGTTGAATGTCAACATGAACACTACATAGGTTGAGATAGATCTTTTAATGCTAATTTTGAGGATATGTTTCTTTTGGATAAAGGGATATGGTGTGGTGTTATTAATGATAATGGATAGTGTTGTGTTGGTATATGGTGTTTTTCAAGAGACTTTACTTTGATTGATGTGCATAATATAATATTATAAAGTCTCTTGTGTGTTGTGTTTATAGACATTGTGGTCTAAGATACCTTTTATTCTTCTTTTATGGTATTCCATCAAAACACTATGAAGGTTTAGTGTGTGAGAAATAAAAAATGATGTCTTGGGATAGATCTTTCTAGAAATTACAAAGGCAAGAAGTGATGAAGTTATTATGTGCGACCTACATGCCTTGTTCTGAAAATTGGTTATAGGGGGTTGGGATTGGTATTAGGTTGGTGATGAAATTGAATGAATTGTTAGTTTTTTTTGTTTTTTGGATTCATTCAGAAGGTGGATCTATTGAGGTTAGAGATGAATTTTGGGGATTCAGGGGGGTCGGTTTGGGAATATTTCATGAATTATTCAAGAAAATATTCCTTTTCTGAGTGGTGGTTCATATTCATTTGGAGGAGGTTTCTAATTAATATCCATCAAATTGGTTTGGATGGATGTGTTGAATGCTTTGGGATGTGTGTTAGGATATTTTAAGATGAATATAACGAGGAATTATAGTATGGAAAGATTATGGATAAGTACTCTTGGGTTAAGCAGTACAAGTAATCCTGTTTCATGAAATACAAAATGATTCTTGTGTGATATAATTAGGATCCATTAGTATAACTATTCAAAGATTCAAAATTACTCATACACTATAATATAGAGATTTTAGAGGGGGAATTTCTTTGTTGAGTTATTCTCCTTCCACTGAAAACTTATATTGAATTATGATTTTTTTAAATCATGTTGAACAATTTGGAAAATATAATTATAAATTTTTATCAAATTATCTATAATATATATTTTAAATATAAAATAATATTCTAATAATTTTCAGGAAATTATTTATCATGGTGTCTAAATCATAAAAACATGTTTTACATGGAATTAGTTATTCAGAAACATTGGTCATGAGTGAGGTGGATGGTGAAAATTTGGGTTCATCAAATAGTGGAATCATATTTGAGTGGTATATTATATTATCATGGGGGTTTAATGGTGAGGGTTTTTTATGAGGGTCATGACCTAGATCTTGTTGCGGTACTTGGTAGTATATATTCCAAGTTTGAGAATTTTCCCCTGATAATATGTTTTTGTGGTGGTCACTTTCATATGTTTTTTTTGATGAGGGTGATAATCATTTGAGAGGTATCTAATGTAATAAAAAAAATCATTGAAACCTTATCAGTTTTATTTTAGTGTTTATAAATTAATTTTAGTGAATCATTAAGGTGTTTTAGAGGACATTTGAGTATTAAAGACATTAAAGGGGTCACAATGCTTGGAGGTTGACTATGGAGTTCTCTATTTGGTTCGTGGATGTTACACAATTAAAACATGGAATGGTTGGATATGTTTTTGGTCATGGGGCCTGGGTAGTCTCCTAGTGTATAATCAGATGTTTAAAAATTCCAGGGGTGGAAATGGTGCTAGGAGTATCACTTTAGGTGATCAAATATTTGAAATGGTTAGTTGGAGCTCACAATTTAATAGTCTTAAGTATGGTGAGGAAAAAATGACCATGTTCTTGGTTCTATAATATATTTGATTTTTTTGGGCAGGAATTGGAGTAGACATAAAATATTAGGCCAATCAAGGGATTAATTCATAGTGATAGTCCAATAATATTTAATTCATTTATGAAATGTACATCTTTTGGGGATTCAGTCAAGAGGGATTCAGACTTCCCATCGACCATGGTATCCATGACATAGTAGGAGGCCTGTACACCATGGTGGAATCCATGAAATATTCCTCTATAGATTTAGGTTCACCGTTAGTTAATATTTATAAAATTTCACTCAAACCATGACTTTCCTCGATCCACTGGGTTCCCCTACTCATATATTTTGGGCTTCTACAATTTTGGTTTTTGGGAAATTGAGTTCCCCTAATCCCATATACCATCTTCTCCCACTTTTCCCTATTTCATTATCCCCTTTTTGTAATGGTTGTTTTGGAAATACCATCTATTTTGGGATGTGTTCTAAGAGTGGTTTGGTGATGGGATACCGTGGTAACATTCCCCTACTATTCCCTTAGATATTGGAGAATATATATCGTTATTACCTTTCAGTATGAGTGTGTTTATCATTATAGGTCCAATCAAGGTAGTTTATCCTCTATATCTCATTCTTCTATGTGAATCTGTGTGAATTTCATTCTCTTCTATACATTTAGGTTTATATTATCGGTTGACATAATCACATGATTTATTGGATTAACAATTATATTTAAGTGGATTTTATTTTTTATAGGATTTTCTTCTTTTAGGATATTGTTTACAAGATTATCCATATTTGTTAATTTGATAAAAATAATGATCTGTGGGGTCCTTATTTTTACTATGATTATTGTGAATTAGGATATAGTATTTGTTAATATTGAATTGATCTATCTATAAATCAAAAATTATAATAACTTATATATGGTTAATGATATATTTTCACATAAAAATAATGAATTATATGAAAATACCCCTGTTCAAGAAGATTTGATGTTATGAACACTCTTGAACTGAAATTGTTGAAGATGTGTAAATTAAATTTTGTAGATATGTGTTGATTTGATAGTTGTGTTTTATTTTGTGATGTGGAGGTATCTTATGGGTCTTTTACCAGTGATTGTGGTGAGTAGGTTTGAGGTAGAATGTGTTAGGTAGTGAATCCCTAGTTTTTTTACATGGGATGTGATGGAGGTTGATGTTTGACTGTTGTGATGTGTGGTTTTCATGTTGGTTGGTTGTATTGTGGTGATGGATTGGAATATATTATGTTTTAACATTTCTTTACATTGGATAAATGAGAAATTTTTTTGTGTGGTTTTTTTGATTTCCCAGTTATCCATGGAATTATTTTGTTATTCAGAAACTAAATTATCATTATCTAAAATTGATTTGTGTTAATTAGATAAATTCATTTGAAATATAAATTAATGGGTTGCAGTAATGTGAAATTGAAAATATTTTTAAATAAGAGTTAGTGTAAACACTTCAATTCTAGAAATGGAGAACGATATAATTGAATGATGTATTGTATGTTTTTTTGTAGTTGTGTGATATGATGCATTAGTTGTGTCAACAATGTTGACATGTTATAGACATGATACAAAGGTTGTCATAGTTTGGTGGTTTTGGATGTGTGAACCCATAGATTTGGATTTTTTATAACTGTTATACATTTTATTTTCCTTTTCATTTCTATATGTACCCCATCTGAGTCATGTGTCTACAAATATGCCTATTGTTTTTATGCTTCTAGTGTTTTCCCAAAACATTCAGGTTTGAGAGGCGAATGGATGGCGACACCCTATTCAAAACTCACCCATCCTAAATAGGTCAATATATGAATCTTTTGATAAAAAAACTCACAATTTAATTTTGAGGTGATTAATAGGATGTCATGATCTAAATATTTTATATATGCATGGGTTGTGATGTTCAAAAGTCAAAATTTGAGTAAAGGTGATGATTGATGAGAGGTTGAGGTAGTTCATGGTGTGGATTATGCATAGTTGAACGAAGGAATGATATTTTTGTCTATCATGATATTTATAAGTATCTATTATTTTTTATTTTAGTGGTTATGGTGTGATGAGGATGTGATGAAGTAGTTCACATGGGGAGATAGCTAGGGCTTTTCCTATGTTATAAGGATTATTTTATTATGAGGCTTAAGGATACATAATGAATGAGATCCCCAGGATGCATGATATTGGGGAATGAGATTGAAATTCATCAATGAAGTGTTTTAGGGTACCCTTTATAAATATTATTCTTCTCATATTATTATACGTGGAATAATGATTTTGTGAGAGAGTCATGGTTAGTCTTGGATTGGCTAGTGGACTAGTCTAGGTATTTTTTAGTTCTAATATTTGTTCACTAGTTCCTAAATATTCTCTTTTCACATGTACAAGAGATAACTTGGGCATGATCCTACTACGTATACATGTTATCATAAACATACAAACATAAATACTATTTTCCATGTTTCTAGGAGTACTTTGAAACCTTGAGAGACAATACTAGCATTGATATTTGAGCTATTAGTGAGTCATTGTTGTAAGACTTGTGTTTCAATTATCACTTGGAGAATTCTACTCTAACTATTGATATTGGTCATTCATTCTATGATTTTTAGCTTATCTATTGTATATTATTGTGATGGATATTTTTTAATCTAGATCCTATGTCTTTATTCTATGTTTATTAGTTTGGGTAATTGCATCCATATGTTTTGTTTGTATACCTTCAGTGCTAGTTTCCAATCCATGTCCTATAAAAGGTTGGATTCTAGGTTCATTATCACTCATCCTTCACTTAGGGACTAAGAGTGGTACCTTTGGAGGGAAGGATAATGACAAATAATAAGATTACAATTGATATCATATGAATTGGACACTATTATCTATTGATGTAACATGATATAGAATGTGATAGATCAAATAGTAGTATTTTTCCGGTAATTTACTTCCCCACTAAGTCATATTACATGGATATAACCCGATCCATGGATAAACCAGATTTGGATGGTATTTGGGATTTTATACCCATAATATGGATAATGAGAAACAACATCAACCCTCTTTATCAAAAACTTAAAAAGTATTTAAGAGAGTATCAATATCCTCATTATGTTTATGTTCTATAAACTTTTTTAAATTATTATCCTCCTTGAATTTGTAGTCTAGAATGTGGAACGATATATAAAAATAGGTTCCTCTTGCAAATTTTTATTTATTGAAGCTAATTTAAATATTTCATATAACCTAACGACATTTACACATATTAATATAAAGAGAAACACAAAGGTTATTCCACAAATGAGAAGAAAAGGATAGGATAGTTTGTATATCATCAGACAAATTTCCATTTTTTTGTTTTCCTCTCCCAAATATATTTCCCCTAAATAAAATCTATTGCGAGTATATTTTTCATGTATTACATTGAAAATACATGATTTATTTGAATATTTCCATTTTTTATGGATTTATATTGATGGTTTTAATTATCCCAATGAGTTCTGCCTTCCATGAAATTGTCCCATAAGAATGTATTGACTTATTTTTCTATGTTCTAATGTATGGTCTTGGGAACACTGACTAATGAGATAACATGAATGGGAACAGATATGAAGATGGTTTTGTTGAGATTAATACACATATCCAAAGAGAGAATATGACTCGTTCATTTTTTTATTCCACCCATAATTCAATGATTATGACTATCAATGTGATTTTTTTCTATAAAAAATACAACACTATTAGACATTTGTAAGAGTGATATAAGAAAAAAATATGAAATTATCAACCTATGCTACATGTTTGGCAAGGAATGATCTATAAATATACCTATTTTTTCTATTGGTCTAGCTGGACCGATGACCACTTCATTTATCATGATCATTCTATATGATTCCATTAAAATTGGATGATAACTAACATATAATTTTATATAGGATTGGTACTAACCTAATGCCACTAATACGTAAGTGAATCTTACTCCATCTTTCGAAGTGGTTGTGCATCCAACCTATTCATGTACAAGAAGAGGCACAACTTCTTGTATTTTATTTTCAATACATAATTAATGGAATATTAGATTTTAAAGAAGGTATATCCAATATTGGATTTATTTAATAAAACATGGTTAAAATTATTATATTACATATTCAATTATAATAAAATGATATAATAAAACTATAAACCCAATGCGTATAGATCAATTGTATGGCTATAATATGACACATCAGCCTTAAGATTTAATTTCTATATATAATAATCTCGGCATGGGAAATCATCAATGTAACCTTTAAAATATATGAATGAAAATAGGTTTATAATTTTTCCTCAAATATTTCATTAATTAATAAATCTATTTTATTATTCTCATTAATTTTTATCTCTCAGTTTGATTTATATGTCTATATATATGAGTATGCAATGATTATTTGCAATAGAGTATCACATGATGCCTCCATTCATTCTTGATGAACGATCCAATAAAAGTAATATAGTGTCCATAATCCTCAAATGGTACATAATAAATAATTGTTAGATAAATTAAACCTCTAAAATGTTAATTACATGTTTAAATTATGTTGGTAAACCAATCAATTCATTCCCTAGACATTTATTAATATTGAGAAGTTGATCAAACATTGCATTACATTTATCCTCAATAATAAATTTAGATTTTTGTGTTACCTAGTGATATTATTCTCAATAAGACATTTTTATTATATCATTTTGTGAACATTCTACTTATAATATGTATATTTCACAATTTTTTCTATCTCAACATAATGGTATTGTAATTTCTTAAATTCATCATGAATTTCTTACACATAGTTTGAGACCCACTCAAATATATCTCTTTAAAATTCTTAATAATACATTCTTACCTACCATTTTTTGTATCTTTTCATCCATGATATATTATAGTAGACATGCTCTTATATTAAAAATTAAATATCACATTATAATTTCACTAAAAATCATAAAATGATTCCTTAAAAAAATAATAATCATCTCACCAATGTAAATACTACTTCACTTAGCATTGAATGATCATAAAACAATGATATGTGAACATTTAGGTGATAATTAAATCAATATAAATGGTTATTATAATAATTATAATGGATTTTAAAAAGAAATATTTTAACTATTATGCACAATACATTGAGCTACCATTTTGTTTAACATTTTTAAAACAAAAATTCTATATCAACTTCTAGACTATTTTTTGTGTCTAAATGGATGACTTAGTATTTCTCAATAGAGATTTCTATTTTTAAAATTAACTAGTTCTTTCAATTCATTAATTATTAATTAAATATTAAAATTATATCACAATATATATTTATTAAATTTAGGTAAACATAATGTTTAATATATATAAATATGAATTAAATGTCATAGTGACTTCAAGATGAATTGAGAACATTAAAATGATAGATTCAACCTTCCAAATTGTTGAATAAAATATTGAAAATAAAATTATTTTTTAACCTGATGTTAATGAAACAATTCCATGAGTAGATGCTTGGGATATAATTAGAATATATTGAAAAATTAAATCTATAATTATAAAAACCTAATGTAGAGAACATGGGAACTCCACATATGATAGTACCTAAGGATGAATTTGAAAACACAATTATCTCATGGTTGGGTAATAATAGTATTTTTGAAATCATGAGTCGTAAAAATCATTTTTCTATAAGTAGAATACGTATGATCAAATTATGGAGAAAATATAGAAAACTTATTTTCGATAACCACGTGGGTATGGGGAAACAATGATAGTGTTTTAATTCATCAGAAGGTGCTGGTTGGTTCAATAGGATTCAGTCTATTGGAAGTCCATTCACCTGAAGATACACATGATTCTATGTATATGATATATATTGAATAGAACTAGTAAAATATCTTGATATATTAATGTTTTTTAATTTTTTAATAGATGAAGGGTTCTTCAATTTATATTGGGAAGGTGGACCTCAGTAAATGTAATTTAGATGGAAGTGATGAATATATGCACCAGAAGGGGAACATATATAAAATAAATGGAGGTTCACTCTTGATTAGGATATACAAAAAAAGACAATAAGTGATATTTATGTTGATATTTTTGGATTATCAGTCATGGTTCTATGAATAGAAGTGAATCAACACCCCCTATAGATTTTGGTAATGTCTTAAACCACATAAGACTTTTTTATATTCCTTTTATTATTTATTATGATATTCAATTATGGTAGAATTTTCTGTTTTATTCCAGTGGTTTTATATTATGGTACAGTGACTTGTGTACACACATTATCTGAGTTCCTATAGTCATTCATGGGATTCATTGAAAAACTATGTCATTCCATTTGATGTTATAGTGAATTATATTATGGGTTATTAAGTAAATAGTGTCATTGAACCCAATAAGGGGTTTCATATATCATGTATGTCATTTTTATAGAGGATTTGGACTTAGTGAAGGTGTATTATAGATCAATTTAGTAGGATGGTTATTCCCTTTTTAATATATGAGAATATCAGTATGAATTTTATGAACTCTGATTTTATAATTACCAAATGTATTAGGAGGTCATAATTTCGGATGGTATGTAATCAGGTAAGAGAGAAATCCATCTAGAGACACTAAACATAATGGATTTTAGGTTTCGGAAAATGTATATATATGAATGTACTCTATAGAAATGCTTTGAACATCAGTTGACAATAAATAATCCAAAATCAATGATAAATGAATAATCTGAATATATGGATAAGAAACCACTTGAGGTGATGAAATTGACATTTTTCTGAAATATATAATTCAACATCACGGATGTGAATAATTAATCAGAACTATTGAATGGATGAGATTATATATATTAGAATCACACAATGATGAGAAATGTGTTATTGCAAAGGAGGCTATTTAACAAGAAAATATTAGAATGAAAGTGTTTAACTATTCATATGAATAGATAAAATTTAATTATAGGTTATATGAAATCATAAAATGTAGATATTAGATACTCATTTGGGTTCTGTTGTTAGTTTCATCTATTCGATATTCATGGGAGGTAATGGTGATGGTTGTGAGTAATTTGAGTGGAATTATGGATTTTATGTTCATGGAAATATTTGAAATGATCACGAAGGAATAAATTTATTATAATAATATATAGGAATTTTCAGAAGGAGATGGATGATGAAGAACCATTCGATGAATAGGTCACTAAAAAAGGAAGGATTTGGGGAACCAATAAAGAAAAATATCCTTAGATAGTGGCCCCCTTTGTCAGGTTTATAAAAAGTAAGGATAACTAAAAAGGATGGAATATATTTGCATGATTTCTTTTGAAGATAAACATTGTTTATAGGGAATACAAATCATATATTAGAGGATATGAGTGTTTTTCAACTAATTAAAACCATATCACTTGATCCCTCAGTTATATACTCTATAAATCTATTTCATTCAATATCGAAGACAGAGAGATAGAATAATTACATCTCTTAAAGTCATAATAGAGTTCATTGGGTTAATGGGGCTACATTTGAGATTATTTATAGGAGACATGTCTATCTAGAAAAGTAAAAAATATTTTTAATACTAAAAGTTGTGTGAACATCCCTTAATTATGGAAGAACCAGACTTCAATATGATAAATCGATGAATCTAATTTCTATACACTATTCATATATTGAATTGGAAAATTTAAATGGGATATATTATTGTAGTAAATATATTTGAAGGATATGATATTTTATCATATAGTTTCATTAGAAGGAGTGATCCTAGCTACATAAGCTACTTCTATAAAAACAAATTAGCATTACTATTTGTGCCATCTTAGTGAGAATATGATGATGATTATTACTATTATGGGATTCATAAAAAAATGGTACCACAAAGTATCAAATGTGCATGTATTACACATTTGCAATGTAGTGTAAGGTTTACATCCAAACATAATGTAAAACATCAAATAACTATATATTGGAGTTGGATCATGAAATTATTTGGGGAATAACTCTGATGCATTCTCCAAGAGGTCCACTATACTATGTGACATTCATTAAAGACTCTACATATAATGTGTGCATGTAATTCATCAAA
This sequence comes from Viscum album, assembly GCA_963277665.1. Lineage (NCBI taxonomy): Eukaryota > Viridiplantae > Streptophyta > Magnoliopsida > Santalales > Viscaceae > Viscum > Viscum album. Next base: position 125,869,438 of record OY728140.1, on the reverse strand, counting down.
AAAAATTATGAGTAATTTGAATCTTTTTTCTGATGGAGGTCTATTTTTTAGGGGGATACTAGAATTTAGTTGAAGCTATTATAGTCAGAAAATGGTAGTGAGCAGAAACGTATAAAGTTATATTGGATCTATAGGTTGATGTAGGTTTAGTTTGAGAAATAAAATCTAGGGAAATATGGAAAAACATAACTATATTGGGGATGAATATGAAAGTGGAGAAATGGTATAATATCATGAAGATTCATGTAGTAATCTCAAATGTGTTTTGGGATAAGTCTGTGATTTGTTAATAATTTTTTTTTATTTGAGACGATAATCGCCCATTTAGATGATACTATTAGAGTTTTGTTGGTCTGGAATAAAGGTTGATTTGAACCAACTCAAAGTATCCATACCATTAACCTATTCCAATTTTGATACTAAAGAATAAGATAAGATGGAGGATATGTCTTTATCATGTTACTTTTTGTGCTATGGATATGAATAATTTTTCATTTAGCAACAAGATAATAACTCATGGAATGTTATTAGATGTTGAAATTTTATCTTCAATATGGATATATTATGGATGTATTAGAACATGGTGGGAAATTAAGATACAAAAAAATATCATCAAAATAATAGGTTCACCTAGATGGTATATTTGAATTCAAGCATCATCTAAAAAAATTTGGATACCAGATATTTCAAAAAACATAAGACCATATGATAGAGTTACGTAAAGAAACTGGATATAGTTCATGTGGTGTTTTACAGATGTGATGTATTTGAGAGTCTGAGGATTGATAATGCTTTACCTTTATATGTATACACTCTATAAGGTGTAGTACCTGAGGGATATCGTCAATATAGAAAACTACAATGATTTACTAGGGAAAGGATTCATGTGAAATGGTGTGGAAAAACATTGAATTACATAATTCTAATAGTTGGCCGATAGATTGAATTCTCGGTGGTGGAAATGACTTTAAATGAATCAAAATAGTGGGGGATTTAAAATATAGATTAACTTGTGTCCCTTAATGTATTTGGTAAATATGATATGATGGAAGGACCTAATCATAAGAAGAATATTAAAAAAATGGTTTATCTACTAAAATAAAAGGTATATGGAAGGAATATGTAAATTTATAGATTTATTGTTATGGGATTTCAATAGAAGGAAGGTTGATATTTCTATAAAATATTTTCTCAGTTAATTATAAATGAAACATATACAATAATGTTAATTATTGTAGAGTATAGTTTCATTAGAATATCTTTATGTAGAGTAGATGGATGTAATCAGAACATTTCTTCATAGATATTTAAAAAAATAGATCTATAAAGAGCATCTAACTAGTTTAATGTATCAATAGAACCAAGTACTTATCTATGAGATCAAACCTATCCTTTATAGTGTGATGTAATGAACTAGGTGAATGAATCTTAATCTAAATGGTTCATCGTAGAATAGATGTTCTTCAAGGGAAATGATGACTATTTTTTTACAATAAAGTGTTTGATGATGGTAGTTTCAATATCCTTCAATAGTATGTGGATGAAATGTTGATAGCATGTTCAGTGAATGAAAGGATCTATGAGATAAAGGTTGTTCTATTTAGAAGATTAGAGATAAAGGATCTTGGTCTTGAAAAGGCATTTTTTTGGATGGGGATTATATAATAACAATGTTCCAGTACACTGTACCTGATCTATTTCAACTATTTCTAGAATGTAGTGGAACACTTCAGTCTTTCATAAGTGAAATCAATGAAGAAACATTTGAATATGAATATCACACTAAGGATATGTCACCATGAATATAAGGTAAGGGTTTATACATTGTGAATGTTATATATCAATTATCTATTAGATGTTTTATGCACACCGTGGTTTTTACTTATCTGTATATTTTTTGAGATGTTGGAACTATTATTATATTCTTGTAGACTATCATATAATAGAACTCTATTTTGATGATTTTAATTTTCCAATACATGAATGGTTTCAAATATTCACCACTTTTCATGATAATTGATACGTCTCTTTAAGGATTAGTTGAATCTAACTTTAGTTGGGATTCATATTCGTAGAAGAGAACCATAATATTGTATTTATGTTGGGAAAATAATAGTGAGTTGGGTATAAAACCAAAAATTTATGGTCACATATTAAATAATATAAGATGATTATATTTCCTTGATCAAATAAGGTAAGGGGGTAGGGTGTGAAGAATATATAAGAAAAACTGGATATTGAAATCATCTAATATTTTGAAAATTTGGTTAATCGGGAAGTGTTGAGGTGGTGTTGTGACTTAGTATGTCTTCATTGACCAGGATGAAGGCATACAGGGGGGGGGGAGATCCTTCTTTAACAAAATTTGAAGTTGGAATTTTTTATGGGTGTCGGCTGAAGAATCGGTCATAAAAATGAATCTACTATAAATTTTGAGATTATTGAGTTCTGATATTCACTTCTATAGGTGGAGGGAATATAATATCACTAAAATTTGAAAATATGTGTGACCTTATTTCAAAAAAACCACATGGATATGTGTAATTAATGACAGTGTACCATCTCACCAGTTGTCGGTTCCATAAGAGTCTATCCATAAAATGAAATTCAGTAAAATATATATATAATTATATATTTTTTTTATATATTTTGAAAGGTATATATTCAACCTGGTGGGAACATTGTTGTGGTGGAAATATTTAACCATATTTAGGTTTCCCGTATGCATCTTATCGGTGGTGGAATTTAATCCTTAAATATTAGATGAAGATAATGAATAAAATCACAAAAAAGTGTACTACCTTATAAGGTTGGATGTACCAATTTTGATAATGATATGTGGAAGAAATTAATGAAAAATTATGTGATCAGAAACATTGTAATCATCCAGTATTTTTTAGACTAAATGTAAAGAAGTATTCCCATGGGTATTAGGGTACATTATAGAACCACATATGATGTTTTTGTTATTTACCTTTTATAGTATCATCTAATTGTTGTTTATTATAGTGTTTTATGTGTCAATGCAGTGATTATAATTAATAATTTTGTGATTTTGGTGTGCTAATTTTCTATTTTTTAGAGACATACATTGTGTTCTTTTGAGATATTTTGATTTTATTTGTGAATTTCTAGTAGTGTATCTTCTAGTGATATATGATGAATATGGTCATAAAATAAAAATGGAAACTATGAAATGGTGTTTTAAATATTATATAACATAAAAATTATATTTATAGTATAAAGTGAAGGATTTTCATTTGGAAACCATCATGGAGATTCTATAAAATGTTTATACGAAAAATAAACATGAGTTGTCATGATAAACCAAGAAAAGAATCATAATCTATAACTAAAATGAATCATACTTTAAAAAATAATTCATATAAACATACTTCAAATATAATATAATAGAATAAGGTAAGGTTATTTGTAATTATTGAAATAAAATCATCAATGTAGCATATGCCCATTCAATATTCTCCCTATTTTTTATAATTAAAAAATAAAACATAGTACTCCCAATTTATGTAATTATTTAAAAGTTCTTTAAACCATAAGAATTAACAAATTTTAGAATTTATATAATATTTAGATAATGAATAAAAAAGTGTATACATCACCACCAATTTGAAACAGTTACAAATAAGAAGTATAATTAATCCAAAATTATCATGATTGAAGAGAAAAATAATATATCCCTCTTTACATGAAATTTCCCCCTTAATAGAAAGAATATAACAAATAAAATATGACAATTAATATCATATCATAACAATGAACTCCCCTTGAAAGAAAAAACTAAAGACAATTACTTTTTAAATTGTTAAAATAATCATAGAAGTTTTATGGATATATAATTTGTTAAACATAAAATATTATCATATTCCGGGATGGTTAAGGATATAATAATAAAAAAAACTCAGTATCTAAAAATTAATGCATATTTCACCTCATTCCAACATACCGATAAAAGAAAAAATGGACATGCGTATTTTCAAGCCCATTATACTTTATATATGTATTTTGACTAGATTATGTAGAATCAGAAGTATAGAAAATAATTTATGAACTGAAACAATAGAATTATTATGAAAGGAAACATTAATTAATGAAATAGAAATACAATCCTTTTTATAGCCATGTAATAGAGAAAAATATATTGATAATTAAAAATAATAATCATGAAATCAGTTACATCTAATATAATTGACATTATAGTCTCCTATAGTTTTACCTTGGACAAATTAATTCTTATAAATCATTAATTCTTAGGTCTAAGTATGATGAAAGAGGAAAGGAGGGGGTGTATTTCCATTAAAAAAATTAACGGGATGTATTATACAAAATAAATTATTCAAAAAGTAATTAAAATTGGTTATGAAATGATCTATTTAAATCAGTTTTAGAAGAAATTAAAATTTTAAGTGTATAAGAAAATAAATTGAATAAGTTAAAAAAGAAAATATTTGATAAAGTCCTTTGAAAATAGCCCAAAAAGTTTCTGTAATATCTTATCCCCTTATGAAATATGGAGAGGGTTATATTTCACCATTGGATTTAACTGAAAGAAATAACCAATTTATAATGAAATCTATTTGTTTAGATTGAATCCTAGAACAAAAAATAAAGTAACCCCTTAGATTTAATGAATACCATGAACTAAATAACCCTCACTTTAATAATGGTGAGAACTTGATGAATAATATGAGGATGATGATGATGATGAGAAATGATTGTTTTTATAAGCCTATTACAAATCACACAAATATATTTTAAATATATTTAAAATGATATATTGAATATATAAATATATATATAAATAGAGCAGGATAAGGAGGGATACAAAATCCTTATGAAATAAAACAAGAGAGAAAATGGATCAAAGAGAAAAGGGGAATAAATTTTTTTAAATGGTGGCTGATGGAATTTTAAATATTTATAATCTTAGATATTTTGGGAATATCTTGAAAATGGTCATCATAGAAAAATAATGACTTTTTTGTTGGAATTAGTTTTTCATAGTTTTGATCTATGTCATGTCCTACTCTGTTTCACTTGATTAACAGTAACTACAGTGGTTGGTGACACGACCTCAAACATGGATACATGTATACCCAAGGCTTCAAACTAGTAGTAAGTATATAATGGTGGTAAAATGGGGAGTATATACCCTTAATATATGTACTAAATACAATGGAATCCTAAATAAATGAATGGAATAGGAGGAGAATCCCAATTGATAGGAAATAATAAACAGATTTCTAGTATATCCAAATTCAATAACCAATAATGAAATTAACTAGCTAAACCATAAATTCAACATATTCACATACAATAGGTAATATATAAAACATGAATATATATAAAAAAGTAATAAAAAAATAATACCTAACTATTGTATGTAGCTCGAGAGACAAATGGAAGCCCGTAGAAGGTGTGAGTAAAACTTTGTTGTCCATCACCAATGATGTATAATAGAAATATTTCATCTAAATATAAAATTTATTTGAGTTAAGGTATAGTAAATAATGGTAGTAATGACAGGGTGTATAAATAACCTTGTCAAGATCAAGTTCTTCATAGGATGCATGGTTTACCCTTCCTGCATTTTCCTATACTATATTGTCTCATAGAATTTCACATTTCAAAAATATATTGATCTAGGACACATTTTATATAACCATGGATCCCATTTCTAAAGATAATTGTGGAATGAATTATATTTAAACAAGGGAATAGGCCTAAGAATATAACTAAGGGTGTGTGTGGGGTCATTCCCCACAATTTAATAGAAAAATATAAATAGCTACTTGTCTTAAAATTGTTATGAAATTTAATGTAGAACTCCAAGTAAAATTATTTAAATAAATAATGAAGAACTATTTTTCCAATGAATTCATTAAATAATCAATAACATCATGTCTAATGAATTAAATAAATAACGAGGAAAGTCATATATAATAAATCTAATAAATAATATGGGAACTCCAAGTCCAATAATATCAAATAATTTCAAGTAAATTCAAGTGAAACCTCACTAAATAATTTATAATTCACGGATTTCAACATGACTTACCAGGCCATCCATTGAATTCCACAGTGGAATACATGTTTCATTTAATGGACAACAGATAACCAGGCATGTAATTTTTAATAATTAAATAAAGGACATGATAAATATCCATGAAAGGATTGTAATCCATACATTCCTCTTAATAAAATAATTTATATTTTACCAAAATGTCACATGATATAGTCATACCTTATTGGGTTCCATATTTTATAGAATGGTATAAACCATTCAAAATTCATTAATTTCATTTATCCAGTACACATAAAGGAAAAGTTTCCAAGCCTAAGGGTATATAAATCAAGGGGGAAATTGAACTACACATTCCATTTTTCACAACCCCAAAACTCATCATAGTCATAAAATAATTAAATATATTCCAACATGACATAATAGAGAGTTTGGTTAAATGGACAAGGCACGTTTATATTAAATAATTAATTCAAAAAACCCTAATGGGGGGTTTAATACAAGGTCATCTACCTCCAATGCGGTCAAGAAACTAATAGATGTTTTTATAAAAATTTATGTATATGACTCGAAAATATATTTCAATTCCTTTATCATCCAATGGAATACTTCATAATTTATAAGGTCCAAGTAAGTATACATGACCAAGAGCAATTAATTCAATACATAAATTATAATTTAATCACTTCCCAATTATGGATTCAACCAAAAAACACAAGAAGTAGTATTTTGGTCAAATATAAACCATTACTATAAAGGGTAAATGACATGAAACACACTAGGGGGTCCCTGATGAGTTCTCCAATATTAAAACACGTCAAAGGACTAATAAAATAATTAAAATATCAAAAATTAATTTAAGGAATATAAAATTATAGGAGAAGTGATTTGTAGGTCCTATGTGTGTCACAATGAAAACATATTATAAACATGTGATACATTTAAGGAAAATATATAAACCACTACATAATTCTCACAAGGAAATAGAATCCTGAATGGAAATAAAAATGAGATATGAAGGAAGAGGTTTAATAACCTTACTGGGAGTTCTCTAATTAGATGAATGGAGGTTGATTCAGAGCACAAATTATGGAGATATCCCAAATCCTAGGGGAGGATTATAGGAGTTCTCCATCATTGGGTGACCACTATGAATTTGATGGAGGAATAAGTTGATTAAAGTGCCAAAAGTGATGGATGGAAAAATAAAATCTAACACATTTAAAGGGGTATATGGTTGGACCTTATTTTTGGACTAATCATGTTCCAACTATGAAGATCACACATCCCAGTAGCATCACCGAGTACAATTTATATACACACTTAAAGAAATCATGTGTTATCTTTACCATTGGAACTAACTCACACCCATACCACACATGGTCTAGGTACTCACTTAGACAAACCATGCAGAAGCCATGCAGTTTTCGTCTCAAATTTAATATAGAATTTTTCATGGCCATCCAACCTTACCTGCATAGTTTTAAAAACCATGTGGAACCCCTCTAAGGCCATATGGTTATGGGGAATGGTTATCCCTAACTATGTGCTGACCATACACCTCCCTTCTATTTCCTAAAACTAGTTTTTTGAAGTAGGAAATTACTAAAACATACACATGATTATATGATATATCTCTAGACTTAAAACCCATTTAAATACAAAACATATAGGGGTTCTATCTCTCATAATTGTATTATGAAGAACAAACTATGATATTGACCTTCCACTAAAAAATCAAAATCAGGTAGAATTTAGAACCACCTTAAAATAAAGGATCCTAAAACACCCCACCATATAACATCATTTCCTATAGAATCCCTGATGGGAAAGGTAAATATATCTCGACTTATAAATATCATGAGTTTTTTATCAAACAGGCACATTAAATTTCCAAAAACCCAATGCACCTCTACATGTCACATTAAGTGTGGAGTACCTAAGACTCAAAAACCCAATTCACCGCATGTAACTATATCCAAAATAGTAACACAATACTTACTCAAGACCATATAACATGATACATGATCACATAATAATCTATTTCATCAACCGGCCTATAGTTATCCCCACCATAATATGTAACATAGAACAAGCAATTCCATGAAACAGTAATCCCATCATCCCAATTTCCTTTTGAAGAACCCCCTTGAAATCCTAATGATTCTATTAGAATGATTTTTAATCTAAAAAAATGCACATCTTTTATTTGATCCATGTTAGCCTAGTAGATATATCTGTTCCTTCAAAATCCTTAGACAACCCCAAGACCATGAACATCTTATACCAATTGAATGAACGCTGCATATCCTCTTCAACCACAACCATCAATTTGAAGAAACTCAAATCGAACAGCCTCCAACTGATTACATTCGAAGATGCTCGTCTTTTACTACAGAAACATCACCAATACTAGATTCTAATCCTTTATTCTAAGGATAAACTAGACCAATATAATCATGCTAACTAAATCCTACACTAAATAAATGATAATTTTTACATTCCAAAAAATCCATCATTCATCTATATCCATAAATAAATATTATTTTATTTCATAAAGGGAAGAAGAAGTAGTACAAATCATGGTGTCCTGAAGAAGTAAAGACCGAGAGAATCACTAATAATATGGGCCACCCCACATGGGGGAAGGGATCCAAAGGAACAAAACTCAAAAAGGGAAATTTTGGGGTGGTAAAGTGGGTCAAGAAATCAGCCCCTGATTTCCCTCATTCCACAAATGGAGGATATCCATTTCTCTAGAGAGAAAATTCTTGCACTTTCGGATCAAGTAAGTGATTTGATAGGGAGAGGATGAGGTACTAGTGAGATTTCTCCACACAAGTCTGGAATCCATCTCAACATAATACTATTTAATGTTTTTGAATCAGCAAAGAGAGAGGGTACTAAGAAGAACCATCACCTCTAACTTAAGAGAATTACCTGGTCCTAAAAAGGAACTAAAAGAAAAGATCACTAAGGATGCTGAATCATGGACCACACCACTGTCGCGCATGATGTTGGAGCCGAAGGATCCATCAAAAATGAGTTTCAGGCCTGATCTAGGGGAATCCAACAAACCCATCGTCCCTACTGCCTGGGGCTGGTACGACCAGGAGGAGCAGTCCTTGAGAGTTAGTGGAAGAGGATAGGCACTGAATATTGATGGGGTAGGAGGCTGACCAATTCCAAGGAGAGATACTTGACTCTGACTAGAAATGAAAGAGTGGAGCAATGAGTCCCAGGGCGTGCTTGGTTGTGCGCCAGCCAGATGCACCAACATCCTGCCTGTAGTAGGGTCTCCATTACTGAAACCACGTGGCTGTAATTTAGGCAGCCACTAAACCATCTTCATAGGAAGTCCTCAGGGAGTCTTTGGAACTAGGAGGCATAGGGAACTCTCCAAGTGCACCCCATATCTGCACAACCCACTTGCTTTGGAAGAAGAGATTCATCATGGGTTCCTCAGAGGGATTCAGACAGAAAACTCACCTGGAAGCTAGTTAGACTCCATTCCTTTGAATCTATAGATATAAGGGGAGTTCATGATGTCTGATTCTATAAATTAGGAAGGAATCTTTAATTGGGTTGGCTTTGCACCAGAGACATCTCCCCCACTAGTCACTCTCTGGTTGGGCAATTGTACACTGGCAGTAAGCTTTGGCTGGGAAATTCCCTATGGGGGAGCCGGTGAAGATGAAACTATCAGGGGATCCATACAAACTAATGTTGTCAAATATGGCCTTTTGAGTGGGAGAAAAAACCACCTTGATAAAGGAGGGGTGTGCACTGGCTTCTAGGGAAGTAATGTTAAGTGCAGGGAAACCTGGGAATTCCAGTAGCCCCCCCCCCCCGTCGCACTTCCAGAAATTGAGATCCCCCCTCCCAGGACCCACTGTGAGTGGAACAGGAGACCGAGAAGATTAACCTGAATAAATATACAGAGGGTTGAGAGAGATTTTCCATTCTCATAGAGTTTGAATCTGTACTTCCCTCAAATCAATTGTCTCCACAAGTATTGGCCCTCAATAACCTCCCATGCGAGCCTGCCTTGGATGAAGTGCATGGCCTGACCCACGTCTGTGACCCCAATGCCTCCCAACTCCACTGGCATAGAAAGTTTATTCCAAGATGACCACCAACATCTCCCATCCCATTGGTTATCCCAAATAAATCCATTCAAGATCTTCTCAATCGGTATAACGATAGACATGGGGGGCCTTGAGGGTGGAAAGAACGTGCATAAGGATAGATAAGAGGACACAATTAACGAGGGTGATCCTTCCTCCAAAGAGCAGGAACCTATTATTTTAGTTGAGTATGTTGTTGGAAATTCTGCTGACCAGACCATCAAAGAAGCGTGCCTGAATCCAACCAGGGGAAATGGGAGCTCCAAGGTATAGCATAGGAAAAACTTTTCTCCGAATTCCCAGGATGGAAACAATGTTGTCCCTTATCCTATCCAGTCAGGAGTTGGGAAATTAAACCCCTCTCTTATACCTATTCATCATTTGACCACTCTATAAATCATAATCGTTCATGATTCTGATAAAACCCTTAATGGAGGCACTTCCCCCATTGATGATGTGAACAATTTCATCCGTGAAGAGAATGCGAGACACTCCCGGAAAACAGGTCTAGTAGTGATAAGAGAGTACATGGCCACATCGCATAGAATAGGACACATACTTACTCAGGAATTCCTTCACCAGAATAAAGATGTTAATAAAAATAGGGTCCCCTTTCTGGAGCCTTCTTACTAGTTTAAAAAAGCCACATTTCATCCCCATAAAGACCATCTTGAGCCAAGACTATATGTAGTATCAAAACAATAGATCAATAACCCATTCAGAAAACCCCATGCTTATCATAGAAAGGATGATAAATACCCACTCCAATTTGTTGTAGTCCATTTCCATATCAACATTGATCATGATGTTGGACCATTGATCCTTCCTAGTAATCTCACAAATCATCTCCTGTGCGATAGCCATTTCCCCCTGAATGGATCTCCCTTGGATGAAGGTATGCTGTTCCTTCGCAAACCAACTGTCAATAAACTGATAAAGTCTACTGTTGATAAGATTCTCCATATCATTGTACGTGAATTTTCCCATGCTCATAGTCCGATAATATGCAATGGAGGTAGGATCACTAACCATGGGTATAAGGACCAGGGGAGTAGAAGCGGTAGCCCGCATCAGCCCGCTGTGGTTGAAGAAGTCCCGAATAGCAATGATAAGATCCTCCTTGATGTACTCCACGAACTAACAAAGAAGGAACCTAGGAACCCATTTGGGCTAGGTGAACTCTCCTGGTTCAGTGTGGTAACTGAATCCCACACCTTCTTCTCCTTTAGAGCATGTTCGAGAGCCTCATTGGTGAGAGAGGAGACCATCCTTGGGACTAAGATGAAAATATCGATCTGATTCTGGTTATATTCATTCTACCATTGGGAGTTAGGATTACACAAGAAAGAGGTAAAATACGATCCAACCATACCACCGACGACATACAACTTTCTAGTGAAGGACCCATCTTCATGCTGGACATTCAGAGCCATCCACCGCTGCTTCTTCCATAGAAAAATGTGAAAGTAGGTCAAGTTGTGGTCTACCACTTTGATCCAAGTGGGTCTAGAATGGCCACAAAAGAACATTTCCTGATCCAACAATCTCTCTCTAAATTGTTGCTTCTTGAGGCTGAGGGAGGAAAAAATTCACTCATCCCAGAAAACTTTCCAGAAGGCCTCATCTCTCTCAATTTCTTTCTTCATGTCCTCCAAAGCTGGTTGCACAGTAGACAGAGAGTCCTACTAGCCTCTGAGAACATTATTTAGGTACGGAAGCTTGTTTTGGAGATGAGCCCCCTGGCATGGGGCCACCCAAGAGGAATGGACCAACACAAAAAATTTGGGGAGATCTATCCAGCTTTTGCAAATAAATAGCCTCGGTCCTGGGGAGAAGGCGGCATGAGGTGGAAAAGAAAGGGTTAGTGAGCCGACAGAGCGTCGGTTAAGTGTATGACCTCTGAGTTGGAGAAATCATTGATTTCTCAGAGGTTTCCAAAGTATCAGTCCAATTTGCACAATTTCATACGGATTCCTCTATGATTGTTGCACCAAGTGAAGCTATCCCCGGAAATATATGATCTAGAAGCCTCTCATGGGCCATAAAGGAAGAGAAGTAGAACCTATTTCATTAAGGGAGGGAGCTCCCCCCTTCTTTTCTTACAGGTACAATATGCAATTAAAGTAACCCCCAAACATCCAAGGTTCATCCCTAGGATTAAAAGAACTAAGATCCATCCATATCTTCTCAGGGAGATGTGCCTCGCATTTGGGATATACAAGGAAGAAAAAAACTTCACTATCCATAATCCACCTTGACTAACAGATGCTGATCAGAAGTGTCCATATTGTCCACCAGAATAGAATCTTTCGAAAAAAACCTAGATATGATGATTTTCGGGATCACCATGAAAAACGAACCACATACCTTATCTCTTAGGGAACTCCCCAATCCAGGAAGAGCTGGCCTTAGGCTCAAGAATAACCACAATAGAGGCTTTCTTCCTACCCCCTCATTGGAGAAAAGGTCTATCTTGACACGTGATCCTAAGCCTCGAGCATTCCAGATCAGCAGTGATATCATTAAAAAATAGGGCTCCCTGTCCTGACCCCAGGAGAAAGTCCACTAGGGGCCTCCCTTGAAGAGAGGGGAAGGGACTTCGTCACATAGCAGGTGCACATCCTACCAGAGGGGGGGTTGGGGGTAGGGCAATGGGCCACCAAGGAAGTGGAAAAAATAACAGGATGGGAAGATGACCTGATCGAGGAGGAGGGATGGGGAGGAGAATTGGGAGGGGATGCTTGTTGAAGACCAGACCTTGGCAGGGAAGAACCAGAGAGAGGCCCAAACTAGAGGAAGGGGAGGGGGTGTGTTCGAGTGCACTAAAGAAGTTTTTCAAGGAGATAGGTATGAAGGGGAGGTAAGAGGCACAAGATTGGGAGGGGCCAGGGAAGATCATAGAGGAGGACGTCTTTCCATTTGGTAATCCAAAAGGAACTGCCTAGGAAGGAGGATGGGGGAGATAAAGCCGAGGGGACTCTCCAAGGGACATAGGGAAATAATTCCCAAAAAGAGGTGGAGTTGGATGGATGGGAGGAACTAGATGAGGGGGAGGTAGATTCAGAGGGCTGGGAAAAACCGAGTGAGGGGAATGGGGAATTAAATGGTAAGGATGAGGGAATGGAAAATATGGGGTAGAAGGAAGGGGGCTGGGTGGCTAGGGGCCACCAGAGCGAGCAAGACAGGAGGAGAGGGAACCTTAGGGAAAAGGGAGGCAGGGTTCAGGGCTAGGGATGAGGGCACCACGGCCCACTACACGGAGTCCGTATAACCTCCAGGAGGAGGGGAGCTAGACATCGCCTGAAAGGACCTCCTGGAAGCTGACGATCTCTTGCACTCAGATAACACATGGCCAACCAAATGGTTGGCATAGAAAAACTGGGGCACCGCCGAAAACACAATATCCTGCCTCCAATACAGAATCTCCCTAACACTTAGATGAATCTTGGATGATGGTGGAGAAGAGATTTCCATCTCCATGCAAATCTGAGTAGTCTCCAAACACTGGATGGATAGTTTCTGATCATCCGCATAGAGAAACTCTCTGATGGAGTTACCATTCAATTCCATATACATTGCGCAAATGTAGGGAAAGGGTAGGTCGGGTAGGGATAACCAGACCTTAGCTACTAGGAACTCCTGATACCGATGGACCACCATGGACCAACTAGAAATAATGGATATCCATCGACCGAAGGAGTGGGGGAATCTAGCCCAGGTGTGGACAAAGTCCTCACGGGACTCCCGAACAATGAGGAATGATATACAGTTGAGGGACGAAACCCTATCCGGTCTATTCAGATCCTAGACACACAAAAATTCTTGGACGACCATGATCGGGGGATTGAAAATCCCTAAACGAGCCACCAGGGACCAAATCAGTTTTAGTGAGGCCTTCGTGAAAGCTGACTCTAACACAAGAAACAACCGAACTCCCCGCGAACCACCGGAAACCCCAAGAAGAAACCGAGGTGGGGGGAGTCACTGGAGAAGCCAAGGGGGGGAGAAGCTGCCAGGCCTGGTGATGCACTGAGGAGTACCTCCTTCCACGAGGGTCGTGAGGAGGCAACCCCACCAGAGGCCACCAAGGGCAGTGGATCTGAAGGTGCCTGGGGAGACGTCGCAAAATTCGAAAGAAATGAGAGAGGGGGAGGCAGCATGTTGAGTGCTTCTGAATGTGAAGATGAAGCCATTCTCTTATTTTCTTTTTCATTCATATATATTACTATTCCATATCATGATCATTAGTTCATTATTGATCTAGCATCACTATACTTTTATAACTAAAATTGACCTAATGACACACTTGGACTGTAGACTAGATCATATATGAGCATTCACAAGGAATTTTACAGGAAATATAAATCTAAATTATTCCACTTATTCCCATGGTATATGAGATCAAAAATAAATATCCAACAACTTGTCTCAGAATAATTAAACCCTTCTCACATGAGTGTACCTTACTAGTGACCGACATCTCGATCCCCACCATAGTAGCATCATTGTCATCACACTAAAAATATGTTTTCAGGATCACCATAGTAATGGTTTTTCCATTATTAGACATAATTATTGGCATGAAGAAGAACCTATTCGTACCTTAGTGTCAACACAATAATCACCTACCACCCATTCTTTCTTCAAAATAATGGTTCCTGAGGAATTTTTTTAGTTTTAAAATACAATGAGGGTTTACACCCTCAATGAACAATGGATCAATCCCCATCATCTGTATTATTTTGAACATATCCTCAATCATGAATTATATGGTGTCCCATTATATAATCATAACTTTTTTCTAGATAGACTAGAATAAAACTTAAACTCTTTTTTGTGAACTCAATTTGATGCCAAGATATGGTTATGGTCATCTATAAACTAGGAGTATGGTAAGATCTCATTAGAATATGTGTATCTATCTCTAGAAGCTATGATGACATCCAAAATGATATAAATTCATTTAAAAAACTCCCTAAACCACATCTCTCAATAATTCATGTCATGTTTTACCCAAAAACCACTATCTGATGAATCCCAATTATTTCTAAGATATCTCTTATCATAGGGGACATCCTTTAATTTATAAAAACATCAGAGTCTCCATGACCAAATACAACACCTCTATGAAACCATTTTTCCTCATGTCACAACCATAATATCACTGATTAATGATTCTAGATAGTACCTTGTTCATCTTCTTCATAGAATTCCAATCTCTCCAGGCACAATGGGTGTACAATCTTATACTACCCAGTTTAAAACATGACTCACACTAATTCTATTCATCCATCCCCAAGGTCATATTGGCCATGATATTTGACACATTATTAGTAACACACCAGTAGATCCCCTGGAAGTCCTCATCAAAATCATGAAAGCCCCTCTACCATGATTCACTTCATGACTACTCGTCACATGGTGTCATTTTATAAATCAAAGCATCAAATTCACTACCACTAATTATCATTTCGAGACAATCGAATAGTCCTACACATACCAACTAGTCAAAATACCCATCACTCGTAGTGATTTTCATAAATCTAAATGAGTAATCATTCTTATATCTAAAAACCTGAGAACCTCCTTTGAATTGATCTCAAAATGAGAATGTAACCAATTCCACCTCCTTTAAAGAATACATAAACCTAGGCCAACCTATCTCATTAGATTCCCTCCATCAAACCAAATTTGGCTGACTCATCACAACCCATGTTAAAACTATGAATTTCTTGGTATCCCAACTATCCATACCATTCCAAACACAAAAAAATATCCTCTATGTCCATCCACCTTGACCTAAGGTACATCACATGAGAACCGTATAGAAATTCATTTTTTCCATTACAGGGTATCTAAATTGAATGTAACACTTCCCTCTATGATGAGAAATTAATGGAATATAAGGAATCATAAAACCTCTTCGGTAAAAATCAATTAGCATGGCCTAAATGCCATTATTTTCTAAGCATTAACCTACCAAGACCAGGTCCTCCCTGAGTAGCCTCATTGGGGAGTGATACATGGATGGAAATAATGCTAACAAAAAAGGTTAAGGAGTTCACACTAACTGGGTATCTGTATATGGTAATAACCCATAGGTGCTCTACTTACCAGAAAACTACCCACTCACATTGGGGTTTAATTTCATCAACATGGAGTCCCTTTATACTTAAACCATCATGTTAAAAGCACTAATCATTCAAAGAAAATCAGTTCTAACGAATACCAATTTTTAAATATGTTTTTTTTCTTCCACAATAGGTTAACCCCGATTTAATATAAAGCATTGACTATTAAACTAGATTCATGATCAAAATAAGACAAGGTTAAACCAAATAGTAATTTGGTCTAATGAAATAGAAGTGGTCCATTGATACCAATTGGAAATGTCCATATTCTTGTTTATGACATCTCTCAAGGAAACGATATAAAAAACCTCTATATGAGGGTTCTTTATCATCAACACCACTAAATGTTTTTATTTAACCAATTTCCCAACTTTGATTTTTTTATAAATTTTAATGAGGCTCAAATATATTCAATGACCAGCACTGGTGATAATGAAAACATTACTTGGAACTCTATTTAGATGAAACCACATAACATTCAAGTAAAATTAGCTCATAATTTAATTTTTAATCCATTAATTTTCCATAATTTTTAATATCATTCTTCATTAATGAAAATATCCATTGCAATCTATAGATAAAAACACTCATTGTGTTATAACTAGTATTTTAATTAATTGATCCATTATAAATATAAACATCAAAAAAAAGAGAAAAAGACAATTTTATCAACATAAGAGTATTAGTCATGTAGAATTCCACCATACATTTATAATAACATCGTGTGAGAGGGTACTGAAAAATTAAATAACCACACCATATACTATAAACATTCCCTCTAGGGGTTAAGTACCAAGGCACAAGAAGAATAAAAGAGACCTACAAGGGTCACATCATATCAACCTAGGTAAAGTTATCTGGGTACCCATTCCCAATTTGTTGATTAAATGATCTATAAATTATAATATTCATCAGGTTTAAGTCAAACGTAATAACATTTGATTTATTAAAGATTAATAATACCTTTAGTAGGTTCATATCATAGGAATAAAATGCTAAAACTCAAATATAATGTAACTCCCCGACCCTAGTTACCCAGAGTATGTGCATTATTACATAAACTTTGGCATGATCACAAAAGATAAAGTCTCGAAAGACTGATTTGTTTAGTAGCCATGGAAGTACTAGATACATTCACAAGCATTAAATTACATCATAAAATGAAAAACAACAACAAAAATGATTCCATAGACCACACTAATATCCCCTCAGACAATCCATGTAAGTTAGTCATAAAATAATTCTTCGCATCCTAGGAAAAATTAAACATAGAAAGGGGTGAGCTCTGATGCTCAGTAGGGACAAAAATATAGCTAAAACATTCATAAATAAGAATAAATATTTAAGGTAATGTTTAAGACTAAAACAAAATCCTTTTTAAACTTGAACTTTAGCATAATATAGCAAAGATAAAATCAAATAATTCTATTTACTTATTCACATGGATATTCTACTAGTCGAATAATCACATGCAATATCAATTTCCACTTTCATAATGATGGAATTCATAATGCTAGACTTCATAACCACATAGTCAAGGCCTTGTTCCAAGACTACAAATAAGATTTTGTAAAGGAATTATGCCAGGACACTAGTTTGTCTCATAAGACCTACCGATGCATTGAAGATCTATAACGGGCTCCACTCATCACATACTAAGTCCAATGCATTCCTCATATGAAAAGGTTTAAACATAACATAAATATTTATATTAAAAATACCATACCAAATGCCAATAGTTTATCCATAAACCATGAATGGTGTAAAAATAACACATCCGTAGTCAAACATATCACAAAACCTTTAATATGATATGGACGTTTTGAATCATAATAAATTAACTTCAAATAATCCTATAATCCATCAATGGATGTTGAAATAGATGAATTCAAATCCTTTTTTAGAAAAATATCTCTTTCTATTTTGATATCATTTAAAATTAAAATAATTATAAAATAAAACATTTATATTTGAAAATATTTTGATAAGCTTGTAAGGGATGCTTTTATAAGAATTCTCAGAAATCTCGTTGGGAGATACCTTTGTTCGGACAGTCGAATGGAAGCGGTTTGTCATCCTGTTTATCTGAGTATTTGTGTTGAGATGGATGTGTCCAAGGTTCCCTTAAATTTGGTCTAGATTACTATCTGTGAAGAATATATGTGTAAACAGCATGTTGTGTACAAGGGCTGGACCGATTTCTATTCTACTTGCAGGAGGCTGGGGCATGACTCAAATGTGTGTCGGTATGGATATTCTTAGATGGTGGGTAAGAGAGTCAGATCCCATCCTAGGGGAGTCTTGCAAAATGGTGGGAAGGTCCTGAATTTGTTGGTGGAAAAGGAAAAGGGAAAGGGACTAGTGGTATGCGAGGCATTGATCTCTGATCAGCAGGCCATGGGTGTTGAAAACAGAGTTGGGGATCCTCTGCCACAACGGATGACCGAGGAGGAACTTCCTGCGAGAGAGGAAGGGGAATGTAATTTGGTGAGGATGGGTCTCCTTACTACATCAAGGGATAAACAGATTAACCTGAAGGTGTCGAATGTGATAAACTGGATGAAGGTGGATCTCATGGGTCCTCCCATTCGTAGGATGCAGGATGGAGAAGGAAAGTCCCAGCATGTGGAGGTTTAGGTGGAAGGCGAGGCGAATGGGGGCTAGTCCGTGGACCGCTCGTTGGGCAGTGAGAAAGTGGAGTTGCTTGGATTGGATGCTGAGGAAGCATGGAAGGGTAGTGAAGATGTCAGTAATGGGAGTAAAGGGTCTAATTGGGTTGCACCTGTTACAACCAGAGGTGAGTAGAAGGGGGATTCGGGTTCGTTCTGGTTGATGGTTCCCTTCTGAAACAGGTTCAAAGGTCTTCCAGAGGCCGATGTGAGTTCAGATTCCATTACTCCAAGTGAGGATGTTAGGGTCAATGGGTTGGAAAACAAAGTTCATGAACTTGTTCACTCGGAAGATGAGTAATCAAGCCGAAGATGTGATAAGGACTCCAAGAGAAGGAATGAGAGGAAGGACTACTCCTCTCTACCTCCTCCTCTTGACACCCACTCTACAAAGAAAATGAGCAAGAGGAAGATGGACACAGAGGCTCTAGGACTCCAGAAGTTCAAGATACATGATGATCATCCCACAGTCTTGCTGTTAAGCTCTGATGACCATGTGATAGAATGTCCTTTATTGCTCAATGCAACTGAGGTGGAGGCATCTAAAATGATGGGGAGGTCTCTTGAGGTGTCTCTCAATGAGGATCAATATACATGTATTTACAGACAAGATTCAATTTTGGTTGTATGCTTCAATCAAGGAAAGATCAGTGTAGAGGAGTACATTCAGTCTTGGTACCTACTGGTCTTTAAGTTTGAGAAGTTGATTTTAGAAGGAGCTGATTTACAGTTCACATCCTTAGCATTGAAACTTTTTAGGGAAATTGATTCAGGTAACATCATGTTTATTTTTAAAATCTCTGCTTAAGTTATTGGCCTCGGGTGGGTGGCTTGAGGGTTATAGTTTTTTGAGCTTTGCAGTTCTGGGATCCCCTGTTGTTTGGCTTGGTTGTGAGTGTGTTTTCGTTCCCTGCTTTCAGCTTAGACCTGCTCCGGATGAGGATCAGTGCAAGAAGTCTTCATTGAGGCAGACCTTTTGATTGGTATGTTGAGAGGGTATGGCAATGCCATCGGTTCTGTGCCCGTGCATCTGCACGGGGCTGTCTGCTAAGGGTTCTGCATCGCTGGAGGCTTCACATCATGACATAGTTTCTTGGATGGGGCAGGGCCGGTTGATTTCTTTGGGTGTTTTTTCTGTTCTGATAACTTTTGTGGTTTCTCACTTTCTCCTAAAAGTGTGTTATAATAAAAAAGTTATTTTCAGTCAGTCGTACATACGCACGAGAAACAATATCTTTATTTTGATATTAAAATAATATATAATTGGATGGTATATCATATATACAGAATCATTATCATGTTATATTTATTATTTATAGCAATTATACATCATTATTATACCCATCCAAATAATAATGTATTGAATAACAATTACTCCACGACGTGGAGATGGTAAGCCGTACGTACGCTCATATGGTGACATGTCATTCAAAATATGGACATAATAATGAATATGGTTGTACCATATTTATAATAATATCATAGTATATAGAAGATACTGGATTTATTATTTTAGAATGGATACAAAAAATAAAAAAGAAGTGCAAGAAGAAAGGAACTTGAAAGAGGTGATGAAATATTTACCTCTTCTATGGGTTATTACTTTTGATTTGATCAAAAGTGCTCCATAGGTTGGATTTCTGAATAAAGTAAGGCATCTAGGATGAATAGAGTATAGTTGAGATGGTATTTGGGCAGGTTTTGTCCGAGCCAAATGGCTTTGATGGTATGAATTATAGAGATGGGGGAGTGCCTTTTTATAAGAGGGGTGAGGGGAACCTTAAGAAAAACTAGAAATATTATTTTATAATAAAATCAATTTCGGTTTCTAATTGCTCCAAAATGAATTATTTAAAGGATAAGGTTGGGATTCCTTGAAAAACACTAAACAAATATATTTTATATATGTTTTGGTCACTATATTAACATTATCTTTAAGATTTAACTCTAAGTTAAATAGTTTTACATTTACCGTGTCTCTTTGTATTTTTATATTATATGGTTAATAAACATACTACATACTTCCAAGAGAACCTCAAGTGGTTCATTAATGATACACCTATCATTATATAAGTCTTTTGAAAGAACCTTAGATTTTTAGGAATTGTATATCAATTAATAATATAATATTTGTTTTAAAAACTATTTTATGTCAATTTTGACACTATTTGGTATTTTGTTTTTGTTAAATTCATAAAAAACTTATTACTTAGAAGAAAATTTATCTAACTAACCTGAACATGTCATATTAACCTAGAAAATTAGTTTAATTCATAAAAAGCCCCAAATTAAATTTATTTGGATATTTATAATATTAATTATTTTAATATTTCTTTAATTAGGTAATTAATGCATCATCATTGTGTCATAAATAAATTAAAATATTTAATTTCTAAAAAATATAAATAAAATACCATTATGCAGGAAATCGTTTTATATAATCCTAATGAATATTTATAGTACAATTTATCTTATGTGTAACTCTATATTAAAAATGGTTTAGTTATCAAACTTCGAATTTAACACTTTTTACTCTTCTTTGAATTAAACAATAATAAATGTCCTAATCTAAACCATGTGTACCTAAAGGATAAAATTTTATTCCTAAGGTTGTTTTTGGTCGAATTACAATTATCCAATAGAATTAGGAATTGTGCTAGGGTAATAATAATATCATTATTACCCTTAATTACCCTATTAACTTTTAACCGTGGAAAATAAAAGTAAAAATATACTATTCACCAAAAATTATTTTCATCTTATTGAACCAAATTTCACTCACTAATATCAATCGTGTCTCTCTGATTTTGGAAATTCAACACCCAAAAGCTATGAAATTATGTTTTATTTAAATTTGAAAATGCTCATAGGAGATGGGTAAAAGATGGTGAAAAGTTCAATAAACTCTTTATATATCTAAAATTATTATAAACTAACTCCAATTAATTACATTGAACATATATAATTATTTTTTATCTATTTTGAGCTAAAATAAATTTAAATAAAAAAATTAATTTTTTAAAAAAAAATCGGTTTTAAACTATAACTTAGTGTTTTTAACTATTCATCAAAAATTGAAATTTTTCAGAAAAATACCAAAAAAATCACCCTAAGATAATTTCCATATTCCGAATCCAAAAATGATGTCCAATATGAAAGATAAAATTAATAAAATTTCAAAAAGTGGGTATTACTATTCATAACAGCTAGTTTGATTGGTTGTGGGGTGTTAGAACTCGATGTTGCGTACCACACACTCTATTGTATTATTCGAAGAGAAGCGTACCGTGGAAGCTTAGTGTGTAACAGTATCCCCTCATTCAATAAATTTTGTCCATGAAATGTCATGAGTATTACTGGATAAAAAGACTCGGGTGGTTCTTCATCATAAGATCCTCAGGTTCCCACATTGCCTCTTCCTTCTTATGGTTTCTCCATAGAACTTTTACCATACGAGTCATTCGGTTTCTCAAAACTTGTTTTCATGTATCAAGAACCTTGAAAGGAACATCGCAATAAGAGAGATTAGGTTCCAGTTCTAATTCCTCATTGGTGAGTACATGCATTGGTTCAGGCATGTATTTTCTCAACAGTGATACATGGAACACATCATGAACTTTGGAGAGACATGGTGGCATTTCCAAACGGTATGCTACAACCCCAATTCGTTCAAGAATTTCGAATGGTCCGATGTAACTACGACTCAATTTACCCATATCACCGAAACGTATAACACACTTCCATGGAGATATCTTAAACAAAACATGATCTCTAACCTAAAATTCCAAATCCTTCCTTTGGTTATCAGCATAGCTCTTCTGTCTACTTTGAGTGGTCTTGATGTGGTTTTGAATTACCGTCACCTTTTCCATTGTTTCATCCACAAGTTCTAGGCCTATAAGTTTTCTTTCTCCAATATCATCCCAACAGGTTGGTGTGCGTCATCTCTTTCCATATAACGCTTGATATGGTGCCATATGAATACCTGAATGGAAGCTATTATTATAGTAAAATTCTACCAGAGGAAAATATTGATCCCACATACCTTGAATGTCAAGTAAGAATGATCTCAACATGTTTTCTATGGTTTGAATAGTCCTTTCTAATTTTCCATCAATTTGGTGGTGGTAGGAAGTGCTAAAATGAAGTTCAGTATCCAGGGATTTCTGAATACTTTTGCAGAATCGTGATGTAAAATGGGGATCACGATCCGAAACAATCGATAGTCATACTCCATGAAGTGTTACAACTTCATTAATATATCGTCTTGTTAAACGTTCAAGTGGTAAATATTCCCTTATAGTAAGAAAATGTGTTGATTTGGAAAAACGATCAATAATGACCAGTATTGCATCATTCCTTCAAGGAGTCTTTGGTTGACCCATAAAAATGTCCATCGTAATATCATCCCATTTCCACTCAGGTATGGGAAATGGTTCCATGACTCCACCAAGATATTGTTTTCCAGCATTCACTTGTTGAAAAACTATACATATTGACACAAAATCAACAATAACTCTCTTCATGTTTCCCCACCAAAAATGTTCATTCAAATCTCTATACATTTTGGGCTACCCGGGTGTATAGAGAAAATGGAAGTATGATCATCATCCGACAACTACATTTTTAGATTATGTATATCGGGAACACAAAGCCTCTTCCCAAATTTCAAAATTCCATGTTCATACAAAAATTCACTCAATCTACCATCATTCACAGCTTTAATCTTCTTTTGGAACTCTTCATCATCAGTCCGAGAACTCTTTATCCTTTCTAGTAAAGATGATTTGGAAACCATTTGAAAAATTATTGATGTTTCACCTTCCCTGGTGATTCCCATATCCATCTTTACTACATCCATGTATATAGGATCCTTTTCAACTATCATCTTGTTCAAAAATCCATGATCCTTTCTGCTCAAAGAATCTACCACCTTATTTTCCTTCCTTGGGTGGTAGTGTATCATGAAATCATAATCCTTGTGTAGTTCAAGCCATCTTCTTTACCTCATGTTGAGTTATTTCTATGAGAAAATATACTTCAAACTCTTTTGATCAGTATATATCTCACATTTTTTACCATACATATAATGTCTCCAAATTTTCAAATCAAATATTACAGCTGCTGACTCAAAATAATGAGTAGGATAGCTTGGCTCATGAATTTTCAACTGTCATGATGCATAGGCAATAACTCTATCATTCTGCATAAGGACCCAACCAAGTCATTTCTTCGATGCATCACTATAAATAACAAACCCATCATTCCCTGGTGGTAGAGTCAATATAGGAGGATTGAATAATATTCTCTTCAATTCTTCAAATAACTATTCACACTATTTTCTCCAAAAAAATTAACCCCCTTTCGTGTGATCTTTGTTAATGGGTTAGCCAACTGGGAAAAATTCTAGACGAAACGTCGATAATAACCTGCTAAACCAATAAAACTGTGTACCTTAGTTATACACGTTGGTGCTGTCCATTCTTGGATTGCCTTGGTCTTTGAAGGATCAACGGAAATTACATCCTTAGAGAAAATATGGCCAAGAAATGAAATCTCCTGAAGCTATAATTCAAAAATTCTAAACATTTCATATAATTCAGGTCTTATAAGAGTCTTCCGGATAATGTGCAAGTGATTTTCCTGATCTTCATAGCTTTTGGAGTATACCAAGATATCATCAATAAATACCACTACAAAATCATCTAGATCATCTTTGAAAACTCTATTCATTAGATCCATGAAGAAATTGGGTGCATTAGTCAATCCAAAAGGCATTACTATAAACTCATAATACCTGTACCTGGTTCAAAATGATTTCTTTGGAATGTCTTCCTT
The DNA here is from genome assembly GCA_963277665.1 of Viscum album. Lineage (NCBI taxonomy): Eukaryota > Viridiplantae > Streptophyta > Magnoliopsida > Santalales > Viscaceae > Viscum > Viscum album. The sequence continues at coordinate 125,844,630 of OY728140.1, read as the reverse complement.
CATCACGCGCAACTGATGGTATCCAGATCAAAGGTAAATCTTTTAAAATTATTGAGGTCCCTACATTTGGTCAAATAAATAATCAATGTGTGGTAGGGGATACCTGTTCTTTATTGTTATAGCATTTATCTCCTTATAGTCAATGAAAAACCTCATTGATACATCTTTCTTTTTAACAAAAATGACAGGGGCTTCCCATGGAGAAACACTAGGGAGAGTAAATCACTTATTACTCAATTCTTATAGTTGTTTCTTTAGTTCCACTAATTACACAGTGACCATTTTATAATAAGTTTTCGATATGGTCCTTGATCTAGGAATTAAATCAATGGAAAACTCAATTTCTCATTTTGGAGGATGTACAGGTAAATATTCTGGAAACACATCAACATATTCTTTCACTACAATTATATCCTCTCTTTTAATATTCCTTTCCTCACCCATAGTTATTTCAATCTCTTCCTCCCCAATAATTGAATTTAGTTGAGATACTGGGGGTGGATCTAGATAAGAATCAGGTGGTGATGATTCTTCTCTAAATATAAGGTCTTCATTATCATCATCATCAAAAATCTCAACCTCCTTCTTAAAATAAAATTTCACAACATGGTCAGAAAACCAATCCATACCGAGGATTATATCAAATTCAATCATGGGTATGATGATGAGATCAGCAGATAAAGAGAATTTATATTCCCTAATGGGGACTGATTCACAATCATTGTTGCAATGATACTTCCCTAAGGTGTTTTGACTGACAACACCCTTATTAAATCGAATTGGAAATACCTAATTTTCATAGAAAACTGGGCAGTTATGAAACAATACGATGATCCAGAATAAAATAAAGCATTTTCTAAACTTGAAGAAACTGTTAAATTACCTGCCACCATGTCTTTCGGAGCTTCAACCTCAGCAGTAGTGATAAAATAATCTTGGTCATGATCCCATGGCCTTTTCTATGGTAAGTTCCCCTAAAGCTTAGGAAATTCATTAACATAATTCTCCCTTTATCTACAATTTTAGCATTCAACATCGACAATGCCTTTCTTCCCCTTGCAATGACGAGATTGGTGGCATTTTTAACTACACTTGTAACTGATCTTCATTCCCTTTAGGCAAGTACCAGGGTGTTTCTTCCCACATTTAACTCAGGATGGATATTCAAGTTTTCCCTTCTTCCCCTTATTTCCATTTCCCAAGTGTTCGACAGATCTCTTATTCGCTTTCTTTGATTTAAAGTCGTAAGACTTAGAGAATTATTTTTCTGTCTTGATAGCACATGAGATAATATCTTCATATGATGAGAAGGATTGTGAGACTAATGCTTGACTTAGAAATGGTTTTAACCCATTAAGGAAACAATCAGTCTTACTTATTGGGTTACGTATATAATATGATGCATGCCTTGCTATCCTTGTAAATTTATCTTCATACTTTGTGATATTCGCATCCTCCTTCCTCCTTAGACTCAAAAATTTCATTTCCATATCTGCTCGATGGTCACGAGGAAAGTATTTTTCTATGAAAAGTTCCTTAAACTCCCTCCATTCCAAATTTGATACTTCTTCATCTTACTGTGTGTTTTTAATCAATGACCACCATTGATCAGCATCTCCAGTGAGGCGGTAAACATCCATGACAACCTTTTCCCTTTCCATACTCCCAAAGGCATGGAATATTTTCTCTAAGGAATTTATCCATTTCTTAGCTACTAATGGATTTGTACTCCAATTGAATGTTGGTGGTTATTGCCTAATGAATCGATCTAACATTGATCCCCCACACTGTGGATAAGGGGGATCCATATGGGTAAGGTTATTATTCATAACCGGAGTGAGTTGTCCCTGTATGGTGATTAGATGATCAACACTAGTTGCATCACCAGCTCCACTATAATTATCTTGAGTAGGAGAAAAATCCCTACATGGTGTGCGTGAATTGATGTGGTTTCCATTTCTTCCACTAGGAACCATTTCTAAACAATGGAATAAACGAGATTAGTTTGTGAATCGAAATAAATAATTCCAAACTTGTAAAATACTTAACATAAATTGAACGGTGTATGGATATAATCCATATTCATAAAAAAATGTTTTCTTTGGGGAAGTATATACTCATAAACCCTTCATAATGGTTTGTAATGAAAATGAGAATTATCCTAAGTATATCCCCCTAGGAGTTTCGTAACCAAGAGTGCAGCAAGTCTCATTGTCCTGCACCAGTTCCCGTTCGAGTCTAGCTCAAAGCGGTGTTTTCGGTTTTTACCCCTAGGTACATATGTGCTAGAGACGCCTCTACCTGCTCATATCCAGATAGAGATGTATTGCTTGGAAAACTCAAAAAATCACAACAATACTGAAATTATAGGATTTTCTTCTATACTAATCTTCAACGTCTATCTTAGGGTAATGTGCTCTAATCTGAGTTTATCTAAATCTAGGTTCCAAGGTTCATACTAAACACCCTCTGATACAAACTGTAACTCCTTGACCCAAGTTACCCCGAGTTGGCGCATTATTTAATAACATTGTCCTGATCACAAAAGATCATGTCTCAAAAGACCGATTAAATTAGTAACATTATAAGTACTAGATACATTCATAAGGTTTAAATTACTTCATAAAATGAAAAACTAAAACAAAAATGTTTCCTTAGACCACAATTATATCCCCTCAGATTACCCCTATAGGTCAGTCATAAAATACATCTTCACAACCTGTGAAAAATAAAATATAGAAAGGGGTGAGCTCAGATGCTCAGAAAGGATACAAATATAGCGGAAACTTTCATAAATAAGCATAAATAGTTAAGGAAATGTATAAGAATAAAACAAAAGCCTTTTAAATTTGAACTTTAGAATAATATGGAAAAGATAAAATCAAATAATTCCATTTACTTATTCAAAAGGATATTCTACTTGTCGAATAATCAAATGCAATATCAATAACCACTTTCATAATGATGGAATGCTTAATGACAGACATCATAACCACATAGTCAAGGCCTTGTGCCAATACTACAAATAATATATTGTCAAGGCCTTGTACCAAGACACAAGTTTTTCTCATGATACCTACTGATGCATCGAGGAGCTATAGTGGGCTCCACCGGTAATATACTAAGTCCAATGAATTCCTCATATGAAAAGGTTTAAACATAACATAAAAATTTGTATTAAAACTAGCATAAGAAATGTCTATAATTTATCCATAAACCATGAATGGTCTATAAATAACACATTCAAAGTCAAACATATCACAAAACCTAAAATACAATATATATTTTTTGTATCATAATAAATCAACTTCAAATAAGCTTAAAATCCATCAAAGGATGCTGGCATTGATGAAATCAAAACCTTTTTTATAGAAATGTCTCTTCCGATTTTGAAATAATTTAAAATTACTATAATTATAAAAGAAAACATTTATATTTGAAAATATTCTTATAATATTTTAAGTAAAGCATTGATGGTGTTATAATGGTGGAAAATAGTCGCACCCGCCATATATGTTAAAAAACGTTGTTACCTTAATTTTATCAAAAAGGTCATAAAGTACCATGTTTGGAAAACGACAAAAATATTCCTTTCAAAACATATAAGGTCAAATAAGGGTATATATGAGTTTACCCCATTATCTAGTAAATAGTAAAAATGATTTTAAATACATTTTTAAGAAACATGGATGTAGATCATAAAGAGGTCCCAGTATTTAATTACGGATAAACAACCTCGGATAATGGAGTGATTGTAGAATTAACCCTTACATTGTACTTTTCCTAGGTCGAGGGTAGGTTAACCTCAGGTATAATGGTGAAATAATTGTTATGAAATTATACAAGAATACTATACATTATTATGATATAATATATGATCTTTTAACATTGCTATATTAAAAATATATCAGTATTATCGTTGTTTCAGGTGTTAACATATTCGTTTTTATTTATATTATTTATTATGTGAGTCATATTTGTTATGCATGAGATGTCTCTTATTCATATACAGAATGAAATCAAGTCTTTAAAAAATATTTTTAATCATCTAATTAAAATTAGTCTTGAATGGATATGATAGGGAAAGAATCTCATCATGTTCGTGGAGACGGTAATCCGTACGTATGCACGAGTGGCAATATCATTCATTTGATGTTAAAATAATATATAATTGGATGGTATATCATATATAAATAATCAGTATCATGTTATATTTATTATTTAAATCAATTACACATCATTATTATACCCATCCAAATAATAATGTGTTGAATAACAATTACACCACGACGTGGAGACGGTAAGCCGTACGTACGCACGTATGGTGACATGTCATTCAAAAGATGGATAGAATAATGATTATGGTTTTACCATATATATAATAACATCGTAGTATATAGAAGATATTGGAGTTTTTATTTTATAATGGAAACAAAAAAGAAAAAGGAAATGGAAGAAGAAAGGAACCTGAAAGAGGTGATGAAATATTTACCTCTTCTTCGGGTTCTTTCTTTTGATTTGATCAAAAGGGCTCCATTTGTTATCATTATGACTAAAGAAAGGACACTATGATGAAGGGAGGAATGTTTAGAGGGTATTTGGGAAGGTTTATTTTGAGCCAAATGTCTTTTAAGTTGTGAATTAGAGAGAAGGGGGAGTGGCCTTTTATAAGAGGGGTGAGGGGCACCTTATGAAAAGCTAGAAATATTATTTTATAATAAAATAAATTTCGGTTTCTAATGGCTAAAAAATACATTATTTGAAGTATAAAGTATGTATGGGTCTAAAACCACTCACAAAATAGGTTTTAGACAGGTTTGGGTCACTATATTTACATTATCTTTTAAATTTAACTCTTAGTTAAATAGTTTGACATTTACCATGTCTCTTTGTATTTTAATATTATATGGTTAATAAACTTAAAATATACTTCCAAGATTACCCCAAAGTGGTTCCTTAATGATACACCTATAATTATATAATACTTTTGACCTAACCTTATATTTTTAAGAATATAATATCAATTAAGAAAATAATAATTGTTTTAAATACTCTTTTATGTCAATTTTGACACTATTTGGTATTTTGTTTTTTTTCTAAATTCATAACAGCATTATTACTTCGAAAAAAATTCATCTAACCAACACTAACAGGTTATATTAACCTAGAAAATTAGTTAAATCCATAAAAATTCCCAAATTATATTTATTTGGATATTTATAATAACAATTATTTTAATATTTCATTAATTATGTAATTACTACATCGTCATTGTGTCATAAATAAACTAAATTAGTTAATGTCTAAAAAATATAAATTAAATACCATTATGTAGGAAATATTTTTTTATTTCTAATAAATATTTATTGTCTAATTTATCTCATGTGAAAACCTATATTAAAAATGGTTTAGTTATTAAACTTTGAATTTAAAACTTTTAACTCCTCTTTAAATTAAATAATAACAAATGTCCTAATCTAATACTAGTGGACCTAAAGGATCATATTTTATTCCTAAGATTGTTTTTGGTCTAATTAAACTTATCCAATTTAATTAAGACAAGGGTTAGGTTAATAATTATATCATTTTTACCCTTAATTACCCTATTTTATTTTAACCGTGGTAAATAAAAGTAAAAATTACTATTCACCAAAAATTATTTTCATCATATTGAACAAAATTATTCTTACTGATGTCAACAGTGTCTTTCGGATTTTTCAAATTAAACTCACCGAAGTGGTAACATTATGTTTTATTTAAATTTTCAAATGCTTCTAGGATATGGGTAAAAGAAGGTGAAACGTTCAATAACATTTTTATATATCTAATATTATTATAAACTGACTCAAATGAATTAAATTGAACATATATAGGTATTATGTATCCATTTTTACCAAAAATTAATTTAAATAAAATAAATAAAAATTTTAATAAAAATTTGGTTTTAAACTATAACTCAGTGTTTTTCACTATTCATAAAAAATTGAATGTTTTCAAAAAAAATACCAAAAATTCACCCTAAGCTAATTTTGATATTTAAAAATCCAAGAATGAAGTCCATTTTGAAAGATAAAATTTATAAAATTTCAAAAAGTGGATATTACTATTCATAACGGCTAGTTTGATTGGTTGTGGTGTGTTAGAACTCGAAGTTGTGTACAACACACGCTATTGATTTATTCAAAGAGAAGCGTACCGTGGAAGTTTGGGGTGTTACTTATAAGGGTCAAGTCATGAATCTGAGGATTTGGTTATATGGGTTTCCATTCCCATGTTAGCGAGGTACTTGAATTTAGATGTTTTAATTTATACACTATTTTACCAACATACATTAGAAAGAACATGAATTTATTTTAAACATAACATTTGTCCTTGAAATTTAAGGTCTATATCCTAGTTAATTAAATCACCATTTAAAAAAATTCTTTCTATTATTAATTTCAAGTTAATTAAATATAATTCCAATATCATGATATATATATATTAAGATGCTCTTTAGTTTGATTTATAAAATTTTGTTTACAAATCATATATCATGAAATAAAAAAAGACATCACAACAGCAGTGGATACATGGATACATAGTAATAATAACATAGAAATGGTGTATAAATAAGAATGCTAAATAATCATACAATAATGATATACTATTATTCTTGCTAATGATAGTGTAATTATATGTTCCTGAAATGATTAATGAACACACCTCCTCTTTTTTCATACTAGTCCAAGAGATTAATATTCCTCAACTAGTAAATCAATAACCAGTGGAAATACTTAAATAACCCAAGATGAGATAATAATAAATTGTAATAATGAATCATTAAGAACAATAGTCTCATCTCTGTAAAGTTGATCTTTCCCTAGGGTGTGTGTTTACCATTCCCAAACAGAAGTGATTGATAATTTTATAACACATTCCAACTCTCTTGTCTACTATGCCAAAAAATTAAATTGTATAAAACGAATCATTGATTACATGTTATAACATTCTGAATTGGTTCACTCGATTAACAATAACCAGACTTGTTAGTGAAAAGGCCTCAAACACACCTCCCTATGCACTGGAGGTTGATGACCAAAAGTAAGGGTGTAAAGGTTGTATTATGGGGAGACTATACCATCCATATCAATACTATATAAAGTAGAATTATAAATAAATGAAATTCATTAGAGCATAATCTCAACTAACAAGTAATAAAAAACTAATAACCATGATAGATCTAATTAAATAACCAACCATGCATGAACATGCTACATGATAAATTCCAAAAACATATAAATTACGTAATACATATAACATTAATAGACAAAATAATAAATACATAAATAAATAACCAACACCTATTGGATGCTTAAGTACATTCATGGGACCAAAATCCATGTGAAGTCCAAGTCTATACAGTGTAACAATAACATTTCATATTCTAGGGTACTGAATTGCAACCCTGATATTTTTCTAGGTTTCAAATGATATCCTGAATAGGGAGTGAGTAAAACACTTTTTTCCACCGATAATGGTGTATAATTAAAATCCTATTGGGGAATATATGATATAATAGTTTTTAGTTATAATAAATAAGGAAAATAAAGTAATTGTGTATAAATAATCATTATGAGATCAGGTTCCTCGTGGAAGACATGGAAAACCATACAAACTTCTACCTAAAATGGAATATCTTTGATCATTATACATATTATATATTAATATACATGGGATATGTGGTATATAACAAATATGTCCATATCCAAAGATATGTATCCATGGATTTATATTTAAATAATAGAATCAACGCAATCATCTAACTATGGGGGAATGAGCTGTTGTGTTCCAAAATTTAAAAGATAAAGAGATAGAGAACCATTTCTACTAATTGTAAAAAAAATTTGTGGAATGTTCTGTGAAATGAATTCAACAAATAATAAGGAATGTTTTGTCCAATGAAATCATTAAATATTTAAGAATGAGCTCTTTTGTTCCAAAATTTAAAAGATAAATTTCCATGAAAAAAATATAACCCATACATTCCTCTTAATAAAATAATTTATATTTTACCAAAAGGATGTGATATATTCATCCCTTATTGGGTTCCATGTTTTAGATAAGGGTCTCAACCATTCAAAATTCATTAATTTCATTTATCCAGTACACATATAAGAAAAATTCACATACCTAAGGAGATATAAATGAAATGGGAAATTGAACTATCCATTCCATTTTTCAATACCTCAAAACTCTTCTTTGTCATATAATAATTAGATATATTCCAACATGCAATAAGAGAGTGTTTGATTACATGTACAAGGCATGTTTTTATTAAATAATTAACACAACACACCCTAATGGGTGTTTTAATCCAAGGACATCTACCTCCAATGTCTTCAAGAAACTCACATTTGTTTTCATAAAACATTATGTATATTATTCTAAAATATATTTCAATTCCCTTATCAAACAAGGGAATACTTCATAATTTATTGGGTCCATGTATGTATACATGACCTAGAGTAATTAATTAAAAACATTAATTATAATTTAATCACTTCCCAATTAAGGATTCAACCCCAAAACACCGAAGCATTATTTTAGTCAAATATAAACCATATCTATAAAGGGTAAATGACATGATACACCATAGGGGGTCCATGTTGAGTTCTCCAATATTCAAACCTATCAAGGGTCTAATAAACAACAATTTAAAAAAATAAAAAATTAATTTAAGGAACCATAAATTATAAGAGAAATGTTTGGTAGGTCATATGTGTGTCACAATAACAACATATTATAAATATGTGATATATTTAAGGAAAATACATAAACCACTACATCATTATCACATGGAAATAGAATCCTAAATGAAAATAAAAATGACATATGATGGAATAGGATTAATAGCCTTACTGAGAGTGATCTAATGAGATGAATATATGTTGATTCATAGCTCAAATTAAGGATATACCTCAAATCCTAGGGGAGGATTATAGGATTTCTCCATCATTGGTTCGCCACTATGAATTTGGGGGAGGAATAAGTCGATTAAAGGGTTAAAAGGGATGGATGGAAAAATAAAGTCTAACACTTTTCAAGCAGTATATGGTTGGACCATATTTTATGACTAATCATGTGCCAACTATATAGATCACACATTCCAAGAGCCTCACTGAGTACGGTTTATATACACAGTTAAGGAAATCATGTGTTATCTTAACCATTGGAACTACCTCAAACCCACACCCCACATGGGCTAGGCACATAGTTAGACAAACCATTCAGAAGCCATGCAGTTTTCCTCTAAAATTCACTATTGAAATTTTCATGGCCATCCAACCCTAGGTGCATAGTTTTAAGAAACCATGTGGAAACCCTATAGGGCCATATGGTTATGGTTCATGGTTTTCACTTTCTATGTGCTAACAATTCATCTCCCTTTTATTTCCTAAAACTAGTTTTTGGTAGCAGGAAACTCCTAAAACATACACAAGATTCTGTGATATATCTCTAGCCTTAAACCCAATTTAAAGACAACACTTCTAGGGGTTATATATCTCTTAATTTTATTCTTAAGAACGAACTATGATATTGACCTTCCACTTAAAAATTCAATATCATTTAGAATTTATAACCACATCAAAATAAAGGACACTAAAACATCCGACCTTATAACTTCTTGTCCCATAGAATCCCTGATGGACAAAGTAAATAGATCCCGACATAAATGGATGAAGAGTTTTTTATCAAACATGCACATTAACTTTCCAAATTCCCAATGCATTTCCAAATGTCACATTAAGTGTGCAGTGCCTAATACTCAAAAAACCAATTCTCCGCATGTAAATATATCCAAAATAGTAATACAATACTTACTCAAGCCCATATAACATGATACATGATCACATTATCATCTATTTCATCAACCGGCCTATAGTTATCCACAACATAATATATAACATAGATTAAGAAATTCCCTGAAATAGTAATCCCATCATCATATTTTCATTTTGAAGAACCCCTGTGGAATCCTAATGATTCTATTGTAATGTTTTTTAATCTAAAAAATGTTTATCTTCAAATTGATCCATGTTTTCCTAGTAGATATATCTTTTCCTAGATAATTATTAGATAACACCTAGACCATGAACATCTTATCCCAATGGAATGCATGATGCATATTCTCTTCAACCACAACCATCAATTTGAGGAAACTCAAATCGAACCACATCTAATCGATTATATTCGAAGATGCTCGACTTTGACTACTGAAACACCACCAAAACTAGATTCCAATACTTTATTTTCAGTTTAACAAATAAAAATCTATGCAAGCTCACTAAACCCTATACCAAATAAATGATAATGTTTACAATCCAAAAAATTCATAGTTCATCTATATCCCTAAATAAATTTTTTTATTTCATAAAGGGAAGAAGAAGCAGTACAAATCACGACATCCTGAAGAAGTGAATACTGAGAGGATCACTGATAATATGGGACACCCCACATGGGGGAATGGATCCAAGAGAACAAAAAGTCCAAAAGGTGGCATTCCAGTGTTGCAAATGGGGTCATGTAATTAGCCACTTGATTTCCCTCATGCCACGTATGGAGGATCCCCAGGTCACCGGAGAGAATGTTCAAGCACTTTTAGATCATGTAAGTGATTTTCCATGGACAGGAGGAGGTACCAGTGGGATAGCTCCACACAAGTCTGGAATCCATCTCAAAAGAGGAAAATGTAATGTTTTTCAATTGGAAAATAAAGAGGTAGATGAGCAGCGCCATCGCCTTTGCCTTAAGGGAACTCATTGTTCCAAAAAAGGAACTAAAAGAAATGATCACTGACCCCAATAAGTCGTGGAACAAACCGCCACCACACATGATGTTGGATCTGAAGGCTCCATCAACATTGAGTTTCAGGCCTAATTTGGGGGCATCAAGAAAACCCATCGCCCCCACTACCTTGGGCTAGTATGGCCCGGAGGAGCAGTGCTGGACAGGAAGCAGCAAAGGGAAGGCCTTGCATCTTGATGGGGGAGGAGGCTGACCAGTTCCATGTTGAGACACATGACTCTAACCAGCAATGAAAGAGTGGAGCAGCGAGTCCCATGGCGCGCTTGGTTTCGCGCCTACCAAATGCTCCAGCCGCCCACTTGCAGTCGGGTCGCCCTGGCCAAAACCTCGTGGCTATTATTTAGGAATCCACTAAACCCAGTCAAGAGGAAGTTCTTAGGGGAGGCTGCGATGCTTGGAGGTAGAGGGAACTCTCCAAGCACACCCCATATTCGTATGACCTACTTGCTTTGGATGAAGAGATGAGCATGGATTCCTAGGAGGGATTCAGACAGCGAACACACCTAGATGGTACTTGTACTCCCTTCCTTTTAGTCGCAAGATCTGAGGGGAGAGCCTAATTTCAGATTCCCCAAAGCAGGAAGGAAAATTTAATTTGGGTGGCTTTGCACTAGAGGCATCTCGCCCACTGGTCACTCTCTAATTGGAAAAGCATAGACTGGCAGCAATCTTTGGCCGAGAACTTCCCTATGGGTGAGCCGTTGAAGATGCAACTATTATGAGATCCATCCAAACTAATGATGTCAGTTATGGACTTTTTAGTGGAATCCAGAACCACCTAGATAATGTAGGGGTGTGCACTAGATTCTAGGAGGGAAATATTTGGTGCAGGGAAACCTGGATAGTCCAGCAGGTCACACCCCTCCCCCTTGCCGCACTTCTAGAAATTGAGATCCCCCCATCCCAGGACCCACTGTGAGTGGAACAGGAGCATTGGAAAATGAACCTGAAGAGATCTCCATAGGCTTGAGGGAAATCTTCCATTCTGACGGATTTTGAAGCCATACTTCCCTTGATTCAGTTGGCTAAATAAGGATTGGCCCTCAATAAGAACCCATGCGAGTGTGCCCTGGAATAAGTACATGACTTGACCCACGTCTCTAACCCCAACGCTCCTAACAATACATGTCTGGAAAGCTTATTCCAAGAGGGCCACCAGCATCTCCCCTCACCATAACTATCCCAAACAAATCCATTCAAGATATTCTCGATCTGTGTAATGATAAACTTGGGGGACCAGGTGGAAAGAACGTGTAGAGGGATAGTTGGGAGGACCCAATTAATGAGAGTGATCCTTCCCCAAATAGATAAGAACCTATTCTTCTAGTTGATGATGTATTTGGAAAATCTACCAACCAGACCATCAAAGAAACGTACCTGAATCCTGCGAGGGGAAATGGGAGCTCCATGGTAGTGTATAGGAATGTTTTTGCTCTGAATTCCCAGGAAGGAAACAATGTTGTCCTTTCTCTTGTTCGAGTAGGATGAGGGTAAGTAAACCCCGTTCTTATCCCGGTTCATCATTTTGCCACTCCATAAAGAATACTCATTCATGATTCTAATAGAAGCCATGATATAGGCACTACCCCCATTGATTATGAAAACCATGTCTTCCGCAAAGAGAAAGTGAGACACTCCAGGAACACGGGCCTCACAGTGATAAGGAAGGACACCACCACAATGCATAGAAGAGGCCACATACTTACTCAGGATGTCCTGCACCAGAATGAAGTTGTTAAGATATATAGGGTCACCTTTCCTGGTCCCTCTTACCAGTTTCAAAAAACCACATTGCCTACCCATAAAGACCAGGTTGAGCCATCGTGAGCTGTAGCATCGAAATAGGAGATCAATAACCCATCTGGAAAACCCCATACTTCTCCTAGCATGGATGATAAACCCCCACTCCAATTTGTCATAGGCCTTTCCATATAAACTATGATCACGATGTTGGACCATCGAGCCTTCCTGTTAATCTCTCCAATCATCTCATGGGTGATAGCCATTTCACCCTGAATGTTCTCCCCTGGATGAAGGCATGTTGTTTCTTCACAACCCAACAGTGAATAAACTAAGAAAGTCATTTGTTAAAGAGATTCACCAGCACCTTGTATGTGAAGTTGCCCATACTAATAGGCCGATAGTGCGTGATGGAGGTAAGATCACTAACATATATTATAAGGACCAGGGTAGTAGTAGCAGTAGCCCATAGTAACCCACCGCCATAGAAGAAATCCCGAGTAGCATTGATAAGATCCTCCTTGATGATACTCCAAGAACTAATAAAGTAAGAACCTAGGAACCCATCTGGGCTAGGTGCACTCTTCTGGTTCAGTGAGGTAACTGAATCACACACCTCCTTCTCCTCCGGAGCATTTTTGAGAGCCTCATTGGTGAGAGCAGAGACCATCCTTGGGACTAATCTGAAAAGACCTGTATGATCCTGGGGATACCCATTATTCCATTGGGAGTTAGGATTACACAAGAAGTAGGTAAAATAAGAGCCAACCATACCACCGACGATATCCAAGTTTCTGGTTAAGGGCCCATCTTCATGCTGGACATTCGGAATCATCCCTTGTTTCTTATCCCTTAGACAAGCATAAAATTAGGCTGAGTTATGGTCTCCCTCCTTGAGCCCGATGTCCTAAGAACGCTTGCGAAAGCACCATTCCTAATCTAGAAATCTCTCAATGAATTGTTGATTCCTAAGGATGAGGGAGGAAAAAATTACCTCATCCCAGAGAACATCCAAGAAGACCTTTTCCCTCTCAATATCTTTCTTCATGTACTCCAGAGTGGGCTGCACAACATATACAGAGTTTGACCAGCCTCTGAGAACATTCTTTAGGCTCCGAAGCTTGTTGTGGAGACGAGCCTAGCCCCCCCGGCAGGGGGCCACCCAAGAGGAATGGAACAGATCAAGAATGTTGGGGATAATTGTCCAAATTTTGCAGAAAATGAAGCGTCGACCATGGGGAGAAGCCAACCTAAGGTGGAAAAGAAGGGGTGAGTGAGCAGACAGAGTGCAGGTAAAGTGTATGACCTCTATATTGGAGAAATCAGAGATAGCTTGGAGGTTAGAAAAGCTGTGGTCCAATGTGCACCGTGTCCTACGGAATCATCCCTTATTGTTGCACCAAGTGAGTCTGTCACCATAAAATTCTAGATCTAGAAGCCCCTCCTGGGCCACAAAGGAAGAGGAGTGGACCCTATTGCTCCGAGGGAGAAAGCTTCCCCCCTTCTTTTCCGACGAATCCAAGATGCAATTAATGTCACCCCTAACCAGCCAAGGTTTGTCCCTAGGATTAAAAGAACTAACATCCATCAATAACTTTTCACAGAGTTGTGCCTCACATTTGGTATAAACCAAGGAGAAAAAAAATGCACTGTCCAGAATCTACCTTGACCGAGAGATGCTGATCAGAAGCGGCCAGCTTGTCCTCCAGAATAGAATCATTAAAAAAGTCAAGATATAACGATTTTTTGGCTCACCATGCAAAAACAAAACTGCATCACTTCTCTCCTAGTGCACTCCCCAATCTTGGAATAGTTAGCCTTAGGCTCAAGAATAACCACAATAGAGTCTTTGTTCTTGGAGACCTCATTGGAGATATAGTCCATCTTAACACGTGATCTTATGCTCACCACGAGCATTCTAGATAAGCTGTTATAGCATTAAAAAATAGGGCTACTGGTCCTGACCCCAAGAGAAGGTCCACTAAGGGGCTCCCTGGAAGAGAGGGGAAGGGACTTCGTCATAGAGCGGGTGAACATCCTACCAGAGGGGGGGGGGGGTTGGGGAAGGGTAGTGGGCCGCCAAGGAAGGGGAAAAATAACAGGTCGGGGGGTTGACCTGCTCATGGAGGAGGGATGGTAAGGTGAACTGGGAGGGGAGGATTGCTGAGGACCAGACCTTGGTGGGGAATACCCAGAGACATGCCCAGATAAGAGGCATGGGGAGGGGCCTTGCGTGGGTGCACTGAAGCAGTTTGTCAAGGAGATAGGTAGGAAGGGGAGGTCAAAGGCACGATATTGGGAGGGGTCAGGGAGGATCATAGAGGATGACTTATTTCCCTTTTCCAACCTAACTAGAACTGTCGAAGAAGGAAGAGGGGGGATAGAAAGCCGGGTGAGTCTCAGAGGGACCTAGGGGACTAAAGCCCGGCAATGGGGTGGAGCTGGGGGGCTGGGAGGATCTGGCTGAGGGGGAGGGAGAGATGGAGGTCTGGGAGAAATCAGGAGAGGGGAATGGGGAATTAAAGTGTAAGGAGGAGGTTAGGGAAAATAGTGGGTAGAAAGAAGGGGGGCTGGATTGCTATGGGCCATCGGTGTGAGAAATAAAGGAGGAGATGGAATCGTAGGGGGAAGGGAGATATGGTTCAGGGTGTTGGAAATTGCAAACCAAAATAAAAGCTATCCATTGAGTTCTGGATCTTCCCCATGCAATGCCTATTTTCTATGTGCCTTTTCATTTATCCATGAATTTGTTTAATTCCAAGAAATCATTTATTATTGCCTTGTTTTTTGTTCCTTTTATTAAGTTCATGGGCCGTCCATTTTAGTGTATTTTTCATACCCTATAAATATGGGTGCATATGTAATCCGTCGGTAGAGTGTGTGCAATACAAAAGCTTGAAATCCTTGTTGTGTTTATTTTTCCATTTTTATTTTTATTTTTCTCATCTTGTATAGCCAACAAATTGGTATCAGAGGGTAGTACCAAAGCATCCTCCAATTTCCGAAGATGGCGACTGCAATCCAGCTGCAAGTTCTGAACCTGTCTAAGGACAACTTTGAGAGGCAATGCATTCAAATGAAGGCATTGTTCAGGTCTCAAGAATTATGGGAGATCGTCACCGATGGGTATGTAGTACCCACTGCGGAGGAAGAAGTGACCTTCACGAATGAAGAAAAGACGACCGTCAAAAATCAAAGGAAGAAAGACAACAAGGCGTTGTTCCTTCTCTATCAAGGGTTGGATGAATCGACGTTCGAAAAAATTGCCGAAGCAACATCGAGAAATCAAGCTTGGGTTACACATGCCACCATTTTCAAAGGAGTTGATCGTGTGAAGCGGGTCCGTCTTCAAACATTACGAGCGGAGTTCGAAGCGGTGTGAATGAAGGAAGGTGAGAGTATCTTGGATTACTTCTCACGCCTAATTATCATTATTAACAATTTGAAATGAAATGGTGAAAAAATGGAGGATATTCGAGTTATTGTGAAAGCACTTAGATCGCTCACAACCAAGTTTGATCATGTGGTTGTGGAAATCGAGGAATTAGAAGATTTGGAAAAATTATCTATTGAAGAGTTGATGGGGTCATTGCAAGTACATGAGCAGTGAGTGCAGAAAAATGCAGGTTCAACAATAGAGCATGCCATAGAGTCCAAGTCGACTTTTCAAGAACCCAAGAATGGCCAAGAACAACGAGGCGGTTATCATGCAAGAGGAAGAGGGCGTGGACATCCTCCAAGCCATCAACAAAAACAACAGAACTTTACAAACTTTCATGGAATAGGATACGGTGGAGGTCGATTCACGCGTGGTTGAGGAAATACAAAGAACGTCCAATGCTACAACTATAAGAAATTTGGCCATTGTGCATCTGATTGTTGGAACAAGGTGGATGGTGATGAATGATCCAACTATGCTGAAGCATCCCATCAAGAAGAATAAGGTACTACACTCCTCCTCGCACAAGAAAAAGCATGTGAACGCCCCGATGTATGGTATTTGGACACGGGAGCAAGAAACCACATGAGTTGTAACAAACAGCTATTCGAGGAACTCACCGAAGAAGTTTGAGGAGATGTGAGTTTTGGCGACTCATCCAGGGTACCCGTGTTTGGAAAAGGTAAAATAAAAATCTATCTAAAGAATGGTGAGTCGAATTACATTTCCAATGTGTATTACGTACCAAGCATGAAAAATAATATCATAAGTCTCGGCCAACTCCTTGAGAAGGGGTATGTTATACAGTTGGAGAATTCTTCATTATCAATAATAGATGCTCATAGGAGACTGATTGCTCAAGTTCAAATGGCGAAGAATCGCATGTTTCCGCTGCATATCAACACGAAGGCCGAGAAATTTTTGTTTGGGCTCATGAAGAAGGAGTCATGGAGATGGCATCTGCGCTTTGGGAATCTCCATTTCTGTGGCCTTAAACTTCTATCCTCATCAAGAATGGTGCATGTCTTGCCGACTATTGAATCTCCAAATCACATGTGTGAGGCGTGTACACTCAGCAAGCAACAAAGGAACACCTTCCCAACTGGAGTGTCCAGAAGAGCAATAGAACCACTTCAGTTGGTTCACACTGATATCTGCGGACTACATGAAACATCCTCACATGGTGGTAATAGGTATTTCATTACCCTTATTTATGATTTCAGTAGAAGGATGTGGGTGTATTGCATCAAGGAGAAATCTTCCGCCTTTTCTATCTTTAAAATTTTCAAAGCTCGTGTTGAAGCTAAGAGTGGTCACAAAATCAAAGTGCGGAGATCTGACAGAGGTTGAGAATACACCTCAAATGCATTTCAAGAATTTTGCAGGGAGCATGGAATCAATCAGAAATACACTGCTGCTTACACCCCACAGCAGAATGGCATTGAAGAAAGGAAGAAACACACCATCCTCGACACGACGAGGACCATGCTGAAAGAGAAAGGGCTGCCAAAGAGTCTTTGGGCAGAGGTAGTGGCGTGTACAGCTTACCTGCTCAATCGGTGTCCAACAAAGAGTGTAAGAAATTTGATACCACAAGAGGCGTGGAGCGTCTACAAACCGAGCCTGGCGCACCTAAGAATCTTCGGGCGTGTCGCCTATGCTCATGTTCCAGAAGAAAGAATAAGGAAGCTGGATGATCGTGGCGAGAAATGCATTTTCATCAGCTATTGTGAAGCCTCTAAAGTCTACAAGCTTTACAATCCAATAACCAATAAATTAGTGGTTAATAGAGATGTGGTCTTTAGTGAGGAAGAAGTGTGTAAATGGGATGGTGAAGAACCAAACAAGGATTTTGTAGTCGAAACTGATTATTCTGAAGAAAGACATGATCATCAGGAGAAGACGCCCAAAAAACCTTCCTCGGGTGCATCATCAGTTGGATGAAGTCTAGGAGTACATTTCCTCGCTCCTCAAAGCACTCCATCAAATCAAAATTTGGCCAGCTCATCCTCGCCTATGGCTCCTATGAAGATGAAAAATTTGAGTGACATTTATGAGTAGACCGAAGAGGTAAATCTTTTTTCCTTGTATGCAGATCATGAGCCTTTGACCTTTTAGGAAGCCATGAGGGAAGAAAGCTGTAGAATGGCTATGGAAGAAGAAATCCGTGCCATAGAGAGAAATTACACGTTGGAGTTGACTACACTCCCAAAACGCCAGAAGAGCATTAGTGTCAAATGGGTGTACAAAATAAAGAGAAATGCTAATGGCAAGATCGATCGATACAAGTAAAGGCTCATTGGAAATGGGTAAAAATAGAAATACGGGGTGGACTAAGAAGAAGTCTTTCATCATTTTGCTCACCTTGACACTGTAATAATGATTATATCTCTTTCTATCCATCAAAGTTGGATGATCTACCAACTGGATGTGAAGTCTGCATTACTAAATGGAATTTTGGAAGAAGAGGTCTATGTTGACCAGCCTAAAGGATTTGTCATGCAAGGGGAGGAAGAAAAAGTGTATCGATTGAAGAAAGCACTTTATGGGTTGAAGTAAGCTCCTCGTGCTTGGAATGCATGCATCGACAGCTATCTTCAAAACAACGGCTTCAACCAATGTCCATATGAGCATGCAGTCTACATCAAGAAGAATGATCGCGGCGATATTCTTATTGCATGCTTATATTTTGATGATTTGTTGTTTATAGGGAATTGTCGACCAATGTTCGATGATTTCACGGAGTCCATGTTCAAGGAGTTCGAGATGACCGATGGGGGTCTCATGTCCTTCTTTCTAGGCATTGAAGTGAAACAACAACATGGTGGCATATATATATCTCAGAAGAGGTAAGCTAAGGAGTTGCTTGAAAAATTCAAGATGGACAATTGCAATGCTGTAAACACACCGATTGCAACGATATTGAAACTGACAAAAGATGGAGAAGGAAAAAACATTGATTCGACATTGTTCAAGAGTCTGATTGGAAGCCTAAAGTACCTCACAATCACAAGGCCAGATAATGTCTATAGTGTTGGACTTCTAAGAAGGTATATGGAGGCACCGAAAGAGTCACACTGGATTGCAGCAAAACGTATCCTCAGGTACGTTAATGGAACGGTGGATTTTCGTCTCTTTTATCCATACAACGAAGAAGAAAAGCTATATGGATACTCAGATAGAGATTGGGAAGGTGACCCAGATGAAAGTTAGCGGACCAATGGGTCTGTATTTTTTCATGGATCTACTGCTTTCACCTGGAATTCAAGGAAGAAAAGTGTGGTTGTTTTATCCACATGTGAAGCAGAGTATGTGGCATCATCCTCTACTGTTTGTGAGGGAATATGGTTGAGAAATTTGTTAAAGGAGATGAAGCATCCACAGGATGGATCCACGATGATATATTTGGATAACAAGTCGGCTATTGGACTAGAAAAAAATCCGGTGTAGTATGGGATAAGCAAACACATTGATACTCGTTTTCATTTTCTCAGGGATCATGTGAAACAAAAAATGTTTAAATTGGAATATTGCCATACTACGGAATAGGTGGAAGATATTTTCACAAAGGCACTACCAATAGATGTATTCAAATGGCTTAGAATGATGCTTGGAATGAAGTCGTTTTTGGTTTTAAGGGGAGTGTTGGAAATTTCAAACCAAAATAAAAGCTGTCCATTGAGTTCCGGATCTTCCCCATGCAACGCCTATTTTCTATGTGCCTTTTCATTTATCCATGCATTTGTTTAATTCCAAGAAATCATTTATTATTGCCTTGTTTTTTGTTACTTTTGTTAAATGCATGGGCTGTCCATTTTAGTGTATTTTTCATACCCTATAAATATGGGTGAATTTGTAATCCGTTGGTAGAGTGTGTGCAATACAAAATCTTGAAATCCTTGTTGTATTTATTGTTCCATTTTTATTTTTATTATTCTCGGCTTGTATAGACAACACAGGGTAGGGGATGAGGGTGTCATGGCCCACTTCACTGAGTCAGCACGCCCGGCTGGAGGAGGGGAGTTGGATGTCGCCTGAAAGGACCACTTAGAAGCCAGAGATCTTGTGCACTCTGACACCGCATGGCCAACCAAATGTCAGGAAAAGAAATACCAGGTCACCACTGAGAAAAAAATATCCCGTATCCAATATAGAATCTCCCTAACACACATATGGATCTTGGATGGTGGTGGAGAAGATATTTCAATCGCCACACAAAGGGGGAAGTGGATCTAAAGGCACCATAGGAGAGGCCACAAAATTCGAAAGAAATGAGGGAGGGGGAGGCAGCGTGTTGAGTGCGTCGGAACATGAATATGAAGCCATCCTCTTATTGTCTTGTTCATTCATCTATATTACTATTCCATATCATGATCATTATTTCATTATTGATCTAGCACCACTGTATTTTTATAACAAAAATTGACCTAACGACACACTTAGACACTACCCTAGCACATATATGAGAAAGCACATGGAATTTTCCATGAAATACAAATCTAAATTATTCCATTTATTCCAATGGTATATGAGATCAAAAAAAACATCCAATAACATTTCCGAAAATCATAAACCCTTCTCATGTGAGGATAGCCTACTAGTGACCGACATCTTGATCCCCACCTTAGTAGCATCCTTGTGATCGCACTAAATATATGTTTTCAAGATCACCATAGTAAATGATTTTTCCATTATTTGACATAATGATTAGTATTGAAAAGAACATATTAGTCTCTGAGTGTCAACACAATAATCACCTACCACCCATTCCTTCTTTCAAAGAATGGTTCCCAAGGCATTTTTGTAGTTCCAAAATACAATGAGGGTTTCCACACTCGATGAACAATGGTTCAATCACCATCATCTGTATTATCTTGAACATATCCTCAATCATGAATTCTAAGGTGTCCCATTATATAATCATCAATTTTTCCTAGATAGACCAGCGTACAACTTACACTATTTTAATGAACTCAATTTGTTGTCATGATTTGGTTATGAACATATCAAAACTAGGAGTATGGTAAGATGTCATTAGAATATGTGTATCTATCTCTATGAGATATGATAAAATCAAATCTGATATAAATTCATTTAAACAACCCAGAAACCACATCTCTCAATAATTCATGTCAGGGACTACCAATAGGTCACCATCTGATGAATTCAAGTTATTTCTAGGATATCCCGTATCATAGGGAACATCCTTTAATTTAAACATACATATGGGTCTCCATGACCAAAGACAACACCTCTATGAAACCACTTATCCTCATGTCACAACCATCATCTCACTGATTAATTATTTTAGATAGTACCTTGTTCATTTTCCACATACAATTCCAATCTCGCCAGGCACAGTGGGTGTACAATATTATAATACCCAGTTTAAAACCTGACTCACACTAATTCTATTCATCCATCAACAAGGTCATACTAGCTATGATATATCACACATTATTAGTAATACAGATGTAGATCCCTTGAAATTATTCCTCAAAATCAAGAGGGAACCTCTACCATGTTTCACTTCCTGGATACTCATCACAAGGTGTCATTTCAGAAATCAATGCATCAAATTAACTACCACTAATTATCATGCATAGACACTTGAATAGTCTTACCCATAACATCTAGTCATACTACCCATCACTCATAGTGATTTTCATAAATCCAAATGAGTAATAATTATTATATCTGAAAACCTGAGCACCTCTTTTGTATTGATCTCAAAATGAGAATGTAACCAATTCCACCTACTTTAAAGAAGACATAAACCTATGACATCCTACCTCATAGGATTCCCTCCATCAAACCAAATTTAGGTGACTTATCAAAACCCATGTTAAAACTATGCATTTCTTGGTATCCCAACTATCCATACCATTCCCAACACAAAAAATATCCACTAGGTCAATCCACATTGACCTAAGGTACATCACATGAGAACCGTATGGAAATAAATTTTTTCCATTACAGTGTATCTAAATTAAATGTAACACATCACTCTATGATGATAAATTAAAGTAATATAAGGAATAATTAATCCTCTTGGGTAAAAATAAATTAACATGGCCTCAATGCCATCATTTTCTAAGCATTAACCTACCAAGACCTGATCCTCCATGAGTAGCCCCATTGGGGTGTGCTACATGGATGGAAATAATGCTAACACAAAAGGCTAAGGAGATGACACTAACTGTGTATTCATATATGGTAATAACCCATTGGAGCTCCACTTAACAGAAAACTACCCACTCATATTGGGGTGTAATTTCATCAACATGGAGTCTCTCTATATTTAAATAGTCATGTGAAAATCACTAATCATTCATAGAAAATCAGTTATAACAAAAAAAAATTCTTCTATTTTTATATGTGCTTCCACAATAGGTTTTCCCCAATTTAACATAACTCATTGAATATTAAACTAGATTCATGCTTAAAAGAAGACAAGGTTCTTCCACCCAATAATTCAGTCTAATGAAACAGAAGATGCCCATTGATAACAATTGGAAATTTCCATTTTCTTGTTTATGGAATCTCTCAAGGATTCAATTTAACTAACATCTACATGATGGTTCTTTATCATCGACACCACTGAATGTTTTTATTTAATCAATTTTTCATCTTCATATTTATTATAAATTTTAATGAGGCTCAAATATATGCAATGTCTAGTACCAATGAAAATGAAAACATTACTTGGAACTCAATTTAGATGAAACGACATAACATTCTAGTAACATTAGCGCATAATTTCATTTTTAATCCATTTAATTATCCATAATTTTTAATATAATTATTTTTTAATGAAAATTTCAATTGCAAGCTATAGAGTAAAACACTCATTAAGTTGTAACTGGTATCTTAATTAATTGATGCATTATAAATATAAACATCCACAAAATAGAAAAAGATAATTTTATAAACATAAGAGTATTAGTCAAAGAGGATTCTACCATACATTTATTAAAAAATCATATGAGTGGGTACTGAAACATTAAACAACCACACCATATACTATAAATATGCCCTCTATTAGTTAAGTACCAAGGCACAAGAAGAATAAAAGAGACTTACAAGGGTCATATCATATCAACCTAGGTAAAGTTATATGGGTACCCATTACCAATTTATGGATTAAATAATCTATAAATTATAATTTTAATCACATTTTACTGAAACCTAATGACATTTGATTTATTAAAGATTAATCCTACCTTTAGCGGGTTCATCACATTGGCCGAAAATTCTAAAACTAGCATATAAGGGTCGAGTCATGAATATAAGGATTTGGTTATAAGGGTTTTCATTCCCATGTTATAGAGGTACATGAATTTATAAGTTTTAATTTATACACTATTTAACCAACATCCATTAGAAAGAACATTAATTTATTTAAAACAAAACAATTTTCTTGAAATTTAATGTTTCTATCCAAGTTAAATAATTCACCATTTTAAAAAAATTCAATAATTAATTTCATGTTGATTAATAGAATTCCAATATCATGATATATAGTAAGATGCTCATTAGTTTGATTTACAAAATTTTGTTAACAAAACATATATCATGACATAAAAAAAGAAATCACATCAGCAGCGGATACATGGAGACATGGTAATAATAACATGGAAATGGTGTACAAGTAAGAATGCTAAATAATCAGAAATGAATTGTATAATATTGTTCTTGCTAATTAAAATGAAATTATATGTCCCTGAAATGATTAACTAACACACCACCTCTCTTGCCATACTAGTCCAAGAGATTAATCTTCATCAACCAGTAAATCAATAACCACTTGAAATACTAAAATAACTCAAGATGAAATAATAATCAACTATATTAATGAATCATTTGGAACAACATACCCATCTCTGTAAACTTTATCTTTAAAAAGATTTTGGGTTTACCATTCCCAAATAGAAGTGAATCATCATTTTATAACACATTCCAAATCTCCTATATACAATCCCAATATATTAAAATGTAAAAAATGAATCTTTTATTACATGTTGTAACATTCTGTACTGGTTCACTCGATTAACAATAACTAAACCGATTAGTGAAAAGGCCTCAAACAGAATTCCCTATGTACTGGATGTTGATGACCATAAGTAGGGGCGTAAAGGTGGTATTATGGGGAGACTATTCCATCCATATCAATACTATATAATGTAGAATCATAAATAAATGGAATTCATTAGATCATAATCAAAACAAACAAGTAATAAAAAACTAATAACCAAGATAGTTCTAATTAATTGACCAACCATGCATGAACATTAAAAATGATAAATTCCAAAAACTTCTATATTACGTAATACATAAAACATGAATAAAAAAATAAAAAAAAAATTAAAAAAATAACCAACACATATTGGATGCTCAAGTACATTCTTGGGACCCAACACCTTGTGATGTCCTCGTATATATAGTGTAACAATAACATTTCACAATCCAGGGTGCTGAATTTCCACCATAATATCTTTCTAGGTTTCAAATGATAACATCGATAGGGAGTGAGTAAAACAATTTTTTCCACTACTAATGGTTTATAATGAATATCTTATTGGGGTATATATGATATAATAGTTTTTAGTTATATTAAATAAAGGAAACAAAGTAATTGTGTATAAATAATAATTATGAGCTCAGGTACCTCATGGGAAAGATGGAAAACCATACCAACTTTGACCTAAAATGGAATTTCATTGATCATTATACATATCATATATAAATTTACATGGGAGATGTGGCATATAAAAAATGTGTCCATATCCAAAGATATGTATGTATGGAGTTATATTTAAATAATAAAATCAACCCAATCATCTAACTAAGGGGGAATGATCTATTGTGTTCTAGAATTTAAATATAACTCCATGCATACATATCTTTTGATATGGACACCATTGTTAAAAATAAATATATAGAGAACCATGTCAACCAATTGAAAAAAAAATTACTGTGGAATGTTGTGTGAATTGAATTCAAGAAATAATAAGGAATTTTGTGTCCAATAAATTCATTAAATATTGAGGAACACTATGTTCAATGAATTAAATATATAATGAAAAATTTCATGTCCAATAAATGAAATAAATTATGGGTGTTTCTAAAAATTTATATTGGGGTTATCATCATTTTTGGTGTCACACCATTTTCCTTCCTGGCTTTCATACAATCTAAATGAGGGTATCCTCCACCACCATGATTAGTGATATTGGCTCCATGATAGAAATAGGATAATGTGTTATCCATTCCTCTTTAGTATTATTCCTTAGAGCTTAATTAATTATCCATTTCTCCCTCAATGACTTAATTTATAATCATGAAACTCATTCTTGGATCTATCTCAAGGTAGATTTTGTTCAACTATATTTCTTCCTTCTCGACAAAGCTACACCCTATAGTGAGAGTAGATGATAACATTGTGAATTTATAAGAATTTAAGACATTTGGATAGTTGGAAAACAATAATGTATTCCTCAATTAGAGGGAGTCCTGTTTGGGGGGATTCATATGGGTAGAAACCAAGGCTTCCCATGTCATCAATAGAGTATTTAATGACATGATCATAAATTATATAGGGAATTTTACCCTTGAAAATCCATTTTTATTTTATGGGATGGAGATTTCAGGAGGGCCACAAGTTTAACATCTTGTGGGGGCATTTAGGTCGCATGTTTAATAGGTAGTTGGGATAGGTAGTTCACATGTTTTTTATATTTTGGGGACAGGTTATTCATAAGATTAACATTTTATGGGTAATGTTTGGTCATAAGTTTACTATCTTGTTGGGAGAGGATAGTGAATTTTGTTGTGTTCCAATAGGGAATATGATCAAAAATTGATTTTTTACTTATAATGGGAAGATATATAAATATTAAGAGAATATTGGGGCATAGTGAATGCACCTCAGGGGAGTATCCCAGAGTTGTTGTAATGTTAGGATTCAACCTCATGGTGGTGTCCTATATATCCTACTAATAGATTGGGATAAAACCCTTGTATTTGGATGCCACAATTTATGTTCATGTGACAGGACCAGTATAAGGAATTTAATGTAATGAATCAAGGAAACTGACATCCCAGAAAGAGCGAAAAGAAGTGGTAATGTGGGGATTATGAATGGTGGCTTCCTTGGTGTTTTGGGGTTTCTTTCCAAGTGTGGAGTTTTCATCCCATGATTGTGTGTGGAATACACATATGGGCAACCCTGTTGTTGTGGTTCTTCCCTAGTTTTTTTTGTATTATCCCCTGATGTTTTATGGATTTCGCATATAGGATACCCTTTATAAGTGTCTCATCCCATTAAGTGGAAGGAGGTGTTATCCCATGATGACCGTACCTAGGGAATCCAATGTTCATCACACAATGTTAGAGGTTAGGGATCATCCCATTCAAATAATACATGATGAATCCCATGTTCACCACACAAGGTAAGACTTTATTTTTACATCATTTTATTAGGATGTTGTCATCATGTCTTCATCGCATATGGTAGGAGGTAAGGAGTCATCCCATGATTATCATAGACGAGGAATCATGTGTTCACCACATAGGTAAAGGGTGGTGTTTTAGAATATATTCTAGAGAAAATAACATTAAATTTAATGTCATATGAATAAGATTGCGGGCTATGTAGTTTTATGTCATGAAAATCAATGGTCAGTAAGGAATACACTCTGAGAGACCCTATACATACCTGAGAGAAGGATACAACATTATCCCTCATCAAAAGAAAATTCAAGTTTCTTACCTAGATAAAGCCTTATTTGGGGCTTATGTGTATATTGTTTTGGTGCCTATTTTTATTGTATTTCCGAAACACTTCCATGTTGAAGTGGTAAATGGGGATTTCAACATTTGGGTTAGAATTATTAGGAGTAAGAGGCACTAGAGTCTTAATGAATATGAGAAAGAGGAAATGTAATAGTATAATCCATGATTGAAACAAAGGGGGAATACACAAGGGTTGATGATATAGGTCACATGGAATATAATGGTGTAGATGAATGGGATTTGGATGGGTACAAGGTCTCTAGGAACTCAACCTTCAATAATGGGTTTTTCTTGAATGGAGGAAACCTAGAGAGTCCTCATGGATAAATTTTTCTATTTTTAAAGGCTTCATGAAGGGAAGTGATCTAATGAAGGTATGTATTTCATGTAATATGGCGAACCTACCTCATATTAATTTCTTTCTTCCAATGGGGTCATTTTCGTGAAGGATAATTATCTCATAAAACCCCCAAGATCTTTAGAGGGATTTCTCCTAACATGAAGGCCATATACCTTCATGAAAGACATCACTACCATGTATTGTGGTTCTCAAGAACCCATGGGATGCTACATAATAAATTATGGATACATCTTGGAATCTATCTCTTATTTTTTTTATGAAACTTAATGTACTAAAAATTCAAGGCTTTTTTTTAAAAATCCAATATTTATTCAAAATTTCAGAATAAGGGATTTATTTATAGGAATTACTAAGGTGGTGAGGTTGGTATTATAAAATATAACACATCGTAAATATGTTTTGAGAAGGTTCCAATTGGAATTGAATTTTTATAAATGGACATACACTACATTGTTTTTATGAACTCCAAATATATGGTGTTCTGGAAACCATCATGAGGAACTACTAATTCTAGAAAGTATAGACCACTCTAAACAGAGACCCTTATGTGAATTTTTTAGATATTATTTCCATTATTATCTTAGAATATACCTTGTATTCTTTAATATATCATGTAAAAATTACTTTTTTGAATCAACAACATGAAACCTCGGTATGGGATCCATCCCTATCAAGGATGATCATACTCAGAGAGGAAATCGAAAATAATTAGTGATCTGTGTTCCTTGTTCATGAAGATCAGCCTAACCCTATTTCTATAAATATGGGTGGGGTCCAAGGGGGAATGATATTTTAAAAAAATATAGGTACTTGATATCATTTCATGTAACTTAATACCATACAATCCTTCATTGTTTATTGATCCTCAATGCTTTCGAAACATTAAATATCTTTTAACACATCCTTCATTAAAATAATTCAACAAGCATCACTACTAGGGGTTCCGAGGATATCTTATCTCAATAAAAAGAAATTTTTGGAAACATTATAATCGGGGAGAGCTTATAGAGTGTGTTAAATTATGGCACAATCACTAAATTTTTTAATGATACACCATAAGAGTATCCACACTGCAAGAGGCATATATATTTTGTATTTTCCATAAGATATGATGTGTCCCAACCCAACACTAATAGATATTGTCCAATTTAATGTTTCAAAACCACCCTTTGGATGTACTAGTGGCAATGAGTTAATTGGGGTCACATTGACATAGACCATGTTTCAATCCCAATCCAATAACTATAGAAACCATTGCATAGCGTCAATGGAGAGGTACTGGATGAAGAGAGGCTCCCATCAATAAGAGAACATTTTCAAGGTGGGTCTGGAGAATATTATCCAAGGATGGAATATGGATTGTGATTTGAGATGGGCTAGAAAAATTATGCAATATTGGTCTTGGGACTAATTGGTATGACAATATTTTCATGATATTGAGGTGGAACCGAAATTGATGAATATTTATAAAGAAGAATGTACATTGAAGTTACTTATATAAAATCACCCAATCATCATGCCTAATATTATGAGTGGGTGTTACCTGGAGACCCGCACACCCACATGCACTAAGGGTATGTTGGTGTAAGTTTATGGTACCTCTACCAAATCACTAGTAACCCAATCTAAGGGGTACTATGTGATGAATTCTTCACGATAGGGGATGTTTGGGAGGACCATGAGAAATATACACACATTGATAAGGTTATGTTGTATCTAGTTTAAGGGAAAGGAAAAAAAATAGAATAATGATGTCAATTTTGTGTATTGTTTTTTTATTTTCTGAATACTTCCATAGAAAATCTTCTAAGAAGGCCATTCCAATTCCTGAATTCATATCATTGAGGGTAGGATCAATCATACGAGATAATTATATAGGTGATCTAATGGAACATGTGGGGATACCGAATTGATCTTGAGTCCCCCACATTCATAACTATATGATTAATTTAAGAACTCATATATGGGTGGATGATCATTGTTTGTGATTCTCACAAAGGGGTGCGACCAAGTACTCTCATCAGGGAAGTGGCACTTACTTTGGGGAAGAATATCAACATATAGGTATCAATGCTAGAGAAAATATACAATATATGACACCACACTAGACAATGGAAAACCACTTCCATGTGTGTGGGCCTATCTATTTCTTGTACGTATGGGAACCAAGAACATGGAGAGGTATGAGTAACCAAATCCAGTCTCTCTCTGGTGACAACTTCCAGCCATTAGTGCTTAATTTAATCGTGATTCATCCTATTGGGTTAGATCTAGATTACATGTTAATAAGGATCTGGCTATCATACCACTTCATTATCCACCTATCCCCAACATAATAGGGATAGTAATATACGATGTCATGGTGATAGTTAGGAAATATTCATACCTTTTGGCCTTCTGAGTCGAGGTATTGGTAGTGATGAGGTATTAAAAATTAATTTGAAAATGATAAACCTCCTATAGATTCTATATTTTGTTCTAGTTCCTTAAATGAATCAATAAAATAGGTTTACATGGGGAAGCGGTTTCACTACAAAGATATCCCTATTGATTTAGTGTTCTGCAATTCTTAGGAAGTATGGGAGATACACATAAATCCCAATACTCTCCATATAATATGGATGTGTCTTAATGATGTGGGGAGAAGCCTTAACATAGTAGGATTTGTAAGGGAAGGATTAAATGCCCCTTGACTTTATTTAGTGCAATATATTATAGATATGTAAGACTAGGTAAACTCTCATGGTGTCATGTATCCCCTGTCCGGCCAAGAAAAGGTGCTTTCAGGCATTCCATCTCCTCTAAATCTTCATCTTAGATTAACTGGGTTCACCTGTTGTTGGAAATGCGGTTTTTCTTGAATAGTAATCATAAGGAAGTGAGTACTTCCAAGACACTCCTAGGGAGGAATATCCTACTATTTACAAGGTAAACTTTCTAATTTTTACACCTTGACAAATGAAGACCCTCTATGAGTGTTGTCTAGATCCTTTTTTCACATGTGATGATTCATCACACATAAGTGAGGGGTGGTTCATGATGAACCTCAATTGGAAGGAGAATGAGACACAACCCCTAAATTGGTTTGTGTGGGTCCTACCCCTAACATTTTGGTTATAGTAAGCTTACTATATATTTTTTATATGGTTCCTATATAGTGGTCTCAATTAAAATTTTCTATGTTGTCAGTCAGGAAATACAACTATTGTATGGTTTATGTATTTATATATTTCTACGACTATTTTTCCTTTCAAAAATTGAGTCCTTCTAACCCTATGTCTTCATAGTAATTCAAGTTGTGTTGGGGACCTAACCACCAGTGGCGATACTCAAGCATGTTCGACATACAGTCAATGTGATGATGGATGACTTTGCGATTCCCATAGTGGTGTCCATGGATATTACATCAGAGTATGTGGATGAAGAAGATATAGTGGCTTGGACTACCATATAGGTTTTTGGAGGTGGCTACTAGATATTATTCCTCAAGGAATTTGGTCGAAATCACTCCACCAACAGAGATGATTAAGGAGAATGTGGTGGTTGGGCATTCTGTATTGGTGCATCATGAAGTGTCTTCTAGATCCATGGGTAAAGAGTCATATGAAATTTATTTTCATATACAATGATAATGTATCCAATCCTAGTATATTACAATGGAATACCATGAATAAGATGTTTTAGCGACCTTCCCTAAATATGATCTTGTGCCACACAAAGACATGATGATCTCATATCTAATGTGGCTTAAGGGAATTGGATAGTCAAGTGTCGATCATGTAAGGGAGTGTGGAAAAGTATCACTCATACTTCATGGACTGATCTGAAAAGGAATATGTGTCCCTCCACTATTTTCTAATGAGCCCTATGAAGGGGTTCAGGTGGAGTAGAAGAAGCATAATGTGACCTGGTATGAAGAAATGTCTTACAAAACCAAATTTCTTCAAGTGGAAAAGAAGGATCTCTCTTGATTCGAGGGGTAGACGTAAAAATTTGAATCCATATCCAATTAAATTGTTGATAATATGAACCAAATAATAGGAACATGGTTGGAAGAAGATACTACGTACTTGGGGGAAACATCATTGGTAGCTATGTCCCAAGACGAGTAGGGCCAGGTGTGGGTTCATGCTATTAAAGTTCTCCCTACTACCAATGAGGATCGAGAAAATATGGTTGAGTGGACGAAGTCCCTAGTGCATACCTACTAAAGCCTATTTGGGTGGGAAAACTCAATCAATGAAGATAAGAAATATATAGATTTATTTTATTAGATAAAATGGATAGTTTGAAGCATTTAGATGACCCCACAAAACAATTTTATGTTTTATTATTTAATTCATCGCATCCATACATGTGTGAGCATATTTTGGAATCATTATCACATTATAGAGGAAACCGATTATTAATCCCTCAAACCACATGGTTAGTGATCAATGTGGGAACAAGATTCAAACATGGGATCAATCACTTATATGAGAGTTCCAGATGGGCACTAAACAGTCATGATATGAATTGTTCATTATCTATTGAGAGTATCCTGACCAAGAAATATATGGTTGGAGAGTGGGACTCTCTTCATTGTCGACTTGATTTCCAAATTCATGCATGTGAATTAATGTAGTAAAGAAATGAGTGTTAAATTTTCCTAAAAAATGGAATAAAGAAGGTAATGAATTGAGATTATCATGATATGGAACACAAATAAGGGTGATAGGCTAATAGAGCGTGGATAATGACGAAATACAAAACATAGATTATACTATAGTTCTATCAAAGGTGTGGAAAAAAATAAATATAGACTATTGAACATGTTTAAAATAGATGTACCATCAATGATTCCTAAAATTTATTTCTAATAATGATCCTAGGATAGTAGGTGAGACAATGTGATTAGGAACCATTGTCGTTAAGGGAATAGTGTTTAGATTTTCTGGATAGTGATGATAATAACATGGGAGATGCTGAGTGTACTGTGAATTGATTGAATGTTGAGATAGAGTTGAACACTCATGGTATCACATCACCATTGTTAAAAGATCATATGGATGATGTATCATTCTTGAAAAGTTCTAAACTCAATAAGCAAGGTGAGAATCATCATGGATACAAGTGAGTATCAATGGTCACAATTGGTTCGGTGTGAATAGAACAATAATGTTGGGAAATTTGTGCTTAGGTAAGGGGCTTATATGCATTGAATATATACATCATGCAATGAGGATATTGGGTATGTAGTTAAATGACTTTTTTAAAGGAAATTGAACACATAGTTAAATTTCATAAGACAAGGACTTGATTATTTCAGTTTATAGGTTACATAGATTTAAACAAAGACACCACCTAGTTTAATATCACATTTTCGGGATGAGTGTATTAT
The DNA here is from genome assembly GCA_963277665.1 of Viscum album. NCBI lineage: Eukaryota > Viridiplantae > Streptophyta > Magnoliopsida > Santalales > Viscaceae > Viscum > Viscum album. The sequence goes on along the minus strand of OY728140.1, from coordinate 125,812,068 downwards.
ATATTAATTTCAGGTGACAGGGAAATGTGAACCAACATGAATGGGTTAAGGAGTTAATTTTCAGACCAAACATTTATTGAATAAGTGTTTTTAACACGCATTTCCATGTTTGTTTTTAGATCACACAGTGAGTCCTATTATATTATTTCTTTTTTAATTACACCCTCATTTTTTCCCAATTTGAGAGTGTGACCTCAAATGTGGGATATGAATATCTTTCAAGCTCTCACTATAGGTTATCAACCTAACAAACATTTTAGCCTCTTGTTTGCGGTAGTTTAGGGTTATTTCGGTCAGGTTTTGGTGGCTAGTTTATGAAAATATTTGTTGGAAATGAATTTTAAATAGTTTAGTGTTATTATTCTTAGAAAAGGGGTAGTGTAAGTGTGGCCTAATATTGTTCAGGAATGAAAAAATGGTAGACATAAGACTTGAGGAGAGGGCCAATGGGGGGCTCAGGTGAAATGAAACATCTCTAAGACAATTCAGACAGAGTTGAAGGGCATGATGATTGGAACAAAATAGAGGAATTCAAATTTTGAATTCATAAATACCATGAACATGGATGATGAAAGGTTCTATGAATATTGATCCCTCATGATATAATCTCATTTTATAAACAAGTAGTGTAGTAAAGTTCACTTTTCATAGAGGGATGTCAATTGAGGCAGAAAAGGAAGAAATCTTAAGACTATCCTAATGATTCCAACATTTTGGTCATCATTGTAAAAAGCAACTTGGGAGAAAACTCTAGGTGTTTTAATTATTTATAGAACATGGAAACATAGTATAGTGAATAAATCATTTCTTCCAATATTGGTTAAAATAAAATGGATGAATGATGGGTAGGGAATCACTACTAACCATTGTAAAAACATATGTCTCTCAACCATACTATTTATGGATGGGATGAAATGATGTAGGATCAACTTTTGACCATATTAGAAATACATGAGTCACCAAAAGTTGTTTAATATACCTTAAGGTCTATACCCAAGAAGGTATGTTAGCAAGAATGTTCACACACCATTTCTAGGAGGGGGATTATTCAGATTAGGAGGATGATAGGGATACAAATTGAAGTAATCCCAAATCAAATGTGGATGTTTTTAATGTCACATGGAAATATAAATTGTCTTGGATCTATTTCTCTTAATTCTCATACTTTCTAGATGTGTATACTAGAAATTAATGAATGAGTTAGACTATAAGGGAAAAGCCCATAGAATGAGTTAGTGGTGCAGATGGACCTAGGATATGAGATCTTGGAATATATTTATATTTGATTAGAATGGGAATAAAGAAGAATTTAGTTCTAGGATTCCTCTTGGGAGGTTTCTTGTGATGAAAGGGTGGTTTCCATTATAGTGAGGGACTGGGGAATCACAAAGTTTCATGTCAAGTGTTGGGAACATAGAAAATACTATTTAAAATATTATGGTAAAGACATTGAACACACATTATATACTAGTATGATGAGGACATATCTTTTCTACCAAATTTATAGGGGTGCCTTCAATTTTTCTTCTTGGGGTATCATGTCTCATTAATCAAGGGGTCCATCAATAATTACACAGGGAATCCCATATTTTTTTCATTAGATATAGTTACAAATTAATGTTTTGTTCGTGGATGTTGTGTGTGGGGTAAACACAATGATATACCCATTCTTACTTATGTCAGGTCGTTAGGGAATCCTTATCTATTGATATGGGTCGAGGAACATGATTGAGTCTTACACTTGATGATGAGGCCCATGAATGTTTTTATCATCATGGTTAGAAGGTCATGAAGGGATTAATGTTGAATATAAACACAATTTGGGAGATAAAGATGAGCATGAGCCCAATCAAAAGAGTTATAGGTGTCAATATATATCCCATGGATAATGAATCAAGACACATGTAGTTCTAGAAAATGGTGTGGTAGGACACAAATATCTGGTGAGTGGTACCCTCTACGATGAAGGAACATGGTATCATATAGTTTCACATCATGTGGTGAGGATGTGGAGTTGTCTCAAGCCTATTTCCTGGGGAATACCACATTTATCAAATAGGTTAAGGCTATAGTTTAACAATATCAATTGGAGACATTGGATTTTTTCATATAAAATTCTCATGTGAGGTATCCTACACTTTTGTATAGATTAATTCTACAGTTCAACATCATGTGCCGAGGACATTAGGCTTTCGTCATATCACATTTTTCATTTCAAGAATACTACACATATTTTATCTAATAAGGATATATTTTAATTTAATTTGATGAAGACTTTATGATATTAGATTTAAATCTATAAATCTGGGACTATGGCTACATCTAGTTTAAGTTCATAGATCATTGACCATAGTTTTTTCTAGTTTATGGTCATTTAGTTCAGACCATGTATTCTGGTAGTTTAAGGTGAAATATAAAATAATATAGATGCAACAAGTAATTTATGTTCTTAGATCTTGGACAATAGGAGTAACATCTAGTTTAATATTGTATTGCATGGACCATGGGGAAAACCTCTAGTATAAATTCATAGAACATTGATGAAAAGGCTCATTCATAGTACATCTAGATGAACCTAGCGTAAGTGGAATGTTTAATTTTATCCCCATCCAAGTTGATCAATGTGTACTCACCATTGTAATAGTCATTATAAAAAACATAAGACCATTCCCACATGTATTCTAGATTTGTGGATTCTTTTCTTGTAATCATTAGTATTATGAGAGAAAGGAAAATGTCACCTTGGAGGAAGGCACATAGGGGATCCTTTTTATTGAATGCCCATGCTACTTGAAGAATTTTTTTCTCAAGGGATTAAAACTCAGAAATATTGACCTTTCCAAACATATATATAAATTAGTGGTTATACATGGACAACTATATTATTGTTATATAATTCACTATGGGTAGAACAACCTCTATTCCATACACTAGGGAGTAAGGGGTAACTTGGGTATAATTTTGAGTTATCATATGATATGCCTGGAGGATGTTAAAGAGTTTTTCTAGAAAAATATTATTATTCTATCCTACAATATTTTTTAGGTTGTTTATGACAGTCCTTTTTAATGCATCAACCTATCCATTTCTTTTGTGTTCTAGTGAAAGGTGTTATTAGATCAACTATTTTATTTGGGATAAAACTTATTTAAATCAATTTTGTGACAGTTAGTTCCATTATCCATGAGAATAGTGTGAGTAATCCCAAACTAATGAATGATTTTGGTGTTTAAAAACTCAATCCTTGAAAGGGTGTTGACTTCATCGATTGGAAATTCCTTTAAACATATTGAGAAGAACTCAATTGCAATCAGAATGAATATGAACTGTCAAGATGTCACTAGTGTGTTGGGACCCACAACCTTGTTCCCATATAATGAAATTATACAAGAATATTTTTTTGTCTAGAGAATATCTTACTGTTGTTGCACAATATTGATGTGGACATGGAAAAAATGACACCTCTTTGAAAATCAATCAATGCATCAACTATATCTGGAAGAAGTAACTCATATTTCGAATCGTATATGAGAGCATGAATACTACTTGATCGGATTATAGGATCCAACATGGACCTCTTGGATGACCTAAGGTATCTTCATCCCTTAGATACAATGAAGACGAATTCCATTATAGATATTCTTCTAAATGTAAGGTCCATTCAAAAGGGTGGACTACGTTGCATGCTTATGGATTTCCTCCTACTCACGTCGGCCCATAAGGATACTTTCTTATTATAGATACTCAATTAAGGGATCCAACCAATCAATAATTTCATTGACTATATGGAAATTTGAGTGTGTTGGGGAATAAGTTCCAACAACCATCTGATTTACCTACTAGACAACATCTTTAGAATAGGTGGTGGAAATAACCCTTTGGTGTGACACATGGATGATAATGTCGTCCTAGTCAGGATATTCGAGGGATGAAACAAGGCTTCCAAAATAATCATATTGTACATTCTATATCCATCAGAGATGAGTCACCTTTGGATGTGAAGATAATAGAGACATTAGATGATTAGTCTATTCTAGTAGGGGGAAAATTTCTTTTTTATAATGACATAGTCATCATTAATCTGCTTGATGATGAGCTCAGAGTCTCCCCTAACACGTAAAAAAGGGAACATTAATCAAAAGGGACAACATGAGAAAAGTAATAAGAACATTATATTATTAATCTTTCTTAGGTCATGCTTCAGAAAACAGGGAGTATGGAAGGATGAAATGTGAAGGAGTGATGAAGGAAATGCCAAGGCTTAACCGATTGATTTAGGAGTTGTTGGGAATTCTACCGGCCTGCCTCCAAGAAGCACTACAAAAGTGAATCTTCAAAAAATTTGTATTCATATCCACTGAGATAATTTATTTATATGAGAAATCAACATCCATGGAGTACCTCATGGTTTTAATGTATATACAATAAATATTTCAAATCAAATCAATTTAAAGCTTTTTGTGGGGCATAATTAATATCAAGATACCGGAGGATTACATCCCAACATACCTATAACCCTATCCTAATTTGGTGGTTGAGAATATATTATAGTGGTTCAACAAAATACACTTCTTGTATGTTTTTTTCTATAATGTAATTCTATAATTTTTTTACTATAAATACCTGTGAGAGGGAACTCTTCTCAATGATGGAATATCTTGTGCCAATGTGGAGGGGCATAAAGATGAGACAATATAGGTTGTTCTTCCATGATCTAATTATTCATATGGGCTATAAATAATCCAAGGGGCAATTATAGGATGGTAAAAAAAAACCAGAGGCATTCTTAGGACATGTGTAATTTCTACTGGAGGTCATATCAGATAGTTTTTGGTGTCCACAGATGTGTTGTGATAGTCCTCGTCCCATTGGTATGTAGCGCCTTTCATCATGAGAATCTAAAAGGGATTAAAATTTCTATAAATAGTTTCAATAAATTGGTGAATATAGGATATGTTGACCTGGATCACTCAAAAACCCTATAGGTTCCATGGAAGAGTGATTTTATGATAGCCTTGTTTTTCTAGTGATTTATCTTAATGCTTATTTATCTAATAATGGAGGCGATAAACCTTCTAGAGGTAAACCCAAATTCAAAATTCAAGGGGTTAATCTTTATGTGATGATACAAGAGTATGTTGAACACTTTCTCAAGTTCTTTGAGTTGGTTTTTGATTTAGTGATAATTCAACAAAAAAATAATCGACATAACACTCTACTAATGTCTTAGAAGTAGATTGTTATTATGGTTTATTTATCACTAAGAGATGGATCAAATATATGCATGACTAAAGCCATCACCTAATAATACAATGTCCCATGAGTGATTTTAATATATTTGATTTCTCAATCTCATTGGACATATGGATATTATAATATCTACAATGTCTTTTTATGATCGATATAGCCTAGAAACCAATAGCAGTGTTGATGAAAAATATTGTAACTGGAAGGGAAAAGTCATCCTTCGGTAAATAGAGGTTAAGGACCCATATGTATATACGGACTCTAATCTTCCCAATATTCTACCTAATTGGGTAATGTTGACCAGCTACATGTGTACTATACTACTCTATTGAAGTTGGAAATAATAATATTATTTTCTTTATAATTGATCATGAACTGTGTGAATGGTCCCAATTTTAGGAAGGTTGTCTGAACCCACAATGACCCATTGGGAGGTCGCGTTGATAAATGAAAGCCATGGGATCAGGCCATGACATCTATTTGTAGATCCATGAAAACATATCATCAAAATTGTTTTGGAAATCCATATACAATTTTTTCCTCTAGAGATATGGTTGTGCTAATCATTTTGGACCTCATATCTTCCTCAGTGCCAAGGATTATTTGAGACAACTCATAGAAAGTGGTATATAAGCCAAATTCAAAGGAATGTGTCCTTATTCTAGATAATTTGTATTAGGTAATATATGAGGATTAGAGGGAGGAATAAAATATCATGAAACTATAGATCCAGGGATGGTATCAAAATCCAATATGATAGGAGAAAAATATTCTCTAACAAAATCTCACTCTAGCAAGACTATAGTGACAAAGGATGATGAGACAATCCCATATGGTTTCATACCGTGATGTCCACTCTGAAAATAAACAAAAGGATGGAATTTAGACTTCCAACAAGTAATCCATTATTTGTGTAACATGTAGTAATTTCATGAATTGGTGGCCATGGGGTGATCTTCTTGGTATATTAATGGTGTATGTTTTTTGGTTATTTCCAAGATGGGCCAATATATGATTAAAATTTAATATGTGGCAACACCATATTCTTGAGGACTTTGAAAAAACTTCTTAGGTTTGGTTTCATGGGTTCAAACCAATGGATTTGTAGGATGAAGTTATCTTACATATTATCCCAAGGATCTACAGTAATGGTTGTCAGATCATTGGGGGCATTAATATACTCGACCTCACTAGTTTGGGTCTATTATCCCACACTTGAATCATACCCAAAATCTAGGTAATGAGTATAAAATGTGTTTAAATATGAAGCATCCCATTGAAGTATCCCTACTCGAACATCAAGTGAGTATTTGAGGCACAAATGGTATGATGAGATGACCACTACATACTGATGGTTCCAGGTCCTTCTCAATAAGGTGTTGTAGACTATATCTAGTGAGACCACCAAGATTTAAGTTCTTTCTACTGGGCCACAAAAATTGGTATTTAGATTAATCACTTCATGTGGAATGTTTGGATATGGATGTGATTAGTTTTAGAGCTAGTATCTACTAGGATTTGGTGTATTTCCATGCTATATAATTGGAAACTAATATATCATGGATTTATGTTATTCAAAATGGTATCTCCCTCATATTATTTAGAAAATGAAATTATGGTCTTATATTACTCTTACTCATCTTCTTCTGATAAATAGATCTTATAAGTAGCTACCATAGTATTAAACTGAAGGGGACTCTTTATGGATTAGATAGGGACCTCAAACATATTTTTTGATAGGTGGAGTGAATCAAGGATTAAGATCCACACTGTAATGCTGAAAAGGTGTTTTATGAAATCAAACATCCTTGTAAGAGTCATATTCCTAGTAGCCAAGGGAATACAAAGACATGGATTCTAGCGGCTTCCACCACATTAGATGCAGGGGCCTCACTAGTGTTGGACACTTTATGATTCTGGTTAGATTATCTAAGATTATAAACTAATAATTGAAGACCAAGTGGTTTAGGTCAATCCTTAGAGAGATGCAACTGATCATAACATGGTTTTGGTTTATTCACATGGTCAAAAAATATTTTCATGAATGGAGGAGTACATGATATTTATACCTAGGTGGGATGTTCTTGTTTAAAACTACTTGTGGATTATTTTATGGTATTCGTTGAATAAAAAATATGGTTTTAAGTGAAATACAATATATTATTATTTCCATTTCATCTCATTCCTCTCATTTTATGAAATAATCTATAGGATCCTGATGGGGGGGGGGAATGAAATAATCATCATTGAGCACCCTGAAGGGATCTACCAACCTAACCATGTTGACATAAGTATATTTATACTCTCCTTTAGTGGATTATTCCTGGAAGTGAAAAACAATCTAGATCTATACCAGTTTGGGTGGCCTAAAATTTCTAATTTTAAATGCATGATTTGGAACTAGTCGGGGATTTTGGTCACCATTACATTTCTAGTGTCTATTATATAATGTAATGGATGTTCATGTCATTCTTATGGATGTGGCATCCAAATGAGATGAAACAATCATAGGAGGTACCAAAATTCTCATGTGGAAATAAATGATACAATGGGAATGAGAGGATGTTTTTTGTGCTTACGAATTGTTATTTCTCATCATTTCATGGTAGGGGGCCCATTTTTACTCACCAGAGATTTTGCTATCACTATCGTAGTTAGTAGAGTCATGTAAAACATATGTTTGTATGTTACCCAATTTGACTATTCCATGGTCCAACTTATATTATATATAATATTTTATGATGAACTATTCTTTTTTGTTATGTATGTGGAACCATTTATATGAAAAATTATTTTCAAAATTAGTGAGTTTGGATTCCTGGGGTCTCCTATTTCATGGATGTTTCATAATTTTTTTTCAAGGGATTAGATAGTGTCCACTAGGATCTATAAATCCTAAATGTATTTGGTAATTTTTACCCTTTCTCTAAAATTAATTTATATTTCCTATCCCTGACACAGTGTTGGGGAATATTATCTTGAAGAGGTTTTGGTTGAAGAGGTTTCACCTGATGAGGTTGTTCTTAGATAGGTTCTGTGAAGTGGGGATCATCCGATAAAAGGGATTATAAGATGAAAAGTTGAGAACCTATGCAAACATTGAAGAAACCATTTATTATTTCATAAGACTTTAGACATGAACTATAATGGGGAATGTGTTTAACCATTACATGGTCTATTACAATACTTCCTCCAGACACTAGGATTTTTGGAAACTGGAAAAATAATCCTGGATAATTGAGGGATACGATGGTTGTGAAATTCTCAACTATGAGATTATCCAAACATATTGTTAATAACTTCTCCTTGGATATATTAATATCAAGAGAGTATGTGATCCCTTTTTGTAATGAGATGAATTCAAATACTTTCTCAATATACCCCTTATATGCACATAGATAGGTATATGATATTGCTATTTTACAGTGGTGTTGAACTATAAGAGTATATGACTATGGAAATCCTCCTAAAAAGTAAAATTTCATGGGGGGTCTTATTGTACTAAATGTATGTGGGTCACTCTAAAGTTTAGATGAAACACTAGATCTTAGTGTCATTCCACTATTCTGAAGTCCCCAACATTTTTTCACATTGTTAGGCGAAGTGGGATAGATATTACATAGGATCACTCATCTCATTAGATGGGGTATATCTAGGGTTTAAAAATACTAGGGGTGGGTGGATGTGACCCAACCATGTTGGGTATAATTCCCTTAATGTATAATTGACACCTATATATTTTTTAGAGAGTCAATGTGGGTAATAAACGAATCAATTATTAAATATTGGAAACAATGTGTGTCAACCAGTGCTTTGACCGGCTCATAAAACAAGGATGAAGAGATTACTTGATCTATAAGTTAATAGGATAGCTTCTAAGGTGAAGTGGAAAATTCAAATCTTCGACATTTTTCATAGTCCCTGGATTCTACCTGGATAAGATAGACAAGTCATCTTAACTCAAACCTGGGCACTTAGAAAAAAAGGTATGGGTTCCCAAATAGAGGATAAATGTGGTCAATTTTGATATTATCATGACTTAGACACTTCTCAGAGATATTATTATTGGTAAACCTATTGTAACCTATAATACCTTATAAATATTATCCAACCTTGTAGTAGACATAAATTCTAGTGTAATCACATAAAGATAGGCAAACTCAGAATGCCCCGTCCATTTTCTAGGATTCTAGTGAGTAGGTAGAAAATATATCGTTTTTGGGACTCCCAAGAAGACATTTTAGTCTACTAACAAGTTTAACGCTTTCCATGTGATTATTATAGTATTGTGGAACCCCGTAAGGTGTGTTCTCCCTTACATTCCCTGAATCAAATATTTGGTTTCTCAGATCATCTTAATGATACAAAGGGTCGAAATTTATATTGTGTTTGGTCAGAGGATATTTTTCACCGGTAGTATGTGGTTTGGAGTTCTTATCCCATTATTATTTTAAGATAGGGAATAAATTTAGGGAATCAAACCACACCAAGCCTCTAATCTTTGCATGATGGGATTTCAACTTTCATGACATGTAGAAGAATAGTGAGGCTCATTATATTGGTATATCGAAAATTATACTAGTATTTTTACAATTTCAGAAACTGATATACTGAGAAAACTATAATGTAAAACCTCCGAAACTACCAGAAGATGGATTCAAGTTGTTAACAGATTATTGGGTAGGCCAACTGATAATCTTGAAGGAAGTTGAACTTTTTCTAGTAATTATATTATAAGTATTCCACCTAGAACTTAATGACGTAGTCATAGATGAAAATATATAGGGTTTTGGGTTGCCAAAATTTTAATTACAGCTATTCAATGGCATGGATCCCCAAAAATTCATCTTGTTCATTTCTCAAAGGATCACCCTGCTCCTTATTTTCACAAACCTCAATTCAATTAGACTGTTAAATTAGAAATGATAAAGACACAAACCTTCTTTTCATCAGATTTTCTAGGAGAGGATCATTTCATGGGATATACACCCTATAAGAAATGAGATATCACTTAGAGGTGAAATAAACATCAAGATAATGTCCAAGTAAGATGAAGTGTTAGAAATTTCCTCACAAATGTGTGAAAATTGTATTTATTAGGCCCATTGATTGTTCACCATCATCTGAGGGTGTCAACCAAGACCTTGGTATCTCTAACTTCTAATTTAAAGTTTGAGAGAAGGTTAGTTGATGGTGTAAAAGAGGGTTTCGTTGAAAGTCATTCAAAGGAGTCCAAAATTCCATCCACATGTAGTTATCTATGAAGTTATTATTGGATTTTTCAGACCTTGACATCAGGGATCATTAACCATACTTAATGGTGTTTTTTCACTAGCTCTAGTAGTGGAGGTGAATATTACATTATATAATAATTCACCATCTTGGAGTTTTAATAATTTTTGGTGATATTACATTTAACACTATCGTTTATCTATTGAAGGGGAATCTCACCATATAAGGGTGGGTAATAATTACATGAATTCCTTCCTCACATATTGAGGTTATCACCATGGTTTTGAAATTTATTTATATTTTTTGACCTCCTGCCTTGTGTTGTTTTTTTAGAGCATTCCATGTCTCCAACACCTGGATAAACCCATGGTGAAATTATATATTATTATATTTCCTATAACGGTTACTGCTAGAACTAATGACTATGTTTGTTAAGACAAACTACATGGGAATTGGCTAGGGTCTTGATCCCAAGATGGTGAAGATAGGGCCCCATATAGTGGTTGTGTTGTTAGAATTAGATTTGTTGTTTGTGGAAAGGGTCGTTGGAGATGGAGAAGAGTCCTACTGATAGGCATAGTTTATGGCCTTCTTACAACACCCCTATATTTTTTGAAATGTTATTTTTTTCAAATAAATTTAATCTTTTTGATACCTTTCATTACCCAAAACATCGAGTTTATATTATTTTACATAAAAATGATTATATATTACATTAAACAGATCACTGAGTTTAAATTAAATGATAAATATTGATATTTTTTATTTAAAATAATAGTTATCACCAAACCATTGGAATGGATGTGAAACGTCCGAAACAAGGTTCCATTCACCGGTGCGTCAAGATAGATTGAGGAATGACCTCAAGTGCACCTCCATATATGCCAGAGGCTGTCAACTAGCAGTGAGGGTCTAATATTGTCCTGGGGAGAGTATTCCCACTTTTATAAGTGTAAAAAACAAGTATAAATTAACAAAAAATTATCAAAAGATATAACGACAACTAATCACAATATCACAAGATGACCAAAATGGGAGACATAATCTCGAAAATAAACAAAAGAAAGGCCATTCCCAAGGTGAATGTCATGTTTTGAAATGAAAAATCCAATGTAAAGGAAATGAAAAGTACCAAGATGGTTCTCAACCATGTCTGGTTCCCTCGTCCATGCTCCATCCTGACTCATCCTTCTAACATAGGGCCCTTCCCCTTAAATTTCCTACAACCATGAAATATATCTGGGTACTGATCATAAATGCGGAGTTGGGTGTGTTTAACACTTAGTAATCCACCACCAACATTTTTAAGAACAATATCCATTAGATAATAGTGTATTTAGTTGTATAATGAATAATATAAAATAAAAATGTTAACACTTTACATTTACTGAATTACTCTTTATTTAACCACATAACATTCAGGTTCCCATGGACACCTGAACTCTAAATACATGATTGGTACCATAGAAAATTCTATTATATCCTCAAGGGATATCATATATAAGAATTAAACTATTATCATTTATCATCTCAATTCATATCTAAATGAACATGTTAACATTAACCATCTAAATTATTATTAGAATTTCACTATTACCATTAATCATCTCAATTTATATATGAATTCCATTAATACCATTCATCATCATAATTCAAATATGAATTCCACTGTTACCATTCGTCATCACAATTCATATCTGGATTCTATTTCTACCCTTCATCATCACAATTCATATCTAAATTTTATTTTTACCATTTATCGTCACATTTCATATCTAAATTCCATTGTTACAATTCATAAATTTTAAAAAATTTATCACTCTGGGATTTTATGTAGCATACCATTTCCCATACATTATTATCACATATATCACAATTTCACAATTTCACATGTATCAAAATACCAGAACATCACATCATTCCATTAATTAATTAAAAAATAAATTAATCAGATATATTTCATTAATTAATTCATCAATTTTTTAATCACAAAAATAAAATTAATTAATGCAATTTGATGTTCCCAAAATACTCATAACTAATTAAAAAATTGATTATCTTAATTGAATTAGTTAAGTATCCCCAAATTTCACAATCCTAATTTAATTAGTTTACCAAATTAATTAATTCAACTTATGAAACTCAATTCCTAATCATCCAATATAAATTAAACAATTACATAAACATAATTGAAATCAAAACATTGGTATTTGATTATCAGACCACCTACCTCAAAATGGTGATGAACGCTTGCCAATGAATATCCCCAATTTGAGTTGAATAAACCTAATCACATTGAAGATCAAGATATTAATTTAAATCCAAAAGAAATGATTATAGAATACATGATCTGCTAAACCTAGACAAAGATCTAAATCTAAAAACTGATAGCATCAATTTAAATTATGGGAGATGAATGGGAAAGGGATATGAAACCAATCGAGATGAGATTCACTTATAGGTAGAGGTGTAGATTTTCAATCCAGACATCCAAAAGTGAAGAAAAGTTGTTGGAAGTGGATTTAATAATCCCAAGAGCCTAAAAACGAGTAAAAGTGACTAGGTCCATGTTAAGATCGATATGATTATGCATCGAGTGTTCGAGTAATTTCAAACATAAATTTTAGGTTAATTAAAAACTCGCACTCTATTTTCTAGCTAAGGGAGAATGGTCTTCCAAAAAATGTACCTTAACAATGATCCCATTCTTGTGGGGGTACATGATTTCCTATAATAGGGGGAATGGTTTGAAAAATCTTATAGAAACCATGTGAATTATATTTTTTGGGTTTCCCCGATCTACTTCAATGGGGCACACAGTTTTGGAAAACCCTATCCCAACTATGAACTGCACTTCTTCATTCAATATTTCTCAAAATTCACCAAAAAACTCCCCATGAAATAACCCAAACAGTATGTACACAAAACAAGGATGAAAGTACAACTGAAAAAAGACTTGACACATCTCTAGAAAAGGTCATGATATTACAATCCCCCACCTAATAACAACTCGTTATGGAGCTGTACTTCTATGAATCTAAAAGATTGTGAGGAAAACTGATCGGGCCACTAATCTCTCATATCCTTTTCCCTCTCCCATTTTTCCTCTTAAAAACCACCATTTTCTCACAATACATGAACTATCTTCATGATCATCCCCAACAATAATTTTCCACTATGATCCAAATCACATATCAGATACTCATTAAAGGATTCATTATTCTCACGATAAACATCACCCACATCTATCCCATAAGGAGGGTTGGGTTGACACTTTCAACGTTCTGACACATGAAAAATTTCATGCATTTCACTTTACCTATGTGGATGAGCTGATCAGTACACCACTAGCCTGATTATCTCCATAACCATGAAAGATCCATAAAACCTGGGTGCCAACTTTCCTTCTTTGTATCATACTATGACCCAATCTAGGCGGAACATGATAGAATACATGATCACACTCCAAAAATCCAAATGGTTTTCAACATGTATCATCATATGACTTATGTGTACTGTAAGCTATATCCATTGTCTTCTGAATAAACTAAACATACTCTGATATCTCCTCCTTGAGACTTGCTCCCAAAATTTTAGACTCACTTTCCTGCATCCAGCATATAGGTGATCTACATGGTCTACTATAAAGGCCCATGTATGGTTCCATTTGAATTTTTTTGGCAATTATTATTAGAGGTAAACTCTACCAAATCTAGGTACATATCAAAAGACCCACCAAAGTTAAGAACACACGCCTATAACATATCCTCATGGACATGAATAGTACTCTACCACTGCTTATCTATATGTGGGGGGAAAGTTGTTCTCAAATGAACATTTGTACTAAGATCCTTCTACCAGCCCTGCCAGAAGCGTGATGTTAAATGTTATTCATTTTCTAAAAATATTGTCTATGACACCCCATTTAGATAAATGATCTCACAGACGTATTTTTCGTCCAACTGATCCACTAATAATATCTCTCATACTTGTAATAAATGCACAACCTATTTGAAATGGTCCACAGTAATGAAAATAACATCATTCTTCTATGTAATTCATAGGATAACCACCACAAATTCTACGGTAACATCATCCAACATCAATTTGGGGATGGGAAAATGCTATAGTAGACAACCAGGTCAATGATTCTTGGCCTTCGCCTATTGAAAGGTTTAGCATTGTGTTTGAAAGATAGCTATCTATTTTTTCTTATTCAGTCATAAATGCTGTTCATGTAGGTGATGGTAAATTTTTGTCACACTTGGGTGTAAATCCCACTTTGAGGAATTAAACTCATGCATCATATCATCCCACATGCTCATATACACAAGAATACGATCCCTAAAAAATATGGACTCATCTTCATCTATAATCTGGTATGAAGGTCAATCCCCAATATCATGGATTTTCCTCAAGGAAAAAATTCAATATCCACACATTTTATGCCCCTAATCCATCCCAAAATTGTAGAATCCACTAAAACTGATACCATAGGCACTTGATCATTACTTTCCTGAACAACCACATGCATCAATTCAAGTAAGGGCATCATATTTCACTCATTACTAGACTCTTGAATAGTCTGAGTCTATGTATTCCTGATTAAATAATTATCACCATTGTTTCCTTTCCTGAGCGTATATGCTAGATCAAAATCAATTGGATTCATCTACTCAATCTATATCTGTTATCATATATTTAAATCTATTTTCAGAAAGATAAAATTCATGATCTTCTGATTAGTATACACATTAGAATTTTCACCCAACAGATAGTGCTTCCAACAAATAAAATCATAATCCACTCTATAAAAATTTAGTTTGTGCATAGGGTAGTTATTTTCACGTAGTTTCAACTACTAAGACTCATATGTCAGAAGTCGATATCCTAGCATCAACAATGATCAATGTCTGATCCAAGAAGTGTCAAAATACATTGTATACTCTTCATTTGACTCAGGATGGTTCAAAATTGGTGCCAATGTAAATAACCTCTTCAAATGATGGAAGGAATTATCATATGCTTCATACCATTCATACATCATCCCCGTATTGGTTATGACCGAAATAGGTTATTCCAATCAGGATAAGTCTTGGATAAACCTATAATAATGTCAAGGTAAGCCTATAAATATATAGATATCAATATAATTCTTGAGTTTATCCAAATATAAAACTACCTAAACCTTCCCTAGGTCTTCTAAAACACATTCCTACAAGATGATTTGACCTAATAAGTTCACCTGATCAATAAAAAACTAACACATAGATAGATGAGAATATATGGAATTATATCTTAGTGTACTAAGAACTATGTAAATATATTGTGCATGATCATCATTAGTCATGGAGTACAACAAGATGTCATCCACAGACACTAAATTAAAATAATCCATGTTAAGATGGAAGATTATGCTCACCAAACCCATAAACATTGCTGGTGAATTTTTCATCACAAACGACGTTAGGAAAACTCCTTAAGGTGATACCTACTTCTTAAATCAGTCATCAGTATATCATAAGGTGGAACTCTCAACTGATGATAACTCGATCACAAGTTTATCATCGAGAACACACAATCTCCCCTCAACTAGTCAAAATAACATTGATTTTTGAAAGTGATATTGGTTCTTAATAGTTATCTGGATCATATTCTTGTAATCGACATAAAAGAGTGGTGTCTCGTTATCCTTCCATGATAAAAAAATATTAGAGAACCCCAAGGTAGCATAATTAGATAGATAAACCCCTTTTCCTCCAAGCCATCAAGTTGAGTCATTAACTCTTGAATCTCCGTTGGTTTTAGTATATATAGTGGAATATGAAAAGGCTCAACCCCAAGCACGAGCTCAATTAAAAATTAGACATCTCTCTTAGGTGGTAGACTAAACAAGAATTAAGGAAAAAAAATCCTGAAACCTACCACTATTGCTGAAAATAAATCATTCTTTACACCTCTATCGTCTAGAAATAGACTTGCAACCTAGTGAGTAAGCTCCCCAAGTTTCTGGTGAACTGGTCCCACTCAGCTTACCATAAAATCCAACTCTCTGCAGTGACTATAATTGTATCCTACAGGGGATGTAAGCATTACTCTCCTATTGTAACATTAAATGTTGTTTCAATATTCTATTAACCAGTACATTCCCATAATTAGGTCAAATCATAACATTTCAAAGATATAGTGATACCAATAAAAAGATACTTCCTATCCTCAAGAGAACATCCCTTACAAAAATGAATGTCCCTCGACCGTACTCCCAAATGTGTATCTGTCATAAAAACCGTAATCATGTTCTCTTCCACCATGTAAAAACCATTCATCAGTTGTGTAGAAAGAATGGAATGATAGGAATAAGTATCAAATATGGATCTAGCTAGAATAGAATCGAAAATAAAAATACATCTTACAATTAAAGGTCCAACCTCGCTCTCTCTAAGTTTAGGATGAATTACATGCGACTTTATTTCCCATATTCCCTGTGATACTACCTGAACCCCTTGAGATGAAACACTCTATTGATATGAGATATCTTTCCCAGAAGAACCTCATCCACTACCTCTACATCCATGACTAGTAGAACTCTATGTTCCATACTAATATGGTGTGGAATATTCCCTTCCCAAAATCGAGTTCTATCTATCTCTTCCACCACTACCCATTTGTCATGGGGTCTTATAGAACCTCTGTATATGACCCATCCTCCAAAAAAATTGGTACTCCACTACTTTTCGGGGACAATATCTGCGATTGTGTCCCAACCCACTGAACTAGTGGAAAAGAACTGGATTAAGATCCTGAGTAACTGATCCCTCCCCATGGCCACTCTTCCTAATATACCCCCTGGAAAACACAGTCGTAGTGATACTTTCTACTCCCTAAAGACGTATATACTGATCGTTCTATAGAAACCACATGTTTTTTCTGGAATCCTCCTTCATGTTCCACTCAGCTATGAGATCCTTATCCACCACTTCAGAAAAAAATCATCTAAAATATATTTACATAGGACTTAATCTCACATTTAAGTCCATCTTGGAACTACCTTATCATAGTTTTTTAGTCTCCTACAATTGTTGTAGCAAAGATATAAAGATATGTAAAGTGTCAATCAGAGTCCATCAAAGACATGATCCTCTTATTAAACTACATAAACTCAATTTACATATCCTATCTCAGTTTTTCTAGATAAAACTGCTTTGTGAACTTATCCAATAATTCCTTCCATACCATCCCAGGTTTCTAGACTATCCAGTTTTAAACACTCTAGTAGTGTTTCACTGATCACCACAACATATAAGTATACAAATTGAATATATTCTCATCAGGACACTATAAGTGGTCAATTATATTCTGGATGGACTTAATATAGAACTTTGCTACATCAGGTCCACCATCTCTGGTTAATGTTGGAGGGTGTTGCAAATAAAACACGCTTGTCATATCATACATGTTTTCACTACCCGAACTGGGTATATTTCCATGAATTTCATTAATCGGTAAAAGTTATCTTGGAACTTCTTTCCAACATCCTCAACCAGCACTACATGTGCATTGTGTTCCACTTCTAGAGGAACATCTCTATCCATTTACTCATTTAATATTCCTAAAAAGCATCATTGTGGAGGAATAACATTATAATTCAAAAAATATTTCTTAGGACACATAAAACAAAATTAACACATTAACATAAGAGTAAAATCACAAAATACAAAAACACATTTTCCCCGACTTTGAAAAATTTTCAAAATAGAGGCACTTTAACTACCCTTAACCATCCTATATATAGGTCATGATTAACAAAGGTAAAACTCTCATGTTTAACATTAGACAACCATTTATTCATATTTTGCATTATTTACAATTTTCAAGTCATATTAGGAACAATTATCATTTCTATTCCATAATAAAGAAAAAAAATTTCAAGTTACTCACCAAAAATCCATATTTCCATGTGTGCATAAGATGATGCATGTCACAAAAAATCTGAGTACCTAGAATTATTCATGCATACTCAACTCTCTTTCCATACCAGGCCATGAGTAAGATATCAAAAAATATAAAAAATAATATTTACATCACAAAAAAAGTTCATAAGTCAAGATAAAATGACATAAACTATAACATCACACATCAATAACAAAAATCTCACATTGGGTACTTAGGTTTTTCCCTCTTACATGAGATAGATACTCCCATGCATAAGCTCATTGCCAAGGATCGAATCATCCTAGTCTCTTATCTACATTTCCCAAATATTATTTCAATGAAATGAAAATAATGATGGGTATTAATACCAATTTGTATCATCTCATCCGGGGTGACACACCCCAGTGCCCTAAATCTAAACCACTAAGTGACCTCAAGGGAATATTCCCATATACCAAAGGTTGCCGAATAGTAGTAAATGTCTAATATCGATCATAGGGCCACTATACCCCATTTTATTAGAGTAGTACACAAGTGGAAATAAATATAAAATAATCAAAATATTTAACCATAACCAAAGAAAATATCTCAAGTTGAGAAAACAGAAGATACAATATCAATAATAAACAATCTATACAACATTCCCAAGGTATGTCTCATGTTTCAAAATGAAATATCAAAAGTAAAGATTCTGGAAACTCCCAAGAGGGTCTCGAACCATGTCGGGTTCCCTCATCCATGCTCAATCCTGACTCATCCATCTAACATAGGGTTTTTTCTTTTATCCTATCCCACAATAATAAAATCTATTCATTAACTGATTAGGTATCACGAGCAGGTTTTGAGTACAACTCAATAGGCCACCTCCAATGGTATCTAAAAAAAATCAGTCAGTAACAATTTATGGAGTTGTATAAATAATAATATACAAGAAATGATGTAAAAATTATACATTTACTAAATTACTCTTTTTTTAACCACATAACTTCTATGTTTCGGTTGGAACATGAACATTCAATACCTACTTCTGCCTATTCCATAGTCTCAACTATTCTTAAGGGATATCATTTATAATAATTCTCTTTTTACCATTCATCATCTGAACTCATATCTAAATGTCATTTTTACAATTCACCATCTCAAATTATATCTAAATTCCATTGTTACCATTCATCATCTCAATTCATATCTGAATTACATTTTTACCATTGATCACCACAATTCATATTTGAAATACATTATTACCATTCTACATCATAATTTATAAAATAATTGCATTTTTCCCATTCATCATTAAAATTCATATATGAATTTCATTTTTACCATTCATCATCAAAATTCATATATGAATTCTATTAGTACCATTCATTGTCATAATTCAAATTTAGATTTCATTGTTACCATTCATATATTTAAAAATATTTATCACTGTATTATTTTGATGTAGCAGACCATATCCCAGAAATGATTATCACATATATCACAATTTCAAAATTTTACAAGTACAACAATATCATAATTTCACATCATTCCATTAACTAATTAAACAATTAATTAATCACATCTATTACATTAATTAAATAATCAATTAAGTAAACAAATCAGTTTCCATTAATTAATCCAACAATTAATTAATCCATTTTCACATTCCCAGTATCCCTGTAATAAATTAAATAGTTAATTATCCCAATTCAACCAATTTAATATCCTAAAAATTTCACAATTCATTATTAACTAATTTATCAAGTTATATTTTTAACAGAAGAAAATAAATTTATAATAATCCAATAGAAATTCTAGAATTATATAAATTTAATTGAATTCAAGACTTTGGGATTTGAATATTAGACCACATACCTTAAAAAAGGCGACGAATGCTCACTAATGGATATCCCAAATTTGATATGAATAGCCCTAACCACATCAAAGATCAAGATATTAATTTATTTAATGGATCCATGATCAAATTAAAGAAGATATATTAAAAATAGATCTAGATATAAATATAATATGGTAAAACAACCCTTCAACATATGGGAGAATAATGGGTATGAGATGAGAAACCAATGAGGATTAGATTCAATTACCAGTAGAGGTTTAGTTCTTCAATAAAGACAATGAATCATAAATAAAAGTGGTTGGAAGGGCTTGGAATCCATCTGGGATCCTCCAAAAAATGATATAATACAACTTGGTCCAAGTTAGGGTCGATTTGGGTAATTTAAGGGGGTTCAAGTTATTCTAAATATAATTTTTATGTTAATTAAAAACATGTGAACGGTTTTCTAGGTAGCGGTGCATGGTTGGGAAAAGTCTTATCCTTAACTACTCACCTCTTAGGGGGGCATGGTTTCTCTTAATAGGGTATAGGGATTTACAAATCATGCACCATCCCTATGAATCCCCTCTATTTGGGTTCACATAGTTTTCAACGTTGGGGAACATGGTTTTGAAAAATCATGCCCCAACAATGTTCAACCCTTCATCCTTTCCTAATTTCTCAATATTCTCTAAAGAACTCCAAAATAAATAACCCAAAGAGAAAGTACTAAAAAGGAGGGGAAAAGAGTGCTTTAAAAAAAGCACAATACATCTCTAGAAAAGGTTGGGATATTACATGTGGTTTAGAATATGATCAAATAAATTATAAAAATATATGGTTTACACATGTATAT
Source organism: Viscum album (assembly GCA_963277665.1). Classification (NCBI taxonomy): domain Eukaryota; kingdom Viridiplantae; phylum Streptophyta; class Magnoliopsida; order Santalales; family Viscaceae; genus Viscum; species Viscum album. The sequence goes on along the minus strand of OY728140.1, from coordinate 125,790,982 downwards.
AAATTTATTTCTTTTGTGAAAAATAAATAATAATTAATAATGAAAACTATATGAAAATAAGATGAATATTTTTCTAAAAACCAATTTTTGTGCACAGAGATGAATTTTACCTCAATAAATTAATAAAATAAATTTTGGGAAATTATTTTAATGAAATTTAAATATTTTATATTCAATAAAATGTTTAACATTCGAGTTTTTTTTCTAGAAAATAGATAATAATTAATCCAATTTTATAATTAAAAATTTTATTTTTTTTTAATTTTTTTGTAACAATTTTTATAGATATTTGAAAAATAATATATTTACACTTCTATAATTTTGTTCTAAATAATTAAATTAATTTTTTAAATACTTATATCAAAATTATCGTAGGGTTTTTTTCTTGTGATTTTTAGGAAAAATGTATTTTTCCATGAATAGTTAAAAATATTGCGGTTTATTGTAATATGCCTTTTATATTAAAGAATTTATAAGGTTTTTTATTATATATAATGGGGTTAAAAGTAAAATTATTTAAATTATATATAAATAAATCCAATTTAGGACATTTGAATCAATTTCATATAGAATCTTCATATAAAATGTTTTTATAATTTTGAACATTTTTTTCTTCCAAAACCAGCTTTCTCATCATGTCTATGGGATTAAATTCAAATTTATATTTTCTAATTATATTAGTGGAATTTAGAAAAATGGATTTGATATTTATAATATACAAAATTAATATTATCAAATACTCCCAACTTAATCTTTATCCAGAATGAATAGTAAAAACATTAAAACTTATTTTCTATGGGTAAGGTAAAAATGGGTTTACTAATGGTTAAAATAAAATGATATGGGTTAAAAATGACCCAAAACATTTACAAAAACCATCTTTTTGGATATATGTTTACCTTATTTCTTTAATTCACAAGTACTGTCCTTTTTTTATCCATGTGGAATCTGAAAAATGTGTTTCTGTCTTTTTCATTTCAAAAATTACTTGTCGGACACTCACCTCACTTAAAAAAGGCCACCCCTATCCTATCCATTTTAGACGCACAAAACCCATTCATTCTTCCAATACCTACAAAAATAAATTCCTTAATTAAATAATATCATTTTATAATCCTTATTTTATTTTTCCAAAATCCAAACTAAGAAAAATTTTCTTGTACAAATAAAGAGGTTTCCTAAAGAAGAGGTAACATTGTTCAACAATAATGTATATTTTACTTCTTACTATAAATATTTTAATTATTATTAAACAATGATGATATAATAACATAATTATCTCCCACATAATTATATTTTTTTCATTTTATGTTAATGACCTATAAATTTATCCACTTCCGTTAAAATTGTTTATCAAATCATCATTCGTGTGTGTGGTGGAATAGTACCTCAAAAACCAATGTAATTCATTTTACCATTCCCAAATCTCATGGTTTGATATTATTATGTATTAAATATATATATATATATATATATTATATTTATGTTATTTTTATACATATTTAATTATTATATCCCATATAACTTCTTACATTCCATTCTTTTTTAATACGATAACATCGCTCATATGTATAGTGGGCTACTACATTAGGAAGAGATGTGATTAATTAATTATTTACATTGAATAAAATAAGGATGGTTTTAATTAAAATATTTTATATATGTGACATTTAAATTATTCTATAATTTTAATATATTATTTAACTTTATTTCATTCAATCCTATAAGAAGATTGAAATTTTGTTTATGCATATGTATGTCATCCATCTCCATGAACAATGTTTTTAATTTTCTATATCTATATTTTAAGGACTATTATGAATAAATTTTGAAGGAATATATATGATATTTATATCATGGTTAAAATTGTAGATATTATAGAACCATTATCAATGTAAGGGGACTAAAAATAACATATCAAAACATACACAAAAAACAAAGTTGTTATTTCCAAAACATGACATTGACATAGAGTCGATAATAATCGAGTAATAGGAAGAAACAAGTTAATAATATATTTTTTAAAGTTGCTGGGAAAACCCCTTTGATTTAACACAAAAAGAAAGATATCCTTTTCAGGACAGGGAAAATGACAGACCCATTACAAGAACAAAATGATAAAAAAACTCAACATGGCACAAAGGCCTTACATGGACCCAAATTCCAAATAAGAAACACATATCAAAATCAGAAATAGCCAGAAGTCTTTTCCCCCCAGTTAGAAATGCAATAGTGAAATCCGTCAAAGATGATGTGTTGCCCCCTTTCTAAGAAGTGTGTCGTGCTGGAAACACAATAAAGGCAAATAACCCCAAAATCCCACACTGAAATACAAGAAGAAGACCAAACTATAGATGATAGCACAACTATCTATCTTACGAGCTGCCCCCCGATGACACAAGAGAGGAACTCACTATATAGTTGACCAGATGGAGTGAAAAAACAGACAGAAAACACCGTGTAGAGAAAAACAGAGTACCCGTCCCTCCAAATGAGAATATACAACTGAATGATGTGTGTTAGCACACACATCCCTCTTTCGAGGTCACCCACCCAGCACCATCTGCCTGAAAGAGAAACATGTTCCAAATGTAAAGAGACACTGGCCAGATCTCACATCAACATCTTAATCTCATAAATCCTTTATTTACAGAACAACATGGAGAAAACAAGAAAGAAGCCAAAAGAAATGCAAAACCTGCAGGAAGAAGAGGATCTTTTAGGGCTGCTAATACTTCTATCTAGTAGGACCAACAGATCATCCCATGAAGGTAACATGCAATGCATCACGATAGCATGAAGAAACCACCCCTTGCACAATCAGAATCCATCTACCACCATCAATCCATCTGATGTCACCGCTCAAAGGATCCTGAGTCGACTGAGATTCCTTCACCATCATGTAGAGGAGCATCTAAAAAGATACTATAAAATATTTATAAAAAACATATATCTATTATTCAAGAGGATTAGATGTGTATGAAGGATATTGGACATAAGTTCATGGATATATGTCCCACTTTTTTACTTCAATAAGGAACATTTCATATTCACATTATTTTTATTTTCTATTGTGTATATACTAACCATTAATTTATTTTATGATGATTAAACTAAGTATTATTTCTATTTAAATAATCAATTATGGATATATTTTTAATTGGTTTTATGATTAAAATGTTACCAAAGTGGAAAGGTATATGTTGTCTCAATTTTTCAACATTGGGACATATGTTGTAACACCCCTGGAAAAGTACAACATAAAAAGATAAATGTTTCTACCCATGTAAACAAGGAGAACCTTTATATTTATAAGTCTACCTGATTATAACTATATCATGAAGAATGATTGACTTGGAGTATGAATCATGATGGGTGACCTTCAAGTAATTTTCCCAGGGTGTGTGAGATTGAGGATAAAAACACACTAAAAGTACATCTATTGGACTTTGGGGATAGTCATTATACTGATAATAGACCCAAAAGAGAAATTACATGTGGTGTGTTGGGAAAGGTACCATAGTATTAAAGGATACCCATGGGGCCAGATGACTAGGTTCATGGACTGGGAATGGTCAGGTCCTGAAAAATTTTATTAGATCCAATACCTAGTCAGATTTTATAAGGAACCACTAATTTTTGAGGCTTGGGGTCCACAATGTATGGATAAATATTACTACCTGGGGTGTTATATCCTATGATGTTATGGGAAGGATAAAAAGGTATTAACGGATACCCATGTGGTTATATGACTTTGTTCAGGGCATGGAGAAGGTCCGGTCATGATAAATTGTTTCAGTGAAAATAATTAGTCATACGTGTAGACTAACTATCTTAGTTAGAGGTTTGGGTTTTGCAATGAGTGAGTTTTGTTTTAAAGGTTGGGAGAGTGTAACATCTATTTAAAAGTGAGACTTAAAAGGATAAATTTTATAACCCATTCCAATAAGGCGTAACTATAGTCTCGGGAACCTAACTCATAAGAACTCCCATGTTAAGCATGATTGAAATTCGGTAGTGATCACGATGGGTGAAATTCTTGGAATATTCCTTGGATGTAACTGAGTGATGAAAAAGACACTAAAATAACATGTGTTGTCTTGTGGGGATAGTCATTATTCTAATAATATACCCTAGTGAGTAATATTCTAATATGTGATGGGATGGAAACTGTTGTGTTACAAGAGACCCATGGGGTAAGATGATTAACTACATGGATCAAGGATGTTCTGGGCATGATATATTTTATGTTACACAGCTATCTAATTTTATAAAATGTATATACAACCCATTTTATATTTAATATCATAACATTATTTATTCTTATAATAGTTTATGATTAATTTGTTGATATTATTTCAAGGGGATGAAAATTCATTATTATCAAAATCATAAATATTTGAGGATATAATTTCATTATTTATCAAGGTTATTTATCATTATGATTCTAATGATAAACTCTTCTGATCCATATAACAAGATACTTTTTACCTTTCTTCTACTGTGGTAATTTCATGATAGTACATTTTTCCTCAATTTTTATCTCTTTACGTACTCAAGAGTTTAAAATAATATTTTTACGAAAAATCATCTTTATTACTGTATTTGGATGAAGAAAAATTATGGTCTAAAAATATTATTTCTAAAAAATAATTAAAAAGGTTTCTAAAATTCTACAATTGATTTATTAAAAAATTAAACATGTCTGGGTTTTTACAAAAAAAAATTGAATGGAATATTCATTTCATTTTCCAAAAATGATCATTTAGCTATTACAGAAAATGTGAATGGCATTTTTGTTTAAATGTGTATGACATGAAAAATATTTTCCACCATCATGACCATTTTTTCTAATGAATATTCCATCATATTTTATCAAATTTATATTTAACAGAATGGATTTTGAAAACATGTTTAATGTTTTTAAAAGTGTTTTTTAAATAAGAAAATATATTTTCCCCATGAAATGTTTTAAATTATTTTAAATATAACTTTATATGTTATGAATTTTTTTCAATGAAATCGATTTCCATAATGTTTTACAATTTTTTTGTATTTAAAAAGTGATTTTAAATGAAAATTTATTTTCATCAATAAATGTCTAATCTTCCTTTCCAAAATCATTTTTCATATAAGATGTCATTTGTTGAACTTACATATACCTTAATGGGGAAATGATCCAATGATATCATTATTATTATTTCCATGTATTGCTTACAGTTATGATGTATAGGGGTATATGAATCATTTTTCACTTCTATGGGTTAAGATATGGGGAAATGTTTCTAAATCCCACTTCTTTTCACGAGTTATAAAATGCTGAAATTATTGAATGAATAAAAGAAATTTCAATTTTACACTTGTTATAATATGATAAAATGTTTATAAATCCCATTCATTTAATTGGTTATGATATAAGGATCTCATTATGATCTTATGCAACATATACACATGACTTTCATTTTGTGAAAGGGGGACCTATATCTCCCTCCAATGTATTGGGTAACTATTTTTATCTCATAAGAAATCTAGGACTGGAATGGGGATTGATACCAGTTTAGTAGGGGATTTTTCTACTATGATGGTCTTGTGGGTGAACCATGACTACTATGACATCTTTGGGAGTTGAAAAATTCCTCTATTATAGACTTGGTATTGAGGCTTAACTAATATAGAAATTATTTTCTATGATTATTGGTATCCTAAAATTCTATGTCTTTTTCTAATGTTATTCTCTCTTAGATTAAGTTCATTAATTTCCTTAATATTCATTTTTTATAAAAATTAAATCTTTTTCCCATGACACATGTTTTTTATATTTCATGTGAAGGGTATTTGTTTCATATTTCATGCTCATATTATCTTACATTATTATAATTTAATTATTATGTGGTCATTTTAATCTCATTTTCTTACTGTTACCTGAGAATCTTATCTTTCTCGTTCTTATGTTTCTGATACCAACTATAAGGCCCTGACCTTATGACATTACTTAATATTGAATTACATTGAATAATTCACATTGAGGATATTTTCAGGTTTAGAGTTTTAGAGAATTAGGACATAACTACTAAATCTAAAATATTACAAAGTAGACACATCTACACAACTTCCATATTTTTCACAAAATTAAAACTCTTGAACAAAAGAGTCCTATCTAGTTCATTGTTTTATACAGCCTGACATTTCCTTGATCCCATCCTTGACCCTATTCAACTTTATGTTCTGGGAAAACGTTTCAAAAACGTGGGATGAGCATAAAAAGCTCAGTAAGGGTTATAAAAAGTATGGAAAGGAACCATGAGTACATATATACATAAGAATGAAATCATACTTTACCCATATATCATAAGCACTTTAACATACCTCATAAAATCATGAATAAATCATAGGAATCATTAGACATAAAGGTAACATGAGGCATTTATAACATTATTATGTATGGAGTAACCCTCTTGGTTATGTTTGGAATACCCATCACAGTATATTCCCTATATCTCTTTGGAGAAACCTTTACGTTTAACTCCTTCGCGTTACCCAATGCATTGGAGAGCTATATCCGGCTCAATCGCCCGTAGTTTATCACGGAACCACCCGTCTTTATAATACATGCCCAAGAACCATAACATAATCATAGGACATAACTTATGAATAAAGGAAAGATAACATTCTCAAATTGAAATAACAATATAACATATTAATATATTGAAATAATGAATCCATTCTAAAACCATTTTCAAAACAATTTAAAACATTTAATAAAGAGATTTTTGAATCAAAGTGTCCCGCACCACTTTGAAGCTTTTAAAATTTTAAACCATTAATATCCATATAAATAAATCCTTAAATCCATTTTCAAAACATGTATATTAATGAGAAATATTTATAAGATTAAAATATTAAAACATTTAAAACGGTATTTTAGTTAAAGGGATTTTATCAAAATGAGAGACACTTGAATACAATAATTGAGGAATAAAATTTAATCAAAACTTTATAATATCATAAGAAAAATTGGATTCATGATATAATATTCAAAAGGACAGTATATACACCATATAAGAGTGAATTGGGTCATAACAACAATGAAGTCTCAATAGAAATGTAGAATTAGTTGAAATCCATTATAAAGAAGGTATCCTTAAATTAAGGATAAATCAATCTCATAATTATGTGTGAAAAATATAAATATACCCAATATACATGATTATTAAGTCTAAAATAATCAAATTTCATTCAAACATATTCAAAGGATGACATATTCAATAACTACATGTTGATCCCAAAGAAATCGAAATTGTCTTAAGAAGTTTCCTTGACAGCCTAACAAAGTCACATCAAATTTTAGAAAAAGAGTTGATGAGAGAGATAAAGGGTATCTCATAACATGGACATAAAATTTATGGCAGTAAGGATTTATAAGAATATATCCTCACATAATAAGATGAAAATTAAAAGACATAACAAAAGAAGTCTTTTAAAAAGAGGAGGGTGAAAGGTCCCCTTCCCGATTTGGGTAACTTTCGAAACGTACACCCCATGAAAGAAGTAATATACCACATTGATGTAAATTCTCATAAATGAAAGTATTTTACACAAAGAGTAGAATAATGGACAGTAAATAAACAAATCACAAGGAAATATTGGCAAATGTAGCATGAATCTCACGAAAACACAAAGTGAGATAAAAAATCCCTTACAAAATTTCGGCAACCTAACGGTGCAATTAAAACTTCCAAAAATGGATTTATGAGATCAAATAGGTTCTATCATAATATGAACATAAAAAGTACAGAATGAGGAATATAAAATAACATCCCCAAACATATGAAAGATGAGCTTAAAAGAAATGACATTAAAGAGAGTATTTAAAAAGGAAGAGAGAGGTGGGATCCCTTACCTCGGGTCCGACTTGACTCGATCATTCTTTAACCTCTTGAATAATAAAATTGGGTTAATTTATACTTGCTTAGGAACCTTTTTTAAGTTCATTATTCCTTTTATATCACTTATTACCATTCTATGAACACTATGTAATTATTTAAGTTAATAATGGTTGTTTTGTTGATCATTGCTACTTGAGTCAATGATAACCTCTTTATAATTACAAGTTGTTCATGTGGTAAAATATATATTATATATAGAATTATATTAATTATTTATATATCATATATATCCATTATATACATGAATTTATAATATTACATAACATTTAGAGGTAATAAATGAAATGCACCGTTCATGGAGACGGTAAGCCGTACGTACGCATGAACACCACTTCCATTTCTATTTCTTATTTAATGGAATTAAACATAATGATACACAATAGTATTATAATTCCAGTATGTTATCATATATAATATCATTAAATATATCTTTTATACGTACCACATATGGTATTAACGAATCAAATCACTTTGAGGGGGCGGTAGTCCACACTTCCTAAAATGAAGATATCGCGTTTAACCATAATGGAAACCATAAAGTAATGTAGTAAATGAAAAGTACAGAATCTTAATTAAAACATAAAAAAATTATATATCATATATAAATATAGTGACATCTTAATGGCCACCTTTGAAGGTGTTAAAATAATATTGAACAATTATCATTTTTGTGAGGTAGAAATTCACCATCCACAGAAACAGTATGTTCTTTAACCATTAGATGTAGGTGTGTGTAAGTGTAGCTAAAATACTAATTATAAAAACATAATAGTATATTGGAGATACTGTATTTGTTACAAATGAAATAAATAAAAAGAGTTAGGGGGTTGGAGAAGCAAAATAAAACAAAAGAACACAAGTGAAGACATTACCTTAAAATCAGGTAACTCTCTTTGATTTGAGCTCAAAGGCTTCCTTGGGAAGACTTCTGCCCAATGTCAGGATTCTAGGAGTAAGAGAGAGATGTGGAGAGCCAAAATGAGCAGGTTTTGTCCGAGACAAAGGCTTTAGAGGTGTGGGTAAGGTGGTAGAGGTGGGGGACTTTTATAAGAGGAGAGGAGGGGCACTCCTGGAAAGTCAACAAAAGTTACATTATTTTCAAATGAGTTTCAGATTTTAAAGGTCCCACATTGATATATTTCGAAGATAAGGTGATAAGGGTTCGAAATCCACCCATAAAATAGGTTTTTGACATTTTTAGGGCTTAGAGTTTATATTATCTTTTCATTTTATTTAAACCGTTAAATAATGAGGTAATCGCTGCATCATCATGATGTCATAAATAATTTAATTTATTTAATGTCTAAAAATTAAAAAAAAACTATGACGTAGGAAATATTTTTATATTTCTAATGACTATCTATAGTCAAAAATATTACTTGTATAACCCCCTGTAAAATTTGTTTTAGTAAAATAACTCATGTTTGTGACATTTTTATTTTAACTTTAAATAAAAAGTTATTTATGTCATTTTCTACCAAAGTGGCTCCATGGGGTCCCCAAGTTGACCCATGGATTTTATTGGTCGGCCATGACACATCCAATTAGGGTAGGACATGTGTCTTGGTCATTTCATATTATTAAAACAATATTTTTACCTTAAATTACACTAATTACCTCTAATTGCGATTAAAAACTTAAAAGTTACTATTCACCAAAGAGTTATTTTAATCCAATTGAAACACATTTTAATTCTTAATGACAACCATGTATGTGGGATTTTTGAAATTCAGAACACATAGGTGGTAAAATTTCATTTAAATGAAAAATCAGTTTTTTAAGTACCAGTTAGTGGTTTCACTATTCATTAAAAATTGATGTTTTTCAGAAAAATACCAAAACATCACCCTAAGCTATATTTGATATTCCGAATTCAAAACTGATATATATTTTAAAAAATTAAAAAAATATAAGTTACAATAATTAATTTAATAATTAATTCCCGTTGTTAGAACAAATAGAATGTTTTTATGAAACAATATATATCCAAAGATTGACACTAGTTTAAATCCAATTTCAAAGTGAAATTAATTCCAACGACCACCATTGGATTAAATGGTAAAAATATATTCTAATTCCACTTTAAAAACAATTCAAAAGATAATATAATCATATAAATAAATTATCTTGAAAAGAGGTTTTGAATTAAAATACAACATTTTCCCTATTTATTAAAAAATGAACTTTATCGGAAAAATAACAAAAATTTACACAAAGTAAATTTGGATGTCTTGATTATAAAGAAGAATTTTATTTTTTCAAATATAGCACCTAAAATTGTCAAAAATTGGATGTAAAAGAGGTTCTCCATCAAAAGGCGATTAATCGACCTTTTAAAGAATATTAGAGTTTTTACGCTTAAAATTGGATTCATTTTCATTTTACGCCTCTAAAATTTATTGGATGAAAGTAAAAATATTTTAGAAACATATATAATCATTTTGTAGTTAGTTCCGTTCTTTTCTGCCATTACAATGGCTAGGCATTAACTACCATTTAAAATAATATTATTTTATTATTAGAGTGCAATGTAAGATTTCAAAGGAACTCGTTGTCGCGTATTGGGTACGCCATCGAGCATAGCGTTCCCTTTAAAGTAATATTAATATTTTATTCACAAATATTGGTAAATATAAAAATTTCATATTATTTATTTACCTGGGGTGTTACATCCTTCCCTCCTTTTGGGAATTGCATCCTCACAATTTCAAAATTGGGCTTGGAAACTCCATTGAAAGTCCCACATCGGAAAAGGAGTAAATTAGACTATCACTTTAAAAGAAAGAAAGGGAAGTACAATGGTCAACTGAGTTTACCCATACTAGGATTCCATGTATGAAAATATGGATATGGAGGAAAAAACAAAGGGTCATGTTCTGATGGAGAGTGATAGTAAATATGCCTAGGAGAAAGTTAACCATAAGAAAATCCCAAACATGTGATGGGTTAAACAGTATTGGACTCCCCAGTAGGAAAAGTTAACAAAAAACATTTTTTTAAGTTACTTTTCATTGAGGAATTTATTTTTTAGCTTAACTAAAACATTAGGAAACATACTAACTTGTCATGTTGACTTTCAATATTTACTAGATTTTTTTACACGAACTCATATTTTCTCCAAAAGATGAGTATTTAGGATGACTTGTTTACGTTAAGAGAGCTATAATCAACTTCTATAGAATCACATAATCCACAAAAGAGAACTATATACTTCCCATGTCTTTTGACCTTAACCAAAACTAAAACCAAAATGGTTAGTATGAGATCAGATAATACCCGAAAAGGATAATCCTTTATATAAAAAAATCTATTCTTAATCTCCAAAATTTTTCAAACAATACCCAATTTTCAACAAAGACCATTCAATAAAAAATTTGTCCATAAAATTATTGAAACCCAAATATTTTATGGATTTAATCACATAGTCTTCCAAGGTAAAAATTAACATTTATCTCCAAATAACATTAGTTTATCTTAAAGAACCATATTGAAATCTAATTATCCTAATTATATATCCTCCATGATAGGTTAATCATTTCTATAGATAACCCAAAATAAACATACTCTTTATTTCTAAAATCATCTAACTAAAAAGAATTAGTCAAACTAACCAGGGACTTCACGTTGTCCAGTGGTAGGCGATAAATACCAGTTGCCCTTTGGTTGTGGGTTCGATTCCCGCAGCTTCGTCCGACGCGACGGGTTGTCACACGGTATGCGTGTTTTCCTTTTTCCAAAACTATATAATTCATAAAACATCCCCCAAAAAATAGATAAAATCTTAAAAATAACCATATCATATTTTAACCACAAACGTTATCTAATAACTTCCATTTTGCAACCCAAAATGTATTAACCAGTAATTGACTCAAATTTAAGGATCATATAAACCCAAATGGTTCTTTATAAATATATCCACAAAAGAAAGGATAATTATTCCTTGAATAAAATTTTCATATATCAAACATTAGGGTTACTATAAAAATTCTTCTAATGTAACCCCATCATCGAAAGAGACTTAATACATCTAAGAATTTCACCATCTTAAAATCTACCATAACTCCTGAATCACTTATATGATGACTTCTTACTCATTCAAAATTCTTCATGATCCATTAGCCATTCCTTTTCAACTTATTCTGAAATACTTCTTTCCTACAAAAAAAATCATGAATCATATCCTGGGAATCCAATAATAGGAAAACATATGTTAAGAAATAATCCATACCATTCATTATTCATTGTCAGTTTTTTAATCCCCAATCGGAATGGCATTAGGTATTGGTAAATGAATATTTATACGATCTTGGTGACCCCATTCCCGAAACTTCTTCTTAGGGCATGTGTTTGGATAATGACCATTCACACTACATTTAAAACATTCAATTGATCCTTCAGAATGTACTTCTTTCCCTTTCCTAGAGTCAACTAGATGCTTCCTTTTTCCAAGGTAGGTTCTTGATTTATGACCCTCATTTCCACATCTATTGCATCTTTCTATCCCTTTGAATCATTTTCCTATGTGTTTCTTTCCACATATTTGAGATATAGGTTTTTGACCATACTTACCATTATGATTATTACCTGAACTTCCATAGGGATTTGTTTCTCGCATATACGATGCCTTATAAAAATCACTAAGGTTCAGGTGGTCAATCATGACTCCAGATAGTTGGTTGAGGATAACCACAAGAGTTCTCATTGCAGCTCCCATATAATTCAGTTGTTCTTTCATAAAACCATCACAGTTTTCTTCAAATCCACTGTTACTTTGGTTCCTGATAGATCCAACCATTTACTAAAACCAAAAAGGTCAGTGTGAGTATATTAGTAAAATCATCAAATAATAAAGAGGAAGCTAAATGCCAAGATATACTTATCCATGTTATCTCAAACTCATTCTAACTTTTAAAAAAACAATGACCCCATCTGATATACTAACCATTGTGGTTATACATAACTTGTAACTTTTTCTTAAACAAAACTCTAACCTATAAAGTTATCTAAACTGACCTCTGATACCAACTATAAGGCCCCAACCTTATAACATTACTTAATATTGAATTACATTGAATAATTCACATTGAGGATCTTTTCAGGTTTAGAGTTTTAGAGAATTAGGACATAACTATTACATCTCAATGATTAAAAAGTAGACACATCTACACAACTTCCATCTTTTTCACAAAATAAAGACTCTTGAACAAAAGAGTAATGTCTAGTTCCTTGTTTTAGATAGCCTGACATTTCTTTGATCCCATCCTTGACCCTATTCAACTTCATGTCTTGTGAAAACGTTTCAAAAACTTGGGATGAGCATAAAAAGCTCAGTAAGGGTTATAAAAAGTATGGAAAAGAACAATGAGTACATATATACATAAGAATGAAATCATAATTTACCCATAAATCATAAGCACTTTAACATACCTCATAAAATCATGAATAAATCATAGAAATCATAAGACATAAAGGTAACTTGAGTCATTCATAACATTATTACATAGGGAGTAACCCTCTTGGTTACGTTTGGAATACCAATCATGCTATATTCCCTAAATCTCTTCGTAGAAACCTTAAATTTTAACTCCTTCGTGTTACCCAATGCATTGGAGAGCTATATCGTGCTCAACCGGCCTTAGTTTATCACGGAACCACTCGTCTTCATAAACCATGCCCAAGAACCATAACATAATCATAGCACATAACTTAAGCATAAAGTAAAGATAACATTATCACATTGAAATAACAATATAAAATATTAATATATTGAAATAATGAATCCATTCTAAAACCATTTTCAAAACAATTTAGAACATTTAATAAAGAGATTTTTGAATCAAAGTGTCCCATACCACTTTGAAGATTTTAACATTTTAAAACATTAATATCCATATAAATAAATCCTTAAAACCATTTTGAGAACATGGATATTAATGAGAAATATTTATAATATTAAAACATTAAAAAATTTAAAATGATATTTTAGTTAAAGGGTTTTTAAAAAAATGAGAGACACTTGAATAGAAAAATTGAGGAATAAAATTTAATCAAAACTTTATAATATCATGAGAATAAAGGGATTCATGATATAATATTCCAAAGGACATTATATACACCATATAAGCGTGAATTGGTGCATATCAACAATGAAGTCTCAATATAAATGTAAAATGAGATGAAATCCATTATAAAAAAGTATCCTGAAATTAAGGATAAATCAATCTGATAATTATGTGTGAAAAATATAAATACATCCAATATACATGGATATTAAGTGTGAAATAATAAAAGTTCATTCACACATATTCAAAGGATGACATATTAAATAACTACATGTTGAACCCAAATAAATCGAAATTGGGTTAAGAAGTTCCCTTGACAGCCTAACGACGTGACATCAAATTTTAGAAAAAGAATTTATTAGAGGGATAAAGGGTATCTATTCACTTGGAAATAAAATTTATGGCAATAAGGATATATACAAACATATCCTCACTTAATAATATGAAAATTAAAAGACATAACCAAATAAGTCTTTTAAAAAGAGGAGGGTGAAAGGTCCCCTTACCGATTTGGGTAACATTCGAAACGTACACCCCATGAAAGAAGGACTATACATCATTGATGTAAATACTCATAAAATAAAGTATGTTACACAAAGATTAGAATAATGTACAGTACATACACCACTAAAATGGATATATTGGCAAATGTAGCACGAATCACACGAAAACACAAAGTGAGATAAAAAACCCCTTACGAAATTTCGGCAGCCTAACGGTGCCAATTAAAACTTCCAAAAATGGATTTATGAGATCAAATAGGGTCTCTCATAATATGAACATAAAAAGTATAGAATGAGGAATATAAAATAACATCCCCAAATATATGAAATATGAGCTTAAAAGAAATGGAATTAAAGAGAGTACTTAAAAAGGAAGAGAGAGGTATGATCCCTTACCTTGGGTCCGACTTGACTCGATCATTCTTTAACCTCCTAAAAAATAAACTTGAGTTAATTAATAATTGAATAAGAACATTTTTCAAGTTCATTATTCCTTTTATATCACTTATTACCATGCTATGAACACTATGTAATTATTTAATTTAATAATGGTTGTTTTGTAGATCATTGCTACTTGAGTCCAAGATAAACTCTTTATAATTACATGTTCTTCATGTTGTAAAATATATATTATATCCAGATTTATATCCATTATCTAGATATCATATATATAATACATATCCATTATATACATGAATTTATAATATTACATAACATGTAAAGGTAAGAAATGAAATGCACCATTCATGGAGATGGTAAGCCGTACGTATGCATGAACACTACATCCATTTATATTTCTTATTTAATGGAATTATAAGATAATGATACATCCTATTATTATAATTCTAGTATGGTATAAAATATAATATCATTAAATATATCCTTTATACGTACCACATGTGGTATTAACGAATCAAATCATTTTGAGGGGGAGGTAGTCCGCACTTCCTAAAATGAAGATATCACGTTTAACCGTAACGGAAACCATAAAGGTATGCAGTAAATAAAAAATACATAAGCTTAATTAAAACATAATCATATTATATTTCATATATAAATATAGTGACATCTTTATGTCCACCTTTGAAGGTGTTAAAATAATATTGAACAATCATCATTTCGTGAGGTAGAAATTCAGCATCCACAGAAACAGTATGTTCCTTAACCATTAGATGTAGGTGTGTGTATGTGTAGCTCAAATAGTTCATATAAAAAAATTATAGTATATTTAAGATACTAGAGTTTTTACAAAATAAATGAATAAAAAGAGTTTAGGGGGTTGGAGAAGCAAAATAAAACAAAAGAACACAAGTGAAGACATTACCTTAAAATCGGGTAACTCTCTTTGATTGGAGCTCAAAGGCTTCCTTGGAAATCCTTCTGCCCAATGTGAGGCATCTAGGAGTAATATAGGGATGTGGAGAGACAAAATGTGTAGGGTTTGGCCGAGCCAAAGGCTTTAGTGGTGTGGGTAAGTTGGTAGAGGTGGGGGCCTTTTATAAGAGGAGAGGAGGGGCACTCTTGGAAAGTCAAACAAAGTTACATTATTTTCAAATTCGTTTCAGATTTTAAAGGTCCCAAATTGATATATTTATAGTATAAGGTGATAAGGGTTCGAAATACACCCATAAAATAGGTTTTTTACATGTTTAGGTATTAGATGTTACATAATCTTTTCATTTTATTTAAATCGTTAAATAATGAGGTAATCGCTGCATCATCATGATGTCATAAATAATTTAATTTATTTAATGCCTAAAAATTATGAAAAAATACTATGATGTAGTAAATCTTTTTATCTTTCGAATGACTATTTATAGTATAAACTATTACTTTTATAACCCCATGTAAAAATTGTTTTAGTAAAACAACTCATGTTTGTGACATTTTTATTTTAACTTTAAATAAAACGTTATTTATGTCATTTTCCTACCAAAGTGGCTCCATGGGGTCCCCAAGTTTACACATGGATTGTATTGGTCATCCATGACTCATACAATGAGGGTAAGACATGTGTCTAGGTAATTTCATATTATTAAAAGATTATTTTTACCTTAAATTACACTAATTACCTCTAATCGCGATTAAAAACATTAAAGTTACTATTCACCAAAAAATTATTTTAATCCCATTGAAACAAATTTTACTTAATAATGACAACCATGAATGTCGGATTTTTGAAATTCAAAACACAGAGGTGGTAAAATTTCATTTAAATGAAAAATCAGTTTTTTAAGTACCACTTAGTGGTTTCACTATTCATTAATAATTGAAGTTTTTCAGAAAAATACCAAAACATCACCCAAAGCTATATTTGATTTTCCAAATTCAAAAATGATGTATATTTTAAAAAAGTCAAAACATATAAGTTACAATTATTAATTTAATAATTAATTCCCGTTGTCAGAATAAATAGCGTGTTTTTATGAAACAATATATATCAAAAGATTGACACTAGTTTAAATTCAATTTCAAAGTGAAATTAATTTCAACGACCACCATTGGATTAAATGGTAAAAATATATTCTAATTTCACTTTAAAACCAACTAAAAATATAATCTAATCATATAAATAAATTATCTTAAAAAGTGGTTTTGAATTAAAATACAACATTTTTCCCTATTCATTAAAAAATGAACTTTAATGGAAAAATACCAAACAATTTACACAAAGTAAATTTGGATGTCCCAATTCTAAAGAAGAATTTTATTTTGTCAAATATAACACATAAAATTGTCAAAAAGTGGATGTAAAAGATGTTCTCCATCAAAAGGTGGTTAATCGATCTTTTAATGAATATTTGAGTGTTTCAACTTAAAATTTGATCTATTTCCATTTTACACCTCTAACATTTATTGGATGAAAGTAAAAATCTTTGACAGACATATATAATCATTTTTAGTTAGTTCCGTTCTTTCCCACCATTACAATGGATAGGCGTTAACTACCATTTAATATAATATTATTTTATTATTATAGTGCAACGTAAGATTTCAAAGGAACTCGTTGTCGCGTATTGGGAACGCCATCGAGAATAGCATTCTCTTTAAAGTAATATTAATATTTTATTCACAAATATGGATAAATATAAAAATGTCATATTCTTTATTTACTTGGGGTGTTACACCCAAGTTTATGACAAATTGTATTGCATTTTATAGGCTTACAAAGTGTATTAAAGGGGAAAATATTTATCGGAGATAATGAAAATAATTCTCAAAATTATATTTTTTGTACCAAGTATCCAAATAAACTAAACTATTATGGTTATTAGGTGTGTGTTTGTGTAATTTGTTGAATATTATTATAAAAAGATATAATATCAATATACTAAAAGTATGTTTCACTATTGTTGGTTTTATAGGAAATATTAAGTCAAATATTTGAAACTATGATTGGAAATAATTAATGATACACTGAGGTTGTGTTTATAGAAATGTTTAAGGATGATTCAGTGTATATAAAAATGTCCTTGAATTTTGGTAATGTATAAAGTGATAAATTTCCAAAAAATATTAATCCATGTATGGATACTACATGTGAGTGTGGATCCGGAATAGAAGTTTGTATAAGTAATGACTTAAGAATGGTACATTACTCAAGAATCAAACATCTCATGGGGCATGGCAGTTGGCCTTACTACATACCACATTTGAAAGACCTGGGGGAAATTATTTGGAACTTCAAAAACTGTTTACAAACCATAATGAATGATTTAAATATATTTTTACTATTAATGGAATTGGATAAAAATAAGGATCTATAGATGATTTTTTTATAATTTAAATAGAATATAGGTGATTTTTATTTATTATGTGGATCCCTGGTGTGGTTTTTGGTTTTTTTAGTGGAAAGAACTAGAAGAGAATGGTTTAAGGTTGAATGTGATAAAAAATATATTAATGATAATCAAAATGCAGTGATGATAGGAGTGAAGGTTATTTTGATTATACCTAATAAGTTATAACTAAACATGATTAAAAATATTCTCCTTAAAAATGTATTAGACACAACAAATAAGAGAAGAATATATTTCGTTGAGAGTTTGAGTAGTGAAGATCATGGAGGAAAGAAGATTCAGTTTCCTATATGTCAAGAATGTGTAAAGAATCACTAAAGTGAATGTATTAGAGGGATGATAAGGTTTTTTTGTTGTGTAAAAGTAGGATACAAAGTGATTAATTTAAAAGGTAAAATGAAAGGTTTAGTTAATACTGTGGATGATAATAATGGTATCCCTATGGTATTATTGACTATTAAATGTTTTAAATTTGGAAATTATGGGAACTATACAAATTGATGTCATAAAGGGAAATATCTTGAATAAAATAAAAAAGGTAGCATGACTAGTGGTTTTTTCAATAATGTAAAGAAGTTATGAATAACTTATGAAAGGAATTAGGTGTTATGGAGGAAGATGACAAAAATATTTGATGGCTTAGGTATGCTGTGGAATAATTGAAATTTTTATTTATTTTGATTATAGAATTTTATTATATGAATAATAATATATATATATATAAGGATTTTTTTATAATAGTTTTTCATTAAGTGTTTTCAATCATATATTGAATGGTACTGATTAGTTAGAAAACTGATTTAGAAAAAATAGGATATTTTATAGAAAATTAATGAATAAATAATGAAAATTGTTTACAAGTACTTAATGTTGAAAAAAGGTGTTTAGTATAAATAAATATATTATTGATATAGATAAAGTAAATTGGAAAATAATTATTATCATGGAATTTATTAGTGATTTTCTGAAAATGTTATTTATGATATAATTTATAGAGTTTCCAACATTTTTGGATTTGAGTAATATATCCAATAATATGTGTTTTTCATAAGAAATGTGGAAGAATGCATGTTTTCAATGAGGTTTTTTGGTAATTTGGGTTATTACCATGTTTCATGATAATACATAATGATGGTATTCATATTTTTTATTTATGGAAATCATGATCTAATTTATAATATTTTGGGGATTGATGTTATATTGACCACCTTTATAAATTTTTAAATTTTGAAGGGTTATATGGTTACCCATTTACTAAATGGTTTAATTTTATCTTTGGATGAAGGTTTATTGATTACCATATTACCAGAAAATATTAATATTTATCCATATTGGATAACCAGTGTAAACCATTTCATTATAACAATAGATAGATATAAGGAATTATAATTCTGTTATGGTTCATGTGATCCATTAGTCTTTCAGGCATAAAATAGTTCATCTTCATTTCTGCGAATGAGAGATTAAGTGGAAATTGATCAAATAACAACCAATGGATAAAATTTTTCTTATGATATAAATTACCAATAAGCCCTTGGTATATAATTTCCATTGAAATTAATGATCATATCAGAATGGTATCATATCGATTTATTCTCTTACCAAGACTATATTTTGTTAAATATGTGTTCCATGAATCATTCACGAGGAAGTTCATACCTAATCCATCACATGTAATTAACATAGAGGTTGTAATTCTAGACCAATATATTCCTTATCATGAATAACTAGTATACATTCTTGATCGAATATATAATGTTCTTTTAGAAAATATAACTTGGTTATTTTTTTTGGTTAAACCGCCAACTTGAGAATGATATGTGGAAACCACAAGTTGTAATGAGGAAGATGTATCATCAGTTGTTGGTATCGAAGTGATGATTTTTGAGGTTAAAATTAACTTTAAGGGGTAGTATATAACACCCTGAGATTTTGTGAAATATATTTTTCAAATAAATTTATTCTTTTTGATATTTTTCATTACACACAACATCGAGTATAGCTTGTGTTACACGCAACAATGATGTTTGTTTTCATTACATGCAACACTCTATTTAAACAAAATGCGGCATGTAATTAATTTTTTTAAATGATAGTTATCACATATCCATTAGAAGGGTGGATATGAATAATACTAACTAAATTATAAAAATATACGGTTTATAAAATTATATAAAATAAAATCTTTGGTGAAAAATTAATTATAAATGAAAATAAAGGAAATCATTTTCAGAAAAATAGTTTTTATACAGAAAAATAAATTTTACATCCATAAAATTATGAAATCACTTTTGGTACATTTTTTGAATGAAATTTATATATTATATATTCAATCAAATTCATGACAGTCATCTTTTGTTTTTTGTAATCAAGGGACGTGAATAAATCCAATTATACATGTAATACAATATTTTCTCTAAAAAGTAGTTTTTTAATCTTTTCCAAACATATAAAAAAAATAATATATTCCATATTTATATTTTTTTGAAATAAATAACTTCTTTTTTTAGTTTATAATATCAAAATTATACTATGGTGAATTTTAGACATTTTTTTAAAAAGATTAATTAATCGACGAATAGTAAAAAATATGTGTTTTTATTGAAAGATGCATTTTCATTTAATGAATTCATAAGGTTAATTATTTTTAAAATATGTTCAAAAGTAAAATTATTTCAATTTTATATAAATTAAACAAATTAATGCCATTTTAATAAAATTAATATTGGAATATGACAAAAAATTAAACTTTTCAGTATATTTATCATTGGAAACAAGATTTCTCCTCATTATATAGGATTAATTTAAATTTATGTTTTTTTAGTTTAGTGAATGGAGTTTGTGGAAATGTATTAAATATTTTGAATAACCATAATATATATTTTTTAATTCGGTCAAATTTATTTTTAATGATACTAAATAATAAAAATTGTAAAAACTAGTACCCATGGTTAAGGTAAAAATGGGTTTACTGAGGGTAAAAAAAATTTTAGGGTTACAAATGACCCAGGAATTAAAATAAAATTATCTCCATATTTATAACATATATCCTCTAGGATCGATAAGGGTATATTTTTGGGCCTTTTCAAGGTAAAAAATGTGGCTACCCCTTTTTCATTTCAAACGTTACAAGTGTGCTACTCTCCTCTCTTATAAAAATACACCCCATATACTCTACCTTTCACACATTTAAAACCATTTGGTTTGTCCAATACCTAAAAATTACATTATTTATTCCACCATATCATCCTATAATCCATATCTATGTATGAAATCAAACATAAGGGTGATTTGTTTGTAATCATAAGGATGCTACATGAAGAAGAGGTAACTGTCTTTAACGAGCATTTTTTTATTTTTTCCTCCACATCTGATAATTATTATAAACAAAAGTTGATATAAAACACCCAATATATAATTTATAATTATATTTTATTTTTTATTTAAATTTCCAACAACCATATCTCCTATAAAAAGTTTTACAAAATCATCATTCGTGTGTATGGCGGACTACCGTCTCATGAGCTGATGACATTTTTTTCCATTAACAATTATCACAGTGGGATATAATGATAAAATAAATATTTAATAATTTTATTTATGATATAATTATGCTTATGGAATTATTATATCACTCATACCTTCACGATTTCTATTCTTTGTGAATACGATAACGTTTCTTCTGTGCCTGGCAGACTACCACTGCATGAAGCGATGTGATTCATTCACACTTTACAAAGAAGGAAATATGTATGTTTTTAATTAAAATATTTCATTTATATGACATAAAAATTTTTATTTAATGTTAATATATTATTTAATCATCTTTATTTCTATCCTTCAAGAGAATGGATGCAAACTTCATGCATACGTATGTTCTATCGTCACTATGAACTGTGTATGTCATTTTTTACCTTTAACTTTTATGGAATATTATAAATACATATGAATAAAATATATATGACATTTATATCATGGTTGACATTATATATATTTTGTAACAATGATAAATTTAATAAGCCCATAAAAATATAAATGAAAACATACATGAAAATAAAAGTAATTATTTCCTAAAACATGAATTTCAAATAGAATAGTTAATAAACTGGTAATAAAAGGTCATAAGTGATTTATATACGGTATGATATATATATATATGATGAATTATTTTAAATATATTTTTAATAATATTATGTTAATTATAATTAAAGATCCAACTTGTGTGAAAGAAGTCGGGACTTAAGGTAAGCGACTTCCTTATTACTTTATTACTTCTGTGCGACACAATCCATATTAACCACCAATTTATTTTATTTAGTGTATATACTACCCATGAATATATTTTACGATTCCTCACCTAATAATATTTGGTATTTATATATCTGTTTTAGGATCTATCTTTCATGGGGTTTGTTGTTTCAAAGTTACCGAAGTGGTAATGGATTTTTTTCATTAACTATTCTTCTTTGAGATATATGTTAGGTTATGCACCTATCTTCTTCAATGGGGTGTATATAAAATATTGTTGACATCTAATATCATAATATTAATTAAAATTATAATTTTTCAAGTTTCATTTAATTTTATTCATTTGTGGGGCTTACAATTCAATGTTACCAAAATTTTAAATATTTTATATTATAATTAATTATTTATCAGAAATGTATATAATCAATATTCAGATAATAAAATATTGTGACCTATATCTCTATAAACTCATATATTTTTATCCAATTTTATGTTATTAAAATACATATTTTACCTTCATTTTCCACTCTTTATGTAATCTAAATTTCAAAATAATGTTTAATATATATTTCTGTCTTTGATTGAAAAACATTTTTCTTTCAAAACCATGTATTCTAAAAATACTTCCAATTTTTGTGAAATTTTCATAATGATTTATTCTAGAAATTTTTACCCAGTTTTTAATTTAAAAAAAATTAAATGGAATATTTTTTTCATTTTTCAATCATTTTTTGTTTGGACCTTGTAAAAAGTGTTAAAATAACATTGGTTTGAAAAATCACAAAATGATTGGAAATTACTATTATTATGACCATGATTTTCTTTGAATATTTTGTTATAAGTTTCAATGTTATTTTCAAATAAATGTATTTTGGAAATATTTTTTATTTTAAAATGTTTTTTCTAAGCGTAAAAGATATATTTATAAATAAATTTTCTAAATGATTTTGAAAGATTCGTTTATTTGTTTTCAATGTTATTCTCAAAGAAAATGAATTCAAAAATGTTTTATGAGTTTTTAGTTTTATAAATTTATTTTCAAAGCAGATTACATAACTTAACAAATTTTCCACGTGTATTCTCAAAATTATTTTCCTTATAATAAGAAATCTAATGTAGTTTCCTTTTCTTTAATGTGGATATGATACAAGGATACCACTCTTATTATTTTGTTTAATGATTAATGTTTATGATCTCATGATGTTTATGAAACCTGTTTCTCTCCCACATATTACACCATGAGAAAATTATTATTAAACCTTCTTCATTACATAGGTTATACTATGAATAAATGATGATTTTATCTTAAATAATATCACTTTTACATAGGTTATGATATGATTAATTGTTTAGGAGAACCATTTTATTTAATGGTTTATGATATGAGGAAACTATTATGATACTATGTAACACATAAATATGATTTTTATTATGTGATATCTAACACCTATATCTCACTACAATGCATTAGATAATGATTTATATCTACTGAGATAGATAGTACAAGAATGGAGGGTGAACCCAGTTCAGTATATGAGTTTTTCCATTATGATGGTATTGGGGTTAATCCTTCACTAATATGAAGGTTTGGGCAGTAGATCCATTCCACTATGATATCTTTCTAAGTGATCCTTGTATACTATGTAAATGATTTTATAGGCTTATGTGTATTTCATAATTATATGTATTATGAAAATGTTGTGATCTCATGGATCGTGTTCATTGATTTCCATGTAATTCATGTTTTATAGACATTCAATCCTTATACCATGACTAAAGAGTTTTATCTTTGATTTTAAGGGTGTCATTTTCATATATAAATCTCATTCCCCCATGTATTTTTTCTTATTTCATGATTATGTGATAATTCATATCTCAAATTCTTAGCCATACTAAGAATTTTAACTCTCTCATTATTATGTTTCATTTCCATAAGTTATGATGATAGGTTTTAAGTATGGTGTGTTAATGAAGAGTGCTAAAGGGGAAGATCACTAGAGGATATTTTGAAGATAATTCACTAAATAATAATATTATGTACCAAGTCTCTAATGAAACTAAACTTCTATGGTCTTCTGGGATATGATCATGTAATGTATGAAAATCTATATAAAATTATGTAATATCCAAGTACAAAAATTCTTCACCACTATTATATCCCTCACATTGACGTCATGTGTTCTAGACTATGGATAGAAAATTAGGGATATGATAGACCAACTCTTTAACTAGTAGGAACAACTTACATCATTAGTTGGGATGATTGAGGGACCTCCTACTAGATCCAGGGTGGTGCTCCCTGTGGGTGCAACTTGTATGTCCCCAACATAATTAGTGTAGGGGAGGAAGATATCCTAGAATTCATTGAAGAGGCTCCCAAATTAGTTCATAATTTTTATTATTGTGGATTTACCCATATAAGACCCTCATGGGTGGTGGTGCTTATGTGGTTCCATTGATTTTAATTATTATCAAGCTTTATCTATGGTTGGGATGACACCTGGTTTCTCATACTGATGAAATGGGTTGTTTATGGCCCTTGATTATATAAGCATAGAAGGGGTGATGGGGAATGGATTACGAGTAGTCCTGAAAGAGGGAACCATTATGGGTGGAGCATAGTAGTGTGGGTTTGTTACACCATTAGTCTCCATTCCCACATGTTTGTTGGTAGTTGGTTATCACACATTCCTTATGACTTGAGTCCTATATACATTTTTTGTCATCCATCAGTAAACACATCATGATGGTGATTCCCAATAGGACCAATTTTATTCTTCCTTCTCTAATGTGGAGGGAGGATCCACATTTACAATCTGTTAGATTAGAGATACCCAATGACCTTCACATTCCCCCAGTTGTAGGATAAGAGTGCTACACTGGTCCACTGTTTGTTTGTTAGGGGCCTAGTGATAGATATCAAGACCAGTCATGCTCAAATATGATAGTGCCCAAAATAACTTATCTAATTACTATTTAAGGAGAAGTACTTTTATTTAATTTCACCATTTTTTATGGTTCTTTACACTGGGGAACGTAACACTGGTGGATACATGAAATTTTCATATAATGTATTCAATCTTTCAATAGGTGGATGGCCTCTATCATTTTGTTTAGTGATGTTTAGGCCTTTGATCCAAATGGTATGATCTAATGTTAGTTCCTCCATCCATGGATTCATACTTGGATCTCATTTCCATGTTTTTTCTTCCTTAAATATTTGAGTAATGTTTTTGGAACACATTCCCAACACCATCTCGAGGTGGAAGATAGTTATTTACTTTTCTTTAGTCTCAACAGGGAAGCAATCTATGGTTAGAGTTAATGGTAACATTTGGAATGTCTAATAATTTACAAACATTGGGTGTTTGGGGGACTTTTAATGTATTTATCTATAGGATGTAATCTTGTTTGTGGGGAATCATAGTCACAAAACCCAAGTCATTCCATGTTGGCCACATGGTTGTTGATTCCAGTGTTTAAGAAATATGATCCTTTTTACCCCTTGTATGCCATTTTTATTATATGGGATAATGGTTTTAGGTAGGCCACTCGTTTAATGCCTAGTAAGGATAGGTGGGTCATTAGTTAAACCTATTTTCTGTATATATAGGTCACATATTTACTAACATTTTGAGATAGGTTAGTTATAGGTTTAATTAATTTTGGGGATAGGTTGATCGATGGTTTATTGTTTAGCGGGGACATTTTTGTGGATTTAAGTGTGTTCTCATGTGTAATATGATCACAATTTGAAATTACCCAATCCCATGGGGATGAAATGTAGATTTTATTGGAATGATGGTGTTTTGGGATTCAACCTTAGGGAGGTGACCCATGTTTTCTTGGGTGTTGGAATTGAACCTCATGAAGGTGTCTTATGTACCTTTTTATGAGACATAGATCAAAACCCATGTTTTTATGTCATATATTATGGTTGTGTGATGGGAATAATATATGTAGTTTAACATCATTTAGTAAGGATTTTTGTGGCATGGAAAGAGAGATAACAAGGGATATTATAGGGTGTACACATGGAGGCTTCCCTGGGGATTTGGGGATTTGTCCCACTTGAATAGTTTCATCCCATAATGGTGTGGGGCTTACACATATGGTCATCCATGGTGTTAGGGTTCCACCCTTGCGGTTGGGGTTTGATCCCCTGATTGAGGGGAATATATGCATATTTTATAACCTTTTATTGTGTCTTATCTCCTAATGGATAGGTAGGTGTCATACCATGATGATCTTACATAGGGCTTCATGTGTTCATAACATACAGTAGGAGGTAAGGGGTCATCCCATGACATTAGTACATAGGGAATAATGTGTTCATTATAAATGGTAATGTTATAGTTCTATATCATGTGATGGGTATGTGGTAATCCTGTGTTCATTATACTAGGTAGGAGTTAAGGGGTCACAATATGAAAATCATACATAGGGTATCCTATGTTCCCTACACAGGTTAGGGATATATGTTATGTCACGAAATGAGAATGATTTAGTACGGTTTAACATCATTAGACTAAGATGTTGGGATATGAGGTTTTATGTAATGCAACTAAAACTTTAGTGGGGCCTACACCTAAGGATACCATATCCAATTAAGAGAGAAGGATAAAAAATTATCCCTCATTAAATGGAGAGAATATATATTTCCCTTCATGGAGACATATTTAATGTCTAAGTGTATAAATCTATAGTACCACTAGGTGGAACATGTTTTGAACACTAACATGGTTAATTGGGAAATTTTGATCCCAAATTTAGGGTGCCACTTCTTTGAAGAAAGAGACATTAGTGTTTCAATTCTTAGGAGGAAGAGGTATGGTAATGGTATAGTATATGAACTAATAAATGGGGATGGACACATGGTTTGATGATGCATGTCTCATAGAAGATAGTGGTGGAGATGAACCATTTTTGTATTCGTACAAGGTCCCTAGGAACTCAACATTCACAACATGATGTTTTCTAAAACACTGAACTTGGGAGAGGCCTGGTGGATGGACTTTTTGATGGACTGGGATCCTTGATTGTTGAAGGATTAAAAATGTAAGGGGTCTTATAAGGGTGTATCATTACAAAAACAAGGTTTCTATACCTCAGAGTTAATTATTGGTTCCAATGGGGTTAGTTTCATGAAGGATAATTATTTTACGAAACCCCAAGGTCCTGAATGGGATTTCTTATAACATGAAGTATATGTTCCTTCAGAAAATAAATGACAAACATGGTTCAAGGTTATAAACATCCCATGGTAGGTTTCCTCATGAATTATAGAAAACTATGGGAATACATATCGTTTTTACCATTAAGTTCAGAGTTCCATGAGTTTAGATCCTTTATTAGCTTTTCAAATGATGAGTTCTCTGAATATTTAGATGGAGGGAGTTATTTATTGGAGTCGGAAATGTGGGTAAGTTAGTTTTTAGGAATATAAAACCTCTCAAATACAATTTATTATGATTAAAAAGGGGACACATATATTCATGAATGAACATACTCTATGAAGAATGTACCTTCACAAGTTAAATTTTTCCTAGAAACTGCTGAGAGGTGTCACCCATTCATGAATATTTGTACCATTGAAATAATAGACTCTTAGGGTAATTTTTCATGATTTTTACCTATATTATATTTAAATTTGTATCTTATTCCTCAAAATAATATTTAACTTTTGTTTTTAGAATCACTAATATGAAATACCATATCCAATGAATTAAAATAATGACTAGATGAGTCATGTACAACATTGATTAACCATTCATAATTCACCCATTTCATCATTCCTTATGAGATTGTCCACGGTATTTCATATCAGAGTTATCATATCACTCAGGAAATAAATAATAAGTAGGCATGTTAGATTATATAAACTAATAATGTAAATGATAAATATTCCTGCCAAATTTACAATCTAAACTTTATTTTTAGTCCTTTCATTTTTAAGCACCCAAAAGGCTGCATGAAATAGTCATTGCATAAAGGGTTCCATGTCCAAGATGACCATGTAAACCATTGGAAATTTTATTATTATTTTATATAGTAAACATATATGGAAAAGGATCAATTCAAAGGTGGGATAAATCAATATGGAAATTTATCTACCCATTCCATTTTCAATACTCAACAACTCCATTTAATCATATAATCATTAGAGATAAGGGAAAACACCCTCTATGGGTGATTAATATCACCCTCTATAGGAAATGCATGAGCATATGAAACATTTAATATCACACACCCTCCATGGTGGCTTAAACCATGATTATCAACCTCTAATAATATTAAGAGATTCATATTCCTTACAGTCATAATAATGTATAAGAGTCTCAGGTCTCATCAAATTCTCATTTCCAATAAATTTAATACATCATAATTTATAGGGGTTGTATTAGTATACATATTATAGTATAATTATCTCATTACATTTATAAAAATCTAATAACTTCCCATTTTCATAGTCAACCAAAAAACCTTTAAGTGGGGTATCGATAAAATACAATCAATGACCAAAGATGATAAATGCTGGGAGACACCCAAAGGGGTGGTCCAAGTTGTGTTATCCAACATTAAACCATGTTAAGGGGTCTAAATAATATCTTTTATATGGTATAAACATTTATTTCAAGTGATTTTACATTATTTTAGAAATTCACAAAAGTTATGGAATGTGATACTAAGACAACATATTATAAACATGTGATATTTTTAGAGAATTTACATATTCCACATATCTCATTATTATAACGATTTAATCATCCACTATTGGACTTTTATTCATATTGGAATGAGGGAAATCAAATAAATGGAAAACACTTTGGAAATAGAGAATATGAACATTCATGGAAATTTTATCATGAATGGAGATAGAAAATGATATAAAAAGGAATATGATTGATAGTTTTACCAAGAGTGGTCGAATGATATGAATAATGGTGGATTCAAAGTTCACATAAGGGATATCTCGCTAATCAAATGGGTGGTGGATAGTCGATTTCTTACATTGGGAGGAAACTATATGTTTGAGGGGGAAATAAGAGGGTTAAAAATTTTAAAAGGATTGAGGGAAAATTGAAATTTGACATATTTTTAAGGGGAACACTATTTGGACACATGGTTTGGCTAACAATGTGCCATCCTTGTGGCTCACACTTCCGAAGAGGCTCACCCAGATGTTTTCTCTGTCTGATTAGGGAAACTATGTTCCAAATTTTCCATTAACACTGCATCACCCCAAAACCCTACACATTCTAGACGTACTATTAAACAAATTGGGTGAAAGCATTCAAGATTACCTCGACTATTTAGTGTAGAATTTTACATGCTCGTGAAACCTCCAATGCATGATTTTAAAAATCATGTGTGATCCCTCAAAGGACACAATCTATGGTTCATGGTTATCCATAACCGCACATTAACCATGGGCCTACCTCATTTTTCCAAAAAATGTGTTTTGATGCCCGATGTTCCAAAAATAAATAATAGCTTCCAAGATACCTCTTGGAAATTTTACACTATCTGAAAACAATTCATAGTGTTCCAACTCATGGAATTGAATTTTTTTCTTGGTTACATTTTTGGTCAATCAACCAAATGAAAATGTGGAAATACATTAGAATTTCAAAAATTTTAAAAACATGGAATCATACAATTCGGGCCTCCTTGATGTTTTTTTATTGCATTATTTGGTGTTAAAGGAAACTTAGATTGAGTAAATACATTAATGAGATGAGTCAATTCTTTTTTACAATCATTAAATGTCCCTTTTACTATTCTATAATGAATTCAGTAGGGATCCACTAGATCCCACTGGTTATACAGTGTGACATTTGTACATTTTATCAATGCTAAAAACTCAATTGTTTGTCCTATGGGATCTTCTTATACAAGAATAGGTTCTTATATTTCATCTACATATGAGATGTTGTTTCAAGGTAGTGAGCACATTTTAATTGGTCCTATATGATTATCATGATTCCCTCACTTGGTTTAATGATTTCTTAGGATGATAATCAAATAATATAACCATAAAAACTCAAAATACGGGTTACGAATACAGCAAGTGATTGTGATCATAAAAAAAATAGAGGACTAAAAATCATAATAATCTTGATGATCACAAAGACTAATTTATTAATAAAATAAAAAATAAATGATATTAAGGATGTACGGAAGATAAAATATTTAGACAAAAAAATTGAAATATTTATAAATATGATCCCCCATGAAAGGATATGTACCTCATCATCATTATTGATCAATAGACACTTGCGACCATCTTGAATTCCCTCTTTCATGGATCAGGTTTTGAAATTGGAATCTTGATATTGATCAATGTTCATGTAGTGTTCTATAGTTTATGGATATTTCAAGCAGTTGTGATCTCTGGAAACGTATAAACTATTTTACGTCTCTGCTGGGTAGCGGTGTTTGAATATTGGGCAGCATATGATGGTTTTACTGTCTAGGTGCCAATTTTCATTCCTCATCTAGGGTTCATGTGGGGTGTGCTATTGTTAGATAATTGGTGATGGAAGGAACATGCATGGATGGTTTCTTGTAGGATAGTGTCACCTTTTATTTTATGGATTGTGACTCTGATGTGGACATCACAATTCAGTGGTTGTTTCTAGAATTGTTCAATAAGAATCCATCGTATTGTTTGGAAATATTTGTTTGATTGGGTTGTTGATGTCCTGGAGTGATTTGGATTTTTTCATGTTTCATTTTGTTATTATTTCACCTTTTTCAGGTATATCTAGGTAGGAATCCTTGAATGAGGGATGGGTGTTCTTAAAACCATCATTCATCCATTTATCTACATTGGAGGGATTGGTACCCTTATTTGATTTTTCCTAGTGTTCTTGGTCTGGTATTAGGATTCATCGAGTTGATATTTTGGTGAGTTCCTCAAACTCATTATTAGGTGGGCCGCTCGAAAGAGGGATATGTGTGTCGGAACCTATCATCAAGTCCACCCTCCACATGTTTTTTGTGCGTAATTTGTGCTCCGCCACATTGTATTGGACCAGTATAATATAACTTCTTAGTAGGTGGGGAAATTCTATATCACTAAATTTTTTCACTATTTTACTTTCTATTGGAGTGATGAAGAGACCTTTTATATTTCATATATTTATATTCTATTTCCATTGGAAACTAAATCCATCTTAATACATGTGGGTCGTGTTTTCATATGTAATTTTTTCCTCTTTCTTGGAAATGGGTTTCCTCTTTTCACATTTTCAATAGTGATTTTCTTGGTTTATATATTAACTAAAGGGATGTTGACCTGAAACCTATTAAAAATGAGAAACCTATTAAAAATAAAAAATATGATTAATATAATCCATTTGATTATAAATACATGATTTTAAAAATTTAGATAAGTGTTTTTAAATAAAATTAAATGAAATATTTTCAAAAATAATCAATATATGAAAAGAGAAAAAAACATAAGATGATATATAAAAAATAATTACAAGCCATTCACTCATAAATCCCCCTTAATAAAATAAAATCATTCTAATACATGGGGTTTCATGAAGATATTAGCAACATTATTTTCAATGATAATATATCCTAACATAATATAATTTTTTTGAATAGTTCTCTTAAGAAGTGATTTCGAATATCAATTTTCATAGTGTGTGCATGCTAAATAGGAACTCTAGATATTCTTATAGAACATTAACTATAACATTGAATTAGAATATATAGAAATTTTATTTGAAAATTTAAGATAGATTTTTTTATAAACATAATTTTAGTGCAACAACGTCTCACTTCTATATAGTCAACATCAGATGTCTAAAGAGTACATTAATTTTTCTATTTATTAATATAAGAGACTTTGGAACGTCCAATAAGGTTCCAATTCCCACTTGTACTTTTCCAATCTAGATAACATCCTCCTAAATTAGTGACATAAAAACTAGAAAGTTTAAATGTGTATCAATGTAGATTGAACAAACCATTATTTTAAGAAAAATAAAAAAACAATTTAAATATATTTTAAATGTTATTCATTATGATTGGATTGAAAATGAGTTTAAAGACAAAAATTGTTCATGATTTACAGCCGATTCATATTACGGTAAAAACTATTCTGACATTAAATTCAATAAATCTTATTTTAAATTGGTTTACTAGATTCATCCAACATTATATTAATCGAATTATTTATATGATTAATATTTTCCTTATCTGGATCCATACTAACATTCCCTATAATTTCATCAGTATATTTTATTTTAATATAAAAAGTGACATACCCATTTTGTGAGATTTTAAACCAATAAATAATTTTAACTAACACATAAAACATAATTTATTTTATCTTCTAATATTATTTGACAAATACATACAATGGAATTAATTTATTGTTCCAAAAATTACATTTTTGACATTGATTTGAATGATTAAAATAATATTTGAATAATTTTCAAAAATAATATCAAACACACTTTTCAGATTTTAGAATCATTTGATAAAAAACATATTAATATTTCTAAAAAATGTTTTACAGAATTTTTTAAAACCATATAAGTAATGGGTTATCCTGAAAATAGAATTTTTAAATTTTGGGTCTTTAGAACTAGGTGGGTGTTCGACATAAAAACTTTTATAGATAAAACCATTTGGAAAATAACTTTTAACATCCATTTGAATTTATTTCAAATTTTGATGGGAATTTAATGATAACATGATTCTAATGGATTATTACTAATTAAAAGGTGTGAAGTTCCAACTAAAATCAATTCATATCCTTGACTATAGATTTTTTTTGTTATAACATTATTACAAGTGATGTTAACTTACTTGTCCAATTTATTTTTAAACACACATTTTATACTAAATTAGTGATTATGGATTATTCTTTCAATAAGAGTTTAAAAATTATTCCTTGTGAATTAGTTTATCACTTATTATATAGGAAACAAATGTTAATAAAATTATAATGTTTTAGGATCTAGAAAATAAATTTTGAAAATTATGATCAAATTATTTTATTAATGAACTTATAGTATGAATACTAGATTTCAGATCACGGATAACATTTTAAAGGAATGTTGTTTATATTTTGTCAAGTCTATAGGTAATGGGCTATAAAGAGAATAATATTTGACAGTCTCATTAGAATAATGTGAATTAATAAAATTCCAGGGTTCAAGCTTATCCACAATGCTTTCAACTTGGTAGGAAGGATTATGATGTTTTCCATAAAATTTGATATGAATTGATTCATCAATGATTTTAGTTATTTGACTAATGATTGAGAAGGATTTATCCAAATTGTATTACACAAAAAATATCCTTTGAGGTTTTATTCAATGTTATAAATATATCATTTACATCAAATGTCTTTGAAAATTAAAATTTTATAATTTTATTTCTAAAAAATATAGAAGGATTTTTTTGAATGTGACTAATAGGAAAATAATTTATTATATAACATGTGGTATTTACTACCTCATCCCAAAATTATTGATGGAGTTTGAAATAATTCAATAGGGATACATATATTTATTAAAGAGTTTAATTTTTATTTCTGACTGTACTTTTTTGTTGAGGTGATATAGGAGTGTAAAAGTGTGATTATAAACATGTAAATAACGAATTTCATCATAAACATTATTATCAAACTCTCCCCCCACAATAAATTTAAAAAGAAATGTTTTCCCACTTTTTGACCTTCTTGGTATATCATATGATGACCATAGAATAATTAGTTTTTTATGCCCAAAAAATACCAAATAAAATCATGTATAACCAACAATAATCACAAAATAATATTATTTTCCTATGATACTTTCAACATGAGTTGGTCTAAAATGATCAAGTGGAAAAATATTTATGGCTTTAGAGGTTGGTAATTATTTCTTAGTTTTCAAATATGTTTTTTGTTTCTAATCATGTTGGGAAGGTTCTAAAATTATATCAATATTATTAAATATCAGACTAGATTATATGAGTTGAGCTTAATGGTTTTGTGTGTTGAAACCCACCAAATCATCATTAAAATTTATAGAATAAATGAAATAACTAAATAATGGATGTTATTTTACCTACAAGATAATGTAAGGAGAATTAGTGAGCTATAAATATTGGTAAATTGGATCTTATGAATCAAATAATCCATAGAAGGATATAAAATCACATAAAACTTGGAAGGATGAATGGAATAATCATGAACCTCACATGATATGTGAATGATCACTTGAATACCCTTTTTCAAGTCCATATCATCATATAATTCCCAATAGAGAATCTCTTATGTTCTTATTATGGAATCCATACAAGCAATGATGATCATGTGAAAGATTATTGATGAAATACACTGATCATGTGACATATTTTGTGATATAATCTTAGAAATTTCAAGATGGCCCTTATAAAACATTAAAATAAAATTGAAAATTTAAAAGGATACATGATATTAAAGTTGTGATGTCTTTCATGTGAACATGTTATGAACCTCTTATGACCACCACCATTCATGCAGAGGTCCTTTGGCATGTTATCATGATCTC
Organism: Viscum album; assembly: GCA_963277665.1. NCBI lineage: Eukaryota > Viridiplantae > Streptophyta > Magnoliopsida > Santalales > Viscaceae > Viscum > Viscum album. The sequence continues at coordinate 125,755,881 of OY728140.1, read as the reverse complement.
ATGAAAGATTCATGAAAATCCATATTAATCTTTCAAATGGATCTAGATTGGTCTCCTTGATCATGAAATATCCTCCTCAATAGGAGACCTGGTCTAGTGAAGACTACTGGACATATCATATGGGTCTTTCATATTCCCTTTTACATGTAAATATGATCATATAGAGCATCATAGACAAGTAGAGTGAATGGTAATGGGAATAATCACATGACATCTCAAGATCCTCTACTGATCATGTGATGCCACGATGAAAAAGAAATTGGAAAAGGCTAAAATTCATGTAATATATGGAATAAGAATTGATAAGGCAGAAGAATCTCATAAAAGGAAGGAACATTGATTTTTAAGAAAGGGGTTATGTGCTTCATGTGATCACCATTGATCATTATAATTCCCTTTGTAATGTTGGACTGGTCTCATAGAAGACACCTTGATAAGCCAACATGGTCTTATGAATGACCTATGACAAGACAACATTATCTCACGAAGGGACCCAAACAAGTCCCCCTTGTTCATACATAGGCCACATAGACATGCATCATGATATCATGAAGACTCTTACACAATATCAATATAATTTTCAAAGGCACTTGGGCATGTCTACAAGATTATGTAAAATCCCTTTGATAATCCATGATTTAGTTAATGTAGTGTTGTTGGAGTGTTCTCACATACATCAATTATAATGCGATGCTATGGATGAACTATGGTAGGAACATGTGAAGTTAATGATGTTATACTCCCTCCACTAACCTGATCACTTATCTATTATATATGAATCATTCAAGGTAGAATAGATCTAGGTTAGAGTTTCCTATAAATTCTTCCCCATTGACATAAAAAAAATGAGGCATGGATAAATACTATACCCATGGGAGCATAAAAGGGAAGAAATATCAGAGTGGAAATCCACATGATCACTGGGGTCTTCCACAAGGTAAAATACATTGAACGGATTAACAGATTATAAAGCATGAATTTGAATTATTTATAATCACACTATTGAACACACGAAGTAATTATGGCGTGTCTTCTAGATTTTGTGAAGGATTTTTGGGTGTCTAATTGGTCACATGAATCCTAAAGAAGGTAATTATTGACAAACATTGAGGAATATAAGAAATAAAGGATGAAAAATATCATAGACTTACTTGAATAAGGATACACTAATTCTCCTAAAAAGACGTTTTTCAATTCTCATGATCTATCTAGATCATGAAACAACACCCAAACATGTCAACCAAGTCTTGTGAAGTCCTTTGTACATGTCATCCAAGCCATATAAGATCCCTTAAACATATCATCCATGTCTTAATAATTTAACCAGACATGTGAAATAGGTCTTTAAAAGACCAATAGACATATTATAAATGTTATGTGAAGCCCCATATGCATTCCATATATATCATGTGAAAAACATTCGACAAGTCAGACTTGGTCACACGACTCCGCTGAATGTGTCGGTGTAGATCATGTGTATACCCTCAAAAGTGGCAGCTGAGTTATGCAACATTCCATTGGAAATATATGTCATATCATGAGAAAGGCCTCTGAAATTATCACTTAAAACTTGTGAAGAATACTATGATTTGTAATCCTTGTGAAAAATAAACTAGGAACAAATCAAATAGATCATCAAGAATTGTTATGAAGACACTCAGAAAATGTTAGATATAAAATAAGGACAAGTCAGGCATAGACCCTCTAACATTTGATGCATGTCTGATAGAAATCCTAGTACATGATAACCTTGTCCAAAAATCACAATTTTTTGTATAGTTGACTAAATTATGTGGATTAATATTCCTACTATAAATAGGATACATACGATTCTTTCCAATGGCCTGAGCATGAAATGGGAATCCACCTAAATGTATATCCCTCCATATTTTAGGCACTCCAACCCATGAGACACAAACTCTCCCTTGGGTGTATTATTCTACCTCAACCATCAGTTGGTTGAGAATCTTATCAAACTATGATAAATCTGATTTCTGATAAAATTTTGATTTATCGGACGTCTTCCTATGGCATGAGGTCTGTATCAAACACTCCTCCAGGACTTCCCCTATACATTAGACTCATACCCATATGAAGTTTATAGTGACCCAAGACATTAATATATAGATATTTTATCTTTTTAGATGAATGCTCAATGAATTAAAAAAGTACATGATGAAGGACCATAAATTTTTTGTTCCTTTGGAAACATTGAAATATAAAAACTAGTTCATAAATGAACTACATCATCTACAAATATTAACTTTATGGATAGAACCCTTCATTAACATATCATACATAATACATATCATCATAACATATATATATGTAACATAAGAAAATGTGAGCTCATATTCTCATTAAGGGTAAATAAGGTAGATACAAAATCATAATATGAGAATAAACGTATGAGAACCTGAGAATAACATTTAAAAATCAGACCCTTCTTATTACAGAACATTATATTGAATCCTATTATAAATATTGGAAATGTATAAGACATCAATAAAAATATAATAAAAGAACATGAGACATGATATAATAACATTGGCAGAATACAAGGATTTTTGGAATAGATATAAGAATAGAAAATCTTATGTCAAGGCTACCCCCAAAAAATTCATAACATTTTGAGATTAGGATAACCACTAATGTACCTAAATCATGTTTGGTTTTACCTATCGTGTTCCATTTTATTGGGTTTGGTCTATTAAAGTGCGGCTGATTGTCACCTATTGAACGTTCAAGGTTCTAGTGCTCTTCTAATGTATATTACAACACTCATGTCAAATCATCACTTATGATACTTTTAAATTTTCAGTTATTTTTATTTGATTGTTTTTTGATTTGGGGGGGGGGGGTTGTTTGAAGAGCTTATGAAATAATTTATGGATGATTTTTTATTTAAAACATTGATAAATATTGGGGTGAGTTTATCATTAGGTAGTCAATCTTTTGATATCATTTTTCCTTGCTTTATATTTCATTAAATTAACACCCATGTCACATGTTGACGTAGATTGGAATTACCAAGTGTTAAGGAATTAATCCAAGCCTTAACATAATGTCGGGTTCTAATATAAATCGGATATTGTTGATGTTAGTGTATTTATAGTTCCAATAATCCATGGAAACCACACGTTAAACAAAACAAGTCATTAATCCATGACATTTTAAGTCCAACATACACAATGTAAAATTAAATAATACTCATCGAGAAAAAGCCTCCAATCGCTTAACATCTCTAAATAATGACTCCCCAAAATGGTAGATTTACACAACCATTAATATGGTTACTAATCTGGTAATATAATATTATGGTGATAAATTATAAATAGAAAAAAAACAATGGGATAATAAAAGAGTCGTGCGTTGAACACACACGACCATTGAAGAGAGTTTAAAAAAAGTCTTTCGATTGAATGAGGAAGAAAAAGAAGGGAAAGTGTTTAAACTTGATTTAAAATATTTTAAAAACATTAATATTAATCTAAATAAGGTGGATGATAATAAGAGATATTAAATAAGAAACGTGCATTAAAATATAATTACAAAGACAAACACTTCAGAAATTATAAACGAAGAAAACTGCAAAAGTGAATTAAGACAAATATAGGAGTAAAGGTCTCTAAAGTGAAAACATGAGTATGAAAGGTCATCCCAATACATCCTAAATGTTTTGGTCGTGAAAATGTGTTCTGTTATGTTCTAAAATTCCATCTAAATGCAAGGAGAAGAGGGGGGGTGTATTTATTACCCAAGGAGGTGGACAGTTTTCATTAAAAATCTTCCCTCCACTTGAATCGACAACGTTATGGTAGTTTTAATAGACAAAGTTAAGCTCTCCATTTCAATCCATGTTTTTTCGATGGATGAAATGTGAATGAATTTTTTAATAATAATATAACTTCAAATAGAAAATATTTATTCTGACATGTTGGATACCCATAACATAGATTTCACACTGATAATCACAGCCTTATTGGATGATTAAATTATGATAAAATTCCGGAATAGTGTTCTAATTTTAATTCACAGCCAGAATGGTGGGATGGACTTTAGAGCTTCATTTAGGCCCTTTGTTTTTTGGATTTGGGCCTTGAAATTTTTATTAATGACTCATTGAATTTTTATCCGAATGTTGGAGGATAATGAATGAATTTGAACTTCTCGTTTGATCCCATTAATTCAATATTCATGGATGGTCCAGTTTCTTCACAGATTTTGTGGGCCTTTTTGTGTAGTCTATATGACCCTTCAAATGGATGAATTGACCAATGATTCCTTCTAATGATATGTAGAAAATTTAATAAGTAATCCTAAAAAAGAATAAACACGCAGTTTGAATCATTAAGGCGATATTAATTATTAAAACATTAAACAGTCTTGAATCTTGATGAATTCAAATAGTGCTCTAAAATAATATTTAATATTTAGACATTAATACTTCACACAAATTATGTGAATTTAATATAAAATCAGTAAAGGGAGTATATAATAATTCATGAAAATATTAATAACATCATTCTAACCACACATGTACCCTTATTTTTGAGATTAGGATAACCATCCATATACCCTCTTTTTCAGGATTAGTCTAACCACATGTGTACCCGCCTTTTGGGGACTATTCTAACCACCCATGTACCCTTTGAGATCATGGAAAATTTATCATTACTCTATGTGTATATGTAATATATAGTTCCAACTATCCCCATAATGAAAAAAATATATATGTGTGTTCCCCAAGACCAAAAAACATTCATTATATCAAAACCTACGAGATGAAATTGGTTTCATAGGCATTTCACCTTAGCATAACCTATTGGAAAAGTGACTAGTTTCAAAATCATCTCATCATCTCATTAAATCATAAACCATGGAAAACGTTATGGGTTTTATAAGAATTTCAACATGGAATAAAAAAGTAAATAACTTCTCTTTTAAAATCACTTTTTACGAAATTAAAAATATTCAATGTCAATTTAGTTTCAAATAACATTGAATGATACAAAAGAATCTTTTAAAAATCATTTAAAACAATTCCTGAGAAAAATATCCTTTCAGATTCGAAAAATAATTTTTAAAAACATTATTTAAAATCCATTTTTATTTTGAAATAATTTATTATATATATTCAAATTTTCAAAATATTAAGGAAAGATTTTTATCTAAAAATTACTATTCAAACATGTAACAGAATCTTGTAATTTTAAGAATTCATGAATTTGAGAAATATTGTTCATGTCATGCATGTTAAAAACAAAGTATATTTTCACATTTGTAGTAAAGTCAAAACATGCAGTGTTTTGAAAACAACATGAAGATTCCTTTAAGAAAATTTAAAATTTTAAAACATTGGTAAAAATGTCATTTACAAATAATTGGATAATAATAAAACATATTTGAAATAATTTTTATAAGAAATGTTTTCGAAAGAAAAAATATTTTCAACAAAAAAAATAATTAAAATCAACTTTTATTAAAAACATTTTTTCAATTATATTAAATTCTAATGATTTTCAATATGGTTCTATTACTTTTAAATATCATTAAGAACCATACGATAAGTTTTTGTTGTTGTTTAAGAGATGGAAAATAATATTTTATCATGAGAAACATAATCACAAATAATCAAAATAAACAACGAGACTGTAATCATGAAATCATTCCACTTTGTAACTTTTAATCATTATCCCCATGAAATAATAACCAAATATGAAACCTAAAATATCATGATTATGAATAAATTCGTGATATTAAATTTTGAAAGGGTTTTATATACACATCATGAAAGAATATAGTCGCATAACATAACCTATGTCTCAAAGAAGGTAAATTGTGACAAAAAAGCCATTACAGATTAGTTAACTTCTGAACCGTAAAACCCAGAGAAGAGAGATACTGAAATTGATATGTAAATACAAATAATTTTCATTACAGTCATAGTAAAATAAATTCATGTAATATTATACTCCATATAAAATAAACATGTGATGAATATGGATGTTATCTCACAAAAAATAAAAGTGAGACATGAATCCCTTAGCTTAAGCCTTGAATTCTTTCATAAAAATTAAAAACTCATGTATAAAAAATATTAGTTTGTTATAGATATATTAAAAATCCATAAATACATATAAAATACCACATATGATTTACTTATGACCTTTTATTACCCAATTATTAACAATCACATGTTAAGGTCTTGTTTCAAGTAATAATCGCTTTAATTTTCATATATTTTTTGATTTGTTATTTTTGGTACATATAAATTGATCATGGATAAATTATATCTATAATTTTATCCATGATATTGATATCATATATATTTAGTATATATGTATTTATCGTAATCCATAAAATCTAGTGATGGAAATTGAAATACACTGTTCATGGATATGATAGTTTGTATGTACACATTAACGTAATTTACATTTGGTAATTAGATTGAAAAAAATAAAGATAAAATATATATTAAAATTGATGATTCGTTTTTAGGTCATATATATTATATATTTTCATTAAAACCATACCTAATATTTTTCATGTAAAACACGAATTAACTGCACCGCTTCTCAAGGTGGTAGTTCGCTAAACACATGAATAACATTATCCTATTCCCACAAAATAGATAATATGATTGTACATGTGATATAATAATAATTGAATGATAACAGAATCATATATATCATATATATAATATATAAAAAATAAATCCCTCATTATTTCCATCCTTGAGAGGTGGTATTGTAGAAATGAATGACATCATTTCACGAGGTGGTAGTCTGTTATACACACAAAATATGATTTCGTTACACATTTGATATGAGTAGAGATCGTTATAGGCCATCACCATAACATAAAAAGTCTCATTATATATTCTATAATGACTTAATTATATATGAATAATATAAAAATAATTTAATGGGTGATTGAATAAATCAAACAAAAAATTTCATTGATGAACGTTACCTCTTCGTTAGGTCTCCTCATTAGATTTTCAGAATAGACTTCATAGGATGAATTTATATCCAATTTTAGTCTTCTGGGATAGGATTAGGGTTTTTAGGAGTGAGTTGGGTGGGTATTGGCTAAACCAATGTGTTTAGAATGTGTGAAGATGATAAGATAGTTAGTGGCCTTTTATAAGTGCGGGAGGGGACATACGAGGTATTTTTCAAAGGAATTATCATGATCCCATCTTTTTCAATTGTCCAATGTGTAAAAAATGTCGAAAATTCCAAACTTATACATGATAATTTATAAATGTTGAAAGAAATTATATTTCAGACAATAATATAGGTAATGTTATCCCATATTTACATAGAATAACCATAACTAAACCCATTTTTACCTTAAACATAGTAATTGATTTTTACTGATTGAAAATATAGTTTTTATTTCTGAAAATCATTTATGGATAAAGTGGGAAACCTATCTAGTTCAAAATGAGACTAATATTGTTTGAACTAATTAAATGATATAGCCCCATTGATGGTCTTGAACCATCATATTTGGATTCTCCATGATTAAATATTAAAAATGGATTGATAGCATATCCCAATTTTGGATGTAATTCTCCATGTTTATCTTCCATTCATTGAATCCTCAAGCCAAAATTTTATCTTATTGGTTGATCCAAGAGATTATTTCCTTGTGAACATTAATTTTTACCTCCCTTTCTAAAATTATATTCAAATCCTCTTCTAGTGTAATGATCTGGAATTCCCCTTCAAGAAATTATTCCTCATAATAAAGAATTAACTCAAGGTATTTCTCTTTAGCCCCATCATACTTTCTTGCTGCACCACCTATCCCTTAATCCATAACATATCTACACTTTTCCTTAAGAATTATACTAAATAGTTCTGAGCCCTTATATCTTCTTGATCTTGAACTATTTTTCCACATTCTATCCCCTTATCCCTTCCAGTTGATCTTGTCCCCATTATCATAGGAAGATGGGAGTAATCATTACTACATTTGGACTTCTTCTTATTAACCACAATAAAATCCCCCACATGTCATTTTCCCTTTTGTCCCATCTTATTCTTTGGAATTCGAAGTCCTCTAACCCTCATTCCCACAACACTATGAATATATATTTGAGTATAAATATTATTTTTATCTTTCGATAATTATGTCTACATTACAAATTATTATAGTTATTACAAAAATAGGCATGAATCATCTAGGTCTCCAATGTAGCTAGAGAGGAAAATAGATGAGGAAGAATTGTTAGGACTTAACCAGGTGGATTCTTTCACCCATCCATTTATATTCCCATGGGATGTGATGGCTAAAGTATCCCCCAAAATTGCCACCAAAAAATTCACATTATAAAAATATCTATTTCCTGTATTAACTGCCTCTTCATTGTTTAGTGCCTTTTAAATTTTAGTCTTGGTAATCATGGATCCTAGGGAACACACCTCTTCTAGGATTTATGGATTTTTATTTTCATAATTAATAGTAATTTCATTCACAACTAATTTTGGTAAAAAATTAATTTGAACCTATGAGATAATTTATATTACTCTTATTCAATGTTTGGAAATCAGTTCGAAAAGATCTATTCATATAAGTGGTAAAATTTAATTTAAAAATAATCCTACAGACGTGAGGAGAAACAGGGGTTTTAAAGAGAAAATAATCAACTGTTATAAAAATATTTATATAAAAATTCAATATTAAACTGATCAAACTAACCTTGATTGAGTTAATGGAGGTATAATTGAACTAATTTTACATTAAAAAGAGTTTAAAATATAATATAATTTTATAAATAATTTTTAAAATGAAATTATTCAATTAAAATTTAATATGTTTCACTATTAATCAAAATATGAAAAATTTCAGAAAATCTAAAAAATTCACCATAAGATAATTTTGATATTATGATTTTAAATATTATGTTTTCATTCAATTAAATTATTCAATATTATTAAATAATAATTTTAAATTATGATCACCTATGGAAACAAAAATATTTGGTTATAAAATACAACTTTAAGCATAAAATTGAATTTATTCTAATCTATTGTCTCAAAAGAAGAATGTTATATTTTTTATTAAATATATACTATACAAATTTCATTAAAATAAATCACCAAAATTGTTTTATTTATTCATTTTAATTAGAAAACATTCATTTGTAAAATAAAATAGTTTTTTTAGAAAAAAATTACGTTATTTTAGAATAGTTTTTATTTTCATTTATAATTAATTTTTCATCAATGATTTCTTTATATATTCATATGTAAATAATATTATAATATTTTTTTAATCTTATTAATTATAATAAATCCAACGTCTAGGTGATAACTATTATATTAAATAATAATCTTTTAATTATATTCAATATTTCATTTAAACTTTCTATGGCGTGTAATGCAAGATAATCTCAGGATTTTTTGAAACTCGATCCAGACATAGTTTTTTAGGTAAAATAAACTAAAATCAGTGTTTTATGTATCAAAATATATCATTGAAATTTAATTTATTCAAAAAAATAAATTCACCAAAACATGAGGGGATACATTTTAGCCCTCTTAAAATAAATTTGTCACTTGAAATTCATCATGTTAATCAAAGGATTAACATTTTAAAAATTTCTTCATAGAAACCCACATCATACAAATTAATAGTAACACTAACATTAAAAATATAATTTTGGATACATATATTCTACAAAGATAATCTCATAATGTGGTTTCCACATAGGATAACATGTGCGGGGATTGAAGATTTTGGATATGGAAGAAAATCACAAATAAATATAGAGTGTGATAAAAATCACTGATCATTAGAAAGTGATTGGACTAGAGAAATTTAGCAGCCAAAAAACCATAATCCTAGGATTATTTAAGGGACTATTTTATTTAACATAAATTAAGGTATTATTATATCCTTTTTATTTAAATATCCATTTACTAATGTTGAGTATTTTTCATGAGAAGATATACTTACTTGATTTCATCCCATTTTGTAAGCATAATATCCCTCTTTTATTGTGACTTGATCAATTTCAACATCATATCATACTATAAGGGATGAATTTTTTCATATGTGAAGCACTAAATATGATTCATAAAGGAATGATAACTCATTCCTTATATATTTATTTATTATAAAAAATGGATTCCATGTGTTATAAAATATGGATAAATATTCACATTGTGAAGTACTAAATTAATATATGAAGCCTTATCCAAAATTCAACTTATACCATTCCATAAATGGGAAACCTTATGACCCTTCAAAAATATTAAAATCCCCAAAAAAATTTAAATAAGGTGACTCAATTCCTAAAATGAACTTATCATTAACTCCCATAAAAAATTATGTGACTCTTGATTGTCACATATGAATACGATGAAGAGATTTATCATATATTCTCTTGAAACATGATAATTAACACACATGTCGTTGAATACTTGACAAAGTTTTATTAGTTATATATCATATTTACAACTATATAGTAGTATGTAGGGTCGAACCCACAGGGATGGTAGTGAAAAATACTTTTTTAAAAACAAATCCACTCGAATAAGTGGATAAATTATCTATTTTTTTATTTTTATTAATACTGTAATGAGGAAACAAATATTCTTATAGAACTAAATGAGGTATATTAAAATAACAAGCATCTAAGGAAGAATTTTGGAGAAATGATTAAGAAATATTCTTACGGAAATTAAAATCTACTGGTTGAATGAATGTCCTCTTCGCATAAAAAGTAAATTGACTTCACAGCCTTAGAAATTAATTAGCTTAGCCTCCCTTTCTAGGAGGTTAAACACATAATGGAATGGATCTTGATGTTTTCCACATCAAGAACCAGTCAAAATCTAAAGTATTATTGAATAATTTCTAAGAGAAACAATATCATCTAATGTGTTTGAATTTTTTAAAGTTAATTTTGGAGAATTGCATCCATGATCAATCAAACATAATGATCATGTAGTTTTGAAATTGAGCGAAAAAGGTGAAAAAATAATTTTAGTTTTTAAAATAAAAATCAACATCACCGGAAATATATGATTCTTGATGAAAGAATTTAGAGAAGAAGTAGAATATTTAAACCATTAGAATTCCAACCCCAATCACAAGAACTATATACTATGAACATGTCCATAAAAAAACAATAATTTAAACAATTCAATTAAATACTAAAGAATGAAAAGGGAGAAGTAATATCCCCCACAAAAATGGTGACCATTGCTTCTATTTTTCTTTGGGAATCTTTCGCACTCATGTTTGGTATCACTAATTTCTCTCTTTGGATCATAAACTTGTCGAATCAATTTTTATGATATTCTACAATATCCCCTCTCCATACGATAATCTCCTAGTGATTTTTGGAAATTATTTTCTGTCATTGACATGAACTCCACCAAAATCATTTACTGACATAATCTAGTCTCCCTTAAATCACCAAATATATGGCATCAACTTATGAATTCCTTTTCAATTAAGAAAATATCATGTAATTTATTTTTAGTGGTTGATGACCATGAATCTAGACGAATTATTTTTCTAGGTCCCAACTGGGTTCTTCTTTCATCAACATAAAACAAAGATAGTCTAATTAAAATATTTGTTAATATTAAATTAATAAAAAATATCTTTATTCAAAAATTAATTAATTAATTAAAATATTAGTATAAAAAATAATTATTATTTATAGTAAGTTAAATTATAAAAAAATTATATTAATTAATATTATTTGTTAGTTACTAAAAATTAATATATTAAAATATGTTAAAATTATATTTTTATATTTTTATATTTGAATAAATATATTATGAAATTAATTAAATATAAAATAATACTGTCAAATTATTTATAAGTTTTTATTTTTCAATAATTAGAAATGAACTTATAAAAATATATATTTGAAATAAATATATAAATATTAATAAACATATTTATAGAAATTAATTATTATAGTTTTAAATATTAATATAATTATAGATTATATTATTATGTTTAAATTATATTAATTATTTTATTTTATTTTTAATTTAAAATATTTACCAAGTATTATTTAATTAGGTTTATTTATTCATTATTTTCTTTCTATAAATTATCATCATTATTTTTGAATTTTTTTTTATTATTTGGTATTTATTTATTTCCATTGTTTTTCTTTTTTTCTCTTTATCATTCTGTGGGTGGAGAAATATGTTTCTTCTCCCAAAAAGCGCATCAAGTAAAACTCCTCTTTATTGTGGTCAGTGACATGGGCAGGTGACAGGTTGTCCAACTCGGTGGACGATGGCGACGACTTTTGCAGTGATAGAATCAGTTGTCGGCTTTGAACATTGGCACGTGGTGGGGGACCTTGATAGAGGTGTCAGTGAGGCTCTGTTAAAGGGTGTCTAGATAGCATTGACATCGAATAATTATAGATCCAGATTATTAATTGGAAATGATCTTTATCAAATTAGTGAGTGAATCTGGTGCAGGTTTGCCTCTGTTTGATATGGATATGAGTGGCATGACATTTGAACAAGTATGACGACTATAAGTTGGTATCGATGCTCAGATCTGTTAATTAAGGGCATGGGAAGCAGCAACACCATTGTAATTTACCAATGGTGGGTGATGGTGTTTTTGGTTGTAAAATGTGCTACAGGTGAAATACAATGGTGGGTAAATAGAGGTGTTTTCCCTTTTTCTAGTGGTGGGAGAGGGAGTCATCATTGGTAAATTACAACGGTTGGCAGTTGGGTGGTGGGTAATGAAGTCTTGCAGAAGAAACACTAAAAATAAGTGATCAACATTATTGAAATCAATTAAATAATGTAAATTAAAGAAATATTTAAATACAAAAACAATTACAATTTATTAAATTTGTTACATGAAATAAAAAGAGGAATTAAATTAAAAAATAAAATAATATGTCAAATTAATTAAACTCTAAAAATGGTTACCATAATTTCAAAAACTAAAATTTAAATTTAAATACTAAAATAAAATAAGAAATTTAATTGATTTATTATATAAACATTCCAGATTCTAAATAATATATCAAAATTCAAAAATTTTATTTATAAATTTTAAAACAAAATAATTATTATAATTGCAGAATAGATATTCCAGAATAAAAAATGACACAAACGAGTGACCTAAAATTAAATTAAAGATAAATCAATTAAATGAATGTATAAAAATTTATTTTTTTAACAAATAAATATAAAATTAATATTACAATGTCAAAATTAATAGAAAAATAACTAGAGATTGAAAATAATGAAAAATATGTAAAATAAAATTTAATGGGTTTAGAAGCTAAAAATAAAAAGAATATATATATAATGATTATTTAAAATATTAAACTATAAAATTATTATATTTATAATAGTTAATAAAAAGGATCCAATTAGTAAATTAAACGATTAAAAAGATAAATAAAAATCTATCAAAACAACACATTTAAAGGCCACATCAAATCCCCCACACAAACTCATTGATTTACCTCAATAAATTATCTGTTCTTTTTGGCTTTCTGAAACGGAAATAATTTATTTTATTTAGATCAAAAGTTAGCATGTTAATCTATTTAGAATATAAGGAAAAATATATGATATAGGATTTTGAAATTAGATGCGCAAATGAGGTCCTTCCTAAATACAATAACCTACCTAGATATCAATGGACAAATAATATTTATCTACTAATGATTTCATGCCTCTTATATGAATCCATATATTTAATTACTTAAATTTAATTAAATTTTATAATTCCATGATTGAAAACATGTTACATATAAGTGGAAACGAAATCATGACAACATGAACCTTCTACTTTGACTTTCTCCTCTGTTCTAAAAAAATATTTAAATTATTATTTTTTGAATAATTATATTTATACAACTTAAATTATTTTCCTATAAGTCGGTTTTCCAGTTCTTCATCTCACATTGAAAATTTCCTTCACCTTAATAAACTCATTTTTTACTACTAGGACCTTCTGTTTTATTGATTGACTTTTTCACCTAGCCATGTAACTTCTACAATGAATTTTGAAAATACACATATTTGAAATGTACAAAATGGTTACACACACACCCAATATCTAAGGTCTTAGATACTCAGCAGGGGTTCTCATATTCCAATTTTACTAAAGTTTCAAAGGGCTTTAATATTTCTATTTGTGTTGTCTCCAAAAATTTATTATTTATATAAGAAAAATCAAAAGTTAGTCCCCTAGGGTCGAGTTCAAATCATCAGTTTCCAAAATGTATGATAAAAAATAAACATATATCTATTCTATATCACTCTCATTTTGGGTTCCTAGATAGAATATTCATAAAATTATTATGAATCAACCCTTATAATTCAGACATCCTCAAAAAATTTATATTCAATTCAACCCTCATGAATCGGTATGTTATTATGCATAATGGAATATTGAATATAATTGTTGAATGAAGCCTAAATAAACTTGGATCATGAAAAAATTATGAACAAATTGAAAATACCAATTTACAAAAAAAATTAGAGGGATTTTTTAAGGATTCATTCATGAAAAAATTTTCTTAGAACAAGAAGACCCTCTCCCCCATACATAAATCCCAAATTCTTCCATCATATAGACTTGAAAGGTAGAAGAAAGAAATTGTGACATTTAAATATCAAAAAATATTATCAATTTAGTAGTTAAGTAATACGTTCAGGGTATACAATGAAGATAAATTTTTTTTTTCCATAATAAATATTTTCAATGGATTCTCAAAAACTCATGTATTATCAATAAATATAGTGATTATAATTTCTCAATTATAAACCATGCAGTATCATGTAAAAAAATTAACACAATAAAAATGGTTTAAAAATGATTGAAATTTTTATTATATTATATTATAAACAACCTAGAAATTCTAATGTTAAACACCCAACAAATAAAAAAATCACCTTACATGAATCTTCCAATAATGTGTGTATTCTTCCCAAACACTTAGTTTCAAACAATTAAAAGATTTAAACAAAATGAATATGAGAATTCTATTAGAATATAGTCATACAGTACAATTTCCTATACCATAATGTAACAAAAACTAAAATAATAAGCAGATAAAAGTGTAGAGATTAAAATAAGGAACTTGATTAAATTTCACCCATTGAAGCTCCATAAATTTTCACCATTTGATTTTAAGAGAAAAGGGAACTCTTCTTCTTTATTAATCCTTAGAAGCAAGAATCCTTCTCTAAATACACAAACCAAGAAAACCCCAAAATCAAAACAAGTAGAAATTGTGAAAAAGACATAGTAAATAGATTTTTATCATTAAAAAATAAAAAAAATTCGAAAAAATATAGAAATAACATGCATTTACTCCGTTGAATTAAATAATTTAATTCCTTCATTTAGAATTCATTGAGAATAAGTTTTCATGCACATAGATGGAATCTAATCCCTTTTTTCCCTTCAATAAAAAGTTTGATACTTTCACCATTATCCAAAATTGGATTTTTTTCCACTCCAACTATTTCAACAATTCTATTCTCGAACAATATAACAATAGTTAAGGGTTCATACACATAGATTTAGACTTAATAGGAAAGTGATTAAGTCTATAATTAATGAAAATCACCTTCTATCAAGGTTTGAATTTTCTGTTTTTAGTGTTCGAATCATGAAAATTTTGGGACATCTCATTGTAAATTTATGAATTTTCAAGAGACTCTCATAATGTCATCCAACTCACTATGTTATAGAATCCTCCTCTATCCAAATGTCTCAAAATCAAAATTTAAAGGCCCAAATGGATAATATGACATGTGCGGAAACATCACAGTAAAATGACATCATATCCCAAATATGATTCTTTGTAGAGATATACTAATTGGGGTTTTGAAAGTTTTTATATAAAACCGTAAAGCATCATCTAATTTCAGAGACCAAAACTTCATTGATCATGTGTAATTTTTTTCCAAAATGTCTTTCAGCTTGTAATTTTAGATTTTGACATATCCACTAGATTGTGGATGGTATGAAGTTCTAGTCCTATGGGTACATTCGTATTTTCCTATCAAATATTTATATTTTTAGTTCATAATGTGGGTACCATCCTGAGTGATGAATGGTCGAGGTCCCCCCAAATCTGAACAAAATGTTCTTTTTAACAACTTTAATCACACTGCTGGCTTGATTATTTTCCAATGATACTGCCTCAAAAAACATTGAATCATAATAAAAATTAATTAAAATAAACACCCTATGATAGTATGGAAAAAGTCCTATAAAATCCATGTAAGAAGAATTAAAAATCTCAAATTCCAAGGAACATTTTTCAGGTAGCAGGTACTATCTCCCAACATTTACTAACCTCTTGAATCTGTCACTTCCCACTACAAAACTCCTAACAAACTTGAATAAAGTTAACCATAAAAATATAGCAAGAAGGATATTTTGGGATATCCTTTATCCACCATAATGTCCTCGTCATGGTGGGGAGTGCCAACACTCCACTATTGGAAGCATCTCTTCGTCAAGAACACCCCTTCTCAGAATCAATTCAGAACATATCTTAAATAGAAATGGGTGGTCCCAATGATATTATATAATATTTGAAATGAATTAATATCTTCGATTTTTTGAAAAATACATAGCATTGACACTTGATTGCAGAAAGTTGGAAATGTTTTAAAACCCTTCAGATTTCCTAATAGAGATAGTGAGAATATTATTATAAAAAATTTAAGAATTTTACTCACTTAGATCCTCACACAGAGTAGTATAAATCCTATAATGATGATGTGAATCTACATTCTCATATCCCTACTTATCTCTAATCTTCAGGTAAAAATATTATAACAAGAGAATCCATATAATGAGCTTTGGTTTCTCCTCCATCTTAGAAAACAAATACATTAAGAAAGAATGATCAAGGAAGTTAATTACTTTATATCCATGAAGGTATTGTCTAAATTTCACTAGTTCAAACAAAACAGATAAAAACTCATTCTATGTAGAGGTAAATTCCTATTTTCCACACCTACCAACCTCATAGAATAATAAACCACATCTAACCTCTTATCTATCCTCTATCCTAAGAAATCTCCAACAACTATGTTACTTGCATCACACATACGTTCAAAAGGTAATTTCCCAGCATGTTTAATTATGATTGGTGATGATGTAGGATTTTTTTCGTAAACTAAATGATTACAAGAAGATTTTATAAAAAAAGTAACGGTGCATCCATGAATAGAAAATAACACCTAGAATTTTTTATTTTTGAAATGTCATACAAACCTCTTATAAAAACCGACATTCCCTATGAAACTCTTAACATCCTAAACATTTTCAGAAGGTTAAATTTTTTTAATCACTTTATCCTTGGTTGTGTCAATCGCTAAAACCCAAATTAACACCTTATTTCCCAATATAATACCTTATGTGACTTTTAAAACACATTTATTATCATTTAGAAATATATTGGTCTCTTTAAATCCATCTAAATCTAATTCCAAATTCATCACACATATCTAAAATGTGATTTCATGAATGGTGTAGGAATCCATGAATACCTCAAAAATCCACTCTATAATGTATTGAAATATGGCCATCATACATATTTGGATGGTAGTTGGACCACTACAAAATCCAAATGGAATCTTCAGGTTTTCCAATTTCACAAAGGGGCATGTGAATGTAGTTTTCTATTAGTCTTGTGGAGCAATAGGAATCTAGTTTTAACCTGATAAGCCATGTATAAAAGAAAAGAACTCATTTCTCAAAATCCTTTCTAGCATTTTTTATAACAAGGTTATTGGAAATTTATCTTTCCAAGTGGCTCATATAATCATTCTATAGTCAATATATACTATCTGTTTGGTTACTTCCCTCAAATAAATTTCTTTAATTTTTTACATTCGTTATTATTGTGAATCCTCCTTTCTTGGGGACCACTTGGATCAGATTGACCCCATCAGTATCAGATATGGGGTAAATACTGCCAGTGTCTAGCAGCATAATAACCTACTCTCTCAGAACTACATTCATATTAGGGTCCAATACTCTTGGAAACTATACTCAAAGATTCTCATATAAATTCATAGGGATCTTATGGATGAAAAATGAAGGAGAAATCCCTTTGATATAATCTATGAAAAAACAAATGGCAATATTAAATTTCATAAGAAGACCCAAAATTTTTTCCTTTCTATTTTCTTTTAGTTCTGCAGAAATTATTATAGGCATTGTATAATTTCTACTTAGAAATGAATATTTCAAGTGTACTGGGAGCAGTGTTAGATCCAAAGTGGATGCCTTTTAACATGAAAGAATGATCTTGCGCTAGTATGTTCCAATATAATAAACACATATATTGTATATATTTTTAAAAGGGGAATGATTTTTAATTTTATGCCTAGTTTTAAGATATATTTCACTACTATTCAAAGTGAAAATCTCACTCTCAATGGTTTCTAGTTTAGAATTTAAAATATTAATAAAAAATAAATCATAAAGTTTTGTTATCTAATCTCCCTAAATAATATAAACATTTTCAGTCATTTTTTAACAATATAATCATAATCAAGTTCACTCAAGAAGTTTTTAAGTTTAGAAATAGATGATACATCTCCTCCTATAGATAAAACAACACTACCATTCAGTTCTATAAAATATTCCTAATTTTCACTGAGAGAGTATTTAACAGTATGTGAAAAAAGGTTTTTTCCATATTATTGTAAAATTTCAATTGAATTTTCATCTTCTAAATTATTTACCCAAGAACATTTTTCACCAATTTTTCGTTATTTATAATTTTTTGAACTCATTGAATTATTCATATTTTCCCCAAATTTTGATTTATTAACCCTTATAAAAATATATGATAGTTGCACCATTTTCTAAGAAGGACTACCATGGATGATATACACCTCTTGGTCACATTACATGTCTATAACTAAGATATATTCTAGTAGAAACATCTTTCCTACTCCAATAAGTTTTTCATCTACACTTCCAAAAATATGTTTGATGAGCAGAAAACCAACTATGGGATGGTAGATGTGGGTTTAAGGCCACCCAATACCAGCTATTTAATTAGCGAAAAATATATAATATTAATACTATCACCTAAGTCATAGAGAAAATTTAATTTATCACTATTCTCTAAAGTATAGGGAATGAAAAATCTACCAGGGTCATTTATTTTTGAGGAATTTTGTTCTGATGCACAACACCACACACATTAGTTAGGGTGTCCGTAGAAAAATATTTAAGATTTTTATTGTTTGAAACAATTCTTTTAAGATATTTCAGATATCATGTAATTTGAATCAACTATTTAATGAAAGGGATATTCAATTACATCTTGGTTGAAGGCCTATGTAATAATAGATAATGGACTTTGTTATTACATATAGGTTTTAGTTATTTAGGGAAAGGGATGGGTGAGGAATAGTTTCTAATTGAAAAAGGAATATCCCTTAGTTCTTTTACACTATTATCCTTACCCATGTTCTTCTTTTTGTCCACAAAAATTCCCATCATTATTATTAGGTGACTAATTATGTTATTGTGCATTTTCATTATTTTTTTCTTTATTTTCAGAATCTATTTTTTTGAAAATTAATATTCCCAAAGTCATTAAGGTTTTCATTTTGGGTATTTAGAATTTCATTTCTGGAATATTTATGTGGGTTTAGCTCATATCATATAACAACATCTATGAAATATAACCGAGGGTTAATTTTAATTGTTATGGGAGCCTTTATCCTACCCCTATATTTTATATGTCTAGCTAGTTGCCCCATTTTTAACTCTATATTCTAAATTCAAACTTAATATTTAGGTTTATCATATTTATGTTTGGATTTTTTAGGAATCAAATTTTCCTTCTTGAGATTAAAATATTTTTATCATTATGTCCATTATATTATGAAATTCCCCCTCAAAATTCCCGTGGGAATTGGATGAATCACCCCTCGATTGGTTTTGAAACTATTTTCTAGGTTTATTTTGGTAAAAAGGGGAAATAGGTTGTATACTCATTCCATAATCATTCTATGATAAATTTGGATGGTTCATGTCAACTTGGTTATAATTGTTTGAAAATTGATAATGTTTACTGAGAATCCTAGAACAAAAAGTAGAAAAGTTGTATTTTTGTTATTATTGTGATGGATATAAAAATTTGGACATAAATTTTCCAAGTGACCAAACATAGCATAGTTTTTACACTAATCCCTATGTGATTGGTTCTAGTTTTTATATCAATCATGGTTTGTATATTTTTTGGCATTTTTCTTCATTAATGACTGAAGTTTGTTTGTTATTTCACCATGTTGAGGGTTTATTTTCATTCCAGAACAAGTGTTGTTTTCATTTCAATTAAATAATTTACTTATTGAATTTTTTTTTTTTTAGAATTTAAGGAAATTTTATTGAAAATTTTCATGAACTGTTCATCTTTTTTATCATTTTAATTTCACCGAGTAGATTGGTTAACCAGTTTCTGACTAGAAGAAGACAATCCTTCATAGAGGGTGTCTATGGGAACTTGAGAAGGTAGTGGATGATGCGTCCATTTCCAAAGAAGGTCCCTCAATCTATCACATGATTCAAGATAGGATTACCCATCCTTTTAATACAAACTTGTCCTTTATTTTCTCAATTCACCTTTCAGTATTTGGGGTTCACACTTCATTATAATAGAAATTGTAAAATTGGTACTAGTTTTTAAATATGTTCTCATATAGACCCAAGAACCAATTTATAGCATTACCATTATAAAAAAAGAGAAACACTCTCATTATAAATTCATCTTTAAGGAATTTTAGAAGTGAAAAATATATCCATACATTATAAAAGTGTCTAACGAATGCTACTGAGTCATCAATGGAGTTCCCATTAAGAGATGAAAATAGTGATAGATGAGACTATATTTGTTCATAGTTTATAACTATAGTAGAAAATCTAATTGATGATGGGTTGCATGAAATTTGGGGGAGTTGAAACTCCCTCATCCTAGGACTATCCATTTTTCTATATTTATTTTAGGTTTAAATTTTTGTAAATTATTAGGGAAAACAGGAAGTATCTCTCCTGTATTTTAATTTTTTTTCTTTTTTAGAGGACACTATTTTTTTTCTGTTTAATGATTTAAGGGGTCTATCTTATCTGTTGAAGATATAGTTCTCATGAATCAGGTAGTAAAAATAGTAATTCGATAAATATGGTAAAATAATAATTGATGGTAGTAATATCATTAATCAATAGAAGTATAATGATTTTTTAAATAGTGGTTTTCAATTTTTTTACAAATTTTATATTATTTTTAAAACTAATATTTTTTGTTTAGAAAATATTGGTCACTCAAAACATTCACCGGAAAAGGATCCAAAAAACATGACATGAACATTGTTGAATATGAATAAAATTTTAAATATGTATATATCATCTTTACTACTAGATAGTAGTTCATAGGATAGAGCCCACAATGATGATAGTGAAACATAATATTTCAAACACAAATCCATTGAAAGCAGTGGAAGATCTTCCTATTTTTAAATTCTTTTTTTTTATTTTTATAAAGATAGTGATGAAGATACAATTATTTTTACGGAAATAAAAGATGTGATTTTAAATAACTAATAGAGAAGAAATAGTTTGCGAGAAAAATTTAAGAATGATGCTTGGGGAAATTAAAATCAACTCCTTGAATGAAAATAATATTCAATTAGAGTGTAAACTGAATTCTCAACCTTCGAAATTAATTTGTTTTCCCTCTCTCTCAAGGAGATCTAATACATAAAAGAATGAATCATGATTTTCTACACTTCAATAACCACTCAAATTGAAAAGGATTATAGATGAATTACAAATAGAAAAAATATACATGTAGGTTTCAGAAGTTTTTTAATTTAAATTTAGATGAATTTAATCCATGATCACACTCACCAAAAGATCATAGAGTTTTTAAATTAGGTAATAAAATTTAATTTTTTTTATGTTTCTGAATCAGAATAAATCTTTCCGATCAAATAAGATTATTGATGAAACAAGTAAGAAAAGAAGTATAATATATAAACTAGGAGAATTTTATCCCCCAAGAACAAGTAATTTATCTTAAGTTCATGTTCATATAAAAACCATAATTGAAACAATACAATTACAAAGTAATGAATGGAAATGTAATGGAGGTGAAATTCCCCTCCAAAAAATTGTTAATCATTGATATTTTATTTCTCCAATTATCTTCATACCCTCTCTTTGTCAACTAGTTTCTTTTATTAGAATCAAGAATGTGTTCAATAAATGTACATGTTGTCCTCTAATGTCATATAACCCTCTTTAAATCTCCTGGTGGTTTCTAGAATTTATCATCAATCATTGAAATCCATTCCACCACTATCTTTTAATGACCTAATCTAACCTCCCTTGAATTAGCGAATACTTGGAATCAGCTTCTACATTACTTGTAAAATTATCAATACTCATGTCACTGATTTATAGTGACTCACGAACATGAACCTTAAAGGCTTCTTTTTCCAGTTCCCAATTGGGTTTTATTTTCTTCCATATAAATCATACTGAGAATAATTAAAAATATAATTAATATTAATATAATTGAAAAACCAATTTATTAAAATATAAATTATTTTAGTATAATATTAGTGTACAAAATAATATTAATTTTTAGTTAGTTAAATTATAAAGAACATTTATATTAATTATCATTATTAATTATTTAATGAAAAATAAATATATTACCCTTTTTTAAAATTACATCGTTATATTTTTAATATTAAATTAATATATTATAGAATTATTTATTATTATTATTATATTTAAATATTAAATAATTATATTAAATAATTTATAATTATTTATTTAATTTTCATAAAAATAATTATAAATGTGTGTATTAAATTTACTTTTGAAATAAATATATAAATATTAAAAATATAATTATAAAAAGTAATTATTGTAGTTTTAAATATTAATATAATTATAAATTATAATATTAATTTTAAATTATATTATTATTTTATTTAATCATTAAATATAATTATTCACAAATGAAATATATAGTTAATTAATTTTATTTATTAAATTATTAACTTTTTTAAATTATTCTTCTTATTATTTTAGTTTTATTATTATTATTTTTTTGTTTCATTATTTATTCCTTTGTTTTTTTGTTTCTCCTTTTCAATGGGAGGAAGAGATGTTTCTTCTACCAAATAGGAGATTTGATCAAAGCTCCTCGCTATAGCTGATGGTATGGGTAGGAGGCGGGATCACAATTGAAAAACTTACTTATCCCAATGGTTTCATACATTTATCATATACCCCCAAAACGATTGGGATATCTAATCCAAACTGTTTGGGAAACCATTTATATATGGGTCGTCGGGGTAGCCTGATACTAATAATTTCTAGTGAACCGTTGGTATAGAGCGATAACAATGGTTCAAACCATTATTATAATAATATACCAATGGTTTATAACCGTCGGTATAAAGATATACTAGTGGACTAGTTTCAACCATATGAATAGAGGTATACCAAAGGTTAAAAAACCATTACTATAAACCCAACCATATTCAATAACCACCATCACTACACTTCCCACTCACCATTGTACCTAAAAGAACATATATTCAACATAAGACGCAATATAAAATACTCAACACATGTAGAATACACTTCCCCCAAGTCCACTACCCACTCACTACAGTTCCCACTCACCTACACTGCCCATTCACTACCCACTCACTCCACTGCCCATGCACCACCAACTCACTCCACTATCCACTCACTACACCTTTACTTCCCAATCAACTACACAACCCACACCTCTATTTTCCACTCACTACACCTGCACTTCCTACTCACCCGCACTTCCCACAACTGTAATCAAAATAGCCCTACTTCCCACTCACTGCACTTGAACTCAAAACATAAGAAAACACTACACACAAAACATCTGAAATTAAAATCGAACACCACTAGGGAATTTATATTTAACCAATTATAAGAAGAATACAATATATAACATATATTCATTCACACCAAATTATCTAATAGAAAATAGAATAAATATAAGTAAAAAATGTAACAGATTAATATGTCCCTCGTCACCTTAAATATCATTACCATTATCCCCATACTCATCATCGGTGCTACCCCACGCACAATAAAATGTACTCATCCTCAATATATATATATCACATTACATGATGGTCTCTAGTGGAATTGATAGTCATAATACTTCCAACAGATTAAAAAATGCATCCTTTCCCATTTGAGTCCCTTCTTCTACCTGTATGGCCTTTTTCAGCCTTTTCTCCCTTATCCATAGCCAGTGATACGTGTTCCAAATAATTGTTACTAGAACCTAGAAAAGAATTCGGACAATAACTCATTGGGAAAATACTCTTCCCTAGAAAACAATGTACTCTTCTATGGTGCTCATCTCAAAAAACATGATGTAACTAGTTGTTTGGGACAAAGTTATTGGGATCCTGAGAATCAGGAACCTCCAATGAAGTGTATTAAAAATATAAATAGAAAATTAAGTTAAAAATATATATTATAAATTGATGTGAAAAAATTAAAACATAGAATTCAGTATTGTGTTAGTCATTTACCGCACTTCCATCTTTCTTCATTTTTCTCGAGAAAAATAGTTTATCTCGAGGAACACATCCTTTGATATTTAAAACCACTAACTTCAATGAAATTATTATTCTACTTTTGATCATATAAATCAAATAAATAAATATATTTAATATCCAAAATTCAATAACCATAGAAAAAGATTTAACAGTGAAAACATAATCACTAGATCATGGAGGTATCAACATGGGACAAATGGGATGCAGAGTGGTTTCCTATGTATGATATAAAAGGGTACCTAGACCTAACTCAATGATACATAATGGTTTCTTTGATACATAAGGGTTTTCAAATATGGTAAACCTAATAATATAAGGGTAAATTGAATCACCATGCGATACATTAAGTCATATCAGATTATATATAAGGTTAACTCTAGACCACCATATAGTATGAAAATGTGAATCTAGATGATATGTTAGAGTAACTTTATATATATGTTTCTATATGTAAGGGTTAATCTGTGCTGATAATTATGGATTCTAAACATTGAAAATAAATTTAAAAATGATGGAAATTTATATAGGCTAACTAGGAGGCCTCTTCATTAATTCTACTAAATTGAATAAACTCTAGAAACTAAAAATTAGAATAAAGAATCAGTAAGGGAGAACCTCATATTCTATGACAACACCATATCTTTCATACATAGTGGATTAGTATATAAAAATTAGTTAAACCCTCTCAATCTCCCCCCTATGTGTATTAAATCAATAAATTAGGAAACCCCGGAGAGAGAATCACCCAAAACATGAGCTTTTCCCTTGAACTAAAGTGGTTTCATTAGAAAATTGATAGAGGAGTGGGAAATCAAAAAATCATATATAGGTGGATATATTTATAGAATTTATAAGACACAACTTTCATAGATAAATATATAAGATATGGAAAAAGTACATCATTAAGAACACATATCACATTTCCCTTTGAGTGATTCAAGAAGAAATAAATTAGTGTCGTACCTACTTCCTCTAGTGGTACGACATCGTAGTCCTCTCTCATGTATAGAGGAATGTCATGAAATCATTTTTTTTTATTTTTTATTGATGATTTCTAAAAAAATCAATAATATAAAAGTAATTATTAATGAAAAAATTGAAATTTTTATTTAAAAACCTCAAATTTGATTGTTACCTTGAATTCTTTACTCATCCGATGAGTATTCAGTTCCCAATAATATTCTACTAGGTAGTAATCCATGATATGTGTTGCCACTAAATTTGTGCCAACTCTGGCATTCTAGAAACTATACTGTGCATGCTTGTAGCCTCCCTAGAGATCACCTAATTCTAAAATCTATGATGTCCTTACAACAAAACAATCAGGAAATTTAAAATGAATTTGGAAGTAAAAAATTAAATCATAATAAATACAATAATAATATAAAATTAAATAGATTTAATTTGTTTACCCAAGATTTTTCTAAATCATTATCATTTATTTCATTTGGTATGTATCTCCTAGAGAGTGGACATATGGGTATGATGTCAGAGTATTTGGTACGCATCGCAAAAAAAAAACTCCTCCATTCCTATCCTGATTTTCTAACAATTATTTTGCCTTCATTATACTTGAACATCATCTAAATGTGGAATTTCCATGCCGCACACATCCGCGTATGCCCTCACTAATTATCTATATATCCATCTGTCAAATAATAAATGGAAATATTATATAAATAAATATTATAATAAAAATAAACAATGATAAAAACTACCATGATCTATAAATATACCTAAGGGATCCTGATCAGTGGGTGTCATAGGATCCATAGGGACTGATGGAACATCAACCGGTACAGATTTAGTAGGTCCAAGTGTTTGTTGTGCATGGTCGGAATGTGTCAGAGTAGTAGGGGAATAAGTAGGCATGTTGTAGTCATGGGAGAAGGAAGTATAAGGAAATAAATATGGCACAGATGGCTGTGAGAATTCATTATAAGGCTAAGTAGTAGGTATCATCAGTGGATTCATGAAAGAGAGGTGGGGATGATCATATGAAAATTGATGTGAAAACATGGGTGGCCTAAATATCCTAGGTGTATGTAATAACATAAGGGGTTCATAAATTGGGATAGACGGTACATTAGAGGGATGTATGGGGTGTGATCAGGATCGCCTAGTTATAGTACTACCCCTCTTAAAATCTATTCCCGGAGCACTAAAACCACAAAACTGGTTGGTGAAAAACTGGAACCTTGTCCATTGAACTTGATTAAATGATAAAATCAAAATTAACTGCATGACTTTATATGTTATGAATAATTTTTTTTGAAATAAAATACTCACAACTGACACTAGAGGAGCAATTCCCATCTCCCTCATTATTTAATTTTTTAGTCCTCCTTTTTTCATCATTGCTCCTATGTGGTTTTCATTCCATACATTTGAAAACAAATATATAATTAATTAGATATCCATAACCAATGTGTAACCAAAACAATAAATAAGATGCGGCATGAATTAATTAAGGAATACCACTAGGAAAACCAAATACCTGATACACATCGATATAACAATAAAAAATATCTTTTGGGAATAATAATAAAATAAAATGCCCATCGTAATAAAAAAATATTTTCAAATTAATATTTTTATCGTGGGTATGATATTTTCTCCAATTTTAAATTCGATCCAGTTCAATTTTAGTTAGGTAATTTGGTTCATTATAGTCAATTTATTAGGTCATTGTTTTATTTTCATATTTCTAGGGTCATTTATTTCTTTTATTCCATTGATGAAGTTATCTCTCCTTTTTTAATTGTCTTTGATTAGTTGATTCATATTTTGGGTCAGGTTATTTTTTCCTTTTTATGTTATTATTTTCATTGGTATTGATTTTCATATCAATTACTTTAATATTTAAAATTCAATTCATCTTGTATTTTGTTAAAATTTCACTTTTTAACTTTTATTTTGTCTGGTAGGTTTGAATACAGTTGAATTCAATAATTGAAAATTCAACTCAATGAAAACTTCAACTTGTTAATATTAAAAATACACATGATGGTATAGTTGGACATAATATATTAGTAATCAATATTAAATCTCATTCTATAACACCAAATTCTAAAACCAAATTAATTATAAACCAAAATAACTAAGGACACATATTTATGATTCTATATATTTCACACCACAACATTAGGTTTGAAATCCACTCTGAAAATTAACATATTGGAGTAATCATAAGTAAAAAATGGATTTAGGGCAATGGAAGCAGGGATGGTATCAATTCCAACATCTACATCATCAAAAATATGTCTTGGGATAACATCAATAATGAAGCCAAATTCATTTAAAATGTAATCCTTGACATAAATTCTAATATATACGGTTCATCAGTAGTAAGGGTGAGAGTCATTTTAATAACTTTAAATCCACAATCATCTAAAAATGTTCCATGCCTCTTCATCAAATCAATCCACTATAATTTCATCAATGTGACTCGAACATTAGATTAATAATACAATATTAGTATATAATGAAGGAATCTATAATATGATACATTTTCAAAATGAAGAATACTATATGATGCGTATACATAACAGTCCGTTGTGGCACTTAACCTAACACCATCATGTTGTGTTCTCATGTTCTTTCTTCATTGATTGATAATATATATATACCCATTAATCACAGCTAATGTATATGCACAAAACACAAAACTAGGAAAAAAATCCACAACATTAATTTCCTCAGAGATAGAGCCAACAAGAAAACTCAATACCATAAAAATAAATGAATATTAAACAAAATTAATTAATTATTTTATTAATTTATTACAGTAATATTTCTTCCATCAATTTAAACCATGAATAAAACACTTTTCTATGAAAATTCTATCTCTTTCTTAATTTTAAATATAGATTCTTTCTATTTATCATTGGTTTATATTCCCAAATGAGAAATAGAAATAGTTTAACCAATATGTAAAATTTCATGAGATGAAAGAAGATATACATTTTCACTTTAATTAACTAATGTAGCCATAAAAAAATCATAGTTAAATAAAATCGTGTGATGTGCCATCTCCCACTCATCAAGGATTAATGTCATCAATGTATATACTCCATGATTTCCCCCTATTTGGGGAAGTTATGGAAAAAATTGTTCAAATTTTTCATAATTTTCTTCTTCATTTTTCATCGGTCTATTCCATCATAGAGTCAGATCAGATAAGTACATTGAGCAGAAATCCATAAATTTAAGACCTGTGTATCCTTTGACAATAGAACCTTAGAATTGATTTATGTTCTGGATTTAATAATTTAATGTGAGAATATTTATTTTAGTTGGATACATCCCACAAATATAAA
Source organism: Viscum album (assembly GCA_963277665.1). Lineage (NCBI taxonomy): Eukaryota > Viridiplantae > Streptophyta > Magnoliopsida > Santalales > Viscaceae > Viscum > Viscum album. The sequence goes on along the minus strand of OY728140.1, from coordinate 125,726,915 downwards.
CAACTCATCCAATAAGTTTTTCGGTTGGAATATGGGTAGTTAGATGAATCATGCAAGTGAAAATTAATGGGAGAAATATTTTATCTAACTTCCCAAAAATTAATATTTTATCTTCCAACATTTGTTTGCAAGAAAAAATTTGAAAATTTTTTAGCCTAATGATATTTAAAGAAATGAAAAAATAGAATAACTGACACCCTTAAATTATTTGACACATGATAAAGGATTTCTATTAGAATCAACTCATGTAGAAGGATGTGATAATCATAAGTATTCAAAGATTTCAGCTTCATCTTTTTTCTATTGAACGTTTTTTATATGATTCTTGAATAGACATTAGATACTTTAATAGCCTCTAGTAATTCAAAAAATTGATTTTTTCTTCAGGTGTCATCACATAAGAAGCACACAAAACATTCCATTTATTTTCACTAATACACACAAGATGCAATTCTTGTCTAATTTCATAATCCACTTAGTCACCCCATTAGCATAAATCATCAATTATCTTTCTTTTTTACATTTAAGATAATTTATATAAAAACATCACACATTTTATTCTCAATGTACATTACATCATGCAATGATTTAACAAATTGGTCGAACAATAAGGAAACTCAAAAATGAGATGTATCTTCTTCCAATTGTATCATGTTTTAGTGGAAGCATTATTCATATTTCTAGATTTTAGTATAACATTCCTGAATAAGAAAATGACCTCTTGTAATTCATTAAAAAAATTATTTCTATAAATACACTGAGGTGGATTTTTTCTCTCCATGGTATTGTCAAATCTTAAAGGATTATTTCTATATGGATAGTCCATTGGATAGAATCATCCATTCCCTATAAATTCTAAACTATAAAAAATTCTGTATTTTGTATTGTGTATTATTTATATGTACATGGAATGATTTGTTTCCCTTCATGATCTATCCAGAAATCAATTTTATTAGCAAGAAAATCATAGATCGTTCAGATAAGCATAGCACTCATATGAAATCTTTCTTTTGAACTTACACCATTTGGACGCACAACCAAATACTAAATATATTTCAACTCTTTTATTAAAGGTTGAATATATACATCTATATCATTGTTGGAATCAGAAGGCCCAAGAGTGAGTACAATCATGAAAGTGAATGGTTTTTTCATACAGATCCTTGGGGGAAGGTTATAAATGTTTATGAAAACAGGCCACATGTTATGAGAAGTAAGAATATGCCCAAATGGACTAAAACCGTCACATGAAAGAAACATCCCCACATTACTCACATCATCTATAAAATCAGGATATCGAATATCAAATACCTTCTATGAAAATCTATCTATGGGGTGAACTAACTCATCATTATTATTTTTTTCTCTCAGTATCATTCCATTACACTTTTAGTGAAATTTCATTATACATAAATATATTATATAGTTTGGGTATCAATGGAATGTGAAAATTTACTTTCTGTGGCACACTAGATGGTTTTCCATCTGCTTTTGGCTTCCATTGGGATTTCCAAAATTTTATACAATCATTCAGTTAAGAAGTTTCCTACTAAAATAAGCTGCAATATATCAAGAAATCATGATTTTTTTTGAATATCCTAGTTCCAAAACTAAATTCCATGACATATAGTGGTTTGATGGAATATCTACATCATCTAGAATCAAGTCCTTCAAAAAGTTAATAATGTAATCGATGGAAGTGTTAGAAATTCCATACGGAGTTTTTCCATGAAAAAATTGTATTAAAAACCCTAGAATCTTCATTTTACTACATTGCCGATATACTAGAGTCGTTTTAGAATCATTTAATTTTTTTCATCCTATCAACTTCTTCATTTTTATCCGATGTACCATGTGTGATAGTATTGGAGTCTTCTTGGATCGAAATCCATTCCTTCTTTTGATGATGAATAAATGGAAAATGACCATCTAAAAAATTCTCTAATCCAATCCTATCATTTGAATCAAACAAATGTTGAGATTTCATTTTCTCCCCATTTTTGGTAACACAAAAATTATTTTTTTTGAAAATTTTATCTGGTTATATGGTAGATTACTTTTTTACAACTCAACCAAGGTCATTTAACACAGTGATTACATGGGCAATGTATGTAGCCACTATCTGAAGCATTTTAAAATGAAAAATTTAAAAAGATCTCCCACTTGTATTGAAAATCCCCTGAGATCTAATAAATTTCATACATACATCTTCTATAAATTCTGTACAAATATTTATGTCATTTCTTACAAGAAATATAGTAATAGTGAAGTCTAATCAAAAAATTATTTAAAGAAATGAGAAATCTTCAAATAATATGATACCATAAATGACACTCTAGTCTATATAAGAATCATAATATATAATAAAAACACTATATATCTATAAATACTATGAATATAAAACCATGATATTGAATTCCATTATATCAATGATTAATATTGTGTCAAATCCATCAAGGGGAAAGGATTTAAATATAATTTTTTAATTGATGTATATAAATACCTATCAGTATTATTTAAATGATATGTTCTATATATAATAACATCAATCAATATATTTACAAATAATACCCACAATAAGGACTAGAAAATCCATCAAAACATCCAAATTTAACCAATAAAACTCCACACTCCATGTCCCTCACCTTCTCTATGAAATTTCCATTACATATTACCCATATAAAAGGATGTTAACACCTCTAAGTAATTCTTATGAATAATTTAAGTAATAAATGTATACAGAAATTTGATATTCATATTAAATAATTTTTAATTTCCTATAATTACAATATGTCTGTGGACATCTTACATGTAGTGTAAATAAAAATAATTCCATTTGATACACTATTTATATATTTATAAAATTTCATGTAGATATAAATGTTTTTTAGACTATGCATATTTATTCATAAAACAATACCTCTTTTATATCATGATGTTCCATGTAGGTATATATTCTACTTAATTACATTATTCAAATCTATGACCATTAAAATATTTCATAGATTCTCTATCCTATGGTGGAAGAAATTTTATGAATGGATGATCATATGGATGACTGATTATATATTTGTTTGTTTTCAAATTAATGTAAATAATTATTACATAGGTTTGTTAGATATCTTTTTTAATGGATTAAAATATTATTACCTTCAAATATTCACATTTTATTTTCATTATTGGCTTGTGTTTCCCCAGTTCATTTATATATCCATAAAAACCTAGTTCCCATCATATGTAGGTGATTAAAATTTACAAAATAATGGTGCTTCGGGGAATGAGGATACATCTCTAGACCACAAACATATGAAACCATCAAATGAGAATACATTGGTTAATGTTGTAATGATGAAAATCTACCCTAACCGTAGCTAATGGAGTTATATCCAATAGTTATAGAGTCGATTTATCATCTTCCCAATAAACTAACCAGGACTAACATCTCATGGCGATGTAACAAGTTTATTTTACATTATCTTTTTTATACTTATTTATTTATTTGATATATTTTAATTTAAAATTGATTAAATAATGATTTTAAATATACAAAAATTGAGACTGATATAAAATTATATGATTATAAGAAAATTATACTACCAACACATGGTTAATTAATGATTTTATAGACCTACAGTAGTATGAATTTAATATTTAAATGAAGATATTTCACTAATTAGAGAAAAAATGAATCATAAATAAAACAATAATGAAAAAATCTAAAATTTAATAGAACTAATTGAAACTAAACCAAATTGGTCTAAACTAAATAAAGAGACATGAATAGAATATAAAAAAACCTAAATAAAACCACATGATCAAAAAAAATTCCCCCAAAATTAGGAATATTTCATGGTGTTTTAGACCAAAAGAAAATTAATAGATGATATAATACCTCAAATATTCTGATAACACTGATTTAATATAAAATAATACATAAATTAAATCATGTATTATATTACCTTCCTGGTTGGGAAGACAAGAATGTACCAGGATCTTGAGTTTAGGATTAGATCTAGAATGGAGGGGGGGGGAGACACACACACCACTGCTGAAACTGAATTAGATCCATATTGGAGTAATGATAGGGCCTGAAGGAGGGATACATTACCACCACAGCTGGTTCCAGAGGAAGGAGGGGAGAAACACAAACATTGTTGCGCATTCTCGAGGGAGGATGGAAGACCCGCATAAATGAATACTGGTTCCGAAGGGAGGATGGGAGGTGCACACACTTCAAGGGTAAGAGAAATTGGAAGGGAGTAGGAGCATGATCGTGATGGGAGGAGGGGAGTTAGGTTTATACCATGATCGGTATGAGAAAAGTAATAGTTGTGCCTTGATTATAAGGGATAGGTTCCCATTAGGTTTTAAAATCCAATGGGTTAGATTATTTTTCCCAATATTTATTTGAAATCCATTGGGAAATCCCCAGCCAAAATTGCCTCTCAGAATAGATTGGAAAACTATTGGGATAGGTTCATTGTTATAGCCAGTTATTCTAGTAGTGGATCTCCAACTCAATAGATGATGATAATGTATTCTACAGTGACATAATTAGTTATTGTCTTCAAAAATGGCCCATAGAGGGTGACATGGGTGGCAGATCTATATAGGCTTGCTGGAATGGTGTCTTGGAATCATGAGATATGAACAGTTGTAGATCCTTATATGTAAGATAAAATTATTTTCATCAAATTGGTGAGAGAATCTGGTGCCAGTAGTCCTTGGGCTGCAATGGATTTGTGTGGTGTGACATATCAGAAAGTGTGATGGCTACTGGTGTGAATAGATATTCATATATGTTCATTGTGGTCATTAGAATCGGTAGCAGCTTCAGTTGAACTTAGTGGAGACTCAATAGAAAATCTAATGGTGGTTAAGTCTAGATCAGTAGAGGTTTCTCGATAATGGTAATGGAACTCATTAGGATTCAGTGGTGGCTATGAATGGTGAGTTTGAATCACCTTGTGGGTGATGACTCATCTTTGTCACCCAATGGTGTATAAAGAAACCATTAGTGAGTAGATGAGCAATGATGGGTGGATTTATGTCTATCAATAGTGGGTGTAAGGTTTCCACCCAACGTTGGGTAGAAGGTAAAAATATTAGTGGTTTGTTAACAATAATGTCGTAATTGGAAACCTAATGGCAAGTGATGGTGTTGGTAGTGGGTAACTAACCTACATGTGGAACACAACAATGGGTAAATAGAGAAGATTTCTATTTTAGTGGTGGTGGATGAGGGAGTCACTATTGGAAAATTTCAATGTTTTGTAATCTGGTGTGGGGTAATGATGTCTTGCTGTAGAAAGAATAAAAATCAGAGATTAAAATTATTTGAATTACTGAATGATTAGAGTAAAATAAACATATACACAAAAAAACAATTTATTAAATTTTTTATTTAAAATAAATGTATGGATTAAGAAAAAATAAAATCGGTTGTTAAATTAATTAAATTAAAAAATAGATTGCAAAAAATTTGAAAAATGAAATTTAAATAAAAATGGAATAATTAAAAATAAATTTAATTGATTTATTTGAAAATATTAAGTAATTTTGATCTAATAATATAAAACTAAGAAGGGTTAAAAAAAAATTTTAAAACACAATAATTATTAAAATTTTAAAATATATAATCATGAATAAAAACTGATAGATATGTCCGACATAAACTTCCATTAAAGACCATTTAATTATATTTATATCAAAAAATGAAATTTTTAAAAAATAAACATTAAATTTATATTAAATTTTCAAAATAATAAAAAAAAAATATTTTTAGAATTAAAATAAATAAAATTAATAAGATCAAATTTATTGACATTAAAATCTAAAAATAAAAAATTAAATATATAAAATGGTTATTTAATAAATTAAACTATAAAATTGATAAATTGTAAATAATTAATAAAAATGATACATTTAATTATTTTAATTATTAAAAAGTTAAATAAAAATGTAGGAACACAACATGTTTAAAAGGCCGCATTAGTAATTACTAGAATTACCATAATACCATGTTAAAAAAATGAATGCTTCCTTATTCCATTAATAAAACACAAATTTTTAGATATATTAATTAAATCCAAAAATGTTGTAAATTCCATCAATGATAACATAAACTGCCTTTTCAACAAATCATTTATAAGTCTTGTGGTCATGAATACTATCCAATTTTCATTATCTATATCAATCATGTATTTATCCAAACAAAACAATATTTTTTCAAAATATGGTATATATTTTTGGTTGTTATCCCAAAATCAAAATATCCCCTTTCCATTAAATCACTTTTCTAGTACATCAACATCAATCAACATATTTTTGGAAATATTTAACAGAACACTTATTCATTAATAGTCCTTTTATATTTCCTAATTCCTGAATTCCATTACATAAATATGTAAATCATGCAACTTCCTTATCAATCAATTAACTATGATTCATCATATTATTCAGTAATACCACTTTTATTTTATATATCATCTAGAGTCTCTTCAAATTAAATAATAAAACCATTACTCATACATCCTTACTGATTCACTTCATGAGATTTCCCCTTAGGACATTGATATTCATAATGTAAATTATTTCTACTCTTTGAAACATTCCAAAGTTGATGATACATTGGTAATAACATTATTATAATCCATTTTGACCAAACTTCTACTTTTTTCCTTTGGAATTACCTACTTCATGTAATTCATTTACTCACTGAAAAAATATTCTTGTCTCTTAGAGACATTCCCTTGAGAGCTTAATATCATATTATTCATATATAAAAAATTGAATATTCATTCCTCCATGGTCTCTATTACCCAAACCCTCAATGAAATCTCTACTTCTCTTCATTGGTGAGTAAGATAGTTGTTTAAGTTAAACGTTATTAATCATGTTTTGTGAAAACATATTAGGCATAATACTAACATCCTTCACTATAGTCATCATCAAATTTTTCTAATCATCATTAAATTTCCCATCACATTCAATGTTATCACATTTACTTATCATTCCCTCCATTTAATTAATCTATAAATCATAGTCTAATAAATTCTTGTCATAATAGAAAATAAAATATCTTGAAAATAATTTAGGAGGTATAAATCAAGACACCTTATCTATGAAACCTTAGTCTTAACCAAGTTATTTCATTGTTATATTCTATTTAAATCTTAAATGATGGTTCATAAAGAGTTTTTGAATTTACCAATCATATCTCCTAGGACTGTAACACCAGGTGTGACGTAAGGCCAGTTTTATTCACTAGTTTATGATATATTCTAGCGCAGTATAGTGTTTTCATGGTTGTTTCGCCATGGTACATTTGGTCTATAGGTAAATCAACTATACTATACAAACAAGTATGTAATTTCTAGGAAATAATTTACTCTATCATTTTCCAAAATTATATGTTTTCCCTATATTTTGAACCATCCTTAGACTTATCCTCTGATAAATCCTTATATATATCCATATAAATATCCCTATGGATCTCACTATATTTTTCTTATACTAGTTTCAAATGGTTAAATAAACCTATTCTCTAATACCTTCTATAGAAAACCAGGATTATCATACTTAGATATAACATCATTTTTATAAATATTTAATTCATGACACAAAAATATGAATGAGGACTATAATCTTTTAGTGTAATTAGAAACATGGAAACATAAACACTGGTCCACAAGTGATATACATCATGTCACTCTAAAATATTCATGACATACACCTTTCTTAGGCATATAATGCATAATCCATGTATTATATATTGGGGAAAGGAAACATATGATATTTTGATCTCGGATGTTTAGTAAGGGTGAACACGGGATATACATATGAATTATATGTTAATAAGGGTAGAAGAACATCAACATGTCATTTTAAAACCATTCCTTGCAAATAAAATATATTAATCTTGAATCATGGAATAAATATTAGTAGTAAATAAGACATGAATCAAAAGATAATCAAATAACATAAACCATGAAACACTAACATTTGACCAAGAAATGGATTTTTGGTATACACATAAGCATATAAAATATTATATCAAGGCTACCCACCAAGACATTCATAACATATTAGGGTTGGGATAACCACCATTGTCCCTACATCAGGATTGTAACGACACCCATGTACCCTTTTTCAGGATTGAGCTAACAACCCAAGTACCTACCTATTTAGGCTTCCACTAACCACCCATATACCATCCTTTTTTGGAATGGGCTAACCACTCGTTTTCACTCCTTTTCATGGTTTTTATAACCACCAGTGTACCATTTGAGCTTAGGGAACATTTATCATCATCCAGTACATTGGAGGGAGATATTTTCTTCGTTTTAAATTATGAAAGTAATACATATGTGTTCCAAAATATCATAAAAAATACATCATATCATAAAAAATAAAATTAAATGGGTTCCATAAACATTTAATCATATCATAACATGTGGGAAAAGAGACAAGTTTCATAATCATTTCATCATCTCATCAATAAATAAAACATGTAGAATTATGTGGGTTTCAAAATCATTTTGGCATGGAATAACCCATGGACAAGAAATTGGTTTCATAAAAATCTTATCATCATAAACCATTCAGATAATGGAATATATTGGAACCCTTAGTTCGTATCCTAAATAAATCGTACACAAACTCAAAAATAACATCATAAATGTAGATGGATTTTGAAACATCACTTGAAACATTTTATATTTGAGATTATGTTTATTTGAAAATAATTTTTTAAAACATAATATATTTTAAATTTTATTTATTTGAATATAATATTAAATTTTTATGAAGAAAACTTTTTAAATAATTTAAAATATTTTGTGAGGAAAATAACCTTTTAGATTTTATAAAAACTTCTTAATATTTATTCATAATCTCTTTTTACTTTAAATCCCTTTTATAGAATATATCAATATCCCAAATATTAAAGAAACCAATTTCATCAATGTGAAATTTTAAAACCTATAGGGTAATATTTAATTATTTTATCAGTCATGATAGTAATAAATACTCTTCATGTCATGAATATTAAAATCAAATCTTATTTCAACATATTCGGTAAACCCTAAACGATCATTGTTTGTAAAGAGAAATAAATATTCCATCGAATAAATATTTTTAAAAAGTAATAAATAGGTAAAACATTATTTTTAGAATCATAGTATAATAAAAAAAATTTCAGAATGAATTTTTAGAAAAAATTATTCTGAATGAAATTATCTTTATGACCATAGATATATATAATATCATATTTTTATAAAAAAAATTCTCAATTATACTAGGTAAAAAAGAGTTACAAAATGGTAATATTACATGAAACTTTTATATGTAAAAAAGGAGAATAAAAATCAAGAATTTCCTATGATATGGATCATAATATTGTATCATCTGAAACATACTCCTTAGATTATAATCATAAAATATTTTCCACTTTGGTTATATTAAACCATATACACCATAAAAGTATAACATATAATGAAAAATATAGTATCATGATTATGAATAAATTAATTAAATTACAAGTAAAATGGCCATTATGAAAACGTCGATAGCATTAAATCATAAAACCCATAAAATGAATGATTGAAATTTTTTAATATTTCAGAAAACTTTTTTATGAAAAAAATTAGACTAAAATTCATGAGTTTTTTGAGAGATGGATCGTAAGATATTATCTTCGGAAACATAATAATAAGGTTATAATCAAGAAATATTATCAACTTTTCTAACATTATATCATAAACCCCATAATATTATAACATAAAAATGAAAATAAATTATCATGATTATGAGATAATATTAGTGAATAACATAACATATGTCCCAATGAAGAAAAATGGAGAAAAACAACCCCTTACCGATTTGTTAACATTGGAAAAATAAACCCCATTAAATAAAATTCCTAAAATGGATATATAAATAAAAATAATGTTAAATATGAGAATCATAAAATAAATTCATGGGTAGTATATACACCACATAAAATAAACATGTGTTTAATATGTTATTTGTCTCACAAAAAATAAAAGTGAGACATAAATTCATACTTTAATTCTTGACTTACTTCATACACATTATAAACTCTATATAATAAATATATGTTTATTATAAATATATTAATTAAAATTAAATACCTATATCATACCATATATTATTTATTTATGTCCTTTTATTACCATTTTATTAATAATATCATGATAAAGTCGTGTTTTAGGTAATAACCACACTATTTTTCATATATTTTTTAATTTTTAATTTTTGTTCCTCTTACATTGACCATTGTTCCATAATATCAATTATATTAAACATGATAAAATATTTTATTTATTCATCATATATATATTTATAGAAATAAATAAAATATATTGATTAAAAAAATATGATGAAAATAGAGACGGTAGACCATACATACACATGAATGTTATTTCCATTTTCGTATCGGATTGAATGAAAGAAATAAAAATTAAATATTAAAATCTAATAATCAACGTACAGTCATATATTTTACATATTTTCATTAAATCCATCCTTAATCACATTCATGTGTTGTTTGAAAAAATCACATCGCTTCTCGAGGAGGTCGTCCTCCATACAATCAAACAATGTCATTTTATTCAAATGAAATAAAAAATTGGAATGTATGTGTGATATAATAATTAAATAATCCCAATAATATCATAAATATAATATTATATATATATATATAATATCCATAATTATTTCATGCTAAAATAGGTGGTAATGGAAAACAGAATGAAAACAATTCGTGAGGCGGTAGTCCGTAGTACAACTAAATAATGATTGGAAATCCATTTAATGTATGTGAATATGGTTTTAGGTTTAGGAAAAAACAAAAAAACCTAATATATGTATGATAATTATTTTATTATATAATAAAGGTATAAAAATAATTTAAGTGGGTGGATGATGAAATAAAACATAAACGCTCATTGATGAACGTTACCTCTTCTTTAGGTATCCTCCTTCTGTTTTCACTAAAATACTTCCTAGGATGGATTTATTCCCAAAATAAGGAATATAGAATGTGAGTAAGGATTTTTTAAAAGTGGTTTGGGATAGTATTTTCTAACAAAATAGGCTTGAAGGGGTGAATAAGTAAGGAGAGATGTTGTCCATTTATATGTCAAAGATGATGAAGAAACCATTGCCTATACCAACATGGAAATGGGAGA